>OY728152.1:2041565566-2043044505 GCA_963277665.1 Viscum album
GGGCCGACTTGGTGAGTCGGTCAATGATCACCCAAATCGAATCATGAATCCTGGGTGTACATGGAAGACATGTAACGAAGTCCATGTATATCCCATCCCACTTCCATTCTAGGACATCTAAGGGATGAACCAAGCCTACTGGTACCTAGTGCCCTGCCTTCACTTGCAGACAAGTGAGGCATCGTGAGACAAGCTCTGCTACCACCTTCTTCATACCTAGCCACCAGTGCTGTCGTCAAAGGTCCTGGTACATATTCGCCACTCTTGGATGTACCTATAGAGGGGAAGTGTGGAACTCCCTCAACACTTCCTTATAAAGTGCAACTGTTACCATGGTACGTCCTCTGAAGAGGATGACATGCTCCCTACCTTCAGAAAATCAATCAGGTTCCTGTCTTGTGGATATCTGAGCACGTCGTGTCTCCCAGTCAGCATCCACACACTGCGCTTCCCTGAATCACTGAAGGAGTGGGGGAGTGACCATAAGAGATTGTAGGAATGCTGCTCCATCCCTATCCACAAAGGATATCTGTAAGGAAACTAGCTTCTCTGTCGCCTCTCCTAGCAACTGTATACCAGTCCTTATGCTGAGTGCATCCGTAACAACGTTCCCCTTCCCAGGAGTATAGACTATCTCAAAGTCATAGTCCTGGAGGAACTTAAGCCATCACCATTGTCTCAGGTTTAGGTCCTTCTAAGAGAATATGTACCTGAGACTCTTGTGATCAGAGTACACGGTAAAAGGTTTTCCCATAAGATAGTTCCACCACATCTTCAAGGCGAAGACCACTGCTGCTAACTCCAGATCAAGGGTAGCGTAGTTTTGCTCGTGATGTCCCAGCTGTAGAGAACCATATACAATCACCGCTTGCTCTTGCATAAGGACACACCTGAGTCATGTCCCTGATGCGTCGTAGTAGACTACGTACCCTACGCCCTCCTCTGGAAGCCTCAATTGGGGGTACTAGTCAGCCTCTGCCTCAACTCCTGAAATCTCTTCTGGAATCTCTTTAACCACATGAAGGGTTGACCCTTATTCATCAAGGATGATAGTGGTGCTACAACTCTGAAGAAGTCTGGGATGAATCTTTGATAGTATCCATCCAAGCCCAGGAAACTTCGTACCTCCATCACACTCCTAGGTGGCTCCCAATAAAGTATCGCCTCAATATTAGCTGGATCTACTGCAACTCTAGTCTTTGAGATGACATGTACCAAGAAGTAAACCTCTCGAATCCAAAATTGGAACTTAGAGAGCTTAACATAAAGTTGTTTCTCTCGGAGTGTGTCCAGCACCACCTGCAAATGGTAGGCATGCTCCTCCTCAGTAGTCGAGTAGATCAAAATGTCATCGATGAAGACTACGACAAAGCAATCAATGTATGGCTGGATGATCCTATTTGGGAGACACATGAACACTTCTGGAGTGTTGGTTACGCGGAAGGGCATAACCAAGAACTTGTTGTGGTTGTACCGACACCTGAATCCCGTCTTCTGCACATCCTCATATCGAACTCTAAGCTGGTGATAGCCTGATATGAGGTCTATCTTTGAGAACCATCATGCTCACTTGAGCTGATCAAAGATGTTCTTAATCCTGAGGAGTGGGTACTTGTTCTTTACGGTCACATAATTCATGGGACATTTGTCAACACAGAACCTCAAGCTCCCGTCCTCCTTCTTGGTGAATAGAATCAGGGCTGCCCAAGGAGAAACACTGGGCCGGATGAATCCCTTCCCCTGCAAGTCCCCTAGTTGTACACGTAGCTCACAAAGCTCAGCAGGAGCCATCCAATATTCTGTAGTAGATATTGGTGTCTTCCCAGGGTACAGGTCAATGTGGAAGTCCACCTCTCTACGTGGAGGTAGTCATGGAACATCATCTGGGAAAACATCCATGTACTGGTCCACCACAACAGGATAAGTTGGACTCTCCACATCAACTGATCTGAGGGTAAGGCAAGCCAATTGGTGAGAGATCAGCTACACCCTCCTCCAAGTAAATCTTTCCTATGCTGCAAAGGTTCCCTTCTCATCGATGAAGGTGAACCTGGTCCCATTTGTGCAGACACACCGCACTTTCCACCTAATACAGTCAATCTGAGCATGGACTGTAGATAACCAGTATATACCCAATATGACATCGTAAGGCCTCAACGCCGCTATGAGAAGATCCCAGCAAAATCTATTGCCACCTAAAGTAATCTCACACTGTATGCACTAGTGTGACATCATCGAGTCTACTCCTGTAGGAGTCTCTAGCCGTAAGGATTGAGCCAACGGCTCCGTCGGAATCTCCAAGCTATGAACGAGGGAAGTGGATATGAAAGAATGACTAGAACCTATATCTATAATAACTATAGCTAAGGTCGAGTAGACACAGATCGTTCCTCAAATCATCTCTAGAACGACATTGTCGTAGGCCTGAAGCTGAGCTCTCCCTTGTCCGCCCGCTCCCTATGGTTGGGGTGGACCTCCTAGTGTTGGTGTTGGTAACACCACATAACATTGTCCACCACTAGCTGCTCGACCTACTCCTCTTCCACGTCCACCTGCACCCTGTGGACCGCCTCGATCAAACCTCTGCCTCTGCCTCGGAGGTCTCTCATCTGTCTCCAGATCATCTGAATGGCGGTTCAGACAGTCACATGCCATGTGACCTTACTCACCGCATTAGTAACACTGCCTGCTCCGGGAAGGTAAGTCACAACCTCAGGTGCCCCGCACAACTAATCCTGAGTCCTACAGTCATCCACCCATGGGTTTGGTCCTCTTGGACATCTACATCATCTATCTAATGCCAGCTGTAGAAGACTCTTCTATATGTCGACTAGTAGTGGGTCTCACTGCTTGTGTCTTCTCAGCAAGAAAACTCTCTACTAGTAGGGAAATATCTAACACCCCCACCTGCGTCGGGATGCTAAGGGAGATCATCGAAGCCCTGATCTCTCACCTGATCCCCTGCTCGAGGGTCCGGGCCCTGAAGAATGGGTCTCGTACCATATCTGTGGAGTAGCATGAGAGGTTGGTGAACCTCACGGAGTACTGAGCTACAGTCATGCTACCCTACTGTAGATGCAGTATCTCTTATATTCACACCACTCGAAGGGTGGATGGAACAAACTCCACCCGAAACAGGCTCTCAAAGTATTTCCAGAGTAATGTTTCCTTGTCGTGGACCGGAAGCATTAGGCTCCATCATCTACCTGCAGCTTCCTGAAGGAGACTCACAACAAGAATCACCATGTGGTCTGCTAGTGTCCCTACCAGCCCAAAGATTCTCACCACAGCCTCCACACAATCCTCATACACCTGTGGGTCTGCCTCTCCCCAGAAACTGGGTGGCCTCTGGTGCTGGAACTCATGAAACGTGCTCAAGAGGCGTGCATCGTCTGCTGCTAGGGTTGGTGGCATCGGTGGCCCAACAGGAAGTGGTACCGATGGTCCCTCTGCTAGTGCCTATACTAGAAAGGGTCCCTGCACCGAAGCCTCATCGCTCGGTGGGCTGTCAGTGTGTATGACTCTTAGGGATCTACAGGGAGTCATCCTGAAAGAAATAGAAGCAACACGGTCAAAAGATTATACCTGGTGAACTGACTTGGTTGAGCTGACTTAATAAAACTTTTAAAGACACGCATGCAATCAGTGTTTTCGTGCACTAAGTCGGAAATTAGTATTCAGGGTCCTGGTGTATGGATACGTCGGACACCCACACCAACACTAGACTCCCTGAACTAAAAACCACACTTAGTACCCTTAACACTTTTACTTCATAGAAAATAAAGATTAGAGTTCTAAGTTCTTCGGTAGAACCTACTCCATTGATACCAATTATTATGACCCGCCTCCCTGGGCCATGAACCTTATCATCCAACCCCATGGGTCTCCTGTAATACCTTGGTTTCCTTCCCAACACACCATAGACTATTACTCACTAGGGTCACTTATCAGACTAATGACTGTCCCCATAGGCCGACACATGTTCTTTCAGTGTGTGTTTTCCTCACTCACACACACCCTGTGAAACTTCCTAGAAGGTCACCCATACTGATTACTACTCTAGGCCAAGCATGCTTAAATGTGGAGTTCTAATCAGTATGGGTGACCTTCTAGGAAGTTTCCCAGGGTGTGTTTGAGTGAGGACAAAACATACTGAAAAAACATGTGTTGGCCTGTGGGGACAGTCATTAGTCTAATAAGCGACCCTAGTGAGTAATAGCCTATGGTGTGCTAGGAAGGCAACCAAGGTATTATAGGAGACCCATGGGGTTGGATGACAAGGTTCATGGCCTGGGGAGGCGGGTCATGACAATTCAGACCTCCTCCTAAAGCAAGGGAGGCTATATCAAACCTCAAGGGACCCTAAGAGAACAAAAACCCCACACACCAAGCTAACCTAGCTGATAAAATTGGATAGTATGGCCACTAGGGTTAGAGAAGAAGAGAAAGCGGGAGAGAAAGCATGAAGGGAGAAGAAAGGAACCCTAACCTTTCGATTCAGGTAAATGAAAACTAAAAAACCACCATGGTTCCCTATTGGAAGAGTTTGAGGGCACAAAAAAACCCCTTGGGAGGTTCTTAGGTCAGAGGAGGACAAATGAGGGGAAAATAGGGGTAATGGTATAAAAATAGAGAAGAGAGAAAGTGTTTTTTATTGACTTGGACATGCCACACTGTTATTCCACACGGTTTATCAAACCATGCGGTGACCGTGCGACTACCACTGGAATGATTCCTTACTTTTGCACAAGAAACCCACATGGTATTATTAACCATTTGGCAGCCACTGTCTCGCCCAAGAGATTCTACATGGTCACCTAGGATGTAGCACATGGTTACTTCTAACCATGCGCTAACCATGTGCAAGGGTCTGCCCACCCAAAACACCTATTTTCTCTGAAACATCAAGTAGAAATCTAAGGAGGAAATCTAGTAAAGTGATATAAGGGAATAACATCCCAAAATTCAAACTCGTCACACCTGGTTCCTGAGAAAAGAATGAAGGACCAAACCCAAACCGAAACCAAAGATGAATTTAAAAAAAACTCAGGTTTGATGATTCTCCCACCCATAATGATTTCCACCCCTGGAAAGCTATCCCAAGGTTGGATCAAAAATAAAACCAAAACTCCTTCACATCTCAAGGGAATACCCAACGAACAAAAAATGAAAGAAAGGAAAGAACACTACATACAATAAAAGGGGTTAACAAGAAGAACTTGGGAGACCAAAATAGACTCCCCACTAAGTTCCACCCACCCCCAAAAGCTTAAACACCTCTAGATGATAGATATAAAAATGAAAAAAGCTTTTGAGATTCTAAATACATACTTAAAACACAAACTCCTTAAACATGATCAAGAAAAATTTAAACAAGTCACCCAAAACTTAGAAAGGAATTCAAACCACATCCGATGAATTACTCTATAACCTTACTTCAACAAAACTTCCAGGAACATTTCCATCACAACCTTTACTCAAGGGAAGAACTTAGAAATATTTGGTTCTACACAATACCATCCACCACCAAATTGATACTAAGATCTAATCTGAGATACTGACATGAGGAGGCCTGAACAGAACCCCCCCCCCCCCCCCCACCATAAGGAACAAGCTAGACCTACCTTTATTCTATAGGAATCTCAAAAAGACCCAAAGTGAGTCTCCCCACCATAAGAACCACTGAGATTAAATAAACTTGAGAATTTTCCTACACAAACAAAAAATGTTCACCACAAGGGGAGGGGAGGGAATGGGTCTATCCAATGGACCATAAAAACCTCAAATGACACATACTGAAAAATCAAAACCCCCAGATGACCACAAACCAAAACCATACTCGATTCACAAGAGCAGGCCATATAAGGTCCATTGAATAGAGGTTAATTTATAGTGAGACCCAAACACCAGTGTTTCAATAAAACGAGATGACTGCACCTCTTTATAAACAAGGAAAAACTATTACACCCAATGGGTCACAACGTGGAAATGAGGTCTGCACACCTCTTTCCAAAAAACGAGAGTCAATAAAACAAAACAACTACACTAGAGGATTAACTTGTCTCCACCTTCCACACTGAGAACAGAACTTAGACCAAAGCCTTTCACACCACTTGGGATCTACTAATTACACTCCATTTTCAATATGAGGCCTATGGATAGAGCTATGATGATAGAAAAATATCCTACCTTACAGTACAATATTATAAACCCTCGAACTATACCGAAGGATCAAAATTTTAAAAAACACACTTCTATTAAAATAGAAGTACAAAAAGGCTAAAAAACATCCATTCAAACATTTGAAAGATAACTAAACACCAAAAATCCCACCAAAAATGGATATTACATCCATGGAATATCCCATAGAGAAAACCCCAAAATGATCCCAAACATCACCATACTCCATCGAATGGGATGGGTTGACCTTTGAAGAGTTGAGTCTGGTTTCATGGCCCTTCTTGGAAATAGATCGATAGAACTGCTTCAAGTGACCCAAGCATCCACATGCGTGGAAGTGTTTTGGATTATTTGAGCATTATGATGCCTTAGACATATTTATATTTGTAATAATACTACTTTGTTAGCTATTATAAATAATAGTATTATTATTGTTTTGTTTTTTTGTTTAATATTAGTGCCATACAAAACAAATGCTTGAAGAATGGAATTAGACACACTTTATTCAATAGAAAAACTGAAACATTACATTGCAATAAGGCTGAAAGACCACGACTATCATATAATACCTACTAAAAGTCCTATCAAGATCACCAGAAGACCACCAATCTTAACTACTAGACCAAGTAAGTGGTGAACATCCTTCATGTTAGTCATAATGAAAAACATTGTGTCAAGTACTATGGAAATGGTACTATGTGTTAAAGGGATGTAGAGCACCATTATCTTAGAAAAAGAAATGATAAGGATCCTTGGAATACCTTGAATGGGTACTTATAAGGCCATGTAGCCTTTGGGGTCTTAGGTTGACCGTTGGTTTTGGTAATGATCATGATATTTTATAACCATTAAGTATTTTGTCTATAATGAGTATTCTAAGTATTTATGTATTTTAAAATATTAAAATGTTTCAAAAATGATTTAAATATTTTAAAGTTAAATATTGGTTAATGGATGACACAATTTTAATTGAAGTGGTATTTTATATTTCAATTTTAACTTATAAAGTTTTAAAACTGGAAATGAATATAACATATGAAAATAATGATATTTAGAATGCAGTTTAATTATAAGAAAGAATGTTTTCATATAAGGACACTAATATATATGTTATGTTTTTTTAACTATTTAATAAATTTTATAATAAAAATTGGGTGAGTACCCCACCCAACCTAGTACAGCCCTGAAGGCCAAGCCCTTAATGTCTGAGTGGGAATCTCACCAAGGAAATGGAGGTGAGGCTGAGAGAGAACCCTTGGAGCAGCGCATGCATGGTGCATGTCGAGACACACACGGGCCAAGCCATGCCATGTGTGGGTTAAAAATGCACATGACCATGTATAAGTCACATTGGAGCGCTCGTATAGGGGTTGGAACAAGGCCCGTGTGGAGCCTCATATGTATGAGCCCCTGTTTGTGTGTGGGTGTTTTTGAAATATGGACGGTACATCAAGCCTTATATAGAGGTCCCAAAACTAGGTAGGTTTCTATGAGGGGTGGAAATTGTTTCGAGGAGATGTAATCTAGACCATCCAATCTCCCTGGGTGAGATCTCAGCTATCGACACCAGTTCCTGATCGAACACCCACCACTGCATCTTATTGTCATTTTTTTCCTCAACCCTTCTATCTAGATGCATTAGATATCGACCATACAACCAATTTAAAACATGAAGATCCCCCGTGACCATCTGATAAAATCCATAATATAATCTCATCCATTCATCTCTTTTTAAAACGAACAAAGCCACCATAGCCATCTGATTGGACTAAGATGATCATAGTCGTCCATCCCTCTTATTATTCTTATATTCTTCTTCTTCTTCCTCATGCTACACTTTTTGACGTCATCTCTCTTACACTACTCTTATTTATCCGATGAGTCCTACTATTACTCTCTTTAAACCCATCCGCTTCATTTTTTCATGAGTCCACCATGGGATCCAATATTTTATTGATAACTGCACTGGATTCCCAAGAAAGTTTCCCAGTAAATATATATATATATAATAAAACAACTGATTTATTTAGGGTTTACCTTGATTATAGTTTTTATTCTTGTCAAAAATAGTTATATTCGAGGATTATTTAGGTTTATTAGTTTATATTTTATTCTTAAATCATAGTATATATATATATATATAATGTTTATATAAACCCATCTTTCACGAATAATCCTATGTGTTTTCTTCTCCCCAGCATTCCATCAACCTTAGATCTGATCAAACTCACCCTTGAAGTCAAGTAAGGGTTAATTTAGCATCTTTTTTGATATGAAAAAATCGCATATATACTTATGTGTACATATGGTTTTATACAACTTCAAATCCTAATCTATTTTGGGGTTTTCAAGTGATGATGATCAATATTTAACTAATGTTTTGAATTCATATAAAAATTTTAATGGTTTTCCAATTGTCATTTTTGATATTTCTAAACTCATACATATATATATATATATGTAATTATGGTTATCTATATATATATATATAGATTTTAATCATACACTTATTTAGGTCTTCATATAGTTTTTATTAGTTATTAACTAATATTTTGAAGTATATGATACTTTTAAGGATTTATCAAACTTTTTTTTGGTTATGAAAATCCCATATACACATTGTGTATATATGGTTTTATACAACTTTTAATCCTGAACTAATTTGGGTTTTCTAAATGTTGATTACCAGAATTTAGTTGATGTTTATAATGCATATAACACTTGATAATGTTATCTAAGTGATTTTTTTGGAGTTTTATAAACTCATATATTTATATATATGGTTCTTAATAAATCTAATACTCAACCTACTTTATGTTTTTTAAGGATGAAAAATTATTTTAAAAAGGGGTGATTCCCTACCCGCATATTTTACATGAGGATTCTTTTGATTCTCTAATTATTTATGAAAAACTGGTATATATATATAAGTATGTACAATTTCATAACTATATCAATATCTTTTTTTCATTTAAATAAGGTTTAATTGTATTGTCCTTTCTATGATTTTATGATTTGAAAGCTATACAATATATGTTTGGGCATAAATATATATGTGTAAGCATATTTATACTCACATTTTTACATGTTTTACTTTTTTAAGTCAATACATGAATTTAATGTTTTTGATTTCATAGCCTAAATGTATGTGCATGAATACTAATTTATAATGGATAACTATAATAAAACCCTGTTTTGTTATTGTGTGCCCAAAATGTTAAAAGGGATCATTACCTAGTTATCATTACATGAAAACTTCCCAATTTATAATTTTAGGATAAAAGGTTGGAATTATCTTTTGTTTAGTAAACATATAATTACATGCATAAGAACATGTAGTGAAGTGTGTTTAATAATTTTATTATGAATGAATACCTCACATGAACTGAATGTCTTATATTTATAAATATTATATTTTAATTTATGATGAATCTTTTGCAATGAATACTACTAATTATTAAATTTTATGATTTTATTTGATTGAAACTTTCATTTATGAATTGTATGGTTTAAAAAATAATGATAAGTGTCTTAAATTAAAAAGCATGTATTTTTGTATATAAAAGTTTTTAATTTCATGAAACATTGATTTTTAATTTAAGAGTCATTATTTTATGTCACATACCTAAAAAATCTATCATTTTTGTGCACCAATTATCTTCACATGTGTGAAGGTGTGTTTGTTTTTTCATGCATGTAATTGATAAATTTTATATATCCATATTCTAAATTATAAACCATGCAAATTTTAGATTAAGTGTGAATTATTTTTCATTACCCACATTAATTACGAATTTAGAAAATTATTGTAAGTATGGAACTTATCTTTTATGATAACTTATGGATTTAGAATTTAATTATTCAATGTGTTATGGGACACTTTGAATAAAAGACATAATTTAATTATTCAAAGTGGTAAGGGGGACATTTAATATAAGACATATTTGACATATGAGGAATGAATATGACTTATTATGTGATGGGTGAGGCCTGTTATAGCCTCTCGATGCATTGGTAGGTTTCATGAGACAAACTTGTTAATGGAACAAGTCCTTGACAGAATGATTATGCATGGTCTTGGCATGAGGCCTTGATAGAATGTTTATTATTGTTATGCATTATGCATTCCCTCATTGTGTGATTATTATTTAACCAACTATGTGATTTTCTGACTAGTAGAATATCCTTGGTTTATAATCTCTTACTTAAAATAATGGTAATAAATGTACAGGGTGTAATGATGTAAGTACTTAGAAAATCATTTATAAAGAATGTTTAGCATCTGTTTTTAGAGCATTAATACAAAAGTTAGAAATTCATCTGTCATTTCCTGAATAGAATTTTATGTGATAAGTGATTTATGAAGTAGTTTATTATACAATTGTAATAATGTATTACTTCATGTGCTAATTTTTACCTTTACCCTTTCATGTCATCCTGGATTTATTTAAATCATATCCTAACTAATATGCAGCATTCCATGCATTTTTACTAGTATGCATATTTTGAAATGTGTCTTATCTATAGATTTTTAATAGACATAAATTATTTTGTATGATATTTCTCTAAAAATTATTTCTAGTAACCTTTGAAAAATGATGATGACATACTATAAGAAGTGTTGTTTTCTTTAAAGAAAATGTTTTATGGATAATTATTTTAAAGGGATGTTTTTAAAAAGGATTTTATTAATTATTTTTAAAACCCTTTATTTAGTGTTTTAAATGATCACCCTATGTTTCTAATTTATTTTTACAGGACTATTATATTTTTTCAGCTTTGAGTTATTCTATGTCATGGTAGTGCTATGGAGTTTATCTCATAAATTTTTGAAGAAATGTTTTTGTTGTATATGGTTTTCCAGAACCAAGACCGAGAAGATACTCTGTGATGATATGTGATGTGAAATTTTATCATATTATTTTTATAAAAATTAATTACACACCATGTTATAGGAACCGACTTTTGGATTCTGGGATCGGGGTGTTAAATTTGGTATTAGAGGAACGATCTACGCAATTTAGAAAAATTAAAAAATATATATATAGTTATAATTTTCTGAGTAAAACATTTCTTAAAATTTTCAGATGGAAGGAGAGGGTTCACCAAAAAACCTCTTATATCTTCATACTAAATTACTTGAGAACGTAATTTTCAAGCCATGTTTAGAAGCATAACAGCCTTTTGCGAACCTACATATGTCCTGTAAACACCACTACCGGGTGTCAAACAACCCAACTATCCTTCGACTTCACCAAAGACCGAGTCATGTGTACTAATTTATGTCAAATTCACAACATGCACATTATGCACATAAGGGAAGGTACTATGAATGAATCTTTCTATGTTTCACCCTGTCTGAGTCTCATCAGGACTTGGGAAGATTCTGAGAAACTGCAGAGACGGGTGAACCTTGTGTAACCTATCTATTTCTAGTCCTGAGATTTAGCATGAATGGAAGTCTTTATGATATCTGGATTTCGGAAAACAAATTCTTCTAACTAGTCTATTGAAACCAAGTCCATTTTGATATCTCTGAACTTTATAACATCGATGCCATTCTTTCAAGAACCTACTGATGTCTGCATGAGTCCAACCCTAGCTTCTCGAGGTGCATTTGGGCACATGAAATTGAGGAATTTAAATTTTTTTTGGGGATCAACCTGACTCGAAGAACTTACAAGGATAGTATCCAGCGGTGGTGGACCCGGTGAAGGTATAAATTAAACACTACTTTTCAATCAAATTTTGTAACCTAAAAATGATTAAAAACTGTTTTAGGGACATTAAGGGTGATGTCTGTGGGTTGGTGATGTGGAAACGAAAGGGTGCGCTAGAATTATGAGGGAACAATTCTATCAAGGGGAGGATAATGTGACACCCCAGACATATTTATATTTATAATAATAATATTTTGTTAGTTATTATGATTAATAGTATTATTATTTTTTTGTTTAATATTGGTGGCATCCAAAAAAAATGCTTGCAGAATGAAATAAGACACATTTTAATCAATAGAAAAACTGAAACATTATATTGAAATAAGGCTGAAAGACCATAAATATCCTAGAATACCTACAAAAAGGCCTATCAGGATCATTAAAATACCACCAAGCATAACAACTAGACCAAGTAAGTAGTGAACATGCTTCGAGTATGTCATAATAAAAAACATTATGGAAATTACTATGGAAAAAGTACTAAGAATCAAAGGGATGTGACTACTAGAAATACAATATATACCAATAGTTTGAAACCATTATTATAGGAATCCAAACCATTGGTATACTATATACCAACAGTTTTTCAAACCGTTGGTTAGTAAGCCATTGAAAAAGGCATATACCAACTGTTTTTCTCTAACTGTTGGTATATGGCAGTGTAACCTTTAGTATGCCAATGGTTTTATAGAAACAATTGGTATATATTTATGCCAATGGTTGATAAAATTCTAGTATATATAGTTTACATGTAGTTTACCAACATATTAAAATCGTTGGTATATAGTACTAACAACAGTTCTTTAAAACCCTTGGTAAAAATATTCTGGAAATACACTTTAAAAATGGTTTTAAACCGTTGGAATAGTGTATTACCAATAGTTTATTCAAACCATTGGTAAAACTATTATCAAAATACACTTTACCAATGGTTTAAAACCATTGGTATAGTTTATATCTAGAAAAAAGCACAGTATCCAGCACATCATCCACCCATCCCCTCCATTGCATACACCTACAAACACACCTGCAAACAACACTTAAAATGGAACAAAAAAACACCTAAAATAGCACATAAAAAATATTAGACTCTTCCAACTATGACATGTACCACGACATTGTTTTCCCATTTCAATATTCACATGAAAAAAACTCTTCCAACTAACCCATTTTGATTTATTTGGTGAAAACATCTCATAATGGTTAAAGGACACTCACATTTAAGAGAACCCATAATAGTCAAAGTCACATACACTATTAAGAGAATTAACACGTAATTCATAATGTAATTACAACAGGTATACACATAGAACAAGTATACCCATACAACAAGTATTCCCATACACCATTAATACATAATTCATAAGTTAATTAAATACATAAAGAATTTAATTCAGAATTTAGGGGGTTGGGGGCTGTTCAGGGGTTTGGAGTGGTTCTCCAAGGGGGGTAGGGGGTGTCCAGGGGGCGGGGGTGTCTGGGGGGATGGGGGTGTCCAGGGGTGGGGTGTCTAGGGTAGTGGGGGTGTCTATGGGGGTGTCCAGGTGACGGGGTGGTGTCCAGGGGGGTGTGGGGTGGTGTCCCTGGGGGGTCTTGGGGTTTGGGGGTGTCCAAGGGGGTGGGGTGGTGTCTAGGGTGATGGGGTGGCTGTCCATGGGGTGGGGTGTCTAGGGGGGGTCCAGGTGGTGGGGTGGTGTCTAGGAGGGGGGGTCCAGGGGGTTGGTGGTGTCCAAGGTGGTGGGGTGGGGGTTTCCAGGGTGGTGGTGGTGGGGACGGGGGGGGGGGGGGGGTTCAGGGGGTGTGGGGTGTCCACGGGGTGGGCGTGTCCAAGTGGGTGGGGGTGGTGTCCAGGGGGTGGGGTGGTGTCCAAGGGGGGTGGGGTAGTACAAGCAGGTGGGGTTTGTCCAAAGAGGGTGGGGTGGTGTCTAGGGGGTGGGGGTGGATGTCCATGGGGGTGGGGATGTCCTGGGGGTGTCTAGGTGGTGGGGTGGTGTCTAGGAGGTGTGGGGGTTGTCTAGGGGGTGGGTGGGATATCTAGGGGTAGGGGCTGTCAATGGGGGTGGGTGGTGTCTATGTGGTGGGGGTGTATAGGGAGGAGGGGTGTCTAGGGGGTGGGGTGGTGTCTAGGGGGGGTAGGTCCAGGGGGTTGGGGGCTGTCCAAGAGGGGTGGGGTGGTGTCCCAGGGGGTGGGTGTTGTTTTCCATGGGGGTGGGGGTGCCTAGGGGGTGGGGGTGTCCAGGTGGTGGGTTGGTGTATAGGAGGGGTGGGGGATGTAATGGTTTTAATGGAATGAATTTCAAGGATTTTAAGATCATTGGTATTTTTAAAATGGTTTTGGAATAGTGTTTATTTCAACAGTATGAGTTTCTTTAGGAAAAAATGAATGCTTTTGGTGTGTATGGTAGGAAGGGGGATTTGGTTATCAGGAAAATGATTACATTTTTATTTTGGGACAAAAATACTATATGATTTTTGAAATGGAACCTTAAAAGGGATTTTTATAAACTGTTGGGGAGTTTTAAATAGAAATAAGTTTCTATTATGTGATTTTGAAATGGTTTTATGAAGAATTATTTATGATGTATATTTATGGGATTTGTGATTTTATGTCTCTTATTTTAGAACATCAGATTATTTTACTAAAGATTTTGTTTTTCATAATTATTTATAATGTTACCACTATAAATGAATCAAAAAGTCCATAAGGGGATATATCAGGTTGTCATTTTTGTATGTTGGTCTCTACTCAAACTCTAGTGGAAGTGGAATAACCATGTTCTTCTTGGATCATTTATTATGCATGGGAGTTTCTAAAATACCATCCACTATTTTTTTATTGGTGATCAAGGATCCCAGGAGGTATCCGAGTGGGTATCTATGATTAATGGGATCTTTGAGTTGTTAGAAACCCTATAATCCAATGGGGTGGGGGGTTGTACATGGGGGTGGGGGCTATCCAGGGGATGGGGGTGGTCCATGGGGGTGGAAAGGATGTCCAGGGGTGGGGTGTCTAGGGGGTGGGTGGGGATTTCCACGAAGGTGAGGGGATGTCCAGCGGGGTAGGGCTGTCTAGGGAGTGGCCAGGGCAGTCCAGGGGGTACAGGGTGTCCAGGGGTGGGTAGGGCTATCCATGGGGGTATGGGGTGTCCAGGGGTGTGGGTGAGGCTGTCCAGGGGGTACGGGGTGTCCAGGGGGTGGGCAGGCTATCCATAGGGGCGACAGGGCAGTCCAGGGGGTAGGGGGTGTCTAAGGGGGTGTTGTCCATGGGGGTGGGGTGTTGTCCACATGAGGAGGTGTGTCCAGGGGTGTGGGAGGGCTGCCCACGGGGGTGGGGGCTATTGAGGGGGGTAGGGGTTCTCTAGGGGGTGGGCGGGTTGTCCACGAGGGTGGGAGGGATGTCCATGGGGGTGGGGTGGGGGTGTTCAGGGGGTATGGTGTGTCCATTGGGTTGGTGGGATGTCCATTAGGGTGGCGTGACTATTCCATGGGGGGGTACAGGGTGTCCAAGGGGGTGGTCGGGCTATCCACAGGGGGGTGATGTCCACAGGGGTGGGGGTGGTCCAGGGGGGGCCTAGGAGTCCAGGGGAGTGGGAAGGGAAATCTAGAGGGTACAAGGTGTCCGGGGTAGGGTGGGGTGGGTGATTATCCACGAGGGTGGCGGGGCGCTCCTAGGGGTGGGCGGGGGCTGTCCATGGGGGTGGGGGGAAGCTGTCCAGGGGAAGGGGGTGTCCAGGGGGTGGGCGGGGCTGTGTCGGGGGTGTGGGGTGTCCGGGGGGGGGGGCTGTCCACAGTGGTGGGAGGGCTGTCCAGGCAGGTATGAGGTGTCCAAGGGGGTGGTTGGGGCTGTCCACTGGGGTATGGGGTGTCTGGGGGTGGGCAGGTTGTCCACAGGGGTGGCAGGGTTGTCTAGTGGGTAGGGGGTGTCCTGAGTGGGGGGGGGGGGGGGGGGAATCCACGGGGGTGGGGACTTTCCACAGGAGGAGGGGCTATCCAGGGGGTGGGCGGGCTGTCCATGGGGGTGGAGGGGCTGTGCAAGGGGTTCGGGGTGTCCAGGGGGTAGGGGTGGGCGGGCTGTCCATGGGGGGGTGTCTATGGGGGTAGGTGATGTCCAGGGGGTGGGCGGGGCTGTTCAAGGGGTACGAGGTGTTCACAGTGCTGGGAGGGGCTGTCTAGGGGCAAGGGGTGTTCGAGTGGGGGGGGGAGGGCGGGGCTGTCCAGGGGGTACGGGGTTACAGGGGGGTGGGCAGGCTGTCCACCGGGGTGGTGGGGCTATCTTGGGGGTAGGGGTTGTTTAAGGGGTGGGGGATATCCAGGGGGTGGGCGGGCTGTCCATGGGGGTGACGGGGCTGTCCAGGGGGGTTGGTGTGTCCAGGGGGTCAGGGTTGTCAAAGGGGGTGGGCGGGCTGTCCAAGGGGGTGGGAGGGGCTGTCTAGGGGGGCTGTCTAGGGGGGGTGGGAAGGGTTGTCCAAGGGTGTACAGGGTTTCCAGGGGGTGGGCGGGTTGTCCAGGGGTGGGCGGGTTGTTCATGGGGTTGGGGGGATGTCTAGGGAGTGGGGGTGTTGGGGGGTGTCCACAGGGGGAGGGGCTGTCCAGGGGGGTGGGCGGGCTGTCCGTGATGGTGGGGGGCTGTCAAGGGGAGGGGTGAATCATTCAAAGTAAACCAAAAAGCCATTTTTTATTATTTATACGTAAAAAAATAAAGATAACGTGAAAAACCTAATCACACATATATTTAAGCATAAAAAATCAATAAACATCAAAGTTCTGTAATATCAGTCAAAAAATGTAACTGATAAATCTGTCCCTTATCACCGTCACTATCATCACCGTCATCATCATCCTCACCCTCGTCCTCATCATCATACCCATCATCTTCCCTACCCTCTTCAACACCCTCCTCCTCGCCCTCATACTCATCCTCGGTCTCCTCGTCGCCCTCCTCCTCTGCCTCACCATCCTCCTCGCCCTCCTTCTCTACCTCAACCTCCTCCTCGGCCTCATCCTCCTCTGGCTCGACCTCCACCTCACCATCATATCAACCACCACTATAATTTCCACTTGGTTCACCATATATTGAATTCATCAATGACATATATTCATCACAAGCTGTGTTGGCCTCTAGTGTAAGTGTTGAATGTAAAAATTCCCATCAGTTTCATAAATTCAGTGCTTGCCCTAGCAGACTATTCTACTATCTCTATGGCCCTTTTCTCAGCATGTTCTTCCTGTTCCTTAACCCTCTGGAACTCGGTGGCACTACAAATCGTACATGAGGAGGAAAAATACCACGTTGGAACTATACTCTTCCTAGATCGGTAGCGTACTCTACCAGGGTACTCATCTCCCAATACCTTATGTAGGTGATCATTTAGCCCAAAATTGTCAGGTTCCTAGGAATCAAGGGAATCTAAAGTATCCTATTAAAAATATAAATATATTATGAAGTTACAAAATAGAGATTAAAATTTTAAATCTACAAAGTGAAACTTACAATATGCTACTGAGTCGGTTCATTAACCGTAATTCCATCTTTATTCCTTCTACTCGAGCAGAACTATTTTGTTCGAGGCACACGTCCTTCTATATTCAATTTATGATGCTAAAATGACATTGAATATAGGATTCCATAATTAAAAATAGTATAACAATAATTAATTTCACAAATAAAATTATACAACAACTTTACCAATCGAATAAATTATAGAGGAAGCAATATAAAGGGAAATTCATGAAAAAAATTAAAAATTGTCATACCTGATACCTCTCATGATCTGGAATTGTATTACATCCCAAGGTGTGGACGTATTTTTTAGTTTCAATGTTTTTTATTTCTTCTGGATGAATCCTAAATAACATTCAATAATTAGTATTAACGAAAAACATGAAAATTTTCATTTAAATACCTCTAATGTGATTAATACCTTAAATAGGCTAGTCACCCAATGAGTAATCATATATCGATACTGTTCTAACAGACAATCATCCATGAAAGGGATTGCCTCTAACTCTGTTCCCACTCCAGTATGCTAGCCAGTGTACAACTCATACTTATAAGATCTCCAAATCTCACCTAAATCCTTTTGACATGCTGGCCGTGCACCCTCACCATCGTGAAAATTAAACCGTAGCTGACACCAAAATATTAATTCATATAAATACAAAAAATAATATATTTCATTAAATACAACATATTTTTTTACCCATATCTCTTCCCAAGATTTATCATTGACTTAATTTGGTAGTTGTCTCCATGAGAGTGGGCTAACATGAATGATGTCGGAGTATTTGGCAAGCATCGCCAAAAATCTCCGAAATTACTGCCTTGATTTTTCTATAATTTGACTATCTTCATTTTTGTCCACCATCAACTATGTGTGGCGGTTCTACACCACACGCATTCATGTACGCCCCTGCCCCCTCCTCATATCAATAGATGTATCTGTTATGAAAGAAAAACAAATATTTTATCAATACATGTTATAATGAAAATAAATAATGGTGTAATTTTTTTTAGTTTTGTATAAGTATACCTACGGTATTCTAATCAATGGGCATCACTGGATCCACCGAAGCTAAAGGAACACCCTATACAGATGGAGTGGGTCCCAATGTATGATCCCCAGGGACAGACTTAGGTAGAGAAGGAGTTGAAGAAGATGGAATATAAAACCCCGGAGAGAATAAAGTAGAAGTAAAAGAAGATGGTAGGGATAGCTAGCCAAATGTTGGATGGGGAGTGAGAATTATCATTATATTTGGTATAGAAGGGTGAGGAGGCTCATATGTAAAGGGTGGTGAAAAAATGGGAGGGATAAATATCCATTGTGTCCCTAATGACACACTGGGATCAGAATGTGGGAAGGATGGTATGTCAGTGGGAGGGGTGAGATCTAATCGGGTACACCGACCAGATCGTCTAGCTCTTGTACCACCCCCCTCATACGAACGCCCTGAGTACTAGGACCACTACAAGGCTACTCATCAAATAATTGTCACCTAATAGATGGATCCTGCAGAAATGTTTTAAAAAAATTAATCACAGGACATTATATACTATTTAAATATATATATTTGAAATAAAATACACAATTCAGGAACAAGTGGTGGAATGCCCGGCTCAGTCATGCGACGATTGTTATCCATAATCTATTTTATTTGCCTCTCGTCAATTGGTTTCATTTCCTGAATTTGAAAACAAATATTTAAGTAAATAGAAAAGGATAACTAATGTGTAACATAGAAAACAGAATAAATGAGAGGGAATAGGGGGATTCATGTATAATTTAACTATCCATTGTTTTTTGTGCGCTTGAACAGATATATAATGAAGTCAATAAATTGTACAAGATGTAATAAATAAATTTAATTTTTAGTACGATGGTTATTTACTATGTTTCATCAGTCTATTAAAATCATGGAACATTGATTCTACAAGATTCATATGGGGTAAAGCAGTTTTCAACATTAGGGAAAATTTTAATTTCTTTATCCCAGGTAGATGATGCGGGTTTCAATACATGTTTTTTAGAAGAATACAAACCATCATTTTCATTATCTGGTAAAATGTTAAAGAGATGTACTAGAGTTATAAAATTTTTATACAAATCATAGTTGAAGCATTGAAATGTTCACCAAGTTGGAAATGTTGGTTTCGCAGGTTTGAATAAAATTCAATTCCAAATTGTAAAATGAAATTCAAAAAAAATAGCAACCAATAAACATTGAAAATTCACATAACAGTCAAGTCATATACAACATATTTGTAACCAATATTAAATCAATTTGAATAGTAACAACCTTAAAAGCCCAAGTTGAGTTAAACCAAAATAATTGAGAACATGAATTGATGATTTTATATATTTCCCACAACAACTTTAAATTGACATTCAAATCTAACAATTGAGCTACTGGATTCATAAAAAGTAATAAAATGGGTCATTTCCAATGGTAGTAGGGATGGTTTCAATTCCATCATCACCATCATCAAAAATATGTCTTGGAATTACTTCAATAATGGCAAAACATTTAGGTCTAAGATGGTATTTTACATAAAAAACTTGTTTCTCCATTGATTCCAATACATATGGTTCATCGGTAGCAAGAATGGGATTCATATCAATTACTCAAAATTCACAATCATAAATAAATGTGACCTGCCTTTTCATTGAATCAAACCACTGTAATTTCATTATCGTGACTCGTCCATGAGAATAATAATCCAATATTATTATTTTTTCAACGACTCCATAATAACCTAAATTTTCAAATCGCGGTCTACTATCTGATGCACTAGCATAATAGTCTGTTGTGGCAGTAACCATAACACTATCATGTTGTGTTCTCATGTTCTTTGCTCATTCAGTGATAATAAATTTGTACCCATTGATAACAATTGATTTACCATCATGAACCAAGGTATTAGGACCAAAATCCAAACCTCTTATTTCCTCAGAGACAGAGTCAGCAGGAAAACTCAACACCTAAAATATAAATCAATATTAAACATAATTAACTATTTTTTTAATTATTTTAAATAGTAATGTTATTACCTTCAATTTTAACCTAGTAGAATACTCTTTGATATGCAAGGCATCCCTCTTTCTCAAATATAAAGAATGATTCTTTCTATTTATCACCGCTTTATGTTACCTATACATAAAAATAGGAATAATTTAATAGATATATATATATATATATAATATATACATATTCAATTTAATTACAAGATTTAGTAATTGAACAATTCATTGTTGAACAAAACTGTGTGATGTTCCATCTCTCGATCTTCATGTCTTAATTCCGTCAAAGTATATGATCCATGAATTTTTCCTGTTTGAGGATGTGAAGGAAAACTGGGTTCAATTTTTCTTAATATTCTTCTTCATTTCTCATTGGTCTGTTCATTCTTGTAGTAAGATCAGAAAAATATATAGAGCATATATCCATACATTCTCAAGCCAAGTAACCATTCACGATAGAACCTTTGGGATGATTCCTATTATGGACATAAGACTTTAATGTGTACATATTTCTTTCAATTGGATAATCCAATGAAAATAAATAGGTCCTCCTAGAAGTATTTCAGTTGAAATATGGATAGTCAGATGCAGAAAGCATGTGAAAAATGATGGGGGAAATATTTTCTCTAACACATACAAAATTAATGGGGTATCTGCCAACATTTTTTTTCAATAAATACTTGGAAAACTTCTTAGCACAAATATATCTAAACAAATCAAAAAAATAAATAACATCCACCCTTACATTATTGGAAAAAAGATGACGAATTTCTATTGGAATCAACTCATGAAGATGGATGTGATAATCACGAGTCTTCAAAGATTTTAGCATCAACTATCTTCTATTGACCCATTTAGATATGTTTCTTTAATAGCCATCATGAACTTTAATAGTCTCTAGTACTTCTATAAATTGATTTTTTTCTGTAGGTATCTTCACATAAGAAGCACATGGAACTTGCCATTTATTTTCACTGATATGCATACGATGTGATTCTAGTCTGATGCCACAATCCACCAAGTCATGCCGAGACCGTAAATCTTCTTTTTTCTTTCCCTTAAAATCTAGAAGAATCTAAAGCAAAATTTCACATATATTTTTTTCAATGTGGATTAAATATAATAAATGACATAAAAAATTGGATGACCAGTAAGGCAAGTCAAAGAAGATACTTCTCTTATTCCAATTGTAACAGGTTTCAAAGGAAACATTCTTTATCTTTCCATATTTCATTTGACCCTTCCCGAATGATAAAATGAAATATTTCAATTCATTATGCACATCAGTTCTAGATATATTCTGAGGTGGATCATCGGTCTCTATGGTATATTCAAATCTTCGATTATTATTTCTATATGGATGGTCCATTGGTAAGAATTGTCAATGTCCCATAATACTGAAACTATAACAATGTTTTTGTCTCCTGGATCATGTAATATTCATACAAACACGACATCATATTTTTTCCTTCGTGCTCTATACAGACATCATTGCATAAGCAGGAAAATCATAGATCATCCACATAAGCACAAAACGAATCTGAAATATGTCTTCTGAACATGCATCATATGTGATCACACCGACATTCCAAAGAAGTTTCAACTCTTTTATTAAAGGTTTCATGTATACATCTATATCATTGCTGGGATCAGAATGGCCAGATATGAGTATACTCATGAAAGTGAAAAAAATTTCATACAAAACCATGGGGGAAGAATATAAATGTGTATAAAAACCAGCGATATGTTGTGCGACGTAAGCATCTTCCCAAATGGATTAAAACTGCCACATGAAAGACCCAACCTCACATTACACACATTAGTAGAAAAAATCAGGATATCAAGAATAAAATCTCTATCATGAAAATCCATATATAGGGTGAACAAACTCATCATTATTCTTCTTTCTCTCAGTATCATGCCATCTCATTTTTATTGATATTTCATCAGACATAACAGGATTCTGGAGTCTGGGGATCAATGGAAAGTGACACATTACTTTCGGTGGCACACAAGATAGTGTTCCATTAGCTTCTGGATTACAGTAGGATGTGTCCCATTTTATACAATCATTTTGTTCATCATTTTCCTCCCAGAATAAACTTTAATCTTTCCAGAAAGCATGAAATTTGTTTCTGGAAAATAAAACTTCCTCAACTAACTTCCATGAGATATAGTGGTTTTAGGGAATATCTACATCATCTAGAAGTAAGTACTTCAATAAGAAAAGAATGTAATTGATGTAAGTATTAGAAATCTCATACATAGTTTTTCCATGAAATAATTATATTAAAAATTCCAAACTTTTTCATTTTACCACATTTTTGATATACTGGAGTTGTCGAAACATCATTCAGTTTTGTTCCCCCTGACAACATCATCATTTTCATTAGATGCATCATGTCTGCTCATATCGAAATATTATTGGGTCAGAATCCTTTCTTTTTCATGATGACGAATAAATGGAAACCATTCATATAACAAATTCTACAATCCAGTCCTCTCATTTGGATCATCATCAATTTGATATTTCATTTTCTACCCATTGTGATACCACACATAGTAGTTTTCTTGAAAACCATATTTGGTTATGTGGTAGCTCACTTCTTCACGACTCAATCATGGTATTCCAACATAGTTGTAACAAGGGTAATGTATGTGACCACTATCGAAAGCATTGTGAAATGGCAAATCTAAAAAGATCTCCAAATTGTTTTGAAATTTTTTTGATATCTGATTATTTTCATACATCCAACTTCTATCTATTCTGTAAAAAAATTGTTATAAGTCATTTTATTAAAATCAATTCAATAAGAATTAAGTTTCACTGAAAATATATAAAAGTAAACAAGAATTGTTAACTTTATATGAATCCATAGCTGACACACTACTCTATATGAGAATAATAATTTAAAAAACAAAAAAATACTATATTTATATAAAAATATCTTTGAAAAACTATACATGAGTGTAAAAGATCATGTACCCTTGTGGAAGAGAATTATTCAGAAGTTGAGTAAATTTTGGATCGAAATTTTATAATATTTTAGTAGATTATTTGAGTTATTACATACACTACCCAAGGGGGTGGGGGTGTGCAGGGGGTGAGGTGTCGTCCCGGGGGGGGGGGCTGTCCAAGGGGCTCAAGGGTGTCCAAGGGGGTGGGCGGACTGTCTATGTGGGTGGCAGGGCTGTCCACAGGGGTGGAGGGGCTGTTCACGGGGGTCGGGGTGTCCATGGGGGTGGGTGGGCTATCCATGGGGGTGGGGGGCTGTCCACAGGGGTGGCGGGGCTATCTATGGGGTACGGGGTGTCCAGGGGGTGGGGTTGTCTGGGGGATGGGGGTTCTACGGGGGCTTGGGTGGGGTGTCCATGGGGGGTGGGAGAGTTGTCTTTGGTGTTGGGGGGGCTGTCTAGGGGGTAGGGGGTGTCCAGTGGGGTGGGTGGGCTATCCATGGAGGTGGAAGGGCTATCCAGGGGGATACGGGGTGTCTAGGGGGTGGGTGGGCTGTCCATGTGGGTGTTGGGGAAATATTGGGGGGTAGGAGGTGTCTCAGGGGGTGGGAGGGCTTTCCACAGGGGGGGATGTCCAAGGAGGTAGGGGTGTGCAGGGGGTGGGGTTGGGGGGCTATCCACGGGGGTTGGGGTGTGTCAACGGGTGTGGGGGAGGGGGTTTTCCAGGGGTTGGGGGAAATCCATGGGGGTGGCGTGGCTTTCCAGGGGGTGGGGGTGTCCGGGGGATGGGGGTGTCTGAGGGGTGGGGGTGGGCGAGCTGTCCACGGGGGTGGGGGTGCCCAGGGGGTACATGCTATCCACAAGGGTGGGGGCTATCCATGGGGGTGTGACTGAGAGCAATGAGATTTAATTGGTTTTTCATTCATGTTATGAAAAATAAACGATGGGTGTTACATATTAGAGTAGTATTTTTTAGTGAAAATCGAATTTGGTAGGATTGGTGACTTGATAACATCATGGTATCGAGTTTTCAATTGGGAAAATATTGGGGCATTGGATTCTGTTGGAAGGAATATGGGTTAGTGAATATCTATAGGTAGTTATTAGGAATGATATGGTGTATGGTAATGAGTTAGTAAGGATTTGCATCATCATGGCATGATAATTAAGGGTGTTTTCCAATATGAAGTTGTATGGATTCCTCAATATTCTTTTCATCATAAAATGAATTAAATTTAGGATTTGATTAGAAGGTGAAGTCTAGATAAAATAATTGTTCATTTAATACTTAGAGAGGTTTGCTTATGAATATGGGACATTCATATGGTAGTAGGTCCCTAGTCTAGGTGGATAGTTATGGGGATTTTCCTCCCCTGGTATCTGTATGAAAGGGTTCTAAAAGGCTCCCAACACCTCCCCCCACCCCACCTACACAACCCACCCCCACACCCCACCTGTACAACCTCCCCACCCACAACTCACCCCTAGCAAATTCCCCCGTACAGCCCCCTCCCCCCCTGACATGCACACCACCACTTGCACAGCCCACCCCCCACTACACACCCACCCTCCCCACCTGCACACTGCACATTACCCCACCTGTACACCCCCACCAACACTCCCTTAACCCACTGCACATCCCCCCACCTTAACACTCCTCCCCCATCCACTGCACCCCCACCAGCCACACCCCCACTTGCACAACCCCCTCCCCCACCCCCATCAGCACAACCCACCCCCACCCCCACCTGTACATCCCCCCACCTCACCCCTAAAGACTCCCCACCCCCCACCACCCCCCCCCCCCGCACAACACCACCCCCGACCAGCCTACCCCCACATAAACAACCCACCCCCACCTACACAGCCCACCCCCACCTCACCTTCACCTGCACAGCCCCCCCCCCCCCCCCCCACCGATGAGAGAAAATATAGTACCCCTGCGACAATAATATTGAGTAACGTTCCTAGATAAATTAGATATGGTAGTGGTTCAAGAAGGGAAATGTATTGTCTATGTGTAGGATGAAGTATTTTAAACATTCCAAATTCACATTCAACAACAACCAAAAACCCTAAATGATGAGAGATTACATCAGATTAATAAATAAACTAAACCTAGTTTATAAAAATCAAAAATAAATGTAGGCATAAGATGTAACTCCAACTCACCGATTTGAAGTGGAAACAACTAGGATGTATCTTTAGAAGAGGAGGGGTCGCCCGCTAGGGAGAGATCACCACTTTGGTAGGGAAAATCAGTCAATTGAATCTGGAAAGGGAAGTGAGAGATCAGGTTATTTTGGGAAAAACTTTCCCAACAGTTTTAAATAACTATTGGGAAACACTAACAAATACCAACAGTTTCAAAAAAATCATTGGGAGACATAACTGTACCCCAATATATCCCAACAGTATAAACCATTGGTAAAAATACTTATAACCCAATGGTTTTCACAAACCGTTGGGAAAGACTACACTAAATCAATATATTACAACGGTTTTCAAAAACCATTACGGAAAACTCTATATCCCAATAGTTTAAGCAAACCACTGGGAAAATGGCATTCGTATAACTATGAATTATATTTTTTTGTGGATCACAATTCTCTTAGAATAAGAAATGACCATGATCCTTGGAATACCCTAAATGGTTATTTATAAGGCTAATCATCTGTCAGGGTCATAAGGTGACAGTTGGTTTTGGTAACGGTCCTAAAATTTTATAACCATTAAGTATTTTGACTGTTTTGAGTATTCTGATTATTTAAGTTTTGTAAAAATTTCAAATGTTTTAAAAATGCGTTAAATATTTGAAAGTTAAATCTTGGTTAAGTGATGACATGGTTTTAATTAAAGATGTATTTTATATTTAGATTTTGAATTTATAATGTTTTAAAACTCAAAATGAATACAAAATTATGAAAATAATTATATTTATAATGTAGTTTAATTATGATAAATACTATTTTTATATAAGGAAATTAATATATATACATTCTATTTTTTAAAAAATTTAATTAATTTTTGATAAAACTTGGGTGAGTACCCCACCCAACATAGGGAAGCCTTGATGGCCAAGCCCTCATGGTCTGAGTGAGAATCTCACATAGGTAACCAAGTTTAGGAAGAGAGAGAACCCATAGAACAGTGTATGCATGGTGCATGCTAAGTCTCCCATGGGCCAAGCCATGCATAGTGTGGGTTAAGCATGCACATGCCTGTGTATAAGGCCCACTATAGCAATCGTTTCGGTGTTGGGCCAAGGCAAGCATGGAGCCCTGTGTATAGGATCCCCTATGTGTGTGCGTGTGTTATTGACATATGGAAGGTACAACGAGCCTTATATGGTGGTCTTAAAATAGCGTAGGTTTCAATTTGGGACGAATTTTTTTCCGAGAGATTTAATCCATGCCTTCTGATCTTATCGCACGAGATCTCAGCCGTTTGCATCGGTTCTCGATCGAACCCACACCACCAAATCTTTTTCCACAATTTTCCTCAACCATCTAATCCAAGTGCATTAGATCTCGACCACACAACCCATTAAAAACTTACATATCCCCCGTGTCCATCTGTTCAATTCCATGATATAATCTCATTCTTTCAACACATTTTAAAATGAGAAGACCTACCGTAGTTGTCCGATCAGACCGAGACAATCATATCCTTCAATCCTTTTTCTTCATCTTCTCTTCTTCTTCTTCTTATTCCTCACACCACAACAGTCGATGTCGCCTCTCCTGGACTGCTCTTATTTATCCCGAGAGTCCTCTTATCCCTCTCCTCGGGCCCAGAAGCTTCATTTTTCCATGAGTCCACCATTGGATGCAATATTTTATATCCAACCCCATTGGATTACCATGTATGTTTCCCATAATATATATATATATATATATATAATAAACAAATGATTTATTTAGGTTTTACCTTGATTATGGTATTTGTTCTTATCGAAAATAGTTATATTTGTGTAGATTCATGTTTCTAAGTTTATATTTTATGATTAAACTGTAGTATATAAATATATTTATATACAGTTTACATAAAACCATCTTGCACACATAACCCTATGGGTTTTCTTCTACCCAATCTTCCATCAACCTTTAATCGGCTCAACCTCACCCTTGAAGAAAAGTAAGGGTTAATTTAGGCTCGTTTTTTATATAAAAAACCCTCATATACACTTATGTGTATATACAGTTTTATACCACCCCAAATCTTATTCTGTTTTGGGTTTTTATAGTGATGATGATCAATATTTAACTGATGTTTTGAATTCATATAACACTTGTAAAGGGTTTCCAAGATTTTTTTCTTAGAATTCTACACTCATACACACACACATATATATATATGTATATATGATTATATATATATATATATATAGTAATCTTATTTAGGTTTTCGTATAATTTTTATTAGTGATTAACTAATGTTTCAAAGTATATTATACATGTAAGGATTTATCAAACTTTGTTTTGGTTATGAAAATACCAAATATACACTTTGTGTGTATATTATTTTATACAACTTTTAATCCTAAACTAATTTGGGTCTTCTAAATGTTGATTACCATTATTTAGATGATGTTTATAATGCGTATAACACTTTAAAATGTTTTCAAATTTATGTTTTTAGAGTTTTCTAAACTCACACATTTGTATATATGGTTCTGCATAAATGGAATAATCATCATATTTTATGTTTTAAAAGGATGAAAAATTATTTTAAAAAGGCGTGTTTCCCTACCCTCTTATTTTACATGAGGATTGTTTGATTATCTAATTAATTATGAAAAACCAATATATATATATGTATTATTATGTACAATTTCATAACTATATGATAATATTGTTTTCATTTAAATAAGTTTTAATGGTATTATATTTGCTATGATTTTGTGATTTGAAAGCTTTACAATTTATGTTTGGGCATAAATATATATGTGTAAGCATATTTATACTCATCTTTTTACATGTTTTAAATTTTTAAGTCAATCCATGAATTTAATGTTTTAGATTATGTGGCCTAAATGTATGTACATGATTACTAATTTATAATGGAAAATAATAAGAAAGGATGTTTTTATTATTGCGTGCCCAAAATGTTAAAAGGGATCATTACCTTGTTATCATTACATTCATAAATCCCAATTTATAATTTTATGATAAAAGGTTGAAATTATATTTTTTTTAACACACATATAATTACATACATTAGAACATGTAGTGAAGTGTGTTTAATTATTTTCTTATAAATGAATATATCACATGAAATTAATGTTTTACATTTATAAATATAATATTTTAATTCATGATGAATTTGATGCAATGAATACTATTAATTATTAATGTTTATGATTTAATTTTATTTACACTTCCATTTTTCAAGTGTATGGTTTAAACAAGAATGATATGTATCTTAAATTCAAAAACATTTATTTTTGTATATAAAATTTTTTACTTTAAAAAAACAAGGGTTTTGAATTTAAGAGTCATTTTTTTATGTGACATACCTAAACAATATATCATTTTATGTGCACCAGTTATATTAACATGTGCAAAAGTGTGTTTCTTTGTCCATGAATGTAATTGATAAATTTGATATAGCCATATTATAAACAATAAACCATGAAAATTTTAGATTAAGTGTGAATTCATTTTCTTGCACCACTTTAATTAAGAATGTAGAAAATTATTTCAAGTATGTAGCTTATCTTTTATGATAAATTATGGATTAAGAATTTAATTATTCAATGTGGTATGAGACACTTTGAATACAAAAAATAATTTAATAATTCAAAGTAGTATGGGATACATTGAATATAAGACATATTGGACATATGTGGAATGAATAAGACTTGTTATGTGATGGGTGAGGCCTACTATAGCCTCTCGATGCATTGACACATCTCATGAGACAAACTAGTTCATGGAATAAGGCCTTGACAGAATGATTTGTATGGTCTTGGAATGAGGCCTTGATAGAATGTTTAGGATTTTCCTATATTATGAATTCCCTCATTATGCGATTAGAATTTAACACACAATGTGATTATTTGACTAGTAGAATATCATTTGATAAGTATCTCTTACAAATGATAATGGTAATAAATTCACATGGAATAATTATATAATTACTTAGAAAATCCTTTATAAAGAAAGTTTAGCATTAGTTTTAAGAACTTCAATACAAAAATAAGAAATTAATTTTTCATTTCATGAATTGAATTTTATGTGATAAGTGATTTATGAAATTGTTTTTTCAAATTCAAAGAAAGTATTGCTTCATGTGCTAATTTTATCCTGCACCCTTGCATGTCACACTTAATTTAGTTTCATTATCTCCTGACTTATATGAAGCATTCCATACATTTTTACAAGTATTCATATTTTAAAATGTATTTTATATGTATCCTTTTAATAAAGATATAAATTATTGTGTATGATATTTCCCTAAAAATGATATCTTGTAACCTTTTAATGATTTGGATGACGTACTACAAGAAATGTTGTTTTTTTTAAGAAATTTTTTTATGTATAATTATTTTAAAGGTTATTTTAAAAAATGTTTTATGAATTATTTTTATAATACACTACTGAGATTTTTAAATGCTCACCCTATGTTTCTAATTTTTTTATAGGACTAGTATATTTTCAATATTTTAGTTATTCTATGTGGTGGCAGTGCTATGGAGTTTATCTCATAAAGTTTTTAAGAAATGTATCAGTTGTATTAGGTTTTCTAGAACCTAGACCGAGAAGATCCTATGTGATGAGATGTGATGTGTAATTTTATTATAATATTTTTATAAATAAAATTACACACCATGTTATAGGAACCGACTCCAGGATTATGGGGTCGGGGAATTAGTGGAATGATGGCCTCTTAAGACCGCTCTAACTAAACAGGTGACACATCACTACATTGCACACTTTAGAGGTTGATGAAAGGTCTGAAGGCCTCTTAATTAGCCTACCAGCACCACCAGCATTAGGATGATTCCAATTCTTATTACTCGCATCCTCTTCACCACTTCAAAAACCTGACAAAGAGTTTCCATCTCAAGACCTCCGACTAACTATGCTTTGGAACTGAAGGCTTTCATCACCACATTAGAGAAAATGGTAAAGTTAATCTCTTCCAACTTTGACTGCATATTAGAATGGAGCCTGAAATCAATATTTTGTTCTTTCACAGGATCATTTTGAATATACCATGGACCATACAAAACTAGGTCTAAGAAGTGATGATAGAACTCCAACACCGATCCAACAACTTTTGGGAGATAGCAAAACTCCATCTTTATCCTCACCTTCATCATATCAAAAAATAAAATTGGATAAATGAAGACTTCAAGAACTCCTAGGTAATATATTCACGAGGATTTATTCAATACCCAAACATCCACCATTTAAAGGTTGATACTTTGATCATAAAGGCAGAAAACTTTACCTTTAATGACTCATATAACAAAAGGAAACTGAAGTCCCTCTCAATCCTCAACAACCACTCCTCTGCCTCAGGAGGATCTTATTAACCATAAAATATAAGAGGGTTTAACTTTCTGAATTCAAGAGAAAATTATATAGGTCGCTCAACTAGAGTGTTTTCTAATGGCACAGCACCATAAGTTCCACCTTGGGTGTCCATAGAATCTTTGTGGGGGAAGACACTATGAACAAGAAAATAATGAACTTGATCATAACCAATCCAACAACATAGATCCTCTATCTCAAACATCATAAAAGAAACTCCATTCCCAAAACAAAAGGAAAACACCACACCAATTAAAGAAACCAAGACATCACATTTATCTTTAAAAACACACATTAAAAAGGAAACAATATTAACAGATTGTACACCGACCAAGGGTGTCCCATGGATCTTTAAAAATGTACATCATTATACAGTATTAGAAACCCACCCACTTTCTCATGCATATCCATGCGGGTGGTCACTCATAGAAACACCAAAGGTAAACCACCTTCAAACGAAAATCATTTAACTTGCACTTACCTTTAAAATCTCATAATTTTTTTCACTAAAATCACCAAAAATTTTATTGAAGACCCATTTCCCAGATTTTCACATCAAGTCGATGAAATGTCATTCATTTAAAAAATTTATAAAGCATTTCCAGATTCAATAAAAACTTAATCAAAACTGTATTCAAACTCTACACCTTTATTTTAGAAATATCCTATCTCATTAAAAAATTATTTCCAAATACTAATTTATCCATTTCAAAACATTTTCCTTAGTTCAACACATTTGGTTAAACCATTTCTATTTTAACCCCTAAATTCACTTTACAAGAACCCTAATTTTCTAAACTTTTCTCGAAGTATGTTAAGAAAATCCATTTTCCAATTTCCAAAACAGGGACATTACCATTTTAATTTCATCATTTGACACTTCCAAAACCATAATTTTCAAAAACAAATCTAGATTTAATGATGAATCAAAATGGTAAACGATGGGAAACTAGTGTCAATGGGAGACTTGACCAAACAATTGGTGGCCATATTCCAATCAATCCCCCATTATGAGTAGTTTTTTAGGAAAATATCCCCGACTACACATGGTTTTAAAGGCCCTATGAGCTCATGATGTCTACTTTTCCAACTCCCTCTTCATTTCCCAACACCAAAAAATCCACAAGAACCAAAGGACACCAATAAACCTAAAAATACCTTGGTAACATGAGGTTCATAATGAGCAAGGCTTAATGAAGTCTCTCCTATTACTATAACCCAATCCATAAAAATCATACTCCTTTAGCAATGAGATCCCCAAATAAAAATGGGTGCTCAAAAAGGAAGGTTACTCAAAAGATCTGAACTGGCTTTGATACCATTTTTTCATGAACCAACCCAAGTCAAGCCTAAACTGGTAACCCGAGCCGATCTGTGGCATGGCCCAAGAGGCTTTCTTGATCCTCCCAGGTGGGAAAAATCACCAAGGGAATCATAAGAGACAATGGTAATGGTTTATACCCATAAAATTAATAAGGAAAATTTATATATAAAAGAGATAACCAAACTCAATACGATTCCCAAATTTTACATTATACATTTACAATTAAAGTAACAAGAAGCTGAACAACAAACAATACCATAATATCCAAATTGCAAATGACACCTAAGACACCTCCATGTGACCCGAATGGTTACTCTAAAATCCAAAACCAACTATTTCCCAAGACAATAAAACCCAATACAAAACCTTTATAATAAATTAAAAACAATAAAACACTATAGGCATGATTATTAAAACTCATTAGGTAATCTTGAATAATTATATTCCCAATTAACATCCCTTAAACTAAGAAAAATCGATTAACAGGTTGGAAATACAATATATAAATATATTTTTTTCTACACCTGTCATTTAAAAAAACAATTGTAACTCATTTCCCTCATGATATAAAACAAGGGTCAAGGGGATAAGGGAAAAGAGAACCAAACATGAAGTGCTAATTTTTTATAACAAAGAAAATGAAAGAGAAATATTTTATATTTTAAAACATCTTCTTTGATACCTTTTTAACAAAACTACACATTCACAATTTTTTAGGATAGCACTAAAAACAAGCATGAGGTTCAATATTTGACACATAGAGGGAAATAACACTAGTGGAACTGGTGTCAGAGAAGCACAAGAAAACCAAGGATATTAGGGGTGAACCTGAACATACAATAAATGTGACTCATTATGAAGGCATACCCAACTTCTTGACATTATAATTCCTAAATTATCTATCATTTCCTAACCTGGCCTAACTGAGGGGCTCGATCCCATAGAAATAATACCAAAATATACTCATGCTTTGGGCCACTAGCTAGTGCATGACCTAGAATAGTGTGGTAAACGTTCTAAGAATTACTCTTTGATATTCTAGGTTCCCATGTTTTGTTCACAAAGTAGTGTTCCAAGAATAATTACGGAAAAATTCATTCACATGTCATCATGCATATCACACAAATTGGAACCACCCCATCCACCTCAAGGAGTATCCCTTTACTTTAAAATAAAATTTTCATGAGTGGAGTCCAAATCTAGGGACATTCCCACCTCTTTATCAACCAACAAGGAATGAGATCCTTCATAGAATTGTGTTTACCAAAATAAACCATTTCCCAAATTCTAAACGGGCACGACATTATTTACACACATCAAACCTTTTTATAAATAACCATAGGAAAACCCTTTTTAAAATAAAATAATTTATATTCCCATTTTAGAAACACTAATAATTCCTTTTAAACATACAAAATACATTTAAAAGATCAAAACATGCTTCCAAAAATTATAAACCACTTACAAAGGCCAACAAGACTATTTATCAATCACATAGTGTGCACAACTTCATCAAACCCACACCTGATATTAGAAATAATAAACCAAAACACTTTATTTCACATGGAAAAATTATTCTAAAAATCAAAACTCACTATTTAAATATCAAGTAGGGTAAAAAATTAAGAAATACATGAAATATAAAATTTAAAGGCTACGTTCAAAGAGATCCTACATTAAATGAGGAAGAACTTCCGGAATCCAGTGAGAAACCTCATTCAAACCTCCATCACATGCAAGGGAGGATAGATCAAACCTCAAGGAACCCCATGAGGACAAACCACCCAAAAATTAGAAATCCTATATAGAGTTAGGGAAGAATATAAAAGGGTAGATAATGAAATAAGGGTGAAGAAAAGTACCCCAACCTTTCAATTCGGGTAATAAATCACCAAGAAACCACCATGGATCCCTCTTAGAAGGTATTAAGGGTTATAAAATACCCCTTGGGAGGTTCCTATGTTGGAGGGTTATGGTATAAAAATAAGGGTAAGAGAATGTGTTTTTAATGACCTAGATAGGCCTCATGATTAGTGGACACGGTTTGTCAAACTGTGATGTGACCGTACGATCTCCACTACTGAGATGCAGACCTGCCACATGGGCAACCCGCACGGTATGACTAATCATGTGATATATACTATCTTGTCCAGGAGAAGATGTAGGGTTACCTGGGCCATAACGCATGACTACTACTAACCATGAACTAGGTTCTACCCACCCAAAACACATAATTTCTTTAAAAACTCAAGGGAAATCCCGGTGAGGAAAACTAAGCCAATAATAGAAGGTAATAACATCCCAAAATTCAAACCCATCACACCTGGTTCTTGAGAAAAGAACCGAGGGACAATACCTACCCAGAACCAAAGATGAATTAAAAAAACCCAGGTGAGACAAATACTTGAAATCACCTAAATAATATTAATTTTGTAGTTTTTAAAATAATTTTCTTAATTTTTTAATGCTTTTACAAGAACTATTTCAGTGTTGCTTAAGAATTTAAGATAATTATTTCATTAGTAAAACTTAAAAACAAGTAACATGATTAAAAAAATAATTAATCTTTCAAATAACCATTTATATCAGAACATAATTTGTTTTTATTTATATCTATAAATATTATAGATATTAAAAGTATGAAAGTTAAATTTTTGATTTCAACTTTCACTTAAATATAATAAATATAAAAATAAAATAAATATGGCACCAAGAGGCCATATTTTCGAAACTAAGATGGATATTTCTGAAATAAAATCATAAAAATATGATAAATTAATGTTTTACTATCATTTTTTAGTCCTTATCATATTATTTTAAATGTTAATTACCCAATTTACCCTTACCATTGTGATGATTATTTACTATGGTAAATATTGATAATGAAAAAAAATAAAAGGGAACTATTTATCAAATTTGTACAACTTGATTAATAAAATGGAATTAATTTTTAAGGATTCAATTTCTATAATTGGAAGAAATTAATTTACTATTAAATCACAAAATGCAATGAAAAACCGTTTTTCAAAAAAATGCATTTTTAAGTATAAAGTGGTTTTATACTAAATTAAACCATAAAATTGATTAAAATAAAATTATTTCTGTTCTTAATAATACAATAGATCTAATGTTACCTATAAACCATTTTAATTAAAAAATTATACTTTTTTAAATTCCTAAAACAAATCAACAATTTTCAATAAAAATCATAATTTTTTACTATTCACGAGAAAATCAATCATTTTAGAAAAAACCCCAAAATTAACCCTAAGATAATTTTTACATTATGATTTAAAAATTGATATCTCTTTTAAAATATAATTTTTTTTAAATATCCATAATTTAATTATAAAAATATCTCACAGGAAGCAATAAAAATCAATCTTGAAGTAAAAAAAATTGAAGTACAAAATGTATTTACTAAAAATTTTGTACTTATTTTGTAAGTATTTATCAATGAATTTATATCAATAAGGTCCTTTATATATATATATATATATTATAATTTGGTTAATCCTATTCATTTTCACTAATTTAGAAGCTACGTTATAATGGTCATTTTTAAATAATTATATTTCATGGTTCATTTAAGCTTGGTGTTTCATATTGTATACTCTATCAAACAAAGTATTATATAAAAATATCAAGGTGTTACATGCCATGTACATCACATGGGGTGGCTGAACATGTATTGTATCCCATCTTGGTTCATGTACTCATGGCCACACATAACGTTTTTATATAAACTACACGATGTTTAATACCCTCCTTTTACCCTAATTGTATCAATGAACTACACAGTGCACGTTGTAACACTATAAACAATGTGATAAAAAACTCAAAGTGAAGACAACCGGTGAACCAGATTGATACACCCATTTCTTTATAATTTACTCATCTATCATCCTTAATCCATCCAGTAGGAATCTAAATTCCAAAAAAAAGTAATTGAAAAAAAATTAAAAATTGAAATGATAATAGTCAATAAAATTCCTACCTCATGAAGAATAATTAAAGTATCATGGTTTACACATTGATGATTGGGAATATATCCTTGCAGTATTCCAATATGAGACTCTAAACTCCCGTGGACAATGAATCCTTGATCTCCCCATCTCCCTTTGGATTGACAACATAAATAAGGGGAGGGAGTCCCTAAGTCCTCAAGCGAATGATGGGAAGTCTACAATGAAATAAATAAAAACAAAATAAATTAAATTAATAAATAAGGACCCATAAAAGGGTTGATCTGGGACCCAGAACCTACTCGAATTTTATACCTATATTAAGTAAAACCAATTTCAGAGTTAACCATGGATTCATAATTAATATCAAAATATCCATTTATGAGATATTAATTTTCACACACATGTGACAATAAATATTATTTATTTAATAAATAGAAAATATCCTGAAAATTCGTTCAACATAGAATATAACCAACTTACTATACTAGTGCATAAATCCTATATAGATAATAAAAAACCATAAGAAAATATTTTCATGATCATTTACTATGGGTGATTTATCATTTTAACCTTATTGAAGGCTTGAGGCTTTAAATCTCAAAAATGAGTTAATTCTTGCACATGGGAAATCCAATATCATCACATCCACCCAACCATAAATAATATTCATATTAAAAAAGAAAAATCCTTTGGGATTACAATGAATCCCATAATCCGTCGTCATGAAAAAAGATAACACACCCCTACATGAGATCACCTAGCTTATGAAGGTCCAAAAATCTATAAAGATCCAGAATTAGTCCCACTCTCGAATTAATCCCCTTTCTATCACTTAGGCTAGGGGTTCCACATCTAGGTTTTTTATTCATTGAAAAACAATAAATTGCCTCAAAACATCACACGTGAATCTCCCGACATAACAATGACATACCGTAAATTAATTTCACTAAGTATTTATACCAAAATAATTTCCTCCAATATTAGGATTCCCATAAAAAATAGAACAAAAAAACCATGAACCTGTAGTATCAATTAGATATGGTTTGTTAACCAAGGATCGTATCAAGATAGTTTCATGATATCCAACTTTAAAAAGGGATACCATAAAGGATATCATATAAAAAATTCTAACAATATCAAAATTATACCCTCATGCACCTCCCCAAGAGAACCACACCACATCACAATGTTCTGTCACTACACATCATTATTATATGAAAAAGCACCCACATCGACACTATCTATCTTAGGGAATGAGGTTAAAATTTATCATTTCATCCCCTCATTCCAAACCTATATAGTAGAACCATTCCTATATCACTAACCTTAGTCAGTTTCTTATCCACTATTGATGGCCGGATCAATCTACTCTAAACCCAAGGTTTACATCTTTCCAAAACTCAAAAATATGCAACCATAATCCCGAAGAATGGTCTTCCCCAACATATAACTCAAGATTTCATAAAAAAATATCACACCACTATGTCACTAAGGTTTCCAAATAACTTTAATAACTAAATAATATTCATTCAAAAACATAAAATATCATAAATTAGGCAATCTAGACCATCTCACCTTTGGAACATAGCTAAGCCCCTCACCAAGGACATCGTAGATCAGTATTCATAAACTTCCATACAAAGTGAACATAAAACTAGAACGTTAATGAACATTTACTTAAAATAATCAAAATACCCCAAATAAGGATAAGAATAACCCTAGTGATCAATCCAGACATAAAATAGAATATAGAAGACATTAGTGTATTCCGGAACATAAAATAAATTTTAGAGTCCATACACTAAATGAGAGGAAACCCTAAAATATACCCTATTGAAAAGTGAATCCCCTACTCCAAAATATTTGGGATAACACTCTAAAAAATTCCAACATACATATATAATATATCCAACTAGTTAAAAAACTTTTTGTATATTATTGAGGGTTGGAGAAACTCATCCCAACTGTATCTTGCTTCCTGATGAAAGTGTACCTATAACCTATATTCTTGACAAAAAAATACACCACACAAAGATAAACATCCACCTGAGATCATACTATGAGTAGTCACTTATCACTAATAATATTATCACTAAGATATATTCTTCTATGATTGGATTTTAAGAAAAATTATATTTCCAAATATTACTCACACCGAAGGTAGAAATATAAGCTAATGGTTTCCTCCTGTAGGAGTCTCCTGTATTAAAGAGCTATTCTAATCAAAATACTTTGATATCTACCTCTTAGAACAATTATGAAATGATGAAGGAATAATATGTGAAACCTATATCAAATATGAGTGATAAAAAAATTAATAATATTGAATCTCAATACCCATAGATTTATACCTATCAAAAAATATCCAAATCTCCCACCAATATGTGGCCTTGAACACAAAATTCATGATTTGGACGAGGAATGGTTGGAGGTGGAAGGGGAGGAATTGGTTTGGTTTATCATCCACCTCATATCGGGATATAACCATGACCTCAATATTCATCCAACATATGTTTACTTATGTGGGGAAAAATCAATGAAAAATGGATATCACACCCACAAATAAGAGGAAATACATCCAATCATCCCATCCAGATAAGTCTCCCCATCATAGAATCTATATCATCATGGCTATAATATTTTTAAAGAAAGAACCATATAGGATAAACATAACTCAATCAACATTATATAATGTGGATGAACTCTAATTCAAGATATCAAAAGACAAACATTGTTCACTAACTAAACTTCCACCAATCATAGGGCCATGAGGACCCACACCTCACCAAGAGTATATGAACTGGTTGAGGGGGTAACCAAACTTTCCAGTGGGGTGCCCCATGACCCAAAATAGGGTGGGGGTACTGAAAAAGGGTAAAATAATAATTCCTTACATCACGTTGAACATTATTCTATACAGATGTAGGACCCATACACTACCTCATAGGGGAGTGCAGAATCCTATATAGTATGAGGTACCCACACACTATTGTGATCAAGGGAGTAATGACCCCTTTCCTGAATGGGAAACCTACAAACCAAGAAATTATATCTAATGATTCTATATCTAGGAGGGAGAACCAAACTTCATTATATATAAAACATACTTACAAATAATAGGTTACTCTACATCAACTGATGCAGTTCCAAAACCTCCCATGGAAGAACCATACCCTTTCTAGTTGGGGAGTACAAACTAGACTACATTATGGGGGACCAATACCTCATATGGGTAGTGGGAGTACCAATCCCATGCTCTAATGGATAAATCATTCCATCATAGATGATAGTCTATGTCCCTATATATGAGGGGGAGTAATAAACTCCAAAATAAAAAAATTCAGGGCAAACACTCTATTATTAATGTGACCCCATGGGAGTTACGAACCTATTGAATATTGGACCCATATTCTAAGTCGTTGGGTAGTACTAATAATCTATGTATACTATGTGGAATATATGGGGAAACCTAACCCTAATATCTTTAGTAGAAGGAGGGTTACTGACCCCATCAAAACCAAACACCCATGATTATTGGGATCCTTGTCCTTGTTCTACAATATTGTTAACAAAATTCTGTATGCAAAAAACACTCAAAATATCGGGATAGAATCAATCGGGAAGTTTAAACTACCTTGAGTAGTCATGTTACTATCATCATCTGTAGAATGTCTATTCTGTACCTCTAGTAGAATCATTATAATAAGTGAATCTATATCCACATCCCATGATGATAACTCTATAAACAAGTCATCAATCCATGAAATCCGAAATTCAATGAACAATATATGATGAATTAACCTACTTACCATGTTGAAAAATCAATAAATACTTTTGTTAGTTAACATTTTACCAGATTCCTTGCATAAAAATGAATTGGCCCTAACACTCTAGATGGGTTCCTTACTTTGACAACTAGACCTATTAATATTAATAATTATTTCTCTAAATTTTTTGAACAAAATTTCATGAGACGCCTAACTCTAATCTCCATCCCTAAGATAGAACAGCTTTGATATTAATCTAATACAACCTAACCCCCCGAGGACCCCACTTAGGATGGTTGTAAGCTGAGTCTTCCCACAAGCCCTCCTCCCATAGGATAGGTTCTAGAGACTAGAACCAATGATACAAAATACATACATGGGATACCTTATCCTATAAAACCCTAATACAAATAAATCTCACTATTAAAAAACAACATCCAAAATAGTATAAGTTATATATGACTAACTAAAAAAACTCGAATGACATAAAAAATATATCCCAATGAAATATAACATAAACTTTAGTATAAAAGGGATAAAACATAGGAGGCTAAATATTTTTGGAAAATAACCAAAAATGAGTGATTGGGAGTGGATAACCATGCCATGCCAAATAAAATCTGTGTTCTTCTAGAAATGATCACTACTGGAATCCCCTAAGATCTATTTCCATCATATCCATGCCCACCAAAAACACCATTTCTCTATGAATTGTACACACAAACACAACATGTGTGGCCATAAAGCTAGTTAAGGGTGTGAGTATTAAAATACCTAGTACGATTCCTCAAAAAATTAAAGGGAAACATACTACAAATCAACTCAAAACTGAGATCTAAAACATAAATCCACCTAACCCATATCAATGGGAAAAAAAAGATAAGGAAGAATATGAAGCTTCACTTCCCAGTAATACCCCAACTAAAACTCTCAGTTGTAGTTAAAAACTAATAGTATCATCACTTTATGGGGTGAGGAATCCACAAATAAACACCATGCCTCAAGGGAAATATCCTCCTTGTCGTTCATCTCTAACATGGATGGTCAAAGAAAAACTGATTAACATAAAGAGTATACATCCCAAATATCCTTATCAATTCCTGGGGATCTAGTTAGAAAGGCCCCATATCAAGGGTGAAAGGTGTTCATTGAGACACACACTACACTACATGCATCAACATCATTAATCACCAATGGACGAGTTTATAAGAAAAAAATTTAAACATATTAATATTCTTGGAATAATGATTCATTACATAGAGATCCCATCTAAATGTCTCACTCAAAAAATCTTGCACCAACAAAATAATTAAAGTGGAGGACCCATACATCAATAGAAGGGACACATATTGGATGATGGACTTCCAAACCCATTGATGGTTTATATGCACCTTGTATCATAATGGAGTTATCTAACCCATCAAATAAGAGAAAAAAACATACCTATTGAAGAATACAAGGTCCAAAAGGGATTCATATGACTCATATATGATTTAAGGGTAATAAAAACTAAGAGTAAGGTGTGTCCATGTGTAATCATCCAAGCTCCACAAGAGTGAAATTTCAAAGGGGAACCCGGGGCACCCAGTGTACCATAACACCCCAAACACAAAAACTATACACAGTACTCAAATACCATAACTTTCAAATCACTATCCTATAATCCTAACAGGCAACCCACACTTGACTGGAATGTGAAAACTAGTCGAGGGAGTTGCCTAACCCTATGAAGGACTATATGACTCACTAAAGGTCAAGATCGATCAAGGATAGTAAAAAGTACTTCCAAATAAGTTTTATACCACACATTGAAGGGATATCTAAGAAAATACTACATATTATAGAGAATTAACACCCCACATCTCTAGTAAAGTACCATCTCTATCGATATTTGGAATGTACCACAAAATAAAAATGATGCGAGGAATGGGGGATTACCCAATCTTTTGTCTATAACACTCCCACCTAACTGTCATTAGAATCAATCTTCTGATGTGAGAGACATATATAGTGATCCAAAATAATTAATCAAAATTCTAAAGATATAGATGGGGTTGTACATTGGAGAGTTGACATCAATTATTTACATTGAAAAATTATTTGTGAACATCATGGCCCTAAGTCACATAATCAAGGCCACACAGGATGTGTGTATATGAACCACACACTATGTGATTCCCATATTCCACCTTAACCACATAAAAAACCACACAACATTTGTTTTACCACTACTCAATGTGTGATCAAAAACTCCAGACATAGACAACTAGAAAACTATATGGATTTTCTCATTCCTTTATAATTTTCTCCTCCATCATCCACAATCTTTCTGACACGCATGAAATTTAAAAAACAATAAAAAAATGAGAAAAATTTTCAATTAGGATAATCATAATATCAATGTCCAACCTCATGGTAAATTACTGAAACTTCATGGTTCACAAACCAAAAATATGTACTCTATCACTATATCCTTGCAATCAATCACTCCAAAATCCCATAAAAAATCCACCTCAATCTTCGAATCTCCCTTCAACACCATTTCACAAATTATGTGAGTGAGTATCTTCCTCATTTTGTTAATAGGGGTAAGTCTATGGGGGTAAATAATAAAAAAAATTAATAAATAATGACCCATAAAAGGCTTATCCTTGGACATGGAACCCATTAAGTGTTTATACCTCACCTAGGTAAAATTGCCTATTTTGAACTCAATTTCACTATTATAATTTCTATATGAATCTTTATTTATTAGATATTAATGTTTACACATATGGTATAATAAATATTATCCATATAATGTATAATAGATATCCTGAAAAATCTCATACTCAAAATCTCCCCAGATTATAAACCAAGGGTAAACATTCCATCCTAAGAACAACATAACCCCAAAGAAAATATTTTTATAGTAATTTATTATAGGAAATTTACTATTTTACCATTTTTGGATTATTAGGGAACTAACACTAAAAAATGAGTTTTCTTCCATATTTGAAAACCTAGATTGCTATAAAGTTAATTATATTTTTTAAAATTCCAATCGTGTTTTTTATAGTTTATTTTATTTTTACAGTTTTGTTCAAATATATGATAATTTTAGGGGATTGAAACATAATATAATATTATGTTGTAGTTTTATTATTTACACATGTAATGTTTTCCAATGTATTATTTTTATTTATATAGAGTATATTCATAATGTTTTGTAATGTTTTATATTTTTTGTAATTAAATGATAATTATCATTTTTATAATTTATACAACAAGTATATTATAGGGGTAAATATTTCATATCTTAAAATTAAAGCTCATTACATTCTTCCCCCTATTTGAAATTTCATCATTGAAACATCATCTACAACCCGCAAGATGAAAATAGATGAGGGTACTTGTATTTCATAAAATCCTTAAGTTATCATATTGCCTCTTTGTACTTATTATTTCTCTATAGTACATTGAAATGTTTATTAGTATTGTCTCATAGCAGTTTATCAAAATGATAAATAGTTTCCACCAGTTTCTCTTTATAAGAGAGAACATACACTAATGGCATGACTTCTGGATTTTGTACATGTGAAGGATTTGGTATGTAATTCCAAAAGAGAGATACATAGAATATATTATGCCCTTAAAATATTTTTTGTGGAAGATAAAGTAAATATTGAACAACCCCAATCAGATCAAAAATATAAAAGGGGACTACATACTTGGGTCTTTTCTTTCCCTTCTTCTTAAAATTCATAACACTTTTACATGGAGATATTTTGTGGAATAATTGACCCCCAATATTTAACTATGAATTTCATAAAATTATTTTAGCATAACTCTTCTATAATCTCCAATAAGATCTAAATATTTCTGAATGGATTGGACCTCCTTAGTAATATCTTTTTCTAGATCAGGTCCCAATAGAATTATTTATCTAACTATATCCCCAAAATTTAGAGCTCTATATTTTGTCCCATTGATGGATTCATTTGGATCCATATTAATGCTTGAGTGAAATTAATTATTTTATACAAACTTAACCAGAGGAATGTAATATGACATTGTTTCCTACACATGCCTTTTCAAGACATGTGAGAAATACCATGGTTATTTTATCTAATTTATATGTTAGTATAGGTAATAGTTTCATCACATAATTATAATTTTTTCATTCTACCATAAACTATTGTCACATCAATCACTTGAATGTATACTCAGAAATTTTCTTCTTCATACCATCCCACTATATGTTCTCTCGGAGATATCTATACATAATTTTTTACTAGGCGGGTAGATAATATTGAGCTATGAGAATCCTCTAATAGATTCTTCTTTATCATAGGCTCATATGGTACATATAATCATGTCCCTTATGTGAAACACCATATTTATCAATGTTGACATCTAATATTTTCCCATTCCTTATCACTTCCACATATTTATACATGACTCTCATTTTCACTTCCTTACTCTTCTAAAATATAGATGGTTGAGCAATAATTTGAGCATGGTACGATGTCTTACCTTTTATGATTCAAATGTACATATTTTAAAAGTCTAATAATATCATATCGCTTTTAATCCTATTCATGAATAACATTTCAATATCCTTTATTTCTAGAGAAACTTAAACGTTTTTAGTTTTACATGATGTTAATGGAGCAATAAGTCCTAATATTTCATTAGATTTTACTATCTTCATTAGTTCATGTTGAGATCCTTTTTCGTAAATAAATATTTAATTATTATGTGATCAGTATATATATAAAATGTTTTTCTATAGAGATAATACAAAAAAAAAATTGAGGAAAGATCTTCCATTTCAAACTATAGAACATGATTCAGGTATTTAGGATCATGTACCTTCAACTGTATTGGGGCATATAATATCACTCTAGCAACCCAATCCCTTTTTTAAATCATCATTATATATTAAAAATCCTTCCCTTTATGAGGATAGTGTGAGTACCTGTGTTGTGAATATACTTTTATTTATCTCCTTAATGATGTATTTATATTTTATCTATCCATTAAAACCTTAATCCTTTATGAGTAATCTTAGTTAGCGGGTTTGAAAAGAAGTAGAAATTTCCCACAAACCATCAATAATACCCAATTAATTCAAGTAAAGTATGGATATCCATCATTGTTTTTGGTCTAGTAAATTCATTAATCAACTCAGCATTTTAATTATATAAAAATATATTTTTTATTAAGATAAAATTCTTTGATATGGTTACTTTATAAATATAGAAGTTACATTTACAATAATTTACATTAAACTTCTCATTTTTCAATGTTTTTAACACAATAACTTTGTTTTCCTGATTCCATTTATTTATTTTGAAATATATGTAAAAATTATCTATAAATACCACCAAATATTTGTCTAGGTAATCACTAAATACTCTATTCATCAAGTCCATAAATATTGTTTGAGTATTGGTGATTTTGAATGGCATTAATATGATCTCTTGGTATGTCTATTTTATATAAAATTTTGTCTTGGGAATATCCTCCATTTTCAACTTCAATTATTGACACCTTGATTGATGGAAAATCATTGTGAAGTGTTGATCCCTACATAGTTGGTTGAAAAATTAATCAGTTCATAGTAGAGGTTGTTAATCTCACTTTAATTGATGCATAAATTTATTGGGCCACACTTTTTATTTCCAATGAGTACTAGGTAACCCCATTGAGAATCATTAGGTAATATAATAACTTTTAACATGTGTTATTATAATAGATTCATCAACTATTTAAGTTAAATGAGGGCTATTCTATGTGGACTCTTTTATATGGTTTGTGCTCCGAATATAAGTTCTATAGAGAAATGATCCTCTCAATCATGAGAAATACCATAAAACTCTTCAAGGAATAAATCAAAAAATTCCCTTTTTTGGAAATTTATTTAAGGAAAACCCATTAATTTTCATTAATTATTTGATCTATATATGCTTCCTTAAAAGTAAATAACATCCATTCTTGAGAAAGAGTTTCCAATATAGTTTTATAATTCCCCTTGTATTTTAATTTATTTGGAAGACGGTTAGGGATATGGAAAGTTATTTTATTATCCTGAAAAATTATATTTTCTTTAATCTATATAAGGAAGACCAATCCATTCCTAATATATCATAAAAATCTACCAAAGGAAGCATAAATCAGTTTATAGAATAATATTCTCAAAAAAATTTCTTGGGAAAGAGTTATACACTTTAAGTGTAATGATTCCACTACATGGCGTTTTAACTTTTATCACTACCTCTATGACATGAGGTGGTGTTTAAATATTTTTAGAGAACATTCCTGATATGAATGAATTCATAGATCTAGAAACAAATAGGTAATTAAATATTCATGAATGAATAAAAAATGAATATGTCACTACTTCATTATCATGCTCTATCTCAATTGAAATTAATGAATAAACCCTTGATCTCTTGGTATTAGAGATTATGATCAATGGTTATCCACAAATATAATTGGATTGGTGAGTTGAGGTGCATAATTTCTATGTTTCTTATTATTGAAACATTGGAAAATGGGAGGAGGATTAACCAGAACCATATTATTAACTATAATATTTAATCTTGCCTTAGGGTCCCTTTGTCACTCATTAAAATTATTCCCTTATTTTCTACACTTGACAAGTCTTCTTATTATTTTCTACACTCATTAAGTGAATATTCTCCCCTCCTTGATGTTTATGTGTTTTTCCCTAGAGATTAACTCTATTATTCTTTTTTATCTACAGTCCCATATGAACATTGAGATATACCAATATCCATCTCCACCTTAATAGAACAGAAAACTATTTACCTATGGCTATCAAAGTCTCAAATCATTTTTTTTTGAATATTTAGTTTTAAGCCACTAAATAAGAAGGTAACCATGAATTTAGGTTTAATGAAAATACTAGAGTTATACCATTAAATCCCCATGATATTTTCCGCATACATCTAAATAGAACTATCCTCCATTTTCTTTAGGCTAATAAATTCCCCCTCTATTTTATTGTAGATATTGTGATTAAAATATTTATTGAAAAATATTTTCATGAATTCAACCCATTACATTGCGTCAATGTCTTCATTGGGATTGGTATGGATCATTATCCACCATTGATTATATTCTCCATGTAAGAGATAAATATCTAATATCACTTTCAATTAATAATATCATAGGATCATGAAGAATATTTTATCAATGGAGTTTATCCATTTCTCTATGATTAAAGGATCAGAAGGCCCTCCAAAAGATGGTGGTCCCTATCACAAAATGGACTCCACTCTAACTTGGTCTTTCTTTGGAGAAAATAAATTTTAAACATGTTTCTAGTTATTATTAATAACTATATTAAATTGAGAAAGCTCCACCATGAAGTATTTGAATCCTTCAATCCTCATATTACACATCTCATTCAGGTATTCATCAAATTTTCCATCACATTGGTTGTTGAAAAGATTTATCCAATTTCAAAACATATAATAAAATAAATGATAGTTAGGGATGATCATACATGAATTAATATTAATATATGAGGAAAATTATGATCTTAAAAATAAAAACACATAAATATAATGTAAATCCATTCTTATGAGTTACTAAGCCTCAATGTTGGTTATTTATGAGGTATTTATTTTCGTCTTATTTAACATAATCCCCAAAAATAGCTAGACTTTTCTCTAATACTAACTGTAATATACTACAACACATAATAATATTATTACATCATTTTTATCGTAAATATAATCAAATCAATCCTAGAAATATGCAAGAATGATTTTGTTAGGAAAATAAGGATATCATAAAAAATCTCAAAATCAATAAACAATTTTTTTATTTCCATATGAATAACATTCCCTTAGTGATTATCGTACTCTTATTACTTCATGGGAAAACCTAGGGTGATATAAAAAAATAAAGGGTGATCCGTAAAGCCCAGTAAGGTTGTAAGAATGATAAACACGGGGTGTGATATCATAAGAGTCAATATTCAAAACATGGATCAATAAAATAAGGATCATAAATCATCACATAAAATCATTTAATAATATTCAAATATCATTGGAGTATGGTAAACATGAGAATTAAAACAATTGAAATAAACATAAGGTATTCCATGATAAACGTATTCCTAGAATCAATTTCAAGACATCATATCATCATGGATGAGGATAAATACACTTGGACCATGAAAAATATTATAGAAAATGTTTACTTCAGTTAGACCATGTATAACATTATGGATGAGGCGTACTTCACCTGGACCACACATAATGATATCATGAGATAAAAAGCATTACCCAATTGATTGGGGGACATACAATTCTGGACCCATCTATCACATCATAATACATCATGTATATGCATTCTCCTTAGAAAATAAAAATAAAAAAACCATAATCTGGAAATAAACTAAGGATAAAGAAATGTATTACATAATAAGTCCAAAAATATTTAACCATTTTTGTATTATGTTTTATCCCATGAAAATAAGAGAATAAGGTATGTTAGAAATTAATTATAAAAAGGATAATTTTATATGAGAATATATCTCACAGTGATGAAAAAAATCATAATAAAATATGAATAAAAAGGTTTGAAATAAAATTATTTTATTGAACTTTAAAGGAAATTCCATAATAGTCTTCAAAAAGGATAAGAGAATCGAGTTTATATAAAACCATAAATAAACGAATATATTTTATGTTAAAGCAATAAGAGTTTTATTTTATAATGTTATTGATAAAATATTAGTTATAAGAGTAGAAAAACATAAAAATACCTTAGGATAAAAATAGAGAAACTGGAAAAGCTTCTACTATAACCTTCTTATAGTTTTAGTTAAAGAAACTATAAAAAGAGAAACATAAAGGAATGGATATTGAAAAAAAGGAAGATAGAGGAAGTATAATGGAAATAAGGTAAGCATACTGAAAAATTTTATATAGAAATAGAGAGAGATATAAGGTGAAAAGGAAAAATTCATTAAAAATGAGAAAGAGCATGAAGGAACAGGAAAGGAAACATTACCTTAAGTCATGAATTAGTTTTAAGAGTATATTAAAATCCAAAATTTTAATTTCTAATTCATTAATTAAATTATTAAAAAGATTTTTAATATTTATTTTATCTCTTATAATACATTTTTATCATATTTTATTCATTTGTTGAATTTTTATTATCCACATTCATTATTTCAATACAGTCCAGTTCATATTTCCAAAACTACTTCGATGTAGACGCAAAGGTAAAATGTGTCACAACACCCTCCTCTAAAAATGATATAATAGAGATAATGATTCTATAATCCCACCTACAATAGTACACAAGTTGGTGACTAGAATATTGGGTATAACATATACATCGATGAGAGACATTTACCTTTAACATATTAGAATTGAGTGTGACAAGATAAAAACCACCAAACAAACCTTGATCATAAGAAAAGTAAAGAAGGTCATGAGTACATGAATGTAAAAAAATAAAACTGAAAAAATATAAAACCACTAAAAAACCACGATAGTGGCTACTAAGCTCCAAAATCTCTTGAAAAACTCCTCAAACATGTAATTCCTGGCTCAATCACCAAGTATATCTTGCTAACATGAAAACCAATATATATATATATATAGGGTGACACAACATGTACACTTAGTAGAATCCTCCTTTAAAACTTTTAAGAACAATGAGGAAGAATAATACTAAATTATAATGAATAAATAATTGAAACTAACTCATCACCTAAATAACTTTACTATTCTTTTCCCTAGAAACACCATGGATCACTCACCATATATCACATGCATGAGTTCATATAATATAATAAAAAACGGGTACACCGCTACTACTTCCCCAAGGGTTTTGAACTCTACCCCATTATCACACATCTTAGTCCATATCTCTTAAAAATTAAGATATTTTGAAGACACCTGGGATAATGTTAGCTAACTCAAAGAAACCTGGGAAAAAACATAAACCCCATGCATCACATCATCTTACCATCCCGACTACATATCCATACAGTAGAATAGTTGTTTTTAGGACCAAACATAGCATGCATGTCATGTATTATACCTCAATACATCCCAACCCATAAACAATATAACTATAATAACCACTAGGATACTATATCAATAAATATTTGTGTCTGAAATAACCACAAGGCATTATATCCCTCTACACACATATATGGGGAAAGATTACCACTGTGCACACTAGTACATAATATTAGAAGAATAATAGGGCGTGGTTAGAGGGGGTAGTCTTCCATCCATTCATTTTCAACCAAGATATTAGTGAAAACGCCCTTCTAGAGTGTATTGGGTGTCAGTATATCTACTAAAATGGGTGGGTTAGAATATGGAATAAAAAAAACATGATATATATAACTCTCACCCCACTATGGGGAACTACCTAGACTTAGTCACATCTACCAATAACATAACACAAGACTCTCGGCTATCACTAGTAAGGCCTAGCTATAAAAATCATTGAATCATCCAGAAAAAATTTAATTAATTAATTATCCCTTAATTAATATTTTTTCATTTTCTTTTCTATGATAAACATTTTAAATTTTTAGATTCACGTATCGATGAAACTATTTATTATTTTCTTGTATTCTAAGGTATGTCGTCATCGGGAAGAAAGGATCAAGAACCAACCCATTTCATTCATTAATTCATTTACCATTTCATAATCATCAGGGTATATTAGGACTGAACCCAAGTTACCATATAATAAATCCTCTCGCATTGCATGGTATAAAATAGCTTTAGGCAGTTAGAAACTGATCATATAAATATCAATCGACTATATGTCATTAAATAAGTATATTCATTATCAAGAAAGAATACCAAATTTCTATACCACAATAATAGTTAATCCAAGATTCAACCTTTTCTATCTATCAGGATAAAATCACAAACACCACTACACCTAACATCACATCCAGTATCCCATGCTAATATCATCATAATCACCAATACTCCATTCCACCAGCACAACCATGGCCATCCCCACCCATATATCATCACCATAACTAGAACCCTGTGCCCCCATCACATCTTGGATCATCCCATATAAAAAGAAACATATATTAGAGATGTTTTTATCAATAGAGATGTTTATAAATTGTGATTATTTATTTACAGATGTTTTTTAGAAACATCGGTAAATCACACCTCATTTACCAAAGTTTATAAAAAAATCTTTATGATTTTTTCAAATTCAATTTTTTTTGCGGTGTTTATAAATGTTACGAATTAAAAACAAATCCTTTATATATTTTTAAAAAAGGTTGGAAAATCACACCACATTTTCCAACATTTCTAAAAAGCATAAGTATTTTTTTTTGAAATTCCTAAATTTTTTAGTTTTTTTTCATAATAAAATGATTTATGCTAGAAGGATCCCCAACCCAAACCCTCATATACCCCCACCCTACCAAGTATACCCCCTCTCATATGCCCCCATCCCCACTATAACTCCTCAAGTTCACCCTACCTAGCACATTACCCTTCCCGTATGCCCATGCCCAAACCCCCTCCCATATGCCCATTCCCCTAACCCCTCTAGTACCATTAGGAACTCCCCCTCCTATTCACCCATGACCCATATTCCATACACATGAAAGTAAAAATTACACCTTCACTAAATGGTGACCCGTGCACTTTCAATTTCCCAACAAAGAAGAAGACCAACTCACATATTTCAATATTTGAATAAATAATTATGCTATGTTATATATATATAAATAGATATCAGTATTTTAAGAAATTAACATATTATCTATGAATATATATGTGTGTGTGTGTGTGTATTTATCTATTAATATACATGTTTATATTTTATATTTTATGTTTATATATATGATTATATATATATATATATATATATATGTTTATATTTTATTTTTATTTATATGTATATATTTTATATATTGGTTTATATTATATCCATGCACGATTATATATTATATATATATATGTTTATAATATATATATGTTTATCTATATATATGTATATATTATATATATTTATTATATGTTTATATATATATGTTTATATATGTGTGTTCATGTGTGTGTGTATAAATATACATGTGATTTTTTACATATATATATATATATATATATATAATTAGAAACATTTTAAAACACTCATAAAAATGTCTCTTCAATACTCATTTTTGTTAAAATGTGACTAAATTTAAAAAGATTAATTGTATTATGTTATATATATATATATATAGATTTCTATATTTAAAATTTATTATTATATATATAATATATTTATATATTAATATACATAAATTAATGTATATATGTATATATTTTATAATTTATATTTTATGTTTATAAATATATATGTTTATGTTATATATTATATATATTTATGTTTATTTTTACATATATGTTTATATTTTATATTATTCATATATATGTGTGTTAATATTATATATATGATTATATTTTATGTTTATATTTATATGTTTATAAAATATATATTTATTTTTGATTTATATTATATATATATATATGTTTGTTTTTTATGTTTATATTAAATATATATAGAATTTATTTTTATTTATACGTTCATATTACATATATATATATATATGTTTATATTATTTATAGGTTTATAAATATATGTATATATGTATATATATATATTATGTTTATATTAATATATATTAATATATATATATATATATGTTTATATATATATGAGTGTGTGTGAATACATATATATATATTTATAAATATATATAATTATCCATTTTTTAAAACATTGTTAAAAATTTCCCTAAATAGACATGTTTTTTAAAAAATGTGACTACATTTAAAATATATATATGCTTTTATATATAATTAAATGTATATATATATGTGTGTGTGTGTGTGTGTGTGTGTTTATATATATATATATATATATTTCATTGATTATATGTATATATATATATCTAACTATATACTTAAATTGATATGGTGAAATAAACTATATAAATATATATTTTTAGCGATGTTTCCTGCAAAATTTTTCTAATTTAGCGACGTTTCTTAAAAATGTTGTTAATTAGCGAATTTCCCTAAAAAATGATAATTTAACCACATTTTTATAAAGAGTTTCTAATTTAGTAATGTTTTTAGGAAACATCCCTTATTTAGAGATGTTTTTTAGGAAAAATTGCTAATATAGAGGTGTTTTTTAGGAAATGTCACTAATTCAGGGGAATTTGTTTGGAAACGACTCTAAATTGCCGATGTTTTCGAGGAAACGTCACTAAAAATATCGCTAAATTCTAAGTTTTTGTAGTGTCCCCACCCATATCATCAATGTAACCAGTACCCCGTTCCACCATCATAGAGTCAGGAAACCCCACCCATTATTCCAACAGAATAAGGTTAATATTCAACTAAATCAAGAATTTAAGTCCAAAGATCATAAATACATATTCAATGTATTATTCCACAAATAATTTCAAATGAAATTGTGACCAAAATAATAATTCATTCCAACTTTTATCAAACAACCTTCGGCTTACTCACCACCCAACAATGATTAAATAAATCATTCATTTTTCATAATTTTCTTTAATTAATCTACTTAATAATAATAAATCTTAGCATATATAGCCTTATAAATTTCAAGGTTATGTATTATTAATTTAATATGAAATTCCACTCTAATATGTTCTTTCATATATATCATCAATATCAATGATAATCATTTCAATAAGCCTATTTTTATTATAATCAATGAATTACCATATTTATGTTATTTACATTCTATGAATATCAACCATTCTTAAAAACTATAAAAATAGATATCACACTATCTTGTAAACCAAAGATGATATAAATGTATATAACAAATAATAAAATCGCACATCAAAAATATTTCAACAAGAATATAAAATATACCCACATGCAATAATACTTATAGTTCAAAGAATTTAATTTAGTTTTATCATGTAACAATCTCTATTTTAATATTCTAATAAAAAATTATTGTATAATTCCTATCAAAAATATTTATATAGTTTAATAGCATTGTTTTATATCATTTATATTTTATCAAATAATAATTAGACAAAATCAAGTGATTATTTATTTTTCTCTCTAGGATAATTTTGAAATTAATTATGATTATTCTACATCATGAAAATACTTATTTTTTATGTCTCCCAATAATCTTATAGATTATCAATCATTGTTAACTACTGTATGCAATAAACCATTAATTTCCATTATTGAAATTATTATCAATAATATTAATTTTTATATATATTTCAATAAGAAATTTATAGATTCTTTATTCATAAATGACATGTAACATTATATTTAACCCAATTCAAGAAAATTAATAGTTATAGTTTAATCATTTTATTCATGTCATAAAATTCTATTTTATTTTTTGAAATAATATGTCTTTTATATTACATAAAAATCTAGTTTTATAAGAATTAACATTATACTACATAATTAGTCTTTTATTTAAAATTCCATAATTAATAAAATTTTAGCATCATTAATAAAATTATACATTATTCATTTTATCCTTATCTTTCCATATTATCCCATTTCCATTCATTATGAAATTATTTCACATATTTTTATCTGATTATGGTAAGTAAAATATTTTTGAAAAAAAAAGCTAAGCCTTGGTAATTTCACATTATGAGAGAAGATTAAGGAGAATTAATAGATCCCCTAACTCTTGGAAGAGGACTTCAGATGATGTATGAAAAATAGAGGAGAGTTAAGATAGATCTATTAATCTTGGAAAACACTAGTTTGGTGCATGCAGAAGAATCTCAGATCAATTACAAGTAGCTTTTCAAGAAATCAGAGGAGTCTATGAGATCATATAAACATTATAATGCAGGAAAGGATTAAATAGGGATGTTTTTGTATTTTAGAAGAAATGTTTATAGGTTTCTATAGATACTAAATCCACATTTTTTAGATTCTAACCAATTCCATCACAACCCATTTATACCTCTGAGAATTAGGGAGATCCAGAAGACAACATTATTTTTTTTCTAATTGATTTAAAATCCATTAATTTCCCATTTAAATCCCATTAATTTCTTTTAAAAATATGTTATAGGTTAAAATAAAATTTGAAAATGAATTTGTATTCACAAAAATTTACCGTTATGTAAGAAGCATGCGCAATATAAGGTAAATGTTCAGTTACCCTTATGTAGTTGATTACCATTACAATTAGTTTAGAAAACCGGTATATATCTTATATATGCTTAAGGTTCTCATGGTTAACCTTATACAATATCAAGGTACCTTTACATAGTGCTTTGAATAAATGGCTTACCCTATCCTAGGTGAACCGTTATCCTTACATGATTTAAGGAAGCTCGACTATATGGTTATGTGAGTAGGGGACTACCCCTATAAAAGCATTTGGAAACCAAGGCATACCATTATTCATGATAGTACTGTTATTCAAGTACCATTATTCACCCATAAGGATTTTGATTCTAACTTTACACAACTAGGGTAACTTCTACGAAATGCATGGGATTTTTATGTTACCCTTACACAACCTATTTAAAAACAAGGTTACCCTTAAAAAGGCCTTATGAAAACAATATTACCCTTATACAAGCTATTAAAAACAATCATTACCCTTACACAACCCTTATAAAATATACATATCCTTAAAATAATCCTTTTCCAAGTGTAAGGGTAAATAATTATTTGAAAATATGATTTTTTTCAATCAAAATAGCTTATAAATAGTTAAGAAAAGAATGTATTGTCACTTAAAAAATAAATAAACTTCTAAAATATTAGAATAAATTTAATAAAATCCTAATTAATTTCCCAAATAAACATTTAAAACTTTAAAATTAAATCAATAATTTGTAAAACCAAATTATAAATTATAAAATATTTTTTAAAATAGCTTATAAATTTATCAAATTGATCCCAAACTACTAGATATCCCATAATGAAAATCCAATGGATCAAAAAAATATAGAACCTCGCATTAGATACATCTCAAAAATTACCATCCTAAATAATTAAAAAACCTTGAAAGAGAGGGAGGGGATTAGGGACACATCAACCACCCCATTAGATACCGATCAAGGTTATCACTATAATTTGAATACAACAACCACTAGAGGAGTAACATGGGTTGCTAAAAAAAATTTATAATTATTTCCAAATAATATTCCTAGGAAATAAATCTTAAACAAGAAAAATTCCCTAAATATTAAATCTATACATGTTTCATAATTTATCAATAAGGATATATTAATATGCTTATTTAACAATTTATTAACAACTTTAGATATACTACTTTCAACATTTTAATAATTCATACTAGTTAAGAACTAAAAAACATAAACATGGCTTACAAAACATTCATTTCATGAAAGAAATATATCCAAACATTTAAAATTAAAACATGTTAAATTTCAAAACAAGATAAAAAAACTTTTCACAAAGTCTCTTGTGTTTATTATCTCGCGGGATAAGAAATATTCAAATGAAAATCCTTTTAAATATTTCTTCATAAAATGGTATTTTATTTAAATGTTTTTAATAAAAAACTTTAAATAGCTTTAAAAACTTACTTTAAAATAGATATAGGTTTCAAGATTTTATAAAATTTGTTTTATTCAACTAACAAGTCTCTACCAAGCGCATTACAAAGTTAAAAGTAATACATATAACATCAAAACATGGAGTGCCCTAATTTATCATCTGAAATTACATACAAAGAATGCATGAGGTTTAAACTATCCTCATTAGTTTCCTTTAATTTTTTGTTCTATGGATGTTAATGGAACCTTATTTTCTAAGATAACACTCATAAAAAAGATACAAAGGATATAATATCCCAATTTTTATATAATATTTAGCATATGTTCATTCCATTTCTTTAAGAGTTTCAAATTAGCATCACATAACATTCAATAATCATCACACGCATCATGATAAGTAAAAATAGATCAATTAAAAGTATAAAAATACAAGGAAAATATCTACCATACCATGATAATATTCACTTTGGGTGGAACATACTCACCCACACAGATTTGAAATGTTTCATAACATAACACGCCATGATATGTGAAATGTTATTTCTCTTAAAATTCTTAAGGCCACAACATACATAAATAACCTGAGATAAATTGCTTGAATGAATGTAATAAAAAAGACCATAATGATTTCATAAAAAATGACACATGAACAAATGATGAAATTTAAGAATTTAATTCACAACAGAGTAGTTAATCCAACACTAGAATGAAATTAAATAAAGACAAACATTGAATATTTTTAATTCCCTGAACCAGGGCCCATATCACTTATAAGAGTATATTTTTTTAATAAAATCTATATATATATTAACCCCTTCCCCTGGAATAAATATCCACCACACTATACCTGAGAAAAGATTAAATGATACATATAATGATAACAACATCTCCCCTGAGACCAAAAAAGGTCCTAAAGATAATGCAAATAGTAACCCCCACCAAACCAAACATTTTCTTGATGAGAAAGTAATAGAATGATATGAAAAAAATCATACAAACTCATTTCCCCAAAAAACTCTACATCTCAACAACATACCTGAGGAATGAGTTTTTCTTAACATCTCTGAAGGATTATAGGTGTTGTTTGGAACCTAAATATTGAATCAATATAAATGAATATGTATCAAGGATTTATTATGTGGGGTTTAATCAAATGAATTAACATGTTTTCCCCATAATGATTCCAATGGTTTTGCAATCTAGTAATAAAGTTAATACTGGTCATTCCCAAAAAGGGTATAAAGTTAAAGGGTTTCAGGATCAATAAGAAAATTAAATTGTCTCACCATATATCAAGACCAGAGCTCAGCAATATCATAATAGAGGGAAAACATAATCGACTGAGAATCCACCCCTTACGGTTAATGAAAGAAACTCTTTTGAAACAACGTTCTCTAAATATCCCAAACAAAATAGATAACTCCTCATAAACCCTGAGGAACAAAAACCACCACTGTTGAGTAGATCCACACATCATTATCATAACCAACAAAGATCAATGATCTCTCTGAGAAAGAAGAAAAATAGAGGCAATTAACAACTCTTCCCACCCAAAATCTATCCCTAAATCCAAAAATAATTCCTTATACTTCTACAAATTATGAAACTAGAACTCTTAGAGTGTTCCCTTCTAAGTATTTTTATCATATTCCTTCACTCTACAATGATTTTCTCACACATCTTTCTGAATATAGTCGGCAGGAACTTTATGGGGACATCAACCAGGACATACTACTACCAAATAAGAAATGTTAGAGACTCTTAACCTAGGAATAAGATTATATAAATGTATTTAGTTACTTCATTGTAAACTTTTCTTATTATCTACCCGAGTTCAAACATATGTGCATACAAACATTATGCATGATCCTTTCCTCGGTCTCTTACCCACAAGTAGTGTTACTTCACTGATAATATCTTGTAAACATTAAGGTCTATGCATTTGATCATAGGGGTGGCTAAAATCACATGTCCTAGTCAATATACCTTATCTACAGCATGTGCTAATCCTAGCTAATAGTGTTTTACTTTCAACCCATTATTCCTCCCTATTTCCTAACTATGAAATCCATAATATCTCTCAACCATCACCTCTAATACCACTCTATAAAAAACTACTCCCCCAACGAACCCTTTCAAGGATGGAAATTAGATAAGGTATAAAATGATGTTCAAATAATACTTCCAATTGGAAATGGGTTATATATAAGTACCAAGGGTATTACATACACACATATGGGATGAATTACAATCTAATATATAAGAAGCAAGATAAACAGGATATAAAATGCAAAAAAAACTCCTTCTCATTTTAAAATTATAGATGGTCCTTAATATATGAATGTAACAAAATACAACTGAAAAAACTACAAACTACTAAACTAGATCCTTGCTAGTGAAAAAAAATCTCCAATAGCTCCTGAACAACTCCTTAAACTAGTAATGTCCAGATCGATCATGGTGAATCTATGGCTGACCTAAAAATTGTTTATATATATGTAGGGTTAGAATAACATGCATACTAAGTATGATCCTCCATGTAACCTCTCATGTAAAATTTGAAATAAGAAACTAAATCCCTAAGAGTGAACACATGTTACTAACATATCACATAATTAGGTTTACTATTATTTTCTCCATTCTCACCATGGATCACTCACTAAAAATCACATATAAGAGATCATAAAATATAATAACACAAGAGGTTAACCTCTACCACTTCCCCAATGTTTTCCACTCTTCCTAAACATTGAACGTCTAGGTCTATCTCTCTCTCTAAAAGTATGTCATTCTAATGATATATGGGATAAATTAATCCACCCCGAATACACTTATGCTAAAAATTCACACCATACATTAAATCATCTTACCATACCAACCACTTATCCATATAAAAATTGAGTAGTTTTTGAGAGACACTACAAAATGTACTCCAACTATTATACCTCAATATATCACAAACTATACAAAATATGTCTTTTATAACCATTGTGATATTATATCTAAAATTATTTGTGTGTGTAATAACCAAAATCCATTACAACACTCTATACACATATATAGGGATGAATAACCACTATGCATACCGACACATAATACTACCAGGAGAAGGGAGAAATGTCATAGGGGGTAGTCATCTATCCATTCCTTGCCAGCCTAGATATTAGGGAAAACACTCTCCCAAATTCCGTTAGGTGTTATTCACCATACTGACATGGGTGAGGTTCCATATGAAATCACAAAACATACTTTATATATATAAGGCTCACCACACTATGGTCAGATACCTAGCCTTAAGAATCATATACAATTAACATCACCTAGGACTATATACATACTTCGTTAAGGCATAGGTATCAAAAGAATACAAGAATCAAGCTCAACATTAATTAATTAATTATACATTAATAAATATTATTCCATTTTCCTTTCCAATATTAATATTTTAAAACTTCTGATCCATGTTTCGATGGAACAATTTATTATTTATTATTTTATTATAATTTATGTCATCATTATAAAGTAATAATCAACAAATAACCCCATTAATTCATTGTTTCATTTATCTTTTAATAATCATCATAAGTAATATAGATCTTGACCCAAGTTACCACATACAATATGCTCTCACAATGCAGGGTGTCAAATTAATTTCCATAGTTAAAAACTGATCATATAAATATAAACTATCCCTTAACCATTAAACAAGTAGATACATTATTAAATTAGAATCCCAATATTCATCATAATAACAATGACAAATACCAACATTAACCTGTTCTATCAGTCTTGGTTCCATCCCCAACACAAATAGACAAAATATTTTTTTCTAACATCCCATTACACAATAATTATCATCAGCAGCACTTCATACCGCCATCATAGGCTCAGGAACCCCAATCCATATATCATCACTATAACCAGCACCCCATTACACCATTACATCCTTGGGTATCCCAATCCATACCATCAAAATAACTGACACCCAATTCCAACTTCACAGCCTCATGCATCCTTGACCATTATTCCAACCACACAAGGTTAATATTCAACCATATCAAGGATTTAAATCCATAGATCATAAATACATATCCGATGTATTATTCCAAACATAATTTCAAAGGAAACTGTATCCAAAACAACAAGGAATTCCCACATTTATCACACAACATTGGGATCACTTACACCCTAGTAATGATTTAAGAAATCATTCATTTTTCATAATTTTATTTAATTAATAAATTTATTAACAAAAAAACTTAGTATCTGTTGCCTTATAAATTTACATGATTAAATATTATTTCCATAATTTGACATTCCTCTATAATATACTCATTTTACATATATCATCAATATTGATGATAGTCATTTCAAAATGCCTATTTTTTTACTCAAAGTGATAATAGCTTTAAGTAGTTATTTAATTTCCACTAATATCAAAAATACATAGAAAATATAATAATTGAAATCATACAATCTATTTAATCTCAGAGAAAATAATAAATATATTACAAATCATACAATCACATATCCAAAATATTTTATCAAGAATATAAAATATTTCCACATAAGATAATACATACCATTCCTAGATTTAATTAAATTTTATCATGTGATAATATTTATTTAAATATTGTAAAAAAACATAATTATTGAATTATTCCCATAAATATTATATGAGGAGATTAATACCATAGCATGATATCATTTATGATTTTATGAAAATATAATTTGAAAAATTCAATCGATTATCCATTTCTATATCATGGATAATTTTTAGAATAATTATGATTGTTCTATATGATGTGAACACTTATTATCACTTTGTTTTGATTATATGACCAATTATCATGCATTATTAACTATTTTATGTAATATATAAATAATTTTTATTATTTAAATTATTATAAAAAATCATTTTTTAAAAATATTTCAATAATAAATTTTAATATAATTTATTCATCCATGGAATGAAATATTATCTTTAAATCAATTCATAAAGTTATACAGAATATACTTAACTATTTTCTTCAAGTGATAAACTTATTTTTAATATCTTGAAATAATACATCAATTTAGTTACCAGAAAATATCATATTAAATGGATAAAACATTATAGTACATAATTTTTATTCTATATAAAATTATGGGATAAATATTATTTCCCCATAATTAACTAAATTACACAGCTTTTATTTTATCCTTCTCTTTTTGGATTATCACATATTAATTCTTCATGAAATTATTTCCAATATTTTTATCTAATTATGGTTAATCACTGGTATTTAAAAAAGTAAGATAATCAATGATAATTTCACATTTTCATATATGATAATGGATATGTTAAAGATACCCTAACTCTTGAAAGAAGACATAACTTGCTGCATCCAAAATAGATTTGAGAGAAGAGATGTTTCTTTATCTTGGAAAGCACCAGTCTAGAATACGAGGAAGAATATTGGATCAACTATATGTAGATTTTCAGGAATCTAGAGGAGCCTTTAAGATCATCCAAAATTGGGAAAGGAGGAAAGACTCAAATAAATAGGTTTTGTTATTTTAGAATACATAGGTATAGGTTCATGAAGATACTAAATCCACATTTAATTATCTCCCAACTAATTCCCACAAACCCCAATCTTAACCCCAATAGTTAGGAAGTATCAAAAGATAACTTTTAAGGATCTTAATATATACAAAAACTACTTATTTCCCATTTAAATAACATTAATTTTATTCATAAACATTATACAGGTTAAAAAAATAGAGAAATGAGGTCTATACAAAAAAAGATACCCATATACAAGAATCATGTGATGTGTAGGTGTGATGTGATTTTACCCTTATGTAGAAGGTTGACTTGATGTGATGTTTGGAAAACCATTATGACCTTTAAAAATATTTAAGGATCTCATGGTTTCCCTTTAACATTATGAATATACTTTACATTGTTCTTTTAATCAACAGTTTACCCTTACACTGGTCAACTCTTACCCTTATATGAGATAAGGAATCTCGACTGTACCCTTACACAAGCAGGGACTACAAAAGATTTTAGAAATAGATACCTACCCTTAGTATATTTTTTACCCTTATATAGCCACAATAATAATTGTTATACCTTTATGCGACATGGGAAACCTTTACACAACACATTTTATTTTTAGGTTACCCTTAAAAATCATTTTAAAAGCTAGGTTACCCATACATAAGCCTTAAAAATACACGATTACCTTTAAAAACTATATTAAAAACCACTATAACCCTTAAAAATCCCTTTAAAATCAAGAATTACTCTTGTATAACTATATTTCCTTATATAAGGGAAAATAATTATTTTAAAATATTACATTTTTAATCAAAATTATTTGAATATAATTATAAATAGTCTTTATTATCACTTCTAAAATCCCATAAACCCATCTAATATATTAGAATGACTTTTAAAAAATACCAATTTATTTTATAAATAAACATGTCAAACATTAAAATTGCATCTATAATTTTTAAATCCACTTTAAAACCTGTTTATAAATTTAAAAAAAGAAAAAAAAAGAAAAAAAATTATGAAATTGTTTCTAAATCACAAAATATCCTAGAATAAAAAATGAAGGGCTCAAGAAAATTCAGACCCTTACAAATTTCATTATCCAATGGTTCCCTATGCAGAATAATTATTGTGGAATATGGTTTAAATCATTCTATAAGTTATGGAGTTCAATATTTTATGAAATAACAATAATTCATAAAACCATACTTGTTATGCTTATTTCAAATATATAAAAATAACTAAGTTTTTGTTCATTTAAAATAATTATTTCTATACATTCTTTATCATTATAGAATCATATTAAGGATATAATTTTATTATATTATATTATGTAATTAAATAAATTTTTACGAGTACCCTTGAGAGACATAATTTATAAAAATATAATCATTCACCTCGGTAACATAAAATTACTACTTTTGAAATTATTTTTAAGATATTTTAAAAAATAAGAGGTAAACTAATTGATCATAAGGTTTTATAAAAAAATAAATTATATTAAATAATCAATTTTAATGTTTTTATTGATTAATTCCTGTTATAATTATATTAGATGATAATTGAAATGGAAACATGGGTTTTGAAACCCTTACCTTGAACAATGGCATCCCTCCCTTATATTGAGCCAAAAGTCTTCAGAAGAGGTACTTTTAAGGGATTAGTGATTCATACATGGGAGTTTATGGAGTAATATTTCTAAATATATTTCAAATATTTTTTTTCAAATTTTGAGGAAAGGGGTGGAGGAGGGGTTTTTATAGAGCCAAGGGGGAGGGGTATTTTAGAATAATGTTATAACTACTTTATCATTTAGGGTAAATACTATTAATACTTTTTATTCCAAGATTTTATTATTTTATGATTACACAAAGAATTTTTATTTGATATTCAATTCCATCCAAATTTAAATTCAATTTTTGGAATACTTTTTAAAAGTTAAATAATCAAAAACCTTTTTTTAAAATAAAATACAACTTAGGATTTGAAATTCCAAATTTTGGTTAATAAATCCAAATTAGTAATTTTAAATGTATAATTTTACTCATCAAATAAATTTCATTCCATGTAAAGGGTTTTATATTTTTAAGTAAAATTTATATCAGGATGATTTAAAAAAACATATGACATTTATAAAAATTTCATTTTTTATTATTTAGTAAAAAAGAACTTTTTTGAGAAAAATCAAAAATAATTACCCCAAGATAATTTTGACATGTTGATTCAAAAATAAATTCTATTTTATAAAAATAAATTTATAAATATTGTAAATTTAACAATCATAAATAATGATATAATACACAAAGAACGATTTTATTTCAACCAAATATTATTTCATTTATTATGAGTGATCACATTATTATTATTTATTATTTATCAATTGCTATGTTATTAATAAATAATTATTACTTTTTTTAACTAAAATAACTTTAAATATGATTTAATTTAATTTAATTAAAAAAATTAATATTTTGAGAAACAATTAAAACAGACATCTTCAAAATTTATACATATTTTTCTTTTAATTTATAAAATTTTAGAAATAATTTTCTAGAATTTTAATATTTATATTTACTTATTTTTATTCATTTTAAATACACATTTTTATGCATTTTACTATTTTAAACAATTTGGTTACTATATCACCAACTAGTTATTATTTATAATTACCATATACTATTTCAATGATGTGGTGTAGTCATGAAATGGGTACCGAAAAACCTTGAACCGGCCTTTAGAAAATGAAAAAAATTATTTGCAAGCTCTATTTCAATGATTATATAATCACTACACATTTTAGAAATACTTTTCATTCTTTTCAATTTTCTTTAAATTTATTTCAATCAAAGTTATTTATATTTAAATTTAAAATACCAATATTACTTATAAATTTTTTTATTATTTTCATATTATTGTTCATGTCTATGATAATTTTTTGGGACACAGTCATACCTTAATATTGAGTTATGTTTTATAGTTTACTTGCTTTTATTTCATCATTGTTTTATATCCAATAGTATAGACTAAGTTCATAGTTCACATAATGTTTTATATTAGTGTAACAACATTATGTTTATCATTTTCCTGATTTATACTATACATATGTTATAGAAGAAATTTTTTCATATATGAAAATTCTGAGTTGTAATATTTTTGTCAAGTTAAAGATATATTTTTACTGCATTTATGAGTTTTCACGCTAAGATGGAATGGGATTGAAACTCTCTCTTCATCTCTCTCTCTATCTCTCTATCTCACTTACACACATAAAGAAATGAAATATAAGTTACAATATGTTATTATATTCTACATTATTAAAGTACATAAAAAATATAATTTAAAATATTTATGAAACCTTCATTTTATAAGTCTATGATCACTAAAATATTTAATAAATTTTCAATTAATTACTTACATCAATTTCATATATTATAATTGTTATCACATTCCTTAGTTCTACAATATAAGGCTTTTTATTTAGTGAGTATGAAATATTTTATTTTTATAAAGTTTAAATAAATCATTAAAAATTATTAATAACTGTTACAGTATTATTGATATTAATAATAATTTCATTTGATATTTATCATTCATATAATTAAAATATTACACTTATTTTTTATAATAATAATAATAGTATTGTAAAGAATTATTATTTATTATGTGGATGTCATAATCGAAATACTATTATCACTCATTATTCTCAACATGCCTTCCTTGTAGAAAATCCATTATGCACTCCAAACATTGGTATTCCAATTGGTTTATTTGACATGGGAGGTATATATTGATCTAGAGCATTTATTACAATAATTTTTACCATATATATATATACCAATATGTAAATGAAATTTAAAACTTTTGGACCTTTATAATTTCTCTATTCTTTTTTGTATTCCTTGGTTACATTATTGTAATCATTCTCTATCATCAATATAAATATTCAAATCCGCATTTAATCTATTACTCACTTAACCTATGTTCGATCACACATTTCTAATTTCAAAATTCCTGAAAAATTCAATTATTTTTTAATCTATCTCTCAATATATAATCAACATGTGCACTATCTATTCTATGAGGTTAACAATAAAGTGAGACAACATATTCATCCTAGAAAAATTGAAAATTATTGTTTTCTCCCCATTGAAATTTTTGGAATGAACAAGTTTTCACATATTCTAGAATTTGAGGTGCATCTATACAAAAATGGAATAAGATATATTATCAATGTTCTCAATCAATCTTCTACTCAATACTATTCTCAACCCCTAATATTCCTTTACCATCATATACAAAAGAATTTAAATAATTTGTACCTGATGGTGAATGATACCATAGTGTTATAAAAATCCATAAAAGAGTGCAATGATAACCTATGATTGGAAAAAATACTACAAGAAAGATATGAATTAATTTAGTTATGATTCGAATATTAAAATTTCTTAAGTTAATATTACTTAATTTTTATAAAAAATAATAACAAAATTAAAATTGACTGAAAAAATATTATCTAAACTGATATTCTTGAAAAAATATTTCACACTTTCCATGCCATGAAAATAATCTATAAAAATAAAAATAATAAAAAGGATTTATTAAATATTCTGAATCACTATCTTGCCTTATTATTGGGGAATAAAACGATAGACTTCTAATGTGAAATTATGATTCCTGACCAATCGGTGCATCTCATATCCCATAATTGAGTGTGAATACTTCACAATATTGTCCATGAAATCCATTAACATAGTCGGCGTAAAAGAAAATAATTTTCAAGAGGTGATCAAAATACCAATGAGAATAGGAAATGGATACACTATAAGTTGTTAATTAATGAGAAACCAAAACTAAATAAATTAATGAATGATGAAAGTGAATGATTTTTATGTGGTATTGAGGGATTTTAGTTGTGTACCTATTGTATGATGAAACATTTTATTGATCTTTATCAATGATCAATTAAAATAAAATAAAATATCATTATAGTATACTTTACTAACCATTCATTCAATTATAATTATGTGGTTATGAATTTTTATATCTATGATTATTTTGTAAATAGTTATGGTATCAAGAATATTGATGCTATATAAATGCTCATGATGAATATGTACTTTTAATTTTTTTCATTTTTTAAAATAAATATAATACATTTTATTTTTATTTCTTTTATTATATTTACTATCATGTATGTATTATGTTCCTTTTAATAGGAATACATTTTACAAATAGCTTCATTAGGATTAGTCCCATTGAGGAAGATATTTGTCTCATAGAAAATGAAAATTCTCCTATAATTCATAAGCAAGATGAATTTTTCATCAGCCGTAAAATGGTATGTTTTCTTGTAACTATGTAAATTGGTATGTAATCAAACTCCCCTAAAGAGAAAAAATATACCTAACTAGTACTATAATTTTTTTAAAACAATTATTTTTTTTATCCTAATTTATGATGAAACTTACTAAGATTTCAATATATTTGTGAAAATGGTTCTCAGATCAGAAATATGTATGATGGAGTTGAAAAATACCTCTATATATTAAGAAATAATACTAGGAATATATTTATTTGTTAGAAAATTTAAATATTTCCTTTTGGATTGTAATATGTAAATAGGCGTACAATAAAATAAAATATGGTAAACTGAAAATTTAATGTCCATGATATATTTGTTCTATGAAATTAACACTGGAGTAATCTAAGATCAATAATGATGTGTAAAATAATTAAATTTTTTCTAGTCATCCATTGGTTTATAGAAAGTTTCTTACACCTCAAAATTACTTTTTCATTTCTTTTTTAAAGGAAAAATTATTTTATGACTATCAACATTTAAAATAGGAACTGAATCCCCTATATTTTTAGAAATAAAGAATGGTGATATAGGTAGTCAAATTCATCCACCATGAAAACCATTTAGAACTTTTTTATCCATATTTTTTTGTTAACTATATGGTCCCATGCTTTCCTATTATCAACTCACAACCTAGTGTTTGAAAAGTATATTTCCCAAGTAATTAGGTTAAGGGGAAAATTTCTTGATTATTCATTTAATCATATTCAACATTATAAATCTTGTTAATATTCATCATCTGATTGTAATAATTATTTTAGGTTTATGGGAATAATTTTTGAAAATCTTATAGACTGTTTATAGACTCAAAATGGGTATCTAAACCATTTATAAAGTGATTAATACTAATCACGAAGCCACTTCTTATGAAAACATAATTTAAATGTTTAGGATGAGGATATTAATTTTTTATGAGGAAGTATTGATTAAGATAAGACCATAAAATTAACATTAATATTCTCCCTTGAAATTAACTTATGTTCATGAACCAAATATTTCACATTTATAAACATTCAGTTGTTTTGTATATGTTCCAATAATAACCCCTTAATGAACAAAAATGGGACCCCAAAGAAGATTTATGATTTATATTGTATTTTAATCTTCCTTAATTATATATAATCAATAGAAAATGTCAAGAGATATATTTATAGATAGGATTTATAATTATCATTTTGATGAAAATTTATTTTGATATCAATTGGGGGAAATCGGTCAATATTAAAATAAATATCATGTAATTTTTTTCATTATCAAATTTTTATCCCCATAAAAATTTTAGTGATTTTTAATGTCAAAAGATCCTTAAATTATATAATTAATAAAAATAATTTATAGATGCATTTAATGATTCAAAATGGGATACAAATGTAACTTATTTCTTTTCCATCTAATGAATTGAAATATATCTAAAAATATTTTCAGATCCAAGCACTAAAATGATGAGATGTTCCAAAGATCGGTGAGCCCCGATGTTTACATAATAAAAATATTAAATATATCAATATTCTTCACATGTAGTTTTGGTGAAATAATATAATAAATACAAAAGAGAGTCTCATATTAGAAATTTGGGACAACTGTTAAATCCAAAACATGAGTTTTACCCTAGGTATGACATAACCTTTGTCCAGGACAAGAACTCTGGTAAGGTGTATTCACATGAACAAATAATAAAATAAATAAATATATTTATTTATTTATTTTTTATTTCATAAATAACAACCCAAAACTATCCTATATGATCATGTTTATAGCCAATTTTTAGGGTTCTCCCCATAAACTTGAGAATTGAGAGGAACGTGTGGAGGAGAATTGGAAGATGTTAGAAACTTGAATCATTTATTAGAATACTGCAAGGATTGAAAATGATAATATAATTTTAGGATATGGACAACTAAAATAAAACAAATTCATTATTCATCAGCAGCCAATCCTAACTAAAGGCATGGAATTTAGTTTAAATGTTTTATTTACCCCTTTTCCCCCAAGATAAAAACTAATTAGTTTTTCTAACATTTTGATTTCTGGATAATCGTGTTATTACAGTTATGGGTTTAGTCAACTATATTTTGGGGAATAATTATGGTTATTTATATTTTTATCTTCATTTATCTTTATAATGAAAATGAGTCAAGTACAACATGAACAATGGTCGAGGGTCATTCCTCTTTTTTTTATTTTGTGCATTTTTATCCCATTTCTTTTCACCAACATCATCATCAATTTGTCTAGAAGGGGTATTGAAAAATTCATAGAATTTGATCATTATGTGAACATTATTTAGAACAAATGATTGATACCATAGGTATGGGTTAGGGTGAGATCAAGGTGATATACTGATAATAGTTTATTAGAGTATGATTGGGATTGGACTAGTAATTCACGATTGGTGGTTTGATGCACAATGATGAAATAGTGAGACAAAAATTGTGATTCAAGCAAATAAAAGGTTATATTCTGAACAATATTTAGGGTGAGGTTTTTTTAACACAAAATTCATGATTATAATGTTGGTTTGTGGAGGATCTAGTGTTGACAGTGATATTAGTGAGACATGATGAACATCCTGGGTTTTTAGGAAAATCGTGTGTACATGGTGTGATGTTTGAAGTAAAAATTCCATGTAGTTTCCCATCTGTAGTGATAGCATTTTCACATAAGGAAAAAATCATATACTGTTTGAGAAGTGTTACAAATCATGTGAACATCTTCTAGTGGAACAACATGTTTCCTAGAGGATACATGTCCACTAACTTTTCCACACACACAAGCATGAGTAGAGTATAGTAGAATGACCCGATAATCCAACATGGCGAAGTACACATGCATATATAGATTTAAAAAGGCATGGGTAGTTGTCATCCTGAGTTCTAGACTAACCTCTACACATCGTGCACCCCAAAAGGACACATTGTGTATATGGAGGATTGCATGTTGTGTGACGTGGTGAGACACTGATAGATCTAGTATATATGAGACACACCGTGTACTACTGGAACATGACATGTACTTATTTTAGTATAATTTGAGGTCCTTTATCAATTTAGTATATATTCTATTTAATTGATTGTGATCACTTAGTCCGTCCTAATGAGGGTATAGTATGGAATTAAATCTTTGGTATATGAATATGATCCCCAGTATGGGATATTTCTCAAATATAGTTCATACTATATCTCCATGACGCCTTGGGTGGGATCCTCTATTGTATCTTCTTTCATAGGTGGGGTTCATGGTATCATCTTGACAACCATGGATAGGGAATCAATCTCATATTTAGTAGATTGATCCAATAGGATTCATAAACCCCATACCAGTCTGAGATATGGTACCCTATCCATACAACGTGATCTTTAGAGATTAAGTGACTAATCCTAGTGAGTACCTATGAAAAAAACCTCTCAAAATCTCACAATGAGGGTTATCCTAGCTCATGGAGTGAGTTCTCCTGGATGGGTGTTATATTGAAGCCTCAAAAATAATATTGTGGAAGGTAGAATGATTGAACCTTTTAAGACATGAAATCTATTATGAGTATATATATATATATATATGTTTTGATTATCATTATGTATCATATATTTATTGATATACATGTGTATTGATGAGATGAATACTCTTTATGCTTTATGTTTTGTGATTGCAAGGTGTACTACTAGGTATTGTCATCCTCACCCCCACATGGGATCTACCAACACATGTTTTGTATTATATATATGAAATACCTTTAGAAGGAGCAATGGGAAGACTGGGAGTTGGAAAAGAATAGTTTTGGGCTAGAAATTATGAGGTTCATATCACTGTTCTATTCGACAGTAATACCCTCCTTCTAAGAAGACATGACATTATTTCCAATTTTTATAGTCTTGTATTTTTCCCTTATGTTATCCAATAATTTTAAATTCTCTTATTGTGTTATATATATGTATGGATGAATTTTTAATTAGTTGTACTTTAATTTCATCATTTTATAGGCTTGTAGGTGTGCGTTTATATACAGTTACCTAAAGATAATGAATCCTATATCTGTGATATTCCTACTTAATGTTGTTCACCATCACCTGGCCTATTAGAGGAAGGGTTGGGGTTGTCATTATTGGTTTATTTCTATGTAGGAAGGCCTTATATTGTTGATTCATGATAGAGTGGTATTAAATATATGTTCATCTTATGAACAGTGTTTGGAAAATTTATAGCAATGAGGTTTGGTTTGGGATTTATTGAAAAAATATTGAAGTGTTTAGAGTTTTTATTTTAAACCAGATAATATAATGTTGGTGTAGGGACCAATGTATCCATTCATCAGGGATATACAACTTGGTTATTGAATCAGTATGTGTAGATACTTGTTGCAGGAAACAAATTGGTACATTTATCATATATGAATGGGGTGTGGTTTCCATATCCATATTGTGTCATATCCCAAGATATACTAATTGATTGTAGTGCATATTGTTTATTTTAGGATGCCTCCATCAAGAAAACCTTCCATAATTCCATAGTGGGATCACAAGGATGATACTCCCATTGACGAGGCTTTTGTATACTATCCTTTACATAATGTGGTACCTCTGGGTGTTTTTCAAGTTATACCACCACCCATTGAGAAGTAGGTTGAGCTGGGTTTACTGAACAAGGATTGGTGTAGGTTGATCACAATCTAGGAGTTTCATAGGTAGTTACATCTTAGGTTTTTGGGTGAGATATGCCACTATGTAGATGAGGAATTCATATAAGAAATCACTAGGGTTTTCTACCTTGTGATGGAAACTCTATATCAGATAGTGTTTCTAGTGGTGAGTCTTATTTAGGGATCCTATGTGTGGTGGTAGATTCTAGTGACTCAGTCAAACAATGAGACATGTTACAATGCTATCCCTAATATCAAAGATTCGGTTGTAATTTTATTACAATGGAATTGATACAATAGATCACGTCACCTATGATCTTCCAGTTTAGTAGTCTTGAATAAACTAGATGCATACATGGTTCCTTTATAAAATTGGGAATTAAAAATAGTATTTAAATAAAATAAAATAAAGTGTTTCTTGAAACTTATTGAAATATTCCTTCTTCACAAATTGGGAAATGTAAACCCAGAAAAGGGTGTGCTCAAACATCCAATAAGGGTTATATGGAATAATAATAAGTGAGGAAAATGTAATAAGGAATAGAAATTAAGGAATGATAAATAATATAGACAATACGTACCATCAATAAACTAAAAATTAAAATTCATCCATAGATTATTTCTTATTGAATGTCTCATGGAAAGTAATAACTAGACAATGAATAAAGAAAAATGGTTATTTATTGGACATCATGTATATGGAACATGAACCATTATACCATAAAGACATTTTATGTATGTGGGTAAAAACCCATATGGTTCTATATGGAAACAAACATGAAGGCTTTGTCTCCAACTGTTTTGTCTCATAAGACCTGTCGATGCATCGAGGGGCTATCTATAACCGAGCCCACGTGTCACTACAAGTCCAAATAATTATTTATACAAAGATTCAATTCAATAATAATATTCAAATAGAACACCATATGTAAAAATGGTAAATGACTATGATAATATTCATACCTAATAAATATAGATATCTAATTCAATGAATGATGATAATAAATAAAAGGGAAGTATACATTCCCCATGCATAAGGAGTAAGTGGTGAATGAGGCATAATCAAAGGGAATATCAAAATGGTTTACATGAAAGAATGGATTTAAATAAAAATTTGACATTAATAATGCAAAATAGTAATATATCATGAAAAATTATGTCTAATTTAAGTGAAAATGTGTAAAAAGTGTTTTTAATAATCTTTAGAAAAGGTCCTCTTTAGTGCAGTTTAAGGAATATATTAAAAAGTCCTTAAAATGAAAAATGAAATAATTGTTTTTATAAACCCAAAAATTAACAAGGATAGTTTTTTATGATTGAATTATTGCTTTTTGTAAAATATTTGTAGCTTAAAATAGATTAAGGATGGTACTTTTAAATAGGTAAGAAATTAGGATGTGCCATTTAATTAGAATTTCTTATCGGGAGGAATTGAAAAGAAGACTATATAAAACATTCATTACACGTCAATTAAAAAAATGATCTTCAAAAATTGGTTTGGAACATATCCCAATAATTTATTGGAAGTTTATAAAAATAATTAAGCATTATGTTAAGGTAAATAGAGGGAAAACTTAACCCTAATGAAAGATTGAGGTTATAGGATGATCCCTTACCTTTGGTTTCAAATGTTTTATGCACTTGATCTTAATGTCTTGGATAATCAGATTAAATAAAATAATTAAATAATTCATACCCTTTTATAAATTTATTTTATTTAGTATAATTTTTTTATGTTCATTTATGGACATTGTGATGATTTATAAGATACAATTTTATCATTCAGGAACTTTCATTTCCTTGGTTTTCTTGATCGGTTAACCTGTATACATGTACAAAAAATATTATAAAATGAAAATAGTTTCAAAAAATTAAAATTATATTTTATTAATTAACTTATATAATATTAAATGGTTATATATTTCATTATTTTTTATGTTATGGAGATGAATCATTACCTAAATCATTAATGGCGAACGTCTGTTTATTTTGGGGAATTTTCAATTATCATGAAATATTTTTGATTTATTATTTAATATAAATGATATATACTTGTTACGAAACATTATATGAGTTATAATTTGTAGAATAAAATATTATTTAACCATAATAATGTTCATATGTCAAGACATTAAGAAGGAAATCGAAAATTAAAATGTATCATCCACGATGGCGGTAAATCAGCACATCACGGACGATATTTTCATTTTTAGAATAAAAGGGAGAGGAGAAAGGGAATGATGATTAATTTTACATTAAAATAATAACATTATAATATATATAATATATTTTTGTTATTATGCGTGTTTGGATAGATTATGTGAGTAAAGGGTAAGAAAATAAAGGAAATTAAAAAGAAAATAAAGGAAACCGAAAGAGGATTTTACCTCTTGTATTTCTTCTCCTTGAGAACCTCTTTAAGGGGATTAGAATTGGCCTTTTTGTGAGACCAAAGGATCAAGGATATGGGGAAGATGCTTATAAATAGTTTTGCGATGAAATTGGTCAGGCTTCATGTCTTAATAGGTATGAGGAGAAGATGTGGTGAGAGGTGTTATTTATAGTGAGGAGACGTGTGTTTTTTGATTATTTTATTCATTAATATATTATTTTGACTCATTATATAAATAGTGAAAAATCCATGAATAAATAAAGTAAATACAGAAGTATAGTTTGGGATTTTGGTTCTTAAATTAGCAATGAATCAAGGAATTGTGTATTTATCTTATAATGTATATATACTGTAAATCACCATATTTTATTATTACAAAAAATTCATATGTTTTAGAAAAATCTCAAAAATTTCACCCTAACTATATTTTTTGGAGAAGATTTCATAAATTAACCCCATTTTAGGAAAAATAATTTTCTAAGTACACAAAATTTAATTTTTAATTAAAATCATCATTTAGTTGGAAAAAACCAATTTTAAAATTATAAATGATTTTATAACACTTTGAAAAATTTGGTATGGTCTAAAAAAATTATCTTATAATAATAAGACAAAAAATATTAATTTATTAAAACAATTTATGAAAATAAAATTTCTATTAAAAGTTAGGATTATGGTAATGTTTTCTTTGTCTCATTTTTAAATCCATGGGACAAGTTTCATATTGAACAACATAATTTATATTATATAGTGTATTAAAGTTTTCATTGAATTATGTTTTAATTAATTTATTTCATTTAATTATATTTGGACATCAATTTAATTGTGTCCCTCTTATGTTATTTAATTATTTTTCTACCATTACCTGTAAGATTTTTTTGTTAACTCAACTCCCTTCTTTGAGTTATAATTCATATTTATAAACTTATTTATTCCTAGATTGGTCAATTAAATCATAATATTTTATTTTAGGATATATTATAATTTTCTATATAGAAAATGAATTTTTTTATTCAAATGTTCTCCCTTTATGGATTTATTCTCCAAAAAAATTACATCTCTATTGAGAATAATTACAACCATATTAAATGATAGTTTCCCCAAGTATTATATATTTTTGATTATTGCTAATGTTATCCTTTATATTTTTAAATTAATTATGAGTTATAAAATTTTAATTTCACATTTTCCTTCTTCTATTTTAAAAATTATGGTTTAGTTACTCACTTCTGATGTCGCTTTTCAAAAATGGTGTTTCCAAAAATTCCAATGGGTTTCCATGCTTTCAAAATATATATTTATATTTTATACTCCAAAATTCTTTTTGATAACCACAATTTATTTTCAAAGATATATTATTGAATATTTTTTTTATAAAATTAAATGTCTTAAAAATGTTTTCATTTCACTTTTTTGAAACCTTTTCACCATTTTCAAGGCTCCATTAATGAAGATTACTTTTTAAAATAAAAAGTATTAAAAAAAATTTCACATCAACTTATTAACTCCTTTATTTATTTTTCAAGGACCCAATATTGAATAATCCTTTTAAAGTAGATGTTTTTTATAAAATTTCACTCCACCTATTAAAAAATGGATTTTATAAGTGACTTTTACTTCTTCTTTTATGCCAAAAATAAAATGATTTTCTAAGAAACACTTTTAGGATTCAACTTTCATTTTTATCTTTATCTTTAAAGAAATTATTTTTTATGAATCAAATTTTAATTTTTTTTATGTAGTACTCTTTTTGTGTGATTGAATTTTTGGTATCGACTATTTATATTCTTGAGGTAAATTTAGTGATACCATCTAAAATTTTGTGAAACCCATTTTTATTTCCATGTATTATTAATTATGTGATGAATGATTATTTTAAAGTGGGACACATATGTATAGTTAAATGATAGTTGGGGTCCTATATCTCTCCTAAATTCATTCGTATAGTTTATATCTCAAGATCTCAAATGGAGTACATATGAGGATTTATATTGGGCCAATGAGTACATGTGGGGATTTATCCAAATAAAAAGGGTACACATGGAGATTTATCACAAGATAAAGGGTGGATTAGTGGATGTATTCAAAGATGAACGGTAAAAATGAGTATTTATAACAAGTAAAAGAGAACAAATGAGGTTTTATCCCAATGAAAAGGGTAGAAAAAAGGATTTATCCCAAGCTAAAGGGTTCATGAGAGAATTTATACCAAGACAATGGGTAATTGGGAGGATTTATCCCAAGTAAAAAGGTACAAAATAGGATTTAGCCCAATAAAATTGGGAATATATGTTGTTTTGTCCCAATATAAAGGGTATATGGGAGGATTATCACAATCATAATAAGCTAAAAAGTTGATTAGATCAATCCTTTTAGGGGATGAATGACTAGGTGAGTATCCTTAACATATGATTTATATTCTTTTGTTTATGAGAAACTATTATGTCATAATATTGTGTCCATGATTATTCTCCTCAAATCATGTTTAGTTTCTCATGATTTTATACACTTTTCCCTTGGTATATGTTTTTTTATTTGAGATCACATGTATTTATGTCACAACTTGTGAATAACACATATTATTCTATGTTATTTTAAATTAAAAATATCCCTCTAGTAATGTTTTATTATATTATTATAATCTAAACCTTGATTATATATTGATGATTTATTTTCAATTAATGAGTGTTCAATATGACCCATTTCTTATGTTTTTCTTACACTATGTAATGAGGATTACTATATCCTATAAATATTCTATAAGAGAGTATGGTATGGTCATTTTATGTATAAATTTGAATATTTTTTCGGTGAAATAATGTTCCTCCAAAACTTTTCCTCAAAGACACTAAACAAAAAGTTCCCCCAATTTGCGCGAGATTATTATGATATGTTATACTAATATAAATTTTGTGCATGTTTAGTTTCAATCATCTCACCTACTGTAACTCCCCGACCCCATTTACCCAGAGTCGATGCATTATTACATAACATTGTCATGATCATAAAAGATCAAGTCTCGAAAGACTGATTAGTTTAGTAGCCTTGGAAACACTAGATATATTCATAAGTCTTACATTACATCATAAAGTGAAAAAATACAACATCATAGTCTCCATAGTCTACACTCATATCCCCTCATACTATCCCTTCAGATCAGTCATAAAATACTTCTTGACATCCTGGGATAAATAAAACATAGAAAGGGGTGAGCTCAGATGCTCAGTAAGGATAACAATACAATAGAAACTTTCATAAATAAGCATAAACATTTAAGGCAATGTATAACTAAAACAAAATTCATTTAAACTTAAACTTCAGAATAATATGGAAATAATAAAATGAAATAATTTCATTTACTTATTCACATGGATATTCTACTAGTCGAATAATCACATGCAATATCAATAACCACTTTCATAAGGATGGAATGCATAATGCCAGACTATCATAACCACATAGTCAAGGCCTTATGCCAAGACTAAAAATAAGATTTTGTCAAGGCCTTGTTTCAAGACACTAGTATGTATCATGGGACCTACCGATGGATCGAGGAGCTATAGCAGGCTCCACCCGTCACTTACTAACTCTAATGCATTCCTCATATGAACAAGTTTAAACATAACATAAACATTCGTATTAAAACTAGCATACTAAATGTCAATACTTTATCCATAAACCATGAATGATATAAAAATAAAACATCCATAGTCAAACATATCACAAAACCTTCAATACAATATGGAAGTTTTGAATCATAATAAATCAACTTCAAATAAGCTTAAAATCCATCAAAGGATGTTGACATAGATTAAATCAAAACTATTTGAGAGAAATATATCTTTTTTAAAATCATTTAAATTTACATAATTATAAAATAAAACATTTACTTTGAAAATATTCTTATAATCTTGTAAGGGAAGCTTCGGCGATTTTATAACGGTGGAAAATAGTCACACCCTCCATATAAGTTAAAAAAATACATTCTTACCTAAATTTTGTCGAAAAGGTTAAAAAGGACCTTGTTTGGAAAATGATGGAATGATTCCTTTATAAAAATCTTATAAAAATTAAAACAAGGGTATAAATGACTTTAACCCATAGTCTACAAAATATTAAGAATATTTTTAAATACATTTTTAAGAAACATGAATGTGGATGATAAAGAGGTCCCAGTAGATACTTACATAAAAAAACCTCAGATAATAAAGAGATTGTGAAATTAACCCTTACCTTGTAATTTTCCTTGGTCGACGGTAGGTTAACATATTTTATAATGGTGAAATAATTGTTATTAAATTATACAATAATCATATACATTAATATGATATCATATATGATCTTTTAACATTTCCTTGTTAATAATATCTTAGTATTATCATCATTTTTGGTGTTAACGGATTCGTTTTCCTTTATATTATTTGTTATGTGAATCATATTTGTTATATATGGGATTTATCTTATTCATATATAGAATTATATCAAGTCTTTAAACATTATTTTTAATCATCTAATGAAAATTAGTCTTGAATGGATATGATGGGGAATGAATCTCATCGCGTTCGTGGAGACGGTAATCCATACGTACGCACGAGCAACAATATCATTCTTTTGTTCTTAAAATAATATATAATTGGATGGTATATAATATATACATAATAATTATCATGTTATATTTATTATTTACATCAATTACACATCATTAATATACCCATCCAAATAATAATGTATTGAATAACAATTACACCACGACGTTGAGATGGTAAGCCGTACGTACGCACGTATGGTGACATGTCATTCAAAGTATGGATAGAATAATGAATTTGGTTGTACCATATTTATAATAAATTCAAATTATACAGAAGATACTATAGTTATTATGTTATAATGGAAACAACAAGGAGAAAGGAAGTGGAAAAAGAACGGAACTTGAAAGAGGTGATTAAATATTTACCTCTTCTTCGAGTTCTTCCTTTTGATTGGATGAAAAGGACTCATTATGTTGTCTTTATGACTAAATTAAGGCCTCTATGATTAAGGGAGTATAGTTGATAGGGTATTTGGGAAGATTCTGTCCGAGAAAAATGTCTTTGAAGGTGTGAATTAGAGAGAAGGGGGAGTGCCCTTTTATAAGAGGGGTGAGGGGAACCTTAGGAAAATCTAGAAATATTATTTTATAATAAAATCATTCTCGGTTTCTAATGAATAAAAAATTGATTATTTAAATTATAAATTTTTTATGGGTCTAAAACCACTCAAGAAATAGTTTTTATACAGGTTTGGGTCACTATATTAACCTTATCTTTTAGATTTAACTCTTAGTTACATAGTTTGACATTTACCATGTATCTTTGTATTTTTATATTATATGGTTAATAAACTTACTATATACTTACAAGAAAATCCCAAGTGGTTCATAAATGATACAAATATCATTATATAAGTCCTTTTTCCGATCCTCATATTTTTAGGAATAGAATCTAAATTAATAATATAATATTGTTTTTAAAAACTCTTTTATGTCATTTTTGACATTATTTAATAATTTATATTTGTTAAAGTCATAACAGAATTATTAATTAGAAAAAAATTCATTAAATCAACCTTAATATGTCATATTAACCTATAAAATTATTTTATTTCATAAAAATTTTGAAATTATATTTATTTTAGTATTTATAATACCATTTATTTGATTCTTTCGTTAATAAGGTAATTACTACATCATCACTGTGTCATAAATAAATTTAATTATATAATGTCTAAGAATTATAAATAAAATAACATTATATAAGAAATAGTTTTATATTTATAATTAATATTTATATTCTAATAGATCAATTATATAACCTCATATAAAAATTGTTTTACTAAAAGATATTTTCTTATGTTATTTTTGTCTCTACTTTAAATTATTTAATATATAATGTCATTATCACCTCCAAGTGGCTTCATGGTGTCCCAAAATTGACCCAAGGATTCCCATGGTCGGAAATGTATTATAAAATAGGGTTAGGACATGTGTTAGGATAATTTAATATTATTATAATATTATTTTTTATCCTTATTTACTGGATTTAACCCTTTAACCATGGTAAATAAAATATTTACCGAAGTAATTATTCAAAATGTCTAAAAATAAAAGTTACCTATTTACACAATTTGGACCTCCTGATTACAAATATGGAATACATTTTTCTAAATTAAAAACAAAGAAGTGGCAGAAATTAATTTAAAATTAATTCCTGTTGTCAAAACAAAAAGTGTGTTTTTATAAAATAATAACTATCAAAAGATTGACACTTGCTTATGTCCAGTTTAAATGTGAAATTACGTCAAATGACCAAAATTGGATTAAATGGTAAAAATATTATCTAATTATACTTCCAAACCATTCAAACTATTAATTATTTTTATTAAAAAAGTTTTTTTTAATTAAAATTTAGTAATTTTCATTATTCATCAAAATATGAAAGTTATCAGAAAAGTACCAAAAATTAACCCTAGGCTAATTTTGATATTAAGAATCCAAAAATGAAGTCTATTTTGAAATATAAAATTTATAAAATTTCAAAAAAGTAGGTATTACTATTCATAATGGCTAGTTTTATTGGTTGTGGTCAGTTAGAATCTCGAAGTTGCGTACAATGCAAGCTATTGCATTATTCCAAGGGAAACGTATCGTGGAAGCTTGTGGTGTTACACCTAGTATCAAAGTTAACTTTTAGAAGTGTGTGTTTTTATCATCATATATGTGAGTGTGGGTTTGGGGTAATTCATTTGCCGCCAATGTCATCTTACCATGATTAAAGTTGGGATCCAGTTGAGATAGGCATGGAATGTTCATGTTACATGTGCGGGTCGATGTAGGTGTAAATTGGAAATGGGTGCTTAGCATCCACCATAGGTTAGGCACAAAAAACTGAAATCCAGTTGACCATCATTATTGGTTGGATGGTTCATAATGTATTATTTATGTAATTAGAATAATTGGGGAAATTATATGTGGGACTCAACTTATTGTGGTATTTTTCAATTATTTAAAACATTCATACACTCACATGATGCCTACTAGATACTATTACACTTTGGTTTTTTTCTACCTCATGAAATTGGATACATGTTTTCTCATGAATGATCTAAAATTGAAATTTAAAAAATATCGTGTTAAACTAATTATCATTGGGTGATTCATCATTCTAGTAGATTAATTCGAATAGACCTACATAAATGTCATCTATAAAATTTAATGGTTTCATCAAGGTAATTCTTGGGATTTGTAAACCTTATTTAAAATTTTTGTATGCTTTATAGGGTTCAGTTTTATTTGAATTAAGGTAACATCATACCTGTGTAATGGTAGGTAAATGTTTTTGAACTTCCCATAAAGGTAATTTAAACCTAATTAAGGGTTATCTAGGGTTTCACTAAGCCGTGTAAGGGTAAATAATGATTTATATCAAAAGATAAACAAATGCTCATGCTTATATGTGGAGTAGAGGCTATGTTTACGAATAATGAGTATAATAAGATTATTATTCGACGAATCTATGAGTTTTAAATGGAATATTTGAAACTCAATATATGAAGAAAAATGATGATTATACATCTAACTGAGAAGAAATTGGAATAGAGACTCCCAAAATATGGTTTTTTAAATGTTATTGTAAGTGTCTGGATAATATATATTTCATGGTTGGATTTTCATCATAATATATAAAGATGGAGTGTATGAATTTGAGTGTATGTCATTAATAAAAATTCTATTCATTGTATGTATTTAAAGATAAAGCACATGACTTTAAAGAAAGGATGTTTGTATGACATCCAAATTCACATGATACTAAATAGAGAGAGACTTCCATTTCTATTCGCTATCAAATAGACATAACATAGTGACTATGATTCAAGATGTTATATTTTCATAATTCTAAAGGCGATGTTGTGAAGAATAAAGAGAATACCACATCATAGTAAAGGCCACTATAACTGTCTAAAAAATTAAATAGTTTATCATTTCACATCATTTCATTTTTTGTTGATCATTTTATATAATTTATCCACCAATGAGAAATGATGAAACTTTTACACCACAATGATTATTTTATTGAGTGTCTATGATGATATGAAATAATGTAGAGTTATAATAAATAAATATAATAGTGACAACACTAGGTATTTAAGAGAATAAAATTAATCATTTGAATATTTAAAAAGACTTAAACTCTCAAGACTAAAAAAATATTATAATGTTATAAATAGTTAGATTTTAGTGAGTTATGAATCACAAAGAATTTTGCAGACTCAAAGTAGTATATTAATATATTAGCGAATATAAATTTGACATGATAAATAAATAAGAAATGGTTTGAATATATTATTTTATGTGGAATATTGAAAAATAAAATAATAAGAGAGAGTGAGAGATATAAAGATAGAGAGAGTCTTATCTATAATGATTTTATATATTTTCTGTATATATAAAAGTGAGAGAAAGAAGAAGAGGATACCTCAGAAATTACAAATTTAAAGATATGTATTATCTATTAATGAATAAGAAGGATATTGAAAAGGTACGTATACTAACATTTCATGTTATCTTTTTGTATGGAAACTCTTAAATATTGAGAACCAGAATGATTTAATATCACAATGAGTCTGACTAAAGAGCATGTGGAACATGTACGTGTATTATATTATCATTATCTGGTTTTTAAAGACCTATTTGTTAGTTTAATAATGAATATTAAATTTGTTTACAACATATCTAAATAAATCCATTAAAGAATCAGTGGTTCTAGTATAAATAGTTCCATTCATTTAGAAATTTAATTATTCATGCCTTTCAGGATTTGGATGATACCAGAACATCCATTGTGTGGGACCTAGAAATACACTTGTAATCACATAAAATTAAAAATTATAATAATATTCATGACTCAAAATGATCGAATCATGGTAAAAATTTGTCTCTCTCATTAAGGGGAAACCTTATAAATATTTTCTACTTATATTCCTTATCTTTTTATATATTATATTGTAATGTGTGGTTATGAAGTGCATTTATTGATCAATTCCTCTTAACCTGGGAATATGTTTGTGTGTAATAGTGGATACTTAAAATGAAGGTAAAAATCAATAAGAGTTATGTACACTAATTCAACCCCTTTCTTAGATTCCCTAGACAATCCATCTGGGCTCTAAGAGTAGCATCAGAGTGATTTTTTCCTCTAATAGGATCAAATTGTTTTTATCACATTTATTACAAGATCTCTATGAAGTTTAGATTTGAATTTTTTTGAAGAACCTTGGATATAGAATAAAGATTCCATCCTTATTAAATGATAATGGTAGGTTTTATCAAAAACCTTAAATAATATAATGAATAAATAAGAAAATAAATTGATAAAAATATAAATGAAATAATAAAAGGATCAATTACCATTTGAATCTGATCAAGTTGAGACTTTCTCATATCCTAAATTTGTTGATAAAGATAATTTTAAATAAGAAAGCTTATGCAGTGAAGAATTTAGAGAATATGAGTTTATTAAAACTATTGAATAATTATATTCCCAAATTTAAATATATATGAAAAATGTTAATCTTGAATTAATAACTCATATACATGGTTTTCTTAAGAATATTCTTGATGAAAAATCAGAACAGGAAGTAGAAATTAACCAATTGGTGGAAGCACTAGTAAATAAATTCAAAAGTTCAATTACCTCATAGAAATTATTTAATATATAGAAGAATATGAGACACTTTTCAATGAAAATATTTCATTGATTATATAAAAATTATAAATCCATGTTTATGATAATGGAGTGGAAAAATTTTCCTAAAATGTAATCCATGTATTTATAAAATTACATAAAACCTCCATGAATGTAGACAATACTCAGATGGAGGTCAAATAAATAATATCTAAAGAGATTAATAAGTATTTATAGTAATGAATAAGGATGCATGAATATAATTTTTATAAATTGAAGAGGGAATGGAACTAAAAGATGAGATGAGCTTGGAATGAGAAATATTCTCTCAACATTAAGTGTCTTGAGTTTGGGATAAAATTTCAAATTCTAGAAAACACTCAAACTATAACTTCCAAAACTATTGAGAAAAGGGATATATACACAAAATATTTAATAGAGTATCTTGTCCCAAAAAAGTCCAATGAAATTGCAAAAATGGACCTAATACAATCTAAAGAAGAATCTATATTAAGTTCTTTGAAAAAGGTACGATCCAAATCAAAATGTATCGATCATGATACATCTATTTTACTAGATATTGAAGGTTTTAAAGAGACCTATTTAAATAAAATTGATGATTAAAAGTGATAATAATCCTCCAACAATGTAATGTGTGGATAAAATAATATGTTAAAAAGGTGGTTCCCCAAGAGAATCCAAAAATGCTGAGAAGAAGGTTTAATAATAGAAATATTCTTATTATAGAAATTCTTGATATAAGAAACTACAAATAAAAAATCCAAGGATTGTAGGCCATTATTTATATTGTTATAGGTTTTTTAATATAAAATTATATAATGGGAACAATATATTAATTACTAATTTTCAAAGAGATCCTTTATTGAGGGGTAGAAATCCTACACAGAATACATATCCATAAGTGAAAAAACTGACAACTATAAATAGGTTTGATAATTTAATGGATTCCCATGGAATGTACACTTATTGTGGTTATTATAAAGACACATGCTGGTTTGATACAACCCTGTATTCATGTACAATACATTTGGAAAGTAAAACAAAAAAAGTGGTGTGAAGATATTGAAACCTTAGACAATAATCAATAAAAAGTTAATGTTCAAATATAGACTTAAAAGGCTTGTAGGATTTATTTATAAAAAGTAATGAGATGATTATATTGTGTAATTAAATTGAACACCATGTACACATTCACCCAAAATGTGGATGTTTGTATTGGTTGAAGAAGGACAAAGGAAAATGTTAAATTAGTATAAGAATAACTAAAATGAACTAGTTATAGGAAATTTTTTCTCAAGAATATAAGTGTAGATTCAAAACAAGATGAGTTAGTTCCAAAATATATTTTTATTATTTTTCTGGAAAATTTAGAAAATTATATAGGATTCTAAGAGTCATAAAAAAGTGATAGTGCTAACAAAATACTAGTTTCAAAATGAATATCCCAAATTTGAAGATGTTTTTTCAATAAATACAGATCATAGAGATTCATAAGTGTTGTGTGGTAGGTTTAATAAGGTTGGAAACATTGATATAAATTTATTTAACATGGTTCCAGCTTAATAATATATATTAAAGAAGATTAATATGACACAATGAGATGCATGTTCTTAAATATATTATGAAAAAAGGAAAATCCCACACAAAGAATCTAATTCAGTGAAGTGTTACATGTTACTAAAATTAGAAATAGATTTTATATCTAAATATTAAAGAATAGAGACTATAGTGAAATAAGTAACTTGTTTGAGAATAACTAATCGACTTAAATATTCACATAGAATCAAAAATAGAACCACAACATTCCATTAATTTTTGGGTTATATTTTTGTGGTATTAAATGTATAGATTTTGAGGTTAGGAAAGTGGGTGTTAGATCTATCAAAATCTAGATAATAATAATGAAATAATGATATTGGAATCACTATTCTATACTTGGTGGAATATTAAATTATTCCATCTTGGTTCTTTCTCAGTATAAACCATATTATAATACATCCTTATAAGGGACTCACCTTGATAAATATGAATTGTTTTTTATTCTTTAGGGATATAGATGTGAGAATGGTGTTGAAAATATTCAAGAGTTTTTCATTGAAAAAAAATAAAAATTATAGAATGTTTTTTATGTAATGTCATTGACATGGTATGAGTTCAGAATGTTTTATCATTTCCTTGAAGAATTAAATGCGAAAATTAAGAGGGATAAATTAATTTTTAATCATAGAAATAAAAATAAAAAATTGATGAAGAATTTGGGGAATATTAGAAAAATTAAATTGTTCAATGATTACTTGAATGTTTTAACCCATGTGATGAGTTATGTATGGGAAATTAGGTTGCAGAATTTATATTAATAATTCGCCTCAATCACTTATTCCAGCATGAAAATGCTTGAAATTTTTTTTAGTGTTTTTGGTGAATTCTTTGAGGGGAATTATCTAAGATATGGGATCAAGTATTTTAATTAATAAAATCTTGAAAATTCTTAATAACACCACTAAATTTTAATGATGAGGTATTTTAATAAAAATTCATACCCTTGATTTGGTTATATTCAATCATTTCTAATGGGGTAGTAAACCTTTATTCAATTTATTTGTTTAGATGTGTTTGTTTATATGAGTGTAGGTATACATATTCCAGATAAATATATTTCACCACTCTATAAAGTGAATAATTAAGAGTGTTATCACATGTATGATTATGAATGGATAGGTTTGAATTCATTGTTTACTCATTATTTTTTTTCACATTATAATTGGTATTGTATAAATAGTGTTTTGAAAAAAGAGTTTGATCACTAAGAAAACATTTGGTTCTAATAATTATTTTAAATTTAACATGAATTGAAAAATAGAATAGGATAGAGAAGATATTTTATGAAAATCTAGTCCGTACCCTTGAATAAACCTTTATATTTCTTATGATTAAGGGGGGAATGAGTATGTTAGCATACACACATATTTAATTAAAGTTATTCGAGGGTATTAAAATAAGTGCGAGATTAAAGGGTCAATGTTTGGTAGTTTTATTTATTTTCAATAATAACAGGTTCCTTTATGAATTAAAATGTGTCAATATGTGTTAAAGTTGTCATTGTATAGAAGTTTTGGATAAATATTCTTGAGTGATACCAAGGTTTACATTAATAAGACATGATCGAAATAGAAATTTGAAAGAATACATTGTAATATAATTACCATACATTTATAAATAATCGAAGAGTTTAATAAAGATATATGAGGTTAAAGAACTTAAAAAATTAAGAGGTTTAATACTATAAGGCTTTGGAATTATTGAAATGTAAATTTTAAAAAAAACTATTTCATGAAAGTGTTTTAAGGTTTCTATTTTTCTATATTTTTATGTATTTATTTCGGTAAATAATTATGAAGGGAAGACATGAAATTGGCCATCTATTTGGCCAGCTCAACCATACAAACAATCTAGACCATTTTGGAAACTGATAGATATTAAATATGGTATCTAGCTATGAGAGTCATGGAATGTGAATAGCTGCTTCAAAAGTTATAGTAGGTGAAAGGAGGAAAATGGTGATTAGCTTCTATTGGAGTTCAGGCATGAGAATCCATAAGAGATCATCGAATCAAACCTTAATTCATTTCCAACTAAATGAAACACCTTAAATTATGATAGAAACAAGAATAAATGAGAAAAAATGATATAGGACTGAACTCATTTGGTTAATATTCATACATTTAAAACATATGAACACACATGCATGCACACACACTTCCTACTTGATAAAATGATGCATTTGGTTATCTTCTACCTCATCCAAGTGGATACATTCAATCCCATGTGTAATCTACCATTGAAATTAAATGGAGAACGAGTTAACTTGAAGATTCTTAAATGGAGCATTCCAAATAAAAATATAATGACAGGTGAATCATAATTATAGCTGAAGAATTTTAAGAGACCTATGTAATGGTAATATTTTAAATTGAATATTTTTATAAAGGTATTTTCCTCTCTCCATAAATTTAATTTTAAATTTTTTTAATCTAATTAAGGGTTAGTTTCATTTTCATGAAGATATCTTTATATGCACGTAAAGGGGAGGACATGTTTATGGACATCATCTAATGGTAATTTACACCTCTTTAATGGTTATTTGGGGTTTCACTATGCCACATAAGGGTAAATAAAGAGGTTCATCAAAAGATAAATATCATGAATGAATGAATGTGAAATAGAGTCTAAATGGTTCAATAATTAGTATGATATAAAAAAATTCCATGAAGCTATGATTTTCTAATGGAATATTTGAAAATCAACATTTAGATAAAAAATGAAGATCATACATGAAAAAAAGAAGCAACTATAATGAAGACACCGAGCATACAAATTTTCTTTTTTATAAATTGATCATAAGCCTTTCGATCATTTGTATTTATTAATAATTATTTGTATCATAAGTATTTAAATATGGAGTATGTGAATTTGTGCAGATGTATTTCATCATAAGTGTTTCGATATTATGTCCTTAAATATGGAGTGTACAACATTAAAGATAGGTTATTCATAATACTTACAAAGTCCAGGTGTATTGAATCAATTAATGATTCATGCTCTATTAAATATTGATAATAAATCAAAAACAAATTGTGATTCAATATAAGTGTTTTCCATAGATCCAAAGGTGATTTTTTAAATAATAAAGAGAGTATCATTCCACAATAGAGGCTATGGTGACTATTTTATAATTAAAACATTTTATTTTTGGAAAACACTCAATATTTTTATCCTTTTATATGAATTGACCACCTGTCAGAAAAAAATAACTCTTTTACATCTTGTTGCTGCTCATTTTGAGTTATAATTGTTGTATTAATCCATTAATTTCTTGTTGTTACATTACAAAAATTATTGTGGTGGAGGTGTTTGGGAGAATTCCTAAGGGATTTGGGGAGTAAGTGTAGGATTTTTTGTTAAAGGATCCATATAATGTGAATTCTGTGATATAGATACATGGGATGTTCCTTATGGGGATTTGTTGTAGTGTGGAGATTCCATATATGGTTTGGAGGCTCAGAGGTGGATTTTTATTGGTTTTATAAAAATTTATTTGGCTACAACATTGTCACCAGGTTGCAATGTGGAGTCCCATAGGGGTTATTTTTTTGGTTATGCCAATTTCTAATGGATAAAACATGTTGTAGGGATAAAATTTGAGCATTCTATTGGTATATGTGTTCTATGGTTTGGATATGGAGGTTTTTTCATAGTGTCACGGAGGAGGAGTTTCAATGGTTATGTTGTTTTGGGGTAGCTATGCTGTAGAGTTGGGTTGTTTCATATAACTTCTCTTAGAGAATGGGTTCTATGATGTGGTGGTTCCCACCAACCTATGTTCCATTTCAAATTTTATTTGATATATAGTATAGTGACCATATCCATTTACACGTATTATTACATTATTTTAAGTATAATTAAACATCAAATTACAAGACAAGGATCGTAAATTCTAGTGTATTGGAAGATTAGGTACATAATTAAAAATCATGAAACCAAAATTAAAACATATTTTATTTAATATTTATAATGAGATAATAACTCTATTTGAGACCTTATATCTTCAAAGGATAACCTAAGGAATACATGAAAAAAGGGGATGGGATAAAAATCCCAGTAAGGGAATAAACGTAGGAATAAAACACAAGACATGGGTTAGAATGCATAACATGATCAGATAAATCAATTGAACTTGAATAGACATAAGGAAGTATTACATTAATAACATGGGAAAATATACCCATGAAATCATAGGAATGTAGAAACAACATATAACATGACATAAACATGAGTCAAGGCAAGCTGTTAAGACATGGTAGAAACATTTTGAAAAAGGAATCAGGTTCCGCCCTGTCCCGACATAACTTCTCATTAGAATAAACATTACCAAATTCATTATAGAAATATCTATTAACACCCATTATAATATTTTAATGAATATGTGTTCTAAATTAAGACTCATATATAATTAATCAAACATAACATAAGGATTACCCATGGAAATAAATGAGTATCATAATCCTGTCACATGGCATTACAAATGGGAATATCATAAATGGTTCCTTGAAATAATGGATTTAGAACATATATAGAAATATATAAAAGAAAAATTGGTATAGATAATGATAAATGGTGTCCAAAATAAGTGAAACATTTTTAAAATAGGGTTTTTGAGACTTTAGTAATTAGCCACTTTGGTGAAATTTTAGAAAACATATTAACGAGTATTTTAAATTGAAAATACATGATTTTTTAATCAAAACCATAAATTAACCATGATATTTATTAATGATAAAACGATTTATTATAAAAAAAATAATGTTTTATTAGAATATATTATGGATAGAACATGATAATGGGTAAAAAATATCAAAATTCCCTATAATTAGACTTGCTTATCAGGGTGATTTAAGAAGGGGACATTTTTAAAGAATGTATTTCCCAATAAAAAAGGTTGATATGATTTGGATACATGATTTTGGAACACATATAGTGAATTTATATAAGTTACATAAAACTAATGATGAATTTCATTAGGGTAAAGGGAGAAAGGCATAACCTGGGGGTAAAATATAGGTTTATAAAGAATCCATTACCTTATAGATAAAACCGTTATTATTTGATCTTAATGTCATGTATAATAAAATAAAACCCATTATTTAATTAATTAAGAACATTTTATACACATATTTTATTCATTATAATTTTATTAAGTTTATTTATGTTCTTTTTAATGTGTTATGAGATTCAATTTCACCATTTGGGAGCATTGGTTTCCTTGGTTTTCATGATCAATTTACTTGTATACATGTATGGAGAAACATGAAAAATGGGAATCATTTTACATAATTGAAGTTATATGATATTAATGAATATACATAATATTAAATTGTTATATAAGTCATTTGGTAATTTTGGGTGAGGATAAATCATTAGATATAACATTAATGATAACCATTTAGATTATTTTAGTGTTTTTTCGACCATCATGAATTAGTTTTGTTTTATTAAATAATATCATGTATATATAATGGTTCTAGAACATTACATAGGATATAATACATAAATTATAATATTCATTGACTAAAAAAATTATTTTATGACTAGTTTTTAAGGCATTAATGGAAATTGAAAACTTTTTCCCTTAGATGTGACACGGAATGAACTTAGAAAATTAACAGAAACTCCTATTTTCTAAAAAACTACAGAAAAAGGAAAAACATACCTGAAAAGAAGATCCGGGTTCTTAAGAACTTCCCCCATTAAAGAAATTTGTCCCTGAATTTCCCTAACGCAACGTAGAAGAAGAAACCCTGAACAACTCTGGCCACTACGATCGTACATCGGCCTCCCTCTCCCAAGTCTTGTCATAAACTCGCCCGTTCTTCCATAGAACCCGTACCAGAGGAACAGACCGGCCATGGATAACCTTCGTACTGTGATCGAAAATCCATATAGGATTCTCCTTAAAAGATGCATCCACCTCCAACTTGACTTTCTCAGGTTGGAAAGTATGAGATGGGTCTGAAAAGTAACATCGGAGATGAGAAAAATGGAAGACGTCGTGCACAGCCTAGTACCTCTAAGGTAACTGCAACCGATAGGCAACTAGTCCAACTCTCTCCAACACCTCAAATGGTCCGACGTACCTCAGTGAAAGCTTACCCTGTCTCCTGATATACTTGTGTCCCAACCTCGGTGTGACACGTAGAAAAACCTGATCCCCGACCTAGAACTCCATAGGTCATCTCCACTGATCAGCATAATACTTCTGTCGAGATTGTATAGTAGCCATCCTCTTCGAAATCAAATATATCTGCTCTGTGGTTTCCTGAACAAGACGAGGTCCCTGAAAAGTTGTCTCTCCTACCTCTAGCCAATATAAGGGTGATCGAAATGGCCTACCATACAAAGCCTCATAAGGTTCCATCTGAATAGTCAATTGAAAACAATTATTTTAGGAAAACTCCACAAGAGGTATATGTTTCTCCCATGAACCTCCAAAATCCAGAATGCATGCTCGTAGCATGTCCTCAAGCACCTGAATCGTACTCTTGGACTAGCCATCTGTCTGGGGGTGATAAGATGTATTCAGAAGAACCTATTTACCCAAAGCCTTTTGTAGCCCCCGCCAGACCTGAGAAATAAAATGTGCATCCCTGTCTGAAATGATGGAGTGTGGAACTCCATGTAGACGTACAATCTCATAGATGAACAATCATCCTAGCTCGTCAACACTGAAGGTCTCCTTGATCCGAAAGAAGTTAGAAAACTTCGTGAGCCTGTCAATGACAACCCAAACTTTGTCATTCCCTCAAGGCGACCTCGGCAGACCAGTCACAAAGTGCAACACAACATCATTCTACTTCCACTCGTGAATGGGTAACTGATGTAAAAGCCCTGCTGGCCACTGATGCTCTGCTTTCACATGCTGACAAGTGAAACACCTCATGAAGAACATCTGTAACAACCCAAGTTTTGGTTATCTTATAATGATGATACTATGCATTTACTTTTGTTAAATACCTTTTAACTAAACAAAAATTTAAAGGACAAACATAAGGCTCTTTATTTAATTTAGAAAATCGTTGTGTTTACAATGCACTGAGATGAAAAGAGTAAACACACTAACCAAAAATACCTATTAAAAACCCTATTAGAGCTATCGGAAGACCCCCAATCACCACAACGAGGCCCAGTACGTAAAGGAGATCCTTTGAGTCAACTAAAGAGAAAAACATCACCATCGTAATCATGAATACTGCGCTGATCATCAGTGGTATTGGGATCACCATCTTCTTTGGTTACCTTGAGTTTGAAACAACATACCCTGCTTTTTTTATAGGGGTCCTTTAGAAATTATGACCATTATATGTATATGACCGTTGGGTTTTTAAAGTTTATCTTTTTATAAAAACTTGGTTTCTATAACTTTATGGTATTTCAATTATGTTAAAATGTTCAAATTATTTGACTTATATTTTCAAATATCATAATTTTAAAATAAAAGATTACTCTTATAAAGGAAACTAATTGATTTTACAAAATCCAAATGGTTGAGAACCTAGTATTTTAACATCTTATAAATGTTTTGAAAGTCATTTTTAAATTGTATCTTATAATCATATACCTTTAATAATTATTGAAAAATATATTTTGTTAGGTCTTTAAAACTATGTATTTTGAATTAGGAAAAACTATTTATCTTTTAAATCAAATGGTAGAGTATGTTATAAATTTAATTTTAGATTTTAAAAGTTATAAGTTCTTAAAACTTATAAAATTTTATAAAAATTCAATTTTTTTTACTATTTGTATTGCATTTTTTTAAATTAAACCATTCGGTGATGCGCAATATGGGCCATTCATCGCATCTCATGATCGATCGGAACCGTCTGTGCAATCAAAGCCGCACGAACTCCCGCGTCTCTCCGTGACCATCCAAACATTCCAGGATCGAATCTCATCCATTGATTTCTTTAAACCCGCTCAACTCATCTCCTGCTCTCCCTATAGGGGTGTCCCACATTCACCATCTCCAATTTTTCTTTCTACATCCCCACTGCTCTACTTGACCCGTGAACACCATGACCCTCCTAGGGTAATGTATCTTCATCTTCCCTACACTGGCCTACCTCTTGGCTCAAGTCATTTTAAGTGCACTGAAGCCTCTACTTAAACCCCTCCCCCTCACGGACTTCCTCTTTCTTCTGAACTCTTCTCGATCTTCCTAGAAACCCAGCGAGTTCCCTTTGATCTGAGCGTCCTCCGCAGTCACGGTAAGGGTGTTTTATGTTTTGTTTTCATTAAGAAAATCCTATTCTTTTATGTTTCGGTATATACGGTTTATATATATATATGTATAATGAAAACCCTTCTGTTTTAAAATGGTTTCAAGGGTGTTTGCCTACGTTTTACTAGGAGTCTTACATGTGTAAGGGTCTATTTGTTTTTTTTAAACGATTCTGTTTTAAAAAATCTATATAATGTTGTTCTGTATATATGGTTTTATAAATATATATATATATATATATATATATCAATTCGTTTGGTATTAAATGTTGTAAAAGAATATTATTGAAGTTTTTCAGTGTAAGGGATTAACTTCGTTCAGTTTTATTTTTATAAAACCTATATATTTGTATAATGTGTATATACAGTTTTGTACATATATATATAACCCAAATCCAAACTATTTTTTTAGAGTTTCTAAAGTGATTATGGATGTTTTACCAGGAGATATAAATATTATAAGGGTTGTTTTGAAGCAGGTTGTATCGTGCCAAACCCCTAACTATAAACTTTTCATATACCTTATAAACTTATATATATAAGTATGTAGTCCAATACAAATCAAATTTATGATTTTTAAAGGATGGAAATCAATATTTAAATAATTTTTTATATGCGAACTATGTTTTTGGTTTAAATGGAATTATGTTTATAAAACCTTAATTTTATATATTTATGTACATATTGTTACATTTATAAAAAACCTTATATGGATTTAGTTTTCAATCAAGTAATTAATTAATGGTTGGAAATATTTAGTACGTAAGGAATTTAATAGATCTTGTTTTAAATTGTGTAAAACCCATATATACAATTGTGTACATATGGTTATGCATATATGTATTTATAGGTATAATTTCCAAAACCCATTTTTTAAGTAATAATTACCATGACTTAATTTATGCTTTGATACATTTAAGATTTTAATAAAAGATAATTTTGGTGTTTGCTAAACCAACATGTATTTTGTATATAAGTACACACAAATGAGCATGTTTTATTAAAAAAGTTTATTTGACATTACCCATGATGTGTTTTATGATAAAGTGTGTATTTTTTCTTGATTAAAATATTTGAGGATTTAGGATTTATGGGATCATGTTATCATGTTGTGTTCATTTATTGTCTTATTACACAATGAACCTACTTTGGTGAATGTTATTAGTTAATCAAGTTATGGTTTAATTTATTTGCAAGTTCAATGACCTAGTTATCACCATAACTGATGGAAAGTGTTTTGTTTAAGTATTTGATTTCCATGAAATAATAATTTTAAAGATTCACAATTTATTATCTCATGTGAAAAAACCCTATTCACCTATCATTTTATGTGCTTTAGTAATTAGCTTGTTTGCAAAGACTGTTTACTAAACTATGTATTCCTTTGATTATTTATTGATATATTTGCAATGTTATCTGTCGTATCATGTATTTTCAAAATTTGTAATGGTTCATTATTCATTTTATTTATTGTTTTACATAATGAATGCTTATAACATATCACGATAATGAACTAAGAAATTAATTACCCAAATTGGTATGGGACACCTTGGGAAATATGAAAATGAATGAATTATTCAAGGTGGTATGGGACATCTTGAATATGCAACCCCGTTTAAGTAAAGTATGATCTATGTGGCTCACATTATAATAAAGACAAATTAAGGGTGCTCCCTGATAGCGCTCCAATGCATTGGGTAAAGACTTAATCTCTAGAGATGACCATTTTAACGATACCTTGGTGAATAACCTTGGTCATTTTTTAATGACACCTTGGGGATGGACCTTGGTGATACGGAAATGATTGTCTAAGTTAAATGTTGAATCCACATATTCATGTTATATTACATGTTCTTTTCAAAATGATATGCCTATTCTTTCACTACTCTTATCCTTATGTTTTCTATCAAGATGTCACAAGTAAAGGTTTAGGGCATGATTTGTGTTTATCACTCAGTAAGATAGTAACCAACTTATGAAATTGAAGTTGTTTCCTTCACGTGAAACTCTGATTATGTATTACTATTAACTGTTTAATTTGTGCTTAAATAATAATATGTAATACTTGTTTATTATGACCTTTATTACTCCTTTGAAAAATATCATAATTGATTCATGTATTCCTTGAAAATCTTGATAAGCAGTTTTATGTTATGTTACATGTGTTACAGTTTTCCTTAAGAGAATGTTCTATGGATAGTTTTAAATAATTATTTCAAAAGTTACATTGGTTTTTTTAAAACCCCTTACTGGGCATTCTTATGCTCACCCTATGTTTTGATTTAAAATTTTCAGGTAATAGATTTTATCAGATGAGACATGCCTGAAGTTTCCAGTTTCCCAAAGCCTGAACCGAACTTGATCCTCTATATGGGACGTGATGTGTGTTTATCAGTGCATTTTTTTTTCAAAATGACACATCATGTTCAGAAGGCACCAGCTCTTGGTTTTCTGGAGTCAGGTCTTCACAGTTGGTATCAGAGGGTTCGGTTTGGATAACTCTGGAAAACCAGAACTGAAACAAAGAAAAATATACATCCACATCACTAAAAAAGAGTTTTCATAATTTTCAGATGGAAAAAAAGGTACTAATATTTTGTCTCTCCCCACTGAGTCCCTAGAGAGCATTGTGTCTTTATCTAGCGGAGAGAATTTTCTAGACTATGCCCATATCCACATGACATGAAAACACCTATACAACATGTCAAACTCACCACGGGTGCTTCGGCTACACTGGGGGTTAGGATTGGATTACCTCTTTATGATGTTGACCCAATTCCTCTCCTATGTACATTAGGGAAGGTATCATGAGGGACTTTTCTGGGTGTTCACAGCAGTTGAGGACTTTGGCTTTATGTCCCTCGACACTTTTCAAGAATCTGCTACTTCCAGTGACCTTCGAGCGGCCTATCTTTGTCAAATATTGAATTGTGGCTTCTAGGGCCAGTTGTTGGACTTCAGAATGTTAGAAGATGATTCCACCCAACTGTCTTGTAGAAAACAAGTGTATTATGATGTCTCCAAACTACATACCCCTCATGCTATACTCCAGAGATGTCATAGGTGCCCCCCATGAGTTTAACCCTGAATTCTCAGCCTGTGTTTGGTTTGAGGAGATAGGGAGTTTTTCTTCTCTGTGTGGAGTTCGTGTAGTAGGTTATTAGGGGAAACTCAAGTACTGATGTTTAGTAAAAAACTTTTGTTTATTGAAATATTTCTTTTCCCCTTCCCTTTTTTTGATTTGTTTATACCTTTGTATGGATTTCAAGTTATTGAACTCTCATCTTAAACTTTTAGATGGAAGGAAAAAACCCACATGTTATCTCTTCCTACTGAGATATTGGAGATTATCGCAATCAAAACCTGTGAAGATGAGTATCGTCCCTTCGCAAACCTACGAGGAATGTGAAAACAATTATTTGAGGTGACAAACATTCTGGAGATTCTCCGCACCTGTAAAGGGAATGCTTCCATCTAATACCGCATAAGCTTAGCACAATTGATCGAGCGTAAGGGGAGGGGGAAATACCACGTAGGGCTCTTTCTGTGTTTCACCCTAGGCCGGAACTACATATACAGAGTAAAATTTCAAGAGGGTGCCTTAGAGGGAAACATTTGTGTGACCTACATGTACCAACTCCTTAGCGTTAGCCTGTACGAAAACATCTATAACTTAGATGTTCTCGAGCGAGACATAATTCGGCAAGTTCTTCGTAAGTTAGTCCATATGAACATTTCCAAACTCTATACCATTCGAGCCTCCCTCTGGAAGCCCGAGTGTTCAGAGTAAGAGTTCAACCCCTTCTGCCCTAAGTGTATCTGGATCAGAGAACTAGAGGAGTTGAGCATCAATGTGGGTCTTTTGCTGAGCACACCTGATGGTTACCCATGATAAGGGATATGGTAGGAACAACTCGGAGATTCATCTTAGTGAGTTTGTTTGAAAAGAATTTCGAGGTCGTAATTCTCTGTGGAGGGGAATAATGTAACGACCCGAGTTATGGGTATCTTATAATGATGATACTATGAATTAACTTTTGTTAAAGCCCTTTTAACCAAACAAAAATTTAAAGGACAAACAGAAGGCTCTTTATTTAATTTAGAACACCGTAGTGTTTACAATACACTGAGATGAAAAGAGTAAACACACTAACCAAAAATACCTATTAAAAACCCTTTTAGTGCTACTGGAAGACCCCCAATCACCACAACGAGGCCCAGTAAGTAAAGGAGATACTTCGAGTCAACAAAAGGAAAAAACATCACCACCGTAATCATGAATACCATGCTGATCATTAGTGGGATTGGGAGAACCATATTCTTCGGTTACCTTGAGTTTGAAACACCCTACCCCGCTATTTTTATAGGGGTCCTTTAGAAATTATGACCATTATATTTATATGACCATTGGGTTTTTAAACTTTATCTTTTTATAAAAACTTGGTTTCTATAACCTTATAGTATTTCAAGTATGTTAAAATGTTCAAATGATTTGAATTATATTTTCAAATATCATAATTTTAAAATAAAATATTACTCTTATAAAGGAGCCTAATTGATTTTACAAAATCCAAATGGATGAAAACCTAGTATTTTAGCATCTTCTAAATGTTTTGAAAGTCATGTTTAAATAGTATCTTATAATAATATACCTTTAATAATTATTGAAAAATATATTTTGTTAGGTCTTTAAAACTATGTATTTTTTATTAGGAAAAACTATTTATCTTTTAAATAAAATGGTAGAGTATGTTATAAATTGAATTTTAGATTAAAAAAGTTATTAGTTCTCAAAACTTATAAAAGTTTATACAAATTAATTTTTTTTACTATTAGTATTGCATTTTTTTAAATGAAACCATTCGGTGATGTGCAATCCAGGTTGTTCATCACATCTCGCGATCGATCGAAATTGTCCGCGCAACTGAAGCTACATGAACTCCCGCGTCTCTCTGTGACCATTCGATCATTCCAGGATCGAATATTAGCCTTTGATTTATTTAAACCCTCTCAACTCATCTCCTACTCACCCTCCAGCTGTCCGATATCGCCTAGATCTAATCTTGTCCATCCATTTCATCTCCATGTCATCCTCTCCCTGTCATCTTCCCCGTCGCGGTCCTACGCCAGTGGTTTCCCATAGTCACCATCTCCCATTTTTCTTTCCCCTTCCCCACTGCTATCCTTGAATTGTGAACACCATGACCCTTCTAGGGTACTATATCTTCGTCTTCCCTACACCGGCCTACCTCTTGTGTCGAGTCATTTTAGGTGCACCGAAGCCTCTACTTAAACCCCTCCCCCTCATGGACTTCCTCTTGCTCCCGAACTCCTCTCAATCTCCCCAACAAACCAGCGAGTTCCCTTTGATCTGAGAATCCTCCGCAATCACGGTAATGGTGTTTTATGTTTTATTTTCGTTAAGAAAATACTATTCTTTTTGGTTTCGGTATATACTATTTATATATATAAATATGTATAATGAAAACCCTTCTGTTTTAAAATGGTTTCAAGGGTGTTTTCCTGCGTTTTACTAGGAGGCTTACATGTGTAAGGGTCTATTTGTTTTTTTTAACATTTCTATTTTACAAAACCTATATAATGTTGTTCTGTATATATGGTTATATATATATATAAATACATTTGGTATTAAATGTTTTAAAAGAATATTATTGAAGTTTTTCTGTGTAAGGGATTAACTTCGTTCAGTTTTATTTTTATAAAACCTATATATTTGTATAATGTGTATATACAGTTTTGTATATATAAATATATATATATATATATAACCCAAATACAAACTATTTTTTTTAGTGTTTCTAAATTGATTATGGATGTTTTACCAGGAGAGATAAATATTATAAGGGTTGTTTTGAAGCTAGTTGTATCATGCCAAACCCCTAAGTATAAACTTTTTATATACCTTATAAACTTATATATATAAGTATGTAGTCCAATACAAATCAAATTTATGATTTTTAAAGGATGGATATCAATCTTTAAATAATATTTTTTATGAGAGCTAGGTTTTTGGTTTAAATGAAATTATGTTTATAAAACCTTAATTTTTATATATTTATGAACATATGGTTACATTTATAACAAACCTTATATGGATTTAGTTTTCAATCAAGTAATTGATTAATGGTTGGAAATATTCAGTACGTAAGCAATTTAATAGACCTTGTTTTAAATTGTGTAAAACCATTATATACACTTTGTGTATATATAGTTATGTGTATATGTATTTATAGATATAATTTCCAAAACCCATTTTTTTAAATAATAATTACTAGGACTTAATTTATGCTTTGATACATGTAAGATTTTAATAAAAGATAATTTTGGTGTTTTCTAAACCAAAATGTATTTTGTATATAAGTACACACAAATGAGCATGTTTTATTAAAGAAGTTTATTTGACATTGCCACCGATGTTTTTTATGATAAAGCGTGTATTTTGGATTGATTAAAATATTAGAGGATTTAGGAATTATGGGATCATGTTATCATGTTGTGTTCATGTATTGTCTTATTACACAATTAACCTACTTTGGTGAATGTTATTAGTTAATCAAGTTAGGGTTTAATTTATTTGAAAGTTCAATGACTCGTTTATCACCATAACTGATGACAAGTATTTTCTTTAAGTATTTCATTTCCATGAAATAATAATTTTAAATATTCATCATTTATTATGTCATGTGACAAACCCTATTCACCTATCATTTTATGTGCTTTAGTAATTAGCTTGTGTGCAAAGAATGTTTACTAAAATATGTATGCCTTTGATTAGTTATTGACATATTTGTAATGTTATCTGTTGTATCATGTATTTGCAAAATATGTAATGGTTCATTATTAATTTTATTTATTGTTATACATAATGCATGCTTATGACATATCATGATAATGAACTAAGAAATTAATTACCCAAATTGGTATGGGACACCCTGGGTAATATAAAAATGAATGAATTATTCAAGGTGGTATGGGACATCTTGAATATACAACCTCGTTTAAGTAAAGTATGATCTATGTGGCTAACATGATAATAAAGAAAAAATAAGGGTGTGCCCTGATAGCGCTTCAATGCATTGGTAAATACTTAATCTCTAGAGATGACCATTTTAACAATACCTCGGTGAATAACCTTGGTAATTTTTTTAATGACACCTTGGGGATGGACCTTGGTGATATGGAAATGATTATCCAAGTTAAATGTTGAAGCCAATTATTCAAGTTACGTTACAAGTTATTTTCAAAATGATATTCCTATTCTTTCACTACTCTTGTCCTTATATTTTTTATCAAGATGTCACAAGTAAATGTTTAGGGCATGATTTGTGTTTATCACTCAATAAGATAGTAACCAAATTATGAAATTGAATTTGTTTCCTTCACGCGCAACTCTGATTATGTACTACTTTTAACTATTTAATTTGAGCTTAAATAATCACACGTCATACTTGTTTATGATGAACTTTATTACTCCTTTGAAAAATGTCATAATTGATTCATGTAATCCTTGAAAATCTTGATTGATCACTTTTATGTTATGTTACATGTGTTACAGTTTTCCTTAAGAGATTTTTTTATGGATAGTTTTAAAGATTGATTTAAAAAGTTACATTGGTTTTTTTTAAACCCCTTACTGGGCATCCGTATGCTCACCCTACATTTTGATTTAAAATTTTTAGGTAACAGATTTTATCAGATGAAACATCCCTGAAGTTGTCAGTTTCCTAGAGCCCGAACAGAACTCGATCCTCTGTATGGGACATGATTTGTGTTTATCAGTGCATGTTTTTTTTAAACGACGCATCATGTTCAGAAGGCACCGGCTCCTGGTTTTCTGGAGTCGGGTCTTCACAACATCCCTCTTCATACCTGGCCACCAATACTGATGGTGTAGGTCTCGATACATCTTGGTAACACCAGGATGAACTATCCAAACTGAGGAATGAAGATCCCACATCAGTTCCTCGTGTATATCTGCTGGCACCCATACGCGTCCTGGAAAACACAAGATCTCATCCTCACCTATGATCCACCCAGGAATAGAGTCCTCTCCTAACACACTCTCCCGTAGGACTGGGCCTTCAGAATCTGATAGCTGCCTCATTCGAAATAGGTCTAGAAGCGTAGAGGTAACAGCTACAGAAGAAAGAAATGCTTGTCCCTATCTGTCATGCACCTCTAAATGCATCTCAGAGAACAGATCCATAAGCTTCAACTCACTACTGGCCTCCTGAACTTCCTGTATCTGTGTCCTCCTGATCAATGCATCAGCCACTTTGTTGCCCTTCTCAGGTGTATAGGCAAGCTCAAAGTCAAAGGACTGTAGGTACTCAAACCACCTGCACTGTCTCAAATTCAAATAAGGCTGAGTGAAGATGTACTTAATACTCTTGTGGTTGGTGAAAACCACAAAGTGCTCTCCCAGAAGATAATGTCTCTAGCAGTGTAGGGAATGAAAAATAGCTGCCAAATCTAGATCATGTGTCTGGTAATTCCTCTCATGTGGCCTCAACTGCCAAGACCCGTACGCAATGAATCTATCTCCCTGCATAAGCACATATCCAAGTCTGATACTTGATGCATCGTAGTAAATGGTATAGCTCTTGTCCGGATCTGGTCAGATTAGTATCGATACTGAAGTCAACCTCCCTTTCTGCTCCTAAGAGGCTGAATCACAAGAATCTGACCATAATAACTTCACACCCATCTTCGTCAGACCCGTCAGTGGTGCTACTAAGCGTGAAAAGTCCTGTATGAAACGTCTATAGTATCCATAAAGCCCTAGAAAACTCCACACCTCAAATACGTTCTTCGGATTCTTCCAAGAAACTAATGTTTTCACTTTCTCTAGGTCTACTGACACTCCTGTATCTGAGATAACATGACCCAAGAAGTGAATCTGGTCCATCAAAAAGTGGCACTTTTAGAGATTAGCATATAACTAATGTTACCTCAGTGTACTCAAAACAATCTCAAGATGGGTAGAATGGTTGTGTCGATTGTGAGATTACACCAAGATATCATCCATGAAAACAACCACAAAGGAATCCAAGTATGTATGAAACACTCGGTTCATCATTTCTATGAAAACTGCAAGTTTGTTTGTGAGACCGAACGGAAGAAACATATAATCATATAGACCATACCTGCTCCAGAAGGCTGTGATAGGTATATCAGATGGTCTAACGCACAACTGATGATAACCAGACCTCAATTCAATCTTCGAGAACACGCGGGCTCCTCGAAGCTGATCAAATACATCATCAATCCTACGCAAGGGATATCGATTCTTGACCATCAACTGTTTTAGCTTCCGATAATCCACACAAAGCCTAAGGGTGTCGTTTGCCTTCTTCACAAACCGGACAGGCGAACCCCAAGGAGAAGTACTCTGTCGGATGAAACCCTTTGCCTATAACTCCTCCAATTGTTTCTTGAGCTCCTGCAACTCTGGTGTAGCCATCCTATAAGGAGGAATGAACACCGGTGCCACTCATGGCATAATCTCATTAGAAAATTAAACCTATCACTATGGAGGCAAACCTAAAAAGTCCTCTAGAAAGACATACCAGAAACGATCCACCACTGGAGGAAGGTCTAACTTTGAATTCCCCTAGTCATCCAGATATAGATTAGCAATCTGGGCTATAACTCCTCCTAACCCATGATGCTCTGGACCCGCTCTACTCACCTAGACATCCCACTCTCCCTTCTGAAGAAAAAATCCACCCTCTGGTGATATGAAACTCACCCTGTGGCAATAACAGTCGACGACTGCCTGAAAGGGAACTAGCCAGTCCATTCCAAGAATGAAATAATAGCCTATCATCTCTAGGACATAGAGATCCCATAAGAAGTGACACCCACCAACCTCTAGAGGGAACTCCTTGGACTGACGTGCACTTGCCATTCTAGTCCCCAATGGAGTGTCTAGCATCAATAGATCGTTAGAAGAAAAGATGCAGAGCCCAAGGATCTCCACAACAGCAACAAATATAAATCTATGGGAAGCCCCTATGTTGAAAAGAGATGAAGATAAAACCGAGGCAACTAGGATCATACCTCAAACTGTAGAGGGGTCAGGATCCTGCTCCTGATGGGTCTGATCCACTGTAAAAGTCTGGCCAGCTCCGCTGCCCTGTGACCCTACCTGACTACTCTGAGATTATCCACCCTACTATCACTGGTGGCCTGGTGACTGACCATTGTGGCCACAACATCCACCATGTCCTGAGTAGCCGGAAGAACTCTAGTTCTCAGACTGGTGAGGAACTGGTGGAGCTGCTCTTGTATGAGGAGTCATAGAAGAACCCCTATCACCATATTCTGGTGAAAATATCTAACAGAAACGCTGAAGGTGTCCTAACATTCCGCAAGATTGGCACTCCACTGGGTCTCTCTGTCATTGTGGCCTCGTATTCCCATTTATCCCGCACTGGTAGCATACCACCTGGCTACCATAAGATGCATCCCGCCTACCGAGATCTCCCCGAGTAGTCTCCCTACGGCGCTTCCGGCTATCATCTGGAGGAGCACTAACTCTGGATTTCTTTCCGCCCTGGCTCACAACCCCAAATTCCCTCAGATTCCGCTCTGTGATCAGTTCCTGGTTGACGATGGAAGTGAGGGAAGTCAACCTGAAGATATTCAACTGAGAGTGGATGTCCTGTCTAAGGACATCCTCGAACTTCCCTGCTTGAAATAACCCATCTAATCCCAGGAAGGGTGTGAAATTCTAAAGCTTAGTGAAACAAGAGGGGTAATACATAATCGATAGGGTACCCTGATCAAGGATCATAAACTCTCGGGCTCGGTCAGCCCTCAATGTCTCCAGATAGAAGTAGTCATAGAAGATGTGTTGGAACTCCTCCCAGGCCATAACCTGTTGATGAACCGCCTGTGAGATCACGTCCCACCACCTCTTGGCAGAGTCTTGTAGTATATAGGTAGTGAGATTTACCCTCCTCTCTGGAGGCGTCTCTAGGTGTTCGAATATCGTCAGCATGGCTTCTAGCCATGACTTTGCAACCTACGGTCCTCCTTCCCCTGAGAAGGTGGGAGGATGCTACTGCTGGAAAACCCGCATTAAGTCTACCATAGATGTGGAAGGATGTGGATCTCCCTAGAAGTTCTGAATCATCCTCATAAATCCCTCTTTGAACTGAGCATCAGCTCCTGTGTCAGGTATAATAGCTGGTGCCAAGACTGTCACAACAGGAGGATCTACAGGAAGTCCCCGATCAGCCATATCTGGCGTCTGATCACCACCTAGAAACTGGCGTGCAACTGGAGGATGTCTCGGTGCCATGACTCTGCAAGGTCAAATGCACACCTTAGATCACATTATCAAGGACTGAAAACTAGGAGCGTAATAAGGGAACATGGGAAAGAAATCATTCAAAATTTACAAAACATGACTACACGACATGTTCCCTTAAGTAATTTACATGGGCATGTACTTTTTCCAAAACTGGTCGTGTAACACCCCAAACACATGGCGTGTTATCCTAACACATAGAATGTACCTGAATCCTCTTCCCCTACATGAGTCCTTATACACGGTTAAGCCACATAGCTCTCCTAGGACAAAATGACATGGTGTGTTCAAGGTAGACACGGCGTGTACTCAACAAGATTTACCTGGCATGTGTTGTTAGTGACACAGCTGGTGTACCCAGGTCAAACTACATGGCATGTTCTAAAAGGACACGTCGTGTACTAAGAAGTCCCCACAGACCGTGTGGTTAGCTACACGGCCGGCTACACAGCTGACACTACATGGCGTGTTCTAGATGAACACGGTGTGTTTGAGAAGGGATAACACTGACCAGTGTTGCTAGGGACACAGCCAGGTAACTAGGTCAGACTACACAGCGTGTGCAAGGTGGAAACAGTGTGTATAAGAAGAGACTCCACCAACCGTGTTGTTAGCTACATGTTCGGGCTCCTAGGATCACACTACACGGCATGCATAACTGGTACACGGCATGTTCCCAAAAGATTTTCCATATCCCGTGTCTCTTCCCACACAGCCAATGACACGGTTAGAGACTATACGGCATGTACATAAAGTACACGGTGTGTACTTAAGAAAAATTGTTTCTTCCCGAATAGAAGAACACATGGCGTGTAGTTAAAACTACACGGCGTGTATTCTGGGTTTTTCCGGATAGTAAGTCTCAGAAACTACTCTGGATCCCAGAAAACAGTGAAACGAACACTCAAAGTGACAAATTCCGATCTGTGAGGGCCCATACTCCCCACGAATCAAAGTTTTTTTATCTTTAACAAGTTACAAACAAGGTAAAAAGTCAATGATACACCAAATTCAGGTCCATGAGGGCCCATAAAACCTCAAGAACCAAAATTTGGCATTTATTCAGGTAAAACTTTACACAATCAATGCTCTAACAAGAAGAAGATATTTTTATCAAAAAATATATCACAACAGCATGAATATTATACACAACATCTATCAAAACAACATGAAATCGCTAATGCATCCTAGATGACGTGGAAAGAATGCATGACATGTGATTTCTAGAAAGTGCCTAAATGATGCATGAGATGGCACACCCTCATCCCATCGGGTTGCGACAGAAATAGAACCTCAATAACAACAACAGTAACTGCACAAAACATGTGAATCATCCAACTGTGAAAATCAAATAAGCAGTAATAATTGAAAAACTAGAAAAATTGCAATGACAAGTTATATTGGCTTTTCCCTGTACACGAGTTAGCTACTCCCGGGCATAGCTTATTACCAAGTATCTATTCTATCCAATCCCTGACTATAGGCTCAAAATAGTAAATAAAGAGAAAAGAAATCCTCTAATACCACTTTGTAACGTCCTGGTTCCAGAACCCACCCAGAGGCGCCTCGTACCCGGTTGGTCACATGGCCTCAAGCGCATTTCCCCGAACGCAAGAGGCTGCTGACTAGAAGCGAGGGCCTTGGGTGTGACAGTGGGGAAACTATGCCGTCAGTGGAATAATACACAGCAGAAGTAAACAAATACATACAATAGCGGAAGTAGTAAATACCAAACAACAGTAACTGTGGAAGATTGATAAAGGAAACAACTGGAGCAAATATATATAAATGATGCATGATACATATATGTTTAGGAAAATAGCCAAAAAAGTCACAATGCTGGAATACAACAGTGATAAACCAAAGTGAAAATGAAAGCAGATAAACTCCTCAGTATCGCAAGCCATAGCTTGGTCCCATGCTCTCCAGCTCTACAACAATCAAGAACCTGAAGTAGAAGGTCACTTTCTATTATCTATACCTGCAATAATATAATCTGTTTGGGCCCAAAAGAATGACCAAAATATGGTGTGAGACAAAATCCCAGTAGGCAACCACCCAAAGATCTGTGCCTAATAGTCAGTGAATATATGGAAGGTAAAAGTACAGAAAGCAGTAAACAGGAAAGTACTCAGCAGCAACCAATCCATAGTCCAATTATCAAGAAATAGCTAATCAAAGCAGATAACCCAAACAGGTAACTCTCTAGGAAGTACTCACAGCCTATCCCTACTGGTCCTACCTAGCAGATACAAGCAACCCTCTGGGAAGTACACACAACATCACCCCTCTGGTTCAGCTAAAGTATAGACTCTGTGAGGAAGCACTCACCTTCCATTCCCCCTATATTCTTGTATCGGTACTAAAAGCGCTTTAGGGAAGCACTTACGTCACATTCTCTACGTGGCCCGCATCGAGGAACTACAGACTCTCTGAGGAAGAACTCAACATCAATTCCCCCCATGGTCTCACATCGTAAATTATAAAGACACTCTAGAGAATCCCTTATGTACATTCTTCCTATGGTCAACTACACTAGGTTCTCACAGCCCTGTGTAAAATTAGTAAGTATCGCATCGCGTAACGGCCAAATTAAACCACAAGAACTACATGGTTAGCATTATACAACAAAAAAGCATGTCAAAAAAGAACACTCCATCCTACAATGCTAGGCATGAGAAAGTAAATTGTATCCTAATGGGAAAACTATAATCAAAGGTCGAATACAGGAAAAACATGCATGGGAAATACATCCAAAGCACATAAAATTACCCTATTTCCAAACAACAACCTCTACTCAGGCATACAAGAAAAGCAGGAAAACAACAGGGGAAAAACAGTAAACACATAATAAACCGTTCAAGGTTATTTTTGAAATTTTCACATAATACTCAAATACTTTCTATAGAAAGGCACAAACCACCTACCTAGGGGTTAGGAGATCAATATACTTGAACCAAAAGGATTGAATCTCCTTAAACCGTCGTAGATCTACGAAAATGCATAAAATTTTCAACCCAAGATAACTTGGGAAAGAGGACGAATTGGAAAACGATGCTCTAGAATAAGTAAGAGCTCACTGATGTGATTCCAACGCGACTGATAGAGTTCGATTTGGAGGACGGACAGAGGATCGGGGGTTTGTCGAAGATTCGCGGTCGTACGAACTCTCTCGGATGAACAGAACCTAAAAGAAGTTGGTTCTATCCGTCAGACGTGACCCCGGTGCATTTAATGAAAAAACCAAAATACATGGTGTGTACTCACCTTTTCCGTACTCTATTTTAAGCGGCCTCCAAACACCCTTACAGGGTCGTGTGTGTGTCCCCTACACGGCCAGCACACGGCCTTCAGTGGCAAGGAAGTACACGGAGTGTACTCATAAAGTACACGGCGTGTACTTAAAAAATTTCTAGAAACTCCACTTTTCTCAAAAAGTCCAGAAAAAGGAAAAACATACCTGAAAAGAATATCTGAGTTCTTAAAGAGGTGACTATCACACTTATAATTTTTGAAATGAAGGAGTACCCATGTTTTTCACATGAAACAAAGATCCAAAATGGATTAGTATAGATAATTATAAATTATAAGGTCTAAATATTTCCATGAAAATGTGTTTGAAAAATTTTTATAACATTTTTACCAGTTCCTTTTTAGTTTACCCCCCCCCCCCCCCAAGTAAATATGTTTTCTCCTTTACTGTGATAATTTATGATTATTATTTTCACTAATATTTATGGTAAAAAATTAGTTTTAATTATTATAAAATATAAATTAATATGATTCCAAAAAATAAATATATTTTTCAAAATTAAATTCATAGAATATGAAAATTTAAATTTAAAATTAATCTCACAAACACTATAAAAATGCGGGTTTTCAAGAACTGTAGTTTTCAAGAAAAACAATATCTTAAATATATGATCAATGATATTGATTTTATGAATATAAATTAATATTTATTGATATATAATATATAAATATCATTTAAAAAAATACTAATTTGGTAATATTTTAATTAACTATAATGTAGAAGCTTTGTGCACTTTAAAAGATTTTCATAAAAACTCATTCTTAAACAAAAAAACATATATTAAAATATTATATGAGTTTTATTCATAATAAATTAAATAGATTAAATATAAATAAATAATACATATGTTACATTAATTAATATTAAAAACATAATGGTACTTTTAAAATTCTTAATTTATTGAAAATAAATGACATTTTTACAAAAATCAGTATTTTCACTATCATTGAAAAATAAATATTTTCAAAAAAATCATAAAATATCACCCAAAGTAAATTTTTATTTGAATATTAAAATTATGAAGTTCATTTTTAAAATACACTTCATAAATTTTTAAAAAATTAAATATAATATTTTTTATAAAATCAATAGATATTATTTTTTGAAGAAATCTTATTTTTCAAGAATAAAATTACTTTAATAAAAAATGATTTATTATTTACTAAAAATCAATAATTTATATTTAGTATGACTTATATATATAATAATTTATTAAATATTATTTATATAGGCCAATTTAATGGCTATGTTATGACGGTAAAATTCTTCACGGGATTTTTTAGATCGGTGTTGTGTGTCAAATATACTTTGGAACATAGTTCTATTTTCTAAAATTTCATGGTGTTAGATCCCCCCTATTTGAAAAATTTCTTCTTGAAATTTTAAATTTATCTTGATAATAAATTATTGGATATTTTTATATACTATTATTGTAATCCAGCATCATAAAAATTTTCAATAAAACATTTTCTTGATAAAAGAGAGAGTGGCATACAAAGGTCATCTAGAATAAAACATACTAGGATTCAAAATAGAAGAACATAGGTGGTAAATGAATATTTGGATATGGAAGAAATTTTTAATTCCTGAATAATGATATATAGAAACAGAGATCATTGATCACAAGAATTTAAAGGATCAATAGGAAGTTCCAAACCACAAAACCATAAACCAAAGAGGTGTGAAAAATGTCATTGATATTATCAAAAATGATGGTTTTATGATTAAATTTTGTTTCATGATCCTTTTACTATTGTTTAGTAATTATTTTACATCAATAATAATTTTATAATGGAATATATTTACTTGATGAGTAAACTTTCATCCTTTTTTAAATTTCCACAACAATATGATCTTTTTCTCCAAACGACGAGTATTCAAGATGAATTTTTCATGCTTGAACCACAAAATAAAATTTTAAAGATCAAAAAACCATAAAGGGGTGAAAATTTATTCCCCCAATATTTATACATTAAAAAATGGTTAGTACATTGTAATATAATTCCCAAAATGAATGAACCTTCATATGATACATTAATCTTAAAAATTGAATAGTAATACCCAAAGTTGAAACTAAATCATTCCATAACCCAATATCCCAAATAATATTAATAACATAAAAACTAAAGAGTTTTTAACAACAAATTTTACCTCATAAATTTCATCTTTCGATCATAAAAAATATGGTGATCTTTTTTTATGAAATAACATAAATCAAATAGTCACCTAATCACTTTTCAATATCTTGGTTATCTTTTTAATAAAACTTATTTTCACATAATTTTCTTAATATACAAGATCATATAAACCCTAATCTTTATGAATACCATAAATCTGATGTATTCAGAATTTAAATGAATATATTACATTAAACTGATTCATTACATATACGTCAACCCAATAAAACATCTCTTAAAGTTTCATTAATCACTTTAAGATCCCATCGCTTATAAACTTTAAGGGGTGTCTAAGACTTTGAATATATGAACATAACTGATATTATAGACCTATGATGATATAAAAAACTTTTAAGATAATTACATATGAAAACCTATTAATCTCTAAATTTATCTAAACCTCTCCTCTAATACCAACTATAATAGCCCTGAACACCCACTCCTAGATCTGGTTCTAAAATCATAAACATTACATTTCTAGATTTGAAACTGGTAAAGGTGAACTAATTTTTTCCAACAAATAATTACATTATCCAAAGGAAAATTTATATCAATTACATTCTTAATGACCTTTTATGTTCATAGTTTTAGATATTTAGGATAAACTCTTACATAAAAAATACCCATGTGTATAAATGAGCATTTATCCCACTTAAATCAGTTTCACTTATTTCATATTAAGTCATTATCATCATAAATATAAAATCATTCTAAACATAATTCATTCAACATAATTCTTGTTAACCTGGGGAAAATGAAATATAATAAGGGGGTGTAAAAATCTCAGTAAGGTTAAATATAACAATTAACAATTGAATTTCTTCAATGACCATAATAATTTCATAAGGTTATAATTACATAATCAGATTTCATGAGATAATCATAATAGAAATAATACCCATAAATATCAAAATCATGACTCATGAAACAAGGAATAAGGATTTAACAAATTAAATATTCTTATTAATAAATAATCATAAGCCAAGTGACACTACTAGAAAAGCAGGTATTTGCGACGGGCTATTTGCGACGGGATCCCGTCGCAAATAGCCCGTTGCTGAAAACGCCGTCGCAACTAAACTTATTTGCGATGGGACCGTCGCTAAAGCCTTTTTTTGCGACGGGCATTCTCCCCGTCGCAAATAGTATTCCGTATTTTTGTAAAAAACTTTTTAAACAGTTATTGCGACTGGCCCGTCGTAAATACCTTTTGCGACGGGACCCGTCGCAAATAGTTTTTGCGACGGTTCCGTCGCAAAAACGCTTTTTTAAAAAAATAAAAAAATTAATAATACTAGTATTTGCGACGGGAACCGGGACCCGTCGCAAATACTCTTTTTAAAAAAAAAATAAAAACTATTAATAATACTAGTATTTGCGACGGGCATAGTATCCCGTCGCAAATACTATAAAAAAAATAAAAAAAATAAATTATTAATAAATTATTTTAATTAATATAATAATAGAATTATAATTTACAAATGAAAATAATAAATTATTTTAATTACTATAATAATAGTAGAATTATAATTCAAAAATAAAAATAATAGAATATTAATAAATAATTTAATTAATATAATAATATTATAATTATAATTCATAAATAAAAAAATATTAATAAGTTATTTTAATTAATATAAAAATAATAGAATTATTTTACATTCAAATATTAAAATAATTCAAGTATTACAAAAAAATAATTAAATTATAATATTATAAAATTTTAATATATATATAAAATTTTATTATATAAATAAAATTTTATTATATAAATAAAATTTTAATATATATATAAAATTTAATATTATAAAATATAAATATTATTATTATGCATATTAATATTGTTATTTAAAAATATAATATTATTAATATTTTATAATGAGACAGAAACTACGAATAGAAAAAAAAATATTTTGATTTCACAAATTTTATAACAGAAATACAAACTCTAATCTGTAGGAGGGGGGGAGGGGGGGGAGGTGGGGGATCTGCAGATGGTGGTGGAGGAAACTCCATCCCTAAAGCATGAGTGAGTCGGCGCATGTACTCCATCTGCTCCTGATGCTGCTGCTGCCACCGACTCGTCTGCTCCTCGTACAGCTGCTGCTGGCGTCGACGCTCCTCCTCATGCTGCTGACGCATCTGCTCCTGCTCCTGTCGGAGACTCTCTATCTGTGCAGTCTGAGATCGCAACTGCTCCTCATACTGTGTAGAAGAAGATGCACGAGCTCCTCTCGAGCTGGACGCCGACATCGCAGCACTGCCATAATAATCTCCGGGAGTCAGTCGAGAGCCGATACCAACTACCCGGCCCTTCTCGAAGGCATACTGGGTGGCCTGCATCCATGCCGCCTCATCAAACTGACGGGCAGTGGTCTGATCTGATGCCTCGGCCTGACTCTCAGGCCGGGCCTGTGCCGCTGCAGCCTCATATGACTCCTATAGTTGCAATTTAAAATTAAAATTGCGAATATATTATATGCAGTTAATTTTTAAACTTGAAAACAAATAATACTGACCACGATGTGATGCTGACGATCACCTATGAGCTCCCCAGTAGCAGGATCACTATACATCCTCCGATATACGTCGTACTCTGTAATATCGGGGTGCTCGACAGCCTATAAGAATAAAAAATAAACTGTTAATATTTATAGTTATATAAAATATTTATAAATAATGTACGTACCAGATGCTGTCTATGAGTACTGAAAGAACGACTCCCAGCTCGATGAGTCACCTCCTGCCTCCCCCGATTCTGTCTCCCCACCGATGATCTCCACTGAAAGGCACCACTCAACCAGTGCGCACATAATCCATCCCATACATGGGATGAAATGTACTCTGGTCGGTGTGCTCTACATGACTCATCAAAATCTGACACTCCTGCTTTCTTCATCGCAGCTTTTCGTAAATTGTGCAAAAACTGACGAAGGCGATCACGCATGGCCACCTCCCATGCCTCGTGGATGGCGTCACGCATGGTATCCTCGATCGGATACCATAAACCCTAAAAATAAATCAAAATATCAAGTTAGAAATGAAATAATTTTCAAAATAAAAATTATTTATTTACGTACGTACCAACCAATGGCCGAACATGGCCTGCTGTACATCAATGGGAATCTGTTCCCATGTGGTCCACGGCTGAGAGAAATAGTTGCGCAAAATAGCGCTGCCCTGTCCGACTGCTATATGCGAAAAACTGAAAAAATAATAAACATTTATTATGTGAATAGATTAATGAAATCTTAGTCAAATTCACAGGTTATTACACAGGTTATCACACCTCCGGGTGCGCGGATCAAACCCAAGACGTGGACGTCGCTCGGGGACGGGGTCAGGAATCATCAATTGTGCAAGACCGCGCCCCCTCCGCGTACTCCCTGGAGCGCCTGCAGGCTGAGGGTCATCTGCCAGCAACTCATCCGCATCGAAAGGCAGGTCAGCCTCCGCCAACTCACGAAATGTGGCCTCGTCCATCTGAAACAGAAAATGTTAATATTAGCAAATAATTGCTAATTACTATTATATATACATATATACATATTATGATTGTATATAAATACCATGTAATTCTATAAGTGTTCATCTTCATCATCATCTTCATATATTTCAATGTCATCTTCATATTCCTCCTCAACATCATCGATATCCATTCGAGTTGCAGTTGCTTCATCTCTTACCATTTCAAATTCATGAGTGACATCATTAACATCATCGTCATCACCGACTCTTAAATGTGGGGTGTCGTCATCGATACTCATATCTCTTTGTAAAAAAGATTGATTTTGAGTACTCTCTTGAAAAACTTCAATTCTTTGCACATCAGTGAAATCACATTCACTTTGACTAAACTGATTGTCTCGAATTTTGATTTTTATTACACTCCACCAATTAGTCAAGTCTCTTGATGTTGCACAGTACTTTGCATAATAAACGTGATATGCCTGTTGAGCCAATAAGAATGGTTCATTTACTGCGAGAACACTTTTACATTTAATATCGATGATTCCATGAGTCGGATGAACACGCACGCCTCTCTCTGTATCCAACCACCGACATTTGAACATGGTTATGTAATGTTGTCCAAGATAACAGAGTTCAATGATTTCATCAAGTATGCCATAAAAGTCAACTTCATTTTCTCGATGATGAGATCCTCTCAAGCTAACTCCACTGTTCATTGTTTTTTTCGATTCCCCATATGCATGTGTGTGGAATCGAAATCCATTCACCACATATGCATTATAAGTTTTAACAAGTTTGGAAGGTGGGTTACTCAATACACACAGCCGTTTGTCAATTTTATCAGCATGTCGAGACACCTGAAGATTTGTGAAATAATTATGAATATAGTAAACTATACATTGAATGAGTTGCTAAATGATAAAGAATTTATGTTACCAGTTTTTGAAACCACTGAGAGAAATTTTTCAGTCGACGTTCTTCGAGAGCAGCTGCTGTAATTTGTGGAATTTGTTTCTTGATATGATTATCATACAACCTATAAAAACCAAAGTTATTTACTGTAACATAAATGATAGAATAAGTGATATAAACACTTACAGTACAACTGATGTCATCTCTTCACAGTTGAGCAGAACATACGTATGAGCTCTATGATGTTCATCATCTGAAAGCCAGCGTTCAGAAACTCCACCAAAACCAAGCTCTGACTGGTTGAAAACAGATAATTGATTGTCGATTTCATCAATATTCCTCTCATTACGTCCCATTCGGTTGTGTTTTGAAGGATACTCAGATTCAAAATAATGGGAGCAGAAAAAAGATATTTCCTCTTGCAAATAAGCTTCTGCAATAGATCCTTCAACAGATGCTTTGTTGCGTACTTTTCTTTTCAATTTCTGCATGCATCTTTCAAATGGGTACATCCATCGAAACTGTACCGGACCTCCACATTTGGATTCATATGGCAAATGTAACATCAAATGTTCCATTGAGTCGAAGAAAGACAGCGGAAATATTTTTTCCAGTTTACATATAATTACAAGAACATCTTTTTCAAGTTTGCCTAGAGCATCATAATCTGCCGTAGCCGCACAAATTTCCCGAAAAAAATGAGACATGTCTGTTATGGAATCCCAAATCACAGAATTCAACAGACCTCTTAATCCAATGGGTAGAAGTCTCTCCATTATAACATGACAATCATGACTTTTCAATCCAGTAATATGACCATTCTTTACACATCTACCCAAATTGGAAGCACAGCCATCTGGAAGTCTCAAATCTGCAATCCACTGACAAAATAATAAACGGTTTTCTTTAGACAGTGTATAAGCTGCTTTTGGTTTCAGTAACCTTTCTGTTCTGACATTCTCAAATAGTTCCAATTCTGGACGCCTGCAAATTTGGGCAAGATCTAAACGTGCATTTACATTGTCTTTGCTCTTTCCTGGTGTATCCAAAACTGTATGAAACAAATTATCAAAACAGTTCTTCTCAATATGCATGACATCTAACATGTGTCGGACCAACAAATCAGACCAATATGGCAAATCCCAAAATATGCTATGTTTAATCCAATTGTGTTCTTACCCAAAACCAGAAATTTTCTGTTGGTTTATTGTGGGACCAAAAGTGATGGGAGGTAATGAAAATACAACCGATTTTAACTCCGAACCTGATAGCATTTTTGGAGGTCCATCCCTATCAGCTGTTCCTTTTCTGAAATGAGATCTGTTTCTGCGAAAAGGATGATCAGCTGGAAGAAATCTGCGATGACAGTCAAAATAACAAGGTTTCTTTCCATGAATGAGCATAAATGCTTTGTTCTCTCCCATACAGTAAGGACATGATTTCTGACCATGTGTACTCCAGCCAGATAACATCCCATAAGCCAGGAAGTCACTTATTGTCCACATCAATGCTGCTCTCAGTATGAAATTCTGTTTCGTTGCAACATCATATGTACTGACACCAGTACTCCACAATAAATTTAATTCATCAATCAATGGCTTCAAATAAACATCAATATTTTTCTTCGGATGTCTTGGAATTAGTAAAGTCAAAAAGATATATGGCTCCTTCATCAACATCCATGGAGGTAAATTATACGGAGTTAAAAAAATAGGCCAACATGAATATTGACTACCATAAGATCCAAACGGACAGAAACCATCAGTGGAAAGGCCCAGTCGAACATTTCTAGCTTCTAAAGCAAATGATGGATGCACTCTATCAAAATGTTTCCATGAATCACCATCGGCTGGATGATTCAAGCTTTTATCGGTTGAAATATTCTCTTTATGCCATGACATCATTGTCGCTGTATTCTTAGACATGAATAAACGCTGAAGTCTGGATGTAAGCGGAAAATATCTCAACTGTTATACAATTCTCCTTTCATCTGTGTGTTTCACATTCTGTCTCCACATGTAATAAGGTAATTATTCCTAATTATTCTTAATTATTCCTAATTATTACAATCTATTACAATTTATTACTAATTGTTACTAATTATTACAATTTATTACTAATTATTACAATTTATTGCTAATTATTACTATTTATTACTAATTTAGCAATACTTAGCAATACTTAGCAATACTTAGAAAAAGGAAAACTGCTTGAATAATGAAAGGAAATTTGGTAATCATCGTTGTGGAGATGATTATAAATTTTCCCTTCATTATCCAAGCAGATTTCGTTTACTAATTATTAGTAATAAAAAAAATATTATCAATATTTACGAAAAAACAATATTAATATTATTAAAATAATAACAAAAATTAAAAAATATTAAAATTATCAATATTCATAACAGACTTTGTTCTATTATTAACATTTTCAAATCTTAAAGGGTCGCCAATTGTCAGGTCATGCGCAATAAAAAGTTTGTGTCTGCCATGTCTAATGTAAACTCTATAATTGTCCTTGCATGGTTGATCACTTCGCAAGTAATGTTGCAATCAGACAAACCAAGTCATTCCCTTCTTATCTATAAGAATTATCTCACATGAACCTTTACATAGATCATTCTTCCTTAAAAATTTGAGGGGATATCATTATTTTTCCCTTAAATTTTCAAGGAAGAATGGTCTATGTAAAGGTTCATGTGAGATGATTCTTATAGATAAGAAGGGAATGACTTGTTTGTCTGATTGCAACATTACTTTTGAGGTGATCGACCATGCAAGGACAATTGTAGAGTTTACATTGGACATGGCTGACACAAACTTTTTATTGCGCATGACCTGACAATTAGCGACCCTTTAAGATTTGAACATGTTAAGAATAGAGAAAAATCTGTTGTGAATATTGATAATTTTAATATTTTATAAATTTTTATTATTTTAATAATATTAATATTTTTTTCATAAATATTGATAATATAAATTTTTTTGCTAAGTATTCCTGAGTATTCCTGAGTATTCGTGATTATTCGTGAGTATTCGTGAGTATTCCTGAGTATTCGTGACTATTCGTGAGTATTCGTGAGTATTCCTAATTATTACTAATTATTCCTAATTATTCCTAATTATTCCTAATTATTTGCAATTATTGGTAATTATTGGCAATTATTGGTCATTATTACTAATTATTACAAATTATTGGTAATTATTACTAATTATTGGTAATTATTACTAATTATTGGTAATTATTACTAATTATTCCTAATTATTACTAATTATTCCTAATTATTACTAATTATTCCTAATTATTACTAATTATTACTAATTATTACAAATTATTGGTAATTATTACAAATTATTACTAATTATTGCTAATTATTGGTAATTAATCCAAATTATTGGTAATTATTCCAAATTATAGGTAATTATTCCTAATTATAGGTAATTATTCCTAATTATAGGTAATTATTCCTAATTATAGGTAATTATTCCTAATTATTGGTAATTATTCCTAATTATTGCTAATTATTCCTAATTATTGTTAATTATTCCTAATTATTGCTAATTATTACTAATTATTGCTAATTATTACTAATTATTGCTAATTATTGCTAATTATTGCTAATTATTGGTAATTATTGCTAATTATTTGTAATTATTGGTAATTATTGATAATTATTGATAATTATTCCTAATTATTGCTAATTATTGCTAATTATTCCTAATTATTACTAATTATTCCTAATTATTCCTAATTATTACTAATTATTCCTAATTATTCCTAATTATTCCTAATTATTCCTAATTATTTCTAATTATTCCTAATTATTCCTAATTATTCCTAATTATTTGCAATTATTGGTAATTATTACCAATTATTGGTAATTATTGGTAATTATTGGTAATTATTCCTAATTATTCCTAATTATTACTAATTATTCCTAATTATTCCTAATTATTCCTAATTATTCCTAATTATTTGCAATTATTCCTAATTATTTGCAATTATTGATAATTATTACTAATTATTGGCAATTATTGGTAATTATTACTAATTATTACTAATTATTACAAATTATTGGTAATTACTCCTAATTATTACTAATTATTACTAATTATTACTAATTATTCCTAATTATTACAAATTATTGGTAATTATTACAAATTATTACTAATTATTGTTAATTATTGGTAATTATTCCAAATTATTGGTAATTATTCCAAATTATTGGTAATTATTCCAAATTATAGGTAATTATTCTTAATTATTTGTAATTATTCCTAATTATTGGTAATTATTCCTAATTATTGCTAATTATTCCTAATTATTGCTAATTATTCCTAATTATTGCTAATTATTGCTAATTATTGCTAATTATTGCTAATTATTGGTAATTATTACTAATTATTGATAATTATTACTAATTATTGATAATTATTACTAATTATTCCTAATTATTACTAATTATTCCTAATTATTACTAATTATTACTAATTATTCCTAATTATTCCTAATTATTCCTAATTATTCTTAATTATTTGCAATTATTGGCAATTATTGGCAATTATTACTAATTATTACTAATTATTGTTAATTATTGGTAATTATTCCAAATTATAGGTAATTATTACTATTTATTGTTAATTATTACTAATTATTACTATTTATTGTTAATTATTACTAATTATTACTAATTATTCCTAATTATTACTAATTATTGGTAATTATTACTAATTATTACTAATTATTACTAATTATTACTAATTATTACTAATTATTACTAATTATTAATATTTATTCTTAATTATTAAAAATTATTACAAATTATTCCTAATTACCATTAACTATGAACAATACTAATAATTTAAATTTATTAAGTAAGAAAACAATATAAACATAATTAAATTACAACTAATCAAAAATAATTGAAATTAATACAAAATTAAAAATAAATATTAAATTAAAATGAACATAAATACCTTGAAAATTGATGAGCTCTGATCGTTCTTCAAAACTTTAATAACAGCTCCGAAGAAAAAAATTAAACTGAACAAAAACTCAAATTTAGAAATAGAAATTTTAGAGCAGAAGAAGGTGGAGAATGAGAATGATTTGAGAAAAACGGATGGGGGTATTTATAGGTTAGATTATTAGCGACGGGTCCATTTGCGACGGGAATCCCGTCGCAAATAGTATTATTTGCGACGGGCACCGTCGCAAATACCTTCGCCCGCATTTATTACGGTCAACCGGTAAATAGTTATTTGCGACGGGACCCGTCGCAAATAACATACTATTTGCGACGGGAATACTTTCCCATCGCAAATACCTTTTACCGCCGCCGGTTATTTGCGACGGGAATACTTTCCCGTCGCAAATACCTTTTACCGCCGCCGGTTATTTGCGACGGGGAAAGACATCCCCGTCGCAAATATTTTTCCCCGGATTTGGCGCCAAAGCCCGGGAAAACTATTTGCGACGGGATAGGCTTCCCCGTCGCAAATAGTTTTCCCGCGATTTGGCGGCAAAGCCCGGGAAAACTATTTGCGACGGGGAAGCCTATCCCGTCGCAAAAGACTACTTATTTGCGACGGGTAAAGACCCCCGTCGCAAATAAGTTTTTAACGGGACTATTTGCGACGGGATTTATTCCCGTCGCAAATAACCCGTCGCAAATACCCATTTTTCCCGTAGTGTGATATCAATATTGATCAAAAAGAAATATTATAAACCCATGGAAGGTGTTGATAAAATGTATTAGTATCATGGAACATCATCATCACTAAACCCTTACATAACCCTTATAATTTCAAGAAAAATATGGAAAACTTCTAATATAATTATTTATAGAAAATAATCATTACCCAATGAATTGGACCATTATCTGGGTGCATTGATCATATAAACTATATTAGGATCACCTAGTACTATCTGGGTGAACCCATCATATAAGATATATCAGTATAAATGAAATCTATATCAGTTCTCCCATATTATAATCTATATTGAACTTACTCGATGAGATTTGGGTGCACACGTCTTATAAAAATGTCCAAGAACCATAAATAAAGTACATAGGGTGTTTATTTTTTCGTAAAAAACCTAAAAATATTATTCCTTTTATAACATGATTAACCCTTGGAAAAAATGGGTTTCTTGTAAATCTCTTTGAAACATGATTAACCAATGTAAAATAAACATGTTCCAAAATAATTTATTTGAATCAATATTAATCCATCTAGATAAATAATGAGGATATAATCACTAAAAAATATACCCATTGGAGAATAGTTAACAATAAGGTTTGTTTACCATGATAAATTTAAATACCATTAAAATATATATAATTTTATTTTGTGGAAAATAGACTTTTTATTTTAAAAATCACTTTTAAAAAACATAAAATACAGAAAATATTTTAAAAAACTTTTCCATTGAAAACAACTTTAGAAACATAATTATAAAGCTTTAAAAATCATTTAAAACATTTCTTAAGGAAAACATCCTTTATATTTTGGAAAACACATTTCGTTAAAATATATAACATTTTAAAAATAATTTTCATTAAAAATTACTTAAAAATATAAATAAAGATTCAAAAAAATAATGGTCATGATAGTGGGAAATTCAGTTCATTCCAAACACATTAAAACAAATATTACTTTAGTATTTTCAAAAAAAATCCAAATAAGAATTATTTGTAAAATGACATAAAGATTCATTTTAAAATATTTTTAAAAAAAATCAAACATGGGAAACATTTTCATGAATAAATATTTTGAATAATAATGAAAACTTTTTGGAAAACAGTTTTAGAAAACATGGTTTGGAATTAAAAAAAATCAACCGAAGAGAGAAATAAAGATAATTTTATAGAAAAACATTTTTTGAACTCGTGAGTACATAAATAGAGGTAAATTAATGAAAAATATGTGTTCTAATGACATAAATATAGGATAATAAAAAACATTTCATTATATATGGATCATAATATTTAACCATTGAAAATATCATCATAAACAATCCTCACAAACAATGAGATCTTATCATAAAGAACTTAAAACTTTGGTAACTCTTTAATTTTGATACATGTGAAAGAAAAACATCAAATAAAACTTTAAATATCATAAAAATAAGTAAATAAATGATATAAGAATAAAAAATTTCAGTATATTCATCTCATAAAGATGATAGGTGCTTATCAATATATATCCCAAAGAGTAGAATTTGGGATGATTAACCCTTACAAAGATCATATCACTAAATTGTGAGTTAATAAATGGAGATATTATGTGAAAAAAATGTAAATCCATTAGAAAAAATATATAATATATTTTATAACAATTTACATATCGATTAACATATAATCATATCATAATAGAGTCAATGAATATGTTTTATAACCCAATGAATAGAAATTGAGTTAAGAAACTCTTTACAACTTGGTAACTTTCAATTTGATCCCGTATGATAAATTAATTCATATTAAAACTTAAAATACCAATATGTATGGAGGATTAATTATTATACATTTAAAATTAAAATTATTTAAAATAATAATAAGTTGTGAATGTGGAATATGTTTCCCAAAAGTAAAATCGAGATGAGAAACCCTTACCTTGAGTCGAGGATTTCTTTCTATATTCATTAACTCATGCATAATAGGATTAAAGCAATTATTTTATTTATTGATAGAATTTTATTGGTTTAATACCATATACTAAAATCATTTATTTTATTTCTTTTTAATGAAATATTAAAATATTTATTCAGTTAAATCCATATCGGGTGTTATTGAGGACATTCAGTTCATTGTTTCAAAACAGATTCTATGTGTTGACGATGGTCAAAGAGGTCATTATTTCAACCTATAAATAATAATAATAATTACATAATTATCATATTTATTCATCAATAATATTTTCAATCTATTCGGGAAAATGGTTATGAAAAATGAATTGTGTTACGATCATGGAAATGGTAGGTCATAAGTACAAATGAGTAACGCTTCCATTTTTCAATGATCATTTCAGAAATATGGTATAAATTATTTTATAATTGAAAAATGATAATAATATAATAAATATCATATTTTCAATAATGATAATAATATCATAAATATAATATTATTTTTTAAATATAATTACAAATAGTATCTCTATGATTTAGTGATGAAAACAAATTACATCACTTCGTGGAGGAGGTATTACACACATCCAAGAATGACATTATCATTTGTTAGTATAAGAATGAAAAATATATATTATATTTTTATAATGATAAATATTTCATTAATATCATTATTAGGTCATTTATATCACATATATTCATTAAATTTATCCATATTACCTTCCATTTAAAGTGTTAGTGAAAACGAATCACATGCCAAAAGGATACAAAATGGAGTATTATCAAGAATTAGACATGATAGGGTCTACATATGGCTATATAATATGTTTTATACAAACTTTTAGGTCATTTGTAACCTTAAAAGTTTATTTTATCTTCCTGATAAACACGTTTCACCTTAACCTCGATAATTTATTTAAACTGTTTTAACCATTCATTAAGGAAAAAAATTAAGTTAAACTTACTATAAAATATAAATTTTTATTATTATATATTTATAATACATTTTAAAAAAATTGAGCCATATAATTGGAAAATTTTAATTTTAATTAAACCCACAAACGCGATGAAAAAATGGGTTTTCAAGAAGAGTATTGTTTAAGAAAAATATAATTTTATATTAAATATATGATTAATAATAATAAAATTTTGAATATAAATTAATGTTAGTTGATATATAATATTTAAATTTTGTTTAAAACATTACAAATTAAGGATTATTTTAATTAATTAAATTGGAGAAACAATGTTCAGTTTAAAACATTTTTCAAAAGAAAAAACTCATTTTAAAACCAAAAAACAAACTTATACTAAAATCCAATATAAATTTGATTCAAGAGAAATTAATTGTATTAAATATAAATAAATAATAATCATTTTACTTTAAATCATATTCAAAAAATAATTTTTCTTTTAAATTTCTTAATATATTGAAAATAAATGACATTTTTACAGAAATCTATATTTTTCACTATTTACTGAAAAGTCAATATTTTTCAAAAAATCCGAAAATGTTACCTAAATTAATTTTTTCATAATTATTTAAAAATAAAAATTAATTTTATAAAATATAATTTTTTATATTTTTCAAAAAAAAATGTAATATTTTTTCATGAAAATAAATAAAAATCATTTTTTGAAGAAAACATATTTTTGAAGAATAATATTACTTTTAAAAAATTATTGATACATAAATTTAGATTAAGTTTCACTTATATATATATATATTAAATTAGTTAATATTATTCATACCATCCAATTTAATGACTCGGTTATAATAGTTGTATACTTCACGAGTCATTTAAGCTTGGTGTTGCGTGTTGAATATAATATAGAAAATTGTTTTATTTTCTAAAATGTCTGGATATTACATAAAATATAGTGACCCATAATTTTCATACATATATACTACAACTTATTAGATGAAAATTCAATACATTTTATAAATAATCACCTTATGACTATAATGGTATAGTGCCTTTGGAGACTAGATACACAATATTCATATTTCATGAAATATATTCAACGTTACCATAAAGATCTTCCCATTTAGTAATATTTAAATAAATAACCCACATAAAAAATTCATGATAACCAAGGTAAAGGAAACATATGAAAGGGTGATTATAGATTCTCAGTATGGGTAAACAATAGATATATCATTCAATGGTCATATAAAATTTCAAGAAAATCATAAGGGTATGAGATCATGAATATAACATACAATGTTCATACCTAATATATCATGGACAATAAACATGGGTCATGGCATAAAAAATTATCATTTCAAAAATGTGTGAATCATAAAAGTGATAAATAATTATAAATAAATCATGAACCATAAGATTATGTCATATAAGTGTGGCACTAACATAAGTATAGAAACCATTTCATATGTAGAGCTTAAAAAATGAGACCATAAAATGATAATAGATCAGGAATCAACATAAATTTCCCATTGTTGATCAAGTATATATACTTGTTTCCCATAGCAGATCAAAAACATCAACCTGTCTCCCATAGCGGATCAAGCAGATCAACTTATTCCCCATAATTATATAATGAGATATAATAATTTTCCCAATTAATTATATAGATATATAATTATGGTTCCACCCACAAAAAAATAATATAATATATATGTGTCCCATAAAAACACTAAACATTCATCATATCATCATATGATAACTCGTGAAAAAAATCAGGTTTCGTAAACATTTCATAAATCAATTATAGTATAACCCATGGTAAATGAATGGGATTAATAAACATATCATCATAACAATCATAAAACATACATAAAAATAATAAGTATGGTTTAATTTGATCATACCCCCAATAAAACATAAGAAACACTAAAGGTTGTTTTCCTTAGTGAATAAAAAATCCATAAAAAGATCATTAAATAATTATTGAGGAAAATATCTTTTCAACTTTGAAAATAAAATTTTTAAAACTAAAAATACACAAAATATTGTGAAAATACCTTTCATTTAAAAAATCACATTGTAAATTTATAATTTAACCCTAAAATCATTGAGTGTTCATGATGGTGGTAAATTTTGTTTATGTCATACAATTTTAAAGAAAACAATCCCTTCACATTATTATAAAAAATTCAAAAGGTGACACATTTATAAAATTATAAGACCATTACTTTTTAAAAAAATTCTCAAATGTAAAACAAGGGTAAAAATATATCTAATAAATCATTATATAGTATTAAAAACATTCTCTAATTCATTTTTATAAAACATGGAAATTGAAGAGAATTGATTTTCAACAGAAGAGAGAAGTAATGTGGATTTCCCAAAAATACATTATTTTGGTATCTTTAGTTATTAAAGAGTGTAAAATGTAAGGAATATATGTTTTATATATAAATATATAGGGTAGAAGAAAATTTATGATATTCTAGTGAGGTATATCAATAAATTTCATCTTTGGGGGAATAATAAAAAATAATCATGATAAATAATGAGGTTGTAACATAAATACCTTACCAGTTCACTAAGTTTTGAATATTAAACCCCAATAAAAATATTATATGGATATTTAAATCCCCATAAATTTATTAGAAACTAATCATAATAAATATTCATGCTTATTATATACATTACATAAAATAAATAAATGTTGAATATAGCATGTGCCTCATAGAAATAAAAGTGAGACGAAATTCTCATACCTATGGACCTACTTCTATCATATGTGTTATATCCTCATATATAAATAATATTATATTATTATAATTATATATAGAACTATAATCATATATATAATACCATATATGTTTCACTCATAACCATTTACCACCATTTTATTTACAATTCTCTATTCAAACCATCATACTGTGTGATAACTGTTTAGTTTTTCATGAATGTTTTTTTCAGTAGTTTTGGTACTTTAAATTTCATTATACATTCATCATATAAAAAATTATTATATAGATAACATATAAATTCATTATATACATATTTATATTCATCCATAAGAGTTTTAGATATAAAAACTAATTACACCGTTCACCAAGACGGTAGGTCATCCATAGGCCTGACCATTGATTCTATTTTCTCAATGGATGGAATGAAATAATGTTATATAATAATTTACCTTAAATGAATAAAAATCATTTATATCATATTTATGTATTAAATATTTCATTATTACCATAAATATAAACAATTAAATGAAAAAAAAACATATTTATTCACTTCGTGGAGGGAGTATTCTACACGTACGCACGGACGGTGTTATCATTTTTCAGTGGATTACAAGGTAAAAAGGTACATTTAATATTATAATTAAATAAGTATAATTATTTCATAAATATAATATATATGCTTTTAATCCATTATAATATCCATATGTAAGATATGGGGATGGAAAATGAATTACATCGGTAAGCAAGGTGGTAGTCTTCCATACACATGATCGATAGTTTAATTTCCCATTTGATGGAAGGGGAGGTGAATATAGGTTATTAAATTAACATAAAAACATATCAGTATATATAAAATTAATATTTTATTTTTATAATCAAGTTTGAAAAATATTTGAATGATTTTTGGAATAAATAAAATGAAAACACTCAGTTAAAAATATATCTTCTTTAGACAACCTCTTCAGGTTCACACAAAAAGACTTCATAGGAGTGTTTCCTAATAATAAAAAGGCCTCCATGAAGTGGGAAGGTAATTAAAGAAGTTACATGGTTAGTCATTCAAAAAAATTGGTCTCTAATTGTGGAGATAAGAGTAGAGGATGTTTCCTTTTATAATTGGGGGAGAGGAACCACTTAGAAGCCACCTGGAAATTTCCAAAAATAATAAAAAATGTTAAAGTCATTCCCAATAAAAAAATTCAAAATGACTTTAGATTATAATTTTTGATATTATAATGTTTAAATACTTCTATAAAATATTATTTATATAAGTTTAATTGGGAAACATGCCCTTGTATTCTTTTTAAAACCTCCTTTCCCAGATCAACCCATTTACATCTTTTCTGTGGTAATTAATTTTTACTGTTTTTACTGATCATTATGAATAAATAATAATTTGACCATATTAAAAAATATTAATTATTATGATTGAAAATATTGATTCATTTTACCAATTTCATCTAAAAAAATTGTATAATTTAATTTTAAAGAAAACCTGAATATGAGATAATGTAGTTTTCAAAAACAATGTTTTTTAATTTTAAAACGTTTTTATACCAAAAATCAGTATAAAATTGATTCCAATGAAATAAATTGGATTTTAAATAATATAACATAAATAATTTTACTTTTAAAACCATATTAAATTAAATTTTCAATTTTTAAATGTTCTAAAAGAAAACCCATGTTTTAATATAAAATATTATTTTTCACTACTCATCGATAAATTAATATTTTTAGAAAATTCTAAAAAATTCAGCATAAGTTAATTTTTAAATTTTATTCTAAAATGGATTTAATTATTTGAAATAAATTTTCTAAAATATAAAAACATAATATTAAAATAAGTTCACAAAAAACAACAACAACACTTTTTTGAAAAATACACTTCTAAGCATAAAAATTGATTTTTTATTATCCCATGACTAGAAAAAATATTAAATAAATGATGATAAATTACATTAAAAATATATATATATAACCCAAATAATTGAAAAAATAGTGATTAATTTAATTTGTTAATATCATAACACTATGTATGCATAAAAAGAGTTTCTCAAAAAAATATTTTACTTTGAAAATATTTTTGATATCATTTCTAATCAAATGATAACCAATGATTTTTTAAAAAAATCATAAAACATATACTTTTCATAAATTAATTAGCCCTGTTCATTCATTTAAATTTAAATTCTAGGTTAAAACATTCATAATAAATGATAATATTTTAATAGTATATCGTAGTTCAATTGACTTCGCTGTTGCTTATAACATAAGCTATCGAAGAAACTAAGTTTATTTTTTAAAAATGTCACATAAAATAAAAATGTGTTACATTATACCAATCCCATAAAGAGGGTATACATGAATTTATACCATGCCTGAAAATATTTTACACTGGAGGTAATCTCAAGACAAAATCGGGTACCTGGGTGGTTAGCCCATACCGAACATTTGAAGAATGTCTTGTTGTGTAGTATTAACATAGGATTCTAACGATTATGATTATTCCATACTTTATTCCACTATTTTATGAAATGATCATATACCAACATTATGCTCTCATGGATTATGTTTATTTTTATATCTATGATTCATTTATTATAAACCTTCAATATTTATTCCATGACTCGTGATTATGATCTATGAATTATAGGGTGTGATTTCCAAATGTTATGTAGATGTTATCTTACACAAATGCTAATGTTATGATTAAATAGCCATTCATATCTCCTTTATTTACCCTTGATGGTCATATAGTCTCACCCTTTATTATGTTTCATTTTTATATGATATAAATAGGGTTTTTAAGTCTGATATATATAAAAATTGTTCTAGTTATGAAGAAATTAATGATAGATTTTAAAGATATTATATGTAGCAGTTGTTTATATTTCCAAGTTTCCATTGATAATAAGACTTTATAGTTATACCATGGATATCACTGATATTTAATTAATATTCATCTAATTATATGTAACATTTACATATGAAATTCTTGGGTCACCTAAGTTAATATCATAGTGAGGTTTAGTTATTTTTTGAAACTCAGATGAGGAAAAGTTAGTGAGAAACCTTATTATAAGAACTTTTATTATAGAATGTCATATTTTATTGTAAAAAATATGTTTCTTTTTATCTAGAAAATATATCCTTATATGGATACTGGAAAGTGGATTTGGCTGTGAAACTGATGCACCTAAGAGAAAAACACTTAATATGGTAGATTTTGTATTATTCTTAATCATCAGTGGTGCATGATCAGTGGGACTAAGACAGAACACCTTGCTAAAAACTCCCAAGGAATATTATTGTGTTAATCATAATTTTCATTATGAACTTTTATAAAGGATTTGAATAGATGATGAAAATGGATAAACTAGGTTAAACTTGACATGTTTTAGATTTGATATAAGGTTTTATGATTTAAAAATCCTATAAATTATTTTTCATGATAATATGGATTATCACTATGATTTTTTTTCACACATAGTGATTTTTGAGTTTAGTCAATTGATGGAATCCCAAGGAACCATGTTTATACTAAATGTTATGTAAAATGAAATTCATGTACTCTTGAGAAACTAAATGTTATGGGATATGTAATGAAAAATATCATTGTTATTATTAGGTGACTTTCTAAATATATAAATCATGATAAGGTTCCAACCAAGAAAATGAGGGAATAACACTCTATTGAGTCCTTTATGAGGAAAAGTACACCTTATTTTTTTGGGTCTATTGATCCTGTATTAGTTTATTATTACCAGTGAAAAACTATTTTCAATTCTCTAGTGTTCAGAACATGAAAATATTATTTTATCAATTTAACCTTTAGAAGGTGAATCAAATAAATTGTGGTCTATTATCTGGAACATTAATAAATATGAATAAATTCAATGGGATGAGATTCGAAGATTGTTTTTCAAAAATTACATTCCTCGTACTCTTTTTATGAAAATAGAGAAGTAATTTTTTGAGATAAAGTTGAATGATGATGAATCCATTAGTTCCTATGAGGAAGATTTTATAAGACTTGTGAGGTACACTTATGGTATTATCAAAAAAATGAATATAATATTTATTTATTATTTAGGGGATTAAAACCATGAATCTAAAGGTAATTAGATATTATATAGTTCAAAATCCATGAGGAAAGAATTCAATATTTTTTCAAGGTAGAAATAATTATTAAATTCACCCATAAATCTCATGTTTTTTATTAGAAAATAAAAGTTGAATTAAAATGAAATTATAATAATAAAAATAATGGAGATTTGTAGATGAATCTTCCTTTATTCCAGAAGTGTGGAAAGAAACATATTGTAATTTTTTTAAAGGGGGATATTAAATGCTTTGAATATGGAAAGGAAGGCCATTAGAAAATTAAATTCTGACATTATGGGATGATGTTATCTAATAATGAATGTGGATAGAAATATCCACAAAATTCATCACCCACTCCCCAAATATTCATATGATAGTTTCATTGATGTTATGTTAACCAGTTCTCAAATATGAATGTTAATGATGATTATTGACATAAGAAACCTCTTTATTCCATGTAAAATGGTAAATCTCATTAGATCACTATTTTCGATGTGGGATACGATAATGAAGTGTGGAATGGTACACTTACCATAAACTCTAGAACTACTAATGTCTTATTTAATAATGGGTCTACCCACTATTTTATATTTTAATAATTTTATAAGGGTGTCACAATACCACCTCAATGATTATATGTTTAATTAGTATTGAAAACTCTTAATGGTATGATGATGTAATATCAAGTATTTTATTATTCTCTAATTGAATTTTATGATAATTTTCTTCCATAAAACCTTATTATTATTCCTCTAGATAAATTTTATTTTATTCTCTTCTTGGATTGGATTTCTCTATATAAATCCAATATCAATTGTCAATGAAGGTAATTCACATTTGAACTTTTTAACCAACCTATAATCATATGTTGGTTTGAAAATAAATATAAACATATAATGGAAACCAAATCCATTTTATGGGTCTATATTCTTATTAAAGGGATTATTTATCCCATATGTCTACAGAGAAACTCAACTTTAAATATATTCCTATTATATGGGAGTTTGTTGATGTATTTCCCATAGAGCTTCCTAATCTTCATATAAATCGTGATTTTATGTTTTCAAAAGTACTCATACATGGTGTTACACCTATTTCAAAGAATCTATAAAGAATGGTTCCAATTGACTGATAGGTATTGAAGAATAAACTCTATGATAATCTTTATTAGTGATTAATCCATCCAAGAGAATCATCATGGGGTGCACCAATATTTTATATTAAGAATAAAGATGGATCAACATGACTCTACATTGATTTTTGGTAACTGAAAAAGTTAAATATAGAGAATAAATATAATTTTTTCCATATTTATGGTTTGTTCGCTCAATTATTAGGCACATAATATTTTTTCAAGATTTAAATTTGGTTTGAATACTATCAATTGAAGGTCAAAACTAAAGAAATACACAATATAGTCTTCCATATGAGATATGGACACTATGAATTTATAGTGATTCCATTTTGAATTATCAATTCCCCTAATATGTTCATTGATTTAATTAATAGAGTATTTAGTGATCAACTAGATTAGTTTTTGGTGGTATTTATATATGATATTCATATATATTCCAAGATTAAGTGAAAACATTAAGATCACATGAGTATTGTGATGATGACCCTAAGAAAGGTTTAATTGAATAAAAAAATTACCAAGTGTTAGTATTGAATGCATAAATTATCATTTTTTGGTCATATAATTTCATGATAGTGTATATCAATGGATCCATCAAATATAGAAGTTTTTTAACATTGGCACAAACCAACCACTATGACTAAAAACCATATTTTTTTTTGATTTTACTAATATTATCATTACTTTGTGGAGGATTAATCATGGATATCTAATCCACTCACTAGGTTAACTCAAAATTGAGTTAAGTTCCTTTGGAAATATGGATGTGAGGAACATTTAATGTAGTAAAAACTAAGGATGGTTAGTGCACCTATAGTCACATTACACTACAGTGGAAAAGGGTTTGTGATCTATATAAATACATTTAAGAAGGTACTAGGATGTGATATTATGCAAAATGATATATTGATATCTTATACCCCACATTAATTAATTGTTCATAGAAAAAATTACCTTACTCCTCATTTATAATTAGTAGTATTAATGTTGGAATTAAATATTTAGTTATTTTCCTTATGGAAACTGGTGTTGCAAATATATTTATTATAAAATTTTAATGTATATATCCACCAAGAGGGAGTTAAATATGTTGTAGAGAAGATAGTTAGAGTTTATTAAAGATTATAAGTGATAAAAACATTACCACCCTAATAAATAAAACTGGGTGTATGGTTCTTAGAGTCAAAAGGATCATCTTAGTTTATTTATAAAAAGGATCAAAAAATGTATAATGTTTCTATATTTTAATAGATGTGCCTTAAAATAATAAATAAATGGAATAAATCATATCTTTCTCAAGTAAGTGATCAACCATCCAACCTTGTAAAAATTAAAGAGCTATAGAAGGAATATGTAGAGATAAAAATGATGGTGAGAAACATTCTTGAGTTAAAACTTGGATTTAATAGAATGATAAGGTTTATGAATTAATTATGTGCCCCGTCAGTAATAAAAATGAACAAGGAGATATTTTTGTATGATCATAACTCATCATTATCTATTTATCATAGAAATATAATGATTTTTATAGACCTGAATAAGTATTTATAGTGGTATACTATGATGAGAGATTTTACCATGGATGTAGATCGGTGGTTGGTATGTAAAAAATTTAATGATGACAGATAAAAGTATAAGAGGATGTTACAACCATTACCCATACCATAATAGAAATTATAATAAATTACATTGGATTTCATTTTAGGACTCCCAAAAATATCTGAATGAAATAGTGATATTTGTGTTATATTTTATCACCTTATAAATTCAGTACACTTCATTAATATTAGAGAACATTTTTCACTTGATTAACTCAATGGGATATATATTACATTAGTGGTAAGGTTAAATAGAGTACCACATTCTATTTTATTTGATTGAAAATTTGTTTTACCTACATGTTCTTGTGACTTTGTCAGTAAGATCAATATATAGGTTTTTTATTTAGAAATACATATCATCATAAGAAAAATAGTAAATTAGATAGAACTATTCAACCCATGCATGATATGTTGAGATGTTATTCTCTATATTTCAGTGGTGGTTGGGATTGACACCTTCCTCTAGTCAAGTTTTCTTAAAAAAATAGCTTTCACTCGTGAATAAAGATGGATAATTATGAATACCTATATATAAATAGTTGTTTAACTACAATGTGTTATAATTACTTTATTGAAACAAAGATACTGACACCTAATATGGAAAATAAAATGATGGAGAAAGTTATATCCATTCATGAGTATATCGAGGCAGTTTGGAGTCGATAGAAAAGTTATATAAAAAATCATCAGTCTAATCTGAAATTTGAATTTGGTTAGAAGGTGTGCCTATGAATTTCTATATGGAATATGGTTATGATATTTGGAATGAAAGGAAATATGATCCCTGTGAATATTTTCCTATTCATGCTTTTTGATCAATTAGGGATTATACCTTTTCACTGAGTGCTTCCACTGTAGAGACCCGAAGTCTGACGTACATGGACATTACATTACTTTTGCGGAATACTTAGTACATAACAAAAACACACACATAAGGATCGTAATAGTTTAGTGTCTTTGGAAACTCGGAACGTAATCTCCTAATCATGGTGAAAGATCTTCAACATCTCCCATAAAGATCTTGCTTTTTTTACCTAAAACCTTTCTTTATATCCTGGGGAAAAGAAAACATAAAAGGGTGAGCTCAAATGCTCAGTAAGGGTAAACAAAAGAAATATCAATCACATCATATTCATAAGAACATAACATTTTGGAAATCATAACCTGCAAAAGAGAGAAAATTTCATAACATGGGATAAATCATAGTAGTGAAATGTAATCCCAATAATCATAACGTAAAACATGAAACTTTATGGAATACACACATAATCATAGAGAATAATTTCTTGTTAGTCAAGACTAATTTCCAAGACTATCTTTGTGGACAAAGTCCCTTTCTGAATCGAGTAACCCTCGTTTCAGTCCTGTTTCACTGAACCGGTATAACCTACCATTTCAGCCATGTCTATCTCATGAGATATGAAATATTTACCCAATGCATTGGAGGGAGATATATGTCCCACCCATCTTATAATGAATCCTTTCTTATGTGTGCCACATAATCATAAACCATACATCATAGCGTAACCCATGTAATAAAAATTGAATTCTTAAACAACACGACATCATAAAACAATTCATATAAGATAAAGGAATTCATAAAAATATTTCCATCACAACATAATCAAATCCATGTTATAATAGGGATAAAAATAGAACCCTTTTATTATCTTAGATGGAAAATAATTTTGATAAAATACTTGAACTCCATTCTTGAGGAAAATATCCTTTCTACTTCAAAAACATTTTTCCTTTCATAACATGTCATACAACTTTAAAACAAAAGAAGATGATTAAAAATAAACTTGAAAACTTGTAAAGGAAGCTTCTTGGAAATAATGTTTTAAAAATCCATTCATGCCGTATAAGTTAAAAAAACATTCTTCGTACTTTTTTCGGAAAAGTCAAAAAGTACCTCGTACGAAAAACGACAAAAGATTCCTTTCATACATATTACTAAAAACTCATCGAAGGGTAAAAATGGATTTAAACAATTTTAGGTGGATGGAAATAATATTAAATATTTATGAAACATGGATTTGGATGATAAAATACACCCCAGTAAATACTTACGAATAAACAATCTCGGATAAAAATGAGATTGTGATATTTCCCTTACCTTAGGTTCGATTTGCTTCGTATGTGTCCGAACCTCCTGTATAATGATTTAAATAATGTCATTGACTTATTATAGAATCATATTCATTGTTATGATATCATATATGGTTCACTTATGACATTATATTACTCGTTCTTTTGTAAATTCCATGTTAAAGAAGCGTTTTGGGTAAAATCGTTTCATTTATCGTAGGTGTTTTGACTTGTTGTTCTTGACATTATTATTACTTATATCATGATTTACTTACTTCCAGAAAATAAAATATGATTTATATATCATATATATTCAGTATATATATATATATAGATAAATGAAATGAAAAACACCGTTCATTGAGACGGTAGTCCGTACGTACGCATGAACGCTGTTTTCCATTCCTTATTGTCTTGAATGGAAGTAAGTAGAGGACATACATATATTTATATATACATAAATCCAGTAGCTTTATAATGTTATATATTTCATTATTATTTCTTATATATACTTTATAATCATTCTTAAATGGTTTACATGGAGAATGAATCTCATCGCGTCGTGGAGACGGTATTTCGTACGTACGCACGAGCGATGATATCGTTCTCATGGTCGTGGAATTGTGTTGAAGTGTATGTATACTATTTAAGTATCAATATAACTTTATAATAATCATATATAGTTACTCATTACACCATTATACCCATCCAATTAATGTGGTGGAGGAAAATAGATTACACCACGGCGTGGAGACGGTATTCCGTACGTACGCACGCGCGGTGATTTCATTTTTCCGTAGGATGGATAGAAGATGAATTAGGGTTATTTCATATTTATAATAACATATCATTTTGTAAGTAATACTGATGTTATTAGTTTGTCATGAAACAACTAAAGAAGAAGAAGTTGAAGAAGAAAGAAATTGAAAAGATCGGTAATGGTTATTACCTCTTCTTTGAAACGCCTATTTGAATCCTCCACTTAGGGAACTAAGATTGGTCTTTGAAGAATACCAGGACCTCTAGGATTATTATAGGGAAGTGGAGAAGGGATTTTGGCAGGGGTTGGCCGAGATTGAGTGCTCAAATTGGTGTGAGGAGTAGGGGGAAGAGGTGCCCTTTTATAAGGGAGGAGAGGGGCACCTTAGGAATATCTCAAAATATTATTTTATATTAAAGTCAAAATCGGTTTATAATGGTTCCAAAGGGTCTTATTTCGAAGCTAAAGTGGGTATGGGTCGAAATCCTATCAACCAATAAGATTTAGACAAGTTTAGGGTATTATTTTAACCTTATCAATTAGATTTAACTCTAAGTTAAATAATTTAACTTTTACCGTGTCTTTTTGTTTTCTTTCACTATATGGTTAATAAACGTACTATAACATTCCAAACGAACCCCAAATTGTTTATTATTAATACATATATCCTTATATAAGTCATTTGGCCGGACCTTAGATTTTTAGGAATAAAATAACAATTAATAATATAATATTTGATTTAAAAACTATTTTGTGTCAATTTTGACACTATTTGATATATGATTTTTTTGAAAGTCATAACAGAATTATATGTTCAAACCAAGTTGCTTAAATCAACACTAATATATCATAGTAACCTAGAAAATTAGTGGAATTCATAAAAAGTCTCAAATTACATTTATTTTGGTGTTTATAACATCAATTATGTCAATATTTCATTAATAAGATAATTACTGCATCATCATTGTGTCATAAATAAATTAAATTATTTAATATCTAAAAATTACAAATAAAATACCATTATGTAGTAAATATTTTTAGCTTTCTAATTAATATTTATAGTCGAATTTATCTTATGTATAACCCCGTATTAAAAATTATTTACTTATTAGGCTTTGATTTTAACTATTTTAACCCTTCTTTAAATAAATTAATAATAAATGTCCTAATCTAATCCAAGTGGGCCTAAATGGTCATATTATATTCATAAGGTTGTTTTTGGTCGAATTACACTTATCCAATAGAATTAGGACATGTTTTAGGGTAATAGTAATATCATATTTACCCTTAGTTACCCTATTTACTATTAACCGCGGTAAAAAAAAGTAAAAAGTTACTATTCACCAAAAAATTATTTTCATCTCATTGAACCACATTTTAGTCCTTGAAATTAACCGTGTCTCTAGGATTTTCGAAATTCCACTCACAGAAGCGGTAAAATTAATTTTTATGAACAATTCAGTTTTTTTTTAACTACCACTTAGTGGTTTCACTATTCATCAAAAATTGAAAGTTTTCAGAAAAATACCAAAAATTAGGCCTAAGATATATTTGATATTATGAACTCAAAAATGATGTCTATTTTACCAAATTCAAAACATATCAGTTGCATTAACTAATTTAAAAATTAATTCCCGTCGTCAAAACAAATAGCGTGTTTTTAAGAGATAATAACTATCAAAAGATTGAAACTTGTTTATAAGTGCTTTAAATGTGAAATTACATCCAATGACCATCATTGTATTAAATTGTAAAATTATATTCTAAATATACTTTAAAAACACTGAAATTAATAATTTATCACTATTAATTATTTCGATTGAAAAAGTTGTTTTTAACTAAAATTTAGTAATTTTCACTATTCATCAAAATATGAAAGTTATCCGAAAAGTACCAAAATTTCACCTTAGGCTAAATTCGATACTACGAATCCAAAAATGAAGTCCATTTTGAGAGCTAAAATTTCTAAAATTTTAAAAGGTGGTTATTACTATTCATAACGGCTAGTTATAATAATATTTTAATAGCATTTCGTTGTTTAGTGAAACTCAGTATTGTGTACTACACACGCTATCGAGGAAGGTCGCGATTGCGTGTAATGAAAGGCAAGTCAAGGATGCGTGTTGTGAAAGCTTCTTTTGGTGTAGCGTACAACACAAGACATTAATAAAATTAAAAATAATATTTTTCATAAAGTCTCGGGCTGTTACATTCTACCCCCTTAAAATGAATTTCGCCCTCGAAATTCGTCGGGGTTATAAATGGTTTACTATTCGAACGTTTCTTTAATAGAAACCCACATCGTAAAAAGGAATACCAAAACCAATCTTTAAAAACAAAAGTATGAAACGTAACGGTTACCCAAATAAACTAATCACTGGGTTTCCACATAGGTGAAAATATGGATATGGAAGAGAAATCTAACCATCATGTTCTAATGGAGAGTGGTAGAGAACATGGCTATGGAAAAGCCAAAAATCAAAAATCCATAAATTTGTGACGATCTAAGGTACCATCTGATTAATCAGATATAAGAGCACTAGGACAACATTTTTTGTTTTCAAGATCATTTCCCTAAAGTTGATGAATTAAAAGAAATACTTACATGATTTTTTTACAATCTCATTTTTGTTCGTGAATTGAACAATTTCCACTTCATATCATAAAGAAATAAAGTTGAATTTGTTATTCGTGAAGCATTAGCAGATCATGTGATAGAAGGATGGGTCATTCCATCTATTTCAAACAAAGGGTTAGCAAAAGTTATAAGTCCATCTTATAGTGAGATTAATCGTATATGGTTCCAAAAATGAACTTATACTTCTTATATCATACCGCTTAATAAAATAAAACTAGTTTCTACTAAACGGGGACTTCCTGTAGGCCATTGGTAGGCGATAAAGGCCAGTCGCACTTCGGTTGTGGGTTCGATTCCCACAGCCTTGTCCGAAGCGATGGGTTGTCGCCCGTCCTGCAGGTTGTCCTTTTTCTAAAACTATATTACTATAACATCCCATCGATAATATCGAAAAACAAACAATACTAACTTATGTCCAACATAATCCATTCCAATCTTTAGGCTTATCCATAATACTGGAGTCCACTCTCATAGTGAAAATGATTACCAGAGATTTAATACCATCGTTGAACCCCATATATCATAAGATATGTTTTGTTGGTCACATTCCAAACATTCAAAGTCCTTAATCATGTATTCTCTTGAATACCCATTGAACCTTAGTGAAAACTTGAATTCAGTTAAAAGTTAACACTTTCCACATACCAAAATCCTCAAAATTATATATACTCAAACCATGATATCACTTAGTCCTTATATCAATCATGAGCTCATGAATACTGTTAAACATTTCGTTTTCTCGTTTTCCCTTCATTATGCGCGTAATATCTCAATCACTTTGAATACCACATTAGACCAATACATAAATATTCCAATAATCCATGATACAACATTATTTTGGAATCCCATTACATAAACACTTAATCATTCCACCACATCGTTATCATATTCAACATCGCCAATGGTGATCGCATGTGACTTCCCTTTGTCCTTTGCCTTAAGCGGTTTCTCATGTCGATCATCATTAACCCTTGGATTAGGGAATTTATTAGCATAATGCCCCATTTCATTGCACTTGAAGCATTGAAGTGTTGGTGGTGCGTTCTCTGTAGTGTTTGCTTTATTCACATCATTAGAAACCCTTTTTCCATTACTTCGACACTCAGCTGCTCGATGACCTTCTTTTCCACACTTAAAACATTTTCTAGTCCCTTTAATACAATCTCCACCATGCTTCTTTCCACACTTTGTGCATAAGGAAACACTCATCTTCTTTTCACCATTATTCTGAGATTTCTCCTTGACCTCCATCTTTCGTTTCTTGTCAAAACCATGAGATTGATATGTAACACCAACTTCCATTTCTACCTTGATAGCACAACGCACAATTTCTTCATAGCTACTGAAGTCTCTTATAGCTAATGCCCTTCGAAGACTTGGTTGTAAGCCACTGAAAAATCGATCAACTTTACTTTCAGGTTGGATGATAATACCAGAAGCGTACCTTGCAAGTCTTGTAAAATTTGCTTCATAGGTACCAACAGATTCATCATCCCTTTTCTTCAGTTCAAGAAACTCTTTCTCCATCTTTGTTCGAAGAATACGAGGGAAGTACTTACTGAAAAACAAGTTCTTGAACTCGTCCCATTCCATGGACTCAATTTCATCTCTTTGCCTCGTATTCTTGATAATATTCCACCATTGATCAGCTTCACCTTCTAAACGATATACTGCTAAGATGAATTTATCATGCTCAGAACATTGAAGAACTAAAAATATCTTTTCAGTGGTACTGATCCATTGTTCAGCAACAAGTGGATCAGAAGACCCACTGAAAGAAGGTGGACGTTGCCTCATGAAGGACTCAATAGAATATTGTTCCCTTCTCTGCTCATTTGGAAGTCCAGAATGATTCATAGATTGTGTAAGTATAGCAATAAGATTTTGCACTCCATCTCCCATAACATTTGTTTGTTCAGGAGGACATTCATTGCATTGTCCATTGCATTGATCAACACGGTTCCTTCGGGTTCCAGCCATTATCTAAAACCCAAAAAGAATAGTGTGAGAGGCAAAAATCATGCTAGGGAAAACAACATAATAAAGGGGGAGTACCTTCAATATCTAACTTCTTAGGTTAAATTATAAGATCTTTAGCGCAATTCTAGGACTATAACCTATACGTATACTTAACCTTAGAGACATCCCTAGACATACCTTAGAAATATATCTAGGGATCTCACTAAAGTTCTCGCATCCTAGTTTCCAAAGGTTGACTAAACCTTTCCTCTGATACCAACTGTAGAGACCCGAAGCCTGACGTACATGGACATTACATTACTTTTGCGGAATACTTAGTACATAACAAAAACACACACATAAGGATCGTAATAGTTTAGTGTCTTTGGAAACTCGGAACGTAATCTCCTAATCATGGTGAAAGATCTTCAACATCTCCCATAAAGATATTCCTTTTTTTTTACCTAAAACCTTTCTTTATATCCTGGGGAAAAGAAAACATAAAAGGGTGAGCTCAAATTCTCAGTAAGGGTAAACAAAATAAATATCAATCACATCATATTCATAAGAACATAACATTTTGGAAATCATAACCTGCAAAAGAGAGCAAATTTCATAACATGGGATAAATCATAGTAGTGAAATGTAATCCCAATAATCATAACTTAAAACATGAAACTTTGTGGCATACACACATAATCATAGAGAATCATTTCTTGTTAGTCAAGACTAATTGCCAAAACTATCTTGGTGGACAAAGTCCCTTTCTGAATCGAGTAACCCTCGTTTCAGTCCTGTTTCACTGAACCGGTATAACCTACCATTTCAGCCATGTATATCTCATGAGATATGAAATATTTACCCAATGAATTGGAGGGAGATATAGGTCCCACCCATCTTATAATGAATCCTTTCTTATGTGTGCCACATAATCATAAACCATACATCATAGTGTAACCCATGTAATAAAAATTGAATTCTTAAACAACACGACATCATAAAACAATTCATATAAGATAAAGGAATTCATAAAAATATTTCCATCACAACATAATCAAATCCATGTTTTAATAGGGATAAAAACAGAAACCTTTTATTATCTTAGATGGAAAATAATTTTAATAAAATACTTGAACTCCATTCTTGAGGAAAATATCCTTTCTACTTCAAAAACATTTTTCCTTTCATAACATGTCATACGACTTTAAAACAAAAGAATATGATTAAAAATAAACTTGAAAACTTGTAAAGGAAGCTTCTTGGAAATAATGTTTTAAAAATCCATTCATGCCGTATAAGTTAAAAAAAACATTCTTCATACTTTTGTCGGAAAAGTCAAAAAGTACCTCGTACGAAAAACGACAAAAGATTCCTTTCATACATATTACTAAAAACTCACCGAAGGATAAAAATGGATTTAAAAAATTGTAGGTGGATGGAAATAATATTAAATATTTATGAAACCTGGATTTGGATGATAAAATACACCCCAGTAAATACTTACGAATAAACAATCTCGGATAAAAATGAGATTGTGATATTTCCCTTACCTTAGGTCCGATTTTCTTCGTATGTGTCTGAACCTCCTGTATAATGATTTAAATAATGTCATTGACTTATTATAGAATCATATTCATTGTTATGATATCATATATGGTTCACTTATGACATTATATTACCCATTCTTTTGTAAATTCCATGTTAAAGAAGCGTTTTGGGTAAAATCGTTTCATTTATCGTAGGTGTTTTGACTTGTTGTTCTTGACATTATTATTACTTATATCATGATTTAATTACTTCCAGAATATAAAATATGATTTATATATCATATATATTCAGTATATATATATATAGATAGATAAATGAAATGAAAAACACCGTTCATGGAGACGGTAGTCCGTACGTACGCATGAATGCTGTTTTCCATTCCTTATTGTCTTGAATGGAAGTAAGTAGATGACATACATATATATATATATACATAAATCCAGTAGCTTTATAATGTTATATATTTCATTATTATTTCTTATATATACTTTATAATCATTCTTAAATTGTTTACATGGAGAATGAATCTCATCGCGTCGTGGAGACGGTATTCCGTACGTATGCACGAGCGATGATATTGTTCCCATGGTCGTGGAATTGTGTTGAAGTGTATGTATACTATTTCAGTATCAATATAACTTTATAATAATCATATATAGTTACTCATTACACCATTATACCCATCCAATTAATGTGGTGGAGGAAAATAGATTACACCACGGCGTGGAGACGGTATTCCGTACGTACGCACGCGCGGTGATTTCATTTTTCTGTAGGATAGATAGAAGGTGAATTTGGGTTGTTTAATATTTATAATAACATATCAGTATGTAAGTAATACTGATGTTATTACTTTGTCATGAAACAACTAAAGAAGAAGAAGTTGAAGAAGAAAGAAATTGAAAAGATCGGTAATGGTTATTACCTCTTCTTTGAAACGCCTCTTTGAATCCTCCACTTAGGGAACTAAGATTGGTCTTTGAAGAAGACCAGGACCTCTAGGATTATTCTAGGAAAGTGGAGAAGGGATTTTTGCATGGGTTGGCCGAGCTTGAGTGCTCAAATTGGTGTGAGGAGGAGGGGGAAGAGGTGGCCTTTTATAAGGGAGGAGAGGGTCACCTTAGGAATATCTCAAAATATTATTTTATATTAAAGTCAAAATCGGTTTATAATGGTTCCAAAGGGTCTTATTTCGAAGCTAAAGTGGGTATGGGTCGAAATCCTATCAACCAATAAGATTTAGACAAGTTTAGGGTATTATTTTAACCTTATCAATTAGATTTAACTCTAAGTTAAATAATTTAACTTTTACCGTGTCTTTTTGTTTTCTTTCACTATATGGTTAATAAACTTACTATAACATGCCAAAAGAACCCCAAATTGTTTATTATTAATACATATATCCTTATCTAAGTCATTTGGCCGGACCTTAGATTTTTAGGAATAAAATTACAATTAATAATATAATATTTGATTTAAAAACTATTTTGTGTCAATTTTGACACTATTTGATATATGATTTTTGTAAAAGTCATAACAGAATTATATGTTCTAACCAAGTTGATTAAATCAACACTAATATATTATAGTAACCTAGAAAATTAGTGGAATTCATAAAAAGTCTCAAATTACATTTATTTTGGTGTTTATAACATCAATTATGTCAATATTTCATTAATAAGATAATTACTGCATCATCATTGAGTCATAAATAAATTAAATTATTTAATATCTAAAAATTACAAATAAAATACCATTATGTATTAAATATTTTTAGCTTTCTAATTAATATTTATAGTCGAATTTATCTTATGTATAACCCCGTATTAAAAATTATTTACTTATTAGACTTTGATTTTAACTATTTTAACCCTTCTTTAAATAAATTAATAATAAATGTCCTAATCTAATCCAAGTGGGCCTAAATGGTCATATTATATTCATAAGGTTGTTTTTGGTCGAATTACACTTATCCAATAGAATTAGGACATGTTTTAGGGTAATAGTAATATCATATTTATCCTTAGTTACCCTATTTACTATTAATCGCGGTAAAAAAGTAAAAAGTTACTATTCACCAAAAAATTATTTTCATCTCATTGAACCACATTTTAGTCCTTGAAATTAACCGTGTCTCTCGGATTTTCGAAATTTCACTCACAGAAGCGGTAAAATTAAGTTTTATGAACAATTCAGTTTTTTTAACTACCACTTAGTGGTTTCACTATTCATCAAAAATTGAAAGTTTTCAGAAAAATACCAAAAATTAGGCCTAAGCTATATTTGATATTATGAACTCAAAAATGATGTATATTTTACCAAATTCAAAACATATCAGTTGCATTAACTAATTTAAAAATTAATTCCCATCGTCAAAACAAATAGCGTGTTTTTAAGAGATAATAACTATCAAAAGATTGAAACTTGTTTATAAGTGCTTTAAATCTGAAATTACATCCAATGACCATCATTGTATTAAATTGTAAAAGTATATTCTAAATATACTTTAAAAACAATGAAATTAATAATTTATCACTATTAATTATTTCGATTGAAAAAGTTGTTTTTAACTAAAATTTAGTAATTTTCACTATTCATCAAAATATGAAAGTTATCCGAAAAGTACCAAAATTTCACCTTAGGCTAAATTCGATAATACGAATCCAAAAATGAAGTCCATTTTGAGAGCTAAAATTTCTAAAATTTTAAAAAGGTGGTTATTACTATTCATAACGGCTAGTTATAATAATATTTTAATAGCATTTCGTTGTTTAGTGAAACTCAGTATTGCGTACTACACACGCTATCGAGGAAGGTCGCGATTGCGTGTAATGAAAGGCAAGTCAAGGATGCGTGTTGTGCAAGCTTCTTTTGGTGTAGCGTACAACACAAGACATTAATAAAATTAAAAAGAATATTTTTCATAAAGTCTCGGGCTGTTACATCCACTAACCCACTCCCATGTACATGATTTGTTTCATATATCACTCTTGATGACGTATATACCTGGTTAGTAACATGTGATAAAAACATATATTTTACCCATTTATAATTTTCTTTCTAATAAATAACAACTATTTGAAATTTTGGGTCATATAGATAAAGTGGTAATGAAGGAGACTACTCACTTGGTTAAAGTTCTATAGAAGAATCAACAATTCAAATAAGCTACATGGGAACCTGAGGATATTATGAAATAAGGATATCCTGAATATTTTATATTTAAGTGATAGAGTTTTTATAGAGAAATTAACTTTATGGTGGGTAAAATGTTTTACCCATATATTGTATATATATATATCATTGAAATAATCTTAAAGTACTTGATCATTTATTTTACATTAAACCCTCAGTCTAAATGGACCATGATACAGTATACCACTATAAATTATATTTTAATTTGGTAGAATGAATCAGAATAAACAAACTATAAGAATATTTATAAAGTTTTTATAATATTCAAATGTATAGATTAATTCATAATAAACATGTACTAAATTTTCAGTAAAGTCAATATAGACTTCAAAAATATGTTTTCTTTAAAATGGTTTTCATTAAATTTTGAGTGTTTATATAATAACTAATTTCTTCCAAATTTAGAAAAAAATTATTTTATAAAATTTAACTAATTTTTAAAACGTATTTTCAAAATTATCTTAAGATAAAAATTTTCGATTTTTATGGAATATTAATTTTATATTGAATAGTAAAAAATGGATTTTATAGAAAAAAAATATTATACATTCTAGTACTCACAAGTCTGGTATTTTCTAGAATTTATTTTAAAATTTAATTAGTTCTTTTTTAAATGTAATCTATTAAATTTCATTATAATCCACATTATGATTAATTTTAATAAGAAATCATTTTTATACTTAAAAATGTTTTTTTCTACAAAACTGTTTTTCAACATGTTATATAGGATTATTTTACAAATAATATCTACCAATAATATATATTGAATTTGGTAAAATAGAATAAACTTTTGAAATCATCATTTAAAAAAAATTAATGATCACACATTCATTATTGGTCAAAATGAATAGTAACGATAGTATAATGTGAATCCCACTATTAAGGTTAAAATGGTTTATTGGGGTGTTAAACTAATATAAAGGTATGATATTTCCACATAAAATTTTTTATAGTCTATTTTATGTCCATATTTAATCCCTATATCATATAATTATCTATTATTTTTCATTTTTGTTCCATTTTTCTAGAATAATACATTATTATATTTTAATATTTTTTAAACTTCCAATTGTGTCAACTAACCCATTTATAAAAGGACACACCATATTCTCTCTTATCCACACATCAAGATCCTCTTATATCATGGAATACATTCTAAAATACATTTAATCCCCCCCCCAAATATTAGAGGTCCTTTTTGTAAAATAAAACTATCCATTCAAATCATAAAGTGTATGTCAAAGGAGGTTTCTCAATGAATAGGTATAGTTCTTAACCATGACCTTTCAATTTAATTTCTTCATCCACCTTCTAAAACCTATTTTATATATCATACCATGATGATTATTCTATTATAAATATACTTAGATGTTGTAATGATGATGTAAAACCATGTTTTCACATATTTTCCATCTAATGGGAAATGGATTTTTTTCTCAAGAGTATGTGTGGACTATAGCCTCTAAGAAGCAATTTGAAACATATTGTGTCACCACCTAACATGGATGTTTATAATTATGTATTTACTAAATATGTATGATATTTTTTATGTAATAATGATATTATAATGATTAAATATTATTTATCATTCTTTAATTTTATGTATTAAAAAATGATAACATCGTTCATACATATATACAGATTACCATTTCCTTCATTTGTGTAACTCATTTATCATTACTTCTAATTGAGGGATGATTATAATTATATATATAATGAATATATATTATTTTTATATGATAATTTGAATCCTAGAGGTAGTATAACTATGATCAATGTACACATACCAACAATTCTCTACCTAATCATTCATGAAAAATGAAATAGTTTACACATGGAAAATAATATTCTAAAAAAGAATTATCAATAAATGTGTATTGAAATGTTATAAGTGGATCATGTATTTAAATATAAGTATGTATATAGTTATCATATAAAGTTATAATTATTTTAAATTTAGTACTTTGGAAGATATAGTTCTTACAAAGAAAGTAAAATATGAGGTATGTGTTTTATGTTACAATCTCAATTTTCTTAGGATTTTATATGAATAAATTTCTGATGAGGAAATTATATAATATATCTCTCCAAAATATCATTATTTTTATAATCCAATGGTTATATCTATATATTAAATTTTTTTCCTTTAATTTTCCTCCCTTAAGTACTCAAGATACATAGAGATTTTTTTAAGGAAATTTTACCTTAGTTTTCTCTTACATTGGAAATATTTTTCTTCCATACCCATATTTTCACTAAAAAATTAAGATTTATTTTTACTTTACCCGTTACTGATATAAATTCATTTTTACACTTTTTTTATTTTATACGAAACAAATTAAAGGAATATTTTTTTTATTTTATGAATGAGATATTATTGAATTTTTGGCATAAATATAAAAAGGAATATTTGTTTTTAATATAAACAACATGAACAAAATTTCATACTATCATTACCATTTAATGGCATGATACATACTTTACAATTTTTCATCATTCTTTTCAAATAAATTTTTTTCTAATTTATTTAAAAAAAATAGATTATAAATATCTATTTTTAAAATAAAAAATTTATTTTCCCCAAAAAATGTTATTATGACCTTTTAAAATAATTTTTATTTATGATAGCATCCGTTGAAAATACTTATGATTTACTGGGGATATGATCAGCTGATGTCAATGATATTTTTTTACATGGTTTATCATTATGATGATGAAATCTATTTTCCATTCATGGTGATATATTATGATGAAATGATAAACAATTTCATAATCATGTGAAATACATATGAATGGATTATGACTTTGTGATATGTGGTTATGTTATAATACTCTAATTCATTGGATAAATATTACAATTTTATGATCTCAAAGGTTATACAGAGGGTTATATCAACCCCAAAAGAGGTTAATTGATAGTGTATCCCAAGCACAAAAATAGGGTACATGGGAGGTTATCCCAATCCCGAAGTATGTATATAGGTTATTAGCCCAAGCCTAACATGTAAATAATGTCTTGGTGGGTAGACTTTACATAATATTTGTATGTTTATGGTCATTTAAAACTTTATTCTACTATTTTATAACATGATCTTATGCTAATTTAATCCTCTCATGGATCATGTTATGATTAATTTCTTATTAACGTCCAATCTTTATTCTATGATTCACAATTTTGATCTATAGATTATTGGGATTTATTTTAAAATGTGCCACTCATGTTCTTACTCATTTATGTTCAAGTAATTAATAAATGTTCATTGATATCTCCCATTTTAACCCTTAATTGGTATCTAAGATCATCCATTTTTATGTTTCTTTTCCCCGTGATATAAGGAGATGTTTTAAGAATGATATGACTAAGAAGGGTTCTAGTTGTAAAGAACTTTATGGGAGATTTTATAGATATTATCTATACCTATTTTTCATATATCTAAGTTTCATAAGACACTAAAACATTACATTTACAGAATGGATCGAAATGATATGTAAAGAATATTTATCTAATAAGATGTACTATTTAATTATGAAATTAATGGTTCACCTCAATAGTGAGGAACTACTATGCCCAGTTCAATATAATAGATATTCAAGAACATTATTACATTAAATTCATGAAGAATAATGAATAATATTTTATAAAATATTTTATTTATATTCACTTCTCCAAATATATATACAACCTAAAGTAAAACAATTAATTCTAGAACACTACCTATAACATACTCAATCTTATACTAGAGCCAACAACTAACTACATTTAGTCCACTATATATCATATAATGATCATGTTTCTACTATGTTATTGATTTAGTTAAGGGGTATTACATGTTTTCATCTCGGGAAATTATACTCACTATGATATCATGTGTTTGATAAAAATCCCTCAAGAGATGATACTTATCGAATATGTACTCTACATGATGATGTAGCCATTAATCCTTTGCAAGAGCCATAACTATAGTATAATTAGAGTATATTTTGATGGGGTTTTTACTTCTCACCATCACATCAATATCATGGATGAAATTCTCTATCGAAACTATTTATATAGCCACATTAAAATCTACAATATACTCAGACTCTACATTACAATTAGTTACCACAACTTACATTAAGCTCTAACCACTCACAAAAACTTTATTGAGAGTTAATGTGTATACTAACTATAATAACATATCATTTTGATCTATTTAGAAACTAGAATATGTATATACCCTAATGACTAGTTCTTTATCACCACTATATACCATGAACATGTCCTTTGTATACCTCATATACTTAAGGATAGCCTTTACCATTATTCACTAAGGATCACCAAGGTTAGTTTGTTTTCTTCTGACTGTGCCTATATTAAAGGAGACATCTATCCTATTAATTAACATAGAATACATGAATCCCCTGGTTACTAAAATATATGGAATCCATATCATCATATGTATCTCCTCATTTTTTAAGGACATAATTCATTTGAATGATAAATTCTCTGAAAGACTGACAACAATACCCTCATTGATTGTTCCATATCCAACCATACCTGCTTTGAAGACTTAATATGAGATTACCCCAGCATGAAGGCTTAAGAACATCAATGGGGATTATACTGGGTATGCACTTCTAACAATATTAGTATAGTTTTCAACGACTTCGTGATATCATTTTGTGTTGGATGACCTTCTGATTTGATTGTACTCATGTGGTTTCTCACTTTTCGGCAAATGTTTTTTTAATAAAAAAATTAATTTTCAGCCAGTCGGTCTATGAAACCTGTTGGAACTATCAGAATGGATCTTGAATCAAATAATATATTCTCTATCAGCAATATCTTTCTTGGAGAATAAAATTCCTAACTAACCATTAAATGATTTTAAGTCAAGTATTTCATTTACAATAAGTAGTATGTCATTGACATAAACTATTAGGAAAATTATCTCACTCCCACTAAGTATATTATAGACAGATGAATCATATTAATTCTTTATGAACCCAAATTCCATTATAGATTAATCAAATTGAATATTCCATGACATTGATTCTTTCCTTAATCAATAAATGGATCTTTATAACCTGTATACATTATTATAATCCTTTGGAGTCACAACACTTATGGTTGTGTCATATAGAAATTTTTTTGAAGGTTCCTTCTTGGGAAATATTTATTTAAATCCATATAAAAAATCCCACATTCATAGTAATATATTAAATCATATAGACTTTTCATGTATTTTAGCATAGAAACATGTGAAATGGATTAATCGTAGTCAATTACTTTATGTTTTTTTGAATATTTTTTCAACCTGTCATTCCTTATAAGTACTGACTTGTCCATAAATGTATAGTTTCTTCTTCAATACCCATTGGAAATGAATTTTCTTTTCATCCACTAAAGGATCTAAAAAAATCTAAATGGAATTTGGGAATATATAATCAATTTTAGAATTGAAAACTTCTAACTACCTAGAATATTTTGTGACATTTTTTTCAACCTTATATGTTACAAGTACATTATTATCAACTAATTGTGATTAACCATATTAGGTGACTATAAAACCATATATATTTGGGTTTATAACCTCGCATGTACTCCTACACAGTTCTTGTGTCTCTAGAACATCATCTTTTATGGGTATTGGTTGAATATTTCAATGTGTTAACTTATGTGTATCTTAAGTCATGACTTCATAAAATCCTTTTTTTATCTCCAAATATTTTTTTGGATATTTGATCCACTTAAATAATTTTATGAAATTATTTAACCAAATAATTATTATGTTCAGGTTAAAATATGTAATATCATATAGTTTTCTTTAGGACACCATATAAAGATACAATTAGTGTCTCAGAGTTTCTGTTTTCTTTCATAAATATCCTTAAGAAAGATATGGTTGAGTTACTGTATAAGGATACACCATTGAGGTCTTACATAAACTTTTCCATGAGTAGGTTCCTAGAGATAAACTACACACTAAAGGCTATAAGAAAATATCAACTAGTGTTATAGACTACCACCCCACTGCACATGGATCTACTGGTGCAAGAACTGTCTATGATGAGTTTGTATTTGTGTTTAGTGGGATTCCATCATATCCATTGAACTTGGACACTAATATATTTTCTAATATCAAGGGGTATGAGGAGTTAGGGGAATTTTTGACTTGTATTTCAGGTTCTATATCATTTAATCAGTTTTATGAGATCATTAATTAGGTTAATAGCCTTCAGTTTTATCAAAATCAAGTACAAAATTATATAGTGGAGTACCACCTAGTTTTGAGTGTCATATAGTGTAATGAATCCAACCAAAAATATAGAATTATGAATCCATACTTTGGTGTAATAATGATCAATATACCTTGAAACCATGACATGTGAATGTATTTAAATGATCTCTAGTTGTGTTTAAAACCCGTTAACCTTCCAAGAATATTCCATATGAAAAGAATCCAATCCCCATCGATGTGTTGGGGAACATCGATTTCCAAATATAGGTTAATGAAACATTTGAATTTAAATTTTCTAGATATTTCTTCTTGTTGAATCACATTTTTAGTCAGTAAGACATCATTCCACGGTTGTTATGCTAGGTATTTTTATTTCGAAGAAAGAGAATTATTCAAGAGGTCCCCATCCCACCAATACACAACCTCACTAATATGCCTTGGATTAAGAGATATTTAATTATTTATAATGTAATTTATATATCTTATTTATAAATAAAATTGATAATAGAATAAATTTTTTATATATCTATATTTTTATATACATTATAGTTTTTTAAAATACAATTATAGTATTCATTATTTGTTTTTAAAACAAATATATATTAGATGATTTTTTCATAAAAACTGAATATTATATACACACACATGATTTATTTACACTACAATGTCAGTGTCTCTATTCTTTTAAACATTTCATAGTTATTATAACAATGATTTTTATATATATTTATATATTTTTTATATTTTTTTAAAAAAATATAATTCTAAATATTTTCTTTAAAAATATATATTAATATATAATATTTAAAAAAATCCTTAATATCAAAAAAAAATAACAAAAAACTTTTTTGAGTATGAATGTATGTATGTTTGTATATATTCATATATGTATATGCATTGTAGATTTACACTATTAATTTTTAACTAAAAATGTAAATTTTATATTTATATTAGTGTTTTTATATAAATACACACATATTTATTTATTCATATATTAGGTATATACACACCAAATATTTGTATTATAAATTATCACTGAAAAAATGTGGTCTATATTTTTAATAGGAAATATATAGTATAGAATATATTTTCACTATAAATTTACAATGGGGATTTACACTATAAATTTAATTGACAATTTCCATTATAATTTTCTAGTAGAAATTTGAATTTTTTATTAATGAATTAATATATTTTCTCTTGTAATTTAAGTGTAAATTCAAACAAAAAAATTGGAATTAATAATTTTCACTTCAAATTTTCATTCTTTATTTATATATGTTTACATTGGAAATTTAGAAATGTATTTATTTTAGAATTTTTGTAATTAAAGTTTTGTGAAAAAAATCTTTTTTATAATTCCAATACATATTTTATATGTTAAAGTACATTATATGATTATATATACACATGTTTTCCATATATATGGTTGTATATATGTAAATTTAAAAATAATTACACTAATATGTGATATTTTTGTTTATATGTTTGTATACATGTACTTATATTAATATAAATTAATGTATACATGTGTGTATTTACTTATATTAATATATATATATATATATAATTATATTTATATTTGAGTATAAATATCAAATGATAATAGATAATTTTAATCAAAAATTTCCTTTTGAATTGTTGTAGTTTCTACTAGAAATTGAATATTGAGTATAAATCTATAGAGTTAAATAAGAAATTTGAATTTGAATTTTTATTTAAACTACCAATAAAAATTTTTGAATTTTAAATACAAAAGTATATTTCGAGTTTATATTTCCATTAGTGAATTTTTAGTGTACAATTTAATTATAAATATCTAGTGTAAATAATTACTAAGGAAAACCACTTAGAAATTTGATTTAGAAGTTTCCAATGTAAATTGAAATCGTAAATTTCCTAAGATTGTGTGTGTTCTTGTAATGTGATTAAATATTTTTGTGTGAGTTAATTTTTATTTTAAATTAAAACTAAAATTTTCAAAATCTCTATTGGAAATATTCCAATTCAAATTTTTAGTGTAAATTTCTAATTTAAATTTCTACAAATAATTTTTCATTAGAAATTCATGTTGGATATTTTAGGTACAAATTTAAAGTTTATTTTTCTACTATATATTTTTTATGGGTGTGTGGGTATAAATTAATTATATATATATATATATATATATATATATATCTTTGTGTGTGTGAATGAATTTAAATTAAAAATATATATTGAAATTTTGGATGTTTCTATTTGAAATTGTATACATATATATATATATATATTATTTATATATACATGGATGTGTAGCTATATAAAAATATATTAATATATATACATTCATATATAAATATATATATATATATATATATTAATTTTTCATAAATGATAAAAAATATATAAAATTTAATATTTTAATAGTTATAATATAATTAATAATTTCAATATATTTATAATATGTATTTATAATATAAAATATGAAAATATAGAATGGATATTGACTAGTGGTTGGGGATAATTTATTCCAATTTTTCAATTATATCATCAGGTTGGGATCCCAACATGAGTTGATATTAATCTAAGAAATGGGTGGATGATGTTATTAATATAATTAATTTCATAATAGAATTAATAAATATTTTAAAAGGGTGTAGTAGTTGGAAACTTGTATCTAGAAAAGTGGAAAATATAATGTGGATAATCTAGTATTCCCATTCCCCGCAAACATATATATATAATTTATATTTTTATAATATTATAATAATATTGATTATATAATTACTATTATTCTTAAATATTATAACTTTAATATCTTCTTTATATTTTGTATGATTCATGACTTGTAAAAAATGTTGTGATCTTGAAATTAATAAAATCAATTCAAGACCCAAATATGATAATTAATTTTGAACTATGGAATGAGCCCTGGATCATCATGCGAAACCATCTTCTAAAAAATTAATTGTATATTTTAAATTTTTATTTTTGTAAATAAACATATAGTTAGTATTGTGTGATTATATATGTATATCATGATAACAATAATATTGTGCCCATTGATGTTGTTTAGTAGTAGTTTTTACATTTTAAATTTTTAGAAATCATGTTTTATGGTGATATGACCCTTGAAAATTTATAATGCTGCAAATTTACGTGTTTTTGTTTGTCAATTACAATTGTTCCCTTTATTTGATGATTTGAATCTTCTATGATGATGAAATTAATAAAATGTGTTTTATATGTGATTATTCTCTAGTGTAGTTCAATTACTATTGTGGTGATCGTGATACACAATGCTATGTCTAGTGGGACCCGTGATCTTGACAATAAATTTTATGGATCATGTAGATTAGTGAATATGACAGATAAAATGAATTTATTGACATTATTCATGATGGTGTTTGGCTATGATACATTGGTAAATATTGTTGGACAACATATGTTGATATATAAATATTGAGCTAAAGTGATGTGATGTTTCTATTGATAAGGTGATACTTATATTATTATCATGTTGAGAATATGGATTCCTTGAGGATATTAATTAAACAAGATATAGTGATGAGTTTACCTATGAATAATAATGGTGTGTGATTATAGTATGGTTTGAATATATGAGGAATATATAACCATAAAAATTTCACTACAACACAACAATATGTGTTAAGATATTTTTATATCATTTTTTTGTATTGTTGGAGGTTGTCATATATAAAGAATGGTTCTTTTATAGGTTGGGAAATTATCCAGATGTTGGTTCTGTAACCAAGATTGGATGATTTGATTATGACTTATTGGAGTTTAAAATGTAGTTTCCCAAATTTTTTTATTATTGAGGATTGAACTTGACTATAATAATCCTGATATATCATTGTGATGATGATATAAATTACATGTGATAATACTAATGAGTTCATAGTTCTCCCTAGAGGATTCTTCATAGTAGAGGCTAATGACATATTTACTATCATGGGTAACATGACCTATGATTTCTAAGATTTGGTAGATGATGATGATATGAATAGTCATTGAGACCATTTATTATAGTTTATTGTGTACACATTTGGTCCAGTTGACATGGTTAATTAGAAAATCATGTTAAATCATTTACTAGGTTTAATGACATATTTTTTGACTACTATAAGATATATTTCATAATATATTTTTATGTTATTTCAATAATGATAGTACCATTATCTTGGAAACCAACCACCTTGTGTAGAATTCTTACTTGTGACCCAAAATTTAGATCACATTTAGAAAATGAATGGATAGATTAGTCAACTATCCATCATAGATATTAATTAGTATGAATTGGATATAGATTCAGTTAATATATAAAATGATTTTTTCTTGAATATGATAGTTATATGGATCTAGTTTAAAATAGAATCTAGATAAGGTGTGCTTATGATAGTGGGATAGTCATGTGATATATAGTGTTAATAGGATATAGAAAAATAAATGGTGGGAGTTAGTTTTATTGTTTTAACAACCAATTTAAGATTGGTGTTTGTGTAGGATTTTTTGTTAATAAATATTGATCATCATTATTGGATTTTTTTAGAGAAAAGAATTCCATTATTTAAAAAAAATTAATATCTCAAATATTTTGGGGTATCTTTTGAGAAAAATCCATTAAAGAAGTTATTATATATATTTTTTGTTTCATAAGAAAAGTCTAATTCTATAATTTATTGTTGAAGTGTATTTTTTATAAGTAGATATGATTATGGTTTAGAATTTATCCAAAAGATGAGCTATGGATATTTTTTAAATAAAAGTCTGGAAGTTATTTTGAATGTGTAAAAAATATTCTAGAATTAAAATAAATGTGGTTAAGGATGGTTGTTCTAGATATAAATTAGATTTTAAAATTTTATTTTCAAAGGATAGAATAAATTCAAAAAATTTAGAGAAATTATGGAAATGTTTTTCATTGAGTATATTTCTACAAAATTAGAAATTTCCTGTGAATAAAAGTAATCAAATCAATATGAAAAATTAATTTAGAAACACGTGTTATGGTAATTTAAATAATTTTAAAAAATCTTATACATCTACTAGAATGTGTTAGATTCATCTATGCCAATACATAAGAGTGGCTATGACAGATTATGAAATACATTAATTTCCTAAAGAAGTTCCCTGTGTATGAAAATTTTTCCAGAACACACTCTAAGGAAAATAGAAAATTATAGGGGAAGACTCACTATAATATACAAGTATAATCAACTGAAGATATAAAATCAATCCATATAACACTCGTAAAATTTTGAAAATAATGAATCTACCTTGAGGTATTTTAGGGTCCTCAACAAACTATATAAATGTAATAATTATAAATTGAGTGGAAATGAATAGATAAGGAATTTTTTTGATTCTTGTATGAGTAATCTAGGTGATAGGTAAAATTATCCATGTGATATGTTAAAATAATTTGTCAGCGATAAGAGAACAATAGGATAGTCATGAATTCTCACTCGAATACATATTCATAATTAAACCAATAAGTAAGAGTAATTTCTACTGTATAGGAAATATGTTAGGGTAATATACATTACAAAGGGTGATATGTTAGGGTAACCATTGATGTCTAGATGAAAAATATCTATGTTTTGTACAGTATAATGATACATAAAATCAATTACTATATATATAAGAGTGATTGAAGAAGGAAAAGTTGATAAGTAAGGGTCGTTATAAAATATTATTATTATTGATAATATATCTAGTCATGTTTTATAATACTAATTATATCATGAGATAAGATCAATATTACTTCCATTTGTGTTTTAAAATAAAATTATTTTAGTATTTTCGAATTATTAAAGAGAGAATAAAATTGTGATAATTGAGGGAGATCATGGGGAATAAGAGGCATATATTCATGATAATTATAAGATAGATACTTTCAATACTAATAAATATTATAAAATTTCTTATGAATATTTAAACAAAATTTTACAAGGATATATTTTTTGGTATATCATAGTTAGGTATTCATGAATTTAATATTTATAATATTATTATATAGTCTTAAATCAGAATTATGGAGGGTGGAATGAGAATTAAGATTGGTTATCATGCTATTAATTTTTTGTAGTTTCTATATAAATATGAAAAGTTTCCTACATGGTAATTTTGAGATGATTCTATAGATGTTAGTCATGGATAGTGTTATAAAAAAAATATAATTCCTTATCTTTCTATATTTTAAGATGCTAGTTGTGTGGAAAATAGAATTCAGAGTTAGGGAGATATCTTTTTTAATAAACAATATAGTTTTCTTCTATGAAAAATAGTGATAGAAATATTTAATATAGACTATGTGGAAGGGAGATCCAAAAAAGAGTTGATGTATTCAATTCAGAAGAAAAATAAGGGTGGAAGAATTTCCAGGAAAGTGATGTTAAATAAAATAGATTACTACTGGGTTGTAATGTGAGGGGAGTTGATGTATCTGATACTAAATAATAATAATGACAATAATAATAATAAGAGATCAATGTAAGAAAGAAGTGGAACTCTATAAATAACATTCTAAAATAGGATGTGGATTTTTTCATGATTACTCGTGGAAAAGTGTATATGTTATTCATGGTAATGTTTTAATCCAGTCTTTAAAGGAGAAACCTGAAGATCAATGGACATCAATATACTCCTAGTCATCAACATTAGTGATGTTTTTTAGTATTATATTACATTCCATGTTATAATATATTCTTAAATAAGGTATTAAGAGAGAATAATGAGGGTGTGATCCTTTGAAGGTAATTCACCATCCCAAAACCTTGTATAGGGAGTGACCCAAGGCATAAGAGTGACCAAGATTAAACCCATCACCTAAAAATAAGTTTAGTTAATATCGTTTCAATAGAGAATTTCTGCCATATGCTCCTTAGATTAACCTAATGTGGGTTTATAATGTAAAATTCTTATGTCTTGTTTCTATGATTTAGTTTCATTCCACAAGAAATTAAAAATAATGGTATTGGTTAAGTGTCATGACCCGTCCCCAGGGGCCTGTGCCATGACTACCCCATGCCCGCCTTCCATAGGCTAGGGGCTGGCGACTAGCACCGAAGGCGTATTCCCAAAAATTGGGTAGGCATTTCCTTTATAACCTATAAGCACATGCAACCAAGCACATAGCAAGATACAAACTCAAGAAAACTGAATAGTAAACAGAGTTAGTGCAGTAAGTAAAAGGGGACAGAATACAAGACCAACTAGAAAGTAAAATAAACTGAAAGTACAAGTAAACTGGAACAGCTCTTGTGAACACCCTCCAAGGATCCTACCTGAAGGGTAGGTACAGCTCTTGATCGGTCATCTCTACATTATTCCTCTTCTAAGGTCCACCTCCGAGCTACCTCCAGTCCTGGTACTCTTTTCCTCAGTCAGTGATGTCCATCGTCTGCACCAAACACAACTAAGTGTGGGCATAGCCCATGTAGGGGTGAGTATAACAATACTCATTAGGCACCCTGAGACCCCCAAGGTCTCAAAAAATCCACAAAGGATAAACCACAAAGCATGAAATCAACTGAAAACCCTAATTAGGTATATGTCGATACATATACCTAAGTTATCAAGTATACTCATCTCAATCATGAGGAAACACAGAGTCCAACTCAAAATCCCAAAGATCAATTGTTCCACAAAGGAAGGAACACCACGATGGTAAGTACCACACAGGTACGCCACACAGAAGAATACCACAAAGGTACTGAATCAGGTCACACCAGGTATTTCGTAGGTACATTAGTAGATATGATTAGATGTAACTACTAAATCATCTTACTCTGTTAAGAGTCAGACCCACGAAGGATCCCTTGTCATCATCAGACCCATGCAGGATCGTAGTACATTGTCAGACCCACACAGGATCCTAAGACCTCATTAGTATGTCGTCAGACCCACATAGGATCTCTAGTTGTTGAACCACATAGGATCGCTTGGTGCTGACCCACATAGAATCGCTCGGTGCTGAGCCACACGGGATCGCTCGGTGCTGACCCATACAGGATCTCTCGGTGCCAACCCACACAGGATCACTATTCATTCTTCACGTCACAACTAGCTACTGGGTTCTCGCACTATGCTTGTTCGTATCCGGGAGGGTCCGCTCCTCCAGCCATTAGTCGATACTCCAACTACCATGAAGTCTGACGAAAAATTATCCCAAAGGACCGCCATGTCATAGGGGTCTCAATGCAATAGACGGTGTGTCAATCGGATGCTCGGTCTGTAAGTTATTAGCCTTTTAGTCGTGAGGGCCCAGTTGGATTTGTGCTCGATCCAACCCAATCGTATCCCAAATTTATCCAAATATCATGTGGGGTATACCAAAGGGACCATCTCACTCCAAGTTTTATACCGCCATTGATGGTTTGTCATTTCGATAACTTATGAGGGAGATATGTCGAATACAAGATCACGTAATAATATTATTATTATTACTGTTGGGTGTTTCGTGAACCCGAGCCACAAACCAGAATTTAGTATCCAACATTATACTTGAATCGACTATATTAATTACAAGATCACATCGCCACTAACGGCAAGTCAATTGGACATCGCACGCAAGAGTTATGGCGGGTCAAATATTTAATAATAATATTAAATCTATTATTTTACAAGTGCTTCGGGTACCCGATCCAAAAACCTGAAAAAGACATCCAATATTGGACTCATAATTTTTTTCTTGAAGTCGGGGTCACACTGCCGCTAATGGTTTGTGAAACTGAGGTCGCACGAATAAGTTACGGATGAAATAGGGTTTTGACAACCATAAATAAAAATATTATTATTATATTATTATTATTTCATTTCATTGAAAGTTTCTCTATCCAATCTCATTTGAGATTCATGCACAAGAGGGGTATCCCATTTTGGTGTTCGCGGGTCCAAATAGCACCTCTATCTCTTTTTTTGTATATTCATTTTTCTTTTAATTTTATTTCTTATCTATTTTTTCCTCTCTCCAATCTAATTTTCTTCTTCCATGATTTTGTACCCCTGTACCTGAACCAGGAATCTGTTGTACCTCCGCCTCATACATGGCCTACCTCCACCGCATCGCCTACTTGTGATGCCACCTAATCTGCTTCGTCGTCGGCCGAAGCCACCTGGCCTTGCTTACTGCGCGCGCACCGCCTGCACCAGCCGCACCAGACCGCCCTGCTCTGCCACGTCGCTCATTTCTTGGGTTGTCGCATCTTTTTTCTAACCCCAAAAAATAAAATGATCGCATATTCGCGATCCTCGGGTCAAGGGCTCCACGTCCATATGTCACGCTCAACAGAATATTGCATTTCCAGTGCCAATAAATATTTGGCCGCCTCCTTCTACGAGCCATTACAGCTTCGTTCCAAGCTCGAAAAATTAAACAATATCATATTTTCAATCCTTGTGTCAAGGGATTCATGTCTATATATCACACACCACAAAACTCTGTGTTTCCATCACCAATAAATATTAGGTGTTGAAGAATGCATGAAGAACACGGGAAGAATAAAAAGAAATAGGAGCATGGTTTATGTGCGGGACGATGGCCATGTTCGTTTGGACATCATCATCGTGAATTTAGGATATAAATAATAAATAAAACATATTAAAACATATATAAAAACTCCTACCTCGATTGTCAGTTAGAGGTGGCATGAGGAAGAAGACGGAGTCGATGAGATGGTGATGTCAGCGTTCGTTGCTCCCACAAGATGCTTTCGATATGGGCTCAAGGATCGTCCTCGTTCTCCGATTCCGGAGGATTCCCTTCATTGTAGTGGATGTTCTTCATTAAAGAATCTCCTTCTAAGTTCTCTAGATCTCTCCCTTTTTCCGACAATCATCCAACCAAATGGTGAAGTGCCAAATAAGTTTATTAAATAAACTAATTGAGTTGGCACATCAATGGGAGGAAAACCAAGAGTTATCTCCCATAAAAGGGGGATTTCAAGGGTCGGGTGGTCCCCACATTTGAATTTAAATTGGGGGTTTTTTTTCGGGTGGTCCCCACCACAAAACATCAAATGGGAGGTTTTAAAAATAAAATAAAAGTTGTTCGTTATTTTATTTTTATTCTTTTAACTCTCCCATGAAATTCATGAAAACTAACATTCACCCTCAACCTACTAAGGTCAAGGTGATGGTCTCTTTAAGCTAATATCGGCATTGTGAGTTCAACGGTGCACTTGGATTTCAATTCTGAGCACCTATTAAAAAGTTATATAATGTCACTCGCGTGTTTACTAAACGCACCCGAAAAAAAGTTTGGAAATTTTATTAACAGTCACCCTTGACCCATGCTGGTCGATGTTAGGCTCTACCCAAGTGAAATATGCCGCAACGAACCCAATGGTACTGTCTAATTTCCAATCCATGTTACCATTTACAAATTATGGATTTTATAATAAAATAATTTTCACTTAATTATTTTATTTACGGCCAAAAACTAACTTTCATTGGTGGCCCGCACAGGCAAAAGTTAGTATCTGTTTAGATAAATCATTCCCTCAAAAGTTCAGCGGTGTTCTTCGATTTTCAATATGAGCTACTGTTTGTGGGTTATAATCATTTGAAAAATAAAATAATTTATTATTTTATTTTATTTTATTTACGGTTATTCCATTTTTTGGGTTTTCTCATAGAATGCCCGCGCCGACTAAACTTAAGTCACGCCTAGGGTAAACCCGCCATCCTGAATGCAACAGTGCCCTTAGATTTTTTATCTGAGTTACTATTTAATAGTTATTCTACTTTTTCAGGAAAAAAGCTTTTGTGCTCTATTTAAAGCTCAACCAAAATTCAACGGATCATTCCGGGCACTCTGGGCCTCAGAATCACATGCCATCAGATTTCATAGTCTGGAAAAATTTCCATATAATTAAAAAAAATTAAATGGAGTTTCTGGGTCTTTACATTCTCCCCACCTTAGGGCTTTTCGTCCCTAAAAGCCAAATTAGAAAAACTAGGAAAATAAGTGGGGGTAGTGAACACCAATCTGATCATCTTGCTCCCCTATGCTCTCCTGGTGGTTCATGTACTTCCAACGCACACGCACCAAAGGTATCGATCACCCACGAAGGACTCTCTCTTATCGATCCTCAATCTCCATTGGAACCTCCGAAAACGTCGCCCCATCCTCGATGTTGAGCTCGCTATGGTCGATGACGTGAGATGGGTCGTTCACGTATCTCCTTAGCTAGAATATGTGGAAGATTTCATGCACCCGGTGCAACTCAGGGAAAAGTACTAGGCAATAAGCCACCTCGCCAACTCTGCTGAGGATCTAGAAGGGTTTAATGAACCTTGGAGATAACTTGTCGCCCTAGCCAAATCTCCGCAAACCTCGTCGAGGTGAGACCCGTAGAAAGATGTGGTCACCATCCTCAAACTCCAGAGGTCTCTGTCTCCTGTCAGCATAAGAATTCTGCCGGCTCTAAGCAGTTTTCACTTACTGACAAGTGAAGCATCATGATACAAAATTTTCCATTGCTTTCTTCATCCCTGGCCACCAGTACGGACGCTTAAGGTCCTAGTACCATGGTATGTCCTCTAAAGAGGTCGACATGCTCCCCACCATCATAAAATCCATCAGGTGCCTGCCCTGAGGATATCTAAACACGTCTAGCCATGTAGTCAGTGTCCCCATGCTATGCCTCCCTGAATCGCTGAAGAAGCGGGGGAGTGACTATGAGAGACTGAAGAAAAAATGATCCACCTCGGTCCACAAAAAATATTTGTAAAGCAGCCAGCTGCTCCGTCACGACACCTAGCAGTTGTATACCAGATCTCCTACTGGGTGATTATGCTACAACATTCCTCTTCCCAAGAGTATAGACTATCTCAAAGTCATAGTCCTGGAGGAACTCGATCCAACATCATTGTCTCAGTTTTAGGTCCTTCTGAGAGAAGATATACCAGATACTCTTGTGGTCCGAGTAGACTGTAAAACATTCTCCCATCAAGTAATGTCACCACACCTTCAGCACAAAGACCACTACTTCTAAGTCTAGGTCATGTGTAGCGTAGTTCTACTCGTCAGACTCTGTCTCTTCTCCTGAAAGCTCTACTGACACTTCTTTATCCACAGGAAAGGCTCCCCCTTTTTTGTCAAAGCTGACAAGGGTGCCGCTACCCTGGGGAAGTCGGGTACAAATCTTCGGTAGTACCTATCCAAAGCAGATGTCCCTCTCCCTTTGGGGATGTAATCCTGGAAAAATATTTTAAAAATATTTCCCGATTATTTTCCACTCTTGTTCGGAACTGAAAACTGAAAACTCCTGCTACGAAAAGGGTAAGTCTGGCTGACTCATGAGTGATTGGTTGAACCCTCCTTTGCATGAGTTCATCCTATACTGCATGGGTTCCCTTTTTTCCGACCAAGGAAAACCCCATTCCAACATTGTAGAGAAACCATAACCTTTTTTCCTAATACAGTAAATCTGAGTATGAACTATGGATGCCCAGTCCATACCCAAACTAACATTGTTAGGTCTCGACGCTGCCACCAAGAGGTTCCAACTGAATCTCTTGCCTCAAGGGTCAGACCACACCATCGGTGTAAGTGTGTTTATCGAGTCTCCTCCCAAAGGTATATCCATATGTGAGGGTCAATTCAACGGCTTAACCGAAAACTCTAGATCTTGAACAAGATTCATGGAAAGAAGGAATGATTGGTACCTATGTCTATTTATACGACAGCTAGTAGTAAACATAAATCGTACCTCAAATCATTCCTAGAGCCCTTGGGTCACACTCCTTGACCACATGCAGCTACTCCCTTCTCCAGTCCTCTAGCTCCCTGAGCCTGGGGGGGTCCACAAAAAAAGGGGGGTGGTTGTAACATGTCAAAAATTATACCACCTCATGTTGCTCTCTTAGCTCTGCTTCCACGTCTACTTCCCTACAGATTCATATGTCCCTAACACTTCTTCTTCCCGAAACATTCTTACATGCCCAAGTCTCTAAGACTAGTGCCAGTTCCCTATTTTACCACTACTAACATTCAGTGGTTGTATCCGCTTAACCCACGAAAATTCAACCACAAAGGTACTCTCTAGAACCCCAACATAAGTAGGAATTCATAGAGGAATATTTCTAGCTTGAATGTCCCTAAAGACACCTCGTTCTAAGGTCTAAGATCTAAAGAAATGATCGTATCGTATTCATAAAGTACCAGGAATGATTGGTACGCCTCGATTAATACTGATCTAATAATATGTCATCCTTCTGAAGCTATAGAAGCTCTAGAGAACTCTCAGCCACCTCCTCAAGCCAGTCCTCATCCGCCTGTGAGTCGGGATCACCTCGTAACATGAGGGGTATCTGATGATGAATCATGTGTAAGGCACTAAGCCTATATGTGTCCTCTACTGGTACTTTCGGTTGTAACTGATGACCAATGGGCAGTGATATAGCTGACACACTACCCGAAGGTACTATCTCGGGTAATGGTCCATGTACCAAAGCCTCATCACCATGCGGACCATCCTCATGGTCACTCACTAAAAAAGACAAGTAGATAAGATCACCATATGCTCTACTGGTGTCTCAACTAGGCGGAAAACTCTAGCAACTGCCTCCATCCAGCCCTCTACTGTGTGGGAATCATATCACCTCGAAACCTCAGAGGCCTCTACTACTAGAACTCATGCAATGCACTCAGTTGGCATGCATTGTCTGCCAGTGCGGCTGGTGGCAACTGCTTCCCAACGGGTGGTGCTGCTGCTGGTACACCACCCGTAGGTGCCAACGTAGTAAGAGGGCCCTGCATCAGAGCCTCATATCTCGGTGGTCCGTCATCGTGTACTCTCTCGAGAATCTTAGCTAGTTGTCTACAAAACAGAATCCCGATAAGGAATAGGTGTTCCACGGTTATTAAGTTATAACTGGTGAGATGAATCAAAGAAAACTTTTCAAAACACACATGCAATCAGTGTTTTCGTGCACTGAGTCATAAATCAGAAGTTGGGGTCATGGTGTATGGATACGGCGGCCCCCGCACTAGCACTAGATTCCCTAAATTGATAACCACACACACTACACTTAACACTATTTCCATTAAAAATATTAGAGTCATATGTTCTATGGTAGAACCGACTCCTCTAATACCAATTTGTCAGGACCCATCCCCCAAGGCCTGTGTCGGTACTACCCCAAGCCCACCTTCCATAGGCTAGGGGTTGTAGACTAGCACCGAAGGCATATTCCCTAAAACTGGTTAGGAATTGCCTTTATAACCTATAGGCACATGAAACCAAGCACATGGAAAGATACGAACTCAAGTAAAATGAATAGTAAACAGAGTGAGTGCAGTAAGTAAAAGGGGCCAGAATACTAGCTCAACTGGAAATTACAAGAAACTGAAAGTACAAGTAAATTGGATCATCTCCTATGAACACCCACCAAGGATCCTACCTGAAGGGTAGGTATAGCTCTCGATCGGTCGTCTCTGCAGTATGTCTCATCTAAGGTCCACCTCCGAGGTACCTCCAATCCTGGTACTCTCATCTCAATCAGCGATGTCCATCATCTGTACCAAACACAATGAAGTGCGAGCATAGCTCGTGCAAGGGTGAATATAACGATACTCAGTTGGGACCCCGAGACCCTTAAGGTCTCACAAAATCCACAAAGGATAAAACACAAAGCATGAAATCAACTAAAAACCCTACTTAGGTATATGCCCATACATATACCTAAGTTATCAAGTATACTCATCTCAATCATGAGGAAACACAGAGTCCAACTCAAAAGCCCAAAGCTCAACCATTCCACAAAGGAAGGAACACCATGAAGGTAAGTACCACACAGGTATGCCACATAGAATAATACCACAACGGTACTGACTCATCTCATACCAGGTATTTCATAGGTACAGTAGTAGATATGATTAGATGTAACTACTGAATCATCTTAATCTATTAAGAGGCAGACCCATGAAGGATCCCTAATCATTATCAGACCCACGGAGGGTCGTAGAACATTGTCAGACCCGCACAGGATCTTAGAACCCCGTCAATACATCGTCAGACCCACATAGGATCTCTAGGTGCTGACTCACATAGGATCGCTCGGTGCTGATCCACACAGGAATGCTCGGTGCTGACCCACACAGGATCACTCGGTGCTGACCCACATAGGATCGCTCAGTGATAACCCACACAGGATCGCTAGGTGCTGACCCACATAGGATCTCTAGGTGCTGAACCACACAGGATCGCTCATTGCTGACCCAAACAGGATCGATCAGTGCTGACCCACACCGGATCGCTATTCATTCTTCACGTCACACCCAGTGACTGGGTTCCCGCACTAAGCTCGCTCATCTCCGGGAGGGTCCACTCCTCAAGCCATTGGTCTATACTCCAACTACCATGAAGTCCCAAGAAAAATTATCCAAAAGGACTGCCATGTCATATGGGTCTCAACTCAACAAATGGTGCGTCAATTGGACGCCCGGTCTACAATTTATTAGCCTTTTAGTCTCGAGGGCCAGGTTGGATTCGTGCTTGATCCAACCTAACCATATCCCAACTTTATCAAAATATCAATTGGGGTATACCAAAGTGACCATATCTCTCCAAGGTTTATAGTGCCATTGATGGTTTTTCATTTCGACACCATATGATGGAGATATGTCGAATACAAGATCACACAATAATAATATTATTATTATTTGGTGTTTCATGAACCCGAGAAACAAACCATAATTTAGTATCCAGCATTAGACTTAAATCGGCCGAATTAATGACAGGATCACATCGCCACTGACTGTAATTCAATTGGACGTCGCACGGAGGAGTTATGGGGGGTCGAAGATTTAATAATAATATTAAATATATTATTTTACAAGTGCTTCGGGTACCCAATATGAAAACCTAAAAAACATCCAATATTGGACTCATGATTTTCCTCTCAAAGTCAGGGTCACATTGTTGCTGACGGTTCGTGAAACTGAGGTCACACGAATAAGTTACGGATGAACTAGGGTTTTGACAACCATAAATAATATTATTATTATTATATTATTATTATTTCATATCATTGAAATTTTCTATCTCCAATATCAGTTGAGATTCATGCACAAGAGGGGTATCCCATTTTGGGGTGCACGAGTCTAAATAGTGCCTCTATCTCTTTTTTTCATATTCATTTTTCTTTTAATTTAATTTCCTATCTATTCCTTCCTCTATCCAATCTAATTTTCTTCTTCCACGATTTTGCACCCCTTGTACACAAATCAGGAATCTGTTGCACCTCTACCTCGCACACGGCTTGCCTCCGTCTACCCGCCTACTCGCGCCACTGCCTAATCTGCCTCGTCCTCTGCTGAAGCCACCTATCCCTACTTGTTGCGTGCATGCCGCCTACACCAGTCGCACCGTCCGCCCTACTCCACCACGTCGCTCCTTCCATGGGTTGTTTCATCTTCGTTCTAACCCCAAAAAATAAAATCATCGCATATTTGCGATCCTCAGGTCAAGAGCTCCGAGTCCATATGTCACGATCAATAGAATATTTCATTTATAGTGCCAATAAATATTTTTGCTCCTCCTTCCGCGAGCCATTGCGGCTTCGTTCCAAGCCCAAAAAATTAAACGATCACATATTTGCGATCCTTGTGTTGAGGGATTCGTGTCCATATATCGCGCTCATAAAAACTCCATGTTTCAAGTGCTAATAAATATTAGGCTTTGAAGAATGCACGATGAACGCCTGAAGAATAAAAATAAGGAGGAGCATGGTTTATGTGCGGGGATATTTCCATGTTCATTTGGCCATCGTCGTCATTAATTTAGGATATAAATAATCAATAAAACAAATTCAAACATATATAAAAACCACTACCACGATTTTCCATTAGAGGTGGCACAAGGAAGAAGATGAAGTCGATGAGATGGTGATGTCGATGTTCATTGCTCCCATAAGATGTTTCTGATCTGGGCTCAAGTGTCATCCTCATTCTCTGATTTTGGGGGATGCTCTTCATTGTAGTGGATTTTATTCATTGAAGAATCTCCTTCCAAGTTCTCCAGAGCTCTCCCTTTTTCCAACAATCCTCCAACCAAATTGTGAAGTTCCAAATAAGTTTATTAAATAAACTAATTGAGTTGGCACATCAATGGGAGAAAAAAAAAGATTTATCTCCCATTAAAGGGGGAGTTCAAGGGTCGGGTGGTCCCCACCTTTGAATTTAAATTGGGGTTTTTTAGTTCGGTTGGTCCCCGCCACTAAACATCAAATGGTATGTTTTAAAAATAAAATAAACGTTGTTCGTTGTTTTATTTTTATTCTTTTAACTCTCCCACGAAATTCACAAAAACTAACTTTCACCCTCGACCTACTATGGTCAAGGTGAAGGTCTCCTTAATAAAATATTGGCACTGTGAGTTCAACGGTGCCCTCGTATTTCAATTCTGAGCATTGGTTAAAAATTTATATAATGCCGCTCATGCATTTACTGAACGTACCCGAAAAAAAGTTCGTAAAAAATATTAACAGTCACCTGCAACCTGTGCCAGTCAAGGTTAGGCTCTTCCCAAGTGAAACATGCCCCAACAAACCTAATGGTACTCTCAGATTTCCAATCTGAGTTACCATTTAAAAGTTATGGATCTTACAATAAAATAATTTTCACTTAATTATTTTATTTACTGCCAAAAACTAACTTTCACTAGTGGCCCACGCCAGCCAATGTTAGTATCTACTTAAATAAATAATGCCCTCACAAGTTTAGAGGTGGTCTCTAATTTTCAATCTGAGCTACCGTTTGTGAGTTATAAGCATTTTGAAAATAAAATAATTTATTTAATTATTTTATTTACAGTTATGCCATTTTTTGGGTTTTCTCATAGGAGGCCCGCACTGACTAAACTTAAGTCGCGCCTAGGGTAAACCCGCCATCCTGAATGCAACGGTGAACTAGGATTTCTAATCTAAGTTTCCATTTAATAGTTACTCAACTTTTTTAGGAAAACTGCTTACGCATGTTATTTAAAGCTCAACCAAACTTCGACGGATCATTCAAGACACTCTGGGCCTCAGAATCGCGCGCCGTCAGATTTCACAGTCTTAAAAAATTCTCATATAATTAACAAAAATTACATGGAATTTCTAGGTATTTACATTAATTATCATTGAAAAAATATTTATGGATAAAAGAAAACATGGATAATAACTATATCATATTTTAAATAAGTACAATTGGGAAACCCTACAAATAATTATGTTAATATTTCCTAGGGTAGTTTGAGTTTAAGGAATCAATGATTATGTTTGAAGGAGTTATATATTCTGTTAGACCTCTCTCCTAATGTATCTCTCATTAAAGACCCTTTCTGGGATTAATTATTATTATTAGATTATAGACTCCTTTTTTGAATTTCTTATCTAAATTAATCAGATTTGGTTATGGTGTTATGTTTTAATTTTTTAATAAAATATTTTAGTGACATGGTACCAATGATAAGCTTCATATTTTTAGTGATAACAAATCTTATGAATGGGAAAGAGAGAATTATTTGGTTTTACCTACTTTTGGGGAAGAGATAATAGAATATATCCAGTGAGATATTGATTAGATAATTCCTGGTGAATGTGTTCATAAAATTGAGACACATAAAATTTTGAACAGAGTTATATATTATAAGGTATTCATGAAAACTAATCATTATGCTAGTTATTCTAATATTCAATTTCTATTAGAGAATATATATATATATATATATATGGAAAAAATATTGGAAGGATATAATATTTAAGGTCTTACCTCAAGATTTTATTATAGATAATTTTTTGATGAGAACTATCGAAAAAATATAATGAAGAATACCATATTGTTAAATTCAAAAAGTATCCAATAAAAAATAATACTCATATTAAAATGGACTCTCTAATCAATAAAAATAATTCTATTTTTATTGTAAAATTTCATATGTGGAATTTTTTGAAATAATATTTCAAATATAAAAATTTAGTGTCACCCCTTGATATTGATATATTTTTAGATTCAAAATATAAAATATAAATTTCATCTAGTCATTAATCATTGTAACGTTCATGATAAATCAAGAAGAGATCAAAACCATAAATTTAAAATATTTTAATTTTAATATTATACATGATGTGAAAATTTCATTCAAATAAGTTATATTCGTCAAGAATAGAAGATTGTGGAATATAGAGGTGGCATGGAATATTGAATTAATGAAAATGGGTGAAAAAATGAATGGTAAAATTGACCTAACAGAAGAAATTTTTTCATGAAGTTTGAAAACAAATGGTCATGGAGAAGTAACTGAATGTAAACATTATCCCTCTCAAAACATAATATAATTATTGTATAAAGTATATAAAATATGGTGTATTAATGATGGAAAAGATGGATCCTTAGTTAATGTTAAAGGATGAGAATATCTAAGAGATTAAGGATAGGTTGAAAACCTATAAAGAAAAGAAGAAGATATATCAAATGGGAATATCAACAAGTATAGTCCACAAATTTGGAATTAAATAATTATAGATTAATCATAATATTGTTAAAAAAATCAGGAAGTGATGACTCTGATAATAATTTAGCAATAAGTTGAAATTATTGTGGAATATTAGGGCACACCTTGAGTGTATTTATAAAATCTAAAGGAATTAAAGGATAAATAAAGTCCTCTGTAATAAAAAATCAACCAATCCATGAATACATGTGGATAAAAAATTTCACCAAATGAAAATTTTTTATGATGGAAAACATATTTACTAATTAAGAGGAAATGATATTGGATCTCAATAAACAGTTCACCAAGAAATAATTTTTGAACACTCCCAAAAACCCACATGGAGTGAAATAAAATAAATATAGATGGAAATTAAGTAATCTCCTTCAGTGGTGAGAAAGGTGGATGAACATGTAAAGAAATTGGTACCAAGGATGGAAAAAACCAAGGTGGATATCTTGTATATCATAGATGGAATTCATGATACAAGCTTAAGTGGTCTCATAAATCCTACAATAAGTCAAAAAGTGGATACTAGGGGTATATTTTTCTTATGGAAGAGGAACCATGATCAATGATGTAGTGAGTAGGAATCAATAGAATAAACATGCACATTTGGGAATAGTCTCATAATAGAGGTAAAAATAAACAAAAGAAACATGAATACCAAAGAATAAATCTATAATAAAGTTTTTATTAGTGGTTTCATTCAATAGAGAACCACTAACAAGGATTTGATGAAAGATAAAAACAATGGGTTTGCTCACAAAGGCTAACCATATTCCTCAACATGAGGAAATAGGTGGTTCCTATATCACCATGTATTTAAATGATATAGTTATTTTTTATGTGTTTTAGGTTTTGGGGAAGATAGAATCCATGGGGATATGACATAGAAATATTCAAGCGGTATCGAAGCTACATTTAAAGTTCAATGTGGTTCTAGAATAGTGAAAGTGATATCTTTTGGAATTTGGAATTTCATGTTTATGTTTTTAACAAATGGAATCGAAGTTAAAACAATTTTTATTGAAATTTTTATCAGGGTATAATTTATGTATTGGTGTCAAGATCAAAAATAATCTATTAAAATTGGACATTGAGTATAAAATTGAACACTTTGATGTATAAGTAGCAATGAAATGAATAATCATTATTTATTTGGTTTGATCTAACATGTTATATCATATGAATTTTTTCAAGATGTCAAATATTGTTATAGATGGATGGCTCTCATACTGAATATTAAAACTATATTCATTAATGAAGCTGAGAAATTAAATGGGAGTTTTATAATGAATGTATAAATGGTTATATCCTCTTTAACAAAGGAAAGATACTTAGTGGATGAATCAAAAATATATTTTATCAATTTTGTGCTTAGAGCTAATTTGTAAAAAAGAAATATTGTTTGACTAACACACAATATCATTCAAAATTTATTAAATAAATTTTTTTAGTGTTATTTAGAAAATATAAGTAATTATTTGGTAGAATATTACTGTTGTGTCTGACTAAAACTTTTTTATTCTGGTGAGTATGATGGATAGTAGTAGTGATATTAACTTAATCTATTATATATTAAATCAAGATCAAACACTTTATGCTTATAGGTTTTGTGTTCGGCTCATTACTATATTGGAATTTAACTTACTAAAGAAAGTTAGAATGCAACCTCAGTTGGAAGAGGTTCTTAAGATAGAAATTCGAATATGGAATTTTGGTAAACATGTTATGATTGCACTATAAACTATAGAGGTATTAAATTTTATTAAAAGAGGGGAGACCAGTATCTCTAATTTTATGAAAATAATATATCTAAAATGGGTAAATTATATTTTACTGATATCCATATACTATATTAGTGATGGATTCTATGAAAACAATTTAATTTATGTTGAAATTTTGTATTAAATGTAATAAGTGGCATTGATTTAAGAAAAATAACATGTATAATCATGTGTTTCCCCCCAAAACCCTCTAATAGGTATCAAAGAGTTAGAGATTGTATTTCTTGACATCAAAAAGACTTGGGTAGTATGATAATAAGTGGTATTTTCCTTGATCCTCAGGGTAAATATTTTCCAAATATTATTTATATGTTACCTTTTAGTAAAAGATATTCTTTTTAATTGATTTCAAAGAGTAAAAAGAATGAATCGTGAATCTAAAGACTGGCAATGTGAAAACATCATGTATTTGAAGAGATGAAACTGTGAGGGAGAATATAACATTATATTACTTATGAAGTATATTATTGGTACCATGATGTATTGTTAGTATTGGATTCATTGTAATTTTGTTAAAAAAAGGGTGAGATTGTGAGCAACCAATTATGATAGGGACCCCCCCCCCCGACAATCTGATCATATGTGATTCTAGTAAAACCATCAAAACACCACATGATGATCCACTAAAATATAAATTTATATAAAAAATAGTAAATAGAAAATTCTAAAAGTTACCTCCTAAATTTTTTACCAAAACTAAAAATACTCAGAACCCAAAAAACATCATGAACTCTTCCTTTATCACATAAACACAAAAACTCATAATCATTCAAGGAAACTAATGTACATGCCGAGTTAAAACAAAAATAAATAAATTAACATAGGTTTTAAAATGCTTTAGAATATGTGTTAAACACACATAGGATAAATTACACTATATCTTTGTTCATTACTTGCAAATATAACAAGTCATTACAAGAGTTACAAATTACTACATACAGGTAGTTACTCAAACTCATAACCCTATAGTGAAAATCTAAAACCATGAATAACACAATGCACTAAATTTCATACCATCCTAAAAACTAATTGGTATCTATTCAAACTGTAATACATACTCGCATGATAAAATTAATCACTAATTGTGACCATGTAATCTTGATAACCAACATATTTCCCCTTCATTCTTTATGAACATCTATAGATTCAATGCCCCTCCAAAAACCCATCAGTAAAAGTGAACATCCAATGATACTAATATCATTGGAGAAAAACTAATTCTTTTTTCCACATCATTTTCAACCTATCATTTGATGCATGAAATTTTGGTAAAAGTAAATTTTAACGACTAATATCTAATGAACTGAAACATACTTCACCTCCCACAAAATTCCAACTTGATGTTCATTCTATGAAACAATAGAAACTCACCCAATAACATGGAATGTAATTAATTTTTACACATTCTCCTTATATTCACCCAAGACCCATTAAGGCTCTATTTCACCTCTTACTTTCTTGGACTATAATCTTCACGAACATATCTACAAAATTATATATATTCAATATATTTTGTAGCTTAATATCATTATTTTCTAGAAAATTTATAATTAAATGATACGATTATTCAATGTGCTTTGTCTAAGCATGAGACTTTATGTTTTTAGCCAGGTGGAGTGTACTTTAGATCTCAAATAAAATCATTGTTGTCTCTATAATCCTACTTGGAAATTTTAGTAATTTCTTTAACTATATAATTTCTTTCGCATTTTTTGTTATAGATATATAATCAAATTTTATTGAACATAGAGTAATAATATGAAATAAATTTGATGAATAGTTGTTATGAATTCCTCCAAAAGTAAGAACAAAAAAGAATTCAATATTCCTAGAATTTAAATCACTAGAGAACTCTGATTCTATAACCCCTTATAACAGATATTACATTCAAAAGTATAGGGTTTTATCTACCACTCCTTTAAAAAACTAAAGGATCAACTTAATTACTTACAAATATTATTTAGATGGGTTAGATAAAACCCAAATTATAAATCCACTAAAAAATAAAAATATGACTAAGTAAAAAACATACCATACATTAAACTTTTAATATTTGAATAATATGACACCATTTACATGTATTGGTACTCATATTTAGTTTAATATGGTTATGTTTTTCATAGTTTAATATCTTTGGAAATGGTATTTGAGAAATTTTTACATATGATAATCTCATGCCATTAGATGGTCTTTTATACATATGGTTTCTGAGATAATATCATCATTTTTTCTTTACTATCTCTCTTAAAATTTATCACCAATATTTTATTTTAATTATAAATATCATTTATCAATAAACTTTTGGAAAACATATTTATCAATTTATGAATCTTTATATCATCATTTACAACTATCTAGATGTCATACACATATGAAATAAATATGAAAATTTCCTCATATTCCAATTTATTCCAATAATGATGATCTATATTTATCATACTGATACTTTATTATGAGATAGATGATTTTAATTTATAATCCCAATTTTGAGGGTCTTTATTTATCCCATATAATATTTTTATCAGTTAATAAACCAAATATTAGCTCCATTTTATTATAAGAATATCTATTTTTACATGAATATCTCCTCCTCTTAATAAACATGAAGGAATGTGATTTTAACATCTATATTTTCTAACTAAAAATATTCTGATGCCACCATACTTAGAACAATAAGGATTGTATAATATTAAAATATAAGTGGGAAAATTTCTACCAAGTAAACTACTTCCTTATATTGAATATCATTCAATACCAGTCATTATTTTTGGGTTTTCTTACCATTAGTATTATTTTTTAACTAATAAAACAATTTATTCTCTACTTCACATTTCCCTTTTTATGTTCAGAAATATCTCAATTTTTTTTGAACTTCAATGAATCCAAATATTCATTTCGATCTCACTCCCACTTTTTCAAGTCACTTATAAATGTCATTTATTCTATACATTTGGGTTCTCCATCATCTATTAAAATATGGTAATTCATTTTATCCCCTCAACTCTAAACTAGTTCTCTGATTTTGGTTGGTATCCTAAACTAAATTGACTCCTCTGAGCTACTTGGATCTTCTTTACTAGTGTATGAACTTCAAGTACCATGACTATTATTACTCTGAAATTCAGTTCCTACACTTACAGTTCACCTACTCGTGCTTCATATACCCTTGAAATTTCTTATATATTAGAGTTTCTTAATAATTAACTATCTATGAATTCAGTACCCACATTGGAGTGCTCTAGTTTTAGAAAGAATTTCAATAACATTACTCTGTTCAACATGGACTACATCAGAACATTTTTATTTAACCTTTTTCCCATCCAACTTCTATTCATTCATTGGAACATTTTCATTAATGAAAAAAATTTCTTCTCCTGATTATTTTTTCACTTTCATTATCACATAATTGAAATCAAAAATTTTAATCTCCATAACCAAGGAAAAATACAATTTGGATTTAGATTCAAGATTATAATTATGATTAGTATTAATATATATATATATATATATATATTCTAAACTAAAAAAGACTTTAAGGTGATGAAATTTAATTCATTTTTTTAACTACGTCCCCTCTAGATATTTTTTCCCAACTACTGATGTTAGAATTTAGTCAATAAGATAATACAATTAGTTTAGTGCCTCTTCCTAAATCATCTTAGGAATTTTTGTGTGTATCTTCATACTCTTAAATTGATTTTTCATATTCATTTTCTTTATATTATCTAGTACATTCTATTATGGGTTATGAAAACCATATTCTTATGACTTGTTATTTTTTTGGAATAATTTCTAGAATTTATATCATGTTTCCTTGCATCTATTATCCATCTAGATTCATATCATCTTCTGGACACATTTCATTCCATCCAAGGCTTTCCTATAAGTAAACGCATAAAATAATTCAAAACCATTCCTTGAAATGTACATTCATATTTCCTAGTTTCATAATCAATGAATGGAAAAAAGAAATGGATCCACCATAGGACCGAAGATGGTCAATTCCCAAAAAAATTGAGAGTATAAGTTCAAACATACAGTTTATAGGCTTCCAACTATCTAATATTAATGAAACACTTCTTTTTTTCAACATATAGCTTTAAATATTTTAAATTTACATGTTTTCATGATTCATTAATCTCTTTTCCTTTAGAACATAAATATTCTTCTCAAATATGTGATTTGAACCTATAATTCCAAACATATCAATCATTAGAAGTTAAACTTTAAATAATTATAATCCCATATAAATTTCTAATCAACTAATATGTATTATCCTTTAATTCTCATAAAATTATCATATATAATAGGGTAACCATCTATAACTTATTTTAAAAACTATTCACATAACTTACTTAATAGATTTTCCTACTCAAAATAGTATTTTTCTATAGGTCAGGGACATTCAAATCTTCTATAAGCATCAATAATCCCCTATTTTTCATCCAAATATTGACCACTCATTATCAAACATTTTTCAATGATTAATTATCCACTATATGAAATTTTAAAAACCTTTATTATACATTGTTGAATATGAATATTTTATCACCATTTGAATGAAAAGATACTCTAAGGTTAATCACCCAAGATTTTGTGATAGTGTTTACACTTACAAGTAATTATTATATTCATTTAGTAGATTGGTAAGATTTGAACTATTAGGGGATGATTTTTTTTGGTGTTTTCGCTGTACATTTTTTAATTATTTATGGTATACCCATTCTTCCCAAAATTATAGTATATAGTTCCCCATCCTACCATCTTCCTTATGCACTTATCTCATGACTTATAATTGGAGTGCTTCTTCCAATATGATTTCCTTCATTGAGGTAATAATCCATTTTCATTAGTATTAAGTTAAATTCCAGTATGTAATTGGACTTTACTCTACCTAGGGTCCTCATTTATGATTATGTTCAATATATCCTTAAACACAACATCTTTTTTCCACTATAATTACTAAGCACAATCATCAAAGAATCCCAGAATTCCAAAATTAATGATAGAATAAGAAGTGTCTATACATCATCAAAAAAATTGACCTTTACTAATTTGAGATATCCATGGATCATATTAAAGACATTTACTTGATATGTAGTGGTCCATAATTCCAAAAAAACTTATGTTGGATAACCATCAAAACATAAAAAACCTATTATGTGTCTCTTTTCATATATATCATTCAAATACATTAAAACATTAATTATGACTTTTGTCTCTTGAATGATGAAAGAAACATTTATTTCTATATACATTCATACCTATGATATAACATTTATATACCACTTCTAAAAAACATATTTCTCTATAATTACAAAATTTAATCTGTAAAATGGAACTTCTATGTCCTTTTGAATAAGATGATCTTCATTTTACGACCTCCAAAAGCCAAAATCTATTCCATCAAATTTATTAAACCATATCTTTCCTTCATCTGATGTAATAAAAAAGACATTTTTGGTTATTGAACTTATAATTGGGAACAACATTTATCTAATACCACTTTTTAGGAATCCTAGAAATTCAAATTATATATACTGCTTGTAATACAACTTTAACTCCACACACTGATCCACTAGAATCTGGAATGCAGTAGTGTAGTGAAAATTTTAAACCTCTAGAAGTTTCCTCCAATAAAGTATATCAGATATTAGAATAATCTAAACCTAATCAGCTCATGAAGTCTTCCTTGATCACAAACACAAGAAATACAAAAAATTTATGGAAACGAATGTACTTAAAATGTTAAAATAGAACAAAATAAATGAACATAGAATTTAACATGATTTGGATGATTTGTTTTATGGGAATAAAATAAATAGTATTGTAAAATTTTCCATTACAATTGAAAAAGAAAATATATCACAAGAGTTAAAAATTAATAAGTAAAATTAATTACTAGATCTCATCGCTTTTCATTGAATATCCAAAATTATGAAAAAATATTTTCACTAAATGTCACACCAACTTTTATACAATGTTTTCTTTAGTAAACCTATAATAAATTCTCCCCTAAATTCATTGATAATTAAGATTAAGTTATTTAGAATCATTATTATCCAAGTTACCCCTAGTTTCACTAGAAATATAGAGCTTCAGTTCCACTCAATAAAACCATCGACAAAGGTGAACATATGATGGTCTAGATCACATTGCAGATAAACTACTATTGATATCTACACCTCATATCTAGGCCATCATTTAGCGATAGAAATTAAACTAAATTTAATTATAATATAAGTAATTCTAGTGAACTGAACCAGACTTTAATTCCTAAATAATGGATAATTGGGTTTTTATTTCAACATAGGTATATTTTAAATGTTTTTTTTTGACGAGCGAAGAAATAATTTGTTTTAGATGTTTCAATTATAGAAGTTTTAAGGAATTAGATGAACTAAATTCATTAAATATGATGTTATAGAAGTTATTGAGAGATATATAAGTGGAAGAAATTAGTCAAAATATTTGAATATCATGCCTAAGAAGAAGGTGGAGTTTCCATGATGAATCGTGTAAAAAGTGTTGTTGTTTTTCATTTTGATATTCTCAACCAGTATGTGATGGAAAAGTTTGGTGGTAAATGGGAATCAATATAAACTTGTTCGTCAATGGAAGTGAATTTTATCTCTTTTTTTCTTTAATTTCATGTTACAATCCTTTCTTGAAGCACTGAATAGTAAATACAACTGAGGGAGTGATCCCTGGGACTTAATGAACCATCCAAAATCCTTGTAAGCAGAGTGACCCCAAGCATAGGAGTTCCATATCCTAAAACTACCACCATACAATGAGTTTAGTGGATATCAGTACATCGACACATTTCCTTTGTAAGATCATTGGATTATCCCTGTGTGGGTGAATAAATTAAAATACTTATGTCTTGTTTCTATGCTTTACATTCCATCTCCAAAATATAAAATTGTTTGTGTGAGTTAAGAATTATTAATGAATCTAATTAAGGGATAAAATATGAAGGATAAAAATCAGGTAATAATATATAAAAACAAATAGAAACCCTATTATCAATGAAGGAATGATCATCTAGTGTGGTGAGAGTTTAAAGAATTAGTTTATATATTGGAATGGGTCAGATACCCTGATTCATCCACCCTTCCCAGTGTATCTCTCAATAAATACCCTTTTTGGGATCAAAACAGGGTCCCTTCTATATTTTGATGGCATGTGCTATTATTTACATATAATATTATTTTTTGGGATATTTTCAAAGAGATCTTGGGATAGAATACTCTGATGAATTAGATTTATTAACAGTGATGCATGGAATTTTATAATGAAATGGACCTATGTATATTATTTGATGAGACTTGAGATATGATAATTCACTAGTTATTTTTTAACCTAGTTTTTCTTATATGGTTATTGTGTGTGTGTACATGGATATTTATTATGATTTTACTACATGATTAATTATTCATACATGATATTGACTCTATTTTTGAACCATAGTTTAAGGTCTAGTGAGTATATAGATATTTTTGAAATCAAGAGATGTGGTATTGGATTTGTTGACAATAGGTGTTAGATTTACTAATAGGTAAAGAGGTTGGGTTTTGGGGTTGATGATAATAGTTGGTTAGAAATAATTCTAAAAGGTTGGTATAAGTGTTTTGTAATAAAATTATATCACATTTTGGGATATGAAATCAGGTTGTGATTGGATTTCATTAAAAATTATAAAATGAAATACATTCATTTTTTTGTAATATATTTGAGTATAATACATAATTTATTTGGTAAATAAGATTTATTAAATAAGTGAAATTGAAAAAAAACATGGAGAAGATCCATATATATATAAAATCTTCCAAACCCCTAAAAAAGGTTTTTTATTGAGTCTGAATTTGGAAAAGTATGGTTCATAAGAAATATAGTTGATATGGAAGATTTCCAAAGAACTAAAAATGAATAAGTTTTTAAATATCTTGAGATATAAGGGGAAAACAAACCATATATAAATATTATCAGTTACGTATAAGTTTTTACAGTTTTTGACTAAGAAGAATGGGAATAATTATCATGTTGTGACCCATAGCTTCACACATTGATGTTTGTATACATCTAAATGTGTCAAAAAATATTTCTCTATTAGAACATGGGCCATGACCTGACTGGTTGGAGAAAACCATAATGTCATTAAATGTAAATGTAACCAAGAAAATATGTGATAGTAACCTTTGGAAGAAGTTATTGTCTAGTTGTGGATTATGATATACATTATCAACTATTACAATTAATAATGGTCATGTAGTGAGAAAAAATTCTACATAATGAAGAGACAGAGATGGATTTCAGTGGTTTTTTATTTTTAGAGATGCCCACTCTATAGAGAATAAACATGTTTCATCCAATCAAGATAAAAGAAGGACCGCACCATGTCATATTGGATACCCCATTAAGAGGTTTAGAAACATTTCTGTGATACTAATTATTTGAATGTATTTTTCCTTGCAATAGGTTTGAAGAATTGAGAAGGGATGGATAATTATGGAATGATATTAAATGTAATTAAATACAATATTTAAGTTGATTTTGCAGATCTAGATGTTGACTGGGCATCACACCTTGAAGATTGATGACACACTATTATTAGGATAAGTTAATATCACTGTATTTAAAAAACCATTTAGGAGTGGCTTAATAATATGTGGAATAATTTCATGATAGCTTTTCCAAACAATTGGGTATTGTAGTGGCACATATCATTATGTGGTAGTTTAAAAAATTGAAAAAAGAATTTGGGGTGGCTTTAAGAACCACCATGAAATGATTAGCAATTATTTTTCATTTTATTAAAAAAATATTATATATTATTTATTATTTATTATTTATTTAGGCATAAATATGTGTTGGGTGATATTCAAACTCCTTGTTGATTGGTTATTCTGCATATCCTTTACCACTCCATTAATTCCTTTATGTGGAGACTAAGCAGACTTTAGTATAATAATACATATAAAGTGAAATACATGTAAATACATATATGTGTGTTCATATATATATTCATAATTTATAAATACATACATATAAAAATATTATTACATATAAATTTATATAAAAGTATTTATATATAAATTTAACAATATATACAAATATTTATAAATAAATATTTAGAATATATATATATATATATATATATATATAATTATCATAAATCTATGTAAATAAACACACGCACACAGAAATATAATTAAATATAATTTTATAGAAATATAAAAAAGATTATAATATATTTATTTATAATGAGATGATTTATATAAATGTATATAAATGTATTTTAATATACATAAATAAATATAAAAATCTATATATGTAAAAAAATTACATAAATATATTCAAATACATACATATATATAATTTTATATAAACATAAATAGAAATAAAAACACATTAAAGTATAAATATATACATGCATGCATGCATTGATACATATACATATATATATATACATATTCTCATTATATATATAAATACATATAAATATATAAATAAATATATGTAAATATATATAAATACATACATATATTTATAATTAAATATTATTGTATATAAACCTAAATATAAATAAATATATATAAATGTATATAAATGTAAATAAAAATAAATATATAAATATACACATATTTATATATATAAACAGGTATAAATATATAATTTTATATATATATATATATATCTAAATATAAAGCGGTATATATATATACATAAATATACATGATACAAATAGATTTCTATAAATTATAAATAAATGTTCATAAATATTTATAAATTATAAATAAATCTACATAAATATATATATATACAACTACATATATAATTTAATATAATTATATATACACATAAAAATGTAAATATACATAAATACAAACAGTGACACACACATATGTATATATATACATATAAATACATATAAATTTTTATAAATATATATAATTATAAATATATATAATTATAAATAAATAAATATCTATAAATATCTATAAATTTATATAATTATAAATAATTATACATAAATATATATATATATCCACACAAATATGTATGATTAAATATAATTATATATATATAAACACATATAAATATGAATATATATATATATATACACATACATAATATATAAAAATATACATATATATATACATATAAATATCTCAAGATATATATTTATTATGGTCCTGGATGTTACAATAAATGGAAACAATACATTCCCCTAAGCCAATAAGGAGAAGACACTTCCTCTCCAAGGGTTAAACCACTTCAATACTAACCCATTATATTTAATGGCCCGAAGGTCATGTGACATGATAGCCATTACATGGATTGAAGGCCCCCTACCTATATCATGTGATGAGAAAGCATGAACCTGTTGGATTTGGATACAAAAAAATCAACTTCTATGTACAGTATGATTTCATTTATTCATTATTTTGAATATAAATAAAATATATATTCACATCATGATTATTCTTTTATGCGAGATAGTATGTAATAATGTTTTAAGTGTACTTGTTTCATTGTAATGTCATTACAGTTTCCTGCTATGATGAGAACCATGAATTTCCATGATAATATTATTATTGATAATTTCTATATCTAGATGATATTGTTTGATAGGACACAACTAATACAGGCTATCAGGGGTTGAGAGTCATGGGACATTGAGACACCTTTTCATGTGGCATGCCCTTGGTAATAATCAGTGAATGTGATTATGAGAACATGATCTACCAATACGAAATCCAAATTTATATGTTTCATTTGATATTCCTATATACAGGAATGTGTATTGATTATTAGGATTTAAGATTATTATTAATGAATTATATGTATTTTATACTTTGATGTGTTAATGAAACCCATGATAACACATGATCACGGTGAAGTATGATATATTAGGTGTATCATGAGTGATATTACATTAATGGATAGTGTGATAAAGTATTTATCCCTTATGTTATTTAATTTAAGTTTATATCTTAGGTCCATTGATGTAAATTGAACTACTTGATTATGTCTATGGCCATGATGGTGTTGTTGGTAAGATTATTTTTGAAAGTCAATGAAAGAGACATTGAGAATATAGGTTGATGACACCAGTATACAACCTGCTTGATTAGAGATATAATCATAAGGGATTATATTAAATAGTGTATATTCATAGGTGGTTATAATTCATTGCAAAATTAAATTCTTTCTCTATGGTTGTTTTTTTTTTGTGTTACTAAACACTAACCATAAACTTTTGGTAGAGTATCCTAATACCACTTAGAAAAGGACCCAAAGGGTCACACACTAAGTGTATTCAAAACCTTAGATAAATTTCATATGAATTTAACATTTTTCAAAAATATTATTCCCATATTTGGATTAATAATTAGTCATGTTTATTAGATCTCAAATATTCAATCATCAGTTATTCAAGATAATATATTTGTAAACTGAATATTAAATGAATACTATGTCACCTAGTATTTATTTAATTATGTGAATATAAAATATTTATTTATTCTATTGTATTCACAAGGTAAAAAAATATTTATTTATATAGTTATGTAAATATTGAAAAAATATTTATTCATGAATTTATATGAATATAATATATTCATATTTTTTGATTAATAATGTAGTGATATTTAATTAATTAATTAATTAATAATTATTTAAATCCAGGTAAATATTGAGGGGGATTGGTGCACCAAATTTAATGTCTCAATGAGAAATGTTATACTTAATATTATTTTAATAAATATTAATTGATTTACTCAAGAAAAATAATTTTTGTTTTAATCATGCTTTTAGAACATGTCAAGTAATTATTATTATTATTATTATTATTATTATTATTTAGTCATGGGGTTTTCCATAAATTTATAAAAATAATAAGGTCACTTGTGTAATTATTTATATTCTAACCCAAGCACTATATAAACATGGTTATGACTTTGTGTGAAATGTAAAGCTTTATTTCACTATTGTGAACAATGAATTAAAGAGATAATCCTCTCAATCCCTAGAGGGATCCATCCCTATAATGATCTTAAGAATAAAAATAAATTTCAATACTCCACTAGATCTAATTATTTCTCCCTTGAAGGATTTGGTTCCAACAAAAAATCATCATTTCAAGTGATATATTCTTCTACACTAGCACCCATATAATTCTACAGTGATGGTCAGAGGTTCACAGACCACATGTATATCACCACTTGATAGAATCTACCATTTATTCCTCCAACACAAAGATAGTATGACAACAGTGGTATACCAATTCATTGATGAAGAGATAAATTTATCCAAAGTTAATTATTTTGTCAAATAAATTAAATATAACTTATATGTGAAAAGATATTGTCTTTTTGGATTTATAAAATGAATTTTTATCTAGTTTTTATGAGAAATCTGAAGAAATTGATGGAAAATATTGGTGTATATAACGACCCAAAGTTTCATTAATGGAAATACCTCTTGATCTAATTAAATGTCTCTTTATGTTTATATAAAATGTCAACTTCTTTGGTTTTATGATAAGAATTTTGACCATTACTAATATAGTCGTTGAACAGTGATAACATGATTAGTATAAATATAGGGCTTTAATAAATCTAAATTTACTCAGACAAAGGAAGCGATGGCCTCATCCAGTATAATTTCCCCATTTGAAGACCATTTTTCGGAGCTCGGAAAAGAGGTGGCATCTTTGGGATTCTCTCTTGACCAATCCTAAGCTGAGCTTCATCATGTCAAGGTCGAACGTGACCGACTATGGGAAAAGTGGAAGTTGATTGAAATTACCACACGAGCGATGTTATCTGAGCCACCCCAAGAGTCTGTCACCATCGCACACCTTACCCTTAGGTCTTATGCGGCTGTTTTAAGGGGTTATGTAACAAATAAGTTTAACTATTTTCATGTACATTATTTTTTTATATAATGATGAATATAATTTCTAGTCATTTTTTATACATTGTAAATAGTTTTTAAAGTACAAATAGTGTTTTTAATTATTATTTAATTAAGAATTATATTTTATTAAATTAAGGGATTTTTTAATTAAATAATATTTTAATAAAATGTTATTATTATTATTAAATTAATTTTTATTAAATATAACTGATCTTATAATTTTATGAATGAAATTATGATTTTTATTAAGGTTTGAAAGCCATTTCTGTCAAAACCCGTGAATTTTCGATAAATGACAGTTTTTATTTTAAAAGTAAAAATTAACATATTTAGAAAATTATTTAGATAAAATAAATGTTATTTCTGGAATCAGGACGTCGAAATTATCCAATAGTGAATTTTTCATAATTTTCTGAGACAATCAAATATTTGGGTAAAAATTAAATACCGTTTAAATATATAATGTGTTTTATGACATCATAATGACCCAATAGTGATGTAATAAAATACTATAATCTTTATGGTCGGCCAATATATGTTTTCACATTAAAATAATGTGATTTTGGGATTGTTTGACTTACTTTTCAAAGCATTAATGGACCCCTCAAGACTTATTAAACACCTTGTCTTTTTAAATTAATTTCCATGGGAGTGTGACTCACCTCCACATAAGAAACCTCATTATTTTAAGAAGTTCGGACTTGGGCCTTATAAAATATTGTTTTCCTCTTTCCTTTGACAAAAACCATAGGAAAAACCATGGTATGGTTTGTGTTCTGGATTAATTTAATATAAGGGGTCGCAAACCTAAATAATAAAGAATCCCCTCACCTTTCCTATATAAACCCACCCAAGCTCCCAATTCATCCTCACTCAAATCCTTTGGAGTTCATACAACTTCTGCCCTACTCTCTCTAGAATCCTCCCAAGGTTCCCCAAGCTCCCAATAAGCCTCTCACAAGCCTCTCTCTAGCCTTTGGAAGCACACATCCAAGTAAGGGTTTTTCTTCCTTTCTCATTTTTGTCAATTTTATTTAAGTTGTTTTGCCCTTTTAATTTCAATTATGAATGTTGGGGTATGGTTTCTCACCTCCCTCATACTGCCCTCTTTATGTTTGAATTATGGGATACCCCTTTCTCTATTATTAAATGCCTCCCATATACACTCGTTACTATGCCGAAATTCCGAAAGGAACTTCTCTCTCCTCTTTTACATTCAAGCAATAATTTTGTATCATGAATCTAAATTCCATTAAAAAAATTGGTACATGTATCTATATGACCTCATTATTGTCCATTAAATATAAATATGATGAGGAACCCCTTTCTCTCTCTTCAACCATTTTTTCTTATGTCACGCTGTTACGCTGCCGAAATCGCACCGATTTTCTAAGCCAATGCCATTGTGTAGTGGATACCATGCCCATTTCTCCATCAAGGGTATTCAACTTTATGCACATTTAATTATTGATTACAAAGTTTAATATATGAATTCAACATTCCTTTATCGTGGAATAAATGATTATGTTTTATGAATCCATGTTTTATGATCCATGTGGCACACTTATGCATGAAATGAAATGTTTAAGAAGGGTGTGCCCTTATAGCGCTCCAATGCATTGGGTAAAGTATAGTATCATGATACGTCATTTGAAATTAGTGTTTACTCATGCTAAATCAAGTGAAATGAGGGTTTACTCGTGCTTCATGTGAAATGAGGATTTACTCATGCTCTATGTGCAATGAGCCTTGGCTCATGCTAATTCCATGTTAAGTGTTGTTGCCCCATTTCCATGTTATGATTATCATGATTTATCATGTCTTTATGTTCATGTTTCTTTTATGATCTATTGACATGCCTATTGTATAACATGTATTGTACTCCTCATGTTATTCCATGTGTACTCCCTTACTGGGCTTTATAACTCACCCTTTTCTTATGCATGTCCTCAGGTTATCCCATGCAATGCTAAGTACGAGGGAATGTAGTGGTCATGTAAAGGAAGTTTTCAATAAAGATGTTGTATTCCATGTTTTAAGTTTTTATGTAATGATCCTAATCCCCAAAGACACTAAACCTCTCGGTCTCCTTTGTTGTATCAAGTGAAGTTTTATGTAATAAATCATGTTTAAGTTTGTAATAAAAAGAAGGGTTGTCATAGTTGGTATCAGAGGATAGGTTTAGTTATTTTTGGGATTAGGAAACCCTAGTAAAGCCTTAGATACAAGACTAAGTATAATAAAAACATCTCTATGTTTTGGTAAGTATTGAGTAAGTGGTTTTTCAAACAAATACATCCCTGTCTGGATACGATCAGGTAGAGGCGGCTCTGGCACAGATGTATCCTAGGTGTAAAACCCGAAAACACCGCTTTGAGCTAGACTCGAACGGGAACTGGTGCACGACAACGGGCCTTGTTGCACTCTTGTTTATGACACTCCCAGGGGATATGTTTTGATAAATTTACAAGATTAGTATGAACCCTTATTAAGGGAATTAAAAAAATGACCCTAAGAATATATGTTAGAAAGTAGATCATGAAAAGCCTAGATTGAAGCCTATAGACTCATGAGTAAAGAAATAAAAGTTTATTTATAAGTCATCAACTTTTGTATTTGGATTAACCTTTATTTGTTACCCCTAACTTTCTTTTTATTCTAGCCAATGGCCGGTAATAGGAGGACTCGGGCTAACAACCAATGTGTAGATCTGTGTGATCACTGTACTAATGAGACACCCAATCCAATGGGAGCAGGAATCGCGAACTTTGTCATGCTTCTCTCTCATCTTACTCAAGCTTTGAATAGAAACACGGGTCAAGAGGAACGTCCAAACCACCCTAAGAAGGAACAAGTCACTATTGAGAGCTTCATGAGGCAAAGGCCTCCTACTTTTAGTGGATCATCTGATCCCACGATCGCTGAACAATAGATCAACTCCATTGAAAAGATCTTCTCCATCCTTCAATGTTCTGAACAAGAGAAGGTTCTCTTGGCTGTTTATCGTATGGAGGTTGAAGCTGATCAATGGTAGAAGTTGATCAAAAATACGAATCCTGAGGAGGATATAGAGGTGTTGGAATAGAAGGATTTCCGGAAGATGTTTTTCGATAAATATTTTCCACGCACCCTCCGGCTTAAGATGGAAAGGGACTTCCTTTCCCTCAAGAAAAAAGATGAAGAATCTGTTGGAGCGTATGAGGGAAACTTAAAAAGGCTTGCACGATACACTTATGGATTTGTCGTTACCCCCAAATGCAAGTTTGACCACTTCTTTGGTGGTCTTAAGTCTAGCTTGCGGAAAGCATTAGCGATCCGTGACTTCGACAGCTATAAGGAAATTGTCTGATGTGCCCTCAAGGTCGAAATGGAGATCGAGGAATCACAAGGGTATCATGGGGAAAAGAAGCGTAAGGTGGACTTCAATTTTGGTGGTCCGGTGGATAAATCCAATGGTGCTAAGAAGATACAGCACCCCACTTTCCAAAAGTGTGGAAAAAGGCACCCTGGAAATTGCCTTAAGGGGACGATAAAATGCTTCAGGTGTGGAAGAGAAGGGAACCTAGCTGTTAATTGTCGGCAAGAAAGACATGTGGCTGCGACAGAGGAGAGGAACGCTCTGTTCGAACCTCAACGTATTTTTCAATGCTACAAATTAAAATAACCGGGTCATTTTGCAAATCAGTGCCCTAATCCAAGGGTTTTCGGAGACAACCAACAACCTCCAAGGCAGTAAGGAAGAGCTTTTTCCATCACTTCTGCCGAAGTGAACCCCGACAACGAAGTGGTGACAGGTATGCTAGTTATTCATTCAAGAATAGTGAACGTACTTTTTGATTCAGGTTCTATGCATTCTTTTATATCTCTAAAGTTTAGTAGAACAATCCCAACACCACCACAAATCATGGAAGTGAAGATGTCGGTGAGTACAGAAAATGGGGCAATCATTGCATCCCATGAATATAAGTCCCCCTCTGTTATAGTCTGTGGATTGAATTTCTCGAGGAACCTCATCATACTCCCTCTGGTGGAATTTGATGCAATTCATGGAATGGATTGTCTTTCCTTATATAGAGCCAATATAAATTGTCGGGAGAGGGAAATCACACTCCATATGGAGAATCAACCCCCAATTATTTACAAGTGTCAGGAGGAAGATGAATCTCCTTTAGCTCCATCATATCAAGCATGGATATTACTGCCCTATGAGCACGCGTATCTGGCTCAGATGATTGATTCCAAGGATGAAACCATCCTTTAATAAATGCCTATTGTGAGGGAATTCACGGAAGTGTTTCTGGAGGAACTGCCTGGTCTTCCTCCTAGAAGAGATGTTGAGTTCTCAATTGAACATATACCTAGGGCGCTACCAATATCCAAGACTCCATATAGAATGGCTGTTTTTGAGCTTGAAGAGCTGAAGAAACAACTACAGTAGAATCTGGATAAAGGGTTTATATGCCCAAGTGCTTCACCGTGGGGTGCACCAGTCCTCTTCGTCAAAAAGAAGGATGGGTCAATGCGGCTTTGCATCAATTATCATGAACTTAACAAAATCATGATAAAGAACAAGTATCCTCTCCCAAGAATTGATGACTTGTTCGATCAGCTGCGTGGAGCACAATACTTCTCCAAGGTGGACTTGCGGTCGAGATATTATCAAGTAAGGGTGAAGAAGGAAGATGTACCCAAGACTGCTTTTCGTACAAGATACGGGCACTATGAATTCATAGTAATGCCTTTCGGACTCACCAATGCTCCAACAATATTCATGGACTTTATGAATAGAGTCTTTATAGATTACCTTGACAAATTTTTGGTAGTCTTTATAGATGATATTCTAATATACTCCAAAACTAAGGAGGATCATGAGGAGCATTTAAAAACTGTACTAGAGACTTTGCACAAGGAGAAGCTCTATGCAAAGTACAGAAAGTGTGAGTTCTGGTTGAAGGAGGTCTCATTCTTGGGTCATATCATCACAAGAAATGGGATATCTGTAGACCACTCCAAAACAGATGCAATTGAGGGATGGCTGAGGCCAACACCGGTAACAGATATCCATAGCTTCTTGGGGTTAGCTGGATATTATCTACGTTTTGTGAGAAATTTCTCACAATTGTCCAACCCTCTTACCAAGCTAACTCGGAAGGGAGTAAAGTTTTCTTGGAGTGATGAATGTGAAGAAAGCTTCAAGGAGTTGAAAAGGAGGCTTATCACTGTGCTCGTACTCACTTTACCCTCAAGTGGGGAACTTTTTGTGGTATTTAGTGATGCTTCAAAGAAGGGATTAGGTTGTGTGCTCATGCAGAATGATAAAGTGGTATCCTATGCCTCAAGGCAGTTGAAAATCCATGAGAGAAACTATCCAACGCATGATCTGGAGTTAGCGGCAGTGATCTTTGCCTTGAAAATCTGGTAGCATTATCTCTATGGGGAGAAATGTGAGATATATACTGACCACAAGAGTCTTAAATATATATTCACATAGAAAGAGCTTAATATGCGCCAGAGAAGATGGATAGATCTCATCAAGGATAATGACTGTTCAATACATTACCACCCTGGGAAAGCGAACAAGGTGGCAGATGCCCTAAGTAGAAAGGACCCAGTGATTCTATCAATGATGAGAATTTAGAAGGATACAATCTTCTTGGACTTGATGAAGATGGATGTGGGAATCATAAAGAAGGGAAAATCATCAATCTTTTCACAAATGATTGCTCAACCATCTCTTTTGGAAAGGTTAAAGGATGATGTGGGAATTCATGAAAAATTGGAAGCTATCAAAAAAGGGAAATCCTCAGAGTTTAATGTTAATGAAGAAAGAATTGTGCATTTTGGGAAAAGACTATGTGTTCCATCGAGTCCAGAGCTGAAGAAGGAACTTTTGGATGATGCACATAGTTCAAATTTCTCTATTCACCCAGGGAGAACAAAGATGTATCGAGATCTCCGAGATAACTTTTTGTGGGATAATATGAAGAAGGAGATCGTTGAATATACATCAAAGTGTCTGGTGTGTTAGAAAGTGAAGGCAGAGAGGCAGAAGTCTAAGGGGATGATGCAACCATTTCTCATACAAGAATGGAAATGGGAGAACATCAACATGGACTTTGTCACTGGACTTCCAAGGACATCCAAAGGCAACAATGAAATCTGGGTTGTTGTGGATCGTCTTACAAATACTGCACACTTCATTGCTATTTAGGAGGATTTCTCTTTGGATCAACTGGCATGGATATATATCAGGGAAGTGGTAAGGTTGCATGGAGTACCACTATCTATTGTGTCTGACCGAGATCCAAGATTCACCTCTAAGTTTTGGAAGAGTCTTCAAAAAGCTCTAAATATTGAACTGAACTTCAGTACGGCCTATCATCCTCAAACTGGTGGCCAATATGAGCGGACTATCCAAACACTTGTGGACATGTTGATAGCATGATCAATGGACTTTAAAGTAGGACGGGATCAACATCTTCCTCTGGTTGAGTTCTCTTATAATAACAGTTTCCACTCGAGCATCCAAATGGCACCATATGAAGACCTGTATGGGAAAAGGTGAAAAACACCGGCATGTTGGGATGAGGTCGGTGAACGTAAGCTGCTTGGACCAGAAATGGTCGAGGAAATGGTGGAGAAGGTAAAAACCATTTAGCATCATATCAAGGCAGCTCAGAGTCGACAGAAGATTTATGTGGATAATCGTCAATGAGACCTTGAGTTTAAAGTTGGAGACATGGTTTTTCTACGCATATCTCCATGGAAGAAGGTCATAAGGTTTGTAAAGAAAGGGAATTTAAGTCCAAGGTACATCGGCCCCTTTGAGATTCTTGATTGTGTCAGGACTTTTGCATATCGACTATCACTTCCACCTGCCATGGCCAAAGTACATGATGTCTTTCATGTATCCCTCTTAAGGAAGTACATACCGAACCCTTCACATGTACTCTCTTCTGAGGTGGTACAATTTTAAGATGATATTTCTTATGAGGAGCAACCAGTGAAGATCTTAGATCGTAGAGAAAAATTTCTACGAAATAAGACAATGCCCCTCGTCAAGGTGTTGTGGAGAAACCACAAGTTTGAAGAAGCAACTTGGGAATCGGAGGAAGTGATGAAGCTGAGTTACCCACATCTGTTTTAGTATGGGAAAAGGAAAATTTCGAGGGAGAAATTTCTTAAGGGGGGAATATTGTAACGACCTAAAGTTTCATTAATGGAAATCCCTCTTGATCTAATTAAATGTCTCTTTATGTTTATATAAAATGTCAACTTCTTTGGTTTTATGATAAGAATTTTGACTGTTGCTAATATAGCCTTTGAACAGTGATCACATGATTAGTATAAATATAGGGCTTTAAAAAATCCAAATTTACTCAGACAAAGGAAGCGATGGCCTCATCCAGTAGAATTGTCCCATACGAAGCCCATTTGTCGTAGCTTGGAAAAGAGGTAGCGTATTTGGGCTTCCCTCTTGACCAAGCCCAAGCTGAGCTTCATCATGTTAAGCTCGAACGTGACCGACTACGGGAAAAGTGGAAGTTGATTGAAATTACCACTCGAGCGATATTATCTGAGCCACCCCAAGAGTCTATCACCATCGCACACCTTACCCTTAGGTATTTTGCGGCTGTTTTAAGGGGTTATGTAACAAATAAGTAGTACTATGTTCATGTACATTATTTTTGTATATAATGGTGAATACAATTTCTAGTCATTTTTGATACATTGTAAATAGTTTTTAAAGTACAAATAGTGTTTTTAGTTATTATTTAATTAAGAATTATATTTTATTAAATTATGGGATTTTTGAATTAAATAATATTTTAATAAAATGTTATTATTATTATTAAATTAATATTTTTTAAATATAAATTATCTTATAATTTTATGAATGCAATTATAATTTTTATTAAGGTTTGAAGCCATTTCTATCAAAACCCATGAATTTTCGATAAATGTCAGTTTTTATTTTAAAAGTGAAAACTAACATATTTAGAAAAATATTTAGATAAAATAAATGTTATTTATAGAATCAGGATGTCGAAATTATCCAACGGTGAATTTTTCATAATTTTCTGAGACAGTCAAATTTTTGGGTAAAAATTAAATACCGTTTAAATATATAATGTGTTTTATGACATAATAATGACCCAATAGTGATGTAATAAAATACTATAATCTTTATGTTCGGCCAATATATGTTTTAACATTAAAATAATGTAATTTTGGGTTTTTTTGACTTAATTTTCAAAGCATTAATGGACCCCTGAAGACTTATTAAACACCTTGTCTTTTTAAATTAATTTCCATGGGAGTGTGACTCACCTCCACATAAGCAACCTCGTTATTTTAAGAAGTTAGGACTTGGGCCTTATAAAATATTGTTTTCCTCTTTCCTTTTCCAAAAACTATGGGCGAAAACCTTGGGATGGTTTTTGGTTTGGATTAATTTAATATATGGGGTCCCAAACCTAAATAATAAAGAATTCCCTCACCTTTCCTATATAAACCCACCCAAGCTCCCACTTCATCCTCACTCAAAGCCTTTGGAGTTCGTCAAACCTCTTCCCTACACTCTCTAGAATCCTCCCAAGGTGCCCCAAGCTCCCAAGAAGCCTCTCACAAGCCTCTCTCTAGCCTTTGGAAGCACACTTCCAAGTAAGGGTTTTTCTTCCTTTCTCATTTTTGTCAATTTTCTTTAAGTTGTTTTGCCCTTTTAATTTTAATTATGAATGTTGGGGTATGGTTTCTCACCTCCCTCATACTTCCCTCTTTATGTTTGAATTATGGGATACCCTTTCTCTCTTATTAAATGTCTCCCATGTACACCCGTTACTATGCCGAAATTCTGAAAGGAACTTCTCTCTCCTCTTTTACATTCAAGCAATACTTTTGTATCATGAATCTAAATTCCGTTACAATTTTTGGGACATGTATCTATATGACCTCATTACTGTACATTACATTTAAATATTATGAGGAACCCCTTTCTCTCTCATCAACCATTTTTTCTTACGTCATGCCGTTAAGCTGCCGAAATCGCACCGATTTTCTAAGCCAATGCCATTGTGTAGTGGATACCATGCCCATTTCTCCATCAAGGGTATTCACCTTTATGCACATTTACTTATTGATTACAAAGTTTCATGTATTAATTCAACATTCCTTTATAATGGAATAAATGATTATGTTTTATGAATCCATGTTTTATGATCCATGTGGCACACTTATGCATGAAATGAAATGTTTAAGAAGGGTGTGCCCTTATAGCGCTCCAATGCATTGGGTAAAGTATAGTATCATGATACGTCATGTGAAATGAGTGTTGACTCATGCTAAATCAAGTGCAACGAGGTTTTACTCGTGCTTCGTGTGCAATGAGGATTTACTCATGCTCTATGTGCAATGATCCTTGGCTCGTGCTAATTCCATGTTAAGTGTTGTTGCCACATTTCCATGTTATGATTATCATGATTTATCATGCCTTTATGTTCATGTTTCTTTTATGATATATTGATATTCCTATTGTCTAACATGTATTGTACTCCTCATGTTATTACATGTGTACTCCCTTACTGGGCTTTATAGCTCACCCTTTTCTTATGCATGTCCTCAGGTTATCCCATGCAATGCTAAGTACGAGGGAATGTAGTGGTCATGTAAAGGAAGTTTTCAATAAAGATGTTGTATTCCATGTTTTAAGTTTTTATGTAATGATCCTAATCCCCAAAGACACTAAAACTCTCGATCTCCTTTTTTGTATCAAGTGAAGTTTTATGTAATAAATCATTTTTAAGTTTGTAATAAAAAGTAGGGTTGTCATAGTGTACATGGGTTTTACCTACTTATGTTGTTCCATAAAACCCTCAAGTGGTATCAGAGTGGGTAAAATAATAATTTATTATTATTTATTATTCATTGATCAATTATATGAAATTTTTGTTATCTTTTCACTTACAGTTTATTAGTTATTTAATACATAGCTTAATTAATATGTTTTCAATATGTTAATTATATTCATTTATGTTTCATATTACCTTAATAATATTAAGAGTAGATGAATAATGATCATAGATTCTATTAGGAGGTGTTGAGGATTATAGTTATAGATAGTGGTACACAGTGTGTGAACCAAATTACACATCATGTTCCCAAGTTCACTACACCTGGATGTGTCATAGGATAAATAATATACAAAGAACTAATTACATGTGTATCATTTAATGCTCATGTAATATTGACCATGCTCTCTTGGGGAATGATCTGTTGTCCACACAATGTCGTCTAAATAATTTAGTGGTGAAATTCCCACTAACCATGTTGTTAAATACATGGAATTACTTCATGTGTGACTGAACTTTGTTATCATTAATGAGATACATGGCATGAAAATATAATACATGCCTTGTGGATCATTAGTTCTCACATACAAAGAGTATTAAAAATCTATAGTTGAGTTACATTAACACATGGAAAGTGGAACACACAATATGTAGCTCGTTAGTACACATTGTGTAACACGGATGAGATACATGTCGAGTCCCTATATGTTAAACCTAGATACATGGAAAGTAATGAAAATTTTGTTTAGATTGTTTGTAGACACCATGTAGTCACCCAATAAAGAAAAAAATAAAATTTTATAAATTATAATTAATTGAAACAATGAAAACGTAATTACACTATTTACATCATATGTGTTGGATATGTAATAATGGTTGAAATAAATACATAAATTCTCATTTAATTTTATTCATTTATTATTAAATAATTTTCAATATATTTATTTTCAATTTCTTGTTTACTATGGGTATCCCCAAGATACTTAATATGTTAATTAAGAATAAGGGAATTTATTAATTAATTAATAAGTAAATTGAATTTATTTAAGCATTTTTATCATAATAATAAATAATTAATTGAAATGAATGCTATATAGTATACTTTTATATATATATATTTTACTATGTGGATAACCATGATCTTAAACTATCCTTTGTTTGTTATTAGTTTATTTAATTTATAAATATTACATGGTTTTTGTAAAAATTAAAATTAAATAATGACTTGCATGTCATTCCTCTCCTATGAATTCATAAGGGAAATAAATACTATTTTTTATATTATACAAAACCCCTTAACTAATCCTTTGGTTCCCCTCACCTGAGAACTATTAAAATTATGAAATGTATAGATCTCCTAGTTGAGTGGAGGTAGTTCATGTTCGGAGTCAAGGCGAAACCACTCCAAAAATTACATGGGAGCATAGGTGGAATTTTACAACTCAAACTAAGCATGGTTTCAATATTTAATTCCCTTTGATCAAGGTTTGGTTTATCATATTCTAAATAAACCAATTATTAGAGAAGCTTATGGAAAATCACCTTTATTTATTTTAATTTTTTAAATTTCATTTTTATTTTTTTATGGGAATTTAATTTATTAAATTAATTAATTAAGAAGCATGAAATATGGGTTTCAAATAAATATTATAATATTGTTAAAAATTGTCTTGAATTAATTAACCACTGACGTGAAATCATATTAATATTAACAAGAATTTAACAACATAAACTGCGAAATTAACACATAATGATAAAAATTATCCCTAAAAATAAATATTATGATGGTGTATACTTCCAATAACTGATTTATAATTGAACCATCATTTAAAGTGAATAATTGGTCAAAGTTAGGGTGATTTCAATTATAATGTAATTTTAACTAGATCTCTTGGGTTGACTTAACTTAGCTTGAATAAAGCTTTGACTTACCAAGTATTAATTAGTGTAACTAATATTTAAAGAATCAAGGAAATTATTATTTTGGATTTTACGATTTTAGACTCCACTCAACATACCAAGGAGCTTGGAGTTAATGTATTTTGAAAGTTACAATTTCCTAAAACCCTTAAAATAACTTTTCAAGACCAAGTATTTGTTATGAGAAGATTTATATTGATCTTTGTCACTATAATATCAATATAATGTGATTTTATGAAACCAATTATGGGGGATATTTTGTTTTGATAAAATAGTGGAATATTAATAAATTAAATTAAATATATTATCTTATTTATAATATATATAATGTATAAAAATTATTCTCTTATTTAATATAGATATCAAAACCCACAAAACTTCATCTATATTAGTTTGATTCATTCTATATAATTATAATCTTCTCACCAAATAAAATTTTCATGAATAATATATATGCATATGCATTATAGTATGCTATGAATGAAAATTATATGTACTAGAAACCCCTATTCCTATGGTTTTAAGAAAATAGGCCATTGAGGAAGAACTGTCTCTCTATATGAAACATTTACATTAAGCCATGTATGTCCAATTTTTTTATGATATATAGAATTACCAGTGATTTTTTAAATCAACATGAGGTTATGGGTGTTTATAACATTATATCTCAACTTTGAGATATTTATCAAGAGAAGGAGAGACAAGAGAGATATGAGATCTCCAATGTATTTTTCACATGAAAGATAGTATAATTGATTCCATATGGTCCTTTTGTAGTCAACATGATTGGATACATGGAACTTTAATATATCTTATGGTTTATAATCCCCCATGAACTATGCACGAGGCTCATTTTATCCTCACTACCTAAGAGTATCTCTATTTTTATTATTAATTATAATATGATAAATAGTGGCATGACGCTTCCAAAATTTTATAATCATATTCTCCAAGTTGATATATACATGGGGAATAAAAATATTGTGGTCCTTATGGTATATAGGAAAAGGAATAACAAGGAAAATATCCCTAATAAACATTACAGGTCTAAGGCTTCCGACCACCATCCTTTGATGAAAATGAAGATTTAGAGGAATTAAAATGTAAAGTATGTGATATGTTTTCCATATTACATGATGGTATCTGATAAGAATATTAGTTGTTAAATAAGAAAGTATAAGCTTCAAGTGAATTTATTATCGAGTGTGATATTTATATATCTACACATTGGGTATTAGATATATCTTTTGGTTCCCATATATGTAATCAAATTTAGTAAACAAGTATATATCAAATGATTTTCATATGATAGGTGGATTGATAGGTTTTAAATAGTGTTTGGATGGCTTCTTTGGCCCTTAGAGACTAACACCTTTCATTTCCAACTGGTATAGTCTTTGTTTTGAAAATATTTTGATTAGATACCAAGAGTTACTAAATTAATAGCTTATGTTCCCCTCCTAGAGTTAAATGGTTTTATTTTCAGAATTAGAAATAAAATTTGTTTATTTTATAAATATAACATATGATATGTTATTATGGATTTAAATAATGTTCTTTTATGTATTAAATTAAAAAACCAAGTATTGAAAAATTGATAATTAATCAAGTTCTCGTGACTAATTTCACACCATATTGTGCCATCGATACATTGGTCATGAAAAATAGAATCAATTGAAAAATAATTATCATGATGATTTAATAGTATCATTTGAACTAAAACCACATTACATATGTCATGGTTTTTTACAAGTAAAAATAACTTATCCACCTCTTAGAAGACATGGATAAAGAGATATGGAGCGTCTATAATTTGTTTACACTAATGTGTGTGGAAAATTTATAGTAGAATATATAGTTGGATATTATTACATTATTTATTTTATTAATGATTTATGTAGATATTTATATGTCTATTTAATGAATTATAAGTGATAATATTTTGATAAATTTAAAGAATTTAAGAATGAAGTTGGAAATAAACTTGGTAAAAAGATAAAGAAACTTTAGTTTGATCAAGTTGGTGAATATCTTAACCAATAATTCATAAAATTTGTATGATATTGTGGGAATATATCAAAAAAAACACATCCTTATACACCATAGTAGAATTGTATTAGTGAAAGAAGGAATTGTAGCTTCCTTGACATGTTATGGTCAATGATGATCCATGAAAATTTTCCATTATCCTTTTAGGGATATGCATTAAACTTTATTTCATACACAATCAATCATGTACTATATAAATTATAAAATTTTATTCCTTTTAAGTAAGGGTGTAGAAAGAAACCTATGTTATCAAATGTTCAGGAATAGGGTTGTGAGCCATTTTTAAGGATAACATTGGAAACAAACTAGCACCATAAAGTGTGAAATGTATCTTTATAGGGTATCCTAATGAAATGATATAATACAATCTATAAAACCCCTAAGACCATATGGTGAATACCTCAAGATAATATATTTTTTATGAGAGTTAGCACATCGTCAAGGAGGATATTGAGAGAAAGATTTACATTAATGAAGTTGATGTTCAAGATTCTCAAGATTAGGTACAATAATATGTTCCATAGGTCACCATAGAAGATGTTTTTTATGTAATGTGTAGAAGCACTGGGGAGGTTAAAGAAACATTATAATATGGTATTATAGTCACCAAATATGGTGAATCATTATTGATTGAAAATAATGATCCTCTTTTCTATAAGGAGGAAGTAGAGAGTTTAAAATCTTCATGATGTAAATAATCTATGATTTATGATATGGATTCTATATATAATAACATTGTTTGGGTTATAGGTTATCCATGATTTGATGTAAATATAATTGGGTATAAATGGGTAATCAAGAGAAAAAATACATGGTAGTAAAAGTGAGTACTGGTGGGTAAAAGTTTTAAACATTGTCAAGGAATTAACTATTATGAAACCTTTTCTCCAGCTTCCATGTTTAAATATTTCAAAATTGAACATTCCATAGAAACTTATCATGACTATAAAATTTGGAATATGTATGTTAAAACAAAATTTCTTAATGGAAATCTTCAAGAATAATTATATATGAAAAAACCTAAATGGTTTTGACTCTATAAAACACTAATATGATATTCATGTTTCAAGGAAACATTTATGGGTTGAAGTAGACATCTCAATTAGTGGACATTCAGTTTGATGAATACATAAGAGAATTTCATTTCATGTAGAATGAATCTAATCCTGTTTTTAAAATTGGTTTGTTATAAGTGTTGTTGTATTCTTAGTAGTGTATGTTGATGAAATATTACATATTGGAAATAATATACTAGTATCATAATCAGTTAAGGATTGGTCAAACATGTGCTTCTCTATAATGTAATTTAGTGATGTAGTATATATAATTTGAATCAAGATCATTCATGATAGATCCAATAGGCTTCTTGGACTAACTAAAATTATATACATTTACAAGATAATAATAAAAATTAATATTGAAAAATCAAAGAGGGGATTGGTTCTAGTGTCATATGGTACACATGTCCCAAAGAAAATGTGTCTTCAGACACAACTAGTGTGGGAGATAAAATTAGTAGGATCTCATATGCATATATGAAAGGATTTATCATGTATATAATTTTATGTACTATGCTTGATATTGCTTGTAAATTAAGTATGGTAGGTAAATATCAAGATTATCCAGGAGAAAAACATTGGTCTACAGTTAAGGCTATCCTTAAGTATCCAATAAATACTAAGTATATGTTCCTAGTATATGTAAGAGATGAGTAACTAATAATTAAAGGATATTATGATTCTTGTTTCCAAACCGATCAAAATCATTTGATGTCCCGATAGAGATATGTCTTTAGTCTTAATAGGGGAGCGAGGAGTTGGAATAGTATTTTTCACCAATTCTATAGTGGAGTTTGATTATATAGAGGATTATGATATTTCCAAAGAAGTTATTTGGATCCACATCCTTATCCAAGATCTTTACATGGTTCCTAGTAGTAGAGGTCCTATTATATTATATTACTATAATGTTGCAGTGGTGGCTCCCTTAAAGGTGTCAATATCATATCAATGGATTAATAACATAGCATAAAAATATTGCTTATTAAGGTATCTTTCTCCAAGGGGTAAAGTTTTTCAGAGAAAAGTTTGAAAAAATGGAAAATCCCTTCACTAAATCCATATCTTAATAGAAGTTTGAACATCATGTGAGAGCTAGTATGATGAAATTTTTTAGTATTTGGCTCTATTTCAAGTGCGAATATATTGTATTTGGTTCCATAGAACTAACTTCTAAGTAATTTATTATTAACTATAATAATTTTTTAAAAATATTAAAAAAATATCACATCACATCATGATTATTCTTCTATATGAAATAGAATGTGGTAATTTCCTAATTGTAATTTTTGAACTTAAATGTCATAGATTTTACCTACTATGTTGAGAACCTAGAATTATCACAAAAGTATTCACAAATACATTTTTTATATGTATGGTATCATTTGACGAGTCATAAATGATACAAGCTATCAGGGTGGAGAATCATAGCACTTTGAGACACTTTATCATGGGTACACCCTTGGTAATCTTCAATACTGGATAATATGGGAACATGACCCACCAATATGAAATCCTTAGTAATCTATGGAATTGGATATTAATATCTATGTGTTTTTTTAATGGTCAGTAGACATATAATTATTAATAATACATTTCATGAGTTATGTCTTTTGATGTACTAATGAAAACCATAAAGACGTATACTCATGGTTAAGTAAGATATGTTGGGTGCATCATGAGTGATGTTATATTAATGAATAATATAAAAAAGTATTTATTTATTCTTTCATTTAATAAAATTTTATATCTCATTCCATTTTATGGGAATTGATCTAATTTATTAAGTCTATAATCATGTCAGTGTTTTTAGCAAGTTCATTTCTGAAAATTTTAAGAAATAAAAATGAGAATATAATTTTATGAATGTAAGAACCCAGTTTTTTCTGCGGAGGACTTTGGAATATTCTTGATGTTATTCCAGAGCAGCGCCCTCATACGGCATGCGATTCCAAGCCCCGGTGTGGCCGGAATTAAGTTTTCAATACGTTCACACTGAGAATGCCAAATAAATGGGATAACTCTTAAACGGTGATCCGTATCAGAGATCTGAGTGTACGGATCAGTCCAGAATGGGGTGTTTACCCTAGGAACGACATAAAACATGTCATCACAGGATGTTTGGACCCCTCGCCCACTTTCAGAACGTTAGACGGATAATTAAATTAATTAATTAATTCGTTTAATTGTTAAACTCAAGTATCCCTTAAACGGTGGCTCAGATTGGAAAACCGAGGGCACTGTTGATTTCGTAACGTGCTGTTTACCCTAGGAGGGGTGGAAGTTTCGCAGGCGTGGGCCGTCTGTGAAAAATGGCCCCAGGGGTGTTTTCGTAATTTGGCGGCCTCGGGCGCTAAGTTTAATAAATTTTGAATGAGGACTCAGATTAAAATTATGAGACCTCCATTGTGTTCAGAGTGTGGTTTTTAGCCCAGGGGAGGCTTAATCCCGACCCCGTCAGGAGTTCAGGTTTGGGTCGACGGGCGGGTGGTTAAGCGTTTTCTATTTAAACACTTAACTCACCCACCCCCATCCCTATGCTTCTTCTTCTCCTTCACCTGGATAGCGGAAACCCCCTCCCTCTTCTCCTCCACTCTGGAAAGGTAGCTCTGGCAAGGAAGTGACGTGGCGGCGGATTCTCCGTGAAGCGTCGGGCAACGCCCTTCGAGGTAGGAGTTTTCGGTTTTTACGTTTTCATTTCCGAACTCTAATTTCAAGTCAATTTATTCCATTTAATTACCGTAGAATTTGCAATCAAATCCCATAATCGTGTAGTATAATTTTTGAGCTACCCGACACATCTTTCGGATCTAAAATCTGAGTCGGATTCGATCACAAACGACTGTCGAAGGTTGCGGGTTTTTGGTTTCCGGCGGGTTTGAGCGGCGGCGCGGCTGGCTTCTGGTGGATGGCGCGGCGGCGGGGCTCTCGGACGGTGGCGCAGGTCTTCAGTCGGGGCAGTCGGGCATGAGGAGGTCGGCGCTGGGGGCGAGCGGCTTGGGCAGCCAGGTGACGGCGAGGGCGAGGCCGAGCTCGCCGGGGCAGGTGAGAACCGCGGTCGCCGCGCGACCCCGCGGGGGAGACACGACCCACGTCTCGCGGGTCATTGCGCAGCAGACGACCGGCCATGAAGGCCGGTCCGTGCGGCAGAGCCGCGGGCCGGCGCTCCGAACCGAGCCGGCCGGCGCGAGCCGGCCCAGGCCGGTCCAGCCCAAGGGGATCCGTCCCCACCCCCCCTCTTCGGACGCCCGTAATTTTTATTACGGGTGTCCGATTTGCATGTCGTCTGCAACAGTGGAACCGTATCGACGATACGGACTTTTTGAGTTGGTTTCAGGGATTTTTAATTCCCGAAACAAGGGGCCTCGAAGGCACGACGCGTCTTTAAGTTGATTGACGTTTTCTGAGGAATCTTGTTTTGGACGGCGCGGACGCGTCTGACGTCTGTTTTGAGCGTCGTCAGCGGCGTTGGGACCCTGGCGCCAGGGCAAAGTTTTCCAGTGTGGTTTTAGACATTGAAGCCGGAGTTGAGGTGTGGGCCCCACGGCCCATCTTTTGAGCTGCGTTCAGCTTTTAGCGACTTTTTCATCGGACGTCCATTCGGGGCGTGTGAGCAGTCGATGTTGGGTGTTTTTCCGAGGGCATCGCATTGGCGCAGTCTGCCGCTGTAATTCCGCACGATGGTGCGGGCCCCGTGAGGGCCGTTTGGGTGTTGATGGTGATTTTCCATCTCTATCAGCGGGCGACCGTTTTGGACAAGTGAAGAGTCCATCTTGTGTTTCGATAGGATCGCAACGGTGCGATTCGTTCGTTGTGTTTCGGGACCGGGATGCGGGTCCCACGAAGCACCGCTCATGTGCGGTGCACCGAGATGCATCTTTTTCTCTGGATATCCATTGCACTCAAGTAATTAGTCAATTTGATGTTCTTTTTTGAGAGCATTGTGATGGTGCAGTTCGCCCGACCTTTTTCGGGGACGTGGTGTGGGTCCCACCCGACCTGGCTACGATGAATAATACCATTTTCACCGGGTGTTCATTTTGAGCGATTGAGTAGTCAATACCATGTTTTTTTTCAAGGGGATTGCGGTAGTGTGCTCCGTTTGTTCAGTTTCGGGATTTTGGGGTGGGCCCCACACGGGTTGGTTACGGTGAATAGTAACTTTTTCACCGGTTGACCTTTTCGGGCGAGTAAGTAGTCTATCTCGCGTGTTTTTTCATGGGGATTACAACGGTGTAATATTTTCAGGCGAGCAGAGCCTCATACGCGATCTTAATAAATATGGAATGTGAAGGTTCCCCGGGGGCGGTCCCTCTACTGTGTTTATAGCAGACCCCTGGCATGTGATCGCATGCACTCCCGTGTGAGTTATGTAAATATTTGAAGAGATGTGGATGATTGTGCCTAACCCGATGAGGTGGAAAGTTAGTAAAGTTACGTTTACGCCCTTCACGTTGATGATGGGGTGTCGTGTGCACGATAGCCTTAGGGCTGGAGACGTGGTATACTCTGGAGGTATACGAGAGCACTTGGAGGTACATGTGGTTTGTACCTGAGAATGTTTGTGTGCTTGGTTGGGGTTGACGTGGGGCCACACGTCGTGTGGGCCCCATGTGCATGTCGTGTTCTGCTTTGCGTACTTTGACCTCTCACGATGTAGAGGGTCCCTCTGTGCTCGTTTGTTTGACCAGCAGGGTGGAGTTTTTCCCCTGGCTCTGTGTTCGTTTGTTTGACCAGTAGGGTTGAGTGGTCTCCCCCTGGTTTCATTCTCGATGGATCGGCCGGTAGCGGTGCTAGTGACACCCAGTGATGGAACAGGCGCTGAACCACTTTTGGGTGAGTTTTTCTGGAGTTGGGTGGTGGCGTGATACCCACTCCGTGTTCGGTTGGCCAGTGTTGTACCCTTCAGTAGAGATGGCCAGAGCAGTTCTGAGTTTTACCCTCCAGCGGGGTTGGGCAGTGGGTTACTCATCGACTTTTTGGGTTTACCCTCCAGCAGAGTTGGGCAGTGGGTTGCTCATTGACTTCTAGGGTTTACCCTAAAGTAGAGACTGGGCAGTAGGTCACCCGACGCTATTAGGGTCTACCCTCCAGCAGAGACTGGGTAGTGGGTCACCTGATGCTATTAGGGTCTACCCTCCAGCAGAGACTGGGCAGTGGGTCACCTGACGCATTTAGGGTCTACCCTCCAGCAGAGACTGGGCAGTGGGTCACCGGACGACCTCTTAGGGTCTACCCTCCAGCAGAGATTGGGCAGTGGGTCGCCCGTCGTCTAGTTCCAGGTCTAGCCTCCATAAAGGCTGGGCAGTGGGTCGCATGTCGACTTATTCTAGGTCTACCCTCTAGCAAGGCTGGGCAGTGGGTCGCCTGATGATGTATCAAGGTCTACCCTCCAGCAGGGCTGGGCAGTGGGTCACCTGATGGTGTATTATGGTTTACCCTCCAGCAGGGCTGGGCAGTGGGTCACTCGATATCATATTATGAATTACCCTCTAGCAGGGCTGGTCAGTGGGACACCTGTTGATATTTCAAACTCAGTCCTTTCTACTAGGCTAGTCTATGGCTTTCCTCCGTGATTACCGGAGCGGGACCCTTGGTTGTATGGGTCAGTGATAAAACGACCTTGTCTTTGAGGAGACCTCTCGTCTGTGGGGCAATGACGAGGTGTGGTTTGACTTAACCCGAAACTCTCAAGTACAAGGGGCACTTTAACCACCGAGATGCGTCCTTGAGACGCGACCTAAAACCATGTGGGCGAGTCAGTATTGCCCAAAGAGGATAGTGTCTAGGTGCGGTGATTTGATCCCCTTGACTTGCGGTTCGGGGCAGATGTGTGGGATGCTGGGCATCGATGGTGTTTACTTCTGGGACAGTTGGCGACTCACCTTTCTTGGGCAGAGCTATGGGATGGAGATCCCCTTACGACCTTGTTCGGGCTTCTTAGTGATCATATGAATAGGTATATACCTTGTTCTAGTACCCACTTCTTGGGTTGGTTACTCTTCTTCCAGGTGAGGCGAAGACGCGCGGGGTATGCCACGTGCTTTCCGTGTCTAGTTTCCCATGGTTGGACGAGTCTACTCTCCTGCTATAGGTAGCGAATACTCGACAGGAAGTTCATCTTCTCACCGTTTCCAACTTCTTGTGTATGGATGAGTCTACCTTCTTTCCTCTTGTTGGGTTGAGCTGGACTCTTCACTGTTCGCTCTACTGCTCACCCTTTTGTACCTCCTTTGTTGCTCCCTCAAGCCTCCGGGGTATCCTACTAAGTATTTTTATACTCACCTCTCCTTGGGCTTTTCCCGCACTTGGTGTGACCTTGCAGACGATGGATAGGTTGGTCATGACTTCAGAGGAGCTTAGGAGTTTGGGAGTTGGGACCACGTGTGGTGGTCGTAACTGGGTTCTAGGTGGGAGACCTGTCAGCTGTTTTTTTTTTGTTTACCTGTTGCCAGGTTGTGGCACCTTTTCTGGTTGGGCGCGTGCTTTTCCCCTTTTTTCCTTTTCAGCACTTTACTTATATTGTTTAGAGGTCTATTCACATTTGTGGTATATATATAGCAGTTTCCCTTTTTCTTTATATGTTTTTTCTTTTCCTCTGCACTTTTGCATTGAGCGTGCTGTGTGTGTGTGTGTACAGGTACTTAGGCAAAGGCATCCCTGAGTTATTGTGCCTTCGGCGCTAGTCGCTAGTCCCTGGACTATGGAGGCGGGCTTGGGGTAGTTGCGGCTTGAGCCCGGGTAGGGTCGGGTCGTGACAATGAAACTAGTATACAACCTATTTTATTAGATATATTGAGATAAATGGATTATATTACACAATGTACATCCATAAAAGGTTAAATATTGTTCTAAAATTGACTTATTTCTCTATGGGAGCCTTTTCATGAATCTAGATGCTAACAATTAACTATAGGCAGGGTTTCCAAATGCTGAGAAGAAAGGCAGATAGATGGGAACACACTATGTGTATTCGGAACCTCATTTAAATTCTATTTAAATTTAATAAAATTGATAAATATTATTCTTATATGTGGTATAATAATTAATTGTCTTCATTTGATAACCAATATTCAATCACTAGTCATTCAGGAGAATATATATATATATATATTTTTGTGTGTGTGTTGAATATTAAATAAATATTTATTCACCTTGTAATTATTTTACTTCCTGAATATAAAATATTTATTTATTATAATTTATTCAAAAAGAAAAATTATTTATTTTTTTAGTTATGGGGATATTTAATAAATAATTATTTCCTATTTTCAGTGAATATAAATTTATATTTTTATTTATTAATAATGTGATGACATTTATAAAATTAATTAAAAATTAATTTTTTTAAATGAGATAAATATTGATGGTGGCTAGTGAAATAGATTTAGTAGTCTACTGAGAAATTTCATAATAAATATTATTTCAATAAATGTTAATTTATTTATTGAAGAAAAATATTATTTATTTTATCCTTGATTTTAGTGCATGTGAAGTAAATAATAATATTATTTTTATTTAGAAATTTTGATCTCTAGAAATTATGAAAAATAATAAGATTCATTATTAAAATAATTATTTTTATCCCTATCCCTATATGAAGATGGTTATAACATTGTGTGCAATGGAGAGATTCATTCCATCATTGTTCACAATATGTTCTATGGATAACCCTATCAATACCTAGAGATACACATCCCTATAAAACTCTCAAGAATGCTAATTAATTCTCCTCCTCCGTCAGATTGAATCTCTTATGCCTTGAATGATTTGGTTGGGATTAAAATTGACAATTGTATGTAATATATGTTATATTGGATAAAGTGACGGAAGATGGTTTAGGTGGTTGAATAGACCGGATTCAAAATTTAAAGATATGGATTAATTATCTAAATAAATTATCATTTTTAGTTAATGGATATAATTAGGAATAGAATAAAATAAATAACACAAAGATTAGTTTTATAGTAGATTGGTCTAAATAGGAACTAGTATACTCTTATATCTCACTAATCAGTAAGATATTTTTTATGCGCTAATCTGATTTTTGTAGGGGAACCATAACCTAATTACAATGAATATTTTAAAGTGTAAGTATAACCGGAATGAAAAATTAATTTTTTAGGGGGAGTAACAACTTAATTAATACCCTAACATTAGATACCAATATTCTCAACTAAAATAATTCATCTTTAGAATCTAGGAGTCACAACTCGAATATAAAAGTGGTTTCCTATGTAAATCATAATGAGAAAATGAAGGCATGTTGGAGATGAGAGGAAGTGTTGCATACTCAAGAAACCATAACAAAATATGTAGAAGAATGTTGAAACATGGGTATTATTTCATGAGTGTTTGATCAACTTTATTGTCTCATCAAGGTAGTATAAGAAGTTTTAGAAGATTTTATTCATTCATTGAGAAATCATCCAACGGTAGTAAACACAATATATAGGATCACTTGAAATTTTATAGAGTATGGAAAAGTTTTATCACATTAAGTCATATGAACTCATTGTGTCATAATATTATATTTCTTCTAATAGTCCTCTGAGTTTCTTATATAGACTTTTCAAATATACAATTACTAAGTAGGTCTCGCGAAAATGGTTAGAAAATTTTGAAATTATAAAAGAATAATATTATATTATTAGAGAGACAGAGAAAGAGATAAGGATATTATCATTGCATAATAATCTCTCAATTCGCGAACAAAATTTTAAATAATGATTAATAATTCAAACAAATTTTAAATAACTCATTAAATAATCTTAAATTCTTCATAACATTGGGTCAAAAATAAATCCCATTAAAATAGAAAGTTTGAATTTAAAATATGAAATTCAAAAACACTCTATTTAAAAGAAGAAATAAATATGAAGAGAATATCAAAAACTAATAACACTACAATAATGATTTTAAAAAAAAGTTTTAATGGGTTTATAAAAAATACTATTAATTTATAAGTAATATAATCAACGAAAAAAACATAAAATAAAAAAATTGAGTTTTAAACTATAAGTTTGATACAAGAAAATAAAACACACTTTGATCTTTATAAAAACATGCTTAGATTAATTAAAACACTTCACATAAGTTCTACATAATTAATATTAATTTATAATTCAATTATAACAATTTAAATATTTTTAATAAAATATAGTATATCAAAACATGAAACCTTTCGTAAAATATAAAAAATTATCAAATTTTATAAAAAAAAACTATATTATTTCATTCAAATACATAAGATAAATTAACATAAGTGTTTTTGACATAATAATTTTTACTATGTAAATGATATTAACACATTTAAAAGTATATGTAACCGAATTCACATAGGAGGGTCACGTATCTGATTCACTTAAGAGATTAATGTAAGAAATTTGTTTAAATTAATTTATGAAATTTATAAGCAGATTAATTTATCTAATTTTAGACATAAAAATACATACTCATTATAAGAATTAAATTTGGGTTCATTTAAATTATATTTATAAAATTTCATTACATTTATAAATAATTAATATTCACCTTAATTGGAAATTTATACCTTAATTTATGATTAAAAATTGTCACAAAATAGTTTTGAAAAACTACAGAAATTGGATTAGAAATATGTAGTAACTTCTAACCTAATTTTTTGACATCATAAAGATCAATTAAGAAGTTTATTTCTTCTAGTTTAATTTGAATAATCTTATTATATTTCTAAAATAAAAAGACTATATAAATTTGCAGTTATGTAGAATCCTATTATACATAGGGTAACCAATTCTGGAAAATTGATAATGAGGATTTTAAAAAGCCTACATGAATTACTAAATTGATATGTGGGTTATGAATTGGGTATGTGGTGTGCATTACATTTGATATGTGGGAATAGTTAAAATCATGTAAAAATGATATTTTAAGGTCCCAAATGATGTATTTATCATTGGTACTTAATATAAAGCATGTATATCATGTTATGACCAATCAAAACATGAAATATAAAAAAAATAAGTAAAGAAATATTATGAAACATTTAAAGTTAATAATACTTTATTTAATTAAAAAATCATTATATTAATGAATTTAAAGGCAATAAAAAATAAATATTTTTAATTATCAAAATATAATGTGTTTCAAGGAGCCACTAAACATTCTCCTCCTTTTTAATAAATAAAAAACCAATTATAATTTCAAAAAACTACTCCCCCTTTTTGAAATTATCAAATCATAAGGTGTGCATAGAAAAAAATATTTAAAATGACATAAATAATGTATAATGTTTTTTTAAAAATACATACTTCAAAACATATTTCAATAAGAAACTATAAATCCTTGATTAAATAAAACATGTAATTAGTAGTCACTATAAATTCACACAGTTTTAATACATATAATTAAATGCGGTTAGCATAATTTTTAAAATTTGTTTGAAAAACATAATGATAAATATTTTAAAATTTTTGATTTCATAAAAACTAAAGGTTTATACAATATTTAATATCCTATATCCTGTATAAGAAGTTTTAAAATAGTTAAATAATAAAAAAATGTGTATAAATCAAAAAATATTATTTTGAAAAATAGATTCCATAATTTTCATATTTCATGTAAATATGAAATTTTCATCATATAAATTCATTAATACTCCCCCTAAACATAGTAAAACGTAAAACTATTCATATTTCCATATTCTAAGCTCAAATTTAATATTTTAAAACTAATTAAAGTAAAAAAATTAGTAAATATATGTTCAAGTTGGTTTTTAGAATTGATAAACTCTAAGAAAATATCTCCCTTATTCACATGATCTCTAATGAAATTAAATATGACATTGATATACTTTATTATATAATGTTGTAATGAATTATTATCAAAATAAATTTTATATGTATTTTCACAATAAATAATAAATTTATCGATATAAATACCAAAATCACATAATGTTTCCTTTATCCATAAACCTTTAGAACAACAACTAAAAGTAGAGATATACTCAGCATATTCAGTAGATAGAGGAACCGATAATTGATTCTTAGAAGACCATGAAATTAATGTATTTCCATGAAAATTACACATACTTGATATTATTTTTCTATCAATTATATATCAACCAAAATCTGATTCAGAATAGGATATTAAATCAAAACAGTTATATTTGGTATAAAATAAACCATATTTAACAGTTCCTTTAACATATCTTATTATTATTTTCACATCATTAGTACGACTCTCTTAAGTATCATCTTAAAATATTGAACATAAACAAACAAAAACATTTTATTGGGTTTATATGCATTTAAATAAATTATACTACCTATCAAGCCTCTATAGAATTTAATATCAATAGATTTACCTGATTCCTCAGAATCTAATTTATGACTAGTAGTTATATGAGTTTTTGTAGACTTAGAAGGATCCAGAACAAACCTTTTAATCAACTATTTATCATAATTAGATTGATTAATAAGGTTTAATTCTTTCCTTTGATAAATTTTAAGTCAAAAAATGAACATTAATTCTACCACTAAGATCATGTCAAACTTAGATGGCATCAATATAAAAAATCATTACAAATAAATTCACTATAAGAACCAAAAACTATATCATCAACATAGATTTTAACTTTTAAAATAAAATTAGAAATTATTTTAATAAAAATTGTTAGATAAACATTACCTTTCACAAAACCATAATACAATAGAAATTAAGAAATCCTTGCATAATAAGCATGAGGTGCATGTTTGAGACCATTCAATTATTTATCTAGTTTAAAAACATGATTATGACATTTTTCATTTTCAAAGCCAGGGGTTGGTTAAAATAAACATTTTTCGAATAAATACATTTAAAAATTACTTTTATCATACATTTAATATAACTTAAAACCTTGTAAACAATAAAAATTAACAAGATTATAATATCCTCTAACTTTTCAATATGTGTAGATAAATCATTAAAGACTATACCATCTTCTTTAGAGTATCCTTTAGAAAAAAATCTATCTTTATTTTTGAAAATCATTCTAGATTCATCCATATATTTTTTAAAGATCTACCTAGTACTGATTACCATATTATCCTTAGTAAAATAAACAAAAAAACAAATGTTATTTCTAAAAAATTCATTAATCTTATCTTGAAAAGTTATAATATAATTTGGATCATTTATAACATCAACAATTTTAGTAGGAACATGATCACAAAAAATAGTGATATTAATGAAATATAAATTAGATATTCTAGTTTTCAAATATTAACCAACATTACAAATCACATTATCAATAAGAATATCTTTATGAATCCTCCACAATATAGGATCATATTGAGAATAATTTTTCACCCTAAACATAAATACTATCTAGAGTATTTTCTTTTCAAAATTTAAATCTATAAAATCACTACTAATATTTTAGAAAAATGATTTTTGAACATCACAAGATTCATTTAATTTTATATGCATAGATTATTCAAAATTCGTGGTTTGTTTATTATATACTATATAAGATTTACTTTTATAATAATAACCAATAACGATACCTTCAACAATTTTAGAATCAAATTTATCTAAATTATCTTCCATATTAAAGATAAAAGCTTTATAACTTGAAGCTTTAAAAAATGCAACATTTTGTTTTCTTCCACTAAAAATTTCATGATGGGGTTTCTTCAATAAAGGTATAACATAAACTCTATTCAAAATATATCATGAAATATTAAAATATTCATCCCAAAATTATTTTGGTAAACTTTATTCAATAGGCATAGTTCAATCCATTTCATGAATAGTTATGTTTTTTCCATTCAAAAACACCATTTTTTGGTGTTATAAGAGTATAAAATTATGACCAAAACCATTTCCTTAAAAAAATTACTATTAAAATTAATAAAATCACTCCATTTTCACTTATAATAGAAATATTTAAACAACCTTTCATATTTTGAAAAATCTTATAAAAATAAATAAATATAGCTATTGTTTCATGATTATGAGACTTCAAATAAACCCATATATAATCTAATAAAATCATCAATAATAACAAAAATATATTTCTTTCCCCTTAAACTAGTAATTTTTATTATACCAAATAAATAATGATCCAATAATTAAAGATGTATAGAAGTTGAAATTTTATTGATATATTTAAAAGATTCCTTGTGTTTCTTACCTTTTAATCATGAATTACAAACAAAATATTTTCATACCTTTAATTTGGGTATATTTAGAACATGTCCATTATTTTCTATGATGTGTATAATTTCAAAATGAGTATGGACAATCCATATTTTCTAAAGAAAATTTAATATTTTTATAACATTAATGCACTTAATATTTTCATTTGATAGATCATAGGAAATAATAGAATAAATATTTTATTTTCTATTCACATAAAATAAAATACATTTATTTTTTAAAACTAAAAAATTATTATATTCATATTTAACATACATATCATCATCACATTATTGTGAATTACTAATTAAGTCATGTTTAAAACCTTAAACATATAAAACTTTAGAAATTAAAGAAACATTATAAATACTGATTTCACCAAATCCCTTAACCTTGACATTAGTGTTATCTCCAAAAGTGATAGAGAATCCATCACTTTTGGTGTATGAGAGTAAATTCCTTAGGACACCAATAATGTGACAAGAAAAACCATTTTCCATGTACCATGTGTCATTCTAGAGACATATAAGGAATTTTTCCTACAAAAATCAATTGCTTGATTGTTTTTGGTACACATTCTATTTTGGGTCTAACTAGGATAAAAATAGAGTTCTTAGTTAACTAGGTAGATTTGATGAAATTATTATAAGGTACTCCAAAAGATAAATATTTTTGAATAAATGTATTTTTATAAAAAATAGATTGGTTATACCTAAGCGTGCATTCATTATCATAATTTCCAAGCATAAAATATTTTAATCATGTAATAGAAGAAATCATTCCACTATAAATTTTAACAAAATAATTTTTGTATAACATAAGAATCTGTAGATTATAGCCAAAACCAGTTTTATACTTATTCATTTTCATCATAAAACCCATATTTTTATATTTTTCCTTTCCTCGGCCAAAATTAGATAATTTTTCTTTTAATATTACCACTTCTTTATTATGTTTATCATTTTCTTTCTGAACAGACTCAAAATCAACATGGATTTTACTATTATAATAAGAAGCGTAATTTTTTATTTCTTCCTAAAAAAATAATTCTCCTTATTTAATTTCTTTATATCCTTAATAAACCTCTTATTTTATTATTTCATTTCTTTATATTACTTAGTGGATCTTAAAAAATCCCTTTAAAGTTAGTAATTTTCTTCATAGAAGTAATCCAAACTATAACCATCACTATTAGAATAATAACTAGAATCAGAATCATTACATGCCTTATTTTTATTTACTATGATCATGAATGTGGTTGTTGATTATTTATCATATCCAAATTTATCAATTGAACTATTTTCTTCAGAAATACTCCATCTAACATGATAATAGTGTTTCAATTCCTTTTGGTATTTCTTTTCTATACCTTGTTTCTTCATCTTTAGAAAATCAGGTTTGATGTGGTCATTCCTTCTACATTAATAATAGGTTACATATAGTATATATGTAGTAACCTTATTTTATTTATGATCATTAATTTTATCTTTAGTTGGTCACTTTATGATATTTTTCTTTATCTTCATCAAATTATAAATACCTTTTCTTATATTTTAAATTTATACTCGTTAAATTTTTTATTCTCCAAATTCAGAAGAGTTAGAAATAATGTTAAGATGTGTTTTTAAAGAAATACCATTCTTATTTTAAGTCTCTTATTCTGCAATATTCCTCATCTCAAGTTCATATTGAATTAGAGGTCATATGAGTGTATCCAATGTGCATTATTTTAAATTATTACTTTACTTGATCACAACCTTATATTAATTCCAATTATTTTTTATAGCTCTGAGGGAATTTTTGACAAGTATGGGGTTCTCCAAAGCTAATCTAAGGGAATTAATTAAATTCACATTTCTTGTGAATCGGTAGAACATTTTATGTAAATTTTTGGCTTTAACCATCTTGAATTATTGTTACTCATATGGAAGCATTCCAAGCTTGGATCAAATAAATTTTTCTGAGCTAAGGTGAGAAACTTTTATAATATTCCAAATCTCATGAGTTTTTTATCATACAGAGACATGACTAAACACACTTCTATTAACATGACAATACAAAATATTTATAATATTTTAATTTAAAACATATATATCAGCCTCTTTTCCGGTAAGAGTATATGGGTCCTCTTCTCGTAGTGTGTATGATTTTTCCATTATTGAATAAAGTTTTATGATTAATTTTTTGATGTATTCCTCCATTATGGATCACCAGTATCCATAATTATTTTCATCAAAATGAGGTGTCTTATAAGGAATTTATTCATCGTTTACATTCACTCCTACCATCCAAAAGATATTTCCCTTAGACTATGAGTTCAAGGAAAGGGTTAACATAATAAAATATAAAAAACAGACTCTGTATAAGGATTGGATAATTTCCAAAAGGAATATACCTTGATACTAATTTTTAGGTCAGATGATGTGATAGCATATGGTCTAGATGGGGATGAATATAATAGTTTTCAAATTTTAAGTAGATAGATTAATTATCTATATTTACTATCAATGTTAGTTAATGAAGATTATTAGTTTATGAATAACAAATAGAACACAATGATATTTTTTATAGTAGTTCAGTCCATAGTTTACATAGTATAATATTATACCACTCTTCTAGGTGAGAGACACATTGTGAACTAATATGATTTTTTAAGTGGAATCATAACCCAATTACAACCTATATTTTCTAGAGGAAGTATAATTGGAAATATGCCAGACTTTTTTATGGGGAGTCACAACCCAATTAAAACCCTGACTTTAGATACTAAGAGTCGCAACCTGAATAGTATGTGTGAGATAGAAAATACTTTTGTATGTAAAATAATAAATAGAAAATGAAGGCATGTGAGAGATAAAATAAGTTTTATAGACTCAAGTAACAAGAATGAAATAAATATAAGAAGAATAAAACATGGGTAATGTTTCTTGAGTTCTTGGTCAATTTTTTATCTTGACATGTTGTTATAAAAAGTCATGGATGTTTTTGTTCATCCCTTAAGATATTTACCAACAGTTGTAAACACAGTATAAAGAATCATGTTAATGTTCATTGAGTATTAACACTTCTTATCACTTTAAATCATATTCAATCGTCATGTATTAATTGTATATTTTTTCAAAGATAACTTTGAATCCCATATATAGATTCTACAAAAATAGAAAAATTAAATAGGTATCATGAAAAGGGATAAAAACATTTAAAATTCAAAAATAATAATACTAGATTATTGGATAGAGTTAGAAAGAGAGAAGAATATTATAGTTTCATAATAATCATTCAAATCATGAAAAAAATTAAAACAAATAATAATAATTAAAATCCATTTTAAATCACCAGAAAAATAATCCAAATATTCTCCATAATAATAGGTAAAAAATATATCTAATAAAAATAAAAGTTTAAATTTAAAATACAAAATTAAAAAAACATTCTGTTTAAAAGAAGCAGTAAATATGCAGAGAATATCATATAATAATACTACATAATTAAAGGTATCAATATAATTTTTAATGAGTTTAAGATAAAATATTATTAATTTAGAAATAATTTAATCAAAGAAAAATAACCTAAAACAATTAAAATTATTTCTTGAGTTTCAGACTATAAGTTTTATCTATTAAAATAAAACACATATGGGTCATTATAATAACATGTTTAAAATAATGAAAACACATTGCATAGGTTATAAATATTTAATATGAATTTATAAAGTCACTAGAAAAATTTAAATATTTTAAATAAACATGTAGTAAATTGAAACATGATACATTATTTAAAAAAAGAAACAAATTTCTAAATTTGAGAACAGCCTGTAAAATTTCATTGAAATATATAAGATAAATTCACAGTAGTGTTTTTCACATAGTTTTTTCTCTATATGTAAAAGAATTAAACTTTTTAAAAAAAATTAATGTAACTAAATTCACATATTCAAATCACATTGGTGATTCATATAGGCTGTTCACATAAGTGATTTACATAAATTAATTTCTTAAATCTGTAAACATTTTGATTTATCAAATTTCATACCTAAAACAACCATACTTTCAAATTCGTTTTTAGGTATAGTTAGATTATATTTATAATATTTCATTTCCTTTATAATTAATTATGAATCACCTTAATTTTACATATATATCACATGTTATGAATAGAAATAGTGTCAATATAGTTCTGAAAAATTATAGAAATCAGACTGAAAACATTCATAAAATTCTAGCATGATTTAAGAAATGATAAATATCAATTAAGAAGTTGATGTATTCTAATAAAATATATATTATTAATATATTTCCATCAAAAAATGAATCACCTGATTTTGAGTTTTTAATCTCATGATATGACTAAAATACTTAGGGTAACTGATTCATGAAAATCAGCTATGTGGATTAAAAAATATCTACATGAAATAAAAAATGGATGCATGAATTATGAATTATATACATGTTTTATATTATTTTGGAAATGTTGTATTAGTGAAACCATTTAAAAATTCTATTTTAAGGTCCCAAATAATTTATTTACCTAGTGTACTCAATATAAAACATGTAGAACATGTTATGACCAATCAAAACATGAAATCTAAATAATAATTTAAGAAATGAAATATTTTGAAATAATAAATATTAAACATACATTAATAAATATATAATTAAAATTATTAATATATTTAAATGAAATAAAACAAATAAATCTTTGAAAATTATAAAATTATAAAGTGTTTCAAGGATCCACACAATAATATATTCATCAATGATAACATGTGGATAATTATATAATTATGATTAGAGGTTTTAAAAGAACATGTGGATCACTGCTAGAGGGATAAAACTATGAAAATCTATGACATAATGACATTATGAAAAAATATATTAATTCATTGATAATGAAATAATTAAATGAATTTTAATTCAATAATTAAATATATTTATAATAATTTAGATGTGAAGGGATTCAATGTTTTTGAATTACAATAATGAATTTCAATCTAGTTTGGATGAGAAATATAAAAACGTTTATGGGTTAATTTTGTTGGGAATGGGTCAGATGTGATTCCACTACTACTCAGAACCTTCAGTACCTGGGTATACACCTCTATTTTTTTGGGTATCAACATCATTGGTAGTATCTTCAGCTATAAGTTACTCATAATTCCTTCCATATAAAGAAAATAAATATTTTTAGCTTATTTATATACAGAATTATGAGTTGACTTTAGCACCCATTCAAGCCCGTAATGAAAACTATAAATATATATAGCTATAAATAAATTTTCATAAATATATATAAATACATTGATATGTACATATTAATATATATATTTTAATATAGTTTTATAATAAATATATTTATAAGTATATAGATAACACTACAAATAAAATAGGTCTTAGATGTAGTTTATTTGCAGCAGTTCTGGAAATCCCTACTAAAAATATTAATTATTATTTAAATATAGTGGTGTTTTGGTATAACAACCACTGTATTTTTAATATTTTTTTAATTTTTATATGATTAGTTTAAAAATTACCACAAATATTTTAAAAAATACCTTAATAATCTCTCCCCCAACCACCCTACTCCCATTGATTCCAACCACAATAACACACACCCTCGCCCCTAATAGCCTTTCTCCAGCTAATAGTGACCCCTCCCCCTTCCCCCTTAATTTCCCTTCTCCACTAGTGCCAACCCCTCTTCCACTCCCCCTCTCACCCTTAATGACCCTTCACCCCTGGAGGTGACCCCTCATCCCATCCCCCTCCCCCAACAACCCTTCTCCTCCACCCCCAATGATGGCCCCTCATTCCCTTTTCCTACTTATCATGACCCCCAATGATGGAACCATCACTAACCCCCTTCTCACCATGACCCCATCCTTATCCTCCCTTTGTCTCAACCTGATTTTCACTACCTCTATCCATCCATGAGTCAGACTTCACCAACCTCACCTCCCCAACCTTTATGCTATCCATTACCCTCTACTTACCTCAATGACCTTCTTTCATAAAATATGACCCAGTTATTCCAGGGGGTAATATTCATTAATTTATATTTTTTATGTTTTTCATGTCATATTGAATATTTTTTAGGAACAATTCTTTTCTATCGAATCAACACCCTACCCTAGTCAATGAAAAAGTTGGGTGATGTTAAAAATTTATTATACTTATTTGATTAAACATTTATATATTTGTATTTTAATGTGTAGAGAGAAGTTTTGTAATCCAATACCAACGTATAAATTTTTTTAATTTACCTCAAAACACATGTCGGTTTTTCATAGGTTAAGAAGAATTTTTAGATTATGAAATTTCAAACTAATCAGTGGATGGTATAATAAAATGCATGTTTCCTGGTTATAAATTAAAGCGATAGTTGAATAGAAATTAGGTATATTATAACTTAACAATGAAATAATTTCTTTCTTGATATGTATTTTGGATTTGGCATGGGAAATTAAATATTATGTAAAGTAAAAATAATGATCATCCTATCAATAAAATAGAATGTGACCGCCAAAGTATAATTCATTTCAAAACATGATAAATGATGTCATTTTATTTATGGGATAAAATTTTAATGATTTTAGTATAACAATATAACTTTTACTTTATATAGAGCAGGATAATCTTGATCAGAACATCAGTAACCAAAAAAATGATATTTATGAATTAATTGAAGATGGAAAACAATAAATATATTAATGGTGTTCCAAATATTTAAAGTTGTCTTTTCTAATTAATTATTTTTCATTTCAATTTTCTTTGATAAATTACTAAAAAAGTAGTTTCCATGATTTTAGATTTTCTCAATAATTCATTTAGTGAATATAATATCCCTACATAATTTTATGAGATGAAGAAAAACATCAGTAAACTTGTACTTGATTATATAAAAATACATTCATGCCCTAATGATTTCCTATTTTATTGGGGTTAAGAGTCCAATAAAGAAGAATGAAAAATATTTCATCCATGTAGTTAGAATTCAATGAGAAATAATGAGAGTATAAACTAATTTAATACTATGAATAAACTAAATAAGAAAACAATATCAATGGTATTGTGTTACATTCCTCCAAAACCATTATTATAAGTACCATTCGTGTCGTTTAGGACTATATATGACCTGAAGTGGCATGCTCCTTATAGTAAAAATGATGTGTTGATGAGACGTGAAATATTCAACTTCATGAAATGTCTTTTATTCATTATATCCATATTTTTCTTCAAATCTTAGGAATGCTCATTTGGGATTTTCTCCTGATGGTTTTAAACTTTTGGGTACTTTATGTACTAATTATAGCATATGGTAATTTGTTTTGATCATCAGTAATATACCTCCATGTATATTCATAAGGAATACTTCTTTCATTATTTCAATGATTATTCATGTAAATAAAATAACTATAAATACAATTGTTTTACAACTTCAACCATTAATCAAATAATTGTGAGAATTACGGGATTATGGCGTGGAAACATATGAATTTTAAAGAAGAAATATATTTCAAATTAATACATATTTAATGCATATAGTTTTTTAAATTCATATACTAGGAAACTTATTTGGTTGGAACACTCAGACTTATTTTTATTATCCAATTTATAATTTTGATTTTGAACCTCAATGTAGAAAATTGTGTTTTATGTGTCATCGTTGATTTATTATGACTCTCCTAAATGCATGTTTAACAAGACAAAATTAAATAGATATATTTAATTTATAAATTCATAAAATGTGTTATTTGGTTCATAAATATTAATATAATTAATGAATTCCCCTGTAGAATTTGAAAAAATGTAATCATTTTAAAGAATGTGGAAAAGGGTACGAGGTGCAATATCAGATGCTGGTGGATCACAATTATGGAAGATAATGATAATATTTTTAAAAAATATTTATTGGGAGTTTAATTTTATATATCATAATATTTAAATAATGAATATTGAAAAGAAATATTATGATAATGAAATTTTTATATTTCTTAATAAGTACGTTAAATCGATATATGACCTTATTTCTCATAAGGATCTAGAATCAATGAACATAAATCATGGTTTGTGGGAAAATGAGGTGGAAAGTACCCTTTGTACATTTTTACAATTAAAAATCATAAGAAAGAAAAATTCTTTCAAACATTGAGGAATTTTAAAGTTCCATATGGATATTCAAGTAACATATCAAGGTGCACTATCTTAAAACATCGAAGGTTGCATGGATTGAAAATTCATAGCTCACATATTCTAATTGAGTATTTTTTGTCATTTACATTGCATAGTACATTACCTATAAAAGTAACTATAGTTCTAAATGAGGTTTTTACCTTCAATTAGAGTGATTTATTAAAAATATCTAAATCTAATTGATCAAGATAAACTTCAAGAAATATTTTTTTGAAAATTTTATTTAGAGATGTTATTTACCCCTTTATTTTTCATAGTCAAGATTCATTTTATTGTTCATTTGGTTGAAGAAGATAAAAATTTTGGATAGGTATAATATATATGGATATATCAAATTGATAGGTATGTTAATAATATTTTTATTTTCTTTGGTGATTTAAATTTTATCAAAGCATTTTTCAAAAGAATTTATATGTTTTTTATTTTTTCATCAGTTACTTAGGTCATTTGAAATCATATATAAGGAATAAATCTCAACCATAAGGATCTATTGGTAATAGTTATATAGTCTAATAATGATTTATCTTTTTTTCTAGGTATTTGGATGTGATTGAGAATATATTTAATCATGTTGGATGGGTTAATAACATCTCCAAAAATTCTCATTCTAAAAACCTATAATCAGTATTTCAAACTATTAGAGGACGGTTAGGAATGGGACAAATTTTAAAAGGATTGAATTGGAGTTACTAAAATATCATAGATATATGCTACTCAATATTCTTATTTTAGATTTGTTTATTGAATAATTGATATATAAAATATAGAGGCGAAGAATGTGTCGAGATCGAAATGAGCTTGAATTAACTGAAGTTGTTAATAATGGGGATTTTTGAATTGTTCTACCATTGTGTATGTATATACTCATATTCATATTATTAACATGTATTTATTTGATCTTTGTTAAATTTAACACCTTATATATTCTTTTCTAGAAAATTAATTTTGATAATTTAACTAAAATATCAAATGATTTAATAGTTTTGGCTCAAGGTCCTCTAAATAAATCTATGAAATTTGTTTACTACAATATTCATGGCTTCAATTTTCATAAAATTTATCATGAAGAAGGATTGAAAACTAAAAAATAGTGGTGAATTTATAATTACAGAGGTGGGATACTATATAAAACTGATTTATATAATCAAATTAAAATATCATGGTCAATTTTTAGTTAGATTATTCAAATGAATGTGGGTCAACATTGGTAGGGGTATAATTAAATATATGTTACATTTTACTTCTATCAACTTATCATGCTTCTTCTACACCATTGACTGTGTAGATCATGATCCATTTATCTTGGCTTCACAAGTGAAGAGTATTTATTATATGTATTGTTAAATAAAATAAGTTTTTATTGTTTTTGTATTCTTAAAATAGAGACACTTGTATGATATGGTTGATGAAGTTTAATTGGTACTTTGTGATAGTGAACCTCATAAAGAAACAAACATTCAATAGTTTTTTCCTAACAATATTGAAACAATATAACTTGAAAGAGAGGTTGAAAATATGTACTCATTGTAATGGAGGTTGATAAAAATGAACACAATAATGATGAATATAATTGAATGTATTAATTGGTAATGAAAGTATATTATTATGTTTCATTTATAAGTTTTTTGTACTTATATCATTGTTCTATTTTTTCCTTTTTATAAAAAAAATTACTTTGGGTTTTTTTATACATTTAATATATTTTTAATCATTTTAATCATAGGAATGTCGATAGAAATAAAAAAAATTGATCATATCCTACCAATATCTCAGAGAACACCACCACTACCATTATCTTTAGGAAATATGATCAATTAATTTATATCAAAGACTACTAAAAATATATAAGGTTCCCCAGAAGTTATGGGAATTCAACTCTAGGATGTACCTCCGATCATTGAGTAGTATGTCACCCTACCATCTAGGGGATATTGGCGAGTTAACATTACTATTATGTAAGTTATTGTTAAAAAATTATATATTTTATTAATTTTTTAATTCATTTTTCAATTAGATAAAGATAACAACATAACAGATATAAATATGAATATAGAAGATGAATGGGAGCTAAAAGTCTTCAATATTATCATTAAATTTTATGAGTTTGAGTTTACTACTAGTGATGATCTTGGAATATATTGATAGATTCTTGGTAATAATTCTTTTAAGATGATAATATTTCCCATTAATTATAAAGATTCAATGTATATTCTCAAAATTTTGAAAATGAGGTGTTTAATAACCAAGTAATGCTAATATTAATTTATTATTAATTAATGAATAGTTTAAAAAGCATGAGTACAATTATTTATATACTTATATTGTGTTATTTTTTTTATTTCAATTTGTTTTTTCATTTTTATGTTCGTGGCTCTATTTCATGCTCATGAACTCTGAAAAATTTGCACAATACATGGATGGATTTTAAATAAAGTATATGTAATGAGTTTAATGACACATCTATGAGCTCTTCAAAAATGTATCAGAAAGTGACTAAAGGAATTTCTTATGTGTAGTGGAAGATGTTTTTCGATATTAACATAAATCCATCTCATAGGTTATTGCATATTTTACTATATCTTAATAACATAAACATAATAAAATTATAATTTTTATAAATGTTTCTATTTTTATATTAATTTTATAAAAACTAATGTGAATCTTGAGAAACAATTCATTCCTTTTATTGTTGGGTCTCATTTTTTTTTGAAAAAAAGAACAATATTGGTTATATTTTATCCATTATTATTTTTAATATTTTATTATAAGTCAATGTTTTGTTGAATTTGTATATTTTTTAAAGGATAATGAATTATGTCACTGTTTTGGTTGGACATAGATGGTTCTTAATGTTCATATGAATCATGATGATAGTTCTGTGAATAAACCTACCAAGGAAGTTGGAGTGTAATGAACTGAACTATTATAAATAAAGCATCCCTTTATGATATAATTAAATGTCTTATTATTTATTATGGTTATTGAAAACACATAAACTTACTTGGTTATATATTTGGATTCAAAATACCATTAATAATATTATTGTTGTTAATATATCCATTAAACAGTGATCACATGATTAATATAAATATAGGTCTTTAATAAATCTAATTAACACATACAAAGGAAGTGATGACTTCATCCAGTATAATTGTACCCTATGAATCCCATTTATCAAAGAATCTAAGTGAGATAGCATTATTTTTCCTTGACCAAGACCAATATGAGATCCAACAACTTAATCATGAGAGAAACCATTTACAGGAGAAGTTCAAGCTCATTGAGATCACAGCCAAAACCATGTTCTCCAAACGACCTCATGAAAGTCTCCCTGTTGCGCACCTTACTCTTTGGGAGTACGCCCATTTAATAAACAGATATGTATCAAGAACTTAATAATATTATTTTTATATTTTATAGAATACTTATTTTATTTTCATTTTTATTGTTACTTTATAAATGATTTTTATTTTGATTCAATTAAACAAAAATTGTATTTCTGAGTAATATTCAAATTTAATTAAGGGATTTATTTTGATGAATTATCGTATTTTTGAAAAAAAATAGTATTTTAATAAAATTTTATTATTAAATAAGTTTTATTAATTATAAATTTTCATATAATTTTTATGAAGTGAAATGTACTTTTTATAAGGGTTCAAAATCTGTTATTGTCAAAAACCAAGAATTTTCAATAAATGTCGAATCCTATATTAAAAGTAAAATATTCACATATTTAAAAACTTATTTAGATAAAATGAATATTATTTTTTGAAACATAACAGCTAAATTATCCATTGGTGAATTTTTTATAATTTTATGAAACAATTGAATTTTTGGGTAAAAATTAAATACCGTATAAATATATGGTGTGTTTTATGACATCATAATGACCCAAAAATGATGTAATAAATACTATAATGGGTATAATCCGACAAATATATGTTTTCCCCTTTAAAATTTGGATTTTAAGTTTAATTGATTAATTTTATTAAGCCTTTATGAATCCTCCAAAACATTTAATATATTTTAGAGTTTTAAATTCAGTTATTTAAAAGTGTGACTCACCTCCACACAATTAAGGGAATTATATTAATATTTTCATCCATTTTACTAATAAAATAATGAAAATAATACCCACTTTGGTAAAAACCATGTTCAATAACAATGGGATAGTTTGTGGTTTTAAATATTTTATTATATATAGTCTAAAACCTAAGATAGTGAAATATTAAAGAATTTCCCTCAAATTTCCTATATAAACCCACCCAAGATCCCAATTATATTAACTCAAAATCCTTGGATAACTTCCCTATTATTACCTAACCTATATAGAATCCTCCCAATGCACCCCAAGATCTCAAGATGACCCTTTTCAAGATTTTGGAGCCGCACATTCTATTAAGGGTTCTTTTCTTTCTCAACTTTATCCAAGTATCTTTATCTTGTTATGCCATTTTATTTTCAATTAATAATGATGGGGTATGTTTTATCACCTCCCCCATACTACCAATATTAATTATAAATTATTTGATACCCCTTTATCTCTCATTAAAACCTCTCATGCACATCTGTTACCATGCCAAAATTTCATAAGTATCCTTTCTTTTCTATTTTTATTCATGATTATTTATTATCATATTCCTATATTTTCTAATAATAAATGTATTTACATGTACGACCATGTCCCTATTACTTTAAAATTCATGTAAAAATCATTATATACTCATTTCACTCTCATAAACCCATTTTATGAATTTTTAAGTGACGTCGTTATGCTACCAAATTTTCACCATGATTTTGCATTCCAAACCATTTATATAAAGAATGTCATACTCATTTACTATCAAGGGTGTTCACTTTTATGAATATATAACTTTGTATTGGGGAAATAAATGTATTTATTCCAAACTCTTTTATCATGGAATAAATTATAATTATGAATGAATCCATGTTTTATTATCTATGTGGCACACTTAAGCATGAGAATGAAATGGATGTGATGGGTGTTCCCAAAATTATATTATGTTATAATGCCTTGGGTAATGATTAGTATCATGATATGTCATTTTGGGATATAAGTGTACCTGATTCCCTTATGGGAATTTTTCCACTATAAATTATTTTCAGTTTATCCTTGGACTATGATGCAGTGTTTTAAGTTGTCACATTTCCCATGTTAGGATTATCATACTATATCATGCCTCATTATTTTTGTTCCTTTATTCCTCGTTGATATTCCTTATCTAAAATGTCACATTATCTTTATATAATCCCTTGTTTATTTCCTTAATGGGATTTATGTCCCACTCCTTTATTATGTATTTTCCTAGGTTATCCAATATAGTTTTAAGCTCAAGCATGTTAAAGAATTTTTCAATAAAGATATTGTAATTCATGTTTAAAGTTATAATGTAATATACCTAATTCACAAATACACTAAACTTATCAATATTTTGGGTTTTATTAAGTATAATTTTATGTAATTAAATCCTTTATTAATTTGTAATAAATAGATTGGTTTTTATAATTGGTATCAGATGAAAAGTTTGGTTATTTTTGGGATTAGGATTAGAAAACTCTAGAAAAATACATAGAGAAAAGACTGAGTATAAGAATACATACCTAAAATTTTTATGATTATAAGGTAATTTTTTTATAAATAAAATATATCCATGTCTAGATGCTATAAGTGGATGTGGTTCCAGAATAGATTTACCTAGGAGTAACAACTTTAAAAAGGTGTTTTGGCCTGACTCAAAGTAACATGATACACTAAAATAGTCCTTACTTAGCACTTGGTTTGACACTCCTGGGGGATATTATTTGGTAATTAATAATCCCATTATGAACCATTATTAATGGATTAAAAATATGTGCATAATATTATATGTTAGGAAATAGATCATGGATAACAAAGACTAAAGACTAGAAATCCATAAGTTAAGGAAATACATTTAAGTTATAATTTATCCCTTTAATGTCATTAAATTCCCATTTATGTGTTTAAAATTTAAATATACTCATACTTAATTTTTCTTCTATTCTATCCAATGTCCGTAAATAGGAGGAATTAGGTAAACAAGAAATGGTAAGGGTAATGTGATGACTATCCCAATGTTATTCCAATCCTGATGGGAGCAGTAATTGCACACTTCATGATAATAGTCTCCTAGAAGACTTAGATTTTGAATAGAAACCTAGATCTGGAGGATTTTCAAAATCCCACCAAAAGATATCAAGCCACAATCGAGAGCTTTATGTGACAATGGCCTCCAATTATCAATGGATCATATGATACATTAATCATCGAACAATGGATAAACTCTATTGAGAAGATATTCTTTATCCTTAAATGCTCCGAAAAATAGAAGGTTGTTTTGGATTTTTATCATATGGAGGGTTAAGCTGATCAATGGTGAACATTGATCAAAAATATAAAGACTGAAGAAGAGATCAAAGAAATGGTGATGAAGGATTTTCAAAAAATGTTTTTATATAATTATTTTCCTCACACTTGGAAATTTATTTCCTTTCCATCAAGAAAAAAGATAATGAATTTATCACGATGTATGAGTAAAACTTCACAAGGATTTCACGATACACCTCTATATTTTCATTACCCCTTAATTAAAGGATAATTGCTTCTTTGGTGGGCTAAAACCTATCCTTGGGAAAGACCTAGTGATCTGTGACTTTGATAGCTATGAGGAAATTTTCCAATGTTCCCCCAATGTTGAAATTAATATCAGTGAATCTCATGGGTATCATGGGGATAATAAGTGGAAAATGAAGATAAATCTTGGTGGTCTGATAGAGATATCTAACAGTGATAAGAAATTTCAGCATCCCACTTACCAAAGGTGTGGATAGAATAAACCTATAAATTTCCTTAAGGGGATGAGAAAATGATTTAGGTGTGGGGAGGAAGGGAACATAGATAGTGATTTCTGATAGGAGAAACCAACTACTAATAGAGATGAAGGGAATACTATGGTCAACCCTAAGCATAATCTTAATTACTATAATAGAAAGTAACAAGGGAACTTTTCAATATAATGACTAAACCCATAGTTTTTGGAGAAAATAAAAAACCTCCAAGGTAGAAAAGGAGATATTTTTTAATCACTACCACTGAAGTGAATCCTGGTAACTAAGTGGTGATAGGTATGCTAGTTATTAATTCAAGAATATAAAATGATTTTTTTATTCTAGTTCTATGAATTCCTTCATATCATGAAAGTTTATTATAACTATAAAAACACCACCAAACATAATAGAAGTACAGATTTCGGTGAAAATGGAAAATGGGGAAATGATTGAATCCCAACTATATAACTCCTCACCTATCAATGTTTGTGGGATATATTTCCTAGAAAAACTTTTCATACTCCCTTTTGTGGAATTTTATGTAATTATGGGAAAGGACTATATTTCCCTATATAAATCTTACATAAATTTCCTTGTAAAGGAAATATCTCTCTATATTGTAAATTTTCCTTAGATTCTATACAAATGCAAATAGAATGATGAATCTCTTTAGAACCATCATCTCAAGCATGCATATTATTTCCCTATGAGAAAGTGTATCTATATGAAATGATTTAGTCTAAGTAAAGAATCATCCTTGAAAACATACCCATTGTGGGGGAATCTTCTGAGGTGTTTCATGAGGAATTTATTGATCTTCCTCATAGTTGAGATATTGAATTTTCAATCGATATTGTACCTAGGATGTTTCCATTATCCAAGACTCCATATTGAATGGATGTTCTAGAACTTGAGGAGATGAATAAATAACTACAGGATAATTTAGATAAAGGTTTTATACACCCAAGTGCTTTACCATGGGGTGCACTAGTTCTTTTCATCAATAAGGAGGATCAATGAGCCTTTACAATGATTATCATGAGCTCATCAAGATCATGATAAAGAAAAAATATGTTCTGCCTCGGATTGATGACTTGTTTGATCAATTATGTGGATCAAAATACTTTTCCAAGGTGGATCTGTGGTTAAGATAAAACCAATTTAGGGTGAATAAGAAGGATATCCTCAAGACTGGTTTTTATAGAATGTATAGGCCCTATGAATTCATAATAAGGCCTTTCGAACTCACTAATGTTCCAGCAATCTTCACGGAATTGATGAATAGAGTCATTAGATATTACCTCAAAAAATTTATAGTATTCCTTATAGATGATATTCTAATATACTCTAAAAGTAAATAGGAGCATGAGGAGAATTTGAATATGGTTCCAAAGACCTTGGAAACGGATAATCTTTATGCAATTTACAACAATAGTGAGTTCTAGTTAAAGAAAGTCTCATTCTTGGGCATATCATCACAAGCAATGGGATATTTGTGGACCCTTAAAAGACTGAAGAAATTTAAGGATTTAAAAGGCCAACATCTATGATATATATTCATAGTTTACTTGGGTTCGCCGAGTATTATCTTCGATTCGTGAGAAGTTTCTCACAATTGTCAAACCCTCTCACCAAACTAACACAGATGGGAGTCAAGTTTTCTTGGAATGATGAATGTGAAGAAATATTCAAGGAGATGAAAATGAGTTGTATCACTATGCATGTTCTCATACTACCCATAAGTGGATATATTTTTGTGGTATTTAGTGATGCATTGAATAAGGTCTTGGGATGTGTGTTGATTCAAAATGAAAAGGCCATTACATATGCTTCAAGGTAGTTGAATGTTCATGAACAAAACTACCAAACACGTGATCTATAGTGGGATGTAGTAATTTTAGCTTTAAAAATTTGGTGGAATTGTCTATTTGGGGAGAAGTGTGGAATTTATACAGATAAAAGAAGTATCAAGTATATATATTCACATATAATGTTATGAATATGCACCAAAGAAAATGGTTAGATTTGATCAAATACTATGACTGCTCAATCCACTACCTTCCTGGGAAATGAATAAAGTGTCAAATGCTCTAAGTATAAAGGATCTAGAAATTCTGTCATTTATGATAATTGATATGGATCATATATTCTTATATTTTGAAAGGAAAGACATGGGAATCATAAAGGAAGGAAGATCCTTAATCCTTTCACAAATGATTACTCAAAAATCTCTTCTAGAGAGGTTAAAGGATGCTCAAAGAGTTGATGTGGAAATTTAGAAGAAAGTGGAAGATATAAGGAAAGTAAAATCCTCAAATTTTAATGTTAATGATGAAGGTGTTGTGAGATTTTGGTCAAGACTATGTGTACCATCAAATCCTGATTTAAATAAGGAGTTGTTGGATGATTCACATAGCTCAAACTTATCCATCAAACCAAGAAGAACAATAATGTATTGAGATATCTAAGAATACTATTGGTGGGAAAATATGAATAAGGATATCATAGAATATACATTAAGATGTCTTGTATGTCAAAAAATTAAATCATAAAGGAAAAAATACAAGGGGATGATGCAACCATTACCCATACGTACATGGAAATGGGAAAAATCACCATGGACTTTGTCATGGATATTCTAGAGACATCAAGAGGGAATAATGCAATATGGGTTATGGTGGATCATCTTACAAATATTTCACACTTCATTTCTATACAAAAGGAATTCTCATGGGATCTACTTGCACGGATATACATCTGGAGAGTTGTCAGGTTTCATGGAGTACCATTATCAATTGTAATTGATCAAGACAAAATATTAATCTCTAAGTTCTAGAAAATTCACTTGCATTCTATGAATACTGAGTTTAACTTCATCATTAACTATCACCCTCAAACTGATGTACAATCTGATAAAACTATCCAGACACTTTAAGATAGGTTGAGATCATGCTCAATGGACTTCAAAAGAGGATGGTATCGACACCTTCCTCTTCTCAAATTCTCTTACAAAACTAGTTTCCACGAAAGCATCCAAATGGCCCCCTATCAATCCCTTTATGGGAAGAGGTTAAGGACACTTACATGATAGGATTAAGTTAGGGGGGAAAATTCTAGGTCTTGAAATGTTTGAGGAAATGGTGGAAAAGGAAAAGACCATTCATCATCACATCATGGCTACTCAGAGTTGAAAAAAGATCTATGTTGAGAGTCATATATGAGACCTATATTTTGATTTTTGAGACATGGTATTCCTCTACATATCTCCATGGAATAAATTTATGACATTTACGAAGAACAGAAAGCTCAGTCCAAGATACATCATCCCCTTTGATATCCTTGATTACATTTGAGTGGTGGAATATTGACTTTCACTTCCACCTAACCTATCTTGAGTTCATGATGTATTCCATGTATCACTCTTGAGTAAGTACATAATTGACCCCTCACATGTACTCAATCCATATGTGGTACCATTTGATAATGGTCTTTCCTATAAGGATAATTTGGTGAAGATCTTAGATTGTAGAGACAAAGTTCTATTAAATAATACAATGAACCTTGTCAAAGTGTTGTAGAGAAACCACATGTTTTAAGAAGAAATTTGGGAACTAGAGGAATTGATGAGATATAATTACCATCTTCTATTTTAAGGGGGTGAAATTAAAATGTTGAGGGTGTAATTTCTCAAGGGAGGAAGATTTTAAAGACATGAACAATTATAAATGAAGTTTCTCTTTGTGATTTAATTAAATGTATTATTATGTATTGTGGTTATAGAAAATAAATACACTTATATGGTTATATATTTGGATTTAAAATACTATTAGTAATATTAACTTTTTTAATATATCTATTAAACAGTGATCACATTATTAAAATAAATATAGGTCTTTGACAAATCAAATTGACATAGACAAAGTGATAGCCTCATCCAGTATGATTGTACCCTATGAATATCATTTATAGGAGATTATGAGGGAGATAGAATCACTAGAATTTCCCTTTGAACAAGGCCAATCTAAGATCCAATAAATTAATCATGATAAAACCCATTTAAGGGAGAAGTTAAAACTCCTCGAGATCACGGCCCAAACCATGTTTGTCGAATGACCCTAGGAAAGTCTCATAGTCGTGCACCTTACTCTTAGGTCATACGCTGGTGTAATAAAGTTATATGTTTAAAGACCTTAAAAATATTAATATTTATAATGTATTTATTTTCATTTTTATTATTACTTTATAAATTATTTTGATTTTGATTCAATTAAACACAAATTGTATTTTCTGGTAATATTCAAATTCAATTAAGGGATTTATTTTGATAAATTAATAGATTTTTGAAATAAATATTATTTTAATAAAATGTTATTACTAAATAAGTTTTATTAAATTTAAATGGTCATATAAGTTTTATGAAGTGAAATGTACTTTTTATAAGGGTTCAAATACTATTATTGTCAAAAAACCCAACATTTTTCAATAAATGTCGAATATTATTTTAAAAGTGAAAATTAAAATATTTTAGAAATAATTTATATAAAATTAATATTATTTTTGGAATCATAACATAAAAATTATCCAATGGTTAATTTTTTATAATTTTCTAGAACAGACAAATTTTCGGGTAAAAATTAAATATCATATAAATATACAATGTGATTTATGAAACAATAATGACCAAAAATTATATAATAAATACTATAATGTGTATAATAAATAAAATATATGTTTTTAACTTCAAAAAATTTGATTTTAATTTTTCTTTATTAATTTTATTAAGCCTTTATGAATCCTCAAAAACATTTAATATATTTTAGATTTTTAAATTCATTTATTTAAAAGTGTGACTCCCCTCCACATAATAAAGGGAATTATTTTAATATATTCCTCAATTTAACTAATAAAATAATAAAAAACCTCCCCCAATTTGTAAAAAACCATGGAAAACCCCATGGGATGGTTTTTGGTTTTGAATATTTTATTATATATAGTCCAAAACCTAAGTTTGTGAAATATTAAAGAATCCCCCTCTCATTTCCTATACAAACCCACCCAAGATCCCACTTCTATTAAATAATAATCCTTAGAGAACTTTTTAAATCTTCTCTAACCTCTATATAATCCTCCCAAGGTTCCCTAAGCTCTCAGGAATCCCCTTTTCAAGCTTTTGGATCCACACATTCAAGTAGGGGTTATTTCCTTTCTCATATTTATCCAAGTTTATTTATCTTGTTATGCCCTTTTATTATCAGTTAATAATGATGGGGTATATATTATCACCTCCCCTATTCTTCCCTTATTATGTATAAATGATGATATACCCCTTTCTCTCTCATTAATCACTCCCATGTATACCCATTACCATGCTAAAATTTTATAAGCATCCTTCATTTGCAATTTTTATTCAAGCTTATTTATTATCATATGCCTTCATTTTCTAATTATAAATGTGTTTTACTATCCTAACATGTCTATATTAATTTCCAATTCATTTAAAAATGATTAGATACACATTTATCTCTCATTAACCTATTTTATGAATTTTTAAGTTACCCTATTATGCTGCCAAATTTTCACCACAATTTTCCACGCCAAACCATTTATGTAGTGAATGCCATAATAATTTCCTATCAAGGGGTTTAAATTTTATGAATATATACCTTTTGATTAAGTACTTAAATATAATTATTCCACACTCTTTGATCATGGAATAAATTATAATAATGAATGAATCCATGTTTTATGATCAATGTGGCACACTTAAGCATGAGAATGAAATGAAAGTGATGGGTGCTCCTAAAATTATATAGTGCTCCAATTACTTGTGTAATGATTAGTATCATGATACATCATGTTGGGAAAGGGGTGTACCTAATTATTTATGGAACTTTTTCCACCATGAATACTTTTTAGTTTTTCCTTGACCTATGATGTAGTGCTTTATGTTTTTCCCACATTTCCCATGTTATTATTATTCTTCTATATCATTCCTTATTATTCATGTTCTTTTATGACTCATTGATATTCCTTGTCTAACATGTATCATTATCATTATGTTATTCCATGTTTATTATCTTAATGGTATTTATATATAACCCCTTTCTTTTTTATTTCCCTTGGTTATCCAATGTAGTTTTAAGCTCAAGCGTGTTAAATAAGTTTTCAATAGAAATGTTTTAAATCATGTTTACTGATGTAATGCATTGTACCTAATTCCCAAATACACTAGACTTCTCTATCATTAGGGTTTTATAAAGTGTAATTTTATGTAATTACATCATGTTTTAATGTGTAATAAATAGAAGTGTTGTTTTCACACCCAAACCATGAAAATATTTTATTTATTATTTTCCTGACCTTGAATAATTTTATCGGGGTTTGGGTTGGGACCTGATTTAATTTTTTTTAGTTTATGTTAAAAAGTGCATGTTTTGGGTTTGATATTGTTGGGCGCATGGGTGAAGTTCAATTTGGAAACCATGCAGTTTCTTCTAGACAACTACGTGACATGTCCATATTTGAAAGATTAAAATGATAATTGAAATGAGTATTAAAATTAAAATATTATTATTATTATTATTAGAATTATTACTATTATTGTAATGATAAAATTATAATTATTGTAAACATTAATTATTATTATTATTATGAATTATGGTATTATTAATATTTTAAATAAGACCAATATTATTAGTGATTTTAGATTTATGGCATTATTATTATTATTATTATTATTATTATTATTAGTATTATTATTTTTATTTTTATTAAGTTTGTTAATGTATTATTATTATTACTATTTAGACTATTATTATTATTAAGATTAGTATTTTTATATTATTGGTTTTATTATTATTATTATTATTATTATTATAAGTATTCCTTTTTTTAGTTTTTTTTTTAGAAACCCTAAGGGTGCCCCCCCCCATTCTCCCTCTCCCACACCTGGTGCGGCACAAGCCCCACCTCTAGAACCTCTTACCCTACTACCTCTCCCTATCTGTCCCCATTTTTTCCAACCATATTTCTATCGTCCAATGACTCCCAGTGCCACTACCCTCCTCTGGTTGCAGTTGGCCTACCCGGTGCCATCGCCCTCCTTCGGCCGTAGTAACCCCCACCTCAACATGTGCAGTATCCGACGACCATCTATGGTGTCCCATATCAAGCTGCAACCCCTCATGCAAGAACACACTATTCAGGAACCCCCTTATCCATGTCCCGGTGCTGCTCCCTCCTTTGTCCACCTCTGCTGGTGTGCACTCCTAGAATGAATGCTCCACCCATCACACACCCCCTTTAGCCATCCTTCTCCAGCCACTCAACCCCCTTCTGGTGCACCACACCCTTTCTGGTGTGTTTTTTTCCTTCCTTTGGTATACCCTCTTTCCATTTCTATTGTTATTATTTATTTTTCTCCTTGGTTTGTTAGGGGTTTTGATTGTTAAGTGTTGTTTTTTCTAGGTTTAGTGTATTATTACCTGCGACGAGCAAATTTAGGTTTGCGTTTTATCGCAACATTCGAGGTAGGATTCCCATGAACTTGTCCTTTTAATTTAAGAATTGTAAATTTTATGTTTTTCACACCTTTTATTAATAATATATGCTAATTTTCAAGTCTTGGTTTAAAATGATTTTATGTGGAAACATTTCTCTATGTTTTGTTTTGTGATATTTGACTTTGTTTTGTGAAATAGTGCAAACCAAATGTAGGGTCCTATTGTTCTTGGATTTATAATTTGAATTTAATTTATTTATTGTCTTTCTCCCCTTGTATAAGTGGTAATTATTATTATGCAACATTTTATAAATTCATTTGGTATGAAAATAGGTATTTTAGGCCTTGTTTTGTGAAAATGGTATTGTCCACTCATAATTGTGCACACTGGTTGTTTAATTAAATGTTTTGTTTATTTCACACCTGATTTGTGATGTTTATAACCTAGTTTAGAATTTTAAATAAGTTCCTAGCATGAAAATTGGTTTTTTATAACTTTTTGAGTGCCAACTGAAATTTTTTTCTAATCATTGCATTTCTTGTCTTTGGAATGGTGCCCGGTTGGATTTTATGTGTTAAAAGTGATATAAAATGTTTTTTTTTGTTTTTTTTAAGTGTTGGAAGCGTGAAAAATGACGTTTTAGGGTATTTTATGTATTTCCAAAGTGGTTTTAGCTTTATAAAGAAGTGGTTATAGGTTCTTAAGGTGTTTTCCCATATGTTGCTAAAGTGTAGCCCGTTTGGCATCGTAAATAAAGTGGTTTTGATTTGAAAATGGGGCGTGAATTCCCAAATGGGATTTCATAAATTTTTGTGGAATAAAAATGTTTTAAGGGAGTTTTTTAAATGTTTTATATTGGAAATTTGTGCTTGAAACCTCTTTTTGGAATATGGTTTTCATTTTAACAAAAATTGGTTTTTATAAAATGTTTAAGGGCCCATTTGGCCACTTTATGAAAATAATGAAAAGTTAATATTATGAAAACCCTTGTGGAATTTTTCTCAAGACTTGTTAACATGGAATGGTTAGGATATCCCCATCATAGAATCACCAGGTTCCATTATATGGGTTCCTTATTTGTAACCCTTTATGATCTATTTATTTTTAAGGTATGATATCGGTTCTAGGGGATACTCAGGGTGAGGCCAGTTGTGGAATTATTATTATATACATTGTGAAGTGATGCTCAATTAGAATCTATTGGATAACCCCCTTTAATACTTTAGACATTGGAACCTTGTATATTGATAGAATTATTGAAGATGAGTGTTGCACTACTAGGTTATGGTACTAACCAGTGGCCCATAGTAGGTAGATATGATGGGTTCATTGCTATTGGATTTTCCCTCAGCCTATCCTAAGAAAGGGTGGTTGAGTGTATAGAGTGTTATATTTCATCGTATATGGCATGCTATTGTAGATGGGGTCACAGGTATTAGTGTCATATGGATTGTTCTTGATCCTTAAGTTTGCCTATGTCTCATGGATTTTATCTATTTGAAGTGTTGTTGAGATACTTGTATACCTATTTACATTGCCCTTCCTATATCGCTGCCTTGGTACTCTTGTGTGGTGTTTTTCACGGAAAGTGTTGTTTTGGATTCGTAACTCTTATTAAAAAACATTTAAAAGGAAAATGTGTTTCCAACTCTTTAGTGCTAGTTTTAAATGAAATCATCACTTTCCCCTTGAAATAGCATGGTAACACATAAGGATAGAGTCTAGTTTTCCAAATGATTAAGGGAAATGGATTGTACATTTATTTTTAGTAAAAACTGTAGAAATTCATACTTTAATATATTTTAGTTCAAACTTAGGATTGATGCTTCTATAATATTAAAGGTAGTGCATTGGGGAATATATTATTGGGATAACCTACTGAGTTTTAATACTCACGCCTATAGTTATTTTCTATTTTTAGTCATTTTTCAGGTTCCAGCTTGGGTGTGTTCGCCTTGGCCGATGTTTGATCATTGAGTTAGAGAGTGACCCACTGGGTCACATGGAGAGAGTGGTTGTCATGTTCGGTTAGTATAGTTGTGTATTTTATATGTATTTTTAGTTTCCTGTTTAAATGTTATTCAGTTCAGTATTATTTATATTTTTGAGATACATGCACTTTTTTGCTACTATTTAGTTTCTATTTTGTTTATTGGGAGAAATAATTCCCTTGTTTTACTCTATTGATGCCATGGAACTTGTCGTCATCCCGAGAGGATTGGGAACACCACTCAGGTCTTGCTACGGATCATCTCACGTGATCGGTTTAGGGTTGACGCGGGTTGGTTCGTGATAGTTGTTATATGGAGTATGTATTTTTCATTACTATTTAATTTTATTTCATTTATATAAAAATTTAATAATGAAAAATAAATTATAACAAAAAACAATCCTTAAACTTAATTAAATTGTAAGGACTTGTCCTTAAACATTACATAATGTTGAATTTTAAGTCCAGAGTTAATTCTCTTAAATTAGAGGATATTTTTAGGTTTATATTTTTAGATAATTATTTCATGAATAATAAATTACAAAAACATATATATTCAAAGTGAACACCTTCAATTAGTATCCATTTTTTCCATAATATAAAACTTTTAAAAAGAAACTTGTTTATTTTCATAGAATAACTTCACAAATTTGATCTTGACCTTATCCATATTCATACTCATCCTTAAATTCCTATGAAAAAAATTAAAATTTAGTATGAGAAAAAAACCTATAATACATGAATACTTATAAAAAATTTCCTTTATCAAAATTATATTTGGTTTCAAAATAAACACTTTTCTTACCCAATAAATAATATATTCTTACCAAAAATTTTTATAAAACATTTAATTGTAAGTCATTAAGGAAAAATAAAAACATAATGGTTTCTTTGAAAACATGAAAATCACATGAAATATTTTTCATAAATTTATAACTTTCACACTAATTTATGTACTAACCATCAAGGTTAATATTGGAGTAACCATCATGAATACTCATAAAAGACTTTCATGGTTAGGTTCTGAACATGGACTTATTATTACCATCACATCCACTCATGGAAAACCTTCCCATCTAGATTCTAAAAATTTCCATAGAGTAACCATCATATATACTCATGGATTAACCATCATAGTTAATCATGGAATAACCATCATGGTCAACTTCAAAACATTACTTAGTGCATTGGAGAATTATAATAGAGCTCAAATTTCATATAAGTTATACTAGGATCACCCATGATTTATAATGGGGCTCAACCCTTTATATAATTTATATCTAGATCAATATTTTCTCATTTATAATTATCAAGTATCATGAATAAAACATTTTATGATTGTTCCTTTTCATCATAAAACCTTTGAAAAACTCATTTAAACATGTATTCAAAACACTTTCAGATATCAAAAATTACATTCTCTTTAAAAACCCCATTTTCAAAATAATAATAGCCACAAAAAATTAAAAAAAAATTCTTTGAAGAAGGTATCATTAAAAACATTCTTGAATAAAATAACCTTTCAATTATTAAATCACTTATTTTGAAAATTTATGCACATACAATGGAAAAAAAGTCATTGAATGTAACCATATAAACTTTTAAATTAAGCTTCAAAATATTAAGGATTAATGATGGAAAGAAATTACTTCCATGTCCTATATGTAAAAAAATACATTCCTTCTAACAATTTTAAAGAGAGTTTAAAAAGTAACTTTAAAAGAGAATTTTTAAAAGTCCCTTTCACTGAGTCTAACTCGTCATGTATGTTCTTTTTCTTAACGAATAATATATTTAGGTTAATTTTATACTTTATTAATAACCTTTTTTATCTTTATTATTACTTTTATATCACTTATTACCGTGATATATACAATTAATTAATCATTTATGTTTATGTTGGATGTTTTGAAGATATTTGGTTCATAAGTCCAAAATAAAGTAAGTGTGCTTACTATGGTAAATATTATTATTACATAACTATATCCAGAGTAATAATAATTATATAATTAAAAAAATTTAAAAAAAAATATAATTTTTAAAATTAATCATGAAATAAAATTTTTCAAAACGAACTATATTATAATCATGGAGACATTAGGTCATACGTACGCATAAGAAACATTTCCATTTTTCAATGATTATTATGGAAAGAAGGTAAGGATTATTTTATCTTTCCAAAATGATTATAATATAATAAATATCATATTATTTCTTAATATATAATTATATATATTAACCTTATGATTTGGTGATGAAAAATGAATCATATCGCTTCATGGAGGTGGTAGTTCACACATAGGTACGAACGAAGTTATCATTTTTTGGTGAATGGAAATTTAAGAGATTAAATGATAAATTATCTTATAATAACTATAAATATTTCATTAATATCATATATGAAAATTAATTTGATAATTATTATTAGTCTTGATATATGGGGATGGGAAACAAATTATATCGGTTCGCAAGGAGGTAGTTCGCTCTACACATGAATGATCGTTCTGTTTCCCATTTCATGGAAAAGGAGATGGATATAGATTTTATATTAACATAAAAAAACCTCAGTAAGTTTAATTTACTAGTTTTATTATATAATAATTATTATTGAAGGTTTTAAGGAGGTGGAAAAGAAAATAAAACTAAAACATGCAGTTGAAAACAATACATCTTCTTTGGAAAAGCTCTTTTTATTAACACATTAAGACCTCTAAGGTTGTTTTTTCCTAAAAAAAAGTCCTCTTGAATGAGGGTATGGATTCTAAGAATGTATTTTATTATTTAATGGATGATCCAAATGGGTTTTGAATTATAAATAAATGGAATAATCAGTTCCCTTTTATAAGATAGGGGAGGGTCACTCTTTGAATTTCACAAAATATTTAATTAATATAAATTAATATTCTATTCAAAATTTCTCAAAAATCATTAATTTAAAATATAGGATCTGTATAATTCTAAAAACACTCATCCAACAATTTATTTACAAGCTTATGTCACATTTATACTCTTGTCATTTTGTTTTAACCCCTCACTAAACCTTTTAACACTTAGTGTGACAATAAAGCTTTTTACTATTTGAGGGTCAATGTAGTTACTATAAATGGAAAACAAATCCCATAAATGGTCCATAGATGATATTATAAACCATATATTAATCACTTGGTTTAATTTAATATGTTTATATATTTAATATCATTTAATAAAATTTTTATTTAAAAATATTACTAATATCAATTTTTATAACTATTCATAATTTGACATTAATAATATCATTATAACACAAATAATTCAAAAAAAATATTTTAATACATCCCTAACATGTCATGGTAATCTAAAAAAATAGACTAAATTATTTATCTCAAAGTATATTACTTTTAATATTTTTAATATTTTTCATTTGATATTTTCATTCATTGAATAATTATTGCATCAGCTTTGTTTAAGAATTTAAATTAATTTTTTTATCACTAAAAATTAAAATTAAATTACCATGATGAAGATAAATCTTTTATATTTAAAATTAATTTTCATAGCCAAATATATCCTCTGGATAAGCTCATATTAAAAATATTATATTTAATAAAAACAATTGTGTGACATGTTTGGATTTTCATGAAAAAAAATACTATAAATGTCAAAATATCATCCAAATGTCTATAAATTACCATATAACCAAATTTTCTATGATTATATATGAAAAATAAATTCTTGAAAATTACATATTTAAGCCAAAAAATGTTCTTATACCAAAATACGGTATAGGGATAATTAAAATTTAATTAATTATATTATTTCTAACTAAATTTTTATTAATTTACATTTATATAAAATTCAAATAATAATGGTAATTTTTTAAATAAATAAAATTACAATTTTATAAAACTCGGTATTTTTCACTATTCTATGAAAAACTAATCTTTTCAAACAATTATTAAAAAAATCATAAGATAATTTTGACATTACGAATCTAAAAAATAAATTCATTTTGTGAAATAAATTTCACAAAATTTCCAGAAATTAATTATAATATTAACCCATAAAAATAAATAAAAATCATTTTTGAAGAAATTGTATTTTTTAAAAAATAAAATCACTTTACTAAAAAATGAATACTTATTTAAAAAAATAATTAATGTATAATAAATTAATAACACCAATAAATATTTCATAATTTGGATCATATTATTCATTCACACCCATTTAACATCTAGATTATAATAGTCACATTTAAATAATAGGATTCTTTTATTCTTTTAATCTTGATGTTGTGTATCTTGTACACTATCGAACAGAGTATTTCCTTTTAAAATTGTGGGATGTTACATTCTACTTCCCTTTAATAAATTTTACCCTCTCAATTTGAACTTGGGATCGATAACTAGGGTTTGACTATTCAAAATACATTTGTTAAAACCCCACATCGTAAAAAGGGTTAATAAAATATCCACCTAAAAATATAGAAAGGGAAGTATGATGGCCATCTGAAAAAACACCAAACTAGGTTTCCAAAAATAATAATATTAGTGGGAAGTGAAAAAATGAATATAGAAGAAAAAAACTAACTCCCAAGTATTGATAAATAATGATTGAGAACATGCTCTTGAGAAATTTAACAATCACAAAACCATAAATCTGTGATGGTTTAGAAGGCCATTAATTTCTCGATGTGAAAAAGTAAATGAATAAAGTTTTTGTTTCAAAATACTTTTCTAAAAGTTGAGAAATTATTATACCACCTAGAATAAGAAGATAATAAAAATTAACTAACTTAAAAAAGAATAATTTTATCCTTTAATCAATTTCCATGATAAAATCATCTATTTCTCTAATTGATGAGTATTAGAGATGTATTTTTCATGCCTAAAACACTAAAATCATCTTTTAATTAACCACATAATTCATTAGATAATAATAATCTATTACTCTTATCTTAATACATTATCTAAAACCAAAATGGTTAGTACAAGTTAAGATAATTATAAAAATGAATAAACCTTTAAATGAATAAAAACTAATTTATTCTCTAAAGTTAAACCATAGTACCTAAAGCTAAACATAGATTTTTAAATAAATAAAAATCCATAAAATTCCTCAAAATATTAAAGAATAATATTAAATCCCAAAAATTAGAAGGATTTATCACATAGTCATCCAATATTAATTTTAACATTTATCACCAAATAACATCAATTACTCTTGAAGTCTCATCCAAAACATTAATTTCCCTAAATAATATAATCTACAAAATATGATAGTCATTTCTATAAATAATATAAATCACCACAAGCCACTATAAAATCATATATTTTCAAAAAGATAATTCAACCTTTATTTCTCATATAAAATCCCTTAGTATTATGTTTTCCTTAATCCTATAAGGTTATCAAAATAGTAAACTTATTCTAAAATAACATTAATCACATAATCACAAAATCAATTTCCAATCTCATAGTTATCTATAAAATAAAACATCTATTCCCAAAATTAACTAAACCTATGTTTTTTATATCATTTAAATAAAGATACAAAATTTTATACTAACCAGGATATCATGTAGGCCTGTTGTAGGTGATGCACCCTTGTCATAGTTTGGTTATGGGTTCAAACCTAGTGGCCTTGTTGGATATAATGGGTTTCCACCCATCCTGTGGTTTTTCCTTTTAAAAAAATATATTAATATAATAATTATAATATTCTAAAAAATGTGATAAATATCCCCAAAATTAACTTATATGTATTAAATATTATACAAAATGTTTTAACGTTAAATTTTATCTCATATATTTCAATTTACATCCTAAAAAAATTAATAAACCATAATTACCTCAAAATAAAATATCACCTAAACCATAAATTTTATCTATACCTTTGAGCTTATTTCCATAAAAATTAAAGGATAATTATTCCTCAAATATCATTTTCACATGATAAACATAAGGTATACATATACTTGTCCCAAAATATCATTATCCTCATTAAAATTCCAATACATAAAATCTCAAAAAGGGTTATCTAAGACTATGAACTTATGGTAAAATAAAACTTATATACACATAATGGTATTTATAACTCTTAAGGTAACCTCACATGAAAACAGAATAATCTCAAAAAAATTATAAACCAACCTCTGATACCAACTGTAAGGAACCATCCTTAAACATTACAAGATCATTAATTTTAAGTTAGGAATTCATTCTATTAAATTAGAGGATATTTTTAGGTTTAGAAATTTAGATAATTTGGTCATAAATAATACATTACAAAACCATATATATATTTAAAGTGTACACCTCTGATTAGTATCCATTTTTCACATAATATAATTTTTTTAAAAAGAAACATGTTTTCTTTTCATAAAATATATTCACAAAATTAATCTAGACCTAATAATTATACTAATCATCCTTAAATCCCTATAAAAATTTTAAAACATGGGATGATAAAAATATCTCAGTAAGGGATAAGAATAAATAAATAAACCGACATTCCATGAAAACTTGTAAAAATTATCATTTTTCAAAGTAAACATTAGGTTTAAAACAAACACTTTTCTTACCCAAGTAATCATCTTAACTTTCCAATAATTTTCATTAAAAATTTAATTAAAAAGAATTAATGAAAACTAAATTCTTAAAGTTTTATTTTCAAACATGAAAATAACAAGAAAAAGCATTTAATAAAGTTATACTTTTCACACTTATATATGGAATAACCATTATGATTAATATTGGACTAACCATCATAGCTACTCATGGAAGACCTTCATGGTTAGATTCAAAACATTAATTTAGAGTAACCATCACAACTAATCATGGAGGACCTTCATGGTGAGCTTCAAAACATTACCATACAGTAACCATCACATTAACTCATGGATCATCCATCATAGTTAATAATGGAGTAACCATAACAATAAACTTAAAAACATTACAAAATGCATTGGAGAGATCTAATGGGGATAGACCTTCATATAATATATATAGGTTTCACCCATGGGTTGTAATAGGGATAAAACCTTCATATAAATTGTATTGGAATTCCTCTTTTCTCATATATAATGCTTAAGTATCATGAATAAAACATTTTATTCTTACACCTTTTCAATATAAAACCATTCAAAAAATATATTAAAATCATATTAAAAAACACATTTAGATATCTACAATACCCTTCCCCATAAAACACAATTTTCAAAAATATAATACCTATAAAAAAGTAAGGATATTTTTACTTTGAATAAAATATTATTAAAAACATTCTTGAAGAAAATAACCTTTCTGTTTTGAAATCACTTATTTTGAAAAATTATGAACATAAAAAAAATTATTTTCTTTGAAAGTAACTATATAAACTTGTAAAGTAAAATTCAAAATATTAAGGTGTAATTAAGGAATAAATTTTAATTCGTGCCTTATATGTAAAAAATAAAATATTTTTTGCCTTTGTAAAAAGAGTTGAGAGTTTAACAATAAGGGATGATTTTTGAAAAAAAAATTACCTTGAGTCTTACTCATCATGTATATTATTTATCTTCCTGAATAATAAACATTGGATAATTTTATAATTTCTTAAGAAACTTTTTAAAGATTATTATTACTTTTGTATCAATTATTACCATTTTATATACAATTACTTGACCATTTAGGTTTATGTCGGATGTTTTGACGATATTCGATTCATAAGTCCAAAATGACTTAAGTTTGTTGACTATGGTAAAAGTGGTCATTACTCCATAATATCCAAAATAATAATCATGAAATAATAATTATTTTTATAAATAAATTATTATTTTTAAAACCAATTATGAAAGATAATTTAAAAATATGAACTTCGTTACAATCATGGACACCATAGGCAGTATATATGCATGAGTTACATTTCCATTTTTCAACGATCATTATGGAAAGAATGTAAGTATTATTTTATCATTAAAAATTAAAATAATATAGTAAATATAATATTACTTCTTTATATATACTTATATATATCGTACATGTGGTGTGTTCATGAAAAATGTATCTCATCGCTTCATGGAGCTGGTAGTCCACATGTTCGCACAAACGATACTATTATTTTCAAGTGAATGGAATGTTAAGAAAGTAAATGATAAATTATATTTTAAAAATTATAAATATTTCATTAATATCATATTTTAACATTAATTATTTCATTATAACTAGTTTTGAGATATGGTTTTGGAAAAAAATTACATCGGTTCACGGGGAGGTAAGTCATCGTACACACGAATAATGTTATCATTTCCCATTTGATGGAAAAGTAGATATATATATATATATTGTTACATTATCATAAAAACAATTAATTATATGTAAGATACTAGTGTTATTATATAACCATGTTTAAATAATATTTTAACGAGGTTGAAGAATAATTAAAACTAAAACATATTGTTGAAAACTATACCTCTTCTTTGGAAATCCTCCTTTACTTAACACCTTAATAAATCAAACGATGGTATTTTTCTTAAAAAATAACAATAGAATATGGGGAAGGATTAAATGAATGGATTATTATAGGTATTTTCTAAACCAAGTGAATTTTAAATTGTAATGAAATGAGAACAAAGGGTTCCCTTTTATAATAGAGGATAGGGGTACTCATGGAATTTCTTGAAATATTAAATTATTATAAATTAATATTTAATAAAAAATGAATCATAACTCATTTATTTAGAGTATAATATGGGGATAGGTTAAAAATTATCATAAAATAATTTTAGAAAAATTTTAGGTCGCATTTTTTCCCTTATAATTTGGTTATAACCCCTCGTTAACTCTTTCAAAACTTACCATGAAAAAAATGATTTTCATTCATTAAGGTCCAATATAGTTACGATAAATGGGAAAACCCCATAAATGGAACATAATTGATATTAAAAACTATATACTAATAACTTTTATAAATTTAATATTTTTAATCATTTATATCAGTTAATAAAATATTATTTATTTTAAAAAATCACTAATGTCATTTTTTAGAATTATTTATTACTTTGAATTTAATAATATCAAGATAAAACATATAATTATAACTAATTAAATTAATACATCCCTAAAATTTAATGGAAATATGTAAAAAAAATTATCACGTTATTTATCTGAAATTATAATAAATTTAATATTTTTAATATTATTTATTTGATATTTCCATTAATTGAATAATTACTACATCAGCATTATGTAAGCATTTATGGTCATTATTTCTTAACAAAAATTTTAAAATAAACTACCATGATAAATATAAAAGTTTTATAATTTAAAATATTTATTATATTAAAACTTATCCTTTAGATAACCCCATATTAAAAATATAATATTTTTATAAAATAAGAGTGTGACATGTTTGACTTTTCTTAAAATAAAATAATATAAATATCATAATCTCATCATAGTGGGCATAAAATGCAATATAAACGAATATTATATAATTATGGAAGAAATATAATCATCAAATAAAATTAATTTAAGTGTTAGGGTCATTTTATAATCCTTATCATTTTATATTTAACTTCAATTACCTGATTTATGTTTTACTGTGGTAACAAAAATTACCGAAGTTACTATTAATATTGACCAAAACTAAAATTTAATTTTTAACTAAATGTGGACCCACTGATTACATATATTTAATCCATTTTTAAAAATTCAAAATATATAAGTGGTAGAATTTAATTTAAATTTAAATCAATAAAATGCAATAGAAATTTTTTTTGCATAAATGTGTTTTTAATCTAAAAAATAAACTTATAGAAAAATAAGTTATATTGATTATTTAAGTGTAATTAATTATATTATACATAAAAATACAGTTCATAAGTTACTTTGATATCAAATTAAAATCATAATTTTAATTTTAAATATAATGAAAATTAATGTTTTATAAAAAACATTCTTTTTCACTATTCACTAAAAAATAATATTTTCATAAAATTCTCAAAAAAATCATACTAAGATTATTTGGAAATACTGAATTCAAAAAATAAATTAAATTTTTTTAATAAATTTTCCAAAATTTCCAAAAAACAATTAAAATAATCACCCATAAAAAAGCAATGAAAATCATTTTTGAAGAAAACATATTTTTTGAAAAATAAAATAACTTTACTAAAAACTGAGTACATATTTAAAAAAAATTAATTAATACATTAAAAATGAATAAGAACATTATATATTTCATAATACTATTAACACTATTCATTCCCTCCAATTTAATGGCTAGTTTATAATAGTCACTTTTAAATAATAAAATTTCACTATTCGTTTAAGATTGGTGTTTTATATCTTGTATGTTATCAAATATAGTCTTTCCTTATAAAATCTAAGAATATTACATAAAAATGTGTATAAAAACATGTATCAAAGTGTTTCAATATGCTCTATTGAAACTTTTTGATCCATGTAGCCATCCCCAATTAATTGGGATAAAGTCTTGTTTGTTATTATAATTTATTTTTTATTATTATGTTTTAATAGTAATGAAATAAAATTAAATAGAAATGAATTTTTTTTTAAATTAGATAACATTATGAAATTAATATAATTAAAAAACCATTTGAAATATTATTGTATTAATAGGTTAAAATTCAAGAAGCCTAAGATATGATCCCTTCACAATCATCATCGGTTTCCTAGAATGATGCAGGTACAATCATTTTAGGGAAGGAACATCTCGGTCGTGTGTGAGGGACGACTTCTGGGCCTAATCCATTATATGTATTTTATAGGTAGTCACTATAATTTACTACTACAACCATTATAGTTTTTAGTAGTGTTTTTGATCAAGAAGCATCAAGAGAAATTTCAAGGTTGAAAGAAAAAGTTCAAGAACATGACTCTTATAAGAAAACACAAGATCAGTGGCAGTCAGCATGGAAAATTTATTTAGTCTCTTTATTTCAAGGTATAAAGAGAATAATCCCAAAAGAAATTTACCATCATATAACTCATCCTACTAATGTAAATTCTCACCTCTAGAGAGAATTCAAAAAATTTCAAAGAACACATATAGTAGACTGCAACACTCATGTAGCTTATTTATTTTAATTATTATCTCAATGATCATCCCTAGAAAATAATTTTGGTAGGGTAATTCAAGAAATAAATTTTATAAATATAAGGATCCAATAAATAAAATCAAATATTTAAAAGAACCTTGAATAATCCATATGAGTTTTCATGGAATTATTGTAACACCCAATTTCATGTATTTGAACCTTTTTTAATTATTTTAAGTATATAAAGTTATTGGGTTATGTTTTATGAGTATTTGAGGATTTTTTTACATGTTTGGGGGATTTTTGGAGGTGCATGGTTTGATCACAGTTAGTATAAATCATGAAACACCTCTTAGAAAATCATGCAACTGAAGTAGTGGGCACTGGTTAAGCGCACAGCTTGGGAAAACCATACAGCTACCCAAGAGAAATCATACAAGGCTAGATGGATGGGAATAGAATGGTTTGTTAATGTTTTGCCTAACCTTGTGGTCCAACCATTAGAGGTGTGTTTTTAGGTATTGGATCATGCATGATTAGTTCATGGTTTTCCTAACGGTGAACCCTAACCATGCATTGTTAAAAATTAGATCTAGATTTTATAGATGTAATCTGATTTACCCCTTAGGTAACTTTTTTCCCATAAATAGACCATAACCTGAATTCAACTTCCTCATTATACTGTCAATACCATTCCTTTTGATCCTTTAGTGATTCTTAGGTGAATCATGGTTCTTTGGAGTCTAGATTTGTTGTAAAGTGATCATTATTCATTAATTTCCTTAGTTTTCTTATTTTTTCCATGTCTTGGATTTATTGATTTAATCCATTGAAGATAGATACAAGTTATTTTATTGCAATAATGTTGATATATGGTTTTTTGTTATTGAAGGTAACAATATATAAGTAATTTTATAGTAGTTTCGAGCTATGATCTTAGAGTTTTGTTCCATTCTTTATTTTTACCAATGGTTGTGATGTATGTGGCTTCTCTCCCAACTCCTCTTGATTAGAATTTGAAGGCTTGATTTCAAATTTATTAATTTTCAAGAATTTAATTTTAAAATATTATGTGTTATTCTTGATGAAAAACCTCTTTAGTGATGGTTTTTTGGATTTTTGGAAATTGGTTAATTTTATAGAATGTGATTTTGGTTCATGATTTTAAGATGATGATTTTAAAAATATAGTTTGGTTTTGATTCCTAGAAAAAATTTTGTAGATATTTTTTCATGAAATGAAATTTTGTATTGAAATGTATTTTTATGGATGTTTTTACATTGTATTTGTCATACGTTTTCAGCATGAGTTCATTTGTATTGATGTGACCCTATGTAAGGGGCATATTCCTTTGGGGAACTTGGTATATGGTTACCTTGTGGTGAATTAATAGATCGATGAGAGACCTATCATGAGTATGTAATTGTCACCTGGTCATTCATGTGTGGATGTGTGGATGTGTGGAGTGGGTATTCAAAATTAATTTTTGAATTTTTTTAAAATAATTGTTTAAATTCCTTCCTTGGAAAATTGTTTGGGGTTTGATATAAACTGTTTTAAATTGTTTTAAACTGTTTTATATAAATTTTCTTGCATTTTTAACAATTGTTTCATGAGTAGAGAATTCATTATGGGATTTAAGTAATTTTTATACACACCCCTACTTTGTCACTTTGGTGAATTTGCATGTATCATGTATCAAGACATAAGTAAAGTAAAGGTATCCCAGTTATTTAGTGATGCATCATTATACTTTGGGAATTGCTTGCTGAGATGGATATTAAAGCATATTGGTAGTTTTTTTATATCTTTATTTCCTTTGATTTTTGTGGTCATTAGTATCTTTGTGTTTTAATTCTTTTGGTTTCCACTCGTACTCCAATATTGTTTTTGGTTTAGTTATGTTTTCTTATGTTTTATGTTGTACTTGTGCATCATATTAAGGTCTGTTGTTTTATGGTTGTCTTGGGTTGGTTTTTATATTTGAAGGGAAAATTTTTCCCCAATTATCTACAAATCTCTTGGAATTTATTTATATCATTTGGTGTTGTAGGGATGTCACCTAAGTCCAGTAACACCCTTATATTCCTAAGCCATTGGGTGAGGGGAGGGACGTTACAAATGGCACTAGTCGGTTCAGTCCTGGTGTTAGAAAATAATTATTATTAGTCCCTAAGTTAGGTTAGTAGAAATGATATAGTATCCCAGTAACATTAAATTTAGATCATAAAAAGGTTTATCTAACCTATTTATGTTTAACTTCAAGTTACCAGGTAGTTTGGTTACGTAAGTGTTTTGATACCCTTATAGGTGTTATAACCTCATCATCTTGAGTTTAACTGATGATAAGAGCATGAAATTCATTGATAGAAATGACTTCCCGCTAAAATTTAATATTTATTTTTATGTAATGATTTATAAATTAGTAAAAAAGTGATGATTTTTTAAAATAGTTGAAAATTTTTTATTTTCAAAAAATGGTGGAATTTTGAAAAAAGGTTTTAAAAATGAAATTTTTGAATTTTTGAAATCAATTTTTTGATATATGTAATGTGGTAAATTTGAAATTTATAAGCCTTAAGTTTATAAAGAGTGATACAAAATGAATTTTTTTGGACTATTGATAATAGATCAGGTTAACCGATGAAGAAACCAATCGAAAGAGGCTTCTAAGAATGTGGTTGCACCTAAGCCATAGGTGAACCAAAATTTGGTTCTAATAATTATCTTGGATTTTCTAGTAGTGGATAGAGGGAACATAAGGGATTAACTAAGGAAATTGGATCATTTTTTTTAGTTTCAAAATTAGAATCCATATATCTTTCAGGGTGATTTGTAACTTGAAGAAAGAATAAGTATATCTAAATAGGATTTATTTAATCTTCGATTTCCTAGCCGCAGCAGATATGATGAAAGTAAAGTTGGAAATGTACATGCTAGAGGATTTATAATTTCATTTGTGATATTTAGTAGTTCATGATAAATTGGACCAAGTCATGGCATGGGAGGATTTTGAATAAATTTTCAATAAACAATTTTATCCTCACATGTTCATAATTTCTAGAATATAAGATTTCTTCAGTTTGAAGTAGGATAATATTTTGGTAATTGAGTATGTGGCTAAATTAATGAATTTATTTGACTTACATCATAATTTTCTATAAGTGAATCATTGAAGGATTACATTTTTTAATTTGGGTTGAGGCCATAAATTCATTAAAATGTGGTTATTCTTTTTATAACGGATTATACATAGATGGTAAATAGAGAGATGATGGAATAACTATACATCTTTAGTAATACGGGTGGAGGGTGTATGTTGATTCTAATGGGAACTAGGTAAACTCTAATGATGGGAACAGGTGGAAGATGGACACCTAATTTCAAGGTGGTAGTATGACCTAGAATCATATAGTGGGATCAATGAATCTTCATCAGAAACCAAAGAGTAATCCATGACATTTTCAATGTGGTTCTTGTTGAGAATATGAATATATATTTTATGATACCACCTTGATCATGTCACAATTTCAACCATAAGGGACATCTTTAGAACTATTGTCACATTTATCCAATTTCAAGTGTTAGGGAGACATATCAGGATTCCCAAGAATCATATTCTTCAATAGGATGAGTGCAGTAGAATAGATCTCATCAGCAGAGTTGAGCAAGCCATGGTGATTCTAGGAACACCATGACTCCTCAACTAGTGCAATCTTAAATGGGTAATAAAGACCAAAGTGTACAGAGTAAGAAATTATATGGATTTGGGAAAATGAACTTTGATGATCAATTATAACCTTTAATGGTGAGAGGTATGATTATATTTATTTCTACCCTTATAAAATCTTTTTTCAATACAAGTGTTTCCTATTCATTTATTACTTTTCATGTTGATATTATGCCTTCTATTTTGAAACATCAAACACTTATTGGCCAAAGAGAATGTCGAAACATTATGTGAAAATAATGTTCTATAACTATTTATGGGGCTAAATTGATTTAGAATTTCTCTATGATGTAAATAGATATATATTAATTAATCTTAGGTATGTATTAGTTGAAAATTTTCAAATATTACATCAACTTTTAGACCTGAAGGGTTTTTTTTTACAACTGATAATGGAGTTAACAATCTTTGTAGAAGAGATCGAAATGTAAAGGAAGGTGCAGAAGGATTGTTGGCACCAAAAGTCAAAAATATATCATATTATTTGGAATATTTGACCATATAATCTATGTATTAGTTTGAGAATAGTGGTTTTTCAACAATTTTTTATCGGTTTCTGGATGTTTTTCTTGATTATTTATCAGGTTTTTCAAAAACAAGAGAAGTGGAGTTTATGATTGATCTCTTACCAGGAACCAGCCCTATCTCACTTTTATATTATCAAATGGAACCAATAGAATTAAAAAAAAATAAAGGTATAGTTGGAAGAGTTGTAAAGAGAAGATTTCATTCGACATAGCATGTCTGCATGGGTTGCAACAGTTTTGTTTCTAAAAAAGGTGGTTAAAATACTTCATCTTCGTAAAGATCATCATAAGCTTAATCAAGTTATGATAAAGAATTGATATACTCTTCCATGCATTGATGGGTTTTGTTATCAATTTATGGGATCCCAGTGGTTCTCTAAAATTGAATTTCACCCAGGATATCACCAATTTAATCTTTTTGAAGGAGGATTCTCAAAAACATCTTTTAGAAGCTAATATGATCATTACAAGTTTGGGGGTTTTTTTGTTCTTATGAATTCATGATCTATCTTTGTAGAATTGGTGAATCTGATATCTCAAAGGTATCTATATTCCTTTGTGGTGGTGTTTTTGGATGACATACTAGTGTATTCTAGGACAAAAGTTTAGCATGAGAAACACTTGGGGATAGTGTTGGGTATCTTGTGACATCATCTTCTATATGAAAAAAAAAATTAAAATATGATTTTTGGATACAAGAGGTGTGTTTCCTTGGAAATGTTATCATCAAAAAATTTGTTTCTATAGATTCAAAAAACATATAAGTTTTTATCTCTTGGAAGCCCCCAAAGAATGACTTAAAGATAAGAAGTTTCCTTTCTATTTCTAGTTATTACTAACTTTTTTTCATGACTTTTCATGAATTACTTCACCAATAACAGTTTTGACAAGGAAAATTATTTCATTCCGATGGAACAATTAGTGTTATAAGTCTTTTAAAGAGCATAAATATCACCTTACATCACCACTGATCATGATATTTCTAGAATTAGCACAAGTTTATGTGGTGTATTGTGATGATTCGAGATCTAGTTTGGGGTGTGTTCTCATTCATGGAGATATTTTTGTTGCTTATGTATTATGATAGTTATAGTTTCATGAGAAGAACTACCCAACACATGGTTTGGAATTATCTATTATGGTCCATGCTTTGAGGACATGGAATCGTTAACTATTTGGTGAGAAATTTATGATGCTTATAGATTATAAGAGCTTGAAGAAAATTTTCTCAAAAAGAGATTTGAATATGAGACAAATAAGATTGATGTAGTATCTTTAAATATTTTAATTTTACATAATGTATACACAGGGTAAAGGGAATTCATTGGCATATGCATTAGGAATAAATTCATATAGTCAATTAGATAAATAGGCTTCAAATAAATGGAAGCTGATGGCGGTGATAGCCGACATGCACTTGGATTTTGAAGACTGAGGTAGTGTTCTTGTTTTCATTTTAGATTCTTTTGTTCCCAATTCGGTTGAGAAGGTTAAAGAGTCATAGACATACAATTATGAATTTGTTGTTATAAGGTCAAAAGTCAAGGGTGTATAGACCATTGAAGGATGGAAACTTGATAGAAGATAATTTGTGTGGTTTTTATATCAGATGGTCATACCTTTGGCTTGTTAGGAACAACTTCTTCATGATTACCACCAATTGAGATTGGTTGTTCATCCTGGAATACAAAAGTTGTATAAGTAATTAAAAGAACAATTTTTGTGGGTGGTCATGAAAATAAATGTGGTTGAGTTGGTTTTGAGCTATCTCACCTATCATCAGGTTAAGATAGAGTGCCAATGACCTATTATCATGTTTTAGTCTTTAATTGTTCCAATTTGGAAATGGGAGCAAATAACTATGGATTTTGGGAGAGGTCTCCCGAGGATGATTCAAAAAAATGATTCCATATGGTTAGTTGTAGATAATTTTATGAAGTTAGATCATTTTATACCTATTCATGAATCTCATATGGTGGAGGACTTATCCAAAATATATATATATGAGAAGTTATAAGGATACATGGTGTTCCATCCTTGATAGTATCTGACTGAGACCCAGGTTCATGTCTTGTTTTTTAGAAATACTTACAACAAGACCTTGGAACACAGTTGACTATGAGCATGGTTGTTCATCCTAAAATGTATAGAAAATATTATAGGATGATAAAAACATATAAAGACAAGATTAGGGATTGTGTAGTGGATTTTGGTGTCTCATGGGAGGAGCACATAGTGTTAGTGGAGTTCTTGTACAAAAATAGTTATCAGGCCTCAATACATATAGCTCATTTTGAATTATTATATGGGAATATTTATCATTATCCACTTTTTTGGGTGTAAATATGTAATACATACCTGGTTGGACCAAGTATTTTTCAATAGATAGCATAGAGGATTCAATTGATCCGAAAGTGGATGGAGATGGCTCATATTCATCATACAAAGATCATCATCGATGGCCTTTTTTATTTGAGGTGAGTGATCATGATGTCTTTAGAATCTCTCAAAGTCTTAGGAATCATCATTTTGGAATGTGTGGAAAGTTATATCCTTGATACATAGGCCCTTTTGAGATACTTGAACAGATTGTTGAGTGTTTGTAAATGTGCATGTTTTTCTTTTGTTTGATTACATTTTCTATATATTTTTATAATATATCAATCCTTAGTGTTTGGTTTTGTGTTATTATCATCAATTTGAATAGATAATGGATGTATCTGTACTTAATTAGTTTATAATGAAGTCTTAAAATGCTTTTCTAGTACTCTAAAATTTCAACGAAGTTGATACTGTGGTTTTAGAAACTTTACAGTCTATAGTTTTAAAATAGTTTTTGTATTTAATTTATTTAATGTTATAAATTTATCATATTCACACGAAACATTATTTTATTGAAATATAATATATTTATCTTTATTTCAATAGTTTACATCAATGTCAAAAAATGTAATTTATATAGTCAAAAAATTGTCTTAAATTCTTCAAATCTGTTTCACAGTTGCAGTTTTTTCAGATTGTTTATGATTTTATTTTTTGATAATTTTAGGATAAGTTGAATATGGATTTATTTTATTATTGATTAGTCAGAAAGATAATAAGTTTTTATATAAATAATTATTCTTGACCAAAGATTAATATTCTATTTTTAGCCTTTAAAAATTCATTTAAATTTGTTAAAGTATGCTCTCTAATTTTTCTCATAGTAAGGTTTGGAAACCCTACTTTTACAAAGTGTGGTTCAGTAACCCTACTTTCAGAAAGTATGGTTTGAAAACCCTACTTTTTCGATGTAGAGTTTAGAAATCATACTTTCACAATGTATGGTTTGGACACTCTACTTTCAAAAATTATGGTTCGAAAACCCTACTTTGGAAAAGTATGGTTCAGTAACCATACATTCATGAAGTATGGTTCCACAACCCTGCTTTCACAAAGTATGGTTCGGAAACCCTACTTTCAAAAAGTATGGTTCATCAACCCTACTTTCAAAAATTATGGTTCTTCAACCCTACTTTCAAAAATTATGGTTCTTCAACCCTAATTTTGAAAATTATGGTTTGGAAAAGCTACTCTCGCAAAATATTCCCTACTTTCGAAAAGTATGGTTTGGGAACCCTACTTTCGCAAAGTATGGTTTGGAAACCCTACTTTCACAATGTATGGTTCGACAACCCTCATTTTACAAAGTATGGTTTGGAAACCCTATTTTTGAAAAGTATGGTTCATCAACCCTACTTTCGAAAAGTATGGTTCATTAACCCTACTTTCATAATGTATGGTTCAGCAATCCTACATTCACAAATTATGGTTTGGCAACCCTACTTTTACAAAGTAAGGTTTGGAAACCCTACGTTACTTGGATGAACCTTGAACTACTTTGATGAACCCTACATTACTTTTATAAACCCTACGTTACATTGATGAAACCTACATTACTTCGATAAACCCTATGTTACTTTTATGAACCCTAAATTTCTTTGATGAAACCTACTTTTGGTGAACCCTACTTTTGGTGAACCCTAATTTCGATGAACACTACTTTCAGTGAACCCTAATTTCATGTACACTACTTTCATGTACCCTACATTCGTATACCCCACTTTTGTGTACCCTAATTTCTTGGACCCTGCATTCATGTACCCTAATTTTTTATACCATACATTCATGTAATCTAATTTTTATACCCTACTTTTCTATTGACACTTTGTGATTTTATGCTGAAAATTAATTTTCTGCATATTTATATGGATTATTTTTAACGGTTTTTCTACTAGATAAATTAATATTAAATCAAGGGATTATGATCTAATAGTTTTTTATGATTTTATTGAAATATTTAAATAGAAAAATTAATAAATTATTTAAATTTATTTTTCTAATAAAGTTGTAGGATTCAAGATTATTTAAATTAAAATATTTTAATTTACTTTCGGATTGTAATGCTAGTTTTATGAACTGTTTTAACTAAATTTAGATTGGTTTGAATGAATTTAAACCATAGTTTTAAATCATTCAATGATATTATTATTCTAGAGATATTATTATAAGACTTATTTAAATTATTTTAAATTATTTTAAGATCTGTTATATATGAATAAAGAGGCAAGGGTGATGCATATTTTAGGGAGATATTTATAAAAACTCTTAACTCAAATTATTTTGAATATTTGAAGGAAGTGGAGCTACTGCAACTAATAAATATTTATTATATATATATATATGGAAGAAATATATATACATGGGTTAACATATTCGATAATCTAGTTTTTCAAAGGAAAATTTCTACGAAATTTGAACTTGTTGGGCATTTGTAACATCTTATGACACTCTGTTTAATCAATTAGACGTTCTCTCAATTTCCATATTAATTCTGATTCAACTACAATTTCCTTAAAGTGACATGCTAATCCAAATATCAAGAACCAGTATCATTGATTTCATTATTTATCTTCTCCTTTATGGTTATTGAAAACGTAACACTATTTCCCATCTCTTACACACACTGTATTTTTTTATGCTTTTACACACAAAACCATTATTTGTTATTCTTTTTCCTTAGGTTTTGACTTCTATATTCTAAATTTAGGATCTAAGGGTTGTGACTCCCTATGTATAATGTCATGAATATTCAGGTTGTGACTCCCTCTATCTATAGTTAGGTTGTAATGGTTGTAACTCCCTATAAAAACTCAGTGTCCTGGTTATCCCTCCACTGGAAAAGGATTTTGTAATTGGGTAATGATTCCCCCTAAAAAATCATTTTTAGTGTACACGTATTTTTCACCGAGTAGAGAGGTATAAGAGTATAATAGGACCACTTTGAACCAAACTACTATAAAATCATCCTTGGGTTCTTTACTTTTTCTGCTCCTAATTAACCTTAATAATTAACATTGATAATTTATTTATTTAATTAGTTATTTTGTTTAAATTTTTTATTTTGGTCTATTCACCCCCTCTAGACCATATTTAATTACCCTATCTGACCTAAAAATTGGTATCAAAGGATCACCTTCTTAAGAATAGTTTGGATAATTCATTCTCTTTATCGATACCAAACAATTGTATCATTGGTTATTCATTATAGAATTTATCCATCCCTTTTAGAGAGTCTTATTTTATATTTAATTATGCTAACATATTCCCAGACCTCACAGTATAAGGAGAAGATCTTATAAGATGGAAGGGTTGAAGTTGAATGATTCTTGGATTTCTCAAGATCCACCTGACTTTGATGGAAATGGTTATGGATATTGGAGATCCCGAATGGAGGCTTACCTCAAATAGTTTAGCATTGAGAACTGGCCTATCATTTCAAAATAGTACACACTTCCTGAAGATGACCCATATGTTGTTACCATAATTAATGATACTAGATAAGTTTTAAATTATAAAGTTATTAATATTTTATATTGTTCTACTAATATAAGTATTTTTAGTCATATGTCTGCTTGTAAGATAGATCATGAAATTTGGAAGATTTTACAAGTCACTCACCTTTTCTTTGAAAATTTGATCTGAACCAAGATTAAAATTCTTCGTGTTAAGTACCAAGACATCAAGATGGATAAATATTAAATAGTAAATAAAATGTTCCACATATTCACAAGCATTGTTAATTGAATTAATTCACTAGGATAAGCACTGGAAAACCGAGTACTAGTTGAAAGATTCCTACAAGAATTACTAAAGAAATTGCATTCCAAAAAGGTTTCTATTAATGAAATTAATTTTATCAAAGAGTACACACTTAATGAATTGATTGGATCACTACTCTAATATGAACTAAAACTGAAGAACATAGCTGTTGAGGAGAAAAAAATGTGTACCTTTTAAATCTATAGATATTGTTTCTACTTACTCCTCTGATTCTGATCTAAAGGATAGTGAAAAGGAATAAATATCTCATATTGTGACTGTATTTTACAAATAATTAAAAATAAAGGATTTAAAAACTAATTTAGAAGAATCCATTAGAAATAAAATTTAAGGGAGATAAGAAAGGTGGTACGAATTAAAATGCTTTGGATGTAACCTGTTATGAGTGTAGTAAGAAAGGTCATATCAAACCTAATTTCCCTAAACTAAAGAATAAAGATAAATAAAAAAAGAAAGAAAAAATGCATTGACCACTAGCTATAGTTGTAAATATGAGTCTAATTCTAGTAAGTAATCTAGAAATAAAAAAGAAACTTCTAAATTTTGTTTCAGGGAATCATTGGATAAGGTTATTAATTCTTTTTTTATTCTAAATGTTCTAATTTTGAATATGATTCTGAGAACCCCAATGTTTTTTAATTAAGTAAAAAAATTTAAATATTATTGAAATATATTTACAAAGATGCTGATTTATATAATAAGTTTAAAGAAAATAATGAGAAAATTATTTTTGAAAATAAAATACTTTTACGGCATAATGAAAAACTAAGTAACATTTCTTTTACTTCTCAATAAAAAAATTATGAAAATTTAAAATCTGCTCAACGTTTGAATGAAATTTTGAAAAAGGAAGTTTGATTTCTTAAACAAAATCTATCTACTTTTATTCATAGTCATGAAAAATATCATGACATGATGTCTATGACTAAAATTGATAAAAATAAATATGGTTTTTGTTATGATATAAGATTACCTCAAATGTTTAAAAATCATTTTTTAAAGTAAAAATGGTTGTACTTGAAATGTTACTTGTTTTAAATGTAGAATTAAATTTCACTATACAAATGACTATTCACATAGATTTAAATGATCTTTGGGATTTAAAAAACTAATATTTCTAAATCCGTATTATATAGAGTACCTAAAAACACTTTTTTAAATTTTTTTTGGGTACCTAAAAATTGTATTACTAATATTATTGGACCCAAAGTATCTTGGGTGATAAAATTGTCAAGTAATTGATTTTTGTAGGAAAAATGCCTTGGATGTCTCAAGAATGACATATGGTACATGGTCAGTGGATTATCTAGGCATATGACCAAAGAAACATCAAATTTTACAACTTAAAATACATATGATTGAGGTACTATTTCTTTTAGAGACAATTCTGAAGGCAAAGTAAAAGGTTTTGGTAAAGTTGGTATTTCAAATTATACTTTTATTTCTAAAGTTTTATATATTAAAGGTTTAAAATATAATTTAATTATTATATCAAAATTATGTGATTATGGAATGGAAGTTAAATTTCAAAATGACAAATGTTTAGTTTTTAAAGATAATTATTTATTATTTTACGCTAATAGAAAAAAAATATTTATACTATTTATTTTTATGAACTAACTGCCCAACATGTTAAATGTTTGAATGTAGTAAATAATCAAATAATACTTTGGAATTAACATTAAGGTCATGTTAGTTTTAGAATGTTACATAATCACTCAAAACATGATAATGTGTTATATATACCTTCCTTTAAGAAATAATATCTTCATCTATGTGATGCTTTCATAGAAGGGAAGCAATACAAAATTTCATTTAGACATATCAATCATATAAGTACCAATAATTATTTATAGTTAGTACATATTTATTTATTTCTTCCCACTCAAATTTTCATCCTTGGTGGAAAGAAATATACTTTAGTGATTTTTGATGATTATAGTAGATTTACATGGGTATACTTTCTTTCTCATAAAAATGATACATTTTCTAGATTTACTTATTTTTTTAATTTAGTTCAAAATGGAAAATTTTGTATGATGGTTTCTATTCATAGTGAAAGGAGGTGAATTTCATAATTTTTATTTTGAAAATTCTTATGAAAAGAATTGATATTTTCATAATTTTTCTGCTCCTATAACTCTATAGTAAAATGCTATTATAGAACGGAAAAATAGAACTCTTTTTTAAATGGGTAGTACTATGTTAAGTGAATATAATTTTCCTAAATAATATTGGGATGAGGCTATTTTTTCATGTTATATTTAAAATAGAATTATTATTAGACCTTTGTAAAAGAAAACTCCTTATGAATTATTTGAAAATAAAAATCCTAAAGTCAGTTACCTTAGAGTTTTTGGTTGTAAAGTTTTTATTTAAATTCAAAGGACTATTTAGATAAATTTTATGTTATTGAAGAATATTTTCTTGTCCTGTTTGATAAAAATAATATTAAAATAAATTCTGATTATAATGCTTTTATGATGAGTTTAGAGATTTTAATTTTGGTGAATAAATTTCTCAAAATAATAATAAATAAATTGATGGAGGAATACACATTATCAACCTGATCCAAAGTCATTTAAGATTTACATAGAACATCATGTTGAAAATTAAATTGGCAGGGTTGGTTCTGGTGCAAAATTAGAAATTCTATTTAAAATTATTGTAAAAATTCATCTTTTATTTCTTATTTTTCTACTATTAATGTTAATGCTTCTTTAAAAGATGAAAACTATATTATTTCTATGAAACTTTAATTAAATATGTTTGTTAGAAATAATGTTTTTACTTTAGTATAATTTTATAATAATAATATTGTGATTAGAACGAAGTGGATTTTTAAAAACTGGTTGGATGAATTTGGACATAAAATTAAAAACTAAGCTAGACTTGTTGCCCAAGGATACTCTCAAGAAGTAGTTACAGACATTGAAGATTATTTTTTACTTATTTCTAGGTTAGGGGATATTATATTCTTTTAGATTTTTCATGTTTTCAAGGTTTTAAATTATATCAAATTGATGTAAATTTTTTTCTTAAATGTTTTATAACTGAACAAGATTTTTTTCTCAGCCCCCTAGTTTTAAAAATGAAATATTTCCTAATAATTTTTTAAAATTATCTAAATATTTATATGGTAACAATCAAGAACCTCGTTCTTGGTATGAAAGACTTTATTTTTGTTAAATAATGATTTTAATAAAGGCAATGTTGTTCCAATTATTTTTATTAAAAGAACTTTTGATGATATTTTAATTATACAAATTTATATTAATGATATAGTTTTTGGATCTTCTAGTGAAATAATCTATAATAATTTTTATAATTTGATGTATTATGAGTTTGACATGAGTTTAATAGGATAATTAAAGTTATTTCTTATAATTAAAATTTTTCAAATAAAAGATGGATTTTTTCTTAATCAATCTAAGTTTTATAAATAGTTAGTTAAACGATTTGGTCTTGATTCATCTAAATATATGAAAACTCTATTTGTGCTAATTTTAAATTAGATATTGATGCATCTGGTAAATATTTTTATATTAAAGTTTATAGAGGCATGATAAGTATATTTATACATTTAATCTACTCCTTTACCCAATATCATTTTTAGTGTTTGTTTATGTGCTATATTTCATGAAGATCCTAAAGAAAGTAATATTAAATATGTAAAAAGTAATAATTATATCTGTTGAAGGAACTATTGATTCTGGTTTATTTTATCCAAAATATAACTTTTTTGATTTAACATCTTATTCTAGCTTTGACTTTGGAGGCTGTAGAATTGATTGAAAAATAAAATTAGGTATGTATCATTTTTGGGGAAAGGGATTAATTTCCAGGTCATCTACGAAACAAATATTTGTTTCTTTATCTAATGCAGAAGCTAATTATATATCTAATACTAGTATTTATGCTTAAATTTTACGTATTAATATAACCTTATGAGATTTTTGTTTTTATCTTGATAAACTACCTATTTATTGTGATAATACATTTGTAATTTCTATTTCAAAAAACCACTTGCAGAATTCTAGAACAAATCATATTGATATTAGATTTCATTTTATTTGAGATCATATGAATAAGTTTGATATTTTTTTAGAATTTATCCATTCTTAAAATTAGCTAGCAGATTTTTTTACAAAACCTTTTTACTCTACACAGTTTGAAAAAAATTAAATTTGATCTTGGTGTGTTGGAATTGTATCTTTTTATTACTGCATTTATTTAAGGGGATTTTGTTTTCACTTTTTGTTTGTTTACAAAAAGGCGAGAAATAAATTAGTTTTAAATGTCTTAAAATTATTTTTAAATGGATTAAATGTTTTGGTTTTGTAATCAAACAAAAAGGGGGATATTGTTTGTGCATGTGAATGTTTTTTTTTTTCATTTGATAACTTTTCTTCAGTATTTTGATAATATATCTATCCACAGTGTTCATTTTTGTGTGATTCTTGTCACTTTTAATATATAATATATTTATCTATATTTAATTAGTTCATTAGGAATTCTGAAAATGCTTTTCTAATACTCCAAAAATTCAATGAAGTTTATGCTGCAGTTTTAGAAACTTTTCAGTCTACAGTTTTGAAAACTTTCAGTATTTAATTTACTACAAGTTCTACTGTTAACATATTCACATGAAACTTGATTTTTTTTAAATATAACATGTTTATATTTATTTCATTAGTTTATATAGAAGTCTAAAAAGGTCATTTTAATGGTAAATAAATAATTTTAAGATCTATATTGATGTTTTACATTTGCAGTTTTCCTGAATGTTTTTTATTATAGTTTTTGATAATTTCACGAATAGTATAATTCATATTTATTCGATTATTGATTATTTGTAAATACAATAATTTTTTCTATAAATAATTCTTCTTTACAAAAGTATTAATATTATTTTAATATCCTTTGAATTTTTTTTAAAATTTCTTGAAGTATGTTTTCCAATTTTTCTCAAAGTACAGGTCAGAAACCCTACTTTTTCAAAGTATGGGTTAGAAGACCTACTTTCACAAAGTATGGCTCTACAATCCTACTTTCAAAACATACTCTTTGGAAACCATACTTTTTAAAAGTTTGGATTGGAAACTCTACTTTCACAATGTATGGTTTGGAAACCATATATCCGCAGAGTATGATTTGGCAACCCTATTATCATAAAGTATGGTTCAAAAACCCTACTTTCTCAAAGTGTAGTTCGGAAACCCTACTTTCACAAATTATGGTTAAAAAACCCTACTTTCTCAAATAATAGTTTAGAAATACTACATTCACAAAGTATGGTTCATCAACCCTACTTTCACAAAGTACGGTTTGGAAACCCTACTTTTGCAAAGTATGGTTCCCCAACCCTACTTTATCAAAGTACGGTACAGCAACCCTAATTTCATAAAGTATGGTTCGACAACCCTACTTTCGAAAATTATGGTGTGGAAACCCTATGTTACTTTGATGAATCCTATGCTACTTTGATGAACCCTACATTAATTTGATGAACCATACGTTACTCTGATGAAGACTAAGTTACTTTGATGAACCCTACATTACTTTGAGGAACCCTACATTACATTAATAAAACATGCATTACATTGACGAACCCTACTTTTGGTGAACCCTAATTTTGTTGAACCCTACTTTGGGTGAACCCTACTTTCGATGAACCCTAACTTTGTGTACCCTACTTTCATGTACCCTACTTTCATGTACCCTACTTTCATGTACCCTACTTTTGTGTACCCTACTTTTGTGTAACCTGATTTCATGTTCCCTACTTTCATGTACCCTAATTCAATGTACCCTACTTTGTGTACCCTACTTTTCTGTTGTCGCTTTGTGCTTTTATAATGAACTTTGGTTTTCTTCATATTTATATGGATTATTTTCAAAGGTTTTTTTGCTAGATAAATTCACATTAAATCTAAGGATTATGATCGAAGAGTTTTTTATGATTTTGGTGCAATATTTAAAGATAAAAATTAATAAATTATTTTATTATCTTCTTCCAATAAATTTGGAGGATTCGATATTATTTAAATTCAAATATTTTAATTTACTTTAGAATTGTGATACTATTTTTTAGGAATTTTTTTGACTAAATTTAAAGTGGTTTGAATGGATTTAAAGGATACTTTTAAATCATTCAACTCTATTATTATTCTAGAAATATTATTTTAGGATTTATTAAAAAAAATTAAATTATTTTTAAGATTTATTCTATTAGAATAAAGAGGCAATGGTGCTGTATTTTTTACGGAGATATTTATGAAAGTTATTAACTCAATTTATTTTGAATATCCAAAGGAAGAAGAGCAGCTACAAATGCTTAATATTTATTCTCTCTCTCTCTCTCTCTCTCTATATATATATATATATAAATCCAATTCTATTTTATACTCACCCCCTACTTGGGATATTTGGTTCATTTTTAGATATCATGTATCAGGACATTGGAAAAGGTAAGTTATCTTAATTCTTTAGTGATGCATCGTGATACTTTGGGCATGGATTATTGAGTTAGAACATGTAGAATATTGGTGTTTTCTGTTTGGATTTATTTGTTTCCTTTGGTTTTTAAGGTCATTAGTGTCCTTGAGTTTTTTTTGTCTTATTTTTCACTTTCACACTGATGTTTTTTTTCTTTTAGTTTGTATTATTTCAGTTTTATTTTAAACTCATGCATCATATAAAGGTTTTTTATTTTTGGTTTTCTTGGTCTGGTTGTTATATTTAAATATAAAATCATCCCCTAATTGTTTATGAAGCTCTTGGCATTTATTATCATCCTTTTGTGTCTTGGGGAAGTCACCAAATACCAGAAACACTCACTGCCTCTTCCCAAGGTAATATGTGAGGGTCGAGATGTTTCAATTCTCTTATGTTTGGGAGTTTGGGAGTCAACAATAGTGTAATCTGATTAAGAAATCATGTAACAAGAAATTAAATGAAATGAAATATCAAATGGAAAGAGTAAAATTAATAAAAGGTTGAGTCATACCACCTATGTTGTGTATCACTAGATGTGTGGTAAATTCCTGCATATCAAAAATGAATTATGGATAATTTTCCTAATTTTTTTAAAACAATATGAGATTGTTTTATTTGTATTGAAAATGTGACATAAATTTTAAACTAAATCAAAACTTTTATTTTGAAAACTTTCACTTCGAGTCATACAGATCACATCATGTATCATATTAGTATATGTTCAATTATTACATGTCAAAAATGATATGTAGATCATTTTTTTAATGTTTGAAAATAATTAGACATTGTTTGATTGATTTTTAAAATGTGACATGCATTTGAAACTAAAGTAACACATTTATGTTGAAAACACACACTTTGAGTCATATTGGCCACATATTATGTCATATTGACATGTTGTTGATTCCTATACATCAAAAATTAATTTTGGGTCATTTTCAAAAATATTGAAAACAACATAATCTTGTTTCATTAGTTTTGGATATGTGACTTCTGTTTTAAAGTAAAATGACTCTTTTATATTGAAAACTTACATTTTGAGTCATACCACCAACTTGGTGTGTCAGATTGAAATGTTCTAGATTCCTACACAATATAAATTAAATATGTATCATTTTTCTAATGTATGAGAACTACCTGATATTATTTACTTCTTTTACAATGTAAAAAATGTTGTAACCTAAAGTGACGCTTTTATATTGAAAACACACACTTCAAGTCATACAAACCCCATCATGTGGATTGATGTTTGGTTGATTTCTACATGTCAAAAATGAATTATTGATCATTTTCCTAATTTTTTAAAATAATTCAGCATAATTTTCTTAATTTTGGCTATGTGATAAGTGTTTTAAAGTAAATGAAACTTTTACCTTAAATAATGCACTTAGAGTTATAAATCACAATTCATATGTCTATTTGAAGTGTGGTCAACTCCTATACATCACAAATGAAATATGGATTTTTGTTTCCTAATATTTGAAAACATTCCAAGCTTGTTTTCTCAATTATCACAATGTGACATTCATTTTAAACTAAAATAACACTTTGTATTGAAGACATGAACATTGATTCATACTAGCCAAATTGTTTGTTGAATTGATATACGGTCAATTCCTACATAACAAAAATTAATTGTGGATAATTTTCCTAATGGTTGAAGATAATTTGAGCTCATTTACTTTATTTTGGATATTTAATTGGCATATTAATATAAAATTACAGTTTTATATTGAAAACACGCACTTTGATTCAAACCTCATAATTCATGTTTTTTATGGAAATTAATTCATAGTAAAATTAAATTATATTTATTTTTAAAGTATAAGAACATATTTTACATCAATTTGAGTGACAGTTTTCCTATGATGCCCATAAATGAATTATTAGTGTTTAAAACACTAAAATGTGTCTACAAAAGTAAAAAACATATAATATAGGAATATAATTATGTAAAATCATGGAAAATCTACGGATTAAATATTTTTAAGGTATATGATCATACAAAATGTCTATCTAACATATAGTGTGCTCATAATGACTTAATATGCAGTTTTAAAAGAAATCAAAATATTTAAAAACATGCATCATGGGGGTAAAAAATAGGTGAAAATGTCATATGGCCATTATATCATATAAATATGATAATAATTATATTAAAAATTAATAAATTGATGTCATTTCAATCTGATCTACAATTTTCTTAGTATGCTCATAAACATGTTTATACTATTTTAAAACACTAAAACTTTATTATAACGGTATAAATAATAGAATATGACAAAATATTGATGTGAATCATGTTAAAACTATGGTTGAATTATTTTTGATGTGTATAATAAAATTAAACATCTATTTGACATGTGGTGTACTCAAAATGACTCAATATGCTGTTTTAAAATATATCAAAGTCTTTAAAAAAATGCATCAGTGGGGTCAAAATAAGGAAAAAAAATTGGATAGTCATGAAATCATAGTACAATGATTTTATATTGGTTTTTCAAATGTAATAACTAACTAAACATCAATCCAAGTTACAAGTTTCCTAAGATACTTGTAAATGCCTTTTTTAGTGTTTTAAAACACTAAAATGTTCATGTAATGGTTAAAACCATAGCAGAATACCTCAGATTGATTTGAAATAATCGGAAAACTATGATTTAATTATTTTTTGATGTGAATGAGTAGAAAAAAAATCCATTCCAAGTGTGGTGTGATCAGAATAACTCAATAAGAAGTTTTAAAATACGTCAATATATTTAAAAACATGCATAAAGGATTCAAATCCCAAAAAAATGGCATTGTTATGGTGTTGAAATTTTAGTAAAATTACCATAGATATATTTTTCAAAATGTAGGAACCAAGTCCACATCAACCCAAGTTACAGTTTTTCCAAAATGCTTGTAAATGTGTTTTTCATGTTTTAAAACACAAAAATGGGTGTGTAAAAGTCAAAACCATAGAATACAATCACATATTAACATGAAATCATGGGAAAACTATGGTTGAATTATTATTTATTTTTATGAGCAGATAACATGTCCATATGACATGTGGTGAGCATAGAATGACCCAATAAGTTGTTTTAATATATATCAAAGACTTTAAAATGTGCATCGGGGGTAAAAACCAAGAAATTGGTGTTATATAGAAATCAAATCATAAGAAAAATGAGTATATATTGATTTGTGAATTATAGTTACCGACACCACATAAATCCAATTTCATTTTTCTTAGGATGCCCGTAAACATGTTTTTAGTGTTTTGAAACACTAAAACATGCATGTAACATCCAAATCCATAGAAGAAGGCTTAAAAATTACATTAATTCATGTGAAAACTATGGATGAATTATTTTTTATGTTTACCACCAAACAACACATCCATCTGACGTGCGGTGTGCTTAGAATGACTTAGTAAATAGTTCTACAAATATCAAAGTTTTTATAAATGTGCATCAGAGAGTTAAAACTTTGAAAAAAAATGTAATATGGACATGAAATCATAGGAAAACAAATGTAGATTTATTTTTGAAGTGTCAAAACCAACACCACTTAAATCAGAGTTATGGTTTTCAAGGGATTCTCATGAACACATTTTTAATGTTTTAAAACACTAAAACATTTTTTTAATAGTTAAAACCATAGAAGATGACCTCATATTGATGTGAAATCATGAGAAAATTGTGGTTTATTTATTTTTTATGCGTATCAGTATAAAAAATGTTCATATGATGTGTGGTTTTCTCAGAATAAATCAATAAGAAATTTTAAAAGATATCAATGTTTTTAAAAACATGTATCAGGGGGTCAAAACTAAGAAAATGGTGTTAGATGGATGTGAAATCATAAGAAATGACTGTATAATAATTTTTGAAATGTGGGAACTAGTGACACATCAATATTGGTTAACATTTTCTTAGGTTTCCTATAAAAATGTTTTCAGGGTTTTAATATACTAAAATGTGTGTGTAATAGTCAAAACTATAGTAGATAACCTCATATTGATGTCAAACCATGAGAGAACCTGTAACTTCTTGGAATTCCTATGTATTATTTTTGTTAATTAGATGGGTTAGTTTTGAGACCATTAAATTAGAAAGTGTGCGATTCTGAGGCCCAGTGTTCTCAGAACAATTTTTGGAAAAATATTAAACTTTTAATAGCATGCACACGTAGTTTTCCTAAAAAATGGAATAAATCTTAAAAAAGTTCCTATATTAGAAATATGAAGGCACCATTAAGCTTAGAATGGCGGGTTTACCCTAGGTGTGACCTAAATTTGGTCAGCACAGGTCATTTGTAGAAAAATTCACCAAAGACGTAACCATAAATAAAATATTTAAATAAAAATATTTTATTTTTAAAATCCTAATAACTCAAGAATGGTGAATCTGATTGGAAATCAGATACCACCGTTGAGTTATTAATGTGTTGTTTTCCCTAGGCGCGACATAACCTTAGTATGTGCAGGTCTTCTATGGAAAAACTCAAAAAAGACGTAATCACCATTAAATAATTTAAATAAAAAATATTTTTGTTCACATAGAAACTTTCCCCTTAAATGTATCCTTATGAAGAAATACCAAGGTTAGCCGCAAAACCCTGGGAACCCTAAAAAATTGCAAGGGAGAGCTTTGGAAGAATCCTCTCGAATGAACGATGATGGATCATAGAACGGATTGTGGAATGACACGCTGACAAAGTTACAGGATCTCGTCAATGATGGAAATGAAACCATTCCTCATCAACAACTGATCCAAACTCTAAGTAGGGCGGTTGTTTCATTATTTCTTTTCTTTGTTCTTAATTTCCACGATTAATTTGGGTAAATCCACAAACAAGTTGATCTATTGTTTGGTCATTGTTGTTGGATGGGTTATTGATGTGGGAATATCAAGAGATTAGTTTATCCTATTAATTTATCTTTCTAAGGATAATGAATCGAGTTCGACATGAACAGAGGCCAAGGTTCATTTTGCAGGAATTCTTGGTGCATTTCTCTCCCCTATTCTTGGTGTTCTTTATCATTGGATCCTCGTTCTCATGGATTGACTTTCAAGGAGGCTCCAAACGCAATTAAACCCTCAAATTTGATCCAAGGTGAAATAGATTTTGGATTAGTTTATATTAGGACATGAGAATCACTGAGGTGCTTTTGTTTCAGATTTTTGAGCACTGGTGGAATAATGGTGGCTTGGGGAAGCATTGAGACGGCGAGCGGCGCTAGAGGCGGTGCACGACAAAGCCGCGGTAGAGGCCACATGCAAGCCAGTGGAGCCGACAGGATTAGAGGCCATGGGATAGGGTGTGGAACTGTGTGAGTTGACAGACCCATCGATGGTCCGGGTCGAGCGAGTGGGATGGGCCGGCGTGGAAGGTTGGCCCAGTGAGGTGGTTTGGGCCTAGTCAGAGCAGGCTGAGCCCAGTGGTCCAGGTTAACCCAGTAGACTGGGTCGGACCCGGGCAGTCGGACCATACTATGGTCGACCAAGATTCTATTTGGCCATGATAACTAGGGTGTGGTTGACCTCCATGGTAAGTGCATGGCCCAGTAGACCCCCTTCTAGAATTTTCAAACAGCCATAACATTCAAACTATACGTCCATTTGAAAATTCGTCTATGGAGTTGGGACCCTTATGATGATATAGTCATTTAGAGATATCCTAAGTGGATTTTTGTGGCAATTTTCATACAAAATAATTAATTGAGGATTGAGTTCTCCCAGAATGAGCATGCTTTGAGCAAACGTTTCTATAGATGGATGTAACCTAGAGACTGTGTGTCTTATGAAGACTGTGTGTCTTAGGGATTATGTGTATCTTATAGAGACTATGTGTCTTGTTGATACTATGTGTCTTATTGGATTGATTATATCTGGATTTTCTTGATATATTTACCATGGAAATATATCTGTGTGGAATTGACTATGAATTCTGTTATGGTTTTCTTTTGTGGTATTCCTTGGTGGCATTATTTCAAAGTATCTATTTATGGTATTCCTTCATAGTATTTCCTTTGTGGTATTCCTTCATGGTATTTATTTTATGGTATTTCCTTTTTATTATTCTTTTTTGGTATTCCTTGGTGGTATTCCTTCATGGTATTTCCTTCATTGTATTTCTTTTGTGGTATTTCCTTTGTGGTATTTCTTGGTGGTTTGAGGTGACATACTTTGTATTGTTTTACTCACCCCTGCATGGACTTTACCCATACATATAATTTCTTATTCATATGATTGACTCTTTGAAGGAGTTATAGGTAGACCAGGACCAAGCAGTTTCTTGTGAGACCAGACAGGCTGAGGTGTGTTCTAGCATCTGTTTCTATAACAGTCCCAATACCTCTTACATTATAGCTCAGACTTTTTCCTGGAAACTCTTTTCATTTGGTAGAATTATTTTGGCCCTATTTATTTTCTAGTACTTTCACTGTTGTATTATGGTTATGGTATATAGTGGTTTGAATTCGTTTTTTACTTAGTGCTTTTACATTTCAAATTTTGTGGCTTGGAGATGTGTGTGTGTACATAAAGGTACTTAGGAAAATTCCTCCCATTTGTGGGATATGGCTACTCGATGCTAGTCACCATCCCATGACCTATTGGAGGTGGTCTTGGGGTAGTCATAGCAAGGGACCCTCTAGGAAGGTTCATGACATAGTGGTATCAGAGGATTCAGTTCTACTTTAGGGTTAGGAGTCTGTGAGGTTGGTTTTGGGAAATAGTGTTAAGTGTTTTGAGTTTAGATTTCAATATAAGGGATCCAATATTGGTGTAGAGGCTGATGTATCCATACACCAGGACACTAATAACCTTATTTTCAAATCGGTATATGAAAACACTAGTTTTAGGTAAAAATAATGGTACATACATCATATAATAATGGTTTTGTTTTCCATGTCCTTCTTGATTCATCTCTCTAGATATATTCTATGGATCATGGTATATCTTGTTTTACATCAAGATGACTCCACATAGACAAACATCTAGGATTACACAACGTGATCATGAGGATAATACGTCGAATGATGAGAAATCGGTACAGGGATTTGTACCAAAGATAGCACCTCTTGGTGGTTCACTAGCTATACCACCACCTATAGATTAGTACATGGTACCCGCAGTACCAGTGGATGAGGTGCTCAAGCTAAGTGCACTTCATGAGTTTCAGTAGTAGAGACCCCTCAGGTTCTGAGGTTATCCCAAAAAATAGGTGGTTGAGGATTGGATTGAGGTGTTGACCTGAGTTTTCTATCTAGTCAAGACATCAACAGATTAGATGGTGGTCATGGTGGCGATCCTTCTACACAACTTTGTAATGCGATGGTGGGTTTGTTTACCTAATATTGCAATGAGTTAAATCTTCCATGGATAGAGTTTGAGAACCTTTTCAGAGAAGATTTCTCACCTTATAATCTAAGGTCTATGCATGTCCAGGATCTTATAATGATATGGAAGGATGATATGTTGGTATATTATTATTCATCTAGGCATACCAATCTCTCTAAGTACTCGATGAATATGATAAATGACTAGTAATTCTAGGATTATACCTATGAGTGAGGTCTACATAAGGACATCTGAGCCAGCATTATACCTCTGTTCATTCCTACTTATGTTGGGTTTCTTGATCAAGTTCTAGTGGTCAAATGTTTCTTGGCTAAGCAGATGCAGCCAGTGATTTTCAGTAGTGTGAAAGTAGGAGTAGAGACCTCGCCAGAAGGGATCTGACATTATTCTCAGGGACTTTAACGTGCAAAACATTTCAAGATGAGGTCACATGATAGGGGATCTGCAGTTCAGGGATCACAGGGTGGGTCCAGTTATCCTATAGGGAGGTAATGATTTTCATGCGATGGTAGAGGACATCTCTCCAGATATTTTCCAACCCATAGTACTACTGACAGAGAGACGATGGATGGTAAATTGATACAGAGACAGAGATAGGATCAGGGTGGTCTGCAAGGCAGAGGACATGGTAGAGGAGCTGGGAGATAAGTAGGAGGTAGTTGATGCTTCAACACGTTACCACCACCACCACCCCCCAGGTGGTCCACACCAGGCTCAGGAAGCTAGAGTACAAGGAAGGGGACAACTGCATGTGGTGAACTCTTATGACCCAAGGTCTCTATGAATTATTCAAGGTATGATATGTATCTATTCTAATTTAGTTTTCATATTTATAGACGTAGGTTCTAGTAATTCTTTTCTTTCCACTAATCTTGTTTGGGACTTACAGATTCTCGTTAAACCGTTGACTCAACCCTCACGCTTGTAGAATCCAACTAGAAGAGATCCAATGAGCATGCACTAGTCCCAACAGTGTGACCTGACTCTTAGTGGTGAGAGTTTTAGTTGAGATATCATGGTAGTGGTGTCAATGCCTTACGACATCATTCTTGGTATGGACTGGTTATCCACAGTTTATGATCAGATTGACTATTTTAGGCACGGAGTATGGTGTATCTGCAGTGATGGAACCAGGTTATCCTTTTTTGGTGAAAAAGGAAACACAAGAAATGCATGATAGTCTCACATGTAGAAGGGTGAAACCAACTACTTATTATTTGGCTAGACTCACTCTCAGTGCAATTGATGATATGAGTCCTCAGTTTCCTACTGTGGTGGTAGAGTATGAGGAAATATTCATTGAAGATGTTCCAGGTTTACATCCCCATGAGAAGATGGATTTTGGTATTTATCAACACCCCAAAATATCCCTAATATCTACACCTGCATATCAGATGGCTCCCATAAAGCTTCATGAGCTAAGGTTGTAGTTGGAGGACATGCAGAGGAAGGCTTTGTGAGACCCATTGTTTTAGCCTGGTAATTCCCAGTTTTGTTTTCCAAGAAGGATGAAAATATCTTGAGGTTATGTGTGGATTACCAATGCTTGAACCATGTGATTGTGAAGAACAAGTATCCACTACTGGGGATCAACAATCTCTTTGATCAGTTTAAGTGGGAATGATGATTCACAAAGATCAACCTAAGATTAGGCTATCACCAATTTCGAGTACGGTATGAGAATATACTGAAGACATCCTTCACGTGTTGTTAGGACCACTATGAGTACTTAGTGATTCCATTTGTCATCACAAACACCCCAACAGTGCTCATGGGACTCATGAATTGGATATTTCATCCTTAAACCAATTCGTGGTGGTCTTCATGGATAAAATCCTAGTGTACTTGGCATCCAAGTAGGATTATGTGAGACACTTGAGGATGGTCCTGGACACGCTCCGTGATGTGGCCTTATTTTTACACAGTTTTCCACATCATTTTTATTAATTTTTAATGATTTATTTAATTATTTCTATAGTTTTTATCTAGTTAATACACTTTTGTATTTTTATAATTAAATTTGTCAAATATTCATTTTTTATAACATTTTATGTAATTATGTACCTTTAAATAGTTGATTTATTCCTTCTTTGTTTTTAATATAATTAATTTTCAATTTTTTTATTTTATTTATATTTGTTTATTTTATTTAATTTTTCATTATTAATAATTATTGAGTTTTCTAATTAATTTACTTTTAATTTTTCAATTTTATACAACTTAATTCGGCTTTCCAGACTATCGGTAGCTTAGCTACTGATAGCAGGTTACAAGTACTCTCTATCGGTGACCTTGCCTCCATCGGCGACCCTCGTCACCGATACTCTTTCCTACCGGTAGCTCTTTTCTGAATATAACGGAAGATTTATTTTGTGTCTTACCGGTAGCTTTTAATTTAAACTACCGGTAGCTCTTATTTATCAGTAGCGGTAAGCCCTTTAATTTTATAAAAAGAAAAATGATGAGTAAATAGTTTAAATTAGTTCTTCTTGCTTTCTTTTTAATAAGTTATTTTTATTTTAAATAATTATTTAATCATTTTAATTTTATTTAATTAACTTGGACTTTATTTTAATATTTAATCTTTTATTTTAGTTACATTAGAATAGGATATCTATATTAATTAATTTGTTAAGTCATCCTGCAAATCATTTAAGTAGATATTTTATGTTTTAAGTTAAATTGAATAGTTCGCCCTTAATTTTATTAATTCAATTAGTTAATTAATAAATTAGTTAAGAGTATTTAAAAACTAATTATATTATTTTATGTATACAGATTAATTATTAAGTCATCAAATTTTGTTTTAGTCTACCGGTGAGGTAGACGATCTCTATCGGTGACTTATTTGGGTCACTGTTGCTCTTCTTTACTATTTGTTGTTACCCTGTAATTATTTTTATTGATTTTTTTTAATTTAAGTTTATTAGCATCTTAGTTTAATAATTATTTAGTTTATAATTTAAGTGTTGTCAATTAATAAATTTAATGTTTAAAGGTTAATAAAAATCATGTTTTTAATTAATGGTCTTTAGTTTTCTTGTATTTAATTATTTTCCTTTCTTTTGTTTTAAATAAAAGAAGTTTTAATTTTTAATTTCTTTATCACAAGGGTCACCGTTAGTATTTTCCCGGTAAATTCCTAGTTTTATTCTAACGGTGACCTTTGCTGCAGCTTCTATTGATTCTCTTATCAGTACCGGTGAGATTTTATCTTTTAATTCTAATGGTGACTTTTTATTTTTAATTTTATTTTCTAACAGTGACCTTTACGGCTTATTCCTACCTCACTGTTATCTTTTCCTTTCTATTATCCTACAATTTATGTCTATTAGTGACCCTCACCATTACCCTCTTTTTACTCACTGTTACCTTGTACCTCACTGGTTCCTTTACCTCACTGTTATACTTTATTTCATCCTCTCTGTTACAGTTTTTTTTCCTCACTGTTATGCCTTTGTTTTCTTTTTATTACTATTATAATTCATTATATTTACCCTAACCATTACCTTTCCTCCCTCAACCTCACTATTACTCTTCGCCCTCTTTTTCTCACCGTTACTGCCCCATAATTCCCACCTCATTGTTCTATGCGTGCACCCCTTTTTACAATCTCACTGTTTGTACTCACCTTCCACGACTCCTTTTCCTCATTTACTCCCACCAGCTTCCCATCGTGCCACCATTGAAATGCTACACCACCACTGGAGGGGAGCAGGTTGTCGAGGATAAAGGGTTTGTCGATGATGGAGGTCGCTGGCTCCTGGTTCTGTTTAAGCCGCTGCTGAGGGAGTGGAGTTCCTGCTGTCTTCCGAGATGCAAACTGCCGCACCGCTTTGACGAGCCGGGGTGCACACCACCATGGAGGCCGACTTCCACACCAGAGTCGAAGAGGACCCACGAGGATGGATTTTTCTGGAGCAAGGGAGCTTGGATGTTGCTAGAGCCGATGCCAAGCTGGGATGTAGCGCCGTGAGCAGGAGAAACGATGTGCAACGCTGTTGGTGAGTTCTGAGGCTGCTGCGCATAGGACCAGTACTGGGCTGCAGAGCTGCTGCGGTCCGCCTTAGATGAAGGAAGGATCCACCGGGGTCAGGAGGAAGAGCCGAGCCACCATGGGTGTGCGCTCAAGAGGCCGCCGCACTGATGAAGACCGTCGTGCCGCACTGTACTGGAGGAGATTTCCGTTGCGGAGTTGCGCCGAAGAAGAAACCCCCCCTCACCCTTGCTGCGCCGATTTGGGGGGGAGGGGGAAGATAAAATAATAAATATAAAAATATAAAAACAAAAAGTTAACAAAATAAAATAATTAAATTAAAGTCAAAAGAAAAAAAAAGAAAAAAAAAGGCTAAAGTAAAGTAAAGTTAAATTAAAGTTAATTTTTCATAAAAGTGAAATTAACCTAGTCAAATTAATATAATTTAATTTATAAAAGTTATGATTTAAAAACATTTATAATTTTATTAAATGGATAAATTGTAAATTAAAATATTAAATTAAATTAATAATAAATAATAAATTAATAAACTTTTAACAGTATAAATTTATAATTAATAATAATTATAATTATAAATAAACTATAAAATATTCTAATTAATTTAAAATATTTAAAACTTAAGTATTAATTCTAATTACTAAATTAAAATAAACTAATTAATAGATTAATGGAATAATTTTATTTCTTAAAAAGTAATTACAATAGTTATAATTAATGTAGTAATAATAAAATTTACTAGTACGATCTAAGTTATAAATTTTTAATTACCTCTATACTTATGATGTAAAATTTTAATAATTTAGGTAAAAATTATAGTTTAGTAACTATGACTATTAACTTAATTATTAAAATTTATTGGATAATTGTATAAATATTATAAAAATAAATAATTATCAATTAACTTTAGTTAACTATCAACGAGTAAAGATAACACTTAACATTAAAAAAATAATCATTTTTCATTCTTTATGTTCGTTTTTATTCATTTCTCTTTTCTAACTATGCAGGTTCATTCAAGGTACTTAAACGTGTCTAGGTGCATTCAAATAACTCATCTGGAGTTAGTTATAAGGGAAAAACTAATGCGACGTGCCTGTGGTGGATCAAATGCACGTGTGCATTGCTAAAGTGAATAACTTTTTGGAGTCAGTGGTATCGACCAGTGACATGCAGTAGATGATAGCAAGGTATTAAAACAAGAAAGCAGCAGAATATTCGGAGGGATTTCGAGACACTCATTCACTCATGGAGGTTCGTTCATACTCAGGGAGACTCTCATTCTAAATTCCACAACAACACCAATTCGAGAGAGGAGACTCCTGGGAGCAGCACTAGAGATGAGCAGAAGACCTATGAGCCCGAGAGCAGAGCAGTACTTGGGGAGAACTTCTTCCCTCTGTCCTTAATTTTTTGTACTCTGTTCCTGGATGTATTTCACTTCTTTAATCAATATGATCATAATCTGATATGTTTTCAGATTGGGAATTTTATGCTTCTAGTTTTTATTCTTGGTTTCTTCACAATATTTATAATATTTCAGAAATCATAAAAAATCAGCGAGATTGATTTATGATTCGACATTAAATTGTTCACACTTTAGTTTCTGTATTACAATTTCCTTAATTCAAGATCAATTGGAGACTTAGATTTTGAATTCATTTTTTGATGCTCTTATTGTCAACAACATTGGGAATTTACGGTGAGTTTATTTCTAGTTGTTGTTATTTTTTAACTTCCAAGAAATTCAATTAAGTTTTGGTGTGGAAAACTCCAAAACTTAATTCTCTACCTGTTGAATTTCCTGGAGAGGGATATTCTTCATATTTTTTTGAAGTGTGACTAAATTAAAGTTGTGAAGGAATAAATCATTTCAACCAGTAGATTAAATCTCCCAAGTGTTTCATGTGATAAGTACTTCTTTGTCTTGCTGCTTAATAGTAGTATACAGTATTACTTTAGTTTATCAGTATTAGTGTAATTTTTAGTTTCTATAAAAAAATATTCTTTCATCATCCTATTTCATTTTCATTTTAATTAATAAAAAATAAAATCAAAATTCACTTCCTCCACTGCATACAACAGTGGATTTTAATAAAAATAAACCTTATAATTCTCGTCTGCCTTCTCTGTGGATCGACCCTGCACTGCTATACTAGTGTAGGAGTAATAAATGTAATTTTTAGGGCCGTGACAACCTCCGAACGCATCAAAATTTGGCGCCATTGTCGGGGAATGAACGCACTTAGAGTCTATGGTTTGAATAAAAAAACAATAAAAAATCATAAAAAATCATTTAAAAAACTGATGTAAAAAAACTACTTTGAACAGTTTCTGCTGCTTTTGTTGAACATTAAAAATCTGCATCAATTGTGAAGCTTTGTGTGTTTAAACTCACCTGGTTTTAGTTTAAAAAATAGAACATCACCAAAACTGGAATCAACACGGGCCTCATTGTGTTTGTTGTGGCTATTATGGACATACTGCATGGCAGTGTGTTTATAACCAGCCACAACAAGATGTTTACACTGATGAAAATGAACAATATGAGTTTAGTCCTGACACCCTAGCTAAAATTGAAATAATTAATTCTAAACTGGATGCTAGGGTGGAACAAATTAATAATTGGTTAACTCAAACCCATTAAATTTAACTTAGAGATTCTCAAGAGCGAGATAAAAGAATTAAAAGATTGTAAAACATGCTCTTGGAATTAAAACTAAGGGTTAAAGAACAAGAATAATTTGATAAAAATGAAAAAGAAAATGTTTATAAAAGATTTGAAAATCAATCTGAAGAGGAAAGTGAATCTGAAACTGGGAAACAAACCATTTATTTTGAAAAATATGACAATGTTGAACCTAATCTGGAAATAGCCAGCTCACTGAATCAAGAGAATAACATTTAAAACCACAAAAAGAGCTTTAATGCTGTTGAGTTGGACAATTCTGATGATGAATTAAAATAGATTGAAAAAGATATACCAGTTATTTTCATAATTCCTACATTAGATAAAAATCACTATTTTTGGAGTTTTGAGAATGAGGTCACTCGGGTTGAAGATATACTTGAAACTGAAAATTGGAATGGTAAAAACTCTTAACCCAATTTTTCTGACTTTGTGAACATTGAGCCTGAACTTGATATTGGTAATAATATGGATGAGAACATTAAACTGGAAATCAAAAAATATGAAATCTTTGAACTTGAACTGAACACTTCTCTTCCATGTTTTGAAACTCCAAACCCAATTAATTATGAAATGTTTTTAGATGGTGAGGATGAGGGAATGATATTTGAAGAAAGACTAGATAATGAGTTCTCATTTACCTATTCTCATAGTAATGACTTTTCTGAAACTTTGTGCAATGAAATGGAAATCAGTGTTGGCCAACTTGAGGAGAATTGACTTAATTTTAACATTCTGGAAACTGAATTTATTGATGTTGAATTGGACATTACTCCTCTTGATTTGAACTTCTTGCAACATTCAAATGACATGGTTTTAGAAAGTGAGCATTTCGAATTTGAACATGAAAGAGAGTTTGAACACACAATAGATGATGGTTGTAAAACTGATTTTATAGAAGTAGTAGATGTTCAGTGTGATTTAATAGATGAGGATCTTTTGGAAGAGATTTAAAACATGGTTAAACCTAAATCTTCTACTGTTCAATTAAATTATCTTCCTTGTTTGTCACTTTCATCCTCACCTATGAAGGGTGTTGAGCCTTCTTGTGATGTTGATAGTAGTTTAGAAGTGGATGTATGCTTGAGTTCCATTGTACATGATTCTGTTCAGAACTTTATTGAATCCCCTTTTGAACGTAATTTTCAGAATTTACCCATTTTCACCCTTAAATGTGAATCTGTTAGTGTAGAAGTTGAAGGAAATAGCTCTGAGGTTAATGATACACCCTTTGAAGCACCTAGATCTATGTTGTCCCTTCATGACTATTCAAATCTTGAAATTTCTGAACTTATTATGGAAGTGGACAGCACTATGCTCACAACTGTTAAAGGGTGCTTCTTATGGGTTAATCTAAGATATGAGAGTTTGTTTGTGTTTAGCTTTAGAGACCACAATTTTCATTATTATGTTAAAAATAATTGGGCCAAACACATGTGGTGGTTCCTATTAAGGAAGCCACATCCACCTAGTGACTATGGTTAGTTGCTAGGTGAGTCCGGCTAGGGACTATAAAACTAGCGCTGCATGGGAGGCAACCCATGGTTTTTGTTTTATTAATAAATAAAAAATTGTAATTAAATAATGTCTAACTGAAGAATTTAAATTCAGTTCTTCATGGGAGTCAACCCATGTTCTTCTTTATTTAGTGTTTACTTTTATTTATGTTCTTTTTTTACTTAGAATAAAGTGCTGCTTTTCATTCTTATAGATGCTCTGTCTCTGCTCAATACTTGTTCCTGGTTTATACACTCTGTGTTTTTAGGAATTTTGATGTTGTCATCTAAGAAGTGGAATTCCCGTGTTCATCTCTGAAAAAAAACCTAGTCAGGGAAGTACTTTACTGTTTAATCTTGTTTCATCTTTTTTCTCTTTAATACTTTAAAAAATTCTGCTTGTATTAGAAAATCCTATTTCTTGTCACTGGGTTGTGCATAAAATCTGCATGTACTTTACTACTTAAAACTGAATTGCACCATTGTTAAAATCATCCACTTCTTGGAATTAAGTGTGGGGGGGTAAGTGTTGCTGGTATGTTGAATCTGCTTTAGGTTGGGGTGTTTTTAGCATTCATTTATCTGCTTTATGGAATATATTTTATTGAACTCAATCTCTTAAAATGCTTGCACCCAATTAAATTTTCACCCACACCTTATATGCTACTTTTGAGCTATATTGAAAATCTTTGTCATAGGACATAAATGTTAATGGGTGTACTTGTCAATGAACTTGCTGATTATTTATTTATTGTGGAAAATTTAATTTTGAACTTCATTGAGACCCTTTATACATTTCATCTATCTACTTAATTGAAAATCTATATTGAACCTTAATTGATTAATTGTTCTTTTCCATATTTAGAAGTCAACTTTGGGGTCAAAGTTGGGTTTTAAGTGTGGGGGAGGGGGTCAATTCTTGACTGTGCTAAACTATGTTTTAATGTACCACTACAACTTCAAACTTTTTTGTAAAAAATAGATAATTTTTTTTCAAAATTCTTGCATAATTTTAGGCTTTACATTTTTTTCAATTGAGTTTTTCCTTAGGATAAGTTCTTTTTGGTAGTTAAGAATTGCATTGAATCTGAAATTGATGATAATGGATGATTGTTGAGTGTTCTTTCTTAGTGATTTGATGGAAATTTGGTTTAGGAACTTCTTATGGAATTGATATGGGTACCATGTTTGTGGAATTATGGTCATACCCTTTGTAACTGGAAGTTTGATTCTGATTCTAGGGGCCTCATTCTTTTCTTTTATTTATTAAAGGTAATTGCTTTAATGAGACAATGTAATTGGTTTTGATATAAATCTTTTGAAACTGGAGTAGTCTAGGCATCTGGGATCCCACGGTGAGTCTCTGAGACCCTAGATGCTAGGTGCATTTATGTTAACTAAAATCCCTCTGTACACCTTGAATAATTTCATTGCACAGTGCTCAACACAATGATACATGTCTTGGTAAAAATAAAATAAAGTGTCTAGGATCAAAAATGAGCTCATTAAGGTGAGGGGAATGATGAACTCCAGATGAAGAAGGGATAGATTGGTTTATATAGGAATCGTTTAGGTTGTATCATTGAGGTGATTCACAAAGAAATTAATTATTTTTTGGAACTTAGGTGAAAAAGTAAAAGTACAAAGTTCCTTGGTTGAGGTCATAATTCCATTGATATTTTACTTCATGTCACTTTTGAGATTAGAACTTGAGTTTGGATTGAAATGAGTCACTAAGTTGTGTCACATATGAGGCATGACATCTTCTTTGATGGATGATATTTGTGTTCTTAATTACCCTTGAGTATTTGTTTTAGGCAATATTCATATGAGTAATTCATTTTCTAAGAGCCTACTATTATGTGTTGTCCTCTGTTTTGAATGCTGGACATGTTACATTTTGAACAAATTCATTAATTCCATACTTCTGTTTTTCAAAGTAAATAAAACATGAGATTGTTTGAGGACAAACAATGCTTAAGTGTGGGGGATTTTGATGTGACCTTGTTTTTACACAGTTTGCCACATCATTTTTATTAATTTTTAATGATTTATTTAATTATTTTTATACTTTTTATCAAGTTAATTCACTTTTTTATGTTTATAATTAAATTTGTCAAATATTCATTTTTTATAACATTTTATGTAATTATGTACCTCTAAATAGTTGATTTATTCCTTCTTTGTTTTTAATATAATTAATTTTCAATTTGTTTATTTAATTTTTATTTGTTTACTTTATTTAATGTTTCATTATTAATAATTATTGAGTTTTCTAATTAATTTAATTTTAATTTTTAATGTTTATACAACTTAGATCGGCTTTCCAGACTATCGGTAGCTTAGCTACCGATAGTAGGTTACTAGTACTCTCTATCGGTGACCTTGCCTCTATCGGCGACCCTCGTCACCGATACTCTTTCCTACCAGTAGCTCTTTTCTAAATCTAACGGTAGCTTTATTTTGTCTTACCGATAGCTTTTAATTTAAACTACTGGTAGCTCTTATTTATCAGTAGCGGTAAGCCCTTTAATTTTATAAAAAGAAAAATGATGAGTAACTAGTTTAAATTAGTTCTTCTTGCTTTCTTTTTAATATGTTATTTTTATTTTAAATAATTATTTAATCATTGTAATTTTATTTTAATTAACTTGGACTTTATTTTAATATTTAATCTTTTATTTTAGTTACATTAGAATAGGATATCTATATTAATTAATTTTTTAAGTCATCATGAAAATCATTTAAGTAGATATTTTATGTTTTAAGTTAAATTGAATAGTTTGCCTTTAATTTTATTAATTCAATTAGTTAATTAATCATTTAATTAAGAGTTTTTAAACATTAATTATATTCTTTTATGTATGCAGATTAATTATTAAGTCATCAAATTTTGTTTTAGTCTACCGGTGAGGTAGACGAGCCCTAGCGGTGACTTATTTGGGTCATTGTTGCTCTTCTTTACTATTTGTTGTTACCCTGTAATTATTTTTATTGATTTTTTTTAATTTAAGTTTATTAGAATCTTAGTTTAACAATTATTTAGTTTATAATTTAAGTGTTTTCAATTAATAAATTTAATGTTTAAAGGTTAATAAAAATCATGTTTTTAATTAATGGTCTTTAGTTTTCTTGTATTTAATTATTTTCCTTTATTTTTTTAAATAAAAGAAGTTTTAATTTTTAAGTTCTTTATCACAAGGGTCACCGTTAGTATTTTCCTGGTAACTTCCCAGTTTTATTCTAACAGTGACCTTTTCTGCAGCTTCTCTTGATTTCCTTATCAGTACCGGTGAGATTTCATCTTTTAATTCTAATGGTGAGTTTTTATTTTTAATTTTATTTTCTAACAGTGACCTTTGCAGCTTATTCCTACCTCACTATTATCTTTTCATCACTGTTATCCTCCAATTTATGTCTATCAGTGACCCTCACTGTTACCCTCTTTTTACTCATTGTTACCTTGTACCTTGCTGGTTCCTTTACCTCACTGTTATACTTTATTTCATCCACTCCGTTACAGTTTTTTTTCCCTCACTGTTATGCCTCTGTTTTCTTTTTCTTACTGTTATAATTCATTATCTTTACCCTCACCGTTACCTTTCCTCCCTCAACCTCACAATTACTCTTCGCCCTCTTTTTCTCACCGTTACTGCCCCATAATTCCTACCTCACCGTTCTCTGCGTGCACCCCTTTTTACAATCTCACTGTTTGTACTCACCTTCCATGACTCCTTCTCCTCCTTTACTCCCACCATCTTCCCATCGTGCCACCATTGAAATGCTGCACCACCACCGGAGGGGAGCAGGTTGTCGAGGAGGAAGGGTTTGTCGCTGATGGAGGTCGCCGGCTCCTGGTTCTGTTTAATCCGCTGCTGAGGGGGAGGAGTTCCTGCTGTCTTCCGAGATGCAAACTACCGCGCCACTTTGACGAGTCGGGGTGCACACCACCATGGAGGCCGACTTCCACGCCAGAGCCAAAGATGACCCGCGAGGATGGAGTCTGCTGGAGCAAGGGATCTTGGATGTTGCTGGAGCCAATGCCAAGCTGGGATGTAGCGCTGCGAGCAGGAGAAACGACGTGCAACGCTGTTGGTGAGTTCTGAGGTTGTTGCGCACAGGACCAGTACTGGGCTGCAGAGCTGCTGCTGTCCACTGGAGATGAAGGAAGGATTCGCCGGGGTTAGGAGGAAGAGTCGAGCCTCCATGGGTGTGCGCTCAAGAGGTCGTCGTACTAATGAAGATCGTCGTGCCGCACTGGACTAGAGGGGATTTCTGCTGCGGAGTTGCGCCAAAGAAGAAACCCACCCCTCACCCTTGTTGCACCGATTTGGGGGGGGAGGGGGAAGATAAAATAATAAATAAAAAAAATATAAAAACAAAAAGTTAACAAAATAAAATAATTAAAGTAAAGTCAAAAGAAAAAAAAGAAAAGAAAAATGCCAAAGTAAAGTAAAGTTAAATTAAAGTTAATTTTTCATAAAAGTGAAATTAACCTAGTCAAATTAATATAATTTAATTTATAAAAGTTATGATTTTAAAACATTTATAATTTTATTAAATGGATAAATTGTAAATTAAAATATTAAATTAAATTAATAATAAATAATAAATTAATACACTTTTAATAGTATAAATTTATAATTAATAATAATTATAATTATAAATAAACTATAAAATGTTCTAATTAATTTAAAATATTTAAAACTTAAGTATTAATTCTAATTACTAAATAAAAATAAACTAATTAATAGATTAATGGAATAATTTTATTTCTTAAAAAGTAATTACAATAGTTATAATTAATGTAGTAATAATAAAATTTACTAGTATGATCTAAGTTATAAATTTTTAATTACCTCTATACTTATGATGTAAAATTTTAATAATTTAGTTAAAAATTATAGTTTAGTAACTATGACTATTAACTTAATTATTAAAATTTATTGGATAATTGTATAAATATTATAAAAATAAATAATTATCAATTAACTTTAGTTAACTATCAACGAGTAAAGATAACACTTAACATTAAAAAAATAATCATTTTTCATTCTTTATGTTCATTTTTATTCATTTCCCTTTTCTAACTATGCAGGTTCATTCAAGGTACTTAAATGCGTCCAGGTGCATTCAACTAACTCATCCAGAGTTAGTTATAAGGGAAAAACTAGTGCGACGTGTCTGTGGTGGATGAAATGCACGTGTGCGTTGCTAAAGTGAAGAACTTTTTGGAGTCAGTGGTACCAACCAATGACATGCAGTAGATGACAGTAGGGTATTAAAACAGGCAAGCAGCAGAATATTCGGAGGGATTTCAAGACACTCATTCACTCATGGAGGTTCGTTCATACTCGGGGAGACTCTCATTCGACATTCCATGACAACACCAATTCAAGAGCGGAGACTCCCAGGAGCAGCACTAGAGATGAGCAGAAGACCTAGGAGCCCGAGAGCAGAGCAGTACTTGGGGAGAACTTCTTTACTCTGTCCTTAATTTTTGTACTCTGTTCTTGGATGTATTTCACTTCTTTAATCAATATGATCATAAGCTGATATGTTTTCAGCTTGGTAATTTGACACTTCTGGTTTTTATTCTTGGTTTCTTCACAATCTTTATAATATTTCAGAAATCATAAACAATCAGCGAGATTGATTTATGATTCGACGTTAAATTGTTCACACTTCAGTTTCTGTATTACAATTTCATTAATTCAAGATCAACTGGCGAAGTAGATTTTGAATTCATTTTTCGATGTTCTTATTGTCAACTACATTGGGAATTTACGGCGAGTTTATTTCTAGTTTTTGTTCTTTTTCAACTTCCAAGAAATTCAATTAATTTTTGGTGTGGTGAACTCTAAAACTTAATTCTCTTCCTGTTGAATTTTCTGGAGAGGGATATTCTTCATATTTTTTTAAAGTGTGACTCAATTAAATTTGTGAAGTAATAAATCATTTCAACCAGTAGATTAAACCTCCCAAGTGTTTCATGTGATAATTATTTCTTTGTCTTGCTGCTTAATACTAGTATACAGTATTAATTTAGTTTATCAGTATTAGTGTAATTTTTAGTTTCTATAAAAAAAATTTTGTTTCATCATCCTATTTCATTTTCATTTTAATTAATAAAAAAATAAAAAAAAATGTTCACTTCCTCCACTGCAGACAACAGTGGAGTTTAATAAAAATAAACCTTAGAATTCTCTTCTGCCTTCTCTATGGATCGACCCTGCACTGCTATACTAGTGTAGGAGTAATAAATGTAATTTTGAGGGTCGTGACGACCTCCGACCGCATCACAACGAGAGGCCTCCATTTCAACTTCAGCTGGGAGTTCTCCCTTCCTCAGGAGATCCCAGCTGGGGCCTCTTCTGTTAGTTCATCGATAGTCTGTATTCTCCCATAGCGCCGTGACAAGGATATGGGGTCCTACAATTATGATGTAGTGGTGAGAGTTATGGTGGGTTTGGGATTTTCAGCAGCTAGTGGTGGTGTGAAGAGGAGTTCAGCTTAGGTATCGGTCAATGACTGCTCGCAACTATAGTCAGTGATGAGGATTTTTGGGAGGGCTTCAAATCCAACTGCAGTGGTATAGGGGTTCTTCCAGGTGTTGCAGTACAAGTTTCTTTCAGATCTTGTGGGGAAGGAAGGGGCATGGCTCAGGGTCAAGTGGCAGCGGCTTGCGGTGACGGTAGATGATGATGTTGCAGGCAAGGAAGTAGTCCGACGAGGCTCAGAGTGGGATTACCCCGATCATCAATGGAATTTTAGTAGACTTCAAGTGTCTTCCATTGAACCTTATTGACTAGATCCCCTTATTTTCTTTGTGCGTTATATTCATTTGTTTTCTAGGCATGTCCTAGTGTTTATTTATTAATGATGTTGATGATATTGTTGGTGTGTTTTTTTCTGATGACGATCAATTAGAGTTGTGGAAGGATACTGGATTTTATTGGTGGATTTGAGGCTTCATCGTGGCTCGCTGTGGAGGCCATGTCCACTCTTATGCTGCTCTGGCTTCTAGGTCCATTTTTCCTTTCACTGTCGGTTGGGTGAGATGGTTTCCAAATAGGTGTTGGGATGTGCTTGTGTGAGCGGTAGGGTGTTCCAATATGCATGTTATGTTTTGGACCTCTCCTTGTCCTTGTTATTTGTTATTTTCAATTTGAACTTTTGGGGGGCCATGTAGATGACCTTCGTTGAGGGATTTGGTCAGGCGTTCCTTTTCTCTTGCTTCTGAATTCCTCCACTTTCTCTGAGGCGGATCCGAGTGGTGGACTTATTGGTTCTTTGGGATGTGAGGGTGAGAGACTGTCGATGTCTTGGTGGCTTCATCTTTGTTTTCTCCTGATGATGTTCTTCGATGGCTTGAAGGTTTTGATGAGATTATTAGAAAGCTGTAAGGATCCGCTCCAGATGAGGTTTTAGAGCAGGAATCATTCTCTATAGCATAGCCATTCGGATTTGGATGAACAAGATAGTATGTCTTTTTCCATCGATACCAAGCTCGTGCAACCCTGCATGGGACAACTAGTCGAGCGGTCATGCGTTGGTGGAGGCTTGACATAATTATGTAATTGCTGGGAGGGGTATTTATTTTAGTCTTTATCTAGGTTATCTTTCATTTTAATGGTTTTTATTGGGTGATGCTGTTAGGGTTCACACTTAGACTTTAAAAGTGTCATTTGAAAATACAAAAAAAATGGATTTTGGATTCTGGACACGCTCAGAGATCACCAAATCTATGGGAAGCTCTCAAAGTTTTAGTTTTGGATTCGAGAGGTCCATTTTCTGGGACACATCATCTCAGAGGATAGAGTTACAGTGGATCCAGTGAATATTGTGGTGGTTCTTTATTGGGAGTCATCCAAGAGTGTTACTAAGGTACAAAGTATGCTGGGTTTGGTAGGGTACTATCAGAGGTTTGTACTCAACTTCTCCAAAGTAACAGCACCCTTGATAGATTTAAAATGAAAGGGGAATCCTCTCACATGGACAGCGAAGTGACATTAGTGCTTTTAGGAGATGAGGTAGATATTGATGAGCGCTCCCATCTTGATATTTCCATAGGAAAGTACCAAGTATGTAGTGTTATATGATGCATCAAGAACCGGGATTGGTTGTGTACTTATGTAGGGGAAATTGATGATTGCATATGGTTCACGCCATTTGAGACCACACGAGTCAAACTATGGGACCCATGATCTTGATTTAGTAGTGGTATTCTTCACTTTAAATATGTGGTGACACTGCTTGATGAGGGAGTAGTTTATCATCTACTCTGACCATAAGAGTCTCAAGTATTTCTTCTATAAGAAAGATCTAAAATTGAGATAGAGGTGATGGATAGAGTTCCTTCAAGACTATAACTTTAATATTGTATATACTCCTAGGAAAGTGAATGTGGTGGATTATTCTCTGAGTATGAGATCTAGATTACAGTTATTGAACAAGGCATCAGAGCAGTTGGCCTCATTATAGATATCCTTTGTGGATGGAAATGGAGCAGTTTACCTCTAGTCGCTAGTTGTTACCCCTCCACTCTTACATCGAGTTAGAGAGGCACAACATGGGGATATTGACTGCAAGACCCTACATGCTTAGTTTTCCACAGGACATGCTCTTGATGGATATTCAAAATATGGGAGCACGTCGTTCATTTAAGTGGGTGTACAATAGTACCAGTATAATTGTGGGAGGATGTTTTGAGGTTGTTTCATACATCCCCTTTGGTGGTACATCCAGGTGTGGAGAATATATATCAGGAACTCCGAAGTTAGTTTTGGCAGCTAGGGATGAAGAAGAGAGTTGTAGATTTTGTTTCTTAATGCCACGCATATCAGCAGGTGAATGTCGATCACTAGGTTTGAGTAGGTTTGACTCAACCACTTGAGGTGCCGGAATGGATGTGTTATGGGATATTGATGGAATTTGTGATGGTTTTACCATGTATGTCTAGGAGATACAATTACATTTGGGTGATTGTTGACCAAATCACCAAATAGACCCACTTCCAATCTCTCATGGAGCCTAGAGAGCTCGGGAAACCTCTATATTCAAGAGATAGTTCGACTCCATAGAGTTTCATTGATGATTATTTCAAATCATGATGCTTGCTTCACATCCCAGTTGTGGGAGGGGTTATAGGAGGTGTTTCGAACCCAGTTATACTTGAGCATAGCGTTTCACCCCTAGATAGAGGCCAGACTGAGTGGACCATTTAGGTTCTGGATAACATATTGCGGGATTTCATGTTATATTTTGGCCATATTTGGGAGGATCTTTTTTGGGTAATCGATTCCTTTTGTGTGTGATATTTGGCATCACAAGAACCTCTAGGAGAGCACATGGGAGCGGGAGGCTCAGGTACATCCACAGTACCATCATCTGTTTAGAAGACCTTTTTTGGGATTTCATGGTACTTAAAGCCCCAAAATGAAAAGAATGTAACATATCCTTATTTAAATGTATTATTTTTAAAATTACATGGGTTTATTTTGAGACCAGACGCTGAGACGGTGTGCGATTCTATGGCCTAGTGTTCCCGGAGCAATTATTTTAAAAATATTAAACTTTTAATAGCATGCGCACATGGTTTTCCTGAAAAAGTGGAATAAATATTAAACAGGTTCCCATATCACAAATCTAAGCATATCATTGAGTTCATAATAGCAACTTTACCCTAGGAAAAAATTAACTTTGGTCGGCGTGGTTCATCTATAGAAAAATTCCCCAAGGACGTAACCATAAATAAAATTATTTTATTTTTAAAATCCTAATAACTCATGAATGGTGACTTAGATTGGAAATCTTAGACCACCATTGATTTTTTAATGTGGTTTTTTTCCTAGGTGTGACTTAAACTTACTCAGTGTAGGTCTTCTATGGAAAAAATCAAAAAGGATGTAATCATCATTAAATGATTTAAATAAAAATTGTTTCTATTGATGTAGTGAATTTCCCCTTAAATTTATCCATATGAAGAAATCCCAGGGTTAGCCGCATAACCATGGGAATCCCAGAGAATCACTAGGGAGAGATTTGTAATAATCCTCTCTAACAAACGATGACAGATCGTAGAATAGATCATGGATCATCATGCCAACAAAGTTAGAGGATCTCATAAATTATGGCAATGCAATTTTTCCTCATCAATGACCAATCCAAACTCCAACTAGGGTGGTTGTTTCATTATTTCTATTCCCCATTCTTAATTTCCACGACAAACATGGTTCAATTCACAAACAGATTGATCTGTGGTTCGGTCGCTGTTGTAGGATGGGTTATTGATGCAAGATTATTGGGAGATTATTTTATCCTCTTCATTTATCATTCTAATGAGAAAAAATTGAGGTCGACACGAACAAAGTCCATGGTTCATTATTTGGGTGTTCTTGGTGATTTTCCCACCCCGTTCTTGGTGTTCTTCATTGTTGGATCTTGGTTAACACAGATTGACTTGTTGGGAGGCTCTGAATGTGATTGAACCCCCGGATTGGATGCAAGACGAAACATAGGTTGGATCAGTGTAGATCAGGACCCAAGAAACACTAAGGTTCTTTCACTTTATAATTTCTAGGACTGGAGGAATAATGGAGGCTCGTGGAAGTATAAAGGGCGAGGAGAACCATCGATGAATTGTCTTTGAAATATAAGAAATGTTTCTATATCAAATTTTTTAAATTTTGTTTACTGGGAAATTTCAAACACACAATGTGTCGATAAAAAAATGATTCGATTTTTATATACTTAACTCTTTTGATTTCCAAGTGTTGAGTCATATTTTAAATAGGTAAGTTTATATTTTCAAAGTGTTCTTCATGATATAATATTTTTTATGTTAAAATTTCATGTGTTTTATTTAAAAAATAACTAATATTATCTTTAAAATTATGAATATATTATGTGCATATTATGTTTTGTATTTTTTTCATAAATTTGATTGTTTGTTTTATAGGTGAAATATGTCAATGGTAGTCAGGAGGTTAACCACTTTGATCCATGACACTCTTTAGAAGGAAGTCGTGATTGCTCATAGTTTTTGTGATATGGTTAAATGTTATTAGTGATTATACTGTAATTATTATTTATTATGTTTAGTTATAATTTATATATTTTTTTGGTACACTTGATGACATGAAGTAGTCAGTTTTTCATATGATGACTCAAGCTATAGAGGTAGCTGTATGTAGTGGATATAGTGGTAAGGACACATTGATCGTGGGTTGATGGTGGATGTAGGATATATTTTATCTATATATATATATATATGAATACTTAGATTATGGTTGACTGGAGATTTTATATGTATGAATATGGATGTATGATGAGTTTATTTTGTATTTATTATTTAGTTTATTGTATGGTTGAATTTTTTGTATACATATTACACTAATATAGACTGTGCTTCTAAAAATAATAGAAATGAGTTTTTCCCACACTAAAAAATATTTTTTCAACTAATCACCGTTAAAAGCCTACTTTTATCGGTGCTAAAAAATCGATGATAAAGGCCACCTTTATTAGTTTGAATAAAACACTGATAAAGGCTCCATCTATCTGTTCTAAAAAAATGATGATAGAGGATACCTGTATGAGCACTTTTTTTAATATAATAAAACTAGAAAAAAAAATAATTTTTTTGGGAGGCCCACCCCCTTTTCCAATTCTTTTCCCCACTATTGTTTGTGATTTTAGACCACCAGTCTTGTGCCCCACTTCGAACCTGTGCTCCCCCCTATCAGCGCTCATAATTCTCCTTTATCAATGTTTTTCCAATGACATGCCACATGTTGGCCCGTGCACGTGGCTGGATTCGATCATTGGACATCCCTTTTACAAATTGAACATCTTTACCATTGCACCAAGCTTATTTTATTCTATATTTTATGATATTTCAGTTTATTTATATATATATATATATATATATATTTACATAAAAAAATTTATTCATATATTTATATAATTATTTTAAAAAAAATTATAAAATATATGATTGTGTATGTGCGTAATATATATATACATATATTTATTTAAATCTATTATATATCGATATTAATTTATATATGTTAGAATATATATATATATATATATATATTTATACATTTGTATAATTGTGTGTGTATATATTTATATATTCATATTATAATATGAAAAATATTATTAGATATTGTTTTAAATAAAATGGATAATAACTAATTCCATATGATTTATATTTTTATTTTTAAATGAATTCAAAAAATATTTTTATATATTGTATATTTATATATAAATTTTATACATTACATATATATTTATATGTCAAAATTTTTACATATATATTTATACATATTCACATATAATTGTATATTTAGATATAAATTTTTTATAATATATTTATAAATATTTAATGTAAATATGTTTATATAATATATTAAATGATAATGATATATTTATAAAAATACATTTATATGTTATGTATTTACATAATATTGAAACACACACATACACACATTTTTACACACATACGTTCACATCTATATTTCACACATACATGCACAAATATTCACATATATATATATTTATTTACATATATTACAATATACACATAAAAAAATATTTTTCATTAACATTCACATATTTTTCTAAACATTGATCATGTGTGTGTGTGTATTAATTCATTTTTATAAGGTAAATAAAATGAATAAATTTTTATTTTAAATAAAATTAATAATTATTATTTATTTTGTCACGAAGCAGCCTAGGTACCCTAGTAACTTGATATCCGAGTTGTCCTGACATAGCCTGAAGGGTGTTCTTTATACCCAAAGGTCGGCGACTAGCACATGGAATCATAAAAAATGTAAGTGGGAACGATTTTTCCAATAACAATGCGGAATCAATATAAAAAATCAGTATACATACACAAAAAACTCTACAAGGAGGTGTATTATAAGTCAAATAGGTATAACAACCCAAAGTACTATAACCAAGTACCAGAAATAGGAAAAATCTCCCAAGTCCCAATGGATGCAACTCACCAAGTCCATGAATCAATAGCTAAAACCAACTCCATGTGATCATTTTCCCTTGCTCGATCCTAGAAGGTGGAAATCTACAAACACCTGAAGGCACAAGTAGTGTGTGAGCCAAATCCTGGTAGGATTTAACCCAAAGATTCTATAACAAGATGACAATATCAAATTATCTAAGAAAGTGCTTTCAATTTTTAAATAAATAGGTTTATTATTTCAAAATCATATTTAAACAAATCATGCTTCAAATTTTAAATGATGGAAATACATTTCAAATTATGGAATTAACTTTAAACAAAGGGGTTCTTTACATAAATAGAAATTTTCAAAAATGGATTAAATAAACACTATTATATAAAATTGTATATATAAATTCATAAGGCATGTCAAACATTTTACAGTAATGGCATATATTTATTTTAAATACAAACAAGAGAGAAACATGGTCATATGACTAAGAAGGTATGATAGTTATGTGATATAGGTACTCCACACTCAAGGTGATGTGTAAAATATGTACATACACCCCCATTGAACTCAGGCCAATGAGGACTCATCAGCATCACCTAAGGGAGGTGATGTACTGATATGATGTTTTAGAATGTTGTAAACCATAAAGTTTTGACCAAATAACTCACTAAATACCTAAGGCTTGCATGTTATCTAATAAAAAATCAATGTTGGGAAATTTATTTTAAGACTTCTTAAAATACAATTAATCCCATCCTCCATTTCAAATATTCCAATTTCCATTTTAAAAAATATATATATTTTTAATCAAAAACATGAATTTTCACCAAGATAAAACCATAATGTTTCTATCAAAACCATTTTAATCCATTTTCAAAAATAGGGATTTCATATATAAATTCAAGATCCATTTTCAAAATTAAATTCAATAATTTATTTGAAACACTTTCCATCAAATCTAGAATTTAAATTTTTCATCCCCCCACCTTCATCAATATGAAGTAAGTGTCATGACCCTCCTTCTTCAAGGTGGAGAAAGTCTCGTGACCCTCCTTATTCAAGATGAAGAAATAAATATAATGACCCCCAATTCCTGCCTTCAGTAGGCCCTAGGGTGGAAACTATCACCAAGGGTGTATAATCTCACAAAATGGAAGGCATTACCCTTTTTATAGGAAACGAGATCAGGAGATAAGATGGTCCGTCCCAAAAAAAATCCAAGAACTAAATTTAAAATAAATCCAAAATCCATACCATGTACATGTTTAAAATAAAACAATAAAAATACAACAAAAACTCCAAAAAAGTACCAAAAGTATGGCTAAGTAGTAACGCAGTAGCTGTCTTAAAGTCTAAGCTAGTAATAACCAAAATGGTCTATATAGTCCACCTGGGAACCGGAAAGAAGTTTTATATATGTAGGGTGAGAATACAAGTATACTCAGTAAGAAAAAACAATGGTCTCTTGTGCACAAGTGGAGGAATCATACTAACTCCCCAATTAGAAAATAATAGAAACCGATAGTACCTAACAAGGTATACTATCCACCCCAATCTCACTAAGGCACACTCACCAAATAATGATAGTCAATTAAATTAATATAGTAATCACATAGATGATTTGGGTACCCCACACCATTTCCCACTAGTTAGCTTCTCATAGCCTAATGGAAAACATCCTAGCACTCCTACCTCTTTCATAATCCCCACATCACATCCTTCTCACAAACACCTGGGATATAACCACATCACATCCCACTGACATACACCTGGGCCATAACCACATCACATCCCACCCACAGACACCAAGGCCTCACAACCACACCTCATTTAGAAGGCACCTCGAAAGCACAACACATCTCATTCAGAAAACACCTAGGAAAGCACAACTCACCCACATACACCTGGGCCTCACAAACCACACCACAACCTTCTTGAAGAAACTTGGGCTACCAATACCTAGAAGAGGGATTAGGGAATAGAAAGTTACTATCCATCCATCTTCCCATCAGGATGTTGGTAAATACACCCTCCCCCATAACTATGGGGGTGTTCAACACATTGTTCTCAACTAGGGTGGGGTACGTATATAAATCACATGGGAAAATACAAGTATCTTATATATAGATATCAAACACTCAACTCAACCTATGGCTTCCAAAAAAAATACCAACCAGCATCCACCTTTGATGCTACCCTTAAATGCACAGCCACACAACTAGCCACAACCCAATTCATTCCCCCATCCAATTCATCTAACCAATTATCATTATTTATTAAAAAATTCAGTTATTCATTTCATCCCTACTCAGGAAACTACCAAGAATATTATATGTCAAGTCATGTAACAAAATTCATAGAGAGGAAGAAGAACCATGTTAAATTAACCCACTTTTTTTACTCTCCTTTAACACCCATTCATGACATAAAAAAACCAATCCCGAGACACAGAGTGAATATTTTGACATGATACTCATGAAGAAACTCTCATAGAAACACTCGAACGAAGTAACACCATACTTCTTCAAATTCATCTCTCCCAACATAACAAGACCCCAACTTACATCCACACCTAGAAACACATCACAACAACCATTATCGGTAGACCCACTACACAACCACACCACACCCATCAACACATATCCACACAACCCCATTGTAGAACACTTACCATCCATTATTCAATAAACCAATCTCTCAACCTAATATTCCATTACACTACTCGAACCATCCCATATATAAAATACACAGCAAACCATGCATCACAAAAAAAACTAGACTTATTAAATTTTAGAAAAAAGTGTTGTTATTCAATTTTAATTCTTAAATTGGGGGTGTGATCACAGAAGCCATAAGATTCTAATTAACCAAATTTACATGGTTAATAAATTTCATATATATAAAATCATTTATAGAGGATCAACAACAAGTATCCACAAGCCATTACAGGTGTGAAAACATAGACCACCAACAATCATTATTTTCATAAGGCATATAGATCATAAAGATCACAATACCAACAAATCACAATGATGAACATAAACATGTGTCCCTTTCCCTAGACAATGTTTATTGATATTTGATTTGATTAAATTATCTTTGTTAATTTGGGATTCTACTAACTTCACAAGTAATAATTCATATACCCACCCCACATGATACACAATTAAAGAGAGAGATGAAGTGATCTCTACCTCGAAGAACATATGATCAGAACCTCCTTATTACACCAAGATAGGGGGTTCACATACCACAGAAAAACTCCACAAAAAACATGATCCAAGCCCACATCACAAACACATGACTCCTTGGGAATAAAGGTTTTGGGGAATGTCACATATCAAAATCAAAGGGAAACGCATAGAGAAGAAGGAGTCTCAGATTTCGAAAGTCCAAATCCCATATCAATAGGAAGAATGGTTTTAAAATCCATTAAAGTTGGATCTTGACCAAGACCACATGGTTTGTCCATTTAGAAGTCTCCAGGATTTTTAGGAAATTAAATACATGATCTATATCCCTCGAAATGGATTCAAAACCATTTAAATATGGTCTTAAAATCATTTTATATCAAATGAAACATTAAAGGTGTGAAATTGGAAAAATTAGAAGAAAACAAGAATTTTGAAAAACTATCAGAAATGGATCACCATTGGATGACCTATCATTGGACGACTCACCATTGGATGAGTTTTGGTTAGAAAAATCACCCTTAGAAGACTCACCGTTGAATGATTTACCATTGCGAGTCACCGCTGGCATCCTTCCATCAGTGACTCACCGTTGGATGAGTCACCACTAGATGAGTCACCGTCACGAGTTAGCCCTGGTGAGATACTGTCAGCAAATCACCATTGGACAAGCCACCATTGGACGAATCATCGTTGGATGAGTCACCACTGGATGATTCACTGTCTCAAGTCACTTCTGGCAACCTACCATCAGCATCTCATCGTTGGATGAGTCACAGCTAGACGATTCACCATTGTGAGTCACCATTGGTGACCTACCATCAGTGACTTGCCGTTGGATAAGTCAGTGCTAGATGAGTCACCATCTTGAGTCACCACTGGTGACCTACCATCCGCAACTCACCACCGTGACTCACCATTCCTAACTCATTGGTCCTAACCTACCAGTCCAACTCACTAGTGGAAAACTAAAAAAACCTAAAAATTGTTGGATTAAGTCCCCTTGACCTCACAGAACACATCAAACACTGGATTTTCACAAAGTAATGGACCGGGGAGGTCCAGTTCATTACATTAGATACCTATCAAACTATTCTCAACCTTGAGAATTCAGAACCAATACCCAAAGAAAGAGGGGTCTGAACAACTACCCCGTGACATACTTCTCAAGGATCCCACTACACTTGAAACACCACTACCGAAATCAAAGATCAACTATAAAACACCCTGTGTTGTTCGAAAGATGGAGTGAAACCTCAGCATCCAAGAACATCTCCCCCAATATCTTCTAACCCAACTAAACAAAATACACACCACATAATCACAACAACCACATTATCCTAAACACGCGAATTAGGGAATTCCTCCCTCCATGTCAATATACTATCCACTCTGGGTGACACTGACTTGTCTACATATGTTTAATATCATCTCAATTAATGTGTCTCGATTAGGAATTAGGTCCTCCCTTTTTCACATGTAAGGACTTCATCACACATTATAGAACAAGGAAACAACTCATATCATAGAAATCAAGGTTCAAACATCACATTAGAAGGAAAAAACATAATAAGGAATAACTCAAAACAACTCTAGGTACTGGGGAATTTTTTCTTCTCGCTCCCAAGTACTCTCCTCCAGTACACCATGCCTCCACAACACGCGAACCAAAGGAATGGTCCGACCACGAAGCACCTTCTCCTGATGGTCCTGGATCTCTATTAGTCGCTCCACATACATCATGTTTCCTTTAATATCCAACTCTCCCCAGTCAATGACATGGGAATCATTCTGAAGTTACTAATGGATCTGAGAGACTTGGAAGATTTCATGGATCCTTTCCAACTACGGTGGTTGTGCTAACTGGCATTCTACCTCTTCAACTCATCGCAACACCTAGAAGGGTTTGATGAACCTCGGAGAAATATTACAACCTCTACCAAATCTATTCTACCCGTATTGAGGGTAAACCTTAAAGAAAAATGGTTCTCAACCTCAAACTCCAAGGGCCTCCTCCTATGATTGGCACACAACTTATGTCGGTCTGGTACTACCTTCATCCTATCACAAACAAGCTGAGCCTTCTTTGTTGTTATCTACACTATCTATGGACCACGAAAAGATTTCTCCCCAACCTCTGTCCAGCACAGGGGTGACCAATATGGCCTTCCATACAAAGCTTCAAATGGGTTCATGCCAATGTAAGAGTGATAGCTACTATTTTAAGCTAACTCTACCAAGGGAAAGTGTCATACCCAAGATCCACTAAATTCCAGGACACATTCCTGCAACATGTCCTATAGCATCTGGATAGTCTTCTCTATCTTCCCATCTGTCTGAGGGTAGAAGGAAGTGTTGAGGAATTACTGAGTGCCAAAAGCATGGTACAATCCCCTCGAGAATCGGGAGGTAAATCATGTATCCTAATCTGATACAATGGATCATGGGACTTCGTGCAGCCACACTACCTCATCCACATACCCCTTGGCCAAAGCATCCACTACACCCAACTCCTTAATTACCAAGAAGTGAGCTAATTTCCTCGGTCAATCCACCACTACCCATATTGTATCACAACCTCCATGATCCATGGGTATCCCTATGATGAAATCAATTGATGTTTCGTACCACTTCCACTTGGGGACATCTAAGGGCCGCAAAAAACCACCAGGAACACAGTGCTCATCCTTTACCTACTGGCACACTAAGAACTTTTCCACAAACTCTTCTACTTCTTGTTTCATCCTAGGCCACAAAAAATGCTCCCTCAATCCATGGTACATATTGGAAACTCATGGGTGTACCACTAAGGGTGAGTTTTGAAAATCATAGAGGAATCCCTCATGAATCTTCATTGGAAAAAATAAACTTCCATAGAAGAATATATGATTCTAACCATCCACTAACCATCCCTCCAAAGCATCCATGGTCAACACGGTCACACATCAACTTTTCCTCTGAATCTCCCAACTGAGACTCTTCCACCTAATGCATCAAGGAAGACTACACTATCATCTGAAACAAACAACCTCAAACACCATCCATTAATACATCAATGTTCATGGATACCAACTCCTCCATCACCTTCCAAGCGTCCACAGATTCCCAAACAACCTCCTTCTACAACTTTCTACTCAGAGCATCAGCTACAAAATTCCCCTTCCCTAAGGTGTAGGAGATCTCAAAATCATATTCCTAAAGAAACTCCATCCACCTCCACTATCAAAAGTTCAGATCTCACTGGGAAAATATATGCATCAATATCTTTTGATCTATGAAAACCACAAATTTCTCCCCCAATGAGGTAATGCTTCCACAACTTTAGAAAAAAACTACCACTGCTAGCTCCAGATCATGGGTGACATAGTTACATTCATGGGGACATAACTGCCTAGAATCATAACAGATCACTCCCCACTATTGCATTAACACACATCCCAAACCCATATGGGAAGCATCACAAAACACCTCAAACATAACCCCCTCCTATGGAAACTAAAGCGCTAGAGTGATGACCAACTTCCCCTTCATACATCCAAACGCTTCCTTGCACTACTTGCTCCACACAAAAGTCTGGTCCTTTCTTGTTTGAGCTTTCAATAGAGCTACAACTCAAGATAAATTTGGTACAAATATCTGGTAATAGCCTTCCATATTGAGAAAACTATGAACCTCTACCACATTCTTGGGTGTTACCCAGTAAAAAATTTCCTAAACCTTAAAAGGGTCCACTGCTAAACCCTATTTTGATGCCATATGCCCAAGGAAATGTACCTCCTATGTCCAAAACTTGCACATGGATAACTTTACATAGAGTTATTGGCGTCGGAGGTCCTACAAGACAGTCTAGAGATGCTCGGTATGATCCTCCTATGACTTAGACTATATCAAGATGTCATCGATGAATATGATGATGAACTGGTATAGGAACTCATGAAAGACATAGCTCATGAGCCCCATGATCATAGTTGGTGTATTCATAACACCAAATAACATAACTATAAACTCAAAGTGTCCATACCTGTACATGAAAGCAGTCTTCAGGATATCTCTCTCCTTCACCCTCAACTGGTGATATCCAAGTAATAGATCTATCTCATAAAACCAACTTGTTCCTCTCATCTAGTTGAAAACATCATCTATCCTCGGAAGAGAGTAATGGTTCTTGACTGTCACCTGATTCAACATATGGTAGTCTATACATAATCGCATCCCACCATCCGCCTTCTTCGTAATCAAAACTGGAGCACCCCATGATGAAACACTAGGATGGATAAATCCCTTCTTCATCAGGTCATCAATCTGAATCCCCATCTCCCACAACTCATAAGGTTCCATCTGATAAGCAGCCATCAAAATAGGAAAATCACTATGATGAAAGTCTATCTCAAACTCAAAATCATGTTGAGGGGGTAGAGTCACAAAATCATCAGGGAAAACATAAAAGAACTTCCCAATAACTCTGGTAAACTTCACCATCTCAGTACCCACTAATCTTACTGACAGTTTGGCCAATAAGGAAAGTAGAGGCTAGGTACGCCGACCGCCCACCTGGAAACTCTAATCGCCAAAAAAAATAACACATCGGTGATCCACATATGGATAATTGACTCTCATCTTGAAGAAATTGATAAGTTCATTCATAGAATAAAACTAGTAAATGCCAATAATAACATCGTATGGCTACATTTGTAGCAAGAAAAGTTCCTCATGGGACTGATGTGGTCTCGTCATTAGTATACATCCTTGGCATACATCAAAAAAGTTTGTCTGGCCTTCGAATAGCGTACTCAACACCAGGTGAATGGGAAGACTCTCTACATCTAATCCCAGATCATGGGATAGACCAGGTGCAATAAAGGAGTGTGAATGTCTTTAATCAAACAAAGAAAAATCAAGAGTACTGAACAAACTAATCATACCTCAAATGATCTCTAGCCCTACAGGAACTGCTGCCTCAACCATGTGTAGCTGACCACACCCAACTCCTCTACCACTCTACTGATGATCACCTCCTTAACCAAGCTTGGTTTGAGGTCCCTGAGGAACACCCTGAGTTCAGCCTCTACCTACTCTGCATCCCCTCGATGGGGCATGGTCCAGCTGTTCCTGATGCTTGAACCGCATTGCCAGAAACTACTACTGAGGTGGGCGATGATCCTGCCCACCTCAAACATACTGAGTTTGAATGGTTATCAGGCACTGACTATGAAGATTACCACAGGATACATAGGCAAAACATCTTGATCCTAAGTTTACAGAAAAGGTATATGGGCCATAAGTTTGAAAATGAAACTACTGAGGTCGATTCCCCACTAGTCATAACCTCAAAGGCCCTGGCGCTTGAGACCTGCTACTAGTAACCCTTCCCCTCGAAGAACCCAAATGGATCACCTCTTGTGGTAGACCTCCTCATGAGCGCATCTGCTGAAATATCTCCACTTTCTTCTGGACCTACAAGTACATTGGCAACGTAAAGTGGTTAACTACATACTAGATAGAAGGATGAAGCACCTCCTCTAAACATCTTGCACGAGACTCCTCATTTAAAAAATATCGGGGGAAAAGAGAAGGAGATCCTTGATCTTAATCCCTAGATCCTGTACCGATATACTCCCCTGTTGGAGGGATAGTAACTTCTACCTCTTCTCAACCTTCATGGTCAATGAAAGGAATTCTGTATAGAACTCCTTCTCAAAATTGACCCACAAAACATCATCTGCCTTCCTCTCCCCCAGGTACAATGTCCACCACTGATGCACAACTCACCTCATCTAACTCACTGCCAAGGGAACCCAGTACTCTATCAAAGCTCGGATTAAACTGAAGTTGATATCAAGCTCCTCGATCCAGATCTCTATCTCCATATCCAAAACACTTACCTTGTACTTTCCCAAGGTATTCGGCTGGAAATCGTGTAACATTCTCTTATAATAGTCTTCCTCCCCCACTGGATCAAACCTCCACCAATCAATCAGATCGAACTATTAAGCCTCAACTTCCCTAGACACATATGGATAACGATCAAGTACCGTAGATGAAAAAGGTAAACAATGAACTCCTAAGCCCGAGTTGTATGGAATTTTATTTAATATTCATTTTAACTCATTAATTATTTAAATTTACACAAAACATTCAATTAAAACAAGAACACGGGTCATTATGATGCATGTACCTTTCATATGGTCTCAAACCTGAAAATGATGTAGCCTTATTTGGTCATTCGGTAGGCTCAGAGTCCTTGCATCGGATCACGGGGGGGGGGGGGGGGGGGGGGGGGGTTAAAATCTTTTGTCCTAGCCGGTATTCCTTGGCCTATGTCACACACCAAGATCAACTAACACTATTACCCTACCAACCCATGAAATCCTCACTATTTCTAACTCTAAACCTTTTACTACCTATCAACGTCCCTTTGATACCATTTTGTTATGACCCCCCTACTTTAAGATGAATTAAGTGTCATGACCCTCCTTCTTCAAGGTGTAGAAAGTGTCGCGACCCTCCTTCTTTATAATGAAGAAAGGAAGATAATGACCCCTGATTCCAGCCTCCAGTAGGACCCAAGGTGGCGACTAGCACCAAGGATATTGAATCTCACAAAATGGGACACATTACCCTTTTTATAAGAAACAAGATCTATAGATAATATGGTCCATCCCAAAAAAACTCCATGAACTATATTTAAAAGAAATAAAAAAATCCATCCCATAGAAATGTTTAAAATAAAAATATTATAAAAATGCAACAAAACTCCAAAAAGTACCAAAGTAAGGCTAAGCAGCGACACATCAGCTATCCCAAAGTCTAATCTAGTAATGTCCAATATTGTCTATATAGTCCTCCTGGAAACCTAAAAGCAATTTAATATGCATAGGGTGAGCATACAAGTATACTCAGTAGGAAAAACAAACATTTATCATTCACAAGTGGGGGAAGCATACTAATTCCTCTGTGAGAAAATAGAAAAAACTTAAATCACCTAACAAGGTATACTAGCCATCCCAATCTCACCAAGGAACACTCAACAAATAATACAAGTCAAGTAAAGTAATCTAGTAATCGCATCGATGATTTGGGTACCCCGCACCACTTCCCACTGGTTATCTTCTCATACCCTAATGGAAAACGTCTTGGAGCTTCTACCTCTTCCATGAGTCCCATGACACATCCTTCCCACACACACCTAGGCTGCTCAAACCACATCACATCTCAGCCAAAGACAATTTTTCCATAACCACATCACATCCCACCCGCAAACACCTGGGCCATAACCACATCACATCTCACCCGCAGACACATGGGCCTCACAACCACACCTCATCCCAAAGACTTCTGGGAAGCACAAAACATCTCATCTAGAAAACACTTGAGAAATAAAAACTCTCCCATAGACACCTGTGCCTCACAAAACACACCAAAACCTGCCCAAAAAAACTTGGTCTACCAGTGCCTTAAAGAGAGATCAGGGAATAGAAACTAACCATCCATATATCCTCCCACTAGGATGTTGGTAAAGACACCCTACCCCATAAATATGGGGGTGTTTGGCACATATTTCTCAACTAGGTTGCGTTTCTTATAGAAATAATAAGGGAAAATACAATTAGTACATATATAGATATCAAACAGTCAGCCCAACCTATGGATTCCAAACCAAATAGCAACCCGCATCCACCTTTGATGTTACCTCTAAATGCACAACCACACAACGAGATACAATCTAATTCATACCCCTAGCCAATTCATTTAACCAATTATCATTATTTATTAAATAATTCATTTATTCATTCCATCCCTACCTAGAAAACTACCAAGCACATTACATGTCATGCAACACAACAAAAATAATACAGAGGAAGAAGAACCATGGTAAATTAACCCCCTTTATTTTCCTCTCCTTTAACACCCATTAATGACATAAAAAACTGATCTTGAGACACTGTGTGAAGATTTTGGCATGATACTCATGAAGAAACTCTCGACCACCTGCATGAAGTAACACCATCCTTATTCAAATTCATCCTTCCTAACAGAATAGGCCCCCAACTTATAGCCACACCCAGCAACACATCACCACAACCATTATCGGTAGCCCCACTGTACAACCACACCACACCCATCAACACATATCCACATAACCCAAACACATCCCCACTGTAGAAAAATTCCCATCCATTTTACAATAAACCAATCTCTCAACCTGAGATTCCATTACACCACCCGAACTATCCCATATACAAAACCCACAACAACCCACGCATCACAAACAAAACATGATTTATTCAGTTTTATCAAAAAGGTTTGTTATTCAATTTCACTTCATAAATTGTGGGTGTGATCATAGAATCCATAAGATCTCGGGGAATCCATTTAATTAAATGAATTTAAGTGGTTAATCAATTTCATATATATACGGTCATTCAAATAGGATAAACAACAAGAATCCACAATCCATTATAGGTGCGCAAACAAATACCACCAATGACCATTATTTTTAGTAGGCATATAGCCCATAAATATGACAATACCAATAAATAACAAAGTAGAACATAAGCATGTGTCACTTTCCCCAACCCATGTTTATTGATATTTGATCCGATTCAATTATCTTTTTTAATTAGTTATTCTTCTATCTTTAGAAGGAAACATTCATATACCCACCACACATGATACACAATTAAAGAGAGAGACAAAGGGATCCCTACCTTGAAGAACAAATGATCATCACCTCTTTATTGTTCCAAGACAGGGGTGCGCATGTGGAAAAAAACACCAGGGAAAACGTGATCCAAGCCCAAAGCACAAACACATGACTTCTTGGGAAGAAAGGTTCTGGGTAATGGTCTGTATCAAGAGAAAAGGGAAACTCAAAGAGAATAAGGTGTCTTGGCTTTCAAAATTCTAAATCTCATATCAATGGGAGGAAAGGTTTCAAATTCCATTAAAGATGGATCTTGACCAAGACCATGCGGTTTGGACATTTAGAAGTCTCTGGGATTTTTAGGAAATTAAATATATGATCCATAGACTTCAAAATGGATTAATAACCATTTAAATATGGTCTTAAAATCATTTTATGTCAATGGAAATGTTAAAGGGGGAAACTGGAAAAACTAGAAAAAAATTGGAATTTTGAAAAACTATCGGAAATGACTCACAATTGAATGACCTAACATTGGATGAATAACCGTTGGATGAGTCTTCATTGGACGAATGTCCATTTTATGAATCACCGTTGGATGAGTTACCATTGCGAGTCACCGTTGGAGACCTACCGTCTGCGACTCACCATTAGAGGAGTCACCGCTGGACGAGTCACCATCATGAGTCACCACTGGTGACCTACTATCAGCGACTCACCATTGGACGAGTCACCATTGGATGAATAATCGTTGGATGAATAACTATTGTATGATTCATTGTTGGACAAGTCACCATCACGAGTGACCACTGGTGACCAACCATCAGTGACTCACCGTTGGATGGGTCACCACTAGACGAGTCACTGTTGCAAGTCACCGTTGGAAACCTACTGTCAGTGGCTCACCGTTGGAAAATTCACCACTAGATGAGTCGTCGTCGCTTGTCACCACTAGAAACATACCATCAATTACTCACTGTCGTGACTCACCATTGCGACTCACCATTCCTGACTCACCGGTCCTGACCTACTAGTCGGACTCATTGGTAGAAAATTGAAAAAACTTGCAATGTGTTGGATTAAGTCCCCATGACCTCCCAAAACACCTCAAACACTAAATTTTCACAAAATAATGGACCGAGATTTTCTAGACCATTAAAAAATTAAACAATTTAAATTACCATAAATTTCAATAAACATACCCCAATTCAATAGAATTGGTTATTTTCCAATTTCATGTTGAAAACCTATTTTACTTAAAAACCCTAATTCATTATAGTTGGTTTTTTACAAAAAAAACAATTAAAATCCATTTAATCAAAAACAATAAATATTATTTAATTCAAAAAATTGAAATTAAAAAAAAATATGGTTAATATAAATCTGGCATCATAACGGAACCACCTACCTTTATCACAGAAACACAAGGCCCGCAACGGAACCTGCCAACAGGAACGAAGGTGTAGAAGATCCAGGAACTCAATACAAGAAAAAATATTTATTAACATAGATTTTAGATTCATCAATACCAAGATTATCCAACAACTCATAGGATAAAAATAGAAAAAGACAGAGTGGCAAGGAAAACTCTTACCTAGAAGGTTGCACCATGATCGCAACAACAATAAATCACTGAACAAAAATACCCAGAGGGATTTGAGGCTCCCAAAATTGAATGGGGAAGGCCTTTAGGTCAAGATCAAGGTAGTCTTGAGGAAGAAAAAACTAAATTTTTCAGTTGTTCTTCTTATTTAAAAAAAATCATAACGTTTTACATGATGTGTTACCCAATTACACGTCATGTAATTGAAAATTATAATAATCCCCCAAAAACCTATCACCTCTTGATAAAAATAAATTATTATCAATTTATTATTTACATGGCATTTAATCATTTAACATGGTGTGTAAATATCCAGTAGGTGGCAGAAATGACCAGTTTTTTCTAAGAATCCAACAAATCTCCAACTTCACCATTATAGGTATCCATCCAAATCCTTCTCGTCCCTTCCCAGATAAATAAAAAGTAAAAACACTACAAGTTTATAAACTTACCTATCTCAAGAGTTACATAATGTTACAACCTCCCCACCATAATAATATTTTGTCCCCATAAATCCTATCAAGAAGCTTCCATATTGAAAATTTGAGGCCAGTCATCTCTCGTTAGTGTCTCTTGCTCCCATGTCTCATGGGAATCAGAATTGTGCTGCCATAGCACATGAACCAATGGTATCACCCTCCCACAAAGCACCTTGTTTTCAGGATCAACTATCCTAACTAGTCGTTCAATCATGGATAAATCGATCTCAACCTCAAGATCACTCCAACTCAGAAAATGATATGGATTAGATACATACTTTCATAGCTGAGATACATGGAACAAGTTATATATCGATGTCAGATGTGGTGGTAGTGATAAACGGTATGAAACTTTCTCCACCTTCTCAACAACCTTAAAAGGTCCAAAAAACATAGAGAAATCTTATTTTGCCTCCCAAGCTGTCAATGACCCAACTGAGGTGTAACCTTCAAGAACACATGGTCACCAACTGAGAACTCCAATGGTCTATGGAAATGATCAGAATTATGACTTATATCGGCTTTGTGTCATCTACATCCTCTGAAAAATCAACTGAATCTTCATTGTCGTCTCTTGGACCAAGCACGGTCCAGCTAAGGAAATTTCACCAATCTTTAATTATCACAACGGGGATTTATAAGGTCGGGCATACAAGGCCTCAAAAGTATCCATTCTGATCATGGACTAGTAACTATTGTTATAAGAAAACTCAACTAGCTCCAAATGATCATCCCAAGCCCCACCAAAGTTGATAACACAAGTGCGAATCATATCCTCAAAAATATGTATAAATCTTTCTATTTGGCCATCTAATTGTGGATGGTTTGTTGTAATCAAATGGATGTGAGATCTCAGTGCCTCCTAAAGGACTCCCCAAAAGAGAGAAGTGAACCGATGATGCCTATCAAAGAATATATCATAAGTAAATCCATGAAAATGAACAATATCTTTGACATAGAGATTTCCCAACTTCTCAGCATTTGGTTGTATAGTGTTCCAACCTGGTCAACCTATCAATCGTAGCCCATATTTCATTCTTCTTTCTCTGTGTACACGTAAACCCAACTAAAAATTCCAGAGAGACTTATTCTAACTTCCAAGTAGGTACTAGAAGTGGATGAATCAAACCCGAATGTTTTTGGTGCTCAACCTTAACCTGTTGGTATGTGTAGAAATGAGAGAAAAACTCAGAAATTCCCCCTCTAATACCTTGCCACAAAAAATTGTCATTTAATTTCATAGAACATATTCATGGATCCTAGGTGCACTACCCACTAGGAACTATGGAAATCCCCCATCATAGATTTCCTTACTGAAGGCAGTACTACAAAGCGGTTATGAAAGCATGAAATATCCTCTTTCGATAATGACCAATCAAGCATGGTCTCCCCACTATTCAGATAGTCTTTAATGCTATAGAACCCATCATCAAGATTTTTCCTGAAGAATCATTTCAGGAAGAGTGTATTTCAACAGAACACTGGCAAAATAAACCTCAACCCCTGATTCCTAGACTCTAATATACAACTGTGAAAATAGGTCCATCAATTCCCACTCTTCTAATGATTCCTTCACTACTTGGGTTGGAAGCTTCCTTCTCATATCATATGCTATGAAATAAGTAAAAACATGATCGCCTTTCATAAGAATGCAACCCAAACCTGAACCCGATGCATCACCAAAGACCACATAGCCCTACCCAGCCTCAGGAAGAGTCAACTCTAGAACAATAGTCAAAATATGTTTCAAATCATCAAAATATTTCTAAAATATTTCATATCTAGAAAACATTAATCCCTTATGAGTTAGAGCAGTCAATTAATAAGACAACTTTGAGAAGTCCTTCATGAACCAGTGATAATATTCGGCTAATCCCAAGATGCATCGAATCTAGAAGACATTTTTTGGTTACTCCCAATTCATAATAGCCTTCACCATCTCATGATCAAATGATATTCCTTATTCTGGAACCATTTATCCTAATAACTTCACATCCCAAATCTATAAATCACATTTCAAAATCTTGACATAAATTTAGTGAGTTCTCAGCATACTCGGAACTATTCCCAGATAATGCACATAATCCTCCTTAGATATAGAGTAAATATGGATTTAATCCACAAAGACTACCACGAAGGTATCAAGATACTCATGGGAAATCATGTTCATAAAATCCATAAAGATTGTATGATCATTGGTTGGACCAAAGGGAATAACAAGATACTCATAGTGGTCATACCTGCTCCGAAAGGAGGTTTTCTGAATTTTGTATTCTTTTTTCCTCAACTGATGGTAAACAGACCGAAGGTCGATCTTTGAGAAACACTTTTCCCCCTTCAACTAATAAAATATAACATAAATATATGGTAATTAATACATGTTCTTTATCATAACTTTATTAGCTTTCAATAATCAATGCATAGGTGAAGTGAACCATCAGCCTTCTTAGAAAAAAGAATAAGCACCACCCAAGGTGACACACTCAGGTGTATAAATCATTTCTCAAGAAGATCATCTAATTGGGACTTCAAACCTTTCTTTTCAAATTGTTACATTTGGTATGAATTGGTATAAACTATTTGAGTAATATTAATTAAGTCAAAAGAAAATTCAACCTCCCTTACTGGGGAAAAACTAAAGGTTCCAGGCACAACGGAAGCATGGTTGGAATGGCACCCAAACTTGATTTTTACCATGATCAATGATTATTTTGGGATCAATATGATGATTAACTCCATTATACATGGAATAGAAACAAATATTTAGATAAAGAAAGAAGAGGCACGAAACCTTTATGGAGGATCTTTCACATCATGTTTATAATTATTTTAATTAATTTCATAAATAAAATAATACCTGGATATTCGGTACATTCTTTGTTGATGATATTGATCGTCTGGAATGACCCTTCCTGATTTTCTCATTGCACTTGTGAGGATCCAAACCATAAACCCTCTAGTGGTGATCCACATGTTCTCTAATGGCCTCTGATCAACACCACCCATTCTCTGGGTGCTAGCATAGTGAAACGAGTGTCTTGTGTCGGTCATTCTGGATCTCTTGTTCTTCGATATTGAAGAATGTCTCTCGTTCTTAAGAGGGTCGAGAATAGGATTCAAGAGAGAGATATTTTAGCTCAAAAATTCTCAATTCAACAGGCATGCAGTTCGGTACATGGCATAATAGATGTACGTCTCTATTTACTGACATGGGGATTCAGTTACAATATTTAATTGCATAACAGCAATTAAATACATTCATAACCTTATAGAAAACCCATTATTTTAATAATAATACCGTGTCATTATTTATGGTGCACTAACTTGCACAAAACAGAATTATAAATAAAATTCCACGTTACAAAATAATAGCAACGTCATTATTATTTTAACTTGTGCCAACTAGTAAAATAATTATTTACCATCTTACAAATAATTATTTTACTACTGGACCATCCTTGGTCTACTCAAACTCCACTTCCATTTATTGAACACCCAAATAAATAAATAAATAAATTATTCTCTTAAATAAATATTTTATTTAAAAACTACTAAGAAAATATTTATTAAATGTTCAATAAAATAAATATATATATTTTACACACAATCCAGTGAATAAATATTTATTAAATTTACACAATCATTTTAACATGAATAAAATTATTCCACTATCTTGAGAATAATATTTATTCCATTAATTAAATTCAAATATAATTTAACCAAGACCACCAAAAACACTTAGTGTGTGAGCCTCTAGGATTCTTTCTCATTGAAATTAGGTGAGCTTGCCTAAAGTCCAAGAGTACTGTCTAACAACAAGTCAAGTCACCCAAGAGAAAGAACTTAAATTCACAATAATGATATCCACATATGAATGATCACTTTGTAATATAATCACTTTATCTCAATATCTTATCAAGTTGGTTTCATGATAGTGTCATCAACCTTTATTCTTGATATGTAATTCTTTGAGTACCTGAAATAAACTCATTGTTACACCATGTCCATGGAATTTTGTTTGATGGTTCTATTTTAATTAAAGGGTCGAGATATAAACTTCCATAAATGGAAGGTACAAATCCTTCCTCGACTTATCCATTAATAGCATGTCATTCATGACACACCCAATGCACCTTACTTCCCACTAACTATCTGTGTGATGGTTTTTGTCACCAAATTAAAGTGCACGAGTCATGACACTTATTAATGATAATATTAACGTCTAAGTATCATTACACATGCTCATAGATACTAATATCCAATGACACCAAAACATGTGGAATTCCTACTGGTTGTCATGTTCTTATAATCTCCCATCTTGGAGATTACCAAGTACAAAATTCATGAGAAAAAGTCTCATATGTTTATGAGTACTCGCTTCTGACGGTCTGTATAATATGTGTCCCATTATAGTATGTCATCCAACCACAGAACTATATTTAAGAATATTGTCATATCACTTCAAGATTATCATCATAGCAGGTAACTGTTATGATCTTGTCAATGCGACAAATATTCCAAGACATTAATACACTATAGTCATACAGAACAATGAACAATATGTAATAATATGTTTAATACTTAAATATATTAAATATTCATATAATCAAAGTAAAACCAGTTGGTTCTAGGACACCAAATCTTATAGAAACTAAAGAATTCAGAAAAAAAACACATTGGGACACTCAACGACCTTAGTAGGGAGATCACCACATAAATATTACTGCTCCATATCAAGTATAGCATATGTATCATTTTCCCCAACTCTGAATTAGAAGATTTGGTTCTACTTAACCTTTGGTCTCATTCTCCTTGGAAGACAGGGCACACACCACTGGACGTAGTAAAGGAGACCCGTCGAAGATAATAATCAATCCATGATTTATTGTAAATGAGCCAATCCATCCCTAAAATGACATAAATAGGTTTCATGTCGATAACTAGAAAAATCCAATCAATCTCAACATATAATAGAGACAAAACACCAGAGGGACTATGGAGACCCTGATCTCTCTTCGTACCAAGGGGTGTAGTAATATCCATTACATAAGATAAAATCTCCATAAGAAGATTAAGAAGATTAACAGCATAGGTTGAAGTAAATGAATGAGATGAACCATTATCAAATAGATTAGTCATTAATGATGAAGCTATATTAATGGAACCCCTCACATTCGTTGGACTCGTATCTGCTTCCTCTGGATACTCTTTACACTATGAGAAGAAGATTCATTCCGGATGTCTATGGATGGAACCCTTTTTACTTGAATCATCTGAATGATCCACAGTTCTAGAAGGTGCGGATGACCTTGAGACACTATAAAAATTGGTATAAACATGGAATAATCTCTACAAGTGACTTGAACATCCGTAGGATCCATAGTTCTTAGGTGCTTCGCTGAAAACCCTCTTTTAATATCCTGGCTTGAAACACTGGTAACAAACTAAAGGACCTCTACCAGGAACAATATGAGGTCTATAATGACCCTTCTGTCAAGAAATACCACGAGAATCATCACGCTTCATCTTTCCCTTAAAGGAATGCACACTTCCAGTTGGAGATAAAGAATCTCCCTCTAACCCTGAATTTCCAGCCAGGTCCATCCCGACCATCAGTTCTTTATCTAGTACATCATCATAAGTATACAACTTTAGCAAGAAAATCTAATAACGAATATCCTAAAAAATACCCAACTTGAACCTTTGATCCTTTATATTCTCATTCGATGCTATCTCTGGTGAAAAATGCACAAGCTCAGCAAAACAGTTTTCATACTCTATCACGGTCCTGTCAGCCTACTAAATTTTGAAAAACTCCATATCCTTAGACAAAAACATCGACTCTAGATATATTTGGTCAGTGAAAAGAACCTTGAATTCTTTACACTCTAATCCCTCATGTTTCTTTATTATTACCATTATGTCCCACCATATCCTACTTGTTCCTTCTAGCACAAAAGAGGAACACTTCACTTTGATCTCATCGGGTGTTTCCAAGAACCCAAACAAGCAATCCATTCCAATCAACCATTCATATGCCTCTTGAGGATCATTTGGGCCCTTTAACTGTATTTGATTATAGAGAATTAACTCTTGAGAAAAAATCATAAGAATTCCCCTCTGAGGTTCCATTAATGGATCCTGAATGGGAAATAGAGGTGGTGCATATCCTAGAGCTTGGACAATATACACAATCACCTCAATCAGGTCAGGTCCACAAGAGGATTTACCCACTGAGTTTCAACATCAGCTTCCTCCTGGATCTAATTTGCACATCTTCTCAAAGGAATGATGCTACATAACACCGGTAGACAACAAAGAAGACATCTGAATAACACTCAAATAAAGAAACGTGAAAAAAAATCCCAACAGATAGAATAAAAAAGATTCATACTTCACTATATCCAAATAAAATTAGGGAAAATACTTAAACCAAACCTCAAGCCTTCTTTCCCAAACCACCCCTGGTGACTTAAGGTTCATTGCGATGAGATATGGTTAGTCAATCAATCTAAACCACCTCATAAGTCTTGATAATATTTCACATTGCATACTGACTTTAAGACAAGAAGTTCAACCTCCCTCTGATACCACTTTTCTATGAACCAGCCCAAGTACCCTGGTAACCCAATAACTGAGTTGGTCCTGACATAGCATGAAGGGCATTCTTGATCCCCACAGATCGGAGACTAGAACCTGATATCATAAAAAATGTAACTAGGAATGATTTTTCCAATAACAATGTAGAAGAAAGATAACAAATCAGTATGCATACAAAAGAAACTCCACTATTAGATGTACCAGAAGTAAAATAGGTATAAAAACCCAAACTACTACAACCAAGTACCAAAAATATGAAAAATTTCCCATGCCCCAACAGAAAAAAATCACCAAGTCCTCATATCAACAGCTAAAAACCTTTAAGTGATCCTTTTTCCTTGCTCGATCCTAAAAGGAGGTAATCTACAAACACCTGAAGGCACAAGTAGGGTGTTAGCTAAATCCCAATAGGATTTCACCTAAAGATTTCATAACAAGGTATCAATATCAAATTATCCAAGAAATTTCTTTCAATTTTCAAATAAATAGGTTTGGAAATTCAAAATCATATTTAAACAAATCATGATTTATATTTCAAATGATGGAAATAAATTTCAAACAATGAAATTATCTTTAAACAAAGGGGTTCTTTACACATATGGAACTTTTCAAAAATGGATTAAATAAACAGTTTTATATAACAATTTATATAAATTCACAAGGAATGTAAAACAGTTAACAATAATGGCATATATTCATTTGAAATATAAACAAGTGAGTAACACGGTCATATGCCTAAGAAGGTATGATAGTTTCAGGATGTAGGGACTCCACACTCATGGTGATATGGTAAATATGTACATATTCTCCTTTGAACTCAGGCCAAAGAGGACTCATCACCATCACCTAATGGATGTGATGTGTTGATTTGATATTTTAAAACTTCTTAAATCATAAAGTTTCATCCAAATAACTCACAAACTACCTAAGGATTTCATGTTCACTAATAAAAAAACATAGAAAATTTATTTTAAAAATGCTTAAAATATAATTAATCTCATTCTCCATTTCAAATATTCCAATTTCCATTTAAAAACCAAAATGACTTTTTAATCAAAAACATACATTATCACCAAGATAAATCCCTAAGGTTTCTATCAAAACCATTTTAATCCATTTTCACAAATAGGGATTTGAAATCAATTCACAATCCATTTTCATAATTAAATTCAAAAATTTAATTTAAACACTTTCCATAAAACCCACCATTTAAATTAAACAATTTAAGGTTAATATAAATCAATCACCATAAGGGAACCACCTACCTTTCTCATGAAAAAACAAGGCCCACAACAGAACCCACCAACAAGATTGAAGGCATAGTAGATCTAGGAACTCAATCCTAGAAACAAGATTTATCAACACATAGTTTGGACTCATCAATACCTAGATGATCTAATAACTCCTAGGAGGAAAAGAGGAAGAGAGGGAGATACAGGGAGAACTGTCACGACCCGCCCCCTGGGGCCTATGTCGTGACTACCCCAAACCCACCTTCCATAGGCCAGGGGCTGGAGACTAGCACCAAAAGGAGTATTCCCTAAAATAGGAAGGCATTGCCTTTAAACATGTACAACACACGGTCTGAGGACCCAACAAGAAGAAACTGTGAAGAAAACTACTGTAGAAAAATGAGTGATGAAAAAGGGTTCGGAATACAAGCCCAACTGAAAGTACGAGTACAAATGAAAAGTAAAAATATAACTGAAAGGAACAATACAACTAAAAAGGGAAAATAGTTATTGAGTCGTCCTCCAAGGATCCAACATGAAGGGTAGGTATAGATCACCTCCTCAGCACTCCACATCTGCTCGTCTCCTCCATGTACTGCCTAGTCCTGTCTCCCTCAAAAATGGCCCAGCTGCCTGTCGTCTACACAAGACAGAAAAAAGGTTTTGGTATAGCCTATTCAAGGATGAGTATAAAAATACCCCAGTAGGGACCCTGAGAGCTCCGAAGGTCTCTCAGAACTCCACAAAGTAAAACCACGAAGCAAGATCTCAATCACAAAGAACAAAGTAATATAAACAGCTCAAACCAGGTATACAAATCAGAGAAATAGGATCATGATGCTGACCCACATAGGATCGCTATGAATACTGATAGCCAGCCACGGTATTCTATAGGGGTAGTAACAAGTATCATTCCCAGTCACAATATCAAACACCTCAACTTCTGGAGAACTCCTCCTCTAATGAGTACAGTGGGCCTACCGCATCACACAGAGGTGCTTCCCACTAACCTTGGACTGCTGAGGTACCCCTCTTATAGAGTATCATGGGTTTGCTGCGTCACACATAGGTGCTCTCCATCGTGGGTTTTCCACATCACATAGAGGCGCTCCCCCTCGTGGCCTGATGAGGTACTCCACCTATCGAGTATCGTGGGTCTGCTACATCACACAGAGGTTCTCCCCACCATGGGTCTGTCGTGTCACATAGAGGCACTCCCCACTGGGCCTATTGAGTCACTTCGAGTCAAAATGGTCAGCAGTCGTCAAGTCTCAGCCAGTCACAGGGTTCTGTACGTAGCGCGCTTGAGAGAACCGCTCCCCAATCCATCAGTCCTATTTCAACCAGAATTATGTCTCACAAAGATAGTAACCTGATTATTCGTCGTGTCACAAGGGTTCCAACGCAACAGACAGCGCGTAAATCAGGTGCTCGGTCTGTGCATTATTGGCATTTGAGTGTTGAGGGCCCAGTTGGATTAGGGTTCAATCCAACCCAGTCGAACTCCAAGTTTCTCCAAAATTATCATGAAGTCAAAAGGACTATATCTCTCCAAGTATCCCAATGCCATAGACGGTTCGTCAAACGGACATTTGGTTTAGGAGTTAGGACCCGTTTTGTGTAACTGGTCGGTACTAGGACCGAATCTGGTCCGCCTCGGTCAGACCGGCCCGACCTAGTTCGGCATGGGCCAACCCAGATTGACCTGGGTTGACATGGCCCGACTCGAGTCCGACCCGACTCAGGTCCACTCAGCCCGCTGAGCCCAACCCGACCCGGCTGCGTCATGGGTCAGGCTGATGGGTCACGGGTCAGCCCACTGGGTGGCGGGTTAGTCCGCTAGGCCGACCCAGTGGTGCCACCCACCAGGAAGCGCAGGCCGCCAGGGTTACCCGGACGTGGTGCGTCTGGGTAGGGATGACATGGCGCGGAGCCACATTAGTGGTTCAACCCACGGGGGTTGACCCAGCGTGGTGCCACATGGCGATGCGGGTCCTTCGTGTCACGGTTGACGGGCAGTGGCTTTGCCGCCGAGCTCACCACTGGCGTGTGCCCTCTCCACCGGCCACCGGTCAAACCGGCGGCCCCCTGCTTCTGTCACGGTCATCGCAGGCCGCGGTCTTGCTGCCGCGTGGGCACATCGCCGGGGGCGCGCCCCTCCTCCACTCTACCAATTCCATCACGGTCGGCCGGTGTGCCGGCCAACCTCTCCAGCGGCGCATGATAGAACGTCGCACCGTACCCCGTGGCTAGCCAGTGTGTCAGCTTCTTTCCTCCGATTGTCGCAGTTGATGTTCCATGACCTTCTTTGTTCATCGGCGGTCCGTGACGGCGCACTGTGCCTCATCCGTGACTGGTCGGTGATGGCCGCTCTGATGACCGCCGCAGCTTTGTGTCACAGCCTCTTCTTGCAGAGTGCGTCGATGCTCTGTCCCCAACGTAGTCGGTCGGTATCGCTGCATCTTCAATATTCCATGGAGGTGAAAAATTAGCAAAGTAGTGGAGGGTTCAGGCTGGGTTCGTTAGGATCACGCCCTCCATGTTAGCTCAAAAAACATGAGGAAGTTAAGGGTTTAACAAACTCTTGGAATTTAAATCAAGATAAATCCCACAAAGATACCCCACAATAACCTCCCACAAAAACGAATGAATCGTGGGTCAACCCATTAGACGGTTGACCCACGTTCTTCGTATTATTCAAGAACTTTGAAGAGGAAAACATATAAAAAGCATAAACGAATAAAACCCCTACCTCAAAAACCCATTGGAGAGTGTCTATTATTGAAGATGGATCATGTTCTTCATTCCCGCAACCGGTTCCCAATGACGCCACTCGTATGTCATCCTTCAGTTCTTGGTTTGGTGTTGTCTATCACCTCCCGCTGGGTTCAGCTTCATCCTCTAAGCACCTGGTGTCACGGTGCTCCTTCAGCACTTCGTTGCTTGGAAAAGTTGTGTTGATACCTCCCCCCAAGCTCTATATATATAAGAGAGGGGTAGGGTAAGTAATGATGGTTGACTTTATTGGGGACCATTAATTATGAAGCTTCCTAATTCCCCAATGACACCATTACTTAGGGTTGGTAGGTCAATCCATTCATTGGCTTGATACATTGCTGGCCCCACACTCCGCTTGTCTTGGTAGGTCAATCCATTCATTGGCTTGATACATTGCTGGCCCCACACTCCGCTTGTCTGTTGGAGGATATGAAAGAAAAATAAAATAATAGAATTATTTTATTTCATTTCTTTTAAAAAGTCACAAAAGTTAACTTTTTCTCCAAACCAACTGTGGTAAAAGTAAAGTCTCCCTTAAGAGAATCCTAGTGCTGCAGATTCAACGGTGCCCTCGTATTTTTAATCTAAGCACCGGTTCAAAAGTTAGAAAACATTTCTCGTGCGTTTACTAAACTTACCCGAAAAAAAAAGTTCAATAAATTAATAACGTTCACCCTCTACCCATGTCGTTCATGGTTAGGCTACGCCTAAGGAGAACACACCCCAAAAAACTCAACAGTCCTCTCAGATATTCAATTTGAGTTTCTGTTTAGAATTTGTGAATTTTACAATAAAATAATTTTTACTTGATTATTTTATTTATGGCCAAAAACTAACTTTCACTGGTGGCCCATGACGGCCAATGTTAGTATCAGCCTAAAGAAAGAATACCCTCACAAGTTCAGCGGTGGTCTTGCATTTTCAATCCAAGTTACTGTTCGTGAGTTATAAACACTTGAAAGATAAAATAATTTTATTTAATTATTTTATTTATAGTTATGCCATTTTTAGGTTTTCTCATAGGAAGATCACTCTGACTAAACTTAAGTCGTGCCTAGGGTAAACTCACCAACCTGAATACAATGGTGCCCTTGGATTTATGATCTGAGAAACCATTTAAGATTTATTCCACTATTTCAGAAAAACTGCTTACAAGCACTAATTAAAGCTTCACAAAACTTTGATGGATCATTCTGGTTACTCCGGGCCTCGGAAGCATGCGCTTGTAAGCAGTTTTTCTGGGTACCAGGACCCACTCCTATCAATCCTCAGTCTCCACTAGAACCTCTGTAAACGTCGCCCCATAATCTAAGTCTAGCTCACCATGGTCGATGACGTGAGATGGGTCGTGCATGTATCTCCCTAGCTGGGATACATGGAAGATGTCATGCACATATCTCCTCAGCTGTGGTGGAAGTACCAAGTGGTATTCCACCTCGCCTATCCTCCGAATTATCAGAAATGGCCTGATAAACCTCGGTGATAACTTGCCGCCTCCGCCAAATCTCTGTATTCCCCGTTGAGGAGAGACTCGCAAGAACATGTGGTCTACCTCATGGAACTCCAGAGGTATCTGTCTCCTATTGGCATAAGACTTCTATCGGCTATGTGCAGTCTTCACTTGCTGGAAAGTGAGGCATGGTGATACAAACTCAGCCACTGGTTCCTTCATCCCTGGCCACCAGTACTGACGTTGGAGGTCCTGGTACATCTTTGACACTCCAGGATGTACCGTTAAAGGGGGTGTATAGATATCCTTCAACACCTCCTCCCAAAGCATCATTGGAACCATGGTGTGTCCTCTGAAGAGGATGACAGGATCCCCACCTTCATAAAATCCTTCAGGAGACTGTCCAGAGGATATCTGAGCACGTCGGGCCTCGTAGTCAACGTCTCAAGATTTACCCCCCCCCCCCCACGAATTTGCTGAATAATTGGGGGATTTATTGTCATATATTGAAGGTAAGATACTTCATCTTTATCCACGAAGGATATCCGCATCACGACTAGATTCTGTGATTCCTCACTCAGCAGTTGTAGACCAGAACTCCTTATGAGTGTGTCTTCTACCATGTTACCCTTCCCAGGAGCATAGACTATCTCAAGGTCATAATCTTGGATGAACTCTATCCATTGTCGATGTCTCAGGTTCAATTAATTTTGTGGGAAGATACACCTGAGACTCTTGTGATCAGAGTAAAGAGTAAACCATTCACCCATTAGGTAGTTCTGCCACATCTTCTATGCAAAGACCACTGCTGCTAACTCCAGGTCATGGGTAGCGTAGTTCTGCTTGTCAGTCTCTGTCTCAGCTCCTAAAATATCTTCTGACACTTTTATGTCCACAGGAAAGGCTCCCCCTTCTTCTTCAAATCTGACAAGGGTGCCTCCACCCTGGAGAAGTCTGGTTCAAAACTCTGGTAGTACCCAGCCAAAGCATAAGTCCCTCTCCCTTCGAGGAGGTAATCCTAGAAACATATTTTGAAAAGATGTCCCCACACTCTTACACTATTGTTGGGAACTGAAAACTCAAAACTCCTACTACCACGAGGGTAAGGCTGGTCGACTCAAGAGTGTTCGGTTTCACCCTCCTTTGCATGAGTTTATCATGTGTTGTCTGGGTTTCCTTTTTCGCCGACCAAGGAAAAATCTCATTCCAACATTGTAGATAAACCATAACCTTTTTACCTAATACAGTCAATTTGAGTATGAACTGTTGATATATAGTCCATACCCAAACTAATGTCGTAAGGCCTCGACACTGCCACCAAGAGTTTCCAACCAAAACTCTTGCCTCAAGGTTCAGATCACACCGTCAGTATAAGTGTGATTATCGATTCTACTCCCAAAGTTGTCTCCAAACATAAGGGTCAAGTCTTCAGTTTATCTGAAAACTCTAGGTCTTGAACAAGATTCATGGTAAGAATAAATTATTGTTACCTATGTCTATTCATAAGATATCTAGTAGTAGACACAGACCATACCTTGAATCATTCCTGGAGCCCTTGGGTCACACTCCTTGACCGCATCTAGCTACACCCTTCCCCTTTCCTCCATCTCCCTAATCCTGGTGGGGACTATATTAGGGTGGTGGTTTTAACATGTCGAAAAGTATACCACCTCATGCTTCTCTCCAAGCTTCACTTCCACGTCTGCTGCCCTGTAGATTTTTCTGTCCCTATCACATCCTCTTCTCAAAACATTTTACACGCCCAAGTCTCTAAGGATGGCACTAGTTTCCTGCATTCCCACTGCTAACATTTACTGGTTGTATCCGCTCATCTAAAGAACATTAAACCACAAAGGTTCTCTATAGCACCCTAACATAAGTAGGAATGAATAAAGGAATGGTGATGGCTCGGATGTCCTTAAACACACCTCACTCGGAGGTTCGAGCCCTGAAGCATTGACCGTACTGTATTCATCGAGTACCTAGAATGGTTGGTATGCCTCGATGAATACTCAGCTACCGACATGTCGTCCTGCCGAAGCTTTAGAAGCTCTAGGGAACACCCACCCCTTAGATTTTTATAGAAAAATACCCCCTACTCTGAGGAAGGTTCTCAAGCTTGTCCACTGAAAAGTCACCTCATCGCAAGATCAGGGTAATCTAAACCATGTCGTCGCCCTGTTGAGCCACGTGGAAGGTTCTCTACCAGGACCACCATCTGTTCGAATGGTTCCCTAGCTAGATGGAAACTCGGTCACCTCCTCAAGCTAGTCCTTAGCCGCCTGTGAGTCAGGCTCACCTCGAAACCTGAGGGGTATCTGATGCTGAAACACGTGTATGGCACAAAGCCTATATGTGTCCTCTATCAGTACCACTGGTTGTAAATACTAACCAACAGGCAGTGATATAGCTGGAACACTACCTGAAGGTACTATCTCAGGCAACGGTCAATGTACCGAAGCTTCTTCACCCTGTGGACTATCCTCATGGTCATGCACTGGAAAAGACTAACAGCTAAGATCACCATCTACTCTACTGGTGTCTCAACTAGGTGGAAAACTCTAGCCATAGCCTCTAGCCAGTCCTTAGCTGCATAGGAATCTGCCTCACCTCGAAACCTTGGGAGCCTCTTCTGCTAGAAGCTCATGCAACATGCTCAGTCGGTATGCATCGTCCGCCAGTGCGGCTGGTGGTAACTGCAGCCCAACGGGTGGTGGTTCTATTGGTACACCACCCGAAGGTGCCAACATATTAAGAGGGCCCTACACGAGAGCCTCATCACTCAGTGGGATATCATCATGTACTCTCTTGGGAATCCTAGCTGGCTATCTAAGTGGCGGTATCCTGATAAGGAACAAGTGAACCACGGTCATTAAGTTTTACCTGGTGAGCTGACTCTAAAGAAACCAAGGAAAAACATTTCCAAAACACATGCAATCAGTGTTTTCATGAACCGAGTTGGAAATCAGAATTCATGGTCCTAGTGTATGGATACGTCATCCGCCGCACCAACACTGGACTCCTCAAACTAAAAATCAAACTCAAAACACTTAACACTGTTGCCGCGTAGAAAAGATCAGAGTCCTAGTTCTTCGGTAGAACTGACTCCTCTGATATCAATTTTTCATGACCTGTCCCTCGGGGCCCGTGTCGTGACCACCTCAAGCCCTCCTTCCATAGGCCAGGGGATGGAGACTATCACCAAAAGGCATATTCCCTAAAATGAGAATGCATTTCCTTTAAACCTGTATAACACATGGTCTAAGGACACAAAAATAAGCAACTGTGAAGAAAATTGTTGTAGAAAAAAGAGTGCTAAAAGTAAAAGGGGCCGGAATACAAGACCAACTAAAAGTATGAGTACAACTAAAAAGTACAAATAAAACTAAAAGGAACAATACAACTAAAAAAGGGAAAACAACTACTGAGTCATCCTTTGAGGATCCTACTTGAATGATAGGTACAGATCGCCTCCTCAACACTCCACGTCTGCCCGTCTCCTCTACGTACCGCCTAGTCCTGGCTCCCTCAAAAACGGCCCAGCTGCCAGTCATCAGCACAAGACATAATAAGGTGTGGGCATAGCCCGTGCAGGGGTGAGTATAACAATACCTAGTAGGGACCCCGAGACCTCTGAAGGTCTCTCAGAACTCCACAAAGGAAAACCACGAAGCATGATCTCAATCACAAAGCACAAAGCAATGGACACAGATCAAACCAGGTATACAACTTAGAGAAACAGGATCATGATGCTGACCCACACAGGATCGCTGTGAATGATGATAGTCGGCCATGGTATTCTCTATGGGTAGTAACAAGTATCATTCTCAGTCACAACGTCGAACACCTCGGCTATTGGAGAACTCCTCCTCTAACGAGTATAGTGGGCCTTCCATGTCACACAGAGGTGCTTCCCACTAACCTTGGACTACTGAGGTACTCCTCCTGTCGAGTATTGTGGGTCTACTGCGTCACACATAGGCGCTACCCACCGTGGGTTTGTTGCGTCACATAGAGGCGCTTCCCCTCATGCCCTGTTGAGGTACTCATCCTGTCGAGTACTGTGGGTCTGTCACGTCACACAAAGGCACTCTCCACCATGGATCTGTCGCATCACACAGAGGCACTCCCCACTGGGCCTGTTGAGTCACTTCGAGTCGAAACAGTCAGCAGTCATCAAGTCTCAGTCAGTCGTAGGGTTCTGTACATAGCGCGCTTTGGAGAACCTCTCCCCAAGCCATCAGTCATATTTCAACCAGCACAAATTATAACAAAGAAAGAAACTCGATAATCCATCATGTCACAAGGGTTCCAACGCAACATACGGCACATCAATCGGGCGCCTGGTCTGTGTGTTATTGGCATTTTAGTGCCAAGGGCCCGGTTGGATTTTCTTGTGATCCAACTCGTACGTACTCCAAGTTTCTCCAAAACTCTCATTGAGTAAGTCCAAAGGACCATCTCACTCCAAGGATCCTGACGTCGTAGACGGTTCATCAAACGGACGTCCGGTTTAGGAGTTAGGGTCCGTTTTGTGTAACAGGTTGGTACTGGGTCCGGGTATGGTCCCCCTCGGTCGGATCGGCCCAACCCAGTTCGGCATGGGCCGACCTGGATTGACCTGGGTCGGACCATCCTGACTCGGGTTTGACCCGACCCAGATCAGCCCGGCCCGACACGGCTGAGCCACGGGTCAGGTCATTGGGCCATAGGTTGGCCCGTTGGGCGGCGGGTCGGCCCATTGGGTGGCGGGTCGGTCTGCTAGGCCGACCCGGTGGTGCCACCCGCCTTGCGGTGTGGGCCGCCAGTGTTACCTGGACGTGGTGCATCCGGGTAGGGCTAACGTCACGCGAAGCCACGTCAGCAAGTCAACCCGTAGGGGTTAACCCAAAGTGGTGCCACGTGGCGCCGCGGGTCCTCCGCGCCGCGGCTTTGCCGCTGGGCGCGGCGCTGGCGCACACCCCATCCCTCGGCCGCTGGTCAAACCAGTGGCCCCCTGTTCCTGTCGCGACCTTCGCAGGCCGCGGTCTTGTAGCTGCGTGGGTGCGCCGCCGGGGGTACGCCCCTCCTCCGCTCCGCTGGTTCCGTCATGGTCGGTCGGCGTGTCGGCTGACCTCTCCAACGGCGCGCGGCGGCGCACCGCACCATCCCCCTGCAGTCGGCTGGTGTGTCGGCCGCCTTCCTCTGGTCGTCGCGGCTGACAATCCGCAGTCTCCTTTGTTCATCAGCGGTGCGTGACGGCGCGTCGCGCCTCCTCCGCAGCCGGTCGGTGCCAGCTGCTCCGATGACCACTGTGGATTTGTGTCACGACCTCTTCTTGCAGCATGCGTCGACACACTATCCCCAACATAGCCAGTCGGTATCACCGAATCATCGGTGTTCTATGGAGGTGCAAAATTAGCAAAGTGGCAGAGGGTTCGGGCTGGGTTCGTTAGGCACGCGCCCTCTGCATTAGCTCAAAAACATGAGGGGGGTTAAGGGTTTAACAAACTCTTGTAATTTAAATCAAGATAAACCCCACAAAGATACCCCGCAATAACCTCCCACAAAAACAAATGAATCTTGGGTCAACCCTTTAGTCGGTTGACCCGTATTCTTCGTATTATTCAAGAACGGGGAAGAGGAAAACATTTAAAAATCATAAACGAATAAAACCCATACCTCAAAAAACCATTGGAGAGCATCCGCGCTTGAAGGTGGATCATGTTCTTCGTTCCCGCAACTGGTTCCCAACGACGCCACTCATACGTCGTCCTTCGGTTCGTGGTTCGGTGTCATATGTCACCTCCCGCTGGGTTCGGCTCCATTCTCTAAGGGTCCGGCTTCGCGGTGCTCCTTCAGCACTTTCTTGCTTGGTGAAGTTATGTCGATACCTCCCCCAAGCTCCATATATATTGGAGTGGGGGAGGGTAAGTAATGATGTTGGAGTTTAATGCGGCTCATTAATTAGGAAGCTTCCTAATTCCCCAACGACGTCGTTACTTAAGGTTGGCAGGTCAAGCCATTCATTGTCTTGACACATCACTGGCATCACACTTCGCTTTTCCATTGGAGGATATGAAAGAAAAACAAAATAATAAAATTATTTTATTTTATTTTTTTAAAAGTCACAAACTTAACTTTTTCCCTAGACCTACTGCGGTCAAAGTAAAGTCTCCCTTAAGTGAATCCTGATGGTGCAGATTTAACAGTGCCCTCGGATTTTTAATCCGAGCACCGGTTCAAAAGTTAGAAAAATGTTGCTCGCACGTTTACTGAACGTACCCGAAAAAAAGTTCAATAAATTAATAACATTCACCCTCGACCCAAATCGGTCGAAGTTAGGCTTAGCCTAAGGAGAACACGCCCCAACGAACTCAACGGTACTTTCATATTTTCAATCCGAGTTACCGTTTAGAAGTTATAGATTTTACAATAAAATAATTGTCACTTAATTATTTTATTTGTAGCCAAAAACTAACTTTTACTGGTGGCCCGTGCCGGCCAATGTTAGTATCAGCCTAAAGAAAGCATACCCTCACCAGTTCAGCGGTGGTATCGGATTTTCAATCCGAGTTACTGTTCGTGAGTTATAAGCATTTGAAAGATAAAATAATTTTATTTAATTATTTTATTTACGGTTATGTAATTTTCAGGTTTTCTCAGAGGAGGCCCGCGCCGACTAAACTTAAGTTGCGTCTAGAGTAAACTCGCCATCCTGAACGCAACGGTGCCCTCAGAATTCTGATACGGGCAACCGTTTAAAATTTATTCCACTTTTTCAGGAAAACTGCTTACTCGCGCTAATTAAAGCTTAACAAAACTTTGATGGATCATTTCGGGCACTCCTGGCCTCGAAATCACTCGTTGTCAGATTTCGTGGTCTCGAAATAATTCCATATAATTAAAAAAATATGGAAATTCCGGGACATTACAAGAACACTTACCCTGAATGTCACACCATGATCGCAATAACGATCAATCACCGAATGAAAAGACCCGGAGGGGTTGGAGGCTCCCAAAATTGCATGGGGAAGGCCTCTAGGTTGAGAGCAAGGACATCTAGAGGAAGAACAAATGAAATTTTCAGTTGGGATGCTTGTTTAAAAACAAAACTCGGGGTTTTACACGACATGTAACCCAATTACACGTTGTGTAATTGAACATTCTCATAATCACTGAAAACCCTGTTGCCACTTGATATTTTTTTATCGTTTTATGATTTACATAGGGTGTAACCACATTACATGGCATTTAAATCTCCATCAGTTTGCAGAAACAACTGATTTTTGTGGAGAATCCATTAAATCCCTGACTTTACCATTATAGGTATCCTCCCAAATCCTTCTTAGCCCTTCCCATATATAAAAAAAGGAAAACCACGACAATGTTAGAAATGTACTTATCTAAAGAGTAACATAATGTTACATATTTCCATATAGTTTATATATTTTAAAATATATTTTTCTGCAATTATGTGGAAATATATATTTGTACAATTGATTTATTATATGTAAATATAAACAAATATGCATATATTTAATTGTAAATAAAACTACAATATGAAAAATGATAAAATTTCAAAACCATAATATCTATATGAATATAAGCCCTAGGAGTAAATTTAGTCTTCATTGAAAAAGGATAAGAATATCCTCTAAAGAGAAGACGAAATCTCACCGAATATTAAAAACTTATGGTATCCCAACTAAAAAATCCAGTTTTGGAGAATTTCTGAAACTTTTATGATCTTGAAAAAATAGTAACTAGAGTCCCCCCCCCCTGTGTGTCAACACGACCTAGATCTCTTTATGAGCTTCAATTTGATATGCGGTAGAGACCAAATCGGCACCCGAAACAAAATGTATGGTCGTTTGAAGTTCATGCCATTTTTTCAACTTATCTAAGATCATTCATTAGTTTACGAACCGTTTCTGTTATCTAATTGTTATTAAATGGCTATCACTCGATAATAATTAGTAAATCATTAATTAATATTATTGTTTAATTACTTTATAAGTCATTATCACTAAATTTCTTATATTTTAAGTGTAAATGAATATTTAGTCTTTCACAAATCGTATTTAATAAAATATATTATATTTATATAAATAGAAATATTTTATATATTAATATATGATTTTTAATGATATATTAAATATTTTTTATAAAATATGTCTTTTATTAGCTCAAGGTGCTTTTAATCATCGCTAAAATAAAGTGTGGATGAATAGTACCTTTTATGAATGATTTTAAACCATGATAAAATCCACTTTTATCATAGCGATGATAAAGTATAATTTTATCAGCTTTTTTCTGGGAAAAGATGTCATTTATCACCGTCTTTTGCTATGGTCGGTATTCTTTTACCACTGCTCATAAGGAATGTCTTTATGAGGGTTTTTTTAAGCGTTAGTAAATATGGTCTTTATCAAAAAATTTAGCTAGCACTCATAAAGGCTAGTGCCGCATAAACCCAAATATGCAGTTGCATTATTTTTTATTAAACTGTTTTTCAAAAAAAAAGTTAATAAATTTAGTGGAAGTTTCTTATAACCACCACTAATTGTTTTAGCAGTGGTTGTCATGATTTTGGTTATTTTTCCCCCTAAAAAGGAAACCCCCATTGAATATTTTAGTTGCGATTCTGTAAATTTCACCATGTTTTTTTTAAATCGCAGCCAGACTAAATGCGATAAAAACAGCCCATTTAATAACGGCCACTAAATAATAATAACCGTCACTAAATGATTGTCGGCCGTGAATTCGAAATACATTGCGGTTGTAATAACAACCGCTAAACAATGTAGCGGCTGTAAGAAAACCGCTGCTAAGTCCAAATTTTATTTAGTGTAACCACATATAAAAATATGTAACATATATATATAATGCAGGTGGGGTGTTGACTTACTGTAAAGGCACCCACAGGACAGCATAGCATGAGGGTTTAACTCCCTTTAGCCTCCAATTTGTAGGATTTTTGTCCCTCTTTTAGGCTTCCTTGATGGGAAAGGAGAGATTGAGGAGGAAAGGAGTGAAGACTTTGCGCAGGGAGGAGAGCATGCAGTGGTTGTGGAGTTGGCAAGATATTCGCGGGGGCACATGGGCGGTCGAGGTTGATGCATATACATGGGCGAGAGAGGTCGCAATTTATGGCTATCTGTAACGTGGAAAATAGGCAGGCCTATGGACCGGTAGGAAGGACGTTGAATGTAGACGAAGCCACGTGGAATGTGATGATGGTTGCACAGTGATGTTGATTTTTTGGTGAACATATGCAGAATAGATGCCCGTGGTAGATGGGCTACAGGGGAGGTCGGCTGCTGGCGCTCATGCATGACGTTTACCCACACAAACATGAGATCACATGCAGTGAAGGGAAGTTAAACTTTTATATTTTTTTTTATCTTAATATGGATACTTAAAATAAATCTTATTTGGTTCATCCCATATAATAATTTATCTAATTGGGTCAAACTTTTATGATTTTGAATATGGTTCACACATTTAAAACCCTTCAGGCAGAAACGGATTTTCGCAACGCCACCCTTTAACATCACTTAAAAAAGTGATAGTGACAGAGAAAAACCTTTGTCACAGTTTTCAAGGCAAAAAAATGATTATAAGCCCTCCAAAACTAAGTTTTTAGTCGGGGTATCCCAATTTTTTAACATTCAATTAAATTTCAACCTCGTTTAAGGGGTTCTTTTATTCCTTTTTCAATGGGGACTCAATTTATTCATTGGGATTGCATTGATATTGATATTATGGTTTTAAGTTTTTTTTTGTTTTTCATAATGTATTGTTATTTATAATCAAATATATAACAATATATACATATTTTTTATATATTTACAAATAAAAATTTAATTTTATAAACAAATAATTAAACATATTTACATATAAAATATATTTCTCAATATATATATCTTATCTAAATAAAAAATAATATCCATTTTATTTAAAATACAAATGTATAAATATTTATATACATATACAATTAATGTATATATAATGTTTATATTTATATATATAAATATATTTTTGTGTGTGTTGACAAACATATATATATTTATATACATATTCTAATATATGTATATAAATATTAATATATAATATATGCAAATAAATATAAATATGTATAATTATATTTATAAATGCACACATATATATATATATATTTAAATATATGTATGTATGTAGGTATTTATAAACAAACATACACACGCAAAGCATATTTTATATATGTATTTAAATATATATATATATATATATATATAGAAAAAAATGTAACAAAAAATATATATAAATATACAGATATATCATAAAATATAGAACAAAACAATATAGGTAAGTGACAAAGGTGCAAGATTATGAGGGGGATGTCTCGGGTTCAAAACTCACCAAAGGCAGGGGCGCAAGCAGGGTGTGAGGCTGGGGGAGGCTAGACAAGCGCTGTTAAAGGCGGGGTCCAACACTGATAAAAGGAGGGTTAGTCCTCCCTCCGAATTTGCAAGAAAAAAAATCTTTTTAAAATTTAATTTTTTTTACTTTTATCAACGCTTTTTATAGCACTGATAAAGAGAGTTTATCATCATTTTTTTAGCGCTGATAAAAGGGACCCTCTTTTAATAGTGGTTCGATTATCAGCGTTTTTTTGTGTTATAAATGCTCATTTTGCGTGCTTTTAAAGGCCATATCTGCAGTAGTGAGAGATTCATATATAGATGTTCTAATCAATAGACAACAAAACCATCAATTGGAAATAATCTCAACATATATTTATATATAAACATTTATAAGGATGGATATTTCTTATAATAATCACATATATATTGAATAGTCTTAATAGTCTGGATAACTGATCCAAAATTTTATATGTTGAACATATCATATATTCCTTTAATATTTTTTGTCAATTATTGAGATATCAACATCTACCAAAATTCATTTTCATTGATGAGTTTTGAAATCATTCCAAATTTTAAATATATCATCAACAACATTGATTGAGATCTCATAATTTATGTGATACCAGTGTTGCTTCAAGGACAATATCTAAAAAGATATAATGTTGTCAATATATACATTTTCCTCATTGAGGGAAAATACATTTAATGCTATCTAATCATCATGAACACTAATTTTATATAATTAGTTCAGGTACACTTCTAGTGCGTATAATCAAACTATTTATTTACAATGCTTTACATTCATATAAGTACTGTGAGCATTTTGTCAATCGTTCTTCTAGACCATTTTATACTTGGCATGTGATGCTTATTGTTTTTTCTAATTAACTTTCATAACATGCGATGTATACTCACCATCAACTAATAACACATGTGACTATTTAGTAGATGCAAATTTCATATAATATTTAAATGGTTTCACGCGGTAGGAGGGTCCGCCAATATTTAAATTTCATTGTTGTTTATATCATAAAAATATATCCAATATATCTAGTGAGGATATAAATGATTTTCTTGAAAATCATTTTAAATCAATACACATGGAGAATCCATAATAACACAATGAGACTGAATAATTATCATATAGGTGATAATTTAGTAGACATACATCCATTTAATAAATTCATCACCCCCCCTGATGGACGTCTACTATTATATTAACAAATTAATGCTCATGTATACTTGTATTAATTTTTTTCATTATAATTGATTCTTGATGACGTGAATGATCATTCCATGTATTTAATGTATCTAGATTTGTAAACTTCTAGTGTAGCATTATTTATTCAATTATACACTACAAATTCTTTAGAATCAGTCATTATCTATTATAAATGGTTGTTATAAATTGATTTGCCTCTTTTAACCAATGTTTCCATGTGATATTTGTTTTCAAAAATATCATTGATGTCTAATATATCTTACTGAGACTTCAGATATAATCAAGCGTTAATTATTAAAAAAATTATACCTCTATGTAGGAATATATTTTCTCTTATGGATATTTAATTTCTATTATTGGTCATTGTACATACATGAGCATATACTAACTCAGTAAGTGTTTTGGAATATATGAGTTCTTTTGAAGAATTTAATAAAAAAAAATCATCAAGAGAAATGTATATACGATCTTCATGAAATTCCACTGTGTATACTCATATTTATTATTATAATTTACACTTGTATTAGTTAATGAATTAATAAAAAAATTATAATGGGTCAGTCCAATCACCAAGTAGATTATTGTATATTTTGTAACATTTTAATAAAAAATTATTTTACAATACATCTACTTGGGAGTGGGCCCCGACATTTTTTAAAATTGGTGAATATGATAACGTGAACCAGTTGTTGGATGGAGTGAAACGGAAGGGGTGGATTTTCTTTTAAAAAAGTAAATCAAAAAATACAAAAGAAAATTCAAAATAAATATATTTTAAAAAGATAAAGCAATGTAATCGATTAATAGATAGATAATAAAATGGATACGTATTAAATAATTAATATCAAATTAGATTAAGATAGGAAATGATCGTATCAAATTTAAGAAATTATGTGTATTGATGATGAATGATGCAATATATAAAATAAATAAGTGAGTTTCCACAATTTGATAAAGAATTCAACAATAGAAAACTTGGTGGCCCTATATATCCACCCCTCGAATCGAGATATATTTCTTATTAGACCTTTCCTTGGTTTTAACATAAACCCAAGAACCATCTTTCCTTTGTTTTTCTGAAAACCCAAGCACCAACTTTCATTGGTTTTTTCCAAAACCCAAGAACCCAAGGTAGAAGACTGGAAGAGAATATAATATTATCTTAGTGTAATTCTGATACAATTTTGATCTTCTATCTCCCTTTATGGATGGATACAATTCGAGAGAGTGAAATAGAGATAGAGGAAAATGAGAGAGACTTTAATATTTAGAAATAAATAATGACTCTTTGAGATGAGGGCTTGGAAAAGGCTACATATTTGTCATCCTAATTCGACTAGAGAGTTGTTTCACAAGATCAGTGATCATTCCAAGCTGTCTAGGATCTTTTTTATAAGATTTAAGAAGTCAAAGAAAATTGTGGAATCCTTTGGGTAAATTGAATTTGAGGAAGTCCTCCATAATTACCATTTTTCATGATAAATGAACTCTCAAAATAACAGCTTTAATGCCACCAGATACCAGGTAGCCTTCTCGGGTAGCCAATAGACTACCTAGAACTCGGTGATGCTAGATAGCCCACACTGACTGGGAAGTGCCCCTCCACCAGGTAGTTGTTAGATTTCCTAGTGGATTGGGTAACTTCTGCCTTCACCACCAGTAGGTTGGTGGGTCTTCTGCACATAAGTGAGTCTGCCATCATGGAAACGGCGGGACAATGCCCTGCACTAGTAAGACGGTGCAACCTACACTGTTACAAACACCTCTATGGAATATATACTTGCATCAAAGCCTTTAAAATATCTTTCAATCATCCTTCTATGTTATCATCACATGCAAATAGGTTTCAAGAAAATCTTCAAAGATACTCAAATCCTTTGACACGACCATTCAAATTTAACTTGGTTGTATCTCTTTAAATTTAATATTAACATTGAAACTCACTATAAAATTAATCATTAGAAACCAATTAGAGTGTTTTTTATCATTAAAATTCTATTAGAGAGAGAGAGAGGTACAACTATCTCCCCCTTTTTGAGGATCGAAAACACTTAAAATGAAAAGGTAAATTAAGTGTAAATGAGGAATTAAATAAATAACAATGAAAATAATGAATTTTAAAGATCTATATTTTCAACATTCTCATAAGATAAAAATAATATACAAAATTATTAAAAGTTAATTACATTTATAAAATGTTCAAGATGTAAAAAAAATTCTCCTCAAAAACTAAGAAACATCTCCCCCTTTGACCACAAAAAAATTCTTACAGTTTTGACCCAAAAGTTCCAACAACCAAAATACCTCTCCCCTTTTATGATTATCAAAAAAAACACAAGGTAAATGAGAATAAATGTAAGAATAAATTTTAATATAAGGTAAAATAATTATAACATTGAAGTCCACATCCTCTTAATTAGAAAGCAAAAGATAAGAGTTAATTTCAAGATTTCAAAAAGGATTAAAAGATATTGAAAATTAATTTTGAAAAAAATTTTAAAGAATGATATGAGAAGAAATATTGAAAAATATATGAAATGAAATTTTAAAAAATAAAAGAAAATATATTTTTAAAAATACAAGAAAACGTATTTAAATAAAGATAAGAAAATACATTTTTTTAAAAAAATAAGAAAATAAATTTAAAAATATAAGGAAAGAAATTTAAAAATAAAAGAAAATAAATTTAAAAACATAATAAAATAAATTTTTAAAAAGGTAATAACTTTTTTTGAAAAGGATATGAAAATAATTTTTTGAAAAAAATTGAAAAGAAATTATGAAAGTCATAAAAATATTGATTTGAAAAAAAAATTAAGAGAAATAAAGAAACACAAAAAAGAGAAAAGAAAAGAAAAGTGTAAAGAGATAATATCTCCAAATTTAAGAACATTTAAATGAAGAGAGAGAGGATAGATATTGAAAATATATTCAAGAGTGAATTGAAATTTAAAAATATTGGAAACCCTTCTTTCATGTTAATCATCCAGTAGCTTCACCAAATAAATAAATAGCTAAGTTCTCCCTCAAATGGAGAATTTAACAATGACCTCAATATGATTAGATATGATCAGTATTTTCAAGAGTTAGAACATAATTTTAATTGAGAATACACTATATTATTGATCAATGAGTCTCGGTGGTGTATTCATATAAAAACATCAAAAGAAAGTGCCTTTTGGTACCCTTATTTTGGGTCCATCCGTGTGATATAATAATCATTGAGATGGAGAAAAAAATATTGTATCCAACAATATTTTCTAATAAAGATTAGGGAAATTAAACATATCTATATTTATATTTAAAAATACAAGAATAAATCTTCTTCCATAAATGGGAATGAGACATTCCCTAGATGTATTCTCTACTAATCTGAAGGATCTTAGTTAGATTTCTATAGTTTTTTTCTAACTTGATATAAAATATTCTTCCATAAAAATCCGAATCACCTTATTTGTTCATGTACAGATTCAATAACTTCAACAAATTATGTTTAACTTCCTAATATTTCTAACTATCCAATGATATTAAAATGAACTTGTTTTTTAATGATTTATTCTGGGTCATGCATCAAGGTGGAAACATGCTTCTCTTTCCCCAAATTGTTGCTTCCCAAAGGCGGGAAGACTCTACCACCATGGTTGGTGATGTTGGCTCCTTGATCAAAATAAGAGGATGGTATATTGGTTCCCCCTTCCATGGATTCCTCCTTCCAAATCATTTTATAGTATGGGTATCCCTCATAGATTTGAGTCAGGTTCATTAAACTCATTACCAATTCTATCTCGAGGTGGGTGCCAACTAATTACGCTGCTTCTGTCTCGATAGAGAATAAACTTCTGGTCGGAGATTATGATGACTCTAGAAACATCTAGATATCGTTGGATAATGGTTTTATTAGAAACCTATAAATAATTCCTCATTATAAGTTGATGTAATTTCATGTGTGAGGCTTCTTAAGAGCAAGGCCCAAGGCATCCCTTGTGTGTCACAAGTTAATTTGTACCAAAGGAATAAGAATTCTAATGATTTTTACCCCGATCATCCCATGTTCATTATATGAGGTAGAGATTATGGATTATGTGGTGTGGGTTCACATGTCTAGGGTATTTTAGATAATTTTTGGTCATATATTTTAGCATTCTATTGAGATAGTTTTTTCAAATATTTAACATCCTGTGGAGATAGGTTGGTCAAAGATTTAACATCTTGTGTAGATAAGTTGTTAAAATATTTAACATTATATGGAGATAGGTTGGTCACATATTTAATATCCTGATAAGATAGGTCAGTTGGTGGGGTTTCAGTGTGTTCCCATGGGGAAGATGATCACACTTTATAGTTTCTCCCTTCTGAGTGGAAGACATGATGATTTGATGGTGATGATAAGGTATCATAATTGAACCTCAGGGGGGGTATCCTAGGTATGTTTGGATTGGACCTCATGGGTGGAATCCTATGTTCCCTTTTAAAAGTTAGGGATTAAAACCCACATAGTTTTATGTCATGGTTTATGGTCATATTATATGACCATTCCATGCAATTTATCATAATGTGGTAAGGATGATCATCTCACAGAATGAATGAAAATAAAGGATAGTATAAGGCTTACACATATGGGATTCCCATTGTAGGTGTCTAATCACATGGTAGGGAAGGAAGATTCATCCCATTATGATCGTACATGAGGAATCTAGTGTTCATTGAACATGGTAGGAAGTGATGGGTTATACCATTCTAGTCATACACAGGGAATCTTGTGTTCATCACATAGGGTAAGGCTACAGTTTAACATCCCGTGTTGATGATGTGTTCATGAATTTTAACATCCTATGACTATGACCTTATGCTATATAGTATAACATATTTTAGATCAGACGTGGGATGGGCCTACACCTAGGGAGACCATTTTGATGTAAGAGAGAAGTATATGACACTAGGACCACATACCAAGAAAAGGTGGGATGTTTACATTGATGATGCCACATTCAGGGCATAAAAATCTGCCACACAGGTGGATTTGGGTCGTGCATGGAGTAAAAACTATCATGTTGAAGCAAAAAATGGGCATCCCAACATTAGGGTGCCTATTCATAGGAGCTAGAGGCGTTAGGGTTCCTATTCTTAGTAGAAATAGGTGATACAACTTTCTGGTCCATTCTTGAAGAAATGAGGTTGGACATGAGGGTTGATGATACTGGTCTCATGGTCAATCTATTCATGGGTAAACCCGATCAGAGTGGGGTAGGGAACTTGATCACTCAACATGAACACAGGTGTTCTTGGAGGAAGGAGGCATCAATTTAGGGACCTAGAGTTTGTTTTGTGAAATTCTATAGTTTTTAACATAAGTGGGGTTGTGCATACCATAGGATCTATTAAAAGTAAATTTCATGGATCTTGGAGGCATACATTCTCACAACTTCCAGAGACACACAAAACACAGGGTTACATGAAGTAAACTTCTCTTATGTGCACCCACCTAGCCTATAAGATAAGTTGTGAGGGGAAATCTTAAAACACAAGAAAAAAAAGTTGGGGCCTATGTGAGGTCAGTCTTCTAAGTTATCTACCTTTGGGGTCTATTAGATATATGAAGTTTCATGAGGTTACTGAAAAAGGGGTTGTATGAGTGAGAGCCAATGGTTCAACTTCCAAAGGTCCATCCCTTAAGTGGGGGATGCTCTATTTATAGCCCAAATGGGAGATTTTGAATCTATAAACCTACCTGTGTCATGAAAATTGATTGCAAACTACCCATGAATGATGATAGGGTAGGATCATGTAAGGTAGTGGTTTTAATAGTGCATTTCTCATGAAAATATTTTATGCACCAAAGTTTAGGGTTACACACATGGGTCCAAAGTTACATGCCATCTTCTTTTCGGTATTTTTTCTCTTATAAAGTGATCATGACACTTCATTTATTTGGAGTTTCCTTTTACATGAAAGTTGATTATGCTCGAAGATAGAGAGTTGTTAATAGTTCACTAAAATTACGCATGTTTTCTTCCTTAGCACTAGAATAGACCCTTGGAACAGGTTGTGTTCTTATTTTAGATAAAAATTAAATCCTAGTTATTAAGACACATTTTTGGTGCCTCCAAATTCTTCCCTCATAATTATAAGTGATGGGGAACTAGAAGGATGAGTTTTAAGGAAAACACCAAATATTGGGGTAGTCTTCTACTATGTCATGCAATTTTTAACCTAGTAATGCAATCTAGTTGTGTGCACATGAAACTTGGGGGATCCATGCCTATAAATTTTGGAAGAGGGGACCTGTATGATTATAAAACTTCTTTGTATGATAAGATGTCTCCCATGTACATAACATGAACACTTTGTGTGAACTCTCGATCTTTAAGTCACGAAGTTCGTTAAAGTACTATTTATATGACATGTTTGCATGCATAAGTTGTACTCTTGAATAAAGTGATCCATAGATTCATGAAATTGACCAGTTTGTGCAATAAAATATCCATTTTCATGATTCAACCTTAGGAAATTCTAAAAAAATAAAAATGGCTGATCAGGCTACTCAAGTTGTTGTTTCCACCGATGTTGCTTCTAGGAGAGAATAAATTTCTAGAAATCTTGAAATTCCACAGTTCAAGAGAGTCATTTATGAGAACACAAAGATTTTGAGTCATTTGAAAGAGGCCCATAGAGGGTATTTGATGAGCAGAAGACTACCACTGTATAACTTTAGGTTGTTGGATGATATGGATATTCTAACTATGAAAGTGAATATGGAAAGGTTCTATTTTTATCTTCATGAAGAGAATAACCATTGGAATATTACTACTATCAACCACCCAGTCAGGGAATGTGAAACTAGTGATGTTTATACTTCAAGTAGGAGGAAAAGTAAAATGACAGGGGAAAAACTAGCAGATGAATATTTCCCTACCCACTATCCATGTATCCTTCAGGACAACATCTAAAACAACCACATGGGATGGTATGAAGACTAGGATCGGTGATCTGGGGTAAATTTCTCTAATGAATAGGTGTTGTAGTACTGTTTTTGATTCACATGTGAAGAGTAGGGGGTCAAGTTGTGACATATTGGTTTACATAAAGCAGTTTGGACATCTATGTTCCATATTTACCACCAACTGGATCTACTTCCAGATCTCCTTAGCAGGTGGTCACTAGACATGAATTCCTTCCATCTCCATTATGGGGAGGTGGGGATCAGCTTGTGAGACATTCACCACATTAGAAGAATTACTCTGACAAGATTTCAATATGAAAAATTCCTCATGGTTCCTAATTCTTGGGGGAATTTGGATCATACATAATTAGTGGTAAAGATCTTACTAGACTAGTTGACATTAGTGTTGAAGAATCAACCCCCTTACAAAAGGATATTTCATTCAATACATGGATGAAATTGTTCCTAAATGAACTATCCTTGAAAATTCTAGGGTGGCTAATGTAGTGTACGACAAAATGATAGAGGAGGATGTTGGGGTCATACTAGATGACCTAAGAATAAGTATGGTTCCATGAATAGGGATACAGTTTAAAGGATTGGTTGAAATGATTAGATCCATGAAATTACTAGTGACCTTCCTTAGTGGTTGGGTGCTACCACTTAGGGATTCCCATATGGTCTTGTAACCTCAGAAATTAGTGATGGAAGTGATCTTGGAGTCTGGAAACTAGGCGAACACAGGGGTCCCAGTGCTGGCTTGACTCTACAATCATTTGAGGCTTTTTGTGACATGGGAGATGTACTGATATATCTGTGATCCATTCCAATTTTTTTATGGATGGATTGAGACACACTTCGGGGGGAATGAGTTTCCCAATGTCATTAACCCCTGAACGCTGGTCTACAGACTTATCTTATCAATATCAATGGGGTTGAATTGTGATGCTCAATGAGGTTGGATTGATGAATAAAATAAAAAACCATGGGATATTTAACTTTTATCTGTTCCCGACCAGTTTCAAAGAGGTGATTGATAATTTGGAGTGGACCCTGGAGAAGAGGTGATATATGCCTGATTTCTATGGAGGAGTACTGGTCACGATAATTGATGGAAAAAAATATTGTGAACTATAAAATCCATCCTGGTTATCTTGGTAATTCATATTCATCATGAAGTTAGATAAGTGAGTGTACATTAGGGATCATGAAGAGAGGCAACCTAGTGTACTTTGTTAGATATGGTGGATGTTTGTGGATAAAGGAATAGAGAAACTAATCATGATACCTCTATCCATAATTTATGCAACCTATATAAGAACTACATAAATAATTGGGTTACAACATATCTGAGATTTATCTTTCCTAGCATGTAAGGAAGGTGACATCATCAGATGATCCACAGATGTAGTAGGGTGGAAGGCAGGCTATACTTGAACCATGCACTACATTAAAAGGGTTGATGTTTATTTTGTGACAATGAATCAGGGACCCATCCTAGATCCACCCCCTGGTAGGGCATATTTCCCTCATAAGTGAACACAGGATAAGGTGTAGAGATCCCATGATGGCACAAGTCGGCCCAGGGTGGCCTTGGGGAAGAATCTGCACTATTTGGTGCAACCAAAAGATGATTCCTTTTACCCCAAACTTTGGAACACATGGGGGATTTTTTGGATATTCCAAAAAGTGGAGAATATATGGAGAAGTCTTACCTGGGAGGGGATCGGGCTTTCATAGGTCAGAATTTTGAGGATCACGACTTGAGTGAGATTCTAAGAGAGGATCGACTATCTAGAGGACAAGGATGCCTTCACATGATGTAATGGGGGGTACCCACTACCCCTAGGTATAAGTGATGTTTGATTCTAACTAGGAAAGATTCTAGGAGAGTGGGTAGGCTACTCCTAAGGATGAAGACTTCAATGAGGTCATGTTTAGAGAGATAATATTCTATAACTATTCATTTCAACTTTCTTTTCCATTATCACCTCTAAAATGTGATCTTTACTCATGAAGAAACCATATGAGGATAGAAATGGGACCTATGATGAGGGTGAATAGATCACCTCAATGGGAACTAGGGAGTCCAGCTCGAGGTTTTCTCCAGAGGTCCCAATGGAAGAGTAATTTGTGGAGGAAGATGAAGGGGAAGATTCAAACACTCTAATCCTACAAGTTATCTATAGGGGGATCACCCTATGATCCCAGTGGTAGATAAGGGTTTTTATGGAGTAGGTCTCCCAAGGTGGCTAATATTTGAGATTCCCATGCTCCCTTATAATAATATTTAGAATATCATTTGTCTTGATTCTCTCAAGCTATACGATTCCACCATACTAACACATTTTTCTCAAAGAACTCCTGGATATATAGAATTGAGAGACCTTGTGGAAAATATTGATGTGAAAACAAATGTTATAGGTATAAAATATTTTAATTCTCATTTTAGGGCCTGGAAGGGAATATTTCTCTGGGCCTTGCCTCATGTAAGACTCTATTTTTTTACAATGATCATGTATACCGAGTTTATTTCTACTGGTATGAATAACTACTCCCCTTTTTCTAAAACAGTTCTTGAGGTAGTGCATTATCATAAATTGGGTGTGTCCAAGGGATTCAGTATACTTTCTCCAGTATTCGAGCTTTCCCTTGTGGATCCAGCCACTCAGAATATGCCAACTCCAATCCCTGAAGGGAAACCCATTGTAGACACAAATATGGTTATAGGGGATGTTGAAATCAAAGTTGGTGAAGATGTTACGACTAGATAATAGTCAGGTCTATTTTAAACTCCTCTCAACATGGAGACTATACCATCTAAGAGTCTATCTGAAGAGGACCCTATTGTCAAAGTTCTCACAGTTTTCCCTGAATATGAGCACATGTCACTTGAGGATCTAGAAGACTTTGGGTCTGACAACGCTAAAGTGAATCATGTTGTGCAGTGTAGGGTGTGAAGAATCATGTATAATTTCATCACCCACACCTCATATGTAGACCCAGTGATCCATATGAGGTCCCTCTACCACTTTTTGTTGAACCTAGGAATCAAAGGGGTGGATTTTAGTTCTCTCGATGCATTAGATTGAAAATATCTCACAGAGTGGGTGCACACAGACCATAAAAAATTTCATGATACCATATATAAAGATAAGTATAAAGGTACCAAGGAACTCTAGGAAATTTAACAAGAACTTATACAGCTGGAGGAGCAAGAAAAAAAGAATTAAGCTTCCATCAACACTCAAATATAGATCATCAGCCAACTAAAGGCCCAATTGTAAGTGGCTGAGGCTAATGCCTTAGTGTTATAATCTCCCATTAATGAGTGATGGGATGAGAAGGATCAGGTGTTAATTCTTGCTAATGAGGCCCCCTAGTGGCCAAGGAGTAAGCCATAGATATCTCTAGGTGTAAATATGCCTTGGAGGAAACATACAAGAGATTGGATAGGATAGAGTGATAGATTAATGAGGCTGACCCAAAGGGAGAACTTTATTTTTTTATTAAAATTAAGAGAGTCTCCAATATATGGATGACCCTAATTAATAATGATTTCAGATTTATTTATTTCAATTTCTTACATAATCATGTCTTCTTTATATTCATCTAAATCACACTAGAATGAAAGTATACTATAAACCTATAAGACCATGCGATTCATGATTAGTGTGAGAAACAATAGGTAAACTAAGGACCAATTTTTTATATGAGTGTACTAAGTGGGGTGGGTTTAGAATGATCCATCTAGCATTGGGGGTGTCCTAAGCAAGAATTATTTGGTTAGAGAGTGGGACTCTTCATAACCGACTTACATTCCCAACACGTGTAGGTTCATGAGGAGGGTAATGAAGGGGGTGTTTCATTCTACCCAAATAAGGGAATAATGAATGGAATGAATCGATATTTACATGATTCGAAATAAAAATGGAATGTTATGTTGATAAAATATGACTACTGACCATGTTTTAAATGCAGATTTTACTATCATTCCACTAAGGATTGGGAAAAAATGAGGGTCGACCATTGACTAAATTTTAATCACAATTCCTATAAAAATTCCATTTGAATACCTTTAGAGTGCGTTTCAAGGATGGTAGGTGACCCAGTGTGGCCATACACCATTACCGTTAGGGGGGCCATTTTGAAAAGGAATATGATGCAAATCCAAATAAAGTAAGTAATAAAGCATGGAGTGGATTGAGGGTATGTTTGGATGGAGTTAAACACTCTTGGGATTATTCCATTGTGATTCTAAGCACATTGGGTAAGATCATTCATTTAAGAAAAATTGATGCTTTCCCTCCAAGGAGAACATCATCTCTTTTTCCAAGTGATGGTAAGGGAACTTAAGAGGTGTGGCAGATGAACAACACTAAATGGGGGGGGGGGGGAGGTCCCCTCAGGAGATGGACTAAGACAATTCATAGTTTTATGTCATGTAATGTGGATATGAGGCATGCATTTTAACATCTACCGATAAGGATATTGAATATGTGGTTTAACATCATACAGTGAGAATGTGATTTCTCTAGTTTATGTTTACATTTCTTTAACCATGATGCTGCATAGTTTACCATCATATGAATAGGGTGTATGTAGTATATTTTAGCATCTTGTGACTAGGATGTGTGAATTGACATTAATTAATGGAGGAGTTAAGTTTTTCCCTAATTTTTTTTGAACTAGTGGGTTCAGCAGGAATAGTCAGGATATTTTTGAGGCTTAGTAACAAGTCTCTTCATTTTTGTTCCATTTACATTTAATCCCTAATTTCTACTCAAGTAATGAAGGGAACTTGGTAGGTGAAATTATTACTTTTACTCAGGTCACATATATGGGTTTTCATCCTGACAGACATATGTTCCTATTTACAAGGGTAGTTTGAGGTCATTCCAATCAAACATGAAACCTACATATTTAGGGGAATATGTATGACAGACATATAAATAGTTAGACCAGGTATCCTAGTTTAATTTCATAGAGATTATACTGATCAGAAGAGCATGTGTGGTAGTGGAAACACTATAGACCCAATGTAAACAAAGGGATAGTGGTATCCGATACCACGCATGTTTTCACATAGTTTAAGTTTATAATGTGTGGACCAACTCTTCTTGACTTTTGAACTATATAGGGACCATTTTAGGTAAAAGGGTGAAAAATAAGTCATGTTTAAAGACAATATTTGTATCTAGTCCTGGGATAGTGGATTTAGGAATCACTATGTATCCCATGAAATTGAGAATCAAGACACATATAGTTCTAGAACATGTCATGGTAGGAGACCAATGCTAGAATTCATAAGTCCTATAGAGTGACGATGTGACAAAAAAAGATAGGGAATTCGTTTTCTTACCCCCTATAGTTGAGGAAAAATAGATAAGTATTAGGGACATAGGGGGTCAGTTTCACAAGGTTTAAAGTAACGATTCTTATAATGTTGGGTGTGTATCTCAAGGAAGTTGCACGACATGAGGGGGTAACAACCTGACATGAAGATAGGGTCAATGAGGACCGATTACACATGAAAACATCCATGAGAAAAGTTTCATACAGTTAAAGGTTTTGAATCATGAAAAAAGTGGGGGTTTCTTAAAGAGGTTTGTGTTTCATGGAAGAGTGAAAAACTGATGTAAAAATAGGGTGAAGGAGGCCCAATTCCATGAGAACCCCCAAGATAATCTACACATAGTTTAAGGTCATGATTCTTGGACCATGACTCTTATTTTAATTTCATAAAGTTCAGAATGTTTGGGGGGTGGAATTCCATTCAAAGAACACATATGGGTTTCAATGATTATTGGGAAATGTTCCACCATAATATCTAATACCATGTGATACATGGTTGATGTGAGAGACAAGGAGTAGTAGGGAGATCACTAGTTGTAATGGAAATCAAAGTAAGGGGTCAAAGGAAGATGACTTGGAAAAGTTCCAATGACACCGAATTACTTAGAAATCATGCTTGAATGCATAGGGTAGTGAAACCAAGGGTGTTAAAATTAAATCAGAATAATGGGAGGTGGAAATTAATATAAATTATTAATTTAGAGACTCTGGCCACAAAAGTGGATGATTGATGGGTAGGGAATGACTATTTACCATGTTATAAACATATATTCTACAACCAATCCAGACAAGGATTGGGAGAAAAATTTGTGGAGTTGACCATTGAGCATGTTTGAAACACAAAAGTTTTCAAAATGATAGTGATAATTCATCAAGGAATGTTCCTCGAATGGTAGGTGTTTTAGTGTGTCTAGGAACCATTTCTACTGGGGGATGTTCTAATTGGGATAGTGGTTAGAATCCAAACCAAGGAAGGAACAATGTGGGAATATGTAAGTGGGGAATGTCTCGGGGGTTTTGAATGCTCTGAGAAATATCTCTCCATGTACTCAAACAAGTTGGGTGAGTATATTGACAGGAAAGGATTGAGCCTATCCCTGAGGTGGAAGACCTTGGAATAAGTTGGTGCTTGGTCTGAGCATATGATATGAGATCTGAAAGTTTCTTTATATCCTATGGAACTAGGAATAAAGCCACATGTAGTGTTAGAAAATGAATTATTTCACATTTATCATATGAGGAATCTCATGTTTTATACACATGCTAAGTCTATAGTTTGACATTACGTGATGTGGAAATTGGTTTGGGTCATCTCATAGTTTTTATATGAGTCATCCTATGTTTTTTCACACAAGGAAAGGCTATAATTTAACACAATGTGATGAAGATGTTGGTTTTGGTCATCTCACATTTGTTATATGAGTAATCCCATGTTTTCACATAAAGAAAGTCTATAGTTTAACATCTTGCACTGAGCACATTGGTTTTGGTCATTTAAATTTTTTCATATTAGGCATACCATGTTTTTACATGGTTTAAGGTTATATTTTAACATCATTTGCTGAGGATGTTGTTTTATTTCATCTCATACTTTTCATATGAGTCATCATGTGTTTGTTACATAGGGTAAGGATACAGTTTATTGTCATGTACTGAGAACATTGGGCTTTTTAGTTTACATTCATACAACTCAGGCTTGATAACTACTTCTATTTTAAGGCGGTAGAGATTGGACCAAATGTAGTCATTCATAGTAATTATTAATAAACTTTTCATTGGTGGGAGGTGAAATACACTCCCCATACACGATGATCCATGAGTATGCACCATTGGAGTATAAATTATAAATTATGAAATGATGTCCCATTTGGGCTCTCATTTATTTGATTTTTAACAAGCATCATGGGCATATAGAGAGATAACATAATATCACCTTTAAGGAAGGAGTGGAGATGAACCTTGATATTGAACGCTACTGCTACCTGGTTCTGATGCCTCTCTAGGTTATGTAATTCCTGAATCATGTCTTCTTTGAGAGATTCCAACTTAGCCAACCTAACATATGCTCTCTTATCCAACCTTTGTTGGTCGTAAATGGATGTTTGGGGAGAGGGAAGCTAGACCTTTATAGAGAAAAATTATTTCTTCCTATAAATCAAGGGATATGGGGTCACATGGGTATAATTTTTGACATGCCCTGAGGGTATTGGGGATCATATCAGGATAAATCTACTTATTCTAGACTACAATATTCTGTAAGATTTCATAAAGGGTGTTGTTGAAGGTATCAATCTATCCATTCACATACATGTGGTAGGTAAGTGTGGTTAGAACAGATGTTTTCCTTCGAATATAACTTATTTATCACATTGGATTAGAAGTTGGGGCCATTTTCTATGATAATGGTGTGAGGAATCCCATACCAGTGGATTATGTGGGACTTCAAAAACTCTATCACTGACTGGGTCTTGACTTATTTGAAGGGTACGAACTCTACTCACTTTGAAAATAATTCTAGAGTAGTCATAATGAATATGCACTACCGAGATATCACCGGTGGGTAGGGACCCACAACATAGATCCCCATATGGAAAAGGTCTAGGATTACTTGATGGTAGGTAGAATCTCTGGTGGTTGATGTATGAAGTTAGCATAGATTGGAATGAATGACTCCTAATGTGTAATTAAATGTAATCATGGACCATGGATTTCGAAAATTAACCCATCCTCTAGATCTAGTGAGAAAGATTCAATCTCACATGATGGGCCCCACATGATCTCAAGTGTACCACTTGTATTACTTGAATGATATCCCATTATTGGATGAATCAGTGGAAGATTTTGTTAAAAACATGATTGTAAAGGTTCTGCTCAAGGATAGGGCCATCTCAGAGGGTAAATTTCACTATATTCAAGTAGATTCTCTTATGCTCAGCTCAGTCTGGATGGCTATTTATATGATAGAGATACTCGATATAAGGAGTCATCCAAATAAGCACTTCCTCGATTTCCAGAACAGCTTAAGTCCATGTTATAGAAATTTTAGCCACTATATGATTTACCTGTCAATCTTTTTCAACATAAATGATTGGGGAAATGACCCCTAAATGTTTCACACAAATGATTAAATATCCTTGGTTGGGTTCTTCAATAGATTCTTCCAGAAATGCCAATGCATTGGCTTGGTCATTCTATGATCAAGGAACATGAGTCACATTCGGACAAGTGGGTAATGCGTTTATCAACCAACTATTCTACTCCCAAAGAGGAAAATGTTCCTATTTCCTAATGAAATAATCATTACTGAACTATCTGATGATAAAATTAGAGTCTCCCTTTCCATACAAGGTGGGTGTGTCAGTCTCAAGGGACAACTTGTTGCAAATGATAAGAGCCTGGTACTCAGTCTTGTTGGTGAATATGTGAAAAAAAAGGAATTAGTACGATAAGATAACCTTTGTGGGAGTTATGAAAACAATCCCAAGGGCTGCCTTATTAATTTTGGGGTTATTAAGACTTATGAAGATCAAGCTAAGAGAGGCAGCATAAAAATACATATGGAAACACGACACGGTCTGATTCACTGAGAGGATGTATTTTTCTATGAAATCAAAATTTAGGGAAAAATCTATAGGTGTTTGATGCATATCTAGGATATCCACCAAATCCTATCCCTTGAAGTCTTTATGGGGATTAATATGATTCTAAATTGATGAAAAAATACTACCCAAAACTCCAGTCACCTTTTCTGCATGGGTATATTGAGAATGTACTATAGTGGATTGAACCAGGATGCCAACTATATTTTATGTTGTTGTAGGTAATGCCACAATTTACGAACCTCAAAGTCCATTTCCAAGAATATTTTATAAATGGGAGAATATCTTGTCTCAGTTTAGAGAAATATGCGACTGAGATAATATGGGGTTTTTTCAATGCCCACTCTTTCTCTGAGCTAGGAGGGAACTTGGGGACCATTCCAAGGAGGTATCATAAAGGACAAGAGGCTTACCTGGGATGTGTGGGATCATGACCAGAGGATTAAACAGATACTATTTAATTTCATCAAATGTAGCTCAATTTACTTCTTCGTACTAGTGCATGGTATAATTCTTCATGATCCTTGAGAAGGGCCTACACTTGATAGCCAGATTCACATTGAATTGACATATATAGGATAAATAGACTTGAAGGAATCATAAAACCTAGAGGTTATGCATAGGATGAATACTTATAATATTTTTCTTCTTATATAGATTAATCTTAATTCCTCTATACCTGATAATGAATCCAAGGAACCTTTTAGAGGTTATCCCGAATGCACATTTCATAGCGTTCATTTTTAGGTGGTGTGACTAGTGGAAGCTGAACACTTTCTCAAATTCCCAGAGATATTTCTAATGCTAGTGATATTTAACTAAAAAATTATCCACATAAAACTACACCAATGTCCTAATGAGCGGTTTGAAGATATGGTTCATGACACACAGGTAGGTATCCCTAGTATACTTTTAAATGAAATGGATTACTCCATAATATAAGGTTCCTTGGGGGACTTTGAAATACTTGGTATCCTCACCCTCTTGGAAAATATGAATTTTTTTATTTCTATAATACCCATCCATAAAAGAGAGATATTAGAATATATTTGTGGAATCAATCAATAGTTTTATTACCATAAGGGGAAAATTTTCCTTTGGGTAGTGGCAATTAGGGTCTCTAAAGTCGATGAATACCCTAATTTTTTCATTCTTCTTCCTAATCGGGATGATATTATCCAGCCACATGGGGCCCTAAACCTCCCTAAAAAAGTTTCATTTGATTATCCAATTGAATTTATCCTTGACCATGGCACCATGTGTGGGGTTTATTATTTTGGGAGGCTGTTTGAACCCATGGTGGCTTGATGGGTGGCCAAGGTGATGAAAGGTCACCCAGAGACCAAGTCCTATAATATATTTATTGACCTAGGTGAACACATCTTGGTTCCATTTCATGAAAGACACATACAACTACTTCTCTTCTAGAGACATAATTTTACTCATCAGTGTTATCTTGAGATCTTCCTCTCTATTGAGATTAATCTGGGTCAGTTCATCAACTATGTTGGATACACCCTCTTTAAATGATAGAGGGTATTCATCCAAATCCTATTTATCACCTGAGGTATGATGGTTAGAGGTAGGGGTGACTCTTCTAGATATGTTGATCTGGTAATGGTGCTAGCACCATCTTTGGAAAAATGGAATCCTTAATGACAGGTTCCTGGTTCATGAAGATTGTGTAAATTAAAACTAATGAGCTTATTCCACATGGTTTCTGACTATGAATCCCACCATTGATGTCGAAGCAATGGTGACGAGTGTATTTCCATTGAGTTAACACTACATTTTGGAATATGTGATGATGTCATAGATCAATAGAAATGGGGAGGACCTTTGTATATTCCATAGGAGTGGGGATTTCTTACACTAAAAAATCCTATCTCACATAGGAATATGAGTTAATATTTGAGAACCTCATTTTGGTGATGATGAAGAAGATTCCCATATATGGGTTCATGGGCTCTAACCGGTGAATCAAAATAATGAATCTATCTTTAAAATATTCCATGGGATATTCTATAGTGGCTATCAGACCATTGGGGTCATTAATACACTCAACCCCATCGGTATTGATCAATTTTCCTCCCATTTTTAGTATATGAAATCTAGGTAATGGGTCTCATTAGAGTTGGAAGGATAATCATCTCCTTGAAGTGACCCTACTCATCCATTGAGTGAGTATTTGATAAATTAATGATATGAAGAGGGACCACTATGTGCAGATGGATCCAAGGAATTACCAATAAAGAATTATAATCTATATCCTAGGAAAATACCATAAAATCATTTATTAATACCAAACCACCGAACTGGGTCTTCAAATGAATATTGCAATGTGACTTCTTATTTCTCTTTTCATACCCTTGTATTATCAGGTTATAGGGAGTTAGGTAGGATTCTATAATCCCCAGATTATGGAGTGTGTGGGTCATGATAAGATTGATCCCAGAGCCAGTATCCACTAGTAAATCATAGATTTTGAAACCAATAAACTAGACTTTGACATGCAATAGGAGGATGTGACCATGAACAGTTTCACCCTCATCTTCTCTGAAGAAGGAAATGATGTATTTACATTCTTCCCTCTCAGCTTCCTCCACATTATAGGACTTCATAGTAACTACCTCAGTTTTAAATTTTAGAGGTCCCTTAAAGGAATCAACAAGGGTATCACACATCTCTTTTGACAGGTGGCAAACATTGAGGATTGAGAGCCTCACTGGAATACCAGTGTGGTGTTTCAACACATCATATTTCTAGGAAAGGGGATCATTCTTACTTTCTAGGGGTATGTATTTGATAGGGAGAGAAGTGAGAATAGTTGATCGAGGAACTCGTTCCTATATAATTACAACCATATTATTCTATAGATTGGATGAATCAAATTGAGCACTAGGCATATGAGGTTGGGAATTTTGTGGTTGTGGGTGAGAATGATGCTATTGTGGTTGATCTGTACTATCAACCAACATAGTTGGATATAGAGGCACACCTGATGGAGCATCCTGAGATGGTTGTTCTTGTTGATCCCTATGTGAGGATTTCTATCTTGTCTCAATGGCATGAATAGTCTCTTCTAGATCACTGACTCGGACGTCCGACCTATTGGAATGGAACCTGCCTCTTCTTTGATGGAATAGAACAGAGGTAATTTAGGGTAGACTAGGACACTCCTCATCAATGAAAATTTAAAAAAGTTTTACCAGACTTTCAACATTCATAGAAGTATGTTCCTATTCTTAATTAGTATAATATTCTTGGTTGAGATGAATTCTATGAGTCTCTCCTAATTCAGGAGGGATGAAGTAAATAAGGGTTAATACTAGTTTTGGACCCTATGAGGGACTCAGTTTTACTTAGCATAATCAAAACCTATTCTTATGAGACTTGTAAGGTCATGTTACTGATGAAGTGGCTAGATTGGACTTGAAAATCCTAATGGGTGGCAGATTGCTCAAACAGGCTTAGATAATACCATGGGTATGAGTGGTCATCTTATAGGCTATCCATTCATTATACTTCTGAATACCTGACCTGAATCATGTTTCCATTTGTTAGATTCCTTATCACTATGATTGAGATTAGCAGTGACATGCATTACCTATATTGAGATATCACCCAATGTGACCATTCCATGATCCACTTGGTGCTAGATCAAATACTTGAAGATGAATCACTATTTGATGTTGTTTCCATAGATCCAATTATATGAGATAAAGTTGTCATGATTAGTGAAATTATATTCCTCAAGCCTCTTATATTTAGGCATCTTCAATATAGTCTTCCCTAAGGAAAAAATGAATTAATCCAAGACCTATTCATCCTTGAAGGATTGGATATTCATTCTCTACTATGTAGAAGGGATCTTGGGTGCACATTATTCTTAATGATTTTGGGAGAATATTCATGAAGATGATGTGCTTGATGAGGTAGTATTCAGTGAGTCTTATCTGGATGATAAGTCTTTCCTAGATAATGAGGCCTTTATAGAAGATATTCTTGAAGGTTGACTGAATGTGAGGCCTCAATCTGGATAGTGGAACCTATCTCCACCTTCACATGAATTCATGTGGGGGATGAAAGAGTCAATGGGTGTGACCATTTCATGGTTTTCTGAAAATATTCTTCCAGGCATTGAGCTCTGTTAGAGAAATCTCAAAACTCTCTCAGATATCTTAGAGATATGAGGTTAGGGATTGACTAATCTTTTAAATTCCCCACACACATCATCTATAGTTGTTCCTATGAGAGATTAATATCTAGGTAGTATGTGAGTATCTTCCACTGGGCTATGAAGTTAGAAACTCACTCATCATACCTCTTCTTGCATTTTGAGAGGTCAATGATGTGGTTTTACACATGGTGGAGATGAATTGGTTGAGGAATTTCTTGCAAATATCATCACAGCTGAAAAAAACCTATCGGTGGCTAACTATACCAGAAAAAATCAGTCCCTTCCAAAGTTTGGATGAATTATTGAAACTTTACAACCTCCTATTTCTTCAGATTCCCATGTATTATGCCACACCTCCAATAAATTTGGGACAGGTTTTGTAGTAGATCATCCATACCATTGAATGTGATAAATCTTGGATTCCTAAATTCTATCAGTGATCACATCTAATCTACCCATGCTAGATATGGATTCACCAATAGTGGTATCAAAAATTTCTTCATTTATAAAGCATTAAGATGGTCAGTGATAGTAGCTATTATGTTATCTTGATGAGGGTTGGTGGTCACAAATGCCCTAACTGGTCTGGAGACTCATGAGGCACAATGATCATAGTCCAAAGTAGGGATGTATTTATTCTCAGGTATGGTAGTCATGTCATATCTTGGCTACTTACTAAGGCTATAGACCTCTACCCTAACTAGATATGAAGAACATTCTGACTACACTCTGGGTTCTCGGCCAAGGAGAACTAACTGCTTGGATGGAGGGGAGATGAGGTTTTCCCTAAAATTTTCTCACCTTGGGAAATTCTCATAAATGATATTGGTAGTGAATCTATTTTATCCCTTGAGTTCCTAGATAAAATAGTAAAATCTGGAATCTAACTCAATATCTGGTGTAGCCTTATACAGGCCAAAAATATCGAAAGTTCCTTTTCCTTTGTTGATATGTTAACATGTGGGCAACAACACCTCATTTGGGGGACTCCTAAGGCCCATCATTTTCCTCTTTTGGTGGTTATGGCTTCCCACCAGAGGGTCTTCCTGATACTACATCTCTTATTATTGTATTTTTTCTCCACCACATATAATTGTTTCATATTGGTTTTTATGATCATCCATAGGGTTGATTTTGATGATGTTCACGATATCAGTGGTTGGATGTATAACTTCATCATTAGAAGGATGGATGACCCGATGATCTTGTTTTTTTACTTATAAGGTGACTAAATTAGTGGGTATCATACTACCCCCATCCCCTAATTTTTACATGGGGATATGCCTCATGAATGTTTTGTTAGGGAACTATGAGGCTCCTAATGTCGGTCCACAGAAATTTATAATGTAATCCATAGAATTAAAGGCACTAAGCTACTGGGAGACCTGTGATTTCAACCCTTTGTCATTGCTAATGGATAGTCTTGAGATGCTAAAGGATCCCTAGGTAGACCAATTGATGATATCATATGTGTATGAGAATCACCCTTATATTACAGAAGAGAAATGAGGCATATCCCTTGGTGGGGGACTTATGGAGTGTAAAGTGCAGGGTAGCAGGTGGACAAAACATAATATGTAATTGGATGATGGAAAATATCCCCTAAAAATACCCCCTTCCTTATTTTCAATGTTTGGTTCCTGGTCACCCTAATATCCCTTCAGTGCTTGTTGGGAGATTGGGGGTGGTAGTAAAGAGGACCTTTTCTACTATTGGCTCTTTGGAAGAGTAGGTGTTACACAAGCCAACCATCCCTAAAAAATTAGAGTGTCATTCTAAGGTGGGGAAAACTTTATTTCCATTTCCATATAGGATGGGATATCAATGGTTTCCTAATGATTGGGATAGACAAAATCCATTCATGGATCATCAGAATTTTCACCATCTCCCAAGGGTTAAAACTCGGATCCTAAAATCTCTATCATTTAAAGAGTGGAAGTGAAAATGAAGTAAGCTCATGGTGGTGGAGATGGTTGAACTATGTTTCTTTGGAATGGGGTAAAAACATCCTCCATGTTCATGTACCAGTGGAGGGATCTAGGGAACTAGTGGAACTCAGCTTCTTGGATGGTAAGCCTTAGTCGATGGGATTCTTCCCTAGGTTCTAGTAGTGGAGGTAGAGTTTCCTCAAATGAACTGTATATCATCTTCAACTCTAAGAGGTTAATAGTGATGTGGTGATTTACCTATTCTAATATTAGGTGGTGTGTGAGTTCTTTGAGAACAAGTCCCTAAGGGTTGCAGGGATTCCTTTCACATGTTTTGTGAATGGTGTCGTGGGTATAGCCCCCACTATAGTCATGCATCCTCCTACCCTGGGAGGGATATATGTGGTAGGAAACATTTAAAGTAAAATGAATAACTCTATATTGATTGGTGTTATTTTGGGGATGACCTCCATTACATGATTCTTCATCAGGGGGTAGCGCATGGCAATTTCTAGGGGCTCCCATGATGGGGAGAGTTAACCTAGCCCACTTGGTGGGAAGATGGGGTCTTGATCCTAATCAAAAAAAGAAGGTACCCCACGCAGTAGTTGTGAGGGTGAGATGATGTGTGCTGGCGGTGGTAGGGGGAACTTGAGCTAATAGTGAGGCATCATATTGGGTAGGGTATGTGTCCTTCCCTCATTATCAGTTCCTAGTGTTTTGTATTAGGGATAGTGGAGCAGGGATTGGGTTGACCTACTCATTGCCCTATGAGGTCGGTCAAAATTGTCATCATGATCGAGTGGGATCCCTCCTAGACAGATCCCCAGTTTTTATATCCATAGTCATGACCCACACATCCCCTACCTCCTCAGTGTAGGGGAGTGAGACATTGGAAATTTATGGAGAGAGGCTCCCAAAATAATTTATTTTGGTAACCAAGGGATTATTACCCCTACAAAACTATTGGGGGTGGCAATGTTAGTACGATTTCAATGCCTATAGATCATGGAAGGCTATATCCTTGGTTGGGATGGCACCTTATTGTATATACCATCACATGAGGGAATTCATGACCCCCTATTTAATAACTTTGGAAGGAGAAACAGGGAGCGGGAACTCGATATATTTTAGGTGGTGGTCTTTGTGGTAGTATTGTAGTTTTGTGGTATTTCCCCAACACTAGTTCTATCTCCCCCATGCCTACAAGTGGTGGGTTGTTGAAAATTTTCAGCAACGTGAGTCATATATCATGCATGAAGTCAATCATCAGTACAGGTCTAATTAATTTGATACCCAACATGCCTAACATTATCCATTATCTTATAATATGAAGTATCCATGTCGATGAAGTCTTAGACTAATGATTCTTAATGTCCTTTATTTCCCCTCAATTATAGAAGAACAATTTCATTTTGAGCCCAACATGATGGTTTGGTGAGCCTAATAACGAATGTCTAAATCTGGAGACATCCAAATCTGTTGGTGTCCAACATTACTGATCTAATCAAGGTTTATGGAGAATAGATTCACATCGGGTTCACCATTTTGTTTTCTGATGATTTCCAGCAGGGCATGTATTGAGTTGGTGATGCACTTCTCTTTCCCTGCATTCCCACTTTCCAAAGATAGGTTTCATCTACCACCATAGTTGGTGATGCTGGAAATTTGATCAAAATAGGATAATGGGATGTCAATTCCTCATTCCATAGATTCCTAATTGGAGTTTATTTCCTAGTCTAGTTCACCCACATAGATGTTATTCATGTCTATGAAACTCATTTATGGTACCATATCTAGGTGGGTTTTGGTGAATTAATCTGTTTCTGTATTAATAGGGAAGCGATATTTGGATGGATTTGATGAAAACATTGGCCACATTTGGATATATGTGGATGTTGGGTGTGATGTGAACCAGTAAAGTATTCCTCTTTTGAATTCAAGGGAATCCCATGTATGAGGAATATTAGGTGGATGGACTATGGAATCCCATGTCTCTCATAGTTTAATTTTCACAAGTGGTGTAAGATTTCGAAGGCTCTTTACCCCAGTCATTCCATGTTAATTATATGGGGTAGAGGTTATGGATTATCTGGAGGGGGTTCACAGGTTTAGGGTCTTGTGGTTATAGGTTGTTCAAAAATTTTAACATCTTGTGGAGACAGGTTGGTCATATATTTAATGTACCATGGAGAAAGGTTGGTCACATATTGAATGTCATTTAGAGGTAGGTTTTTCAATGAGTAAACATCATTTGGAGATATTTTGGTTATAGATTTAACATCATGTGAAGAAAGGTTGGTGGTGGGGTTTCAATGTGTTCCCTTATGGAATATGATCACAATTATAGTTTTTTCCTTCCTAGGGAAGTCATGCAGACTTGATGGTGATGATGGTGTATCAGGATTGAAACTTAGGGAGGTATCCCAGTTTTTTTTGGATTGGACCTCATGGAAGGTGTGCTATGTACCCTGTTATAAGATAGGTAACAAAACCCACATAGTTTTATGTCACAGTTTAAGGTCATATGATAGGATCGTTCTATGAAGTTTATCATCATATAGTAATGACACTCACATCATGGAAGGAGTGACAATAATGGGTAGTGTGGGGATTACACATATGGTATTCCCTTTGCAGGTGTCTCATCCCATGGTGGGGAAGGAACACTACTAGAAATTTAGGCTATAGCTGCAGTTTCAAACCATGGCTATAAGTCCTAAAACTGTGGCTATAGGTTATAGCCACGGTTCAACGAACTGTGGCTGGTAATGGCGTGACTACAGGGAAAGACTTATAGCCACGGTTTGAAACCCTGGCTATAAGGTTTTATCCACGGTTTGAAACCATGGAAAAACATTAAGCCGCACAAATCCTATATCCACGGTTCAAAACCGTGGCTATATAGATTTAACCACGGTTTAAAACTATGGCTTTAGGCCTACAACCAAGGTTTAAAACTGTGGCTATAAGGCTTCACATTTCATAACCCCCCCCCCCCCTTGAACAGCCCCCCTACACCCCTGGGCAGCCACCTTGCACCCCCTGCACCCCATGCCCCCCTGTACAGCCCTTTCACCCCCTGCACCCCCATGCCCCCTAGATAGCCATTTCACCCCCCTGGACAGCCCCCCCCCCCCCCCTCACCCCCATGCCCCCCTGGACATCCCCCTTGCACCCCCCCTAGACAGCCCTTTCACCCCCTGTATATCCCCCCCTGCACCCCCATGTCCCCCCTGGACAGCCCCCTTTCACCCCCCCTGGACAGCCCTTGCACCCCCTGGATAGCCCCCCTGCACCCCCATGCCCCCCTGGACAGCCCCCTTGCACCCCCCTAGACAGCCCCCTTCCCCCTCCCCACTCCTACAGTAGCCCACCACCCCACCCCTCCCTACAGCCCCCCCAGGCAGACCCCCCCTTGACAGCCCCCTTTCCCCCCCCACTCTGGCAGTAGCCCACCCTCCCCCCTCCCAGCATCCCCCCCCCCCCTCGTGCAGACCCCCCAACACACCCCCACCCCACCTTGCATACCCTCCCTGGACAGCCCCCTTGCACCCCCATGGACAGCCCTTTCACCCCCCTAGACACCCCCCCTTGGACATCCCCTTGAACCCCCCCTAGATAGTCCTTTCACCCCCCTGGAAAGCCCCCCTGCACCCCCATTTCCCCCCTGGGCAGCCCCCTTGCACCCCCCCAACTCCTGTAGTATCCCACACCCCCCCCACCCCACCTTGCACACCCCCCTATGAGTCAAAAAAATATTTTCGGATGCTCATGGTGTCTCAAATGAGAGAAGAATGGGTAAGGATTAAAATGGAAAACATAAATGCAATAATGTCAAACAAGCTATATAAGCATAAACTACCACTGTGAGTTTTCACAGACAACACACCTCTATTAGAGGGGTTTTATTACAAAACCATGACTTTTTTATCAAACAAAACAATTATTTTAACTAAAACTTGATCAATAATTTTAATTTAATATAAAAAATCAGAATCAAGAAGGCAGCTAAATGCAATTTAAAAAATTCTTGAATTAAAGAGGCTAGGAGAGGGCTCACTGCCAGCTGTGTTGGAGGGTCCACCTTGGCTGCTGCCCTCTTCCCAATCCAGGAATAAACCTTCCATGGTCCTGGAGAGTCATGTGCGCTATCATCATGTTAAAAACAAAATCTCACACAAGTAGGGAAGAAAGAAATCCATGCTTCCCAAGGTTGCTTCAAAATCCAGAAGTGCATGCATGAAGAGTCCATCCAGACTTGGAGCTAAATTGGAAAGGACAAACTGGTTGAGAAAATTTTCTCAACCCAACAGATCACATTGATGAGCGAGGAAATCCACCTTAATCCCTAATTATTTATTATTTTGTGTTATTAGTGTGCCATACAATGTAGGGAATTGAAGGTGAAACTAGTTCTCAAGAGGAGAGAAAATGAAGGGAACTAAGCTGGAATAACTATTCCAGATCTGAAAAAAAAGTCACAATCTTGGTATAATTTATCAAATGGTATTCCAAAGAACATAAAAAGGAAATATCTTCCATAATGGAGTGAAGATAGTGTGTCTCCTCGATGGGGAGATGAATGGAGAATACCCTTGAGATGCTTCCAGACTTATTTATTCCATGCAAATCTGGAATTTCTGGAAAGTGATTGAAAAAATAATTGATGAGGTATGCATTTCTCTCATCCCTGTTAATGACCAAATAAAGTCTGATATTAAAGAGGATAAATTGAATTAATCAATGACAAGAAGTTGAGGAAATTTGAGATCTCAAGGATGATTTCTAAAACCTGCTACATGTACTTGAATGTTTTCAACATGTGTATTGAGATGAGTGCAAGATCTCAGGTTGTAATTCCAAAAAGAATGAAGATATCAATTTTCATCATTTGGTTTCAACTTGAGGACATATTAATAGCCCCTAAATGATTCATGGGAATTAGAATCAGTTGGTATCATGTTCAAACCCCTACCCCCTGCACACCCCACCCCTGCCCCCCGTGCACACCCCCCCCCCCCCTGCACACCCCCCCTACCCCCCCCCCCCGTTCACACCCCACCCCTGCCCCCTGCACATCTTGGTATGATTTATAAAATGGTATTCCAAAGAACATCAGAAGGAAAGATATTCCTTGATGGAGTGAAGATAGTGTGTCTCCTCGATGGGGAGATGAGTGGAGAAGACCCTTGAGAATCTTCCAGACTTATTTATTCCATGAAAATCTGGAATTTCTAGAAAGTGATTGAAAAAATAATTGATGAGGTATGCATTTCTCTCATCCCTATTAATGACTGAATAAAGTCTGATATTAAGGGAGAGAAATTGAATTAATAAATGATAAGAATTTGAGGAAATTTGAGATCTCAAGGCTGATTTCTAAAACTTGCTACATGTACTTGAATGTTTTCAACATGTGTATTGAGATGAGTGCAAGATCTCAGGTTGTAATTACAAAAAGAATAAAGATATCAATTGGCATCATTTGGTTTTAACATTAGGACATCTAAATAGACCCTAAACGAGTCATGGGAATTAGAATCAGTTGTTATCATGAACACACCCCCTTCCCCCCTACGCACCCCATCCCTACCCCCCTGCACACCCCACCCCTGCCCCCCCTGCACACACCCCCTGCCCCCCCTGCACACCCCACCCCTGCCCCCTGCACACCCCACCATTCCCCCCCTACACACCCCAACCCTGCCTTAATGGAGTGATTTATCAAATGGTATTCCAAAGAACATTAGAAGGAAATATATGCCTTGATGGAGTGAAGATATTGTGTATCCTCGATGGGAAGATGAGTGGAGAAGGCCCTTGAGAAGCTGCCAGACTTATTTATTCCATGAAAATCTGGAATTTCTGGAAAGTGCTTGAAAAAATCATTGATGAGGTATGCATTTATCTCATCCCTGTTAATGACCAAATAAAGTCTGATATTAAGGGGGAGAAATTGAATTAATCAATGATAAGAAGTTAAGGAAATTTGAGATCTCAAGGATTATTTCTAAAACCTTCTACATTACTTGAATGTTTTCAACATGTGTATTGAGACGAGTGCAAGATCTCAGGTTGTAATTCCAAAAAAAATAAAGATATAAATTGGCATCATTTGGTTTCAACTTGAGGACATATGAATAGCCCCTAAATGAGTCATGGGAATTAGAATCAGTTGGTATCATGCACACACCCCCTGCCCCCCTGCACACCCCACCCCTGCCCCCCTGCACACCCCACCCCTGCCCCCCTCCCCCCCACCCTGTACAGTCTCTGGTGACTCATGCTATAGAGCTAGTTTACTAAATATTTTATTAGATTGTTCTCGTTTAAGGTGGAAACATTCTAAATTCCATGACTAGACATAATCAGGTGTTCTATCTCCCACATCCACCACCCTTTCCATGTATTATAGGCATGTCGGATGCAAATGATTGGATAGACAACAACAAGTGCATTTTTTATTGGGTCCAGACATCTGTGGATCAGAGAGTGATGCTAGAGACCTCCATTTTCCATAAATAAACCATTTGATGGTGGAATACCATTAATCAAGATAGAAGACATATGTGGATGAGAGATTAATTCTAGAGACCTCCATTTTCCATAAATAAACCATTTGATGGTGGAATACCATTAATCAAGATAGAATACGGGATGATCATTCATAGAAAACATTCATGGAGGTTTTCCATGAAAAATAAATTACTAACATGATGAATTTGGACTATTACCATGTGTTTATAGAGATGTAGAAGAGCCTTAGAAATGTCTTTGTGTAATCTTCTTTTTTCATAGAGATGCTATGATGAAGTTGGACTATTACCATGTGTTTATGGATCCACTTTCACCTTTACTTTTTGTGATTTGCATGGAGTTTTTCCCGTGCATCCTGGAATGCAGGAGGCTGGGAGCTGGTGAGGGCTGGAGTGGCTGGTGCGGGCAGGAAGGAAGGAGGAATGGGAATGGAAGGGGGCTGGTGTGGGCTAGAATAGGTGGCAAGGGGCTGGTGTGGGCTAGATTTCAGGTGTTTGGGGGCTGTTGGGCATGTGGCAGGGGCTGGTGCGGGCTGAGATGTAGGAGGTTGGGGGCTGGTGAGGGATGGAACTGGTGGTTGGGGCTGTTTTGTAGGTGGAAAAGGGCTAGCATGAGTGTTTTTTAGGAGGCTGGGGGTGGTGGCTGGTGTGGTGGCTGGTGCGGGCTGGATTGTAGGTGGCTGGGGGCTGGTGCGGGTTCGAATGCAGGTGGAAGGGGGCTGGAATGATGGTGGAAGGGGGCTGGTTGCAGGTGTTGGGGGGATGGTGCGGGTTGATTCGAAGGTGGTAGAGGGGCTGTTGCGGGCTGGAATGCTGGTGGTAGCGGGATGAAATGAAGTTAGAAGGGGGCTGGTGTGGGCTGGATGTGGCTGGAGTAGGTCCAAATAACGGCATTACCGCAGTGTGACCGCGGCGTGACTGCGCCGTGTTGGCCCGGTCCAGTGACATCCGTGGGGCAGCATCTTTCGGCCAGGAGCGAAGGGAGCGGGAGGAGGTGGGGAAACATTCTGGTCATCTCCTCACCGACAAAAATTGTGATTATTTAGTCTCAACATTGATCACAAGACTCATGGAATACTATCACTGCGAACCGCCACGGGGTGTTGTCCTGGAGCAGGGTCAAATCATGGAATTATTATGGCGTGACCACGCCGTGACCATGGTGTGACCACAGCGTGGCTGCGACGTGTTGGTCCGGTCCAGCGACATCCATGGGGCAGCATCTTCTGGCCAGGAGCGAAGGGAGCGGGAGGAGGCGGGGAAACATTCTGACAGTCGCCCCGCCGACAGAAATTGTGATTAGTCAGTCTCAACATTGATCATAAGAATCATGGAATACTATCACTGCGAACTGCCGCGGGTTGTCATCCTGGAGTAGGGCCAAATCACGGCATGATTGCGGCGTGACTGCGGCGTGACCGCGGCGTGACTGCAGCGTGACCGCGGCGTGACCATAGCGTGACTGCGGCGTGACCGCGGCGTGACTGCGGCATGTTGGCCTAGTCCACCGACATCCGCGGGGAAACATCTTCTAGCCAGGAGTGAAGGGAGCGGGAGGAGGCGGAGAAACATTCTGGTCATCGCCCCGCCAATAGAAATTGTTATTAGTAAGTCTCAACATTTATCACAAGACTCATGGAATACTATCCCTGCGAACCGCCATGGGGTGTCATCCTAGAGCAGGGCCAAATCACGGCGTGACCGCGGCGTGATTGTAGCATGTTGTATCGGTCCAGCGACATCTGCGGAGAAGCATCTTCTGGCTAGGAGCAAAGGGAGCGGGAGGAGGCGGGGCAATATTCTAGTCGTCGCCCCATCGGCAGAAATTGTGATTAGTCAGTCTCAACATTGATCACAAGACTCATGGAATACTATCACAATGAACCACTATGGGGTGTCGTCCTGGAGTAGGGCCAAATCATGGTGTTGCCACGGAGTGACCACAATGTGATTACGGCGTAACCGCAGCGTGTTGGCCCGGTCCAGCGACATCCTTGGGGTAGCATCTGTCGGCCAGGAGCGAAGGGAGTGGGAGGAGACAGGGCAAAATTCCGACCGTCGCCCCATCGACAGATGATAGAACAGATCAACTATTTAATATGCTATAAAAAGGGATCGCCATAGAAGATTTTAGTGAGCGGCCCAATGACACAACGTATAAAGGGAAGAAAAACGATGAAAAATAATCATACACCCTACACAAACCATTTACAAATTCATTCGCTTTGCCTAAACATGTAAATTTTATTTATAATATTCAAAGCGTGAAAAGGGAAGTGTCATGGTCAAGGCATATGCCTACTCGAGCAATGTCATTTGAGTTAAATGGGTATAATAAGACAATTTTATATTATTCAAAGAAAACAAAAACTAACTAGCCACAAAACAAACACCAACAAGAGGCATATGAAAGTCTCAAACCAAATCTAAACATGATACAAATAACTATCACAACTCTTTGGTTTAGAAGACAATGCACCTCCGTTGGAGGGGTTTTATTATAAAATCATGACATTTATTTATCACACAATTCATTTAATTATATTTAACATTTATTATAAAACTCATTCAGCACAAATCAAATGAAATAATTTAAGTAACTAGATCAACATAACTATCACTGTGAGTTTTCGTAGACAGTGCACCTCCATTGGAGGGGTTTTATTATAAAAATATGACTTTATTTATCAAGTGAAACAATTATATTAAAGAACACTTATTCAAGATATGCAATTCAATATAATTAAACAGAATTAAGAAAGAAGCTAAATTCAATTTAAAGCATTCTTGAATTAAAGAGGCTAGAAGAGGGATCCTACCTCAAGGTGGAACCAAACTGTCCACTTTGGCTCTTGGAGATTTCTAACTAAAATTTTCTACTCCCCCACTGGGTATACGCACCTTCACACACATGCAAGGAAACCTATCCCCTATGCACACACCCTCATGTCCATGAGCATGTGCAAGGGGATCCTTGCACATATGCTTATATGCATATACCAATCTCCACTCACCTGCATATTCATTTATATATATATACATGGGAACAAATAGCCTCATACATTTATAATCACTGCCATGGTTGACTATACATGTAATGGGGGAACCCACATACATATACTTTCTTACCTATGCACACATAGGCGATTCTCCCTTAACTTGGCTACTCGAAACCAACGAGCAGGGATCAACGCACTACACAAAGGATATTAGGAACATTAAAACACATACAGGATGCTACATAACAAGTGAGAAACCAACCAACGGCATTAAATCCTTACCTCGATTGGGAGAACCAAATCCACCTGAACCAACATGAAATGACCCAACGCCCTACTAAAAACATAATATGGAGTCAAAAACACTGAAATCCCCAAATACATGAGGTGTGAGACAAGTAGTGACCATATAATCTTACCTCGGATCAAAGCCGGCAGACTGAATTAATCTAAACCCCATTTTCCCCCTTCATAGAATATAATTACCCTTTTTCCATAGAAAGAAGTAAAAGACCTAAGTGGCCAATGCTATAAAGAAAATAAAATAAAAACTAAACTAAAACATACCTGTCTCCTGTGACTATACATGTCACCGCCCAACATATAAGAACCACAATGCCCCATGGGTCAAATCATGTTCCTGCAAGCAAGGGGGAAATAGATCCATGTTTCAAAATGATACTATCAAATAGTAAATTCCTATTAATTAACAATTATTCTTCCTGTTAATGGTATATAATTAGTTTGGCTCAAGTTTCAACTTAATTTGGTTTTGTTCGATACAAGTTTTTATCCCACCCGATAATAAAAGTTTAATAGAGGACACAATTTCTAATCAAATAGAATATATCATAACAAAAAATGGATCCACACCTATGAATAAGGTTGAACATGATAAGAAATAATTTTTGATCATATAGTATGATGAGTTATAAAAGGATAAACCAAAAAAAAAACGAAAAACATTGAGAGTTCTCTAATTGCTCAAGTGAATATGCAATTTTCAAACAATAATAGACATGTGAAAGAAGAGAAAACCATGTTTCCTCAACATAAATGTTTAGAATGTGAGAAATAATAAAGCGCAAAGAAAATCAAACACTTTTGAGCTACAAAGAAAAGTGCTATAGGGTTGAGAAAAAAGCCTAATAACTTAGAAGTTGATAAACCAACCTTATTACCATACTTGTTGATATAAAACAACACTTGAATGGAAATGTCACATAACACACACTTCACATATATATATATATTTTGAAGGAAATTAATTTTGCAAAATGAATCCTTCATATAGTGTTGTTATTCCATTGAAAAAATCAACATGGAGAAAATACGAAAATACATTCTTGTTAATCACATATCTAAAAAAGTTTCAACACATTTCCCATGAGTTAATATCATATTTATAGGGAACTTTTCATATAGATAACACTTTATAATTTAATAAAATGTGGTTACCCATTCAACTTTATGATATTGATTTTCATGAATTCGTTAATTTAATGTTGAACATCAAATTATCCTGCCAACACTCGAGCTCTAGGTTGACACCCGAGGTATGCCAAACTTGATTCAATAGAGTTCCATATATGTATGTCCATGAATACCATTATCCAAGATGATTTCCTTGACAAGGAACCATGGAAAGGTATATTACCCATTCCATGGACCACTGACCTAACACACATTACCAATTCCAGGGATAACTCTCATCTTCCATGGGTCAATGGACTTTCTGTGAATTCTCATTATAGAAAAGATTACATTACCAAGGAGAATAAATAATGCTAAGTGTGGAGTAACCATTATAGGTATTATATAACCATGCGTCAAGAATAACCAAGATAAAATCCCCTAACAAAACACCAAAACATGAAAAATATTTTGTCATATGACACATTTTTTAATTCATTAAAATTACCAATTCTCATTCCTCATATTCCATTATGTCAAATATCAGTTCTTGTCAATATAACATTGTATCTTTTCCAATTTCATACCAATTATCCAATTACATGCTACATTATCAATTCACATTTCAATTGTGTAAATTCCAATTCACATATTGATAATTACAAATTCTAATTCACATGTCATGAGAAGAAAAAATTCAATTCACAATTCTATTCATTCCTTAATCAATTTATCATTCCAGGTATAATGCACTAGACTCATACCATCCATGATCTAACCCAAGGTTATAGATAAGAACACCTCTTTGGTGGACAAAGGATCATGGTATTCATCACCAATGGACCCAACATGATATGTAGAAGGTCTAACTATGAGGATTTGAGAAATTTCCATAGATTATAAATAAAAGAGGTCACACACACAACATGATGACACTATCATACATGATGCAGATACTATAAAACCAATGAAGACATTAGGGAGATTTTTCAAATCACCCACCTCAATACAAATAATATTAATCCGAAAACATAAAATTTTGATGAATGTAATCCACCATAATCCCATATGGAAATTAATTAATACACCACATCAAGTCCATTAGAAGAATATCAAAGTGGAAAATAAAAGGAATTCACCAATTTCAAACAGAACGCAATGAATCTAGATGTTTGAATCGAAGAATGGATTGAGAGATCTATGATTCAAGGTATCTTACAAATGAGGTAGAAATGAATTAGGGTTGAAATCCTGGAGAGATCTATTCTGGAGAAAGTGAGATTGCGACAGAGGAAGCGAGCTCACCAAGTAGGGTTCATGCTCGGGAGGTAGGGTTGGAGGAGAGATCTCGTTGGAGGAGGATATCTCGTTTAGTGGAGAGATTTGTTTGAGGAGAGATTATACTCCATCCATCCTCCATGAATATGCACCTTTGAATATTCATAAGGATGCCCTAACCCCTATGTATGTGTCCTCATGGGAGTTCGGGCATGTGAGGTTATTCTCCTCAACGAGATCCAAAACACACTATAAAAATATAAGGAACCCAAAAATCACAAAAGCACTAATTAAAATTAGACCAAATAATAAAAATAGAATAAAACTTACCCAAATCTGATGTTGAACTCACTATCTTCGATGGTGGTGGATAAAACTAGCCTCATCATAAGAAACCACCTATAAGAAAATAGTGGGAAAAGAAATGAGATATGATGACTTATTATATATATATATATATGATCATTGTGTCAACCATTCATGATAAATGATACATGAATCCATAACCAAAAATGAAAAAATAATATTCAGATTGATATGTACATCCCAATACTAAATAACATGATCATTAATAAAGAGTAAAATTTCAAAAACACCCATTCATCAAAGAAAAACACATGCCAAAACATTGAATTTACAAAAGCACACTTTCTCCTTAAAAAACACTATATTACATAAGGAATAAAAACACTTTTTTTAGAAACACATTTTTGAAAAACATGGAATGGTGAACCCAGATTCTCCCCCCCGCACACACATCACACACCCAGCACAACCCCTGCACACCCCTCCCCCTCCACTGCACACTTCATGCCCCTACACAAACTCCCTCCACCCCCTACACATTATCCCACACATCCCTTGTCCATGTGACCTACACACCCCCTAAACACCACATCATAACCCCATCACACCCCTCCCCCCTACAATTCATTCTTCCTTCCACCTGCACACACTCCCTCCACCCCCTACACCCTGCACACCCCCTGCACACTCTCCCACACAGCCCCTGCCTCTGTACCCTACACACCCCCTGCACACACCCATCACACACCCCATGCACACCACAACACAACCCCAACACCCCCCCTCTAATTCACACTTCCTTCCCCCTGAACACACTGCCTCCACCCCCTGCACACACCCCCTACCCCTGTACCCTGCACACCCCCTACACACACCCACTGAACACACACCCTCCACACCCCCTACACCCCTTCCACCCCCTTCACACCCTCACACAACCTTACACAACCCCATCAATACCCCAAAACAACCCCTGCACACCCCCTCCAAAGTCTAAAATGAACCACAAACCAAAAAATAAATTAAAGGTTAAATAGAGCCTAATAATTTCATTTGTCTAAAATTCAAATCAAGAAGATCAAGAAGAGGGGAACCAAAAAATTGGATACTCCGATCTACCTAAAAAAATGATTCATTGTGCATATTTGTTTCTAACCACATATAAGATGCTTCATGAAAAACAAAAAATTCAGATTCTATATAACTTCAATATTGTTAAAGATGAACCAAGCCACCCAAATACAGATTCTAGTAGGGTCTAGACAACCAGAATATGCATTGTTGTAAACACTACAAGAAATCCATACCACTTAAGTGAGCTAGATAATTCCTCCCTACTTAAGAACTACCCCCCACCCTGCACAGCCCCTCCCCCTCCCCCTGCTACACCAGACCCTCCCCCTCCCCCTGCATAGCCCCTCCCCCCTATTACACCACCCCCTCCCCTCCCACCTACTGCACTAGCCCCTCCCCCTCCCCCTGCCCTGCACAGCTCCTCCCCCTCCCCTTGCTGCACCAACCCCTCCCCCTCCCCCTGCTTCTTCTATATTTACATGAGAGGTTTTTTTTGGGGGGGGGGTACCAGTAAAGTACCAAACATTCATCAATAAGAGATGAAAGAAATCGTATTTGGCTTGAATGTATCCGAGAAAGCATCCAGACAACGTGAAATGAGAAATTGATTATTGAACAGGCCTGTTAAGGAGGGTTTTTTTTCACTTAAGTAAAATGGAATTCAGGTTTCATTTTAGTTACTTCATATTTTACATGGGCATGAGGTTTGGATAGATCAAGCTTATAATTGGGAAAGATAGTTCTAGACTCAGATGTTGCAACTCTTGTAACTAGTGTTGTGGCTGTAGATCACTCTAAATCTACCCTAACAAATGTCATTTGGTTCTTTAGGGAGAGTATTATTGAGGAATTATTTTGAGAATTAGCACCAAATACTAAACTTGCAACCCTCCTTCACCCACCCTCCCCCTTGAACCCCTCCTTCACCCCCACTACCCCCACCCCTATTATCCCCACCCTACTGCACCCCCACCCCACTAAACCCACCCTATCCCCTACCCCCTCATTCACCCCCACTACCCCCATTACTGTCCCCACCCCACTGATATGAATAGAACTAATATAAAATAACTAATGGGTCCCTAACCAAACTATCTTAAACTATAAAAAAAATATTTAATTTCATTGAATGATATCTCTAACTCTTCTTTGTTTTGTAATTTTTAGAAAAAAACCTTTTTTGGGTTAAGTGTGAACGAACACAATAGATTACCAAAATAGCCACAAATAAATTACAGATAGGAACTAAAATTAAAATTCTAAAATTAATCTTAACAAGTAGTTCAGCCACACACCATAGGATTTGGGAGGATATAAGACACGTCTCGAGATCTATGTGAGAGCTGAAATCATGTGACACCTAAAGCTCTATGTCATCAGTTACTATCACCATTATTCTATCCCCATTTATATCAATCAAATCACTATTTATAATATGCATAACCTCATTAAAAATTCCATACCAATGATACTGAACACCACTTCTCCTGACCCAGTTTCACCTAAAATTCCATTTTCATCATTGAATCAAGAAAATCCAGAACCAACAATAGACAAACCATCATCAAATTCCACATGATTATAACACCCAAAATGACCTTCACCAATGATAACATCAACCAAGAATAAAAACCATGCTGATAAAAATACTCTAACTTAATAAAACTAATCAAACCAAATTGATTCACTAAACTAAGAAGAACCAAAATATATGGACTTAAACTAAACCAAATATAAGTGACCTGGTCCAAATAAAATAGAACATATAACTAATACTACTAGAAAAGATAAAACCAACCTAGTTTAAATAAAGCCTAATAAAATCTATAAGGCTCTAACTAAATCATTGTAATCCAAACAAATTGATTCACTAAAATAAGAACCTAAAGTTATAGACCTAAACTAAACCAAATAGATTTGGACTAATCCAAAATAAATGGAATTAAACTAACACTTCTAGAATAAATACAACCCAACTTAAAATCAAATCATCATAACTTCTAATTTCTAGCATTTTCATATTTAAACTCTATAATACAATCAAACCCAATGAAAATAAGAAAAAAAATCAAAAAAATCATACCTAATGCAGTAAGTGAAAAAAATAAACTCTATCAAAGACAAATGTGACAATTAAGAAGACAATAAATCGAATCAAATGAATCTTACCCAATGAAAGTTGAAGTAGTTATGGATTTGAAATCAAAGAAACCCTTCTCCGTGGAAAAAATCACAGGGCATGTGAGGAATTAGAACCATCCTGGTTCATATGTATGATGTTGTTCATTAGATAAAATCAAAGATAATTGAAACCACAACAACATAAATAGAATAATTATTTGACTAAATAGAAAACAAACCCTAACACACCCTACCGTAGGCCACTCACAAGTTGTGAGTCATGGACCACCCACCGGTGATAATTAGAGGGGCGCCTGGAATGTGTGAATACTAAAAAAACATTACACATTGGTTAGTTGAGGAGGAGGGTGGCCCAAAGGTAGAGGCGGATCTAGAACTGCGTCGGAAGAAGAGGATCACAGGGAGGTTGGGTGGTCGCGTTGTTGGAGGAGGATCGTCCTGAGATTGGGTGGTTGCATTTTCATCGTAGGATTGTCTCGAGGTTGGGTGGTCGCGGCATCAGAGGAGAATCATCCAGAGGTTGGGTGGTCGCATTGTCAGAGGAGGATAGTGGGAGGTTGGGTGGAACCATTGGGTGAGGACGAATGTCAGATGATGATCGAACGAAAGCCATGACGAAGAGTCCACAAGGAAGAGTTCGTGAGGAATAGGATCAAGGTTTCGAGGTGAGTCGGCGAGCGAGAGAGGAAAGCCGCGAGGGAGGTTGAAATTTCGTGGCTAAAGTCACTGTTTTTTAAAAACTATGGTGATATAATAGGATTTAGCCATGATTTTTTTAAACCATGGCTATATAAGTGTGGATAAATCTTAAAATTCTAGTAGTGGAAGTTTCATCCCATGATGATTATACATGGGGAATCTTTTGTTCATTGTAAAGGATAAGAAGTGAGGGTTCATCCGATGAAATTCATACAAAAGGCATCATGTGTTCATCACATAAGGTAAGGCTATAGTTTAACATCATGTTCTAAGGATATTTTCATATGGTTTAACATTTTATGACTAGGATGTTAGGATATGTAGTCTAACATCCTGTAGATCATACATGTGATGGGCCTACACACAGGGAGACCATTTCCAGGTTGGAGAGAATTATACAACACTAGGCCTCTATACCAATAATGGTGGGAAATTTCCCTTGACGATTCCACCTTCAGGGGTTATCTGTCTATTACACATGCACCTATGTGTGGTGTATAACATAAACTCTATAATGGTGAAGTATAAAATAGGGATCTTGATGTTAGGGTGCCTATGATTAGAAGAAAAAGGCATTAGGGTTATTATTCTTAAGAGAAAAAAGTGATACAATAGTCTAGTCCATTCTTGATGAAAAGTGGATAGACATGAGGAGTGATAATACTAGTTTCATGGGAAATCAAGGTGAGGGTAAGCCTGGTTGGAGTGGGGGTAGGGAACTAAAGCATCCAACATGTGTGGAAGTTTTCTCATTGGAATGAGACATCGGGTCAAGGACCTAGAGTTTATTTCATGTAACTCTAAAAATATACATGCAAGTGTGGTTGCATTAATCAAAGGATATATAATAAGGACACATTATGAATCATGTAGGGAAACATTCATGAAATATTAGTTCCATGTGAATCTTGTGGTAATGTGAAGGTATCTTCTCTTGTGTGCACCCACTGAGATTTTAGGAGAAGTTGCATGAGGATATATCAAACACAAAAAAAGACATTTTGGGGTCAATGAAAGGTTATTCATTAAAGTTTTTTCACCATTGGGGGTATATTAGAGGTCTGGAGTTGCATGAAATCATAGAAGAAGGGGTTGCTCAAGAGGGATCATATACTTCAACTTCTAAATGTATATCCCTTGAATGGGGGGTGATTCTCTACTAATACTCGAAATGGGTGATTTTGGTTGAAAACCCCTATCAATGTCGTGAAAAGTTATTGTGAACTACCCATGACTATGACTAGGGTTGGATCATGTAAGGAAGTACTTTCAATGACACCTTTCTCACGTAAATATTTTTCATGCTAACATTTAGGGTTTCACACATGGGTCTAAAGTTGTGTGCCTCTATATTTTTGGTATTTTGTATTTCTAAAGTGACAGGGAAAATTTGTTTATATGATGTCGCATTTTTTTTCATATGTTAATTGCACACAAAGATAAAGAGTTATGTGCAATGAACTGAAGTTGCATTCATTTTCTTCCTTGGATCCAGAATGGTCCCTTGGACCAGGTTGTGTCCGTATTTTATAGAAAACACACCACCTGAGAACTATGACACATTTTTGGTGCCTACAGACCTATAAATTCTCTTAATAAACTTCTTACTCATATATTAATTCCATCTAAAACACTTTCCCACTTAAATCACAAATCAATTCCACATATTCCTTATGAAAGGATAAATCTTGCACAACTCATCCATTACAATTACTTATTCATTAAAAAATATCATATTTTCATCATGTATTTTAAAAACTACCTAAACCTCATATTGGTAATATTTTATGTTCTCAATTCATATTGTGTATAAACTCTTTCACACTGCGTCATTGGTTTTGGGTAGACAACATTAATTTAATTAATGAAATGATAAAAAAGAAGTATGCCTTCTCATGTGATTATCCCCAGGCATATACATCACATTCAATAAGCATGAAACCATTAAGAATCTTCATAAAACTCCCATTATATTACTATATGTTTATCATCATGCGTAAATCATTTCGGGTGCTTCACATAGCCGATTATATGATTCCATCATGTAAATTTATCATACAATGCTTCAGATTATCTCTATAACTCACTTAGTTTTCTTCATGCATGAATAAAATTATATGCATTATATTTCTCATGTTATTCACATAATAATATAGGTTACATGAGTACTATGTTTATTATTATTCTTTTCATATCGGTACATGCTAGATCTGTTCTTACTAAATATTTGAATCCTAAAGAAAACAATTCACAGTTTCTTCCAAAAAAACAACATATAATGTGATTATTAAAATAAAAGGTTCATTGAATCATGTTGTTCATATTGTGATCATTAATCCTTATAAAACTCAACATAAATTCATGAAATCCATTTGAGAAACCATAGAATTTTCTTTTTATATTTATTTTTCTCACTAATCTATCTTAGATTTATGTTAAGCACATTAGAAAAAATGGATAGGGTTGGGGTTGTTTATAAACCTATTCCACTTAATAATCTACCACCTTAAAATAATATGTTCACTATAATTCTCCCCCACCCACTTCCTTACCTATCACACACACTGACCCATATCGTGCTTTGAAACTTTATAAAATCACTATCTTCCGAAAACACGACATCTTTCATAATTAATTCCAACATATTTGAAATTAATGTGATCTCTCGTGACCAATCTCACGGACTAGGGATGTTTACATCTTTCTTGATATGACTTCTAGATGTTGCAGCATGAAATTTTTTTCAAATATAACTTCTCCAAATATTATTGATAAGACTAAATGATCAACCATGATTAGATGGTCTAGAGTATTCCAATTGGATGGCCTAAAATCTTTACATATATTTTTAAATTGAGGAACAATGTTTCGTAGTTCTTGAATCCCACACTAGTTCTCCATTAACCTTCTCTCTACTTAATAATACACTCTGTTTCATTCATTTCTCAAGACAACACTAGGGTAAACACTTGAACACACATTCACACATCCATATGAGGTGAGTGTGCCTTCATGCCCCATGCACGGCACCCGTGCACATCCTATAAGCACTATGCACCAACCATTATTTCTCACGTGTAAGCACCTTCACCTGTTTCTCCACACAGGCTTAGTCAACACTATGTTTAGCCTTAATAATGGAAGTCTATAAATACCCTAATTCCCACCTTTAAAGTGGTTTTATATATTCCCTTTGTATGAATATAGGTTGTTGGCATATTTTTTATTAGAAAACATAGAAATATACCTTATGAGACTTCAATAATATACTTAAAAATCATATATTTTCATATTCCTCATGAAAAAACTCATTTATGCAATTGTTTATCAATTCCTCCTACAAAATATATTTTTAACAACATTAAAAAAATTATTCTTTATTCCAAAATTATGTTATAAACAATGTGTCAGATATTTAACTCTATAGAAACATGTCTTTGAACATTAAAAATATTTAAAAATCTTTACAATTAAAAAAAAATTACTTTTAATCCACATAGTTTTTTGAAAAAAAAATTCTACATAAGCATAATTATGACTTCAATAAAACAATTGGGTTATTCAATCTCCTAGATTGGATTTATTATTGATAACTATTTAATTTCTAAATTAAATGTCATCTTCTCACCCTTATTGTCAATAAATTAAAATATTTAAGTGTGGTAAGGGATTATTATCTCCATCATCATAGTTTCATGATATAATCTTATACTCTTCTAAAACATACTACCTAATTCTCTTGTGAGAAGGATAAAATCACTCCAATCATTACAATGAGATAAAATTAAACAACTCTAAGTCCACATGAGCCATTATTGGTGTAGAAAACAAGCATAATCAATTCTAAAATCAATGTAATGAATAAATTCTAAGTTTTTCATACCGACACTAAAACCTACTTTTAAGGGTTGTTTAAAATATGTTAATATAATATTCTACATAAATATCAATAAAAAATTAAAAATAATTCATGTGTAAAAATTCACGTCCTTATTTTTAGATTTTTTTTCCATCAAGTAATCAATATATCCTTTTATGGTTGATTTTTCAATATAGAGATAATAAAATGTGATCAACAGACCTAAATGATGACATGCATCAATTTCCGAAATTTTATCATCTAGAATTATCAGATACATCCCTATGTAGTACATCCTATATTCATGAGATTAAAACTAAGATAAGGATATATAGTGGTAATTATTATTTTCTCCCCCTCAATAGATTCACTCTATACTTCTTAATCATGTTTGGCTTTCTTCAAGAATTACCTCATAGTATCTTGTGATATTTAGTGAATTTTTTCAAAGAAGAAATTTTATTCCAATAGAAATCCATGATGGATAACAATATAGCTGTAATATTTTCATAGATTTTATTAAATTCAGGTCTAACCTAGAATAAACTCTCCACCTTCAATTCCATGAACTAAAATAAACATAATATATAGATAGAAATATGGTTTTTCTACAGTGATCCTTAGGTAGAGAAATATGGTTGAAATTTTCTTCTCAACATAATAGTGTTCTTAAATGAAGTATGATTCTTCACACTTTCTAGTAATACATTGATATTTTTCTATAATTTATCTATATTCTATGCCTCTTCCAACTGTTATGAATGTATGATTAAGAATTTTTAAGAATATTCACTCTCTTCATTTTTTGTATAGCCTCATTTTTCATAGAAATTTTCTTATCACAAGAAGTCACATGTGACTTTATTTTATTATTCAAGAATTCATCTATTATAGAAAGAAACATCTAGTATTTTTTAGCTAAATTCCTAGAAATATTATGCATTTGACACACATTATTAGAATTCATCAGGCTACCCCTTTCAGGTAACTTTTCAGATTCTTCATTATACATTTATTTCACTAAATTATTTATATTATTACTTTTCTAGATTGATTATTTTTTCATTCAAGATTTTAATCTTTATTACTAATGTTCATTTCCAATTCACAATGGTCCCTAATGTGACCGTTTCTATTACAATAGAATAATATTTTTTGGTGTAAAACCCTTCATATCATTCTTCATTAACTTATTTTGAGTTATTTGTTTAAAAGTCTTCTTATTTTTTTGGCATCCCAATGATGACCTATCATCTTATTTTCTTAATTTATTACATTTTTTTATGGTCTTCTATGCACATTAATAGATGATTTTAGAATGAGAGATACATAACAACACTCATCATGACAATTAAAACTTCTATTGTAGTTCTCAAAAAAGTCATCGGAGCATTCAAAACTATTATTTATAGTGATATTTATTTTATGTGATTTTTTCTTCTCTGATGAAGGTCTTATTTTTTATTAATACTTTCTTCCCTTAAATATAGTCCTTATGTAATTATCATACAATGAAAAATTTTACCAACAGTATATGTTCTAATTCATAAACATTCAATAGAACCAACCATAGAAAACTAATATTGATTTGTTTTTTGTAGAACATTATGACTATTAATGATAGTTTTATACTACTGGACAACACATTTCTTCTTACATAATTTCTTCAAGGAACAAAAATTACTACACTTATTCACATCAATCATTTAATATTTAGTGGATTCTTGAAAATTTTTCTCTAACCACGACAGTCCATATTTTTAGGTTGAATCTGAAATAGCCATCAAAACAACATTAGAAATCATAAATTTATTGGGATATAGAGTTAACTTTTTCAATGATCTTAAAATAGATTTATTATTATATAATATCAAGCTATTCTTGCCACTAGGTTGAGTCTTTTTATCAATAGGAATCTTATCCTAAGTTTTCTTGGAATAACTTTTCAAACAGCTTGAGAAGTATCAACTTATGTCTCTTAAAGATTTTTCAATTTTACTTCTATTTAAAGACATTTTATGTTGATATAAATATCCTCATATTAAACTGATTTCAAGAATTCATCCCACTGAATCGTCATTTTTTTAAATCATATCTTCATCCACCTGATTGTTCTTCTATAAAAAATTTCATAATCCTTAATAATTTTTTTATTTGACCTATATCTAAGAATATTTAACATTCATAGATGTATTATGCACCTTTTCTAGTGCATGGATAACTTTTGTAAAAACTAATTCAATCACATCCTCATACAATCTCTTTTACAAATCTTATTCAAAAAAAGAAATATTTAAATTAAAAAGTGACATTGATTTTTCCTATGATTCTTCATCCATGATTACTCATTAATTATACAAATTTAGAGTCTCTTCCTTAACTATATCATGTATTAAGAGTGTTTGGACAGTTTGAACTTTATTAGATAAATATTTTTTCCATTTCATCAGTTTCCTCTTCCAGTTTTAATTTTTTATCGAGAAGTTACTTGAAAACCATAAATATATAAGTAACCAATTCACTGAGAACTTTCATTGTAAGAAACTAATTCTTAGTTTAAGGTACGAGTCTTTTTTTCTATTTTTGAGTTTTTTTTGAGATAATAGTGAAAAATTGGGCAGTTCTATAAATTTCCAGGTTACATGATGTGTACTTACCAGTACACGCCGTGTACCCTTGTTGTGTGAGAAGGCCATACATGGCGTGTAGGGGTGTTGTCTAGAAAGATATGTTTTACCAAGTACACGTTGTGTACTCTTAGTACACGCATATAGTATATCCGTGTATGGGGGATATACATGGAGTGTGGATATGTTAGCAAGTTAGAGGGGGGAAACCAAGGACATGTCGTGTGTGGCCTCGTACACGCCGTGTAGTCATGTAAGAAAGTCCTTAGTGAATTTTCAGTCATCTTAAGAACAGTAAAATGATACACACAGCATGTAATCATATATAAACGCCATATATATATATATATATATATATATATTTTGCTTAAAATGGGAAATAGACTTGTTTTGAGGTAGAGGGAATAAGGAGTTTCTGGTTTTCACGAACCAAACCTCTATAGATTCAATCCATTCCCGATCCTTCGTCCGAAGTTGTATTCGAATGTCGTTAGATCCATTGGAACCCCCTTGATAAGGCCTTTATTCCTCTTGAACCTTTCATATTGATTTATATTCTAAAACTATTTATAGGGGGTTTGAGATTTTATGCTTGTTGTATGGATATACCGTGTTTTAGACCAAATTAGAGGATGATACTAGAGGAGGATCATCATGCTAGTTCGAGGTAGGTGGTGCATACCTTGTTTTGTGTTTTCATGAAAATTTGGGTGGCGCAGCCTTTGGCACATCTTTGGGTATTTTTGAGAGGGACCCATTTTATCTACTATTGCATATTGAATTAAATTTTAGACCCATGGGATGACTTTGGGAATACCCTATTGCCTAAATTTCTTGAGCAAGGTCCGGCGAGAGACCGACGCTCATTGGGACATTTTGGCCTGGGGTTCCAAAATGGTTATATTTGGTCTGATTTGTTTTTTAAACTGGTATGTTTAATTTGGTAAAGCATGATTAGGCTTATTATAGGCATTCAAGACCTAAATGATACTGTGTGATAGTCGTTGGGCTAGTTCAATTCAACTATTTAGATTTTTTTCCTGTTTATGTGATTTTTTTTAAATGTGATAAATATGTAATTACTGAATTTTATATGCTGGAACCTTTGGGTTATGTTGAGCATGGCCTGAATATTATTGAGCGATGTTGATCACAGGTTGGGCTTGGCCTAGATTACTTGAGTGGTTTGACCATAATATTTGGTGTCATGGTCGTCGGATTGAGGTAGTGTGACTGTCAGGTTGGGCACAACCTAGGTTACTTAAATGGAAAAGCCATTAGATTTGAGCGACATGGTCCCAAGGTCATGATGTGTTAGAGATCTTGTGGCTTGGGTTCTTTATTTAGTGATTACCTCTCACCTGTGACTTGAGTTGTGTGCACATAGTTTGACACCATGATGAGGTATTTTTGACCACTCGTGTGGGTAGAGGCCCCAGATAGTTGCAATTTAGGTACTATTGTTTTGGGGGTGATTTCCTGTAGGAATCCATGTGGAAGGTGAGGATCCTTCACTTGGTAGCGATGAGGCTACCAGGTTATGAGATTGAGGGCAGATATTACTGTTTCCTCTGGTTTTTTATTTGAGGACATACATCACTATTCCTCCGATGATTATTTGAGGGAAGACATTGCTCTTCCTTCGATTGTTATGCCATGGGAAAACGTGAGCTTTTGAGCATGGGTTACTATTGTTTGGGCATGCCATTAGGACGTTGGTACTTGAGAAATGAGATTTCAAAAGGCACATGGTGCTGGGTTATATGACTGAGATTCCGGTGTTGGCCGAAGCAGGTGACACTCCATGGTGGCTATTGAGAACCAATGGAATCTTTTGTTACATTGTGCATCATACTGTTTACTTTCCTTATAGATGCATGCCCGCTTAAACACCTATACTAGGTACACACCATTGGGTGGTATACTACTGAGATTCATCTTACACCCTACACAAGCCCTTCGGGACATGTGTAGACTTTATGGATTTACGTGCATGGAAGAGATCATATTTAGGATATGGATCATATTAGTTGTTTCATGGAGATGGTATAGACCTTGAGGTCATTCCTAGATAGAGTTTAATTTGTTTCATCTTTCATTATGTATCAGCATGCTTACTTTATTTTGTAGGTATTATTGGTTAGCCATGGGTGAAATTGTTTATTGATATGTATAACCTGCTATGGATGCATGTTTTGTTGTTTCATTAGATTTTATAAGTGTTTTTCATCATGTTATTTTTCTTACATCCCACTGCACTTGTTTCAGTATTGCTTCTGCTAGTTTATTTGTTATTGATTGTGCTTCTGCTATGCGGGTCTGGTTCGAGTCTGCAGAGTCTCTTATTTTATATTATACTCAGACCAATACCTTATTTTCCTATGATAGGGTATATCCTCCCCACTATACTAATTTACACCCTCACTGGTAATCAGCAGCCTTTGGCATTTGGGGAGGTACGCTTAAGGTGGTAACACCTAACCCATTTAGCACTATTTGGGTAATTGTTCGAGTTTGGGACGTTACAAAGTGGTATCAAAGGGGGTGGTTCTTGACAGGTATTTAGTAGAAAAATTTTACTGACTACTAATGAGATTGAGATTGATTTTTATTTCTACTAGTTTTACTATTTCAGATATGGTGGATTGAAGATAGGTTGTTATTGAATTGGGTTTCTAGCTTGTGTTTGGGTGCCTGCAGCCCCAGGTATGAGGGATGGACCAAGTTACCTTGGGTGGGAATTACTATTTTTCTTTTTCTCAAATTACATTTTATATGATTTCCACTTTGGTATCTCCCTTGGTATGTGACATTACTGATTGTGATATGTGACCCTTAACCCAATGAGGTAAGGGAGAAAGAAATTGGACCTTGGCTTGGTATGTCAAGGCGTGATTGTTTGTCTTTTGGTGGGAACATTTTTAGGGTATTTCAATTTCATAACTGCACGTATTCTTTATGAAGTGATAATACCATGTGAATAATATCAATTTCCATGCTATAGATGCTTTTGAAATGTGAAAGGTGAAATTTCTAATAGAATTTCTTGTTTATTGCAAAGTCATATTCCATGCTTTAAATTATGTAAAATTGCATGTGGAATGACATTTGGTCTTGGATAGTATGTGAGCAGGTAGTTAATATGACTGAGGTGATGTTGATCACCAGGATTGGGCATCCTGGACATCGGTTTGAGGTAGTGTGGTTGTTAGGATTAGGCGACTCGGTCGTTGATTTAAGGCAACGATGGTTGTCGGGACAGGCATGGCCCAAGGTAATTTTGATACTCGGCTCTGTTGAGGGAGGGTAAGGAGTCCATGAGGCCAGGATGCTGTGGGGAATGGTTGTGGTGGGGGAGAGTAAGGGTAGTTGTTATGAACTGCCTCTTTACTTCTTTCTATATATACACCCTGTATATATATATATATATTGTTGTATACGTGGGTTTTCTGACCATTTATGGTATTCAGTGGGTTCCTCCTAGACGGATTGATGGAATGTCAAGCGGGTGATGGTATAGTGCCATAGGAGCACGATTAGGTTCAAATAACTGAGGGACAGGCAGAGCATGAGCTGCAGGTACAGGCTCAGGGATAGGATTAGGTTCAGGATCCAGTGCAGGTAGATCAGTATCCGAGTTTGGCAGCGTTTGGGTCATGGCTCAATGAGAAACTCTGGTCTAGTCTGGTATGTGTCTTTTAGGGGATCAATAGAGGTGCATGGGGTACATATCCCTCTATGAAATATCTAATGAGGGAGTTCTAGTTGCAGCACCCGCCGATTTTCCAAGGTGAGGGTGGTCCATAGGCAGCTAAGAACTGGATAGAGAGCATGCAGATGATCTTCGAGTATCTCGAGACGCCTCCCGGATGGAGGGTCAAGCTGGCGACGTACATGCTGAGAGGACCAGTGAAGCGTTGGTGGGATGTGCAGGTTCAGGCACACAAACACGAAGGACTGGCATGGAAGGACTTTGAGGACAGGTTTTTTGAGAACTTATTCTAAGAGAAGAGAGAGATCGGGAGTTCTTGAGCCTCCAGGAGGGTGACATGTCCGTCATGGACTTTGTATCTACCTTTACTGAGTTATCTCACTTTTCACCAGGTATGGTAAGTGATGAAACCTCGAGAGTGATGCATTTAGAGGATATATTACGACACGCCATTGAGGTACATGTAAACATCTTCAGGTTGACATCGTTCATAGAGGCAGGGAATCAGGCACTCATAGCTGAGGGAAAATTTATGGAAAAATCCTTTTTGATCTGGTCGGTGGATTCATGTGATGGTTCAAATAGTAGGAAGTGAGGTCGGGATGAGTTTCAGTAGAAAAGTTAGGACAGGGAATTATCTAGTCCACCTCATGGCAGTTCATCAGTGGTTTTCTTTCAGTGTGGGCAGTCAGGGCATGTCTGAAATCAGTGTGATAGGCCTCCAAATGAGTGACGAGCATGTGGAAAGGTCGGACATCTGGAGAGGTTCTACAGGAAGCCTTATCAGATAGCTGGAAGGTAGGGACTAGGACAGACGATGGTGTCCAGGTTCAATTTAGGATCAGTACCAGGTGAGGGTAGCCGAGGCTCAGCTACACACTGAGGATGTGGCAGAGACAGTGTGACCCAGCTGAGGGGCCAGTGGTAGGTGACTAGAGCAGCACCATGGGTAGGTTAGGCATCAGGCAATCGTACTTCAGGCCAGGTGTATTCTATGGAGCTGCCAGAGGATGAGAAGGATAGTGAGCAGACGATGGTCATAGGTACGCTACAGGCATGGATGTGATTTTCTTATTTTCTTTTTGGCATGGCCTGTTGAGGCATGTCCGTTTTGAGTGCACGAGGTGCACAAGATTTATTTGTACTAACTAGATAATGGTCAGTGGTATTGGAACCATTTTGAGTGCGTGATATATTTATTTATATGTATGATATGTGTGGCATCAGGGGCATCAAGGATGCGGGTTACTTGAGGTGTCGTGGTCATCGATGCATCGAGGATACGAGTTACTTGAAGTGTCATGGGCAACAGGACATCGAGGATGCAAGTTACTTGAAACCAAGTTTTTTTTAGCATCCATGGGATGCAGGACCTCGTAGAGGCAGACATCGATGTGGTGTAGGATACGTTTGGGTGTCAGAAATGACACAGGAACACCTGATGAGGTGTAGGGGTGACAAGCCGTCAAAGGAGGACTATGAGTCCAAAAATAGGTTGTTGGACCTTTGCCTGATTTGAGTTTTGGGCTAGTTTTATCTAGAGTTTTTGTTCACCACCCTTGGAAGGGCAGTTCAGGGATGAATTTATTTAAGGGGGAAGTTGGTAAGAACCTAGTTCTTACTTTAAGGTACAGGTTTTTTCTGTTTTTGAGTTGTTTTTGAGATAATAGGGAAAAATTGGGCAATTTTGGAAATTTCCAGGTTACAAGCCGTGTACTTACCAGTACACACTGTGTACCCTTACCATGTGATAAGTCTATACATGGCATGTAGGGGTGTTTTTCGGAAAGATATTTTTAACCAAGTACACATCGTATGCTCTTATTACATGTCGTGTTCTCTTAATACGCATCGTGTAGTCTAGTCATGTATGGGGGGTATACATGGCGTGTGGGTATGTCAGTGAGTTAGAGGGGAAAAACTAAGGACATGCCATGTACGGCCTTGTACACATTTTGTAGTCATGTGGGTAACTCCTTGGAAAATTTTCATCCATCTTAGAAATAGTAAAACGATACACATGGTGTGTACTCATATATACACACCATGTATTTTCTTTTCTTTTCGCTTAAAATGGGTAGTAGCCTCATTTTGAGGTAGAGGGCATAGGGAGTTGCCGGGTTTCATGAACCAAGCCACCGGAGCTTCGATATCTTCCGGATCCTTCGTCTGAAGTTAAATTAAAACGTCGTCGGATCCATTGGAACCCCCTCAACATGGCCTTGATTCCTCTTGAGCCTTTCGTATTGATTTCTATTCTAAACCGAGTTATAGGGGTTTGAGTGTTTATTCTTGTTGTGTATATCTACCATGTTTTAGACCAAATTAGAGGCTGATACTAGAGGAGTATCATCATGCTAGTTCGAGGTAGGTGGTTCATACCTTGTTTTGTGTTTTCATGGACATTTGGGTGGTTCGGCCTTTGGCACGTCTTCAGGTATTTTTGAGCAGGACCCATTTTATCTGCTATTGCGTATTGAATTAATTATTAGACCCATGGGATGCCTTTGGTAATACCCTATTTCCTAAATTTCTTAAGCAAGGTTGGGTGAGAGGCCGACACTCATTGGGATATTTTGGCCCGGGGTACCAAAATGGTTATATTTGGTCTGATTTGTTTTTAAACTGGTATGTTTAATTTGGTAAAGCATTATTAGGATTGTTAGAGGCATTCAAGACCTTAGTGATACTGTGTGATAGCTGTTGGGCTAGTGAAATTCACCTGTTTAGATTGTTTTTCCTATTTATGTGATTTGTTTAAAGGTGATAAATATGTGATTGTTGAATTTTATATGCTGAAACCTTTAGGTTGTGTTTGGCATGGCCTGAATATTCTTGAGTGTTGTTGATCACAGGTTGGTCTTGGCCCGAATTAATTGAGTGGTTGGACCACAGGATTGGGCATCCTGGATGTCAGATTGAGGCAGTGTAACTATCAGGTTGGGCATGGCCTGGGTTACTTGGATAGAAAGGCCATTATATTTGAGTGACATGGTCACAGGGTCATGAGGTGTTAGGGATGTTGTAGATTGGGTTATTTATTTGGTGATTACCACTCACCTGTGACTTGAGTTGTGTGCACATAGGTTGACTCTGTGATGAGGTGGTTTTGACTACTCGTGTGGGTAGAGACCCCTGATAGTTGCGGTTTAGGTACTATTAGTTTGGGGGTGATTTCTGTAGGAATCCATGTTGAAGGTGAGGAGACTTCGATTGGTAGCGATGAGGCTACCGGGTTATGAGATTGAGGGAAGATATCGCTATTTCCTTCGGTTATTTTTTTGAGGATAGACATCATTATTCCTCTAATTATTATTTGAGGATAGGCATCGTTGTTCCTTTGGTTGTTGTTCTATGGGAAGACATGAGCTTTCAATCATGGGTTACTATTGTTTGGGCATGCCATCAGGACATCGGTACTTGAGACATGAGTTGTTAGGAGGAACATGGTGTTGGGTTATATGACTGAGATTCTGGTGTTGGTCGAATCAGGTGACACTCCATGGTGGCTACTGAGCACCAGGGGAAGTTGTGTTTACATTGTGCATTATACTGTTTACTTTCCTTATAGATGCATTCCTGCTTAAACACCTATACTAGGTACGCACCTTTGGGTGGTATCCTACTGAGATTCATCTCACACCCTACATGGGACCTTCAGGGCTCATATAGACTTTATAGATTTATGTGTAGGGAAGAGATCAGCTTTAGGAGCTAGATCATATTAGCTGTTTCATGGAGATGGTATGGACCTTGAGGTCATGCCTAGCTAGAGTTCACTTTGTTTTAGCTTTCATTATGTATCATCATGCTTACTTTATTTCATATCTATCATTCGTTATCCATGGGATCCATTGTTTATTGATATGCATGACATGCTGTGGATGCATGTTTTTTTATTTCAGTAGATGTTATAAGTGGTGTTCAGCATGCTATTTTTCTTACATTCTGCTGCACTTAATTCTATATTGGTTTCGCTGGTTTATCGGTTATTGATTTTGATTCTGCTATGTAGGTATCGTTCGAGTCTACAGAGTCTCTTATTTTATATTATACTCAGATTAGTACCTTATTTTCCTCCAAGAGGGTATAGCTTCCCCACTATACATGTTTACACCCTTGCTTCTAGTCAGCGGTCTTTCACGTTCGGGGAGGTGCGCCTAAGGTGGTAACAATCAACCCATTTAGCACTGTTCAAGTAGTTGTTTGAGTCTGAGAGGTTTCATTAATTATATAATATTTGATTTCAAAAATTGAATTGATCGTCATCATAGATTGAACTTTAATATTCAAAATAATAATGAACTAAGTTCACTAAAAAATTACAACTCTAAGTAAATTCATCTAGTAGTTGATCTTATTTTATCTATGAATTCTTATTCAATTTAATTGATACTCTTTTCTTCTTATTTTTTTAAGTCTTAAAAGAAACAATAATATTTTTAACATTAGGATTAGAGGTCAAATTTTCTATCTAATGATCTTATAAACCTTATTTAAATTCAAATATTCAATTCATATAATTTTGATATCAAAAAAAATTATAGTAAAGTAGATCCAATTAGAGGTGAAACCATTTATATAATACAAATTGAAGTGCCTAATGGATATTGGATTCACACTAAGATGAGGGTGAATTGGGTGTGAATTTTTTTATTGAATTCTTTACATCTCCTTTTACCCACATATAAATCAAACCTCGATCACTTGTTAGGATGATTGGATAATGTACATTCATAATCACTTTTATAACAAGTAAAATGTAGAAATAAAATGTATCACAACATATAATAATTTTATATGGTTTCTTCAAAAGACATACTCTGTACCAAAACCTATGATTCTCTCTAGTTAAAGATTATTCACTACATACTAGTAGTTAAATCTAGGAAAAGTATCATTCTCATCAAAACCAAGTCCCATAGTGTTCCCACTCTATACTCCCACTAGGGATCACAAGTTCCCATATACACAAGAGATAAAAACATGGTCCATGTATTCTCCTATTCTAGAATCTCACTATAGGATTCTATATCTCTTCAAAGTATGATCCAATGATATGAAAGATATCTATCAGCTTCTGACAGATTTTTCACCACCATGAGAAAAAATCTTCCTCCAAAAAAATAGATAACTTGATTTGTTTTTTTACAATATCAATAACTTATGTAGATGATAGTTAATTTTATGACCTTTATCACTATCAAAAGATCTCCAAATAATCTACACCTTCTCAAAACACATTTATTTCTCAAAGATTAATTCCTTATAAATCACCTTCTAACTTCTATATCAAATAAATAGAAAATACTTTTTATACAAGAATAAATCTTTCACAACTCAATATTTACCATTATTTATTTATACAAAAATATTTTATTTTATTCATGAATTTTTAAAACTAACACAACAAAATGTAGGTAATATTTCATATAATGAATAATGATTGTGTGAAAAATATTTTACATTGGCGTGTTTCTTTGTGTAAATAGAACCACTTAACTTAATGTAATGATAAAAATGTAGTGTTCCTTCTCATGTGATTCTCCTCATGCATGTTCATTAGATTCAACATTAATGGAACTTTTAACATCTTCATGAAGCTTAAACAATCCTATTGTTTTTCCATAATGTATTCATATATAATTTCATGTGATTTATGTAGAAGATTCCTAGCTTTCTTCACACAATTTTTTTTGTGATGATTCTGATTAATTTCATAAATCACTTAGTTTTATTCATGCATGCATAAAATTACATGCATTATATTTATCATGCTATTTGTGTAACAATATCGGTTAAAAGACTTACCACTGACCATAAAGTGTCTTTTAGAAAATTAAAAAATAGATTTGGGTTAGGACTTATTCCTCACGAAACCTTGAATATTGTGGAACAAATTCATAGTTTCTTCATGAAACTAATTATAATTTTAGAATCAAAAGTGATCATTCGTGAAACTGAGTTCTTCTCCTTAAGATTATGAATTATTAGAAAAAATAGCACGGATGTATGGGATCCATATGTGAAACTAGATCATTTTCATTACCCTAATTTTCTCTTATTTCTCTCTCTTAGGTTTGAATTAATATCATTAGAAACAAATAGTGAGTGTAAGATCTATTTATATATGTGTTCCACTAAATTAATCTATTGCATCAACATGGTATGAACACCTCCATTATTATCATGGGCACACCACCTTACCTCTTTCATGCATAAACTCATCTTAAGCATAAAAACTTCGAAAAATCATCATATTTTATAAAATGTAACATATTATATGATTCATTCCATTATCATTGATTTTAATAATATCTCAAATGATTAGTCTCAAAAATCAGGAAGTTCACATTTTCTTGATGTTACTTCTACAGGTTAGGAAATAAAAATTTAGGTGAATGGAACTTCTTCGATGAGGCTTGAGGAAGAAGACATGATCATCCATGATCAGATGGTTCAGATTGATCAAATCAGATAACCTATGATATTTTTATATCTTTTTAAATGTAGTAATAGTTTTTCGAATAGAATGAATCCAATAGAGGTTCTATATTAACCTTATACCCACTTAATAGTAGACTACATTTCATTCACTGCTCGATCCAACACCAGGGTCGGTACCCAAACACAACTTCATACACCCATATGCAGAAAAATATATTTGTTTCTCCCTGCATGCCACCTATGTTTATCCTATGGGAAATATATTCCCACCATTACTTCCCTCATAAAGATGAAATCACTTATGCTATAAGTTTTTATGTTTTTCGAGTTGTAAATTTCCACAAGGATTATGAATTTTCAATTACAGGCAGGTTGAATATTCATCAGAGATTCAAAAAATAATTATTAAGGTTTTATTGTGTCAAAGTGATGTTTTTATATATGGAATGAATCTTGGAAGGTATCTCATTGGTTTTGGGATTTTCATAGAGGTTTGAGGCCTGAAACTAGGGTTTTAGGAAGGTGCAGATCATGGTTCACGGTTCGCACATAGTTTGTACTAACCATGATTCCAAACTATGCAGTCCATTTTGTACAGGAGTATAGTTTGAGAAACCATGAAATAGACCAATGGAAACCACTTTGGGTATCTAATTTTATTGATACATGTCACACGGTTGGCACAAGGTTTGACTAACCCTGGGATGAAACCATGCAAGGTGGTGGTTTATGGGTACAGAAGCACTATACATTTGGTGGTTGGTTTTCCAGTCCATGTGGCCTAACCATACACATCATTAAAGAGAAAAAATTAATATTTTCCCCCTATAACCCTTAAAAGGGTTTAACCATATTTTAACCCTCATTTCACCTAGATCTCCCCCATGTGTTCCATTTATCTTCTGCATTCCTCCATGGGAGTTCTCCATTATTCTTTGTCAGAAATGGATGCCTCCAGTTGTGTTGAAAACCTTGAGGCAAGACTTTAACTCTATTAGCCTCCATTATGATCTTTATGTTCTTTCTCTAAGCTTGGTTTCACTAGTTAGGGATTTTGGTCCTGATTAGACCAAATAATGGTAGAATCAGATACCATTGTTTGGGGTTTCACTCTACCTTGGAAGAGGGTGACCTGATAGTCTGTTTGTGCTTAGTCATGTTCTGTTTCAATGAGGTATTCTTTCGTTATGAATTTTTCAAGGGGTTTTAACAAATCCAAATTAATTATATAAATTTATTGACACTGTTGGTTATGGATTTTCATGGGAGTGGTGACTGGGGAACCTTATTGAACTTTTTCATGTGGATTCTAGAATTTACATCGATCGATGAGCATCTAGTGAGATATCCCCTATTATTTATTTTTGTGTTTTATTTTATATTTAATTGTTTAGTGTTGTAATATATGTTTCTAGACTGTGATGGTGAGTTCCATTAGTAGTTATGGACTTGGAAGATAATTTTTATTGACTTAGACATCAGTGAGCTTGGACAGAGATTCCTAGAGATGTTTATAAATGATTTAATTCATACTAAAGGTAGGTAGTCTATCATACCTACCCTAAAGTATTTATGTATGTTTATGGTATTATGTGTAGGTTTGGGATTTACCTTAAGGGAAATTACCCCTATTTTGACTCAATATAAGGAAATATTTAAATTAATTCAATATGGTTGATTTAATGTATGAATTCTAGGGGTCACTAACAACCTCTACATAATAGATTCATACTTTGAATTGAGACTCTCATTGAGATAGAGGATCCCCTATGGGATGCCTGCACTCATGATCTTGACCTATAGGATCCCATGTAAGATACCTACACTAACTTACTCCTTATTAGGATAAAAAATAGAGGTTTCCTTAGTTATTTATTAACTTAGAGAATCCCAAGAGGGATGCCTATGTTTACATGTGAACCTCGAGGATCCTAATTTGGACGCCTCTTCACAACATTAACCTCAGAGACCCAGTGCATGTCCTAATGTTTGACCAAACATAATCTAGTTTGGAATGGATTTGGGTATAGATGGTCATAGGTGTCACCATAAAACCCTCACCAAACATGTAAGCCTCTCAGCATATAGTAACAGTGATGGGTTTAGGCATCCATCCACCCTCACTCTTTTATTTAGGTGATCACTTGGTTACTATTTATGAACTATGATTTCTTGAGGTGTTTATTGGTATTTAGCCGATAAGCCTCATGTGATATGATTTTATGGTGCGGATTACCATATGTACTTCTTGGATATGTCTTATGAGACTAATTTTTGATGATTATCTTTTTGGGAATGACAATTCATTCACTGGGGTTACCCCCTACATAGGGATTTCTAGTAGTGGATTCCATGTTTATCAGTGAACCCCTCTACCTAGTTTCAGTCTGTAGATTCCTATCTACTAGGATATATAGATATTTCTATGTGGAAAATCTTCCCTTGTGCTATATATTCTATTAAAATCCTTGAGTATTGATGTTGATCTCCTCTAGTAATTCCTAGGATACTCCCCAGGGTCCGTTGGATGAACCATTACTGCATTTACCATAGTTATATAGGAATGGGTTTTTTAATCAAATTATTGAATATATTCTGGGAGTTATTTTGGATATAAATAGTATTCTTATTGACTAAGAGTCATTCCCCTTAGGGATCACCCAAGTTTAAATGTCATGATTGTCGATAGAAAAGGATCATGGAATCTGACATTAGTCTAGATTACATGTAGCTTGAGTGGTGTGGCATATATATTAGATCCTTATTTATAGTATGTTTAGTCATTAACTGGAATCCTTCATTATAGTTATTTGACATGAGTAAGGGTGAAACCATGGTTAGGAAATGTATCCCACTATGGTGACATATCTTTCCCAAAGGAATTTATGGTGTTATCTGAAGTAGGTATCGTTGATCTGGATTATAAACCCAAGGATAGACTTTATTAAGCACATCTTGAGTGGGAAGATATCCAAATCAATACCTTATTCATAGTATGTCCATAAAATATGGACCATGAACCCAAGGATCGACTATGTACTTATTTTATTCATACTATTCGACGAATTACTCATATATATATATACATATATTTATTATGATATATATATATATGGTGGAACTTTATTTCCAGTTTTATATTAGTTAAGATGAGAACATTACATGAGCATTATTTGTAAAAATTTTGTTTATTTACTCTCAACATTAAGTTATTATCATTATTTCTATCCTGATGAGTAGCTCACACATATATATATATATACATTTAATTCTACTGGAAATATATGGGAATGATTTGGTAGTTCCCTATTGAGTTTTGTTATCACACCCTGCTAGGGCCACCATTGCACTGGTGTACCTGATAATAAATTCACTTGGTAATAGGCGTAGGTTGAGCTGAGGCCTGAGGAAGATTTAGAAGAATGAATCGAATTTTAATATGGAGAACGGATATGTTGTTTGGCTCATATCATGTAGTAGAACCTTTTAATTTTATATTTCTTATTTTATTTACTCCTATGTTCATGATAAGCTTAGTTGGAGATCAGTGTTTTTTGTGTGAAATGGACGTTCAGGACCTTACTACATTTTATTCTTTATTACATCCTTGTTTAAATTTACTATGTCCATGCTATGATTATTTACTACTATTTAGGATTCTTAGATAATTCTACTACTTCTATTACTTTGATAAGAGGGAATAATCTCCCAATAGACACACTTTAGGTCCATGTTTCTAGTTAGAAACCTCTAGTATATGGGGAGGTGTGCTAGAGGCCTTGTGAACAACTGGATCAGGGTTCCATTTTATTGGAATCTGATCTAGGACATTAAAAAATCATATTAGAGAAATTCATTTTCCATTATATTATTGTTTCATATATGGTTTATAGTAGTATTAGGAATGTTTCATAGACTATGGTGGATATCAGACTATTATGTTGAGAACACCTGTTCCAGAAAGAATTAATTTTTTATTGGGATATAGGATTACTATTTTGATCTATAATGTTACAGTGGTATATGATTTTCTATTTATGTGACACACATGTTGTGTGCAGGTTATGATTTATTTTATATTTATGTATCTTGGATCATTGGAAAGATTCCAAACACTAATTTTGACTCTTGGATAAAAAAGTAAAGAGGCATCTCATGTATTATATTTAGAAAGTAGGGTCCCCATGTTATAGGCCTTTTAGTGAGGGATTTTACTGAAAATAGTGTCCAATTGTTTAAAGTGTCTTCATAAGCCTAAATAGAATTTTACCATATAGGTTGTTATTGGAATTCTACTCAAATGATCCATATTGTATATATTTCATTATGATGGAAGGTCACATGGATCTACAGTGAGATGTTTTAATGTTACCCTAATTACTAAATCCTTGTTCACAAGAGGTGAAGTGACCTGAATAGGTTGATACGGAACATGGTTCCTAGGTTTTTGACCCCTTGTGGGGTGTTGTTTCTTTGTTTTATTATTTAAGGTGTCAATAAAAACCCATATGGTGTTTTCATACATAGCTTGGAAATAATTTCTACTTATCCAAACCGTGATATAGATTTGTGAAACCAATCATTGAGAAGATATTTTTCATGTATTATTGACCCTATACAGTCATATAGTCGGATTCTCTAGTGTGATGTAGATAGTTACCTAAACAGATATAGTGAACTAGAACCCCAAGGGGGTATTAACATATGTGGATTCCTGATGAGTGTAAGTCCATTATATTTTCTAAGTTCATATCATGACCTCTAGGGATGAATCATAATGAGGATGCTCAGAGAGGATCGTGTCCCATATAGGATGATGCTAGATAGTTTTGACCCTTATAGGTTTATGTTTTCTTTACCTTTTTTAGAGAGAGTATACTGACACGTTAGATGCCTTAGGTAGAGATGGCTTTATGGATGATTCCCTATGAGATATGAACTTTTTGATAGACAGTCATGAAAGAAATCATGGTACATAAAAGGTGACCTATTTTTAAGGGGAGTTCTATGGGATCTCCTGGCATGTTAAGAATGGAATAAGATTTACCATAGTTAGATTTTTCTTGTGATGGATGACTCGTGGGAGCATGAGTGGAGTGATAATGGTAAACATTGATTATGTGTGGTACCATATAAATCATAAATTTGTTAGTATATGGGTGTAATATGAGGACTGATGGTTTTAATGAAATGCCACAGGTAAGGTTTCCAGGTGTTGTGATGAAATGAGAAATGCCCCTCTATGTTTGAGGATACATTGAGATAGATTGGGTGCTATGAGATGGTTGACCTATGGGAAGATCATGATCAGCATTATCGGGAGACATGGTATCAGGAGTTAGTTAAAGTCATTTATAACCCATTTGATGTAATAATGGAACAAAAAGAGTGATACAAGTATATTCATAGAATCTTAGTGTACTCTAAGTATACTGATGATAATTCATAATATATTGAAATCAACTTGAGTATGCTAAGATATAATTGGCTATATGCCTAGCTAACTAAATATATTTTTATGGTTTGGAAAAATAACCTATTAAATATATGGTTGAGGTGTGGTAAAAAGGTAATACATAAGGTTGGAAGTGAAACCTTGTCCATTTGAGGGTGGTTATCCTCATTAAAAATTTAATTTAATCATTACTTTGGGAGTTTTTTCCATGGATTTAGAATAGAAGAAAGGTGAAATTTTCATTGATGCTTGGATGTGATTGAGATTTTATCCATAATAGTGGTTTTTTGGGAAGTGTATTTATCTACATTGATCAAGAAAAGGTTTAGATGGTGAAATGACAAGGATTATTCTAATGTGGGGTGTGGTATGTTGGTCTCCATCTTTTGACACTCACATGAGAAGGGTCATGGGACCGTGATACGATTTATTAGATGGTTGTTTGGATTTTTCATGCAGTTGAATAAGTTGAGCTATGTATTACTTGATTCCTTGGTGAATACCAATTATGTGTTCATGTTGTTCCATTATAATAGAATGGAAAAGATTTGGTTTTTTTAGGAAATGTCACTTGGATCCAGTTATGGACCTCAGTGATCTTTCTTAGTGATGGTCAAGGTATTACTTTGGATAAAGTAACTAAGACATAGGTTTATAGGGAGCATCATCTATGAGAGTTGATCATTTTCAAGAAGATTCATCTAGATGTGTTTTTTCTTGAACTCTTACATATAGTTGGATGAGTTCAATGAGGGACTTATAGAGTCATGTCGTTGGGATGAGATAGGTGTAGTGCAAGGGTCATCCGGATCTTTTCAAGGAAAAGCCTATGTAACCAGGTTGATCTTGGTTTATTAGAGTTTGACCATTAGATCTAATCGAGGAACAAGGGTAGTATCCCTCTATGTGATTAGATGTAACAAGTGAGAAATGTGTTAGAAACATCATCAAGATTCTAGGGACGCATTTCTTTTGGAAATTATGATAGTGGTAGTACCATGTCTCAGAATTGGCTATTGAAAAGAAATAACCTATGGTGAGGAGTTCTATAGGACATTTGATTAGTCAAGTGATGACATGATAATAGTTCATCTTAGATGGGCTCGGGTAAGTATTGTCTTGATGCATCGATAATAACTATGAGTGTTGGATTAGGTTTTTTTGACATAAGAGTAGTGTGTTTAAAATGGTCCTATATTTTTTGAGTTGGTAATTTCTAGAATGAATTTGAATTTTCAATTACTGGATAGGTCAAATCTTGATTAGATATTAGAAATAGAATTTTAATGTTTTAATGAATCAAAGTGATTTTTTAGATGTGGAATGTGGATTATAAGGTATCCTGAATGTTTTTGGAGCATCCCAAGGGTTTGGGTCTTGAAATTGAAGTTTTGGAATGGTGTGGCTTGTAATGCATGGTGTACACACAGTTAGTGCTAACAGTGACACCAAAAAGTGTGTAAATTTTTATATAGTAGAATGGTTTGATAAACTATGTGTTGGGATAAGGGAAACTATGTGGAGGTATGATTTTTTTTGTAGATAATTCACATGATTTGACTAACCATGCACTATAACTTTATGAGGTGGAGGTGTATGGGGAAATAATCACTGCACGATTAGAGGAAGATTTTATAGACCTTACGGGCTAACCATGTTCTTCATTAAAGGAAAAAAGTTACAAATTTTCCCTATAAAACCTAACAGTTTATCCCCTATTTTATCCCTCATTTCACCAGGATCTCTCACTTACACACCATCATTCTCCTCCCTTCCTCAATGGGAGTTCTTCCTTGTTCTTATTCAGAATCGGATGTTGTGAGGTGAGTTGGAAACAATGTGGTATTACTTCGACTCGGTTAGTATATGATGTGTTCGTTCTCTTATTTCTCTAAAATTGGTTCCACCAGTTAAGAATTTTGGTTTTTATTCCACTATATCAAGGTGGAATTAGATACTAGTGTTGGGGGTTTCACTCTTCCTAGGAATAGTGTGACCCAAGAGTCTATCCAAGCTTGGTTACAAGTCATTTCGATGAGGTATGCCTTCCTTATAATTTTTTACTAGGATTTTTACCTAAAAAAAATTAATTGAACAAATGTTTTGATATCGTTGGTTAGGTATTTTCCCAAAAGTGTTTCCTAAGGCACCCTGTAGAAATTTTTCATGTGGTTTCTCTAATTTTAATCGAGCGATGAGCACCCGGTGAGCTATCACCTATTATTACTTTTTGGATTTTATTTTAAAATTAATTTTTTAATGTTGTAATTGATGTTTCTATATTCTAATTGATCTTTAAAATTTTAGGTAGGTACTTGTAAGCCTATGCATCTTGACTCAGAAATCAGTGATCTTAGAAGGAGCTATTGAATGATGTTCATAAATGATTTAAAGCTTCCTAAATATAGGTGGTCTGTTGTACATGCCATAAAGTATTTATGCATGTGTATGGTATTGCGTATATTCTTGGGTTTTACCCTAAGGTAAATTCCACCTATTTATACTCATTCTAATAAAATATTCAAATAAAAAAAATATGGTAGAATAAATGGATGAATTCCACAGGTCACTAACAACCCCAACATGCTAGCTTCATACTTCGACTTGAGACTATCACTGAGACCTAGAATCCCCTATGGGATGTCTCTAATTATAATATTGACCTATAGGATCCCATTTAGGATTACTCTACTCACTTAATCTTTATGAGGATCCTAAGATGGATTCCCTTACTTATGTATTGACTTATAGGATCCAAAGAGGGATTCCTCTATTTACATGAAAACATTGAGGATCCTAAGTAGGATACCTCTCATGAGCATTGACCTAGGGGACCTAGTGTGTGACCTAATATTTTATTGACCCTAATCTAGTGTGACATGGGTTTTGTCACACCCCGACCCGTGTGTATAGATTCATTTAATTATTTTCTGCCTTAAATAATTTTTTTCTAGGGTTCAGGTGAGTCCCGGATGAATTGTTTATTTGAGTTATGTTAAAAAGTGCGCTCTTTGGCATCGACGTTGTTGGGACCACAGGTAGAGTGTGAATTTGGAAGCCACACGACTTCGCCCTGGCAACGGTGCGACAACCCGTTCTCGTAAAAATGAAAATAAATAAATATTGTAATTAAAAAAATATATTAATGGTTTCCTTTTAATTTTTTTATTGTTATTAAGGATTTTATTATTATCGAAATGAAATAAATACTTTTATTATTTTTAATTTTTTTTCCAATTATTATTATTATTATATTAAAATTATATTTAGTTTTCATTTTATTTTATTTTAGATTAGTTTTTATTTATTTATTTATTTATTTATTTATTTTATTTATTTTTATTTATTTTTATTTCTTTAGGGTTCCTAGGCGCTGTGTTTTTCTCTCCCCCCCCCTTTGTGTGCAGCGCGCTCTGAATCTCCACCAAATTCAGTGCATCAGTGCCCCCTCTGCCTCGCGACCATACAGCCCGGTGCTGCTCCCCCTATCTCGGTGCGTTCCACCCAGCCACACTCCTCCTTCGGGAGACATCAGCCTCCTTGCTGCGTGACGCATCAACCCAATGCGACCCTTACTTCCCATCACGGTGAACTCATTTCCATCGCGTGCACAACCCCAACGGCCTACCAGTGTGTGCATTAATCGCACCCGCAGGCGTTGCCTGACCCACAACCCCTGTGGTGTGTCGCCTCTGCTGACGCAATCCCCTTCCGGTGTGCTACTCCTTTGGGCGCGAACACCACTCCTTCCAGTATGCCCTCCTCCCTTGTTTTGTGTCATTTTTCTTAGTTTTTTTATGGTTTTTATTCATTAATATTTATTTTGGTAGAGTTAGTATTTTAGGACCCGATCAGGGCGTTCTCAAGTGAGTGTCGTCATTGCACCTTTCTTCTGAGTTTGCGTTGTCGTCGCACCATGACACCGAGGTAGGATTCCCATGCACCTATACATTTTAATTTAAGAATCATCAATTTTATTCTTTTTATACCTTATATGATTATTAGGTGCTAATGTCAAGCTCGGGTCTAAATTTATTTAGTGCTCAAGTGTTGTTTTAATCTTGTTTGTTGATCTTTGACTTTGTTTTGTGAAATAGCACACACTAAATGTAGGGACTTATGACTCTTGGCTTCATAATTTGATTTACATCTATTTATTCTTGGTCACCCTTTTTCTGGGTGTTAATTTTCATTATTCTACATTTGGTTAATTCAATTTTTTTGAAAATGGATAGTTCCAGCCTTGTTTTATAAAAACAGTATCGTTCGGTTATAGTTGCGCACACTGTTTTCTTTAATTAAATTTTTTGTTTGGTCCGCACATAATTTATGAGTTTCAGAGCATGGTTGAGCATTTTAAATAAGACCCTGACATGAAAATCAGTGTTTTATAACTTTGTGAGTGTCAACTGAAATCGTTTTCTAAGCATTGTATGTCTGGTCTTCGTAATGGTGCATGGTTGTCCTTTATGTGATAAAAGTGACATAAAATGTTTGTTTTTTTTCAAAGTGTTTGAAGCATGTGAAATTTTGTTTTTAGGTCTTTTTATTGATTTACAAAATGTTTTGGCTTTGATAAAAAATGTGTTGCTTTTGAAATAATGGATTTTGGGGTAATTGAAAAAGATTCAAATTTTTTAAGCTAATTGAAGTGTGAAGTTAGATTTATTTAAAATTTGGTTTGTTTTGTGACAAGGAATTGTAGCTCAGTTGGGGTTTTTCATAAAAGTTGGTTTTGTTTGAAAGTGTGTCGGAAATGTTTTTAAGGGGTTTTACGAATGCTTTTATCAGGTAGACGGTGTGTCTTGCACCTCTTTAGAAATTGGTTTGAATCTTTGATAAAGAATGTTTTTATGGAATGTTTAAGGGCTCATTTGGCCACTTTGTGAAAATAAGAGGAAGTAATTATTATGAAAACCCCCATTGGTTGGTCCTCATGCCTTGCCATCATGGAATGGTAGGGATGTCAATGGTATGGGATCCCCAAGTTCTATTATATAGGTCCCTCGATTGGGGACCATTGTAATCTATTTATTTAAAGGCATGAGAGTTGTACTTGGGGAGACTCTAGGTGAGACCTATTGTGAAATATTATTATTACAGATATGGGTTGTGATTTGATGATCAACGACATCTGTTGGCTCACCTCCTTTTATACTTGCGACATACGAACCTGACATATTGAGAGAATTGTCTGAGATGAGTACTGCACTGGTAGGTTATGGTACTGACCAGTGGCCCATAGTAGGTGGATATGTTTGGGTTTATTTCTATGGGATTTTCCCTCGGCCTGCCTGAGAAAGGACGGACGGGCATTTTGGAGCATTAGATTTCATCGTATGTGGCATGCTACAGTAGATGGGGTTGCAGGTATTAGTGTCATCTGAATTATTCTCAATATCTCGATTTCGATTATATCTAGTGACTTTTTGTTGATGAATTGTTGCTAGGATATTTTCATACATATTTACATTGCCCTTATTATATCTGCCTTGGTACCTTTGTGTGGTGTTTTTCATGAAAAGTGACATTTTGGTTTTCTTGACTCCTACGATAATGTTTTCAAAAGAAAATGTGTTTCAAACTCTTTTTTTTTGTTTTTTTTCAAAAGACTAAGGGAAATGATTTGTACTTTGTTTTCAAGTAAAAATTGTAGAAATGAATACTTTAATATATAGTAATTCAAACTTAGAATTAATGTTTCTTAATTTTAAAGGTAGTGCATTGGGAATAGATATTGGGCAATCCTACTTAGTTTTAATACTCAGGCCTATAGTTCTTTTTTGTTTTTAGTGTTTATGCAGGCTCTAGTTGTGGAGCGCTCGACTTGGGAGATGTTTGATCGTTGAATCAGATAGTGACCCACGGGGTCACATGGAGTTAGTTCATTCATTGAGTTCGGTTAGTTTTTATCTTCTTCAGTTTCTTATTTAGTTGTTTGTTTGGTTTATTTATTTTGTGATTATCTTTATTATTTCCTCTGATTTTATTTATAGTATTGGTAGAAACCATTCCCATAGTCTCTATTGATGCCCTGGCACTTTTCACCAGCTCAGGAGGATCGGGAACACCTCTCGGGCCTTGTCGTAGATCGGCTCAGGTGACCAGTTCAGGGTCGACCTGGGTTGGTTCATGAAAAAATAGTATCAGAGGAGGGAAGCTCTTAGCAGATCTCACTTTTTAGAGTGCCCTTTGTTATTTGGGATGTCAAAGTAGATGGAGTAGGACTGTCGGGACTTGAGGGGTAGGTGCAGGAAGAGTGTCACAAACCCTTGCTCATTCTGATCCTTGGGTTTCCATGGGAAGTCAGGTTTAATTTGTTTCTTTGTGTTTTTATGGAAATTTTTTGTGATTGGGATACGACAAAGGGAGTTGGGCTAATAGTCATCCTAATCCACATGGCCTGAAAAGCCTTGTGGATCTAGGGGCATGGTCCAAAAAGGCTCTCTGTGTCGGTGACGTGTTTGGCATATGGCCGCCAACCATATGGTCAGGTCACCCACTGACACTAGTTCCTTGTTTGAGTTGTTTTGGGCCTCTTCTGACTTCTAGAAGTTGTTTCTATCAAAAAAATTGTTTTTCAAAAATGGTTTTTTGAAAGGACATATTTAATTTGAGGATTGTTTTAAAGGAAATTTGATGAATTATTTGTTTTTGGAAAATGGAGTTGCTTTTTTTGTACTTGGTGTTCCGATGGGTGCTCACATGCACAATGGTATGTTGGAGTATGAATGGATTTCTGGTATGGTGGATGGATTCCCGGGGAGGCACAGATACATGCATGTGAGTGAGACTCTAAAGAATACCAATGGAGAGGGTTTAACCCACCAAAATTGTTTTAAATTAAATATGTTTTCAAAAGAAATGTTTTGATTTTATGATGTCTCGTTTTCTTATGTTTAGAGCTTTTAATATATGCAGTGTTTGTTTTTTAGGATTTTTTATTTATTAAGTTGGTCTTGATTGGGTTCATGACTCTTCTTTTTCAGCAGTTATTCCCTTGAAGCTTTGATGGGTGATCGAATTATGTTTAATCAACCTAAGGATTTTATGCTTGAGTTTCAGAAGCTAGATCCACCTCTCTTTTATAGTCAAGAAGACCCTTTTGCAGCGGAGGAGTGGATGCAGAAGATTGAAAGGAACTTTAACCTCATTGAGTTACCCAAGTCATTGAACTTCAAGTTTGCGACCTTCATGCTTGAAGGTTCACCGTGGATGTGGTGGATGTCAGTGTCTCAGAACAAGCCCCATCAAGAGCTTACTTGGGAGTTTTTCAAGGCTTTGTTCATTCGTCAGTATTTCACTAAAGAAGAAAGGGTGAGAAAAAGGATGGAGATGTGTTGTTTTCTGAAGGGTGACAGATTCGTGTTGGATTATTTCTAGTGCTTTGTGGAGCCAGTCCCTTATGATTTAGGGTATTCCACAGACGACTCCATGAAGGCTCGACTCTTCAAGGCGGGTCTCCGCCCTGATCTACAATTGAAGGTGTCAGCATCCAACCTAACTTCATTTTTCGATGTGGAAAGACAAGATTTTCATTTTGAAGCCATGATGGTGTGAGTGCTTGATGTGGTCCTCCCTCTTTCAATTATTAGGATTAGTGGGGAGACTTCCAACAAGAAGATGAGTAAGCGATCGAAAGTTGATGGAGCGGGTTTTGGAATCAAAAGGCCTCTCGATCTTTCATCAACCTCTTCAGAACAAGATATCCTCATGTGTTATCAATGTGTCAAGCTGGTTCACAAGAATCCGTCATGACCAAGTGCTCTGAAACCCTTCCAGGCATGCAGACGCCTTGGTCATTTGCGACGATTTTGTCAGGGCGTTGCTAGAAAGCGTCGCGGAGGAAGTTCTCAAAAGTGATGTGCTTTTGGGTATTTGTTCAAAGTTTCTTCTGTAAGTTTCCTTTCAGTGTAAGGGATATTTTATCGTTGCAGTTGTACTAATGATGTTTGGGGTTTTAACATGTATGGGATTGTCTTGGGTCTTCGATGAACTCCGGTTTTCAATGCCAGTGTGATTTTTATTTTAATATCTTGTTCTTTATTTTGTCAAATCAAAAGGTTTATGTTCTTATTCAGATTATAAGAACTTGAAAACGAGGCAGGAGATGCATCATCCATTATAGATCCAGCCAAAAGACCTCAGAGTGAAGTCGGCACGTAGTCAGGAACCCTGGGGGAATTTTAATGAGTCTGGTTAAGGTCCTACCTCTATCATCGTGGTGAGACATTTTTAGCATTTCTGTTGTGGTTTCTCTGTCATTGTAAATTATCTCTCATCGCAAAAAGGGTGTGATTGACTTATCCCTCATGAAATGTTAGTAATGGTGCATTTTTTTAGGCAAGTTGTCGATCAGTGACCTTGCGTGGACCACCCATGTAAAATAGTTGCGGCTTTAGTTTGTGTCCATACTGAAGTGGTGAGCCGTGAGTAGTTTTCTGTCGTAGTTTCATTGATCAAATACTTGGTCCCTCCCTCACCGCCCTTGGGGTTAGGGATTTTTGTTTGTGTTGTGGTTTCGTTTAAGCTCTTATACCTTTAGGATGGGAGTGAATGGGGTGAATGTTCTTGTGGCGCTTCTTTTAGCTTGATTAGGCATGGTTCAGGCTTAAGTCGTTTTTTCCACTTGGGCGTGTATAGTTTGGTCCTTTATGGTGGGGATACCCACCGTCCCTTTGGGTTTTCTCTGAATTAATTATCATATTCTAGTTGAGTTCTTATGGTGGGGAGTTTGTTCAGGCCTCCCCTCTACTGGTGATTTATTTCGGGCAACGAGGTTGAGTCCTGTTGGTGGTCGATGGAATGTCTTTGAGATAAGAGGTTAGATTGTGTTTATGTGGAACCCTTAGGTGTTGATCGATCGGTTGGATAGTGCTTTAGATTTCTGGGGGTGGAAAGTGTTATGGTGGGGAGAATTGTCACACCCCGACCCGTGTGTATAGATTTATTTAATTATTTTCTACCTTAAATAAATTTTTTCTAGGATTCGGCTAAGTCACTGATGAATTGTTTCTTTGAGTTATGTTAAAAAGTGAGCTCTTTGGCATTGAAGTCATCAGGTGCACAAGAGGAGCATGAATTTGGAAGCCTCATGACTTCGCCCTGGCAACGGCGCGACCACATGTTCTCAGAAAAATGAAAATAAATAAATATTGTAATTAAAACAAATATTAATGGTTTCCTTTTAATTTTTTTTATTTTTATTAAGAATTTTATTATTATTGAAATAAAATAAATACTTTTATTATTTTTAATTTTATGTTATTATTATTATTATTATTCCTTTTATTTCCATTATTATTATTATTATGATATTAAAATTATATTTAGTTTTCATTTCATTTTATTTTATTTTAGATTAGTTTTTATTCATTTATTTATTTTATTTATTTATATATATTTTTCTTTCTTTAGGGTTCCTAGGCGCTGTGTTTTTATCTCCCCCCCCCCTTTGTGTGCGGCACGCCCTGACTCTCCCCTAGATTTAGCGCATCAGTGCCCCCTCCACCTCGCGACCCTATAGCCCGGCGCCGCTCCCCCCTATCTCAGCGAATTCCACTCAACCACACTCCACCTTCGGCACGCACAGGACCCTTCGATACCCCCGGCTGCTTCAGCCTCCTTCTCTCCCATGCATCGCGCCTTTCCACCCCACTCTAGCCCTCGGCTCCCACCTTGTTGTGTTTGAGAAAACCAGCCATGTGCCTTCCCCCTATAGTGCCTCCCTAGACCTGACCTCCCTCTTCACCTTCTACCAGCACCTCGACAGCGCCTATCCGCAGTAGTCCCCCCTCACCCTTGCCTCCAGACATCCAAATCTGAAGCATTCCCCTCCTTCTTTCCCCTAGCAGTGCGCTCCAGCGCCTATTTGCAATAGCCCCGTCAACCCCACGCAGCAACCTGCCACCACACCTCCCCATCTCAGCCCTCGACCTCCTGGTCAACGTGATCCTCCCTTGCACCCAGTGCCAGACCTCAACCTCCTTGTAGCGTGCCCCATCAACCCGATGCGACCCTTATTTCCCGTTACGGTAACCTCCTGTCTGGCGCGCGCACAACCCCAGCGGCCTACCCGTGTGCGCAGCAATCGCACCCGCCGGCATTGCCCGACCCACAACCCCTCCAGTGTATCGCCTCTACCGGCACTCCTTTCAGTGTGAACACCACTCCTTCTGGTATACCCTCCTCCCTTATGTTGGGTCATTTTTATTAGTTTTTTATGGTTTTTTTCGTTATTATTTATTTTGGTAGAGTTAGTATTTTAGGACCCGAGCAGGGCGTCCTCGAGTGAGCGTCGCCGTCGCGCCTTGATTTCGAGTTTGTGTTGTCGTCGTGTTGCGGCTCCGAGGTAGGATTCCCAAGCACCTCTTCTTTTTAATTTAAGAATCATCAATTTTATGCTTTTCATACCTTATATGATTATTAGGTGCTAATGTCAAGCTCGGGTCCAAATTTATTTAGTGTGCAAGTGTTGTTTTAAGCTTGTTTGTTGATCTTTGACTTTGTTTTGTGAAATAGAGCTCACTAAATGTAGGGTCTTATGCTACTTGGCTTAATAATTTGAGTTCCATCTATTTATTCTTGCTCTCCCTTTTTCTGGGTGTTAATTTTCATTATGCTACATTTGGTTAATTCACTTTATTTGAAAATGGGTAGTTCCGGCCTTGTTTTATAAAAACAGTATCGTCCGGTTATAGTTGCGCACACTTTTTTCTTTAATTAAATGTTTTTTTGGTCTTCACCTAATTTATGAGTTTCAAAGCATGGTTTATCATTTTAAATAAGACCCTAAAATGAAAATTGGTGTTTTATAACTTTTTGAGTGTCGAGTGAAATCGTTTGTGAAGTATTTCATGTCTGGTCTTCGTAATGGTGCCCGGTTTCCATTTATGTGTTAAAAATGAAATAAAATGTTTTGTTTGTTTTTTTCAAAGTGTTGGCAGTGTGAGAAATTTTTTTTGAGGTATTTTTATATATTTTCAAAGTGTTTTGGATTTGATAAAAAAATGTGTTGCTTGTGAAATAATGGATTTTGGGGTAATTGGAAAAGTTTCATATGTTTTAAGCTAAGTGAAGTGTGAAGTTAGCTTTCTTTAAAATTTGTTTTGTTTTGTGACAAGGAATTGTAGCTCAGTTGGTTTTTTTCATAAAAGTTGGTTTTGTTTGAAAGTGTGTCAGAAATGTTTTGAAGGGGTTTTATGAATGCTTTTATCTGGTAGACGGTGTGTCTTTCACTTCTTTAGAAATTGGTTTGCATATTTGAAAAATAATGTTTTAATGGAATGTTTAAGGGTCCGTTTGGCCACTTTGTGAAAATAAGAGGAAGTGGTTATTATGAAAACCCCCATTGGTTGGTCCTCATTCCTTGCCAACATGGAATAGTAGGGATTCCCTTTGTATGGTATCCCTGAGTTCCATTATGTAGGTCCCTCGATTAGGGACCATTGTAATCTATTTATTTAAAATCATGAGAGTCATCCTTGGGGAGACTTGGGGTGAGACCTGCTGTGAAATATTATTATTACAGATATGGGTTGTGATTTTATGCTCTATGGCATCTATTTTCTCACCTCCTTTTATACTTGTGACATACGAAACTGACATATTGAGAGAATTGTCTAAGACGAGTACTGCACTGGAAGGTTATGGTACTGACCAGTGGCCCATAGTAGGTGGATATGTTTGGGTTTATTGCTATGGGATTTTACCTCAGCCAACCTGAGAAAGGGTGGCTGATCATTTTGGAGCGTTAGATTTCATCATATGTGGCATGATACTGTAGATGGGGTTACGGGTATTAGTGTCGTCTGGATTATTCTTGATCTCTTGGGTTCGTCTATGTCTACTGACTTTTTTCTGATGAACTGTTGCTGAGATATTTGCATACCTATTTACATTGCCCTTTCTATATCTTCCTTGGTACCTTTGTGTGGTGTTTTTTCATGAAAAATGACATTTTGGTTTTCCTAACTCCTATGATAATGTTTTCAAAAGAAAATTCCTTTCAAACTCTTTTTTTTTCAAATGAATGAGGGAAATGGTTTGTACTTTGTTTTCAAGTAAAAATTGTAGAAATGCATACTTTAATATATTGTAATTCAAACTTAGAATTGATGTTTCTTGATTTTAAAGGTAGTGCATCGGGAATAGATATCGGGCTAGCCTACTGATTTTTAATACTCACACCTATAGTTATTTTCTGTTTTTAGTGTTTTAGAGGCTTCAGTTTGGGTGCGCTCACCTTGGGAGACATTTGATCGTTGAGTCAGAGAGTGAACCACGGGGCCACAGAGAGTTAGTTTGGTTGTTGAGTTTGGTTAGTTTTTATCTTCTTCAGTTTCTTGTTTAGTTGTTTTTTTGGTTTATTTATTCTGCACTTCTCTTTATTATTTCCTCTAGTTTTATTTATTGTATTGGGAAAAACCGTTCCCATGGTCTCTATTAATGCCTTGGAACTTGTCGCCTTCCCGGGAGGATTAGAAACGTCTCTCAGGCCTTGATGCGGATCAGCTCAGGTGACTGGTTCAGGGTCGACCCAGGTTGGTTCGTGACAGGTTTGGGTAGATATGGTAGCAGGTGTAACCTTAGAACCCTTACAATACATGTAAGCCTATGAGGTTGTGTAAGTAGTGGTGAGTTTAGGAATTCATACACCCTCAATATTTTATTTATACATTCATTTTGTTTTTTTATGTATCTATGATTTTCAGAGGTGTTTACTAGTAATTTTATGATAAGCCTAATGTGATATGATGATACAGTGGGGATTACTGGGCATACTTCCTAGATCTTCCTCGTGATATTTATTGTTGATGATTACCTTTTTAGGTTTTCATTTCATTAACTAGGTTTCCTCCCTAAATAGGGATTTATATAGGTAGATTTTCAGTTTATTAGTGAACCCATCAACCTTATTTTTCCCTATGGATTCCTATCCACTAGGATCTTGGCGATTTCCAGAGGTTTCTGGGTGGGTAAACTTCCCCCAAGATATGGATGTTATTGAAATACTTTAATATTTATGTTGATATCCTATCCTAACACCTAGGATGATCCCTAAGGTTAGGTGGAATTTCCATTACTATATTACTCAAAGTTATATGGGAATGGGGTTTCTGAGACAATTACTAAATAAACTCAATGTGTTATGTTGGATCTGGAGGGTATTAATTCTGCCTTAGAATCATTCCCCTTAGGAATCACCTGAGTTGTGATGTCGTGATTTCCTATAGACCGAGTCATAGTAATCCAAAATCTAATTAGATTATACATGGCTTGAGTGGTGTGGAATCCAACTTAATGACTTGCTTATAGTATGTCTAGTAATTATCTAAAATCCTTCATTATATTGATTAGAGATGGGTATGGGTGAACCGAGGGTTAGGAAATGTATCCCCCTGTAGTGATGAAGCTTTCTCAAAGACATTTCCAATGTTATATGAATTAGGTACTTCCAAATGGGATTATAGACTCAGATATTAACTTAATTATACATAGCTTGAGTGGTAGAACATCCAACTCAATTCCATATTCATAAGATGTCCAAGTGATTGGGATAAAAAATCCAAGGATCATATGTTGACTTATTTTATTCATATTATTTGATGCCTTACTAATATATAAATACATACATATATATATATATATTTATTAGGATATAGACACACACACAAATATGTAGTAATTAATTTATATAGCCATGGTGGATAAAATGGAAATTCATTAGGGTCATTTCAATGATTAAGAATTAATATAAGATTCATGTGATCAAAGAAATTTTGAATAAACTCTTACATATGATGTTTTATTTTACCAAAATATAAGAACCAAATTACCACACTATATTGATTTTATAGAAACCATAATGAATCATAGGATAGAATCAGTGATAATTTCAAATTTAAAGGAGCTATATAGTGGAGATCTCAGTTGCACTGTGGCATGCATCCCTATATTTTTGTACATTGAGTATGTTTTCATATCAAGATTGATATCATTAATTAGATTAAAAATAAAAATAAATAAAACAAGAGAAAATTGAATTTAATAATCAAAATTAAAATGAATAATTTCAATGAATATCAAAAGCTTCTAATATGTGGATGGATTCAGAATAAAAACATGCCATTACCCATATGTAAATATAAAACATTCTGATCTATGAATAAAAGGAAAATTTACCCATGAACCATGAATCGTGATAGATACTACTACTAAGTATTCTTATTTAAACTATTTCCCCATAATTTTAATGGTGGTTCAAGCTAATGTATTGTGAGATTTTGATTTTTCTTTCTTTTCTAGTTTATAATCATTTTTCTGAATTTTAGTAAATAATTATTTAAATATTCTAATTACTTTATTTTTTAGTCTTATAAAACCATGGATATCTAAAACTCATGATGGAGAGTGATTGTAAAAATCATTGCATCAAGGGAGGTTCTCTTAATGTTCCTAAAATCTTTCTCTTTAATTTGTTATATTTATATTTTAGTTATAGTAGAGTAGTTGGTGTAATGAGGATTGATGTAGAGATTGTCCATATTTAGAATATATTATCAACTATTTTATTTAATTCCATACCAAATATCAAATCCTTAAATTATATTAGTAATGATTATCATATGATGGATTTTATTTTTTAAAGAATGAAATGAGCTATGATGGAGTCAAGTCTTGGATGGTGCCACACATATATTAGTGTGTGTTCATCATCCTTGACTATAATATGATGTGAGATTTAGTATGACAAAAATATATCCTAATAATTAAATTTTTCACACTCGATATAGGTTATTATGGTTTATATATGTTGTTATAAACTATTAAATAGAATCTAGGAAAAAAAAGTGATAATGAAGGTGTATTTCCTAGTTGGTCAAACATGGACATTACATTTATTGAGTTTAACAATATCAACTCATTAACCCTTGTTAAATCATGAACTCTATCTTCATTAAGAATTATGGATCAATTAATTCACCCCCTCTAGTTATCTCTTTATGAAATAAATAATGGAAATTGTAAAGTATCACATATAAATTTTCACGTTTTAGCTTTAAAATCCTACTCTTTCCAAGGTTTGGGTTGAGTCCCAATCCTTGAGTAATCATTAGATAATGGGATAGTGATTAATATAAAATGAGGTAAGTATGTATACTTGAATATTTAAATTATTCCTATACTATATTACACAAGTTTCATGTATGATAAGGGAAGTGTACCTCTTTGAGTCTTAAAGTGGTAACTACCTCCATGTAGCTCTTCATCGTCCAATTGGTGTGAAAAAGTTATTTATTATAGTACCAAAAATTCATCAAGTTTTATCTATTAACAAATGAATTGGTCTTAAACTACCAATGAATGATAAAAAACACGATTTAGGGCTAGCCATGTTCACCACATGGAATCATTGTGATATTTAATCAAAATAGTTCTTCAAGAGTCTTGATAGATAGAGATAATCACCAAGTGCATCATCAGTCTGTTCTTAGAAACACTCATTCTTCTTTATATATTCTAAAATATATTAAACTTTATTTATAAAAGGGTTACTATAGAAGGCTCTCTATCGCCTCAACACCTCCTCTTTGATACCAAAAGTGCGGCACAAGTATCATACAATCCTTCATATTCTTCTTTAATATCATTAATATATATTAATAATATGTGAATTAAATATCACCTTGGATTTTTTACTTGTAGATGGTGAAACAAGAGTAAAATATTTTATTACTCTTCTTTATCAATTTTATTCTTCTTCTTCTATATATCACATATATAAATTACTCTCATGAATAAATATTTTCTTATATTTAAACAAGGTAAATTCATTAAAAGTATTAGTGATATTACTATGAATTTAAATCTACATTAAAACTTGAGTTTTAGAGATACATCTATATCTTCCAGAATATTTTGGGATTCTATATTCATGTGATATTTAAAATATCATAGTTCATATTAAAAATAAATATTTACTTTGAAACTATTCCACATCAACATGTGATTATGCATAATTTTCATTGTTTGATAATTTTAATTTGTCAATGTGGGTTAAATCCATGTAGTGTAACCTCAACAAGAGAAACAATCTATGATTTTTATTTCAATGAATACTGAAAATTGAATATCATCTAATATTAGTATTAAAATACATTTAATTCTTATGATTCACCCATATTTTATGTCATAATAAGAAAGTCATATGATATGAAATTCATAAATGAAAATAATATGATCAAATTCATTCCCTAAAGTCATATGATCAGAGACACACAAACACAAAATTATATAGATTATATTTAATTATTATTTTTTCAATTTAATGAACTTAAAATTGATATTACCATAGAATTATGCAATCCAAATCTTATAATGAACATAAAACATCCCTAAAATTTTTATGAATCCACACAATATCTTTCTGATTATTCATTAAACTTTTCTATAGATAATTTATTATATTACTTATAGTAGATTATTATATCTGAAATTTTTATATTCTATCTTTTTGTAAGATCACATACATTGTACACTCTCAAAAATAATATTCAAAATAAAAATAATATCATGGATTCATATTTACTAACTAAGTATATGGGATTAATTAACTTAGTTATTTGTGCTCATGACATGATATCTATTTGAAAATCGAGATCATGACATGGTTGGAACAATCTCAACGCATGCCTCTCATGTATGAAAGCCCAAGGTTGATGATAAATTTTATATGAGCTATTTATTTGAATAAAAACACTACCATGTTAAAATGTTGAAGTGTAACACATAGAAAATATCATAAATTAGTTTGGCCATTACAATTGAATTATTTAATAAACCATAGTCTGTTGTTGTGTGTTTTATAAAATCCCTTAGAGGCCAAAATCCTCAAAAATTCACTTACTTCCCCACACATGTATTCTTCCATCCCTCAAGTTACACCTCACGATCTCCTTAAGATGTAACAACTTACACATCCTCACATATGGTTACACTATCGCTTCTTGATTATCCATATAGCCTTTAAGATTTTATGACCATATGGTAATGATGCTTGGGTGATGTTTTGATTGGGATTTGGACCCATTTTTTTAACTTATCCTAAAACACTTTTCCAATATCAATAGTAAACAACCTATTATTTAGTAACCATGACATATTTTTTTCATCACCCTAATCATCCAATATATCTCTTCTATACTTTAAACATCTTAATACGTAATAACATTCTACTTAAAAACTATATTCCTTTCAAGAAATTAACTTTGAATCATATTATCATCATCATTAACACCAAGGTTGTAGTGAACTAATCTTATCATAAATATATATTATGTATTTTAGATGATTAATTATTACATTACAAAAAACTCACACCTAAAAATCATAAAGGCATAGTGCCTTTAGAAACTTGGAAACATAAATAGTTGACTCATAAGTTTTCTTCATTATCTCCAACATAGTTCCTCATAACTATCAGCCTTATTAGACATATCACATGTAATACCTATCATTATAACTTGGGGAAAAGAAACATAATAAAGGGTGATTTTAGATGCTTAGTATGGGTTAAGAAGGGAAAAACATAAACATAACATTAGAATAATGGTATGATATTTTGATCATGACATATGAAAACCATACCCTTCATATCAAAGATAAAAATCTAAGGTCATAAAATAAAGATTGGTAGTACATAAGAAATGAATCATAAGGAAATGAAAGAACATGATCCAAGAGATCATAACATTTACATAAGACATGGAATTGTGTCATGCACATAAGAATAGAAAATAATTTCCTTAGTATTCAAGAATCGTTTCTAAAACTATCATAGTGAAATGAGTTCACTCACCCAAACCATCATAGTATTCAAGTTTAATTCCTAAGAATATAATAGCTGAATGTTCCCCCTATTGAACTAGATTCAATCCCCATTTTAGTCTTGCTAATATCATGAGTATCAATATTTACCCAATGTATTGGAGGGAGATAGAGGTCCCACCCATATTTGGTTATAATGTTACCACCATCACATAATTAAAATCATACATATGTGTTCCACAATATACTAAACAATTCATTATATCAGAACCCATGAAAACAAATGGGTTTCATAAACATTTTATTATAACATAACCTATAGAAAATAAACAGGTTTCATAATCAGTTCATTATTTCATAAATGTATAACTTGTGAAAAATAGTGAGTTTCATAATCAATTTATAATAGTATAACCTGTATAATAGAAAAAAGTTTCATAAACATTATTTTATCATAAACATAAACCATACATAGAAATAATAATAATGGTATCCTCAAATCATATCCTAAATAAATCATAATAATCATCAAATGTTGTCATATCAGATAAAAATGATTTTGAAAGACCAATTAGAAAATTTATTGAGGAAAATAACATTTATTTAAAAATAAATTTTTAAAGAAATCATTAAATATATTAAAAATCACTTTATTTTAAAATTAATTTGAAAATTATAAAGGAATATTTAATAATCATTTAAAATATTTAATAAGGAAAATATATTTTCCCCATTGATTTTTTAAAACATAAAACATTTTGAAGATACTTTTATTGTAAAATAAACTTTAAAACATATAATGTAATATTAAATTAAAATAATGTTCATAATGGTGGGAAATTCTATTCATACCATACACATTAAAATAGTAATTTCTATCACATTTTCAGTAAAAGATAAACATGCATTGTTTAGTAAATGACATGAAGATTCCATTTATTTTTTTAAAAAAGTAAAAAATGGTTAAAAAAGTCTCTAATAAATCACTTGATGAATTTTTGAAACATTTTTTTAAAATAAGGTTTGGAAGAAAAGGTATTTTCGACCGAAGATAGAAATAAAGATGATTTTTTTAAAAACATTCTTTTTAATGATTGATTACATAAAGAGATTAAAATAAAGGGAAAACATGTATTCTAATTACATAAACATAGGATAAAAAATCCCAAGTTTCATGAGATATATATCATAATATTTCATCATTGGAAGCATAATAAAAAATAATCATGATAAACAATGATATTGTAACACAAAAATCTTACCACTTTAGTAACTTTGAATCGCAATACACATGAAATAATATCATTAAATGAAACTTATAATATCATTAAATGAAACTTATAATATCATTTAAATAAGGATATTAATTATATAAAATGTCAAAGTGGTAGTATATAAACATCATAGAAGAAGATGGGTGCATCATATAACTTAGGTCACTCCAATAATAATAATAATTTAGTTTATTAAAGGAAACAAGGAAAAACATGTCAAGATGGCCTAAAGAAATGAATATCGATAGAATCACCAATATCATGATCCAAACCACCTTTGTTAAGGGATCCTAGGTTACAAAACTATAATAGGGGGCATTCTTGGGTAGCAAAGAAATTCAAGAAGGCAATTTGAGACAAAAATTCCTTACAGCTTTGTTAACATTTGAATCGTAAACCCCAAGAAAGAGATATAATAAAATTTATATATAAATACCCATAATTATAATTATAATAATAATTAAATACATTCATTGGAATTATATACACCACATAAAATAAATAGGTGGTAAATATGGCTTGTGTCTCACAGAAAATAAAAGTGGGACGAAAATCCCTTACCTCAAGTCTTGAATTCCTTCATACATGTTAGAACATAATATATAATAAATATAATTTTATTATAAATCTATTAAATAAACAAAATCATATGTATCATACAATATTTTATTTACTTATGACCTTTTATTACCTGTTTATTGACACTTCCTTGTTAAAATCATGTTTCAGGTAATAACTAATTTGTTTTTCATATATGTTTTGATCTGTAATTTTTGGTCCAATTACTTTGATCATGATTACATAATATAAATAATGTTAAATATTATATATATAATATATATTCAGTGTATATTTATTTATATTAATCCATAAAAGTTATAAATAAAAAATGAAATACACCATTCAGGGAGATGGTAGGTTGTACATACGTATGAACATTGTTTCCATTTTCCCGATGGATAAAATGAAAGAAAGGTAAATAATAAATTACATTTTCAGAATCCTTAATATTTAAAATATATCACATGATATTATTTAATCTTTTCCTTATTATCTTCCATGTAAATCATATATGAAGAATGAATCACATTGATTCGTGATGTGGTAGTTTGTCGTACACACAAGCGATGATATCGTGTTCCCAAAGAATGGAAGGTATGGAGGTATATATGATATAATAATTCAATAATTATAAATATTTTACTAATATCATATATATGTATTTAATTTTACCTTATTACCAAAAAATTATAATAGAAATGAAAAACATAATAAATCGGTTCGCGAGGCGGTAGTCCGCCATACACATGAGAAACGTTATTATTTTCCAACGGGTTTAGAGGTAAGAAGGTAGATGTTGTAATGAAATTTAATAGGTATAATAATATTAAAATTTTCATATATAAAAATTAAATCCATCATTATATAAATATTTGATAGATGGTGATGGAAAATGATTAACACCAGTTCGCGAGCCGGTAGTTCTCCTTACACAAAAAAGATAATTTTGTATCCCATTTGAAGGAAGAGAAGTTTGATTTAGGTCATTAAAATAACATAATAACATCTCAGTATATATAATATACTAAGGATATTATATCAGAATGGTTTAATTATAATTTATTTAGTTTAAGGAAGGAATAATATAAAAGGATCGATTATGGATGTTACCTCTTCGTCAGAAAACTTCTTTTGGTTTGAGTCAAAGGGCTTCATAGGTTAAATTTATAACCAAAATAAGGCTTATAGGATAATATTAGTTATTTAAGTAATTAATTTAGGTAGGGAGTGGCTGAGAAAAATGGTTTTTATTTTTGAAGAGGAGAGGATAGGGGTTGGCCTTTGATAGGTGAGTTGAGTGTCACACATGTAATTTTAGAAAAAAAAGGTGTACCCATATTTTTCACATGAAAAAAGAATATAAAATAGGCCATTAAAAAACATAGAAGATATAAGGTCTAAATTTTTCCATGAATTTGGGTTTTTAAAATTTTTTGGTCATTTTAACACTTATATTTTTATTTAACCCCTCATAAACCCATTTTTACCTTATCTGTGATAAATAACTTTTATTGTTTTTACTATTCATTATGGTAAAAAATTTAGGTAGCATTATTAAATAATATAAATTATTCTTATTTATAATATTTCATATAATTTTGAAAATTAAATTCATAAAATTTTAAAAATTAATTATAAAATTAATCTCACAGCTGAGATGAGAAATAATTTTTCTAAAGAGAAAATATTCTATAGTTTAAAACATTTTATATAAAAATTAAATATAAAATTGATTAAAATGATATAAATTTTATTAATAGATATATAATTGAACTTATTTTACATTTAAAACCATATTAATACACTTTTTATGTATTTAAATGTTTTAAAAGAAATGACAGTTCTTAATAAAAACCAATATTTTTCATTATTCATCAAAAAAATTATCATTTCAGAAAATTATAAAAAATTCACTGTAAGATAATTTTTACATGATTATTTGAAAAATAAATTTTCTAAAAGTTTAAAATAAGTTTGAAAAAAGTAGTAAAACAATTGTTTAGAATAATACCGTTTTTAAGCAAAAAAATGGATTAATTATTATATCAGATATAGAAAATACTTATGATAAATGTTAATAATTTTATTGAATATATAATATATAAATCTCATTAAAATCATTCACAAAAAATATATTTATTTAATTTATTTATATAAAACACACTTGTATGCTTAAAAATAGTTTTTCAAAAATAAATATTTCCTTTATTTTCAGTTAGTTCTTATTTTCATTTTTAATTAATTAATCACCAAAGAATTACATTTATATACATTTTTCAAGAACATATTTTCATAATTTATTTAATATTATTCATACATTACATTCCAATAGCTAGGTGATAACTTTCATATTGAATATCAATATTATAATAGTATGTTGCATTTCGTTTAAACTCAATGTTTCATGTAATGCAAGATAAACTCAACGTTGCATGTAATGAAATATAAACTCAGTGTTTCATTTAATAAAAAAATTGGAAAATATTAAATTTATTTGATAAAAATATTTCAAAACATCTCTAGGTGTTACATTCTACCCACCTTAAATAAATTATGTCCTTATAATTTGAACTTGTGCTCGATAAACAAGGGTTTAAAAATTGAAAATTATTTTTTTTGGAAACCCTCATCATAAAAAGGGTTAATAAAAATTAATCTTGAAAAGAGAGAAAGGGGTCTATTAAGTACTTCAGGAAAAACATATTTTAGGCTTCCAACTAGGAGAACATCGGTGGGAAGTGAAGATTTTGACATGGAATAAAATTGGACTGTCCAAATAATGATGGAGAGTGATGAAGATTATTCATCACAATAAAGTGAATGATCAAGTTAAAATCAACAAAGACAAAACCATAAACCAAAGAGATGTGAAAAAGATCATTTATATCATTATAAATGATGGTAATGGGATAAAATTTTATATCAATATCATTTTCCTAAAGTTATGGAATTTTCATGAGACGATATACTTACTTGATTTCATTCCATTTTATAAGCACAATATCATTCTTCGGATGTTATTAGATAAATTTCAACATCATCTCTTTTAAAAAATAAGATTATTTTTTTATGCTCAAAGCACTATTGGATCATAAGATACATAAAATAATGATAATTAATTTCTTATTTTTCATGTTATTATGAAAAATATAATTGGTAGCCCGTGTTATCCAATAAAATCTAAAGTTCAACTTATTCCATTTCATGAATAGTTAACCATAAGGATCCTCCATGACTAGAAAAAATTCTAATAAAAAAATTATAAAGAAAGTCACTAAATTTCCAAAATCAAATTATAATAATCCCCTAAAAAATATGAATTATCTATTAATTCCACATACCAAATATGTGATTATATTGATAATATATTTTCTTTAAACATGGTAGTAACTAGAGTTACTATAAAAATTTAATGAAAGCATACATACTTATTAATTTAAAAAATAAGACCTTAGATTATTGAATATATTCTATAACTCTAATAATGTTGTCCATAAATGATAACATAAACCACTTTTTCCACAAATCCTTAATCAGTTACAAGGTCATCAATACTATCCAATTTACACTATTCATATCCAACATCTCTTTATCCCAACATCATTATCTCAACATCCAAAACATATTAAGGGTTAACTTACCTTAATATTGTGTTTTCCATAAAATATCACCTTTTTAATAAATATCTATTCTAGTTAATTATTACCAATCAACCTATTATTGAAAATTCCTAATGAAAAACTTATCCAGAATAATCCTTATATATTTTATGATTCACATGACATAATTCTTAAATTATAATATATAGACACCTTAATAATCCAATTTCATTCTTAAACCATTAACTAAGATTCATCATCTTATTCCTTAATACCTACTTACTAAAATATGAAATATAAATCATGTATTAACATTCATAAACCATAATTTAATCATACTTATCATGTTTAACATAAATAATACTTTTATAATATACCATACATTTTATATGTCATTCATGGTCTCTTATCATCAATAGTATAATCATTACTTATAACACCTTATTGATTCACTTAACAAGACTTCCCCATAGGACATCAATTTTTATAATTCCCATACTTACCACATTTAAAAAATTTAACTATTGATGATTCCTTATGAATACAATTATTCTCATCCATTTAATTAACCAATATTTTCATTTTTTCTCAACAATTACTTTATTTATATCCTTCTTTCCCCACTCAAAACATATTTTTATTCCCCCAAGACATTACCTTTAGTGATTCTTCTCACATTCTAAATATATAGGATACATAATATTCTTTACTCCATTGTATTCACCACCTGATATCTTGGAAAACTCTATCATTCTCTTCTTTGGTGAGTTCAAGAATTAGTTGAGATGAAAGTTGTTAATCATATATCATGATAACTGATTAGGAATAATCATAATATCCATCACTCTAGTAATTACCCCATTTTGTTTCTCATCAACACATTTTAAATCACAATAAACATTAATTCGTCTCCTTCTGGTTCCCACCATTGACTAAAACCAAAAAGCATAGTGTGAGTAATGATATTCATAGTGGGACACCACATAATCATAAAAAAACAATTATAGGGTGTCTAAATCATGAGAAATTATTTTAAATATATGAAACCTTATGATTAACCTAGCCAATTCCTGATAATTATTTAAATCTTTTATAATGGTTTGTAAAGTTTTTTTGAATTTCCAAATCATAACCCCGAGGAGTGTAAAATCAAGCATGCAACAAGGCCCATTTTCATGCACCAGGTGACGATCGAGTATAACTCAATGTGCCTTTTCATTGTTAATACCACTAGGTACCTCTGTACTAGATCCACATCAACTCATAATATCTAGACAGGGATATAATTTCTTAGAAACCACTTTCTCTATCCTTTATCAAAATTCCAGGACATTTTCCTATACTTTGACTCATCCTTAGAATTTTCCTTAGACATATCTGTATAAATATCTATATACATATACCTAGGTATTTAACTAATATTTTCTCATAAAAGTTTCCAAATATTAACTTAACCTTTCATATAATAGAAACTGTAGATACCAAAACTTCTCATATATAGATATTCATATTTTATATGAATATTCATTACATTACACAAACAAACGCCTAAGGATAAAAAATTTATAGTTCCTTTAGAAACTTGGAGACATAAAAAACCAGTTCATAAGAGTTCTATATCATCTCCCTCTTAGTTCCTCATAAATAGAACCCTTCTTAGATATATAACATGTTATACCTATCATCATAACTTAGGGAAAATAAACACAAGAAAGGGTGATCTAAGATTTTCAATAAGGTTAAACAAGGGAAACACATAAACATAACTTGAGAATAAGAGTATTATAATTTTTTAATAACATAATAAAACCATAACATGGATATAAAAGATACAAATATTGAGTTTTGATATAAATATTTATAGTTTATAGGACATTTATCATAATAAAATCAAAGAACATGAGCTATAATAGCATAACATTGACATAATATATGGAATTTAGAATATAAAGAAGCACAAAAAATATTTATGTAGTCAAGGATCATTTTGAAAAACTATCATAGTGGAATGGGTTCACTCCCCAAACGATCATAGTAGTCAAGGTTCACTCCCAAGACTATAATAGTATAAATATTCCTTTAATGAACTGAGTTCACTTCCCATTATAATCTTTTCAATCTCATGAGATATTAATATTTACCCAATGCATTGGAGGGAAATATAGGTTCCACCCATATTTGGTTATAACATGACAACTGTTACATAGTGAAAATCATATGTATGTCTATCACAATATCATTAAAAATTCATCATATTAGAACCCATGAAAATAAATGGGTTTCATAAACATTTCATCATAACACAGCCTATAAAAAAGAAACCAGTTTCCTAATCATTTCATCATTTCATCAAAGAATAAACCATGGAAAGAGAAGAAGATTTCATAATCATTTTTTCATGGTATAACCCTTGGAATAGAAATAGTTTTTGTAAACATATTTTCATCATAATCATAAACACTCTAGAGAAAGAATAAGAATCATATCCTTAGATCATATCCCCAGTAAAGCATAAATAAATTTTAAATATGTCATATTAAATGGAAAATGATTTTGAAAAATCACATGGAACATTTCACATGGAAAATAAAAATTCATTGAAAATCATTTTTTAATTCTAAAAATTCACATTTTTTTAAAACCCCTTTCTTTGAAAATAGCCTTAAAACTTATAAAGTAGGATTTAAAATTAATTTTAATCATTTATTTGATGATAATTAACTTTACACCTTGAAAATCACTTTTTAAAACATAAAAAATTTTAAAAACCCTTTTATTTGAAAATAAACTTGAAATTATATAAAGTAATCTTTAAATAAAATAATGGTCATGATGATGGAAAATTACATTCATGCCATACATGTTAAATCAAATATTCCTTTCAAACTTTTGGTAAAATCCAAATGAGAAATGTTTGTAAAACTACATGACGATTATTTTAAAAACATTTTTAAAAAATAAAACATGAGTAAAAATTTCATCAATGTATCATTTAAAAAAAATTAAAAATGGATTTTTTTTAGAAAAAAGGGTTTTTGTAAGAAAAACGGTTTTAGGTGGAGGAGAGAAATAAAGACGGTTTTTATTAAAAACATATTTTAAACTCTTGAGTACATAAAGAGAAGAAAATGAAGAGAAAACATGTATTCTCATGAAATAACAATATGAATAAAATATATGATATTATTTAGATATATATTATAATATTACATCATTGGTTTCATAATCATAAACAATCCTAGTATATGGATAAAATGTAACATAAATATATAACCAATTTATAAACATTGAATCATAATACCCATGATATAATAACATTAAATTAAACTTATAATATCATTAAAATAATGATATTAATGATTTAAAATGTTAAATGGGTAGTATAAACACATCATAGAATGAGATAAGTGTATAATATAACTTAGTTCTCCAAAAAGGCAATTTGAGACAAAAAACCCCTTACCGATTTTGTAACTTTTGAATCGTAAAACCCATGAAACAGAGATCATAAAATGGATATGTAAATCCCAAAAAAAATTAAGTATAATCATCATAAAATACAATAATAGAGGTATATACACCACATAAATGAAACACATGGTGAATATTGATTATGTCTCATTGAAAATTAAAGTGACATGGAAATCCCTTACCTTAAGTCTCGATTTCTTTCATACATGTTTGAAAATACTATATAGTAAATATATGTTTATTATAAATATATTAGAGAAAAATAATCATATGTAACATAACATATATCATTTACTTATGACCTTTTATTACCCATTTATTAATAATTCCTTGTTAAAAATACATACTGGTTAATAACTGCTTTGTTTTTCATGTATGTTTTGATTTGTAATTTTTGGTCCTATTGATTTGTTCATGGTTAAACCATCTACATAATTTTATCCTTGATTTAAATATCATATGTATTTATTATTTATTTATTTATTGTAATCTATAAAAATTGTAGATATAAAATGAAATACACCGTTCATAGAGACGATAAGTTATACGTATACATGAACACTATATCCATTTTCTAGACCGATGAAAAGAAAGGTAAATAATATATTAACTTTAAAAAATAATTTTTATTTCATATATATCACATTATAATATTTAAACATATCCTTATTACCTCCCATGTAAAGTGTTTGTGAAGAACAAATCACATCTCTTCAATAGACGATAGTCTGCCGTACACACGAGCGACGTTATCGTATTCACACAAAATGGAAAGTATGGTGGTATATGTGATATCATAATTTAAAAATTATTTTAATTTAACTAATAAACATATATTTATTTAGTCTATAATTATTAACATCAAAGTATAATACTAATGAAAAACACATCACATTGGTTCTGGAGGCGATAGTTCACCGTACACACGAGCGACGTTATTGTCTTCCAAATGGATGGGAGGAAACAATTTAGATGTGGTATTATAATTAATTAGGTATAATAATATCATAAATATAATATTTAAACATTATATCCATTATTATATAAATATATAATAGGTTGTGATGGAAAACGAATAACATCAGTTCACGAGGCGGTAGTTCGTTGTACACATGAATGATGATTTTGTATCCCATTTGATGGATGTATAGATGGATTTAGGTTATAAATTAACATAATAAAATATCAATATATGTAATATAATTATTTTATTATATAAAATTGTTTTAATAATAATTTTATGAGGTGGATGAAGAAATAAAATAAAATACTCGGTTAGGAATATTACATCTTCTTGAGATAATTTCATTTAGTTTGTGCAAAAATGTTTGTTGGGATAAATTTATGAAAACGATAATGATTATATTGTGATATAAGTTAATTAAGGAAGTTATTTGGGTATTTTTTATCCAAACCAAAGGGTTTCTAAAATGTTAAGAGGATAGGAGAGTGAGTTTCCTTTTATAAGTGTGTTGAGTGGCACACTCGTAATTTTTGAAAAGGAAAAAGGTCTACCAACATTTTTCACATTAAAAAGAATCCAAAATGGTCAATTATAGAAAATATAATATATAAGGTATAAATATTTCCATAAAATGGGAATTGTAAAAGTTTTGGTTCATTTTTAACCCTTATCATTTTATTTTAACCTCTGGTAAACCCATTTTTACATTAACCACGACAAATAATTTTTAATATTTATACTATTCATTATGATAAGAAAGTATGTTTACCTTATTAGATAATATAAATTATGACTGTTAAAAATAAGAAATATATTTTTATAAATTAAATTCAAATAATTGGAAAATTTTATTTTAAAATTAATCTCACAGTTGCAACGAGAAAGTAGTTTTCCAAAGAGAAAATGTTCAAAAGTTTAAGAAGATTTTATATCAAAATAAAATATGAAATTGATTCCAATAAAATAAATTATATTCATAGATATATAATTGAAATAATTTTACCTTTAAAACCATCTTATAAAAAAATAAATGTTTTTAATTGTTTTAAATGAAATTAAAATTCTTAATAAAAACCAATATTTTCATTATTCATCTAAAAATTTTTATTTTCATAAAATTATCAAAAATTGAATCCAAGATAATTTTTACATGAAAATGAATTTTATTTTTTCAAATATTTTTTTTAAAATATGAAAAAATAAATTTTAAAATAAGTGCACAAAATGTGATAAAACTACTTTTTAGAAAAATACTATTTTTACGAGAAAAATTGGATTAATTCATATCTATTGATATAAAACAAATAAGATGAATTTTAATCATTTGATTGAAAATATAATATATAAATTTCATTTAAATAATTAACTAATTTTTTTAAGTTATTTATGTAAAAAACTCTTGTGTGTATAAAAATAGTTTTTCAGAAAAATATTTCATTTATTTTCAAATGGTTCTTATTTTCATTTCTAATTAATTGGTTACCAAATTATTAATTTTATATAAATGAGTAAATAATATATTTTCATAATTTAGTGAATCTAATTCATACCCTCCATTAGAATAGTTAGGTGATAAATTTCATATTAAATAATAATATCTTAATAGTATGTCATGTTTCACTTAAAATCGGTGTTGTGTATAATGAAAGATAAACTTAGTGTTACATGTAACGTAAGCCAAACTCAGTGTTGTTTTTAATGAAAAATATCAAAAAAAAAAAATATTTGAAAAAATATATTTCTCAAAATTCCAGGGTGTTACAAAGGTAACCATCCTTATTTACAACAATTACAACCATCAAGTATGACATCATTAGAAAGAACCCAATCAAATAAACCTAGGACCATGTTCTTTCTTGGTAACACCTCTTTAGTTTTTAATTTTTTTTTATTTTAATGAATTCTATATTTCCAAAATCCCATTTTTCATTTCTTTTATAAAATATTAAAAATAAAAATTATAATAAGTGTCTCTATTTGTTAGTGATTGCCTTGGAAACCAAAGGCTTTATACAATATAATCCCGTGATCAACCACTCTTCTAAAATATGAAAAATTAATTAATTTTTTTACACTAGGAAATAGATGTTTTATACATCTTGTCATTAGTTTGAAGAATTTTAATATGGTGGTATAGACAAGATCTATTTCTTATGTGAGAAGGTATATCAAATTGAAATCATTCATAATGTGGAAAATGAACTAATAAAGGTTTCATCCATGGAGAATAAAATACTAAATAGATTATATGTGGCCTTTAATGTAGAAATAATGAATATGGGTGGAACATTATGGGTTAAATTGATCTTATTTTTAAACATGAAAATGAGATAGAAAATTAATGTCCATAGGTAAGGTACTGAAATAAAGTGTTAACCCTCTCAAAACTCAATATGAAGATAAGATACAATAAAGAAAAGAATATGGATCAAGGTTGAAATAATTTCGTTTCCCAATTATTTGAGAAGGAAATGATGACCAAATATCTTGAATTAAAATTAACGTACTTTAAGGGAAATGATAAGTTTGGAACTCTTTCCATGGAAGCATCAACAAGTGGAGTGAAAAAGAGAAAAATATAGAATCTAAGAATATGTGAATTGATGTAAAATTTGGAATTAAATAATATCAAAATAATATAGTTATAATGTGCTATTATTGTGGTATATTAGGGAACACTATGAGTGTGTGTCCAGAAGATCAACTGCTTAAAGGAGGATAAAAATAGTTTCACCAATATCTTAATAATGAAATAACTATACATGGTATCTTTCTAATAAGATATGTTTTATTTTCTCAAACCAAGGATATATGTATGGGGAATACAACAAGATAGAACTACTACAAATATGGCCTTTATCAGTGCTAGAAAAGGGCATTAATAGTGCTAGAAAATCACTATTAATCGAGGTGAAGATAAAGGGGGGTATTTTTTATTAGTGCTAAGAAAAGCGCTGATAAAGGTCACTTTTATCAGCGCTAAAAAAGTGTTGATAAAGAAATCTTTATCAGATATTTTTTTAGCACTAATAAAAGGGGCCTTTAACAGCGCCCCTCCCCCCAGCCACCCCTAGGACTTTAACAGTGCCCCCACCCCCTTTTAACAGCACTAAGTCTTATTCCCCAACTGCGCGCGTGACCTGCCTTCCCCAGGATTCGAACTCGTGACTTGTAGCCTACAGCGCCTAAGCCTTTACCACTCCACCATATTGTACTTCTGTTAATTTATTAATATATTTATTTATTTATATATATATTTAGTTATATTTACTCATATATTAATATATATGTATATTAAAATATATATATATTAATATATATATATATAGTTATATTAATATATATATATATATATTTAGTTATATTAATATATATATATATATATCCATATATTAATATATATATACATATCTGCATATTAATATATATATATAGTTATATTTATATATTTTTATTTTTATTTTTATATTAATATATATTTATAAGATCAGTTTTAAATACATTTATAAAATATGCTTTTTGTCTATGTTTATAAATAAATAAATACATATATACAACACACACACACATATTATATGTGTATTTGTAAGTATAATTATAAATATTTATATATACTTACAAATATTACATATTAATATTTATATACATATGTTTAGAATATATAGATAATATATATCAGTTTGTCAATACAGACGCACACAAACATACACACACACACACACACAAACACGTCATATAGGTATATAAATATTAATATATTTGTATTTTAAATAAAATGGATATTAGTTTTTTATTTAGATAAGCCATATATATTGAGAAATATACTTTATATGTAAATATGATTAATTATTTATTTATAAAATTAAATTTTTATGGGTGAATATATAAAAAATATGTATATATTATTATATAATTGATTATAAGTAACATTACATTATGAAAAATGATAAAATTTCAAATCCATAATATTAATATAAATGTAAACCCTCAGAATAAATTCAGTCCCTAGTGAAAAAGGTCAAAAAGACCCCCTGAAACGAGGTTGAAATTCCATCGAATGTTAAAAAAATTGGTTATAATGACTAAAAACTCAATTTTGGAGGCCTTATGGGCCTTATTTTGCCTCTAAAAATGTGAAAGAAGGTTTCCATGAGAAAATAGCACGTAGATCTCATTGCAGTCTTTGATTTGATATATGGTAGAGCTCAAACAAACACCTGGATCAAAAGTTATGGTTGTTTGAAGTTTGAGTTACATTTTTAACTTATTTTAGATCTTTTATTATTATTTTTGATTTTTTTGTCTTCAAATTGTTATTAAATGATTATTAGTCGATGATAATTATCAAATTATTAATTAATAATATATTTTAATATATTTTAAATCCATTTTCATTAAATTTATTATATATTAAATGTAATAGTCTATTTATACTTATCTAGAACATATTTAAAAATATATATTATATTTATATCAATATATTATTTTTCATGAAATATTTATGTTTGAAATATAAACTTTATCAGATCTAGGGAAAAGAGCTGATAAATCCCCCCCCCCCCTTTATCAGCACTACAAAAAAATCACTGATAAATGGGTCTCCTTTAACGATGCTAAAAAACACTGATAAAGGGGGTTCCTTTATCAGTGCTAAAAAAGCGCTGATAAAGGGTCACTTTCAACTGCACTTTTTTAGCACTGTTAAAAGTACCCTTTATCAGTGCTATTAAAGGGTGGCACTGCGAAATCCCTATTTTGTGGTAGTGTAGGTACTGAAGGTTTTATAAGGAAATCCTTCATTTCAATTATAAACGGGATGATAACTTTCACTAAAAGTAAATCTACTAAGATGGAAAACCGATCTAATAATTTGGAGGAAAATGATTGGGAAAAAAGAATGGCTCATAAAGAATTAACTATGGTTTAATCAAAAAAGGATTCTCAGAATAAACTAGAGTGAACTTAGAAGAAAAATAAGTAAAATGATCCAACTGTGAGAATGATGGATGAAAATGTGAAGATTAAACCACCAAGGAAAAAAAGGATGAGGTGACTCTCATGGATATTAAAGAGGATAGGTGTAACACTCAAAGATTTTGAATTATATTACTTTTAAATGAATTTAATCTCTTTTATATCTTGTGGTACATGAAACCCCGGGAATTTAAAATAAGAACATTATGCTCGATAGAATATACAACATGAAACATCGAGCCTAAACGAACCATGAGATACTATTTAAATACGACCATTTTAATATAGAAAATGAAATGAAGGGTATGAATAGTATTAAAAAATTATGAAATATATTTAGATAGGTCATAATAAATACAAATTTATTGATAAATTCTTAGAAAATAATCACCCAAACTTTTAGAAAAGTTATTTTAGTCTTTAGAATGTGTATTCTTTAAAAAATGTTTTATTTTTTATTTTATGTTTAGAATTATAATAAATTAATAAAAATTTATTAAATTATATTTTATAAAAATAATATTATATTTTAAATCATCATACAAAAATTATCTTAGTGATAAATTACTGGATATTTCAGAAAAGGTTGATTTTTTCATAGAATAGTGAAAATATAGGTTTTACAAATATTGTTATGTATTTTAATTAAATTAAGAAATTTTAAAGTAGAATTATGATTTTAATTTTATTTATAATTAAAATAATTATAATTTAATTATATTTAAAATAATTAATTAAATTTCAATCATCTTTATAATCGATTTTGATATAAGTTTATTTTTTTCTAAATTTTTTTTTCTAAAATATGTTTTTAACTACACAATGTTACTCCATTTTAAATAATTAAAATAATATTTAATGATGAATTATATAAATGAAATTTAAAGATTTTATATTTAAATATGTTAATTTAAATCAATATCATGGGTATTACTAGTCCTATTGTTAATATAATACCATTTTATGCTTGAAAAATGCATTTCATGAAAACCTCTTTTTCGACACGCCTATAAGATTTATTATGAATGAAATTCTTAAAATTTTGTGAATTAAAATTATAAAAATTGATTCAATATTTAGAATCATAATAATTTATTATATATAATATGGCTAACTAAATTTTTTGTCATAATGAATAGTAAAAATAATAAAAATATTTTTCAACGATTAAGGGGGAAATGGGTTTACCGGGTGGTTAAACTAAGAAGATAAGGATAAAAATAACCTAAATTTTTTTATTAATCATATTTTATGAAAATATTTAGACTTATAAAATATAATTTTAGATAATTATCCATTTTGGAGCCTTTTTTCATGTGAAAAATGTGGTTATGATTTGTTATTTTTTAAAATTTCATGTGTGTCATCCTCAATTATATAAGGTAACTCCATAACCTCACTTATTCACACCTCTCAATCCATTTTTATTGACCAAATAACCTAAAAAAATCCTTATCCACATTATATAGGTTCTGTTATTCCACAAAGACCAACCCTAGGGTCCTTAATAAGTGATCCAAAGGAGGTTATTTTATGAGAAGGTAATTGTCTTCACTAAGATATTTCTTTTTAATTATTCTTTTCCACCTTCAATTATTTATTAACACTTAAAATATAAAAAACTATTATGTCACATATAATTGGATGTTATTATGTTTATGGAATAATATTTATCCATATCCTCCTTCATCAAATGGAAAATGAATCCATCACTCCTATATACAGTGGGCAACCGCCTCACAAACCAATGTAATTTGTTTTCCCTCATTAACTCACATAGACATTCATAATGATGGAAATAATGAATGTATAAAATAAATATGACATTATATTAATTATATAAATTTAATATACCATCAAATTTCTTCTCATTTCTTCCATTAAGTAATGATATCATCACTCGTGCGTATGTATGACCTAACATCTCCACGAAGTGATTCTAATCATTTTTCATATCCAAATTAAACGAATAGTTTTAAAATGAATATAATAAGTAAATATTATATTTATAACATTAATATAATAATATATTTTATGTAACTATATACTATACATAATAACATGAACTTTCATGGAAAAACATGCATGAGAAAATAAGGAAATTAACTCCCAAAATTTCTACAATAATAATAAATGATTGTTAATGAACAAGTGATAGGATGTTATAAGATGATAAAATTTGATATTATAAACATTAATATGGTTATAGTATAAATTTATAACAATATTAAAACCATTATAAATGATTTTAAATTGTGTTCAACCAAAAGGAAGCATGAGGTAAGGGATATTGTCTCAATTTCCTTTTATAGTGGCATATTGTAATATTATGCACCTAATTTATTTATATGGTTTGTATACTTACCCTTTTATATATTATATCATGAATACTTCATAATTCAAGGTATTATATATTATAATTTGGATTATTTCATTCAATAGGACTTAACATTAAAATTACCAAGTGGTAATGAATTTTATAAATAAAATTCTTTTCATTGTGTTATATTACTTATTAGTTATCTTTGATATTATAAGATAATGTGTGTAATGAATTTTGATAATATTATTTTGTTTTTTTGTTTTTTTATTTTAATTTTAATTTGCTACAAATAATCAATTTATTGATTAATTCTCACTTAAATTTTATTATCATTTTAAGGGTCTCTCATTTTAAATTGTCTCCTTTGGAACATATATCAAGTTATACACTTGTATTATTTTATGAGGTGTATCTAATACCAATTTAAAATGTTATATCATGAATAAATTTATATTTATGTAATTTAATTTTTCATTTTATGTTATTCCAGTCATGGGGAATATGGTTAAAAATTTACCAAAGTGGTAAGAGATTTGTGTTTCAATCTCATTTTAATCTGGATTTTTTTTTCTTGAATTTCATTGAAGGAAATTATTTGATCATTGTATAATAAATCCATAAATGTTTTTTATCCTTTGGTTATTCATTATTTTTTCAATTAATAGTACCATTATCCTCTCTTTGGTACTTAAAATGATTGATAAAATGTTTTTAATAATATCTGAATTCATCTATCTCTTCGGTCAAAATTACTTTTTCTTCCAAAATCACTTTTCTAAAAACATGAAAAAAGGTTTCACTATGATTTTTTAATTTTATTTTTACTAATAATTTTATTTTTAAATATTTTAAAAATAAATTATCATTTCATTTTCCAAACTAGTTACTTTTGTATTTTTTTACAAAAATGTGAAAATAATCTTTATTTTTAACATACTCGACATGAACCTCTTGTTTTTGATGTCACGACCACTCATCTCTTTGAAACATCCTTTACAAGTTTACAAGGTCCATTTCAAATTATTTTTTTCCCTAATATTCTAGGAATTTATAGTTTTTAAAAAATAGTTTGAAAATAAAATGTTTATATTTTCCTAGAATATTTGTAAAGATATTTTGATGGTATTTATATTCATCAATGACAAAAAAACCATTATTTTATATATACCCCACTGGTGATATGTTGTAATGATACCATAATTATTCATTCTCTATATGGTTTACAATTATTTTTGACTAGAGAATGTATTGACATTCTCTTGATTAATTTTACTATTCATTAAATTTGTATTGAAATATTCACTTTATTACATTTACCCTAAATATCCATAGTATTTATGATTTATATGATTACTACTTAAACCATATATCATTTATATATAATTTGTTTTATTTTGAAGGTTATATAATTAATTGGGTAAATATTGATATTTTGTATTCGTTATTCAAGAAAGACATTTATTGATAAGGCATATTGTTTATGAATTAAACTAATCATTCGATATATGAGGAATTCATTAAACATATAGTGACAGGTGGGGATAAGAATTATATATCCCCTCAATACATTTATAGTATCATGAGGTTAACCATTAAGCTAGCATTAAATATAATTTTACCCATAATTTTAAACTATATTGTAATTTTATTAATGGTATAAATATCATGATGTATGAGGTCATGACCTCCAATATTAAGAATTTCCATCATTAAGATTTTAGTTATTATTATCCATGAGATTATTTCATTTATATTATCCATATATGAATTTTGTGTTCAAGTTAATTATTAAATGACATGTGTGTTCTATTATTTACCTTACCATATTGATTATTCCTTATCTAATCATGATAGTCAAGTTATTTATTAAATGGAATGTGTGTTTAGATATTTAACTTTCCATATTGATTATTCCTAATATATAATGATTTATTTATTCATGATAGCTTCTAATTTATATAAATATTACTGAGTAACTAAGCTCACCCTTATTTTGTTTCCTTTCCCCAAGATATGAAGAATGAATATTTGAATGAGTTCAAGGATGTAGAATTTTTTTACGTTCACTATGTTGAATTTATTATTTTCAAATTAAATGTTATATTCAAGTATGTATCTAGTTTACTAGGACTATTAAACTATTCTTTCTTTTGGGATGTGATCATGTGTATCTTATGTCGATGTAATAAAGTAACCACCATATGCCGGAGAGGATGCGCCCATAAGGAGATCTGCCTTAGGGTTTATTCTCCCCACTGTTGCCTTCCTCCCCCTCACTGTGGGACGGCAGTGATCTTCTCCTCAATGCTTGGCGAGCTTGTGGTGGGCGGTGTCTCTTCCTATGGCGGTGTCTTCTTTGTGGGCTCGTTCATCTCATCCAATCTCACCGTATGCTGATCTTCCATAGTCTGGAGAGGGCTTCTGATGGCGGAGCAGTGAGGATATATGTTCGAGTTCCATCTGCTATGGTGGAGGTTGACGCTTCATGTCTGAGCTAGCTTAGGGTGCGTTGGGTGGATCTGGTCGTCGGGTGCGATTTCGAAGGTGGCGACGGGTTTTACGGTTAAGGTTTGTGGATGCCACAGCGAAGGTGTTGTGATGACTTGAAGGTTTAGATCTGGTTTGGTTTTTCGGTTTTCTATCATCTTCAATGGGTTTTATGATTGTTCGGTGTTGGTTATGTTTTTTGTTGGGCATGTTCTTTTCTGATGATAGTTGTGCTTCATTGGCCTCTGTCGAGTGATATTTGGACGGCTTCCTGGTCTCTCGATCGGTATTTTTCTAGTCATTGTTTTGTCCTGCACAAGCCGGTTTTTTCTCTTCTATGGATCCAGGATTCCATCATTCTCTCTGAGGTGGAGTTGGGCAGTGGTTTCATGGCTCTTTGGGATGTGATCTCGAGCGGGCAGTGTAGGGAGGGTGATGGTGATGACGTTCGATCGACGACAGTGAGGTATGGTAAGCCTCTGTTGTTTATGATGATGGTTGTTGGTAGAGAAGTGTCTGTCAGTGTATGTGCGATGCTGGTGGGCTTGCAGTTCGTGATCTCTTCTAAATTTTGAAAATGGGTATTTTGGCTATTGGTGGCTTCTCGAGGTTGATTTTGAACGTTTTTGAAGACTGTAGAGGTTGTAATGGTTTGATTTTTTTCATTAGTGGTGGCTCTCATTTTGCGGTGGTTTGTTTTTTTGTGTGGCCTTCATGGTCTGCGGTTCAAGGATTATGCAATCAAATCATTTACATGAGGTTGCTCCAGATGAAGTTTAGGGAAATGAGTTTCCACTGTACTGGTGCTTTTCAGAATTGGATGTTTGAGATGGTATGGCTATGGCCATCGGTACCAGGCCTGTGGATTTTTTCATGGGATAGCTAGCCGATAAGTAGTGGAAGGTGGAAGCTGGATTTCATGTTTTTTATGCTGGGAGGGGATTTTCTCATGTAGTGTAGGTTGTTTGGTCTTGGAATTTTGGACCGTTGGGGCTTTTTTGACTTGTTAATGTCTTTGATGTCATGGTGGTTTTTTCCTTTTCCCTTAAAAGGGGGTTTATCTTAATAAAAAAAAATTTCAGTCAGTAATAAAGTAACCACCAAATCTATCCTATTGGGGTCAGGGTCTTTATAATTGGTATCAGATTAAATTTACAATAATACCTAGGAAATATATTTATTAAAACATAGATGAGGGAATATATCCATATGATATACTTTGAGGATAAGCATAGAATAAGAACCTAATGTTTTGGTGAGGAAGAGATTATATGTTTTTCCTAGCAATAAATCCATTTTTGGATAGTACAAGTGGATATGGTTCTAGAACAATTATGCGTTGGGGAAATAAATTAAAATAGAGAACATTAAGCTTTGAATCGATTGTCACATGGGGTATAATAATGAACCTTATTGTTCACCTGGTTTGATAATCCAATGGGATATTCTTAATATAATCCACATTTTATTTATGAATCATTACCAAGGATTTGAATAGGTGATGAAAATGAATAACCTAGTTCAAAACTATGGTGTATTGGATTCAAAAGAAGGTGACATGATTTAAATATACCATAAATGATTATATGTTTTTCTCACTATGATTATAACTTCTCACACTATTCTTTTTGGTTTTATTCATTGGCTAGAACCTGAAGGAATCATGTTAACATTGAATATGATGGAAAATGCGGTGATTATGAGCAACCAAATGGGTTGATGACTAGGGTGAAATATTTCATGATTATTCTTAATCATTAATCATGATATATTATTACTAATATATTCCTTAACCAACTCTAAAAAACATCCAAGAAGAAAAGGATGTATTACTCTAAGAGCTCGAGTGGTGGAGACCATGGAGGAAAAAGGGATCGATTTCCTTCATGTCGGAAATATAGAAATAAAAACCCATGAGAATGTCTCAAAGGAATAGTAAATTTGTTTATGTGTCTAATATAATGTAATAGAACAATGAATTACTGAGTAAAAGTGAAGAGTTTGGTGGAGATAAATAAATTTCATCCTTGGAATCCATTTACAGTTTGTTGTCTTGAATGCGGCAAACCTAGGAATTAACCGATTCAATGCCCTCTTTAAAGGTGAAATCATAGAACAAGGAAGGACCTATGTTTAATTAAAAGGGTTTAATTCTTTATGTATTTGTATTTAATAATTAAATTGTACAAGTATTTTATTCAATGGTATTTGGTTATAAGAGTCATGAAACATATAAGGATTGTGTTGATTTTTGGAAGCATACCAGTATTCATATATGATTAACTCTAAAATTATATAAAATATTATAGGATTTTGAGTTTAATGTTGATAATAAGTTCAATTTATTAAACACTATTTTTTGAGGATTTATTTGATGGGAGTTTATCAAGAATAAGGATATTTTCATAGACATTATGAAAAAGTTATTTAAGTAAGAATGACTTTACATTTTATGGACATGATATTAAAGGTATTGGTAACCAATAAGGTTTATATTATCTTTTACATTGTATTAATTATGGGTTATCACATTTTGGAAACATTATGACAATTATATTAATATATTTTTTTAAGAATGATAACCTACATGTTGGGTGACAACCTATCACATCCGACGAGGCCATAGGGCTTGAACCCACAACCAAAGGGAAATAAGTGTATAACTCCTACCACTAGCCTATTTGATGCACTTTTTAATATGAATTTGATTACTTAAAAAATTAATGAATTATTACTATGTTAAAATTTGTGTGTTACTGTTTTGTTTTAAAGATTAATATATTATATTAAATTGTTCTACCCATTTTGGTTTTGTTAAATATTTAGAAATATATAGAAAGTATTTTCACTCATTTATGGATCTTATGATGTGTTAAAAGTAAAAAAAATACTTCGGGAATAAAAATTAATTTTAGATATTAATTTTTTAGAGTAAGAGATAAAGTAGAAATTGATCGAAGTATAATCAAAGGATGACATTTTCCTTCTGAAATAGAAAAATATCAAGTATATTTCTTTATATTTATATACAACAACAAAAATCCCTCAACATTAGGAAAAGGATCTTAAAAAATATTATCTTATTACCTTCATACATGATAAACCAAAAGGTCTTTCAAGTCATCACTAATTTACGCTTTTCATGTTTGTTAACCTTCTCTTGATCATTCACTTCTTGTGAGTAATGATCTCTATTACTCTCTATAATTATTTATGATTTTCTTCCATGTCTATATTTTTACTTCCCAAAAATGCTCAAATACATGAAAACCTAGTTATTTTTTATTTTTTATTACCTTAAAATTTCATTTTCTCTCTTATGAAGATAAATTTTTGTTAACTCTTTTTATAATTTGGGTTTTCAATAAAGAAATTTTTTAAATTTCAAACCCCTGCTTTCCAACTGCAAGATCAAATTGTGAGGACTTAATTTTTGAAGTTGGGGAGAATGAAAAACCCTAAAATTTTAAGTTATATTTATTTTAAATAAATTTAATATCTTTGATAGATTATGGTACATGAAAACCTATGTCTTTAAGAGTAAAAAATTGTGTTCGATAGTGTATACGACATGTAAAACCGGTCCTAAATGAATCATGAGATACTATTTAAATATGACTATTATAATAAAGAAGTTGAATTTGAATGTATGAAAATGGTTAAATGAATTATTAAAAATTTAGGTATTTATCCAAATAAATAAAAAATAATTGATAAATTCATAGTAAATAATCACTCAAAAATTATAGTAAACTCATTTTTTCTCCAAAATACATATTCTTAATTTTTTTTCATTTTATGTTTGTAATAATAATAAATTTATAAAATATTTATAAATGGTTTTTTTATATATATGAAAATATTTTTAAAATCATTATATGAAAATTATCTTAGGGATTTTTTTGTATTTTTCTGACAATATTGATTTTTTAGTAAATAATGACAAATACCAATTTTTCAAATACTGTTATGTATTTTCATTAAATAAAGTAATTTTAAATTACCATTGTGCATTGAATTTTATTTCAAAGAAAAAAAATATTTTTTAATTATAATTTAATATAAATAATTACATTTTAATCACCTTTATACCTGATTTTGTTATAATTTTATTTTAAGGCTTACCAATGTAATTTTCTAAAAATTGTTTTCAAATGCATATTTTTTTTTCATTTTAAATAATTAAAATAATAATTAATGATGAATGATTTAAAATAAATTTAAATATTTCATATCTAATTATATTCATTTAAATCCATCTCATGATTATTACCAGTCATATAGTTAATAAAAGATTATCTTATGTCTGAAAAATGCATTTCTTGAAAACTTGTTTTTTGACACGTATGTGGGTTTTCTTTTAAATAAAATATATAAAAATCCATAAATTTAATTTTTTAAAATGGATTACATATTTTTAATCTCTATAATTTATATTATATAATAATTTCAACTTTATTTTTGGTTATAGTGAATATTGAAAAAAGTAAAAATACTTTACCGCGGTTATGGTGAAAATGAGTTTACTTGGGTGTTAACCTAAGAAGATATGGGTTACAACTGCATAAAAAATTCTAAACCCTATTATCTTAACACCTTTAGAAATCATCACATCTAAGGTTTTATAATGATCTATTTTGGATCCTTGGTATATGAAAAATGTGGGTATGATTTATTATTTTCAAAAATTTCATGTGTGTCATGCTCCTCAAATGTATAAGGAACTCACTCCACTTACTTCATTACACCTATCAAGCCATTTGGATAAAAAAACCTAAAAACACTATCTCAAAATACTTTTCCACATTATATATGCAATGGTTTTCCCAAAAGATCAACTTTAAGATCCTTAATAAGAGACCCAAAGGTGGTTCTTCTAAGCGAAGGTAATTGTCTTCACTAAGGTCTTTATTTTTAATTCTTCATTTTTAAACTTCAATTATGTCATAACACTTCCAATATGATAAAAAAATATCACTCATATAATTATATGTTATTATTTTTATTTAATAGTATTTATCCATCTTATCCTCTATCAAATGGGAAACAAATCCAGGGTCCGTATGTACAGCAGACTTCCACCTTGTAAATCGATATAATTTTTTTACATAACCAAATCACATGGGTAGTAATAATGATGTAAAAAATTAATATTAATCATGATATTAATTATTTAAATTTAATATTACATCCAATTATTTAACCTTTCACCCACTAAGTGAATGATATCATCGCTTATGCATATGTTTGACCTACCATCTCCACGAAGTGATGCAGCTCATTTTCCATATCCAATATTCAAGAATAGTTTCAAAAATACATCCAACAAGTATATATGATATTTATAAAATTATTATCATTATTTATATGATGAAACTATATCATATAAAAAATAATTGTAACTTTCATGTCAAAACACGCATGGGAAAAAAGGTAATTAACACCTAAAACAAAAAAAATATTATTAATGAATGGGTGGTAAGATGTTTTAAGAGGATAATATATGAAATTTTAAACATGAATATGGTTTTTTATAATTATTAAAATTCTTAAAACTATTATACATTAGGTTAAAACTAATTCAACCAAAAGGAAGCGCGAGGTAAGGGATTTTTTGTCACAATTTCCTTTCATTGAGTCACGTTGTAATGTTATGAACCTAATTTATTTATATAGTGTATTTACATACCATTTTATATCTAATGTTAGTAATAATTAAAAATTAATAGTATTTCATGTTTTAATTTCAACTATTTCATTCAAGAGTATTTGACTTGAAAACTAACAAGTGGTAAAAATTTCATAACTCAACTTAATTTCAATGGGATATACTACCAATTCATTGTCTAAGATATTATAAGATTATGAATGTAATGAATTATGATAATATTATATTTTACTTCCAAATTTTTATGTGTATTTAAATTTGATACACATAATTGATTCATTTATTAATTCTCACTTCAACTTTATAGTCATTGTAAGGGTTATGCACCTCAAATTTTATTCTTTGGGAAATATGTCAGGTTATACACATATCTTCTTTTATGAGGTGTATATACTCCCCCTTTGATATGTTATATCGTGAATCAATTTATATTCAATATAATTAATATTTCATTTTATGTTATTCCTTTCATGGGGCTTACGATTCAAATATTACCAAAGTGGAAAATTATTTTTTTAAAGTCACATTTTAATCAGGATTGATTATACTTGGATTTACATTAAAAGAAATTATTTGTTCAATGTCTCATAAAAAAATTTAATTTTAATCTGATCTGGTTATTCATGATGTTTTCAAGTAATAGTACCATTTTCTTCTCTTTGTTAAATTATTGAGAAAATATTTTTAATAAAATCTGACTCTATTTTTCACTTTATTTGGTAATATTTTTTATTTAAAATCCATTTTTATTAAAATTGGTTTCAAAAAATATTTTACTATGATTGTTTAATTTCATTTATACCCATAATTTTATTTTTACCAATTTTTTTAAAGATTAATCTTCATGTCGTTTTCAGAACAAGGTAGTTTTGACTTTTCTTACAAAAATGTGAATAGAATCTTTATTTTTAACAAAATTGACATGGATAGAACCTTTTCTTTGTCATGACCACACTAGTAGAAATTTAAACTTTTGTGGAGATTGAATTCAGGCGACCACCATTTGGAAGTCTCAATTGATATTATTAGCGACCGCTATTTAGTGATCACTATACTTTTTAACCCCCCCTGCTCAATTTTTCCTCTCCCCTCCCACGACCCCACAAACTGACCCCACAACCCCATCCCCCTGCAGCACCTTCAGACCATCCCACCATCATTGAACCCTCCCAGCCCCGTTGTTCCCCACCATAGATCCCTCCCGCCCCTCCATCTTCGAACCCTCTCGGCCCCATCGCATCTCGTCGTCTAACCCTCCCACCTCTGTCACACTCAGTTTTTCATGTCTTTGTTCTGATCCGATTCATTTTAAATCCCGATACTTTTCTTGGTTCTTTTGTAAAATTAATGTTGAGTTTTTAAGTTTCATCTATGTATAATCACCCTAATTTGAGTTCCCCATTACTTTTTTAGGAGTTTTTGGAGAAAGGGTGGTTACTTCATGATTTGGGTCAACCGTGAGCCCATTTCCAGTTTTAAAAACCAAATTTGTTTCTTTTATAAATCCTTTTTTTTTCAACATTTTTCACCCATTCCACTTCTCACATGGCCTCAACTGATATATTCAAACTACCATATCCTTTTAGACCCCTTAAGAATTCATAATCATGGTGAATTGAGGTTACTTATTTAGGCATTGGGCTAGCCCACGGTCCCATTTCCAGTTTTTAAAAAAAATAATTTGTTTATTTTATATCTAATCCAATATTTAATATTTTTCGGTGAATCCACCTCCCACCCGAATCCAACATCCCTATACTCACCCCCATTGTCGATTTTCCATTTTTGGAGCTCAGAATAGTCTCGGAGTGGGGAAACATTCTCAATGTCTATCAAATCGTCCAGAATTGACAAGGTAAACTGTATCATTCATAAAGCAATCAATTGGTACTCTTTTGGACACCAATATTCTTTCCCTGGTTCTTCCAGACCTTAGGAGTCTCTCAAAGAAGTTTCAAGCCATTACCTTTTATCTAAGGGTGTATATCTAGTGGAATATGAAGAGTTTTCTAGTTGAAAAGGTGAGATTCCTTCTCCTTTATCCTCCATCTTCTTCCTCATTTCATTATTTCTTGGTTTTATAATCTCCCCTAGTCCTTTTCGACTTAGGGTTCTATTATTACATGATTTTTTATGGGTTTTTTATTCATTTGGGTCTGGTCATCATAGGTTTAGGGTTTGTAAACCCTCGGATGGTGATTTTGGGAGTGTATTTCCATTACGCCAAGGATTTGTGGTAGGATGACCATTTCACTAGCCTTTATCATTTAAGTTTCATCATTCTCATACTGTTATAACCTTATTTATATGATATGTTCTTCTTTTAAACCTTGGTTGTAAAGGTTTTGTGTGAAAATTATGTTTTATGACTTATTTTGTTAAAAATATAGTTGTTTTGGTATAAATGTGCACTCCTCTTGTTTGATAAATTATTCCATAAGATTTAAAACTTGGTTTATAGTATTTTTAATATGTTTCAGTATCTTGAATAACTTTATTACATGAAAATGGCATTTTATCCCTTTTTAAGTGCTAAACATAAGTTGTTTTTTTAAAGAGTGCATGCCACGTGTTCGGTAAATTGTCTGGTTGGATTTTATGTGTCTAGTGCAATTTAAAATGATTTGTTTGGATTTATAAATACATTGAAAGCATGTAAAAAAATTATTTTGGGACCCTTTTATGGATATACAATTTTTATTTGGTTTTAAAAATAAATGGGTTTTGGTTTAAAACATGTTTTGGCCCGAGTTGCCGGAAAATGGCATGTTTCACATTCTTATGAAAATGGTTGTGTTTTGAATATGTAACCTGAGTGTTTTATGGGATTTATGAATTTGGTTTGAGGTTATATATGGTGTGTATACACCTCTTTTAAAAAATTGAAATTTATATATTTTTCAAATGTTAGCTTTGGGAAATTGTTTAAAGGCCGATTTGGCCTTTCCTAAAAATGAAGAATGAGTGTTTTACTTGTATATACAGTGTTGTGTCAATTGGGATTGTTTTATCATCCATGAAATGATTTTATTAAATATTTTTAGGGATGAAAAATATGGTTGGTTATGGTCTTGTTGTGTGTTTATAATTCAAATAGTGTTTTTGAATGAATTTTATGTGCAAAGCCTCAATACACACCTTGAAATTGTTTTACGAAAATTTGTAGTGGTTTATTGATTTGTTAAAGAAATGTGAAGAAAGTTTATGGGATGTTTGTGTTTTTATGGTTTTGGAATGGAATTTGGATTTGAAATGTGTATTTGATAATATGTGTGACTTGATTGATCACTAAAAGGAATCTTGGGTATCTAGGTGGGTGGATGTGTACTAGTATGCTAGTGATTCTATGGGGTTTGGCCTCTGTTTCACGTAGCAAGTTTGACGATGACAACACTAACTAAACTATGATGATGACGATTTTGGGGGACCACTAGGTTATGGGTATTCTCCCTACTAGTGGCTCGTGTGCATGAGAACGGATATTTATTATGGTTACTTTCACCGAGATACGAGGTACCTGGGGCTCACAACTAACTAGTGCCTAGGGGTGTTCCTGTGAGTTGTGCTCATTGACTATTTTGTACTCACCATCGGCATACGGTGTGTTTGGTTGGTAAACTCAGTATTGTTTGTTATTTATTTAAAAGTGTACAATCTTTAAAGCAGCCCTCATTGAAACAATTTTCATTTTGAAGTTGTACCTCTTGAAAAATTATTACTTGCATTTTTGTTTATAAAACATGCATGTTTTTGTCTGATAATTATTATAGCATGGAACCTCATTTGAAAAACATACTTTTATATCTTGTATTTAAAACTATAAATTGATGTTTCTTCTATTTTAAATAAAGTTCATTGGGAATAGAATATCGCGCTAACCTACTGATTTTTAATACTCACGCCTATAGTCTTCTTCTATTTTTAGCCCTTGTGCAGGTTTCAGCTCGAGTTTGATCGCCTTGGGCAATGTGTGATCATTTTGTTGGAGAGTGACCAGTGGGGTCACATGGAGTTTGTTGGTTAACTGGTTTGGTTAGTTTAGTTTTTGGTTTAGTTGTACTTTCAGTTTCTTGTACAAATAATGTTCAGTTCAATTTTTATATAAATGTTTTTTGGGTTGTACATTTATTTCCGCTGTTTGTTTGATTGTTTATATATGGGCGAAATCATTCCCTTGTGTACTCTATTGATTCCATTGGTGCTTGTCACCATCCCGGGAGGATCAGGAACACCTCTCGGGACTTGTCGCGGGCTGGCCTGGGTGATCGGTTTAGGGTTGACTCAGGATGGTTCGTGAAAAAATGGTATCAGAGGAGGTCAGCTCTTAGTAGACCATTATTTTAGAGCACCCTTGTTATTTGGGGATGTCAAGGTAGATAGATTAGGATTTTTGGGACTTTAGGGGTAAGTGCGGGAATAGCTTCGCGAACTCTTGCTTGTTCTGATCCTCGGGTGTCCATGGGAAGTTTGGTTTTATTAGTGTTTTTTGTTCTTGCTGATTGTTTGGTGTTGGGATATGAAAAGGGGAGTCTGACTAATGGAATCTGTGAGCTCACAGGGCCTGGAAAGCCATGTGCAGTCGGGGCATGGTCCTAATAATTCTCTCTGTTTTGGTGTTGTGTTTGAAATATGGCCGCCAACCATATGGTCAAGTCACCCACCGACACTAGTTCCCTTTTGTGGGTTTCTTGGACCTTTCATGAATTCTGAATTTTTTTTAAAAATCCTTGTGTGAGAATTATGGAAATGGGTTTTAAAGGAAGGATTTTATTTGGAAAAGTAGAAAAGGGGTTTTCAAAAATTAAATATAAGAATGGTTTTGGTAAGGTTGTGTTTTTTTAAACAAATTTTGGGGAGGAAGTGGAAATGATTTAACGGGATTGGATTTTCCCTAATCCAAAGTTGTGGTTTGTTGAAATAAAATGTTTTGAAAGTGTGAATCATTTTAAAGTAATTCTGAAAATTTGTTTTAAATGGGGCATTTTGGGCTATTGAAAATTGTTTGAATTTGATGAAATGGTTTTGGAAATTCAGTTTTGTGCGGCTGGTGTTTTTCTGGAAAGGGGTTTTGGCTTTTGTGGTTGTCAGATTATGAAAAGAGACCTTGCTGAATTTTTTTTTTAAAATGGGGAAGGTCTATTTGGAATAGAATGGTTGTTTTTGTAAGTTCTATTAAATGAAATGGATTGTTTTTTTTAATCAAGTGGTTCTTAATGAAGTGTGGTTTGTTTTGTGGAATATGAAAAGCATTTTTGACTTGGTGGTTGGTGTTCCTTTTGATGGTACATGATTTTTGGAATGATGTTGTCTTGTTTTAGCCTTTGGTGTTTTCATGGGTTCTCACATGCATGGTTTTATTGATATCTGGAAGGATGACTTATATGGCATGGTTGTTGAGTGCCTGGGGTGTCATGTAAATGTTCATGTGAGTGAGACTTGATGAAACACCATTGGTGAATGTGAAAATCCACCAAGTTAGTTTTTTTTCAAAAGTCTTTTTAGCTGAAAAATTGTGGTGTTTGTTTTGAACTGACGGTTATGTGGATGGTTTATCCTATGTCGTAGAAGTTTTTTCTATTCATTATGATTCCCTATGATCTATAATTTATACTCTTGTTGCATCTTGAGATGGGATCTTGTTGGTGGATTGGTTTTTGAGTAATGTTCAGTGGGTTTCTAAAGATGTGTTGGATGTTTTGATGTGGCCATAGATAGTTCTATGTTTTCAAGATTTCCAATTGATAAACCTAAGGATTATTTATCATGTTTCGTAAGCTAGATCCACCTCCTAAAATAATTCCTCATCCCGGTAGTTTGAATGGAGAGATATTTGGGATCGATTTAAAGTGCTTCCAGTTCGTGATAATTCTTGTGGACATAACAGTTATGTTCGTTGATGTTAATTCGTTAAGCTGTATTCATTGTCCATTGTGATCCTCATTCTGAGTGAGATATAATTTTGATATATATCTATGAGTTACTATTTAGATGAAAGTGTTTTGTTGAGTAAGTGAGTTTTTTTTGAGTGGTGTGATACTTAGCACCTGACTGCGGGGCAGCAGATGCTTTATTATTTAGGGCCCCATCCATAGGCCTCGGAGTGAAGCTATTCACGCAGTCAGGAAATCTACAGAAGTGTGGGGCGCTGACCAGGCTCCTGCCTCCACCATTGTGGTAAGGTAGTTTCTATGTCTATATTGTGGTTCCTCGTTACTGTGAATTTCCATTCGTCACAATAAGTGTGGTGGACTTACCCCTCACACAGTGTCTATGGTTATGCCTTCATGGATGTGGGTTTCAGATCAATGTCTCTTTTTGGACCGCCTCTGTAAATCGGGTGCGGTCTTGGTGTTACCTATTCATAGGTGGATATTTTTGGGTAGTTCCTGCGTTTCTTTTGTGGTTCCAGTGGTCAAATTATTGGGTCCCCTTCCCTCCCCTCCCCGAGTGGTGGGGATCCGGGTTCATGCTGAAAGTGTTGGCCAAGTTCTCATCCCCTCTGTTCAGGAGTGGGTGGTTTATATGTTCATGTTGAAACCCTCTTAACTTGGGTTGGTGGGTTATTGTGGGAGAGTTTTTTTTGGACTTGTGAAAGTGAGTTAATGTTGAGTTCTTGTTTTTTTTCGTTGCTAGTTCGGTTCTAATGGTGGGAAGACCCACCACATGTCTCGTTGATTTTTCCTCCTATGAACTTGTCTAGTGCTAGTTGTTTATTAATGTTGGGGATTCCATTATGTACTCCCATGGATTCCTTGGTTTTCTTGAGTGCTCTTTAGTTTGGGTGATTGTTTGTTTCATTGGGAGAAGGCCAAACAATCGGGTTCTTGGCTTGGTTGTGGAGGTGGTGGCTTGACCGTTCCGTTGATTTTCACAGTGGTTGTGAGTTGGTGTTTTATTTGGGAAAGAGGATTAAGTTATGTTTATGGAAAATGTTATTTCACTATATTGATAGGTTGGATCATGTTGATAAGGAATCCTTAGGTTTTTATCTTTCATCTGGAAAGTGTTATGGCTTTCTGGGGGCGGAAAGCTTTAATGGTGGGAAGAATTGTTACACCTGGTTTTTCATGTCTTTATTTTGATCCGGTTCATTTGAAATCACAATAATTTTCTTGGGTATTGTGTGAGATTAATGTTGAGTTTTTAAGTTTCATCTATGTCTAATCACCCTAATTTGGGTTCCCCATTACTTGTTTAGGATTTTTTGGAGAAAGGGTGGTTACTTCATGATTTGGGCCAACCGTGAGCCCATTTCCAGTTTTAAAAACCAAATTTGTTTCTTTTATAAATACTTTGTTTTCAACCTTTTTCACCCATTCCAATTCCCACATTGCCTCAACTGATATATTAAAACTACCATATCCTTTTGGACCCCTTAAGAATTCATAATCATTGTGAATTGGGGTTACTTATTTAGGCATTGGGCTAGCCCATGGGCCCATTTCTAGTTTTAAAAAAATAATTTTTTTATTTTATATCTAATTCAATATTTAATATTTTTCGGTGATTCCACCTCCCACCCTAAAAAAATATCCCTATCCTCACCCCCAATATCTATTTTACCTCTTTGGTGCTCAGAATAGTCTCGGAGTGGGGAAACATTCTCAATGTCTCTCAAATCGTCCAGAATTGACAAGGTAAATTGTATCATTCATAAAGCAATCAATTCGTACACCTTTGGCCACAAATCTTCTTTCCCGGGTTCTTCTAGACCTTAGTAGTCTCTACAATAATTTTCAAGCCATTCCCTTTTATCTAAGGGTGAATATATAGTTGAATACGAAGAGTTTTCTAGTTGAAATGGTGAGATTCTTTCTCCTTTATCCTCCATCTTCTTCCTCCTTTCATTATTTCTTGGTTTTATAACCTCCCCTAGTCCTGTTCGACTTAGGGTTCTGTTATTACATGATTTTTATGGGGGTTTTATTCATTTGGGTCTGGTCTTCATAGGTTTAGGGTTTGTAAACCCTCGGATGGTGATTTTGGGAGTGCGTTTCCATTACGCTAAGGATTTGAGGTAGGATGTCCATTGCACTAGCCTTTATCATTTAAGTTTCATCATTATCATACTGTTATAACCTTATTTATATGATTTTTACTGCTGTGAAACCTTGGTTTTAAAGGTTTTGTGTGCAAATTATGTTTTATGACTTATTTTGTTAAAAATATAGTTGTTTTGGTATAAATGTGCACTCCTCTTGTTTGATAAATTATTCCATAAGATTACACACTTGGTTTATAGTATTTTGAATTTGTTTCAGTAGCTTGAATAACTTTATGACATGAAAATGGTGTTTTATCCCTTTTTAAGTGCTTAACATAAGTTGTTTTTTTTAAGAGTGCATGCCACGTGTTCGGTAAATTGCCCGGTTGGCTTTTATGTGTCTAGTGCAATTTAAAATGCTTTGTTTGGATTTATAAATACATTGGAAGCATGTGAAAAAAATATTTTGGGATCCTTTTATGGCTTTCCAATTTTTATTTGGTTTTAAAAATAAATGGGTTTTGGTTTAAAACATGTTTTTGCCCGAGTTGCCAGAAAATGGCATGTTTCACATTCTTATGAAAATGGTTGTGTTTTGAATATGTAACCTGAGTGTTTTATGGGATTTATAAATGTGGTTTGATGCTATATATGGTGTGTATACACCTCTTTAAAAAAATTTAAATTCGTATCTTTTTCAAATGTTAGTTTTGGGAAAATGTTTAAAGGCCTGTTTGGCCGTTCCTAAAAATGAAGAATGAGTGTTTTACTTGTATATACCATGTTGTGTCAATTGGGATTGTTTTATCGTCCATGAAATGATTTTCTTAAATTTTTTTAGGTCTGAAAAATATGGTTGGTTGGGTATGGTCTTGTTGTGTTTTTATAATTCAAATAGTGTTTTTGAATGAGTTTTATGTGCAAAGCCTCAATACACACCTTGAAATTGTTTTATGAAAATTTGTAGTGGTTTATTGATTCGTTAAAGAAATGTGAAGAATGTTTATGGGCTGTTTGTGTTTTTATGGTTTGGGAATGGAATTTGGTTGTGAAATGTGTATTTGATAATTTCTATGACTTGATTGAGCACTAAAGGGAATCTCATGTATCTAGGTGGGCGGACGTGTACTAGTATGCTAGTGATTCTGTGGGGTTTGGCCCCTATTTAACGTAGCAAGTTTGACGATGACAACACTAACTAAACTATGATGATGATGATGATGATGTTGGGGGACCACTAGGTTATGGGTATGATCCCTACTACTGGCTCGTGTTCATGAGAACAGATATTTATTATGGTTACTTTCACCGAGATATGAGGTACCTGGGGCTCACAACTAACTAGTGCCTAGGGGTGTTCCTGTGAGTTGTGTTCATTGACTATTTTGTACTCACCATCAGTATACAGTGTGTTTGGTTGGTAAACTCAGTAGTGTGTGTTATTTATTTAAAAGTGTACAATATTTAAAGCATCCCTCATTGAAAAAAATTTCATTTTGAAGTTGCACCTCTTGAAAAATTGTTACTTGCATTTTTGTTTATAAAACATGCATGTTTTTGTCTGATAATTATTATAGCACGGAACCTCATTTGAAAAACATACTTTTATATCTTGTATTTAAAACTATAAATTGATGTTTCTTATATTTTAAAGGAAGTGCATTGGGAATAGAATATGGGGATAACCTACTGAGTTTTAATACTCATGGCTATAGTCTTCTTCTGTTTTTAGCCCTTGTGCAGGTTTTAGCTCGAGTTTGATCACCTTGGGCGATGTGTGATCATTTTTTTGGAGAGTGACCAGCGGGGTCACATGGAGTTCATTGGTTAACTAGTTTGGTCAGTTGAGTTTTTGGTTTAGTTGTACTTTCAGTTTCTTGCTCAAATAATGTTCAGTTCAATTTTTATATAAATTTTTTTTTGGGTTGTCCATTTCTTTCCATTGTTTGTTTGATTGTTTATATATGGGATAAATTGTTCCCTTTTGTAATCTATTGATTCCCTTGGTGCTTGTCTCCATCTCGAGAGGATCAGAAACGCCTCTCGGGACTTGTCGCAGGCTGGCTTGGGTGATCGGTTCAGGGTTGACTCGGGCTGGTTCGTGACAACTGCCATTAAGCCTTCCCACCTCAGTCAGCCATCCCACCCCATCAATTCTCATCGTTGAACCCCTTTGTCGAGCCCCTATGCCCTTTCATGGATCCCCAATCTAGTCTCCCCCCTTTACCGGTAGTCAACTCTCCTCCGGGTAAGTTGTTCGCATTGCTTCTTTGATTTCCCCAATCTGAGTTTTTAATTTAGACATCTTACTCATTTCTTGGTCCAACCATATGCTCCTTAATTCTTGTTCCAAATTACTTGTCAATATTTTAGAATATGTATTATGAGTTCAAATTTGTGATTTTGAGGTATTTTTATCTATTAACATTTTATGCAATTCAGAGAATATATATTTGGAGTTCATCCTCAGTTTGTTTTTTATAGTAGCGTGCCTTTGTATGATATGAATTACTATGAATTATTAGTGTGAATTTGGATCATATGTATTAGGTGTTCAAAATTGTGATTTTGATGTATTTTTTTTATCATTTTATGAAATTTATAAAAATAAGTGATTGATGTTCTTTCTCGGTGTACATTTGTAGCATTGTGAGGTGTAAACATGAATAAAGAGTTCAAAAGTTGTTATAGGGAGGGATTTAAAAGAACCATATTTGTTTAATTTCAATCACCATCAATATTAGTTTATTCTTAAAAATCAATTTTTTAATTCTGCGCCCTCTTGGATCATTCATCCACAACCTTCCACAAACCTTTTTCTTTATCCCTAGTTCAAGTCCTCTACTGTGCATGAATTCTAGGAGTCAAATCCCAAATCCTCTACCTTCCATCATTCCACCACGCCACTCTGCGTCCTTCCATCAAGAAATCATTTTCAACCTATTGAATCCCTTTTTAATCTTTCCTAAACTTTTTTTATGGAGAATTCTTAAGAAGGTCTCCTCTTACTAATAAAACATTTGAATATACTTCAAATTTATATACATGTCTGTATATTGGGTATTACTCTAGTTGTAGCTGACTAGGAGGCTAATCCTCTCTGAGAGTTTTTGAGCACTTATTGTGTGGTTATCCCTCCCAATTCATTATCAAGAGTTCAAACCTCCAACACTATATAGTGATTTATATCTAATATCTATTCAATTTTCAAAGGATTGATTGGTTGACTTTAAGTGGATTATTGAAGAAAATATGTAGGTTTTTTTCCACCTGTTATAATACACATAACAATACACCTGTTATATCTTACACCTATCATAATGTGAAAATCTATTTATATAGGTTTGATTGGTACATAGGTATGTATGATAGTTCTTTTTCTTTTATTCCTTGTACGAAATATTGTTTGTATGAGAAAGGAGTCCCCTCCTCCATCATCGAGGGAGGGTCTAGCATCATTTGTAGGGTCTGATTCATCTCCTCTCTTAGTGGATCTTCTCAAAATAAAACATCTCTTGATGGTTCTAGGGGTGGTTGATGGAAATTCATTAGTGGTTCTCTCACATATTGAATTTTCTAAAGCATCACCTATAATTGATTCTTTATTTATCATTCATTTCAGGCATCATCTACCAATGGTGGATGTCTTTAATAAGCATGCCATCATCACACTGTGGGGTTGATTGACTCTCAACATTTTCTCATTCAATTCTATAATGAAGAGGACTTTGCAAGGGCCTAGTCACATTCTTCATATTCCCCTATCTCTTTCCATTTCCATCTCCACAGGTGGACATTCTCCTTTCACATGAATCATGACACCATATAGTGGTTTAGTGTGATTACCCAGTCTCCCTCTCATCCATTTCATAACCTAGTGATACTATGGCTCCTGGGGAATTTTTTGGGCTATTTTCATGTGATAATTGGAACACTCCCTTGATGATGCATCCAACTATTTCTTGAATTTGTGTCAAAATGAATATTGCTTCTTTACCTCCTAGGTTTTATTGGATAAAAATAAAAGGTGGGTATCATTACCAACCAACCCATTATTTGAACATGGTGGTGTTTAATTTTTCTCCAAATTTGTTGATGTTTTATGTAATTTGAAGGAAATTTTTTTAGAAAATCATAAATGGTTTCATCATTAGTCATTTTTACATCTTCAAACCTATCACTCTTTTTTTAGTTTAGATTATTTTTCATTAACATTTGTTTCATGGATATTCTCAAGATTATCCTAAATATCCTTTTCAACAATTACGTGCAGAGTATGAGGAGAAATTATCACAGATGTCAGCAAGTATCAATGAAGCGACGACACAACGTCCTGTTGATTGTACACAAGTGGTTCCATAGGTAAAAAAGAATATAAATCATACTCATATTGACTTTTATTGATATGCTTAAGATACAAAATATTTATATATATATTAGGCTCTGGATATAGCTGGTGAACATCACAGTGAGATTGGTGATCCAGATGAGGATGAACCTCATGCATGAGGTATTACCATTTTAATATCATGCATGAATTAGGAATTAATAATTAATCATGAACCTTTAGTTCTATTTACACCTCTTTGTGTTTTATTGTTTTAGTTATTGTGCTTTAATTCATTCTTTTAAAGTTTACTTGATTTTTAATCATGATATATTGCATAACACTTTAATTTATTAATATTTATCTTTCTTTAAGTTTAATTTGTTGGTTTCTTTATATTGGTCTCAAGTGATTGTATAGAAAGATCATATAGTTAGTTAAGTAACAATTGCAATTTAGTCATATGGGTTGTCAAGTAGGGGAATGGGCTAGGGGGTTGTTGCATGGGGAAGGGGGGTTGTTGTAGGAGGTGGGGGGGAGGCTGCAGTAGTGGGGGAGGGGAGGCTGGGGTTGGGCAGGGCAGGGGGTGAAGGGGAGGTCGGGGCAGGCTGGGGAGGGGGGGTTGCTGTAGGGGGTGGGGGGAGGCTGATGCAGGGGGGAGGGGAGGTCGGGGAAGGGCAGGGGAGGTTGGGGCAGGGAGTAAGGGGAGGCTGGAGAAGGGGGGGGTTGCTGTAGGGGGTGGGGTGGGGGAGGCTGCTATAGGGGGGATGGGGGAGGGGAGTCTGGTGCAGGGGGCTGCTGCCAGGGGGTGTGAGAGGTTGGGGCAGGGTGGGGAAGGGGGGTTTGCTGCAGGGGGGTGGGGGAGGCTACTGTAGAGGGCTAGGGGAGGGGAGGGTAGGTCAGGGCAGTGCAAGGGGAGCGGTTGTGGCAGTTTATGGGGGAGGCTGCTGCAGGGGGTTGGGGTAGACTGTTGTAGGGGGTGGAGGCTGTGGCAGCACAGGGGGGAGGTTGGTACAGGGGGAAGGGGGGTTGCTGTAGGGGGAAGGGGCTGTTGTAGGGGGTGGGGTGGGGGTGGAGGCTGCTTCAGGAGGTGGGGTGGCAGCTGCAGGGGGGAGCGCCAAAAAATACTCCCCCTTAGGATTTGATCCTATTGGAACAAAGAAGATGTAATCCTGAGGTAAAAGTAACACCAGTGAGAATTGAATCTTTAAAGATGGTCATTTTCCACTCTATGCTTGACATCAATTGCATTTGTGGTATGGTTTTGTATCATATGCAAGAAATTCACGTATGTGGGTAATGTTTCCCACACAACCTGGTGTCTCACAAAACTTTTGAGCATTGTTTGGGTGTGCCTATACACAATGGGTGTGCCTAAATAGTGATGTGGCTAAACAGTGTTGTGGCTAAACATTGTTTGGGTGTGCCTAAACAATGCTCTCTCAAAGTGTCTTCTCCCACCTTATTCTTCCTCCTCCTTGTATTTTCACCTACTATTCTATATACAAAGTAGTCGATCCTCTGTTCTCTATCAGAGGTTTTGACTGATCTTACCACCATGGTGATACTAATGATGCTTTCCAACACTGCCTCTACACAAACTCAAGTTGAACCAACTATTCCAATCTAAATGTGTTGTGGTATTTGTTCCACAGTAGGCCACTTCAATGACCAATGTCCCTAATTCCAAGATTCACATGAAACTTGCAATGAAATATTTATGGCGAGGCCTTACCAAACAAACAACCAATCTAGGATATACCAATCAAATCAAAACCTTAATCAAGGCAGGAACAATCATTAAATTGATAAGAATATGCGAACTAAATAAATAAGGAGATTTTTTCAAAGCCGAAAAAACAACCAACAACCTAGATTCTATTAAGAGCATGTTGATACACTTGTTGGTAACTTCCAACCATACCAATAACAAAATAATCAACTCATGAGAGAATTCTAGCCCACTAAAAAAACTACAAAATTTTGGAATAACCTTGAGGAAATTGTCAAACGACAACAAGAAATGTACAAAAGACAACAAATATTGCTACTCTTCTTAAGGTGGTTAAAAAGAAGGTTACTGCCCGCTTGTTGGTATAATCTTCCCAATTTCAGATAACTAATGGGTTAGTTTAGTCCAAATTGTGTCCAAAAAGAGTGGTTTCACTATGGGGAGGGGGATAATTTGGGTGTACCTATACACAATCGTAGAGTGAATTGTGAAATGGGCGAGCAGAAGGAACGTCAATCGGAAGTGTCGTTTGCCCGAGATGATCGAAAACACACTTTTATTGTCATAAAACACCAAAACGTGTGTCCAACAATCAGATCCATAACTAATGACCTCAGAATGACTTAAAATAACAAGAAAGCCATCTTATTATTATTCTTGATGTGTATGAGTAAATGAAACATCGATCGGATGTGCGGTCTGCCTGGAACTACCGAATATGTGATTTTTTAAGGTTTGACGCCCTTTAATAAGGTGTGTCCCGTGGTCAAAACCAACCAAACAACATCTTAATGCTATGAAATTAGACAAAAACAATTGTAGAGTTAATTTTGAAATGAGCGAGCAGACGAAACTTCAATTGGAGGTGTCGTTTTCTCGGGATGACCGAAAACACACTTTTAGTGTCATAAAAACACCAAAACGCGTGTTTAACGGTTAGATTCATAACAAATGACCTCCGAATGATTTGAAATCACAGGAAAACCATATTATTATTATTCAAGATGTGTAAGAGCAAACAGAATGTCAATTGGATGTGTGGTCTGGCCGGAACAACTGAATATGCGGGTTTTAAAGGTTTGACGCCCTTTAAAAAGTTGTGTTCGGGGGTAAAAACCAACCGAACAACATCCAAATACTGTGAAATCAGAAAAAAAACAATCTTAGAGTAAATTTTTAAATGGTCGAGTAGACAGAACATCAATCGGAGGTGTCGTTTTCTCTGGATGACTGAAAACGCACTTTTATTATCATAAAACACCAAAATGTATGTTTAATTGTCGGATATAATGCTAACAACCTCAGAATGACTTTAAATTATAGGAAAACCATATTATTATTATTCTTGATGTTTATGAGCAGACGGAACGTCGATCGGATGTATGGTCTACCTGGAACTCCAGAATATGCAGTTTTTTTAGGTTTAACGCCCTTTAAAAAGGTGTGTATGGTTGTCGAAACCAACCGAACGACATCTGAATGCCATGAAATAAAAAAATATTCATAGAGTGAATTTTGAAATGGGAAACCAGACGGAACATCAATCATAGGTGTTGTTTTCCCAGGATGACCGAAATTGCACTTTTAGTGTCATAAAAACACCAAAACGTGCGTTTAACAGTCAGATCCATAGAAAACGACCTCCGAATGACTTGAAATCACAGGACAACCATATTATTATTATTCTTGATGTGTACAAGCAAACAGAACATCAATCGGATGAGCGGTCTACCCGAAACTACTGAATATGCGGGTTTTAAAGGTTTGACGCCCTTTAAAAATGTGTGTCCGGGGGTCAAAATCATCCGAACGATGTCCGAATTCCATGAAATAAGATGAAAACAATAGTAGAGTGAATTTTGAAAAGGGAGAATGGACGAAACATCAATCGGAGGTTCTGTTTTCCCCAGATGACCGAAAACACACTTTTAGTGTCATAAAACACCAAAACGCACGTTTAACGATCATATTCATAGAATATGACATCCGAATGACTTAAACTCATATGAAAACCATATTATTATTATTATTAATATGTACCAGAAAACAGAAAGTTAATCGGATGTGCGGTCTATCCGAAACTACCGAATATGCGGGTTTTAAAAGTTTGACGCCCTTTAAAAAGGTGCGTCTTGGGGTAAAAATCAATCGAACGACATCTAAATGTCATGAAATCAGACAAAAATAATCATAGAGTGAATAGTGAAATGGTTGAGTAGACGAAACATCAATCGGACGTGTCGTTTTCTCGGGATGACTGAAAACCCACTTTTATTATCATAAAACACCAAAACGCGTGTTTAACGGTCATATCCATATCTAACGACATCAGAATGTCTTGAAATCACAGGACTGCCATTTTATTATTATTTGTGATGTGTACGAGCAGACGTAACATCGATCGGATGTGTGATCTACTCGGAACTACCGAATATGCGGTTTTTAAAGGTTTGATGCCCTTTAAAAAGGTGTGTTTGGTGGTCAAATGTTGAAATAGTGGGTTCCCTGGACCCAACTATTCAGCGCTTTTGATTACCATATCGTGTATACAGTTAGCTATACATGATCTTACCATTATAGTGTAGAATTTTCTGCGTCCACTATTGAAATGGTAATGTCCAAAGATTAATTGTTGTATCGAAAGGTTATAACAGATCCCAGGCTATAATGAGAACCTCTAGATACTATGACATTAATCTTAGATATATGTTATGTAGTCTAGATACATCTTACTTATTGGACACAGTAGATATTTGAATATCAGGTGTTGGGAGCTCATAAGCATTGAGACTTCTTCTCATGAAGTTCGCACTTGGTGATCTCTAGTAGTGAGATCATGAGGACTAACCCGCCAATAGGAACACCACATGTTTCGGGTGTCATTGGATGTTCCTATCTATGATCATGTGTAATGGTATCCCGACTTGAGATCATTACCAATGTATTCCATTTGATTATGTACTTTGATGCAAGACGAAAACCATGGCAATGAAGTCGTGGTGATGTAGTTTGTGTTGGGTGCGTCGTTGGTGGCATGGCATTGGTTGAATAGTCAAGAAAGGATTTGTCGCTTCCGGGTTATGGAAGTAATATATCTCAAGACATGTTGATATGGATGGCAGTACCTTTATAAGACCATGGTCATGGCAGTCGATGCTAAATCCATCCAGTTAAATCAAAAAACAATAAAGCTAGATAAGGGCGATAACACGTGAGTGCGTCCTGCTTTATGAGATATTACAGACAAAGAGATTATTTTACACAGTGCGTGTTTATAGGTTGGTTGTCGCTGCTGTGACAATCCTTATCTCTTCACGGGCCATGATGGGTTGCTAGATCCTGCTCTTGGTCTGTGAATACTATTCACCGCTGTCGAGATAAGGGCCTAAAGGGTCACACACAATAGTGTATTCAAGAATCTGCCCTATTCAGTTGAATAAGATTTTTGGACATGGTGGGCCCCACCACAGGGGTTCAGGATTTGTCCAAGGTTAAACGATCACCAAAGTAATAAATAAATTCATATTATTCAAGATTTGAATAATGAGCACTGAATTTATTTATTAAATGTATTAACGTGTTTTAAGTAAATACATGAAAAAATATTAATTGATGAATATTAAATTAATCAAGGTTCAATTGATATTTACGGGAACGACGAGTCGGGTTAATGACTCAATTATTATCACGTAATATATTTTAATATATTACGAGTAAATGATAATAATATTTATTACTTGGTTTAGTAGTCATAAAATGTCATTGATAGTGCGTTAAGTATCCGGGGTTGGCGAGGTGATACCAGGTATTTTAATTAACCACTATAAATATGGAGAGGAGATTTCCAATAACTATTCATGTCACTTCTCTCTCTTCTTTTATCTCCCATGATCTATAGAGAAAGGCTCTGGATCTAAGGATCATGGATCAAGCACTATTTTAGGCATCACTTGTGAAGCGATGCGGTGATCATTGGAACGTCGAATGTGTCGTCGCAATTCCGCGCTAGCACCCGGATTACGACGAATGGCGCTCCCACGGATTTCGTGAAGCGCGTGTGGATGATCTAGAGGAGTTTGATGTCAGATTCTTCGAGCAACGATCACCAACGACGAGCAGACGTCGTGCGCGGCTTCGAAATTAAACCAGGTACTTTACAATTTATTTTTGTGCTTAAAATCCTTCACGCGTTGTCCTCGGATAAGATCGGGCTATTGTTCACCGATGTTGAAAAGTTTACGTCAATCGTCGGTGGAATTTTTTTAAAATCCCACCTGTTCGGGGCTTCCGCTGCACGCTCGGTTCCAACAAATGGTATTAGAGGGATGCGTGTTAATTTTAAGTCAATAAAAGAATTAAATTTGCATTAAGTTATGAAGAGGGCGTCGATACAATCCCAACCCCGCAGACCGTGTTTTAATCCGATATTAGATGACCATTCTATGGTCATCCGAAGTTTTAAATTCGGATTAAAACTGGTTGTTTAACAAGGTTCTAATTTGATGAACCAATTTTATCTAAATCTGTTTACATTGGAATAGTATTTTCCAGTGAGAATTATTAATTATTATTGTTATAATAATTTTATTATGATAATAATAGTTTAATTATAATAATTATTATATTATTATATTATTATATAATAATAATATTTTATTATTATAATGTTTTATATTTTCTAGTCTAAATATAGACTTAAGAAAATTTTATTTAATAATATTATTATTTTCCTAAACCTGTATAGGTTTAAGAATTTTTTTTAAAAAAAAAGGGAGAGATGACCCAACTTTGTGGGTCAAGTCATCAAAAAAAAGAAGGAAGACCTTCTTTTAGGTCTAGAAAATTGTTGGGGTGGGGCAACCTGTTATGCAAGTTTGACAAACAGAATAAAATAAAAATAATAATAAAAGCAAAAGAGGGGCGGACTGTCAAAAAAAAAACAAAAAAAAAGGAAGGGTTGGGGGGCCGATCGGCCCCCCTATTCAGGCGCAGCGCGCGGAGACCCCAGGACGCCGCCTCCCTCTTCCCGAAATGGCGCCCAGCCAGGCGCTTCACCAAGACCGACCGCCAGCGTCTGCCTCCGCACAGATGTCGACCCACCCTGCCTCCTCTCCACTTTGTTGCAGCACGCGCCTCCAGTCGTGGCATCCTCGTCCCTTTGTCTTCCCGCGGAGCAGCACCAGGCGCCTGCCTCTCCTCGTCGCGCTACAGCGCACTAGAAGACCAACCCCCCCTAGTTCGTCTCCCACCCGCGAAGCTGCGGCGTACCGCACACCAGCGCCAGCACCGCCCCGCGCTTCCTCCGCCTTGCAGCAGACATGCGTCGTCTACCGCCGGAACTGACCCCATCCCGGCCACCTGGAACCACCGCGCCGCCCTCCCAAAGAGCTGGCCACCCGGCACCACCAGGCCGGCGAACCAGTAGGCGCAGGCCTCCGCACTTTCGGTGAGCTCCCGCACCAGGCGCGCTACCGTCGCCCAAAAGCGCACTAGCCCGGAGACCCGTCGTACTCTCTAGTAGTACCCCACACCAGCAAGAGAGACCCCCCCCCCCACTGAAACTCTCTATCCTCCTCCCTCGCTACGGACCCGGACTGCCATGCCCACCGTAAGGGAAACCCCGACCGCCTCCCCGCAGCACGGCGCGCACCACCGTGAGGTAACCTATCTGCATGGGGTTTGACCAGATCCAACCCGAAACATGTCTGGGCGGGTCTATTCAGCCCGGAACAGGCTTGGGAAGAACTGCTCAACCCAATACGCCCTTGCACGGGGTCGGTACAGCTTGGACTGGGCCTGGGCAGGTTCACCCCAACCCGCACATGCCCTACCCAAAGTTTTAAGGGCCCGAGTGTTTTAATTTAATCAAAATTAATTAAAATAATTAATTTAATTTCAGTTGAGAATTAAATTAATTAAAAATTAATTTTGGTTATTAAAATTTTAATGCGTTGTGATTAATTTAATTTGGTGATTAATTAAATTAATTAATTAATTTGTTTTTTAGTTTTAAAATTAAATTAATTAATCGGGACCAGATGACATCATAATTGAATTTAAAAAAATAAGAGTGAAGTTTTTAATTCAATTAAATGCCCTCAAATTTATTTTAATGCAAGTTTAATTTTATTCTGCATTTATTTAATATATGTGAGTTTAATGCGTATATGACTGATCATGAGCCTTAGACCGACCAATGTATCTCTGGTGCTTTTTTATTTAATTTATTTATTTAATTATTGCATGGTATTGTAATAATTAGTTTAATTAAATAAAAAAAGACGATTTGCATGTCGTCTCAAGTGTCATTATATTAATAAGGGCATGCACGCCCATTGTCAGAGTTGTATTTTATACCCCGAGACCCCCTCACCTGCGTGCAAGTACTATTGTATAATGATGAGACGATCCGTGATGCACTTCGCGCCAAGTAACGATGACACACTAGACAGGAGTTGGATGCATTGGATGAGAAGACGTTGTTATTCAAGTTGCAAGCCACGCGAATAAAGGTACTTACCCCTAGGGTCTCGGTTGGTCTGTTATTCACTCAACAGATCAACCATTAGAACCGGATCATGATCATGTGTTCATTTTGTTTTGCATGGTTTATTATTTTGTGCATGTGTAGTTTATTGCGTGGTCACATAGAATAATAATAAACAAGCAAGTAGGATAAAATGAACATGTGGCGCGATGAAATTTCTATTTCTTGCACGGTCAATTGTGAGTGCGATCACATAGTACGTGCTTATAAAAATAGAAAATGATTTCTTTCGTCACGTTAAAAATAATAAAACCCTCAAAAATATATTAAGTCAAAACAGTCTTCCGTCGTTCAAATTTGGACAAAACCGACTATTTGAGGTTTCAGTCATGCCATAGCTGAGGGTGTCTCTTACTACTGGGGAGTCATTATAATAGTGATGGGTTGACTTAACTAAAATTGCAGCAAAGAAATAGTTATAACTAGCTTGTTGTAATTTTAGAGGCAAGTGTTGAGTAAATCAAATTCTGATTTTAAGAAGCTGGGACTTCACTCAACAGATCAAAGAACCGCAAGTTAAAGCGGTCAGTCAGCCAAAAGTCCACCTAGAACCCTCCAAGTAGTGGCGTAGCCATAGCTTGTAGACCATGAGGGGTGGTTCCGGGATCATTTCCACTAGAATACTCAAGTGACAGAGTATTCCGATTCTAGCACAGAGGGTTCCTAGAATCCGTTAAAATAATGGGAGACATTAAATGATTTAAGTAATTAATCAAAATGCCTAAACCAGTAATCCAGATAAAAGGCACTCATCTGCTAAAATTCATTTTTGTAGAAAAAAATGGCATGTTATACCACAAGTTTAAACTGCGATAAATATTGGACAAAGTAAATGTCCACACTAACACGAGTATCCATGAATAGTACAGGCATGTGTGCATAGTACTATGATATAGGAAACTCAAGGTGTCAGTGTCCCCAACACTGTTAAACTACCTCAAGAAGTGAGGGTGAAACTGCATACAAGAGACTAATGTACAAAGCATATAGTGGTTATATCATTATGGTTTCATCAACGTCCAGTGTCAGTTGTGGTCGCTATACCAGGACATGAATGATATAACATGAAGTCTCATCTCCGAGATGTTTGCAAGGAGAAAGCGAAGCAATGATATGAATAAGGCGATGTTATACCAACATGTATAAATTGAAATATTTATCATGGTCTTTAATTGGATCCCTTTATCATATCATTTTCACCCATTTACTCAAGTTTTTTTTAAGTTACAAAACGAACAAGTATTGAGTAAACGCTTCATTACCATTCCAGGTAAGGTTTTCCAAGTGAATAAGAATTCAAAGACAGTTTTATCTTTAATTCTTATGGTGAATAAATTGAAAGACAATGTGGAAAGGTCAAAGGCATTTAATGCCAATGACACATTCATGACGTCCTTCAATTAATGAGGTATTAACAAAGGTTATTTTCATTGCATATTATAAAATAATACAATGGAAGTTTAAAAGCAATAAACTGAATTAAAGAAGCAAGTTACCCGCATCTTATTCAAAAATATTCATCAATGGTAATGTTTTAGTTTTACTACTTGGGTATTAAATACAATATATTGGTGACATTTGTGTATTCTAATACAATAACCAAGTTAGTATAGAAACATTACTAGAAGTTAAGTGTATTCTCCAAGTGGCTGTGAAAGGGTGATACATAGGCCAATGTTGTAAAGTACATGACTTCTTAATTTCAAAGTGAAAGATTCGTGTTGAACCATTATTAAGTATAGCCACAAACATTAATCTCGTGTTTCCTTGGACGCAAGGAGACATTCTTTCAAGTTCTGGAATGAATGTTGTTTTTGGTAAACTCAATCACTAGTTCAGCTATACATGAATCATAGGCAATTAATGATGAATATAAATATAAGACTTATACCCAGTTGTGAAAAGAAAATTCTTTGTCAAGTAATAATAAAAGTGGATGTCATGAATATACCAAGTAAGGTATTTAGGCTCAGCACAACTAAATACTTTTGGTATTATCGACGTCTTTAGTTTGGACAAAGGAGCCTTAAGAAATAAATGTATGTCACAAAGCTTTTGGAAATAGTTCAACAAGTGTGAACTATTCCAAGTATAAGGTAGAGGTATATATACTTCATAAGATTCCTTTAAGTAATTATGGAATAATAAAGTAAAGTATATGCATGGTCAGGAGATATGAGTTGCTTCGGGTTGGGATACCGAAGAATATCTCGACCAAGCATTCAGCAATCATGATAATGTAGCATGGAGTAATTCCTAAATAGGCATTACCTTATCGACATCACGACATTGATGTTAATGAGCGGGATTGATGATGAAGTCTTACATATCAACATTGATCAAAAAAATGTAGCGTGGAGTAATTCCTAAACACACATTTTAAACATCAAAGTATTGATGTAAGTAATATCAATGTTGCAACTAGTAGAAACTTCCATTATATTTCATCAAATTCTTTGCAAATAAGAGTGTAATCCCAAAATCATATGCCAACTAAAATGAAAAATGGATATAATACAAGTCATAGTATGATGTAAATTCATTATGTCATAAGGACATATGTTTGGATGCAAATAGTTTGTTCGGATACAAAAAAACATGCATCAAGATAAACACATTGTGCATCTAAGGTACTTATCCTAACGATTTCTTAGAATATTACATAAATCCCTAAGATAGAAAAGTTATAGTCAAGTGATATACTACATTCTATAAGAGGGTGCACGTCTCTATTAGAGATAGTGGGAGCTATATTGACTTGTGTTTAGTCAATATTCAAGATGCACAAATAGTTAGCATAGGAAGTAGTTCCACAAGCGCATGTGGAACAGAGTATGTTCCAGAGACACATACTGCGTAGGAAGGATAAAACCATTGTGATGGTTTTTATATTCAATGTGGTTGTGGTCGGTGATCTATTGTTCAATATGAATAATACTTCCTACAAGTAAGCAGTGTATGGCAATTAGCTAAAATTGATAAGACCAACTAAAATTCAATTAATGGATTCCATGTATCAAAGTGCAAATGGGGCTTATTATTTTGAATAATGTGATGGGTATTCAAGTGAATTGATACATGGATGGTACAAGCGTAGTACCAATAAGGTTCGATTGGTTTCTCCAATTCATTATGCCTAAATCCGGTAGAATTTTACTTGTCATAGCTAATATCTACGATCAAATTATTTAGCATTGGATGTCATGACCACCAATCATGGATGGTGTCTATATGACACAATCAAAAAGGGATGGTCACGTCATAGAATGCTAATAAAGTTTGAAAAATACGGTTTAGGGTTAAAGTAAGCAACAAGATCATAGAATATACATTTGCAACAAATGATTTCCATGTGTCTACAAGAGGTTAGTGGGAGCGACAATGTTTTCCAATAAGAAAATGTTCGGCAACATATGGAAAACAGACATTGGTCTCACAGTTAGTTAAGACCAACATGAAATTTATTCTCCAGTGATTGACTTAAGGTAACAACCTAAGTTCTAGGGAACAGGATCTACTGAGGTAGGTATATAGGTTTCTTGGTTCTAGTCAATCGTACATATCGTGACATTGTATTGAAAAAATACAAGTTGGAACAATTCAAGAGATGAATTGTTGCATGAGTCACAGGGCATAATCTCTTCAAGTAGACATGTTCGCAACATGGGAAGAGATAAACGTGATGAGTTGAAATCTATACGCCGAAGCGATGGATCAATCACGTATGTCATGATATGTGCAAGAACTGATATTTCCATGTTATATTTTACAATAGGCAAATATCAATTATATCCAGGAGCACTGCAAGGGATGCATTCAGAACTATCTAATTGTACTTCGGTAAGTACAAAAGATATGTTCCTGGTAGATGGAGAGGAAGGATGCTAGTTTTCAGGGATAAAAACTAGTCTTCCATATATCAATGTGATCTACTATCGTGGTTAGGCTAAAGGTGATAAGCGAGTCAAGCTCATATAAGCAAGTGGTAGCCATACCTACAAAGACCGAGTACGTTGCAACTTCTTAGGCAGCTAAGAAGCAGTTATTAAATGCAATGATTTGTTCCAATTCTTGGAATTGCACCTGGTAAGAAAAGTATTATCATAATCTAAAGTATGGTATTCTTACTAGCCAAGATGTCAAGTTTTGACAGTGGACGAAAGAAATATACTCAGGATACCATATCTTGAGAAGTTTTACTCTAAGAGATAAGGTCGTAATAGCAGAATTGTCACGCGGCGGAAGCGTGGCGGACCCAGTAGCTAAAGCCATTAGTCAGCAGAAACATGATCTTTATCATGTGAGTAGCTAAGAAGTTTGGTTAGCAAGTTGGATCTAGTGCAAGTGGGAGTGTTTAAATAGTGGGTACCCTAGACCCAACTATTCGGCGCTTTTGATTACCATATCGTGTATACAGTTAGCTATACATGATCTTACCATTATAGTGTAGACTTTTCTACGTCTACTACTGAAATGGTAATGTCCAAAGATTAATTGTCGTATCGAAAGGTTATAGTAGATCTCAGGCTATAATGAGAACCTCTAGATACTATGACATTAATCTTAAATAAATATTCTATAGTCTAGATACATCTTACTGATTGGACATAGTAGATGTTTGACTATCAGGTGTTGGGGGCTCATAAGCATTGAGACTTCTTCTCATGAAGTACGCACTTGGTGATCTCTAGTAGTGAGATCATGAGGACTGATCCGCCAATAGGAACACCACATGTTTCAGGTGTCATTGGATGTACCTATCTACGATCATGTGTAATGGTATCCTGACTTGAGATCATTACCAATGTATGTTATTTGATTACGTACTTTGATGCAAGACGAAAACCATGGCAATGAATTCGTGGCGAGGTAGTTTGTGTTGGGTGCGTCGTTAGTGGCATGACATTGGTTGAATGGTCAAGAAAGGATTTTTCACTTCCGGGTTATTGAAGTAATATATCTCATGTCAGGTTGATATGGATGACAATACCTTTATAAGACCATGGTCATGACAGTCGAGGGTAAATCCATCCAATTAAATCAACAAACAATAAAGCTAGATAAGGGTGATGACACGTGAGTGCGTCCTGCTTTATTAAATATTACAGACAAAGAGATTATATTACATAGTGCGTGTTCGTAGGTTGGTTGTCGCTGTTGTGACAATATTTATCTCTTCAGGGGTCATGATGGGTTTCTAGATCCCGCTCTTGGTCTGTAAATATTATTCACTGCTATCGAGATAAGGGCCTAGAGGGTCACACACAATAACGTATTCAAGAATCTACTCTATTTAGTTGAATATGATTTTTGGACATGGTGGGCCCCACCACATGGGTCCGAGATTTGTCAAAGGTTAAACGATCGTCAAAGCAATAAATAAATTCATATTATTTGAGTTTAGAATAATGAGCACTGAATTTATTTATTAAATGTATTTACGAGTTTTGAGTAAATACATGAAAAAATATTAATTGACGAATATTAAATTATTCAAGGTTCAATTAATATTTATGGGAACGACGAGTCGAGTTAATGACTCAATTATTATCATGTAATATATTTTATTATATTACAAGTAAATGATAATAATATTTATGACTCGGTTTAATAGTCATAAAATGTTGTTGATAGTGCGTTAAGTATTCGGTGCCGACAAGGCGATACCGGGTATTTTAATTAACCACTATAAATATAAGAGAGAAGATTTCCAATAACTATTCATGGTGCTTCTCTCTCTTCTCTTCTCTCCCATGATCTAGAGAGAGAGGCTCTGGATCCAAGGAGCATGGATCAAGCACTCTCTCAGGCATCGCTTGTGAAGCAATGCAGTGATCGTTGGAGCGTCGAAGGCGTCGTCGCAATTCTGCGCTAGCACATGGATTACGACGAACGGTGCTCCCACGGATTTCTTAAAGCGCGTGTGGACAATCTAGAGGAGTTCAATGTCAGATTCTTCGAGCAGTGATCGCCAACGACGAGCAGACATCGTGCGCGGCTTCGGAATTAAACCAGGTACTTTACAGTTTATTTATGTGCTTAAAATCCTTCACGTGTGGTCCTCGGCTAAGAATGGGCTACTGTGCACCGACGTCGACAAGTTTACGTCGATCGTTGGTGGAAATTTTTTAAAATCCCACCTGTTTGGGGCTTCCGCTGCACGCCCGATTCCAACATCAAAACCATCCGAACGACATCTGAATACCGTGAAATTAGACGACAATAATCGTAAAGTGAATTGTAAAATGAGCAAGTAGACAGAACGTCAATCGGAGGTGTCGTTTGCCCAGAATGACCAAAAACGCACTTTTAGTGTCATAAAACACCATAATGCGCATTTAACGATCAAATCCATAAAAAACGACCTCTGAATGGCCTGAAATCATAGGATAATCGTCTTATTATTATTTTTAATGTGTACGAGCAGACAGAATGTCAATCAGATGTACGTTCTGGCCAGAACTACCAAATATACGGGTTTTAAAGGTTTGGCGACCTTTAAAAAGGTGTGTCTGGGGGTCAAAACCATCCAAACGATATCTGAATGCCGTGAAATAAGACGACAACAATCATAGAGTGAATTGTGAAATGGGTGAGTAGACAGAACGTTAATCGGAGGCGTCATTTTCCCAAGATGACTGAAAACGCACTTTTAGTGTCATAAAACACTAAAACGCGTGTTTAACGGTCGGATCCATAGCAAACAATCTCTGAATGACTTGAAATCACCGGACAACCATATTATTATTGTTCTTGATATGTACGAGTAGGCGGAACTTCAATCGAATGTGTGGTCTGGTCGAAACTATCGAATATGCGGGTTTTAAAGGTTTAGCACCCTTTAGAAATGTGCGTTCGGAGGTCAAAACAAACTAAACAACATCTGGATGCCGTAAAATCAAACAACAACAACCGTAGAGTTAATTGTGAAATGGGTGACTAGAAGAAACGTCAATCGGAGGTGTTGTTTGCCCGGGATGACCAAAATCGCACTTTTAGTGTCATAAAAACACCAAAACGCACGTTTAACGGTCAGATCCGTAACAAATGACCTCCATATGATTTGAACTCACAGGAAAACCATCTTATTATAATTCTTGATGTGTACGAGCAGATGAAAAGTCAATCAGATGTGTGGTCTGCCCGAAACTACAGAATATACTGGTTTTAAAGGTTTGTCGCCCATTAAAAAGGTGCGTCTAGGGGTCAAAACCATTCGAACGACATCTGAATGCTGTGAAATCAGACGACAACAATCATATTGTGAATTGTGAAATAATAGTAGATGAAATGTCAATCAGAGGTGTCGTTTTTCCGAGATGACCGAAAACGCACTTTTAGTGCCATAAAACACCAAAACGCGTGTTTCACGATCATATCCATAGAAAAAGACATTTGAATGACTTGAAATGACAGGACAACCATCTTATTATTATTGGTGATGTGTACAAGCAAACGGAACGTCAATCGAATTTGCGGTCTGACCGAAACTACCGAATATGCGGGTTTTAAATGTTTGACGCCCTTTAAAAAGGTGCGTCCGGGGGTAAAAACCAATCGAACGACATCTGCATGTCATGAAATCAAATGAAAACAATCGTAAAGTGAATTGTAAAATGGTCGAACAGACGGAACATCAATCGAATGTGTCGTTTTCTTGAGAGATGGAAAATGCACTTTTAGTGTCATAAAAAAACAAAACGCGCGTTTAACTGTTATATTCATAACTAACGACCTCAGAATGACTTGAAATCACAGAAAAATCATCTTATTATTATTCATGATATGTACGAGCATACGTAACGTCAATCAGATGTGTGATCTGCCCGAAACTACTGAATATGCGGTTTTTTAAGGTTTGGCGCCTTTCAAAAAGGTGTCTGAGGGTAAAACTCAACCGAACGATATCTGAATGCCATGAAATCAGACGACAACAATTGTAGAGTGAATTTTGAAATGGTCGAGCAGACAAAACATCAATCAGAGGTATTGTTTACCTGGGATGGAAAAAAACGCACTTTAAGAGTCATAAAACAACAAACGCGCGTTTAACGGTTAAATTCATAGCTAACATCCTCAGGATGACTTGAAATCATAGGAAAACCATCTTGTTATTATTCATGACGTGTACAAGCATACAAAACGTCAATCAGATGTGTTGTCTGCCCAAAACTACCGAATATGCGGTTTTTAAAGGTTTGACAGCCTTTAAAAAGGTGCATCCGGGGGTAAAAAACAAACGACTTCTGAATGTCATGAAATCAAACGACAGCAATCGTAGAGTAAATTATGAAATGATCGAGCAGACGAAACATCAATCGAAGATGGTGTTTGTCTGGGATGACTAAAAACGCACTTTGAGTGTCATAAAACAACAAAACACGCGTTTAACGATCAGATCCATAGCTAACGACCTTGAAATGACTTGAAATCACAGGACGACTGATTTAATATTATTTTTAACGTGTGCGAACAGTTGACACGTCAATCGGATGTGCGGTCTGCTCAGAACGAAAAAAATATGGGGTTTTAAGTTTTTAAAAAATGATTAGAAATTATTAAGATATTTTCAAAATCAAATAATTTCGATTTGTTGTACAAAGCATTAATTGAAATATTTTTTTGTATTTCAAAGAAAATATTTTTCCTAATATTTTATAAATTTCTGGTTTTTAAAAGTGTTTTTCAAAGTGAAAGGTATATTTTCCTCAAGAATATTTTTAAAGATCTTCTTATGGTATTTTTATTTATCAATGACGTCAACCCTTTATTTTACATATACTCAATTGGGGATATGTTTGAATGATACCATTCATATTTTTTTAAACCCAAACCTAGTAATCAAGGGGGGGGGGAATGAAGTCTGAGATAATCACCTCTAACTATATTCACACACTCTGGGGGAAGGAAACCCAAACTAGTAAAAGATACAAACTTATCATCATGTGTATAACTTGATGTCAGAAAATCAGCTACCTTGTTTCCCTCTCTCCAAGTGTGATGCAAGCTAGTTTGTTTGTCAATAAGAGATGTGCATCTCTGAATATGATATGATATACACCAGGGTGTGGAACTGGGTTTCTTGAGAGAGGTGTAAATAATTTTGGAATCTGTTTCAATGTTTGAGAGAGTGATGTTCTTGGACATACAAAACTGCAGACCTTCTAAAAGAGCCCAAGCCTTCACCTGGAGGGAATCCCCACTTCTGAAGTTCGCACTGAAGGCAGAAACCATATGACCACATGTGTCCCGAACAACACCTCAACCCCTCATATCTCCCATGATATAAGAGCCATCAATATTGAGTTTTAACCCTTCGAAGGGAGGGTTCCAATAGATCAATCTCCCCTTATTAATTACTCTTTGGTCATTTGAAGGAAGATTGTTGAAACACAGCAGGAATCTCAACGAGGGGTCCTTTACCCATTTTTTAAGAAGCATACCCAAGTCAGAGATCGACCACCTTGTTCTTGTTGGGAAAGAAGTTAAAGCGATGAACGCACAAACAATAGAAAAGTGAACGCGCAACGGAAATAAATTTATTTCCCTCCAAATAAACAAGCCAAAAAAATAAAACAGATACGCAACAACCAAAGATATGAGTGGTGAAAAAATAAAAGTTGACACCAGAAAATTTTTACATGAAAAATCCAAAAAAAACACATAACCTAGTCCAAAAAGAAGAATCCGCTAATAATCAAAAGTACATAGTAGAGACTCCCAAAGATGAACGGGGTCTCAAAAACAATACTTTGATAAAACAGTAGATCAAAGGCGAAGAGCATATGCAGTCTGAAGGCAACTTGAAAAGACGAATGCAGTCTGATAAAGAAACTCAAATAGATCTGACCGTGAAAGCAGGAGATCGTTGTCCAAACAAAAGGTGCATGTGAAAAAGCACTGAAATTGGATAAAAACTCATCGCAGATGAAAGCCGATCAGATCAGAATAGTTTCACCGATTGCAAATCTGAAAGTCGCTCCTTGAAATTGCAACTACACAGCCCTCAAAAACTGAAGGGAGAAGAGTTGCACATCTCATATATATAAGAGAGTCGTCACATGATATCTCATGTATCTCCTCAAAAATATTTTATATCTCGTTGAAGATATCAAATATATCTCGTCAAAGATATCGAAAGTATATTCTTAAAAATATAAGATATAACTTGTCAAAGATATCAATTATATCTCATCAAAGATATCAAAAATATCTTCTTAAAGATATCCTGATGCATGAGTGGCCCTCGCGTGCTTTGTTTTGAGCTTCCCAAATACACCAACATCCAGAAGAAAGAATTATGGTCCTCACCTTCTTCAACATATTGCTGCTTCCCGCCCCCTGAAACCATTGTTTAAGAAAGCTGCCACCTTGAAGAGCATTAAAGGACATACCTGTAAACTCACAAACTGCATTCCATAAGATATTTTCCCAATCGCTCTCATAAAATAAATGATCAGTGGATTCATGCTAGGGTGCTGGCAACATTAGAATTTAGAAAAAATGTGAATACCTTTCCATTTCACCTCTTCATCAGTGGAGATCGCACGATTCCGAATACGCCATAGGAGAAAACTGTACTTTGGTCGAATTTCTTTACACAAGAGGAGTTCACCCTACATATCCCAAACTCTAATTTTCCAGGAGAATGGGCCTGTAAGCCCCGAGAAGGAGCCTGTTGAAGAATCCTTGAAAACACAGCGGTCCTGCTCGTCCGAGATTTTAATGAGCTGGAAAAGCTCACGCTGTTCCTTATTGAGCACGGCCTGAGTAAAGGAAGGATAATTACAAGCCTTGAGGAATGTAATATCCGGAGTCGGACATCTGAGGAATCCGATCTTACTTATCACCCAGTTATCATACCAGAAACTAATATCCCCCCAGACAATGACCCAAAATGCATGTTGTTAAAGACGAGGAATATGATTTTGGATGGATTTCTATAACTTGGATGCGTTCCTACTCAGAAAATCTAGATTTCTCCCATACTTCCCCAAAATGTACTTTTCCCATCACCTCCCAGGCCAGACGAGCATGCAAGCAGTGCATTGAGTCAGTAACACTTCTCAATCCAACTCCACCCTCATCAGCTGGCAAGGCCATTATCGACCAGGATTCCCAATAATACCTGCCTCCCAAGTAGGAATCCCAATTGAAAGCTGTCAAAAGTTTCTCAATATTCCTTAAAACTGACTTTGGGACTCTCAATATTGATAGAACATGCATAGGAATTGAGGAGAGGGTGCTATTAACAAGTGTAATCCTCCCTCCCAAGGAGAGGAAGCAATTTTTCTAATCATTGATCCGAGGAGAAATTTTATCTATCACCTTATCCAGATGACTAATGTGCAACCTTCCAACAGTGATTGGAGATCCTAAATATTACATTGGCAGACTTCTTTTACTGATGCCAATGCTGGATACAATTCTTTGAACGCGCCTCTCTAAGCATCTCTGTGAGATATAGAGACTACTCTTATCAAATTTGATGAGTTGCCCACTCCATTTATAGTATTCATCAAGGATTTTGTTGATGCCTCGAATAGTTTTTGCATTACCATTAAGAAATAGGACCATTTCATCTGAAAACATAAGACGGGACAAACTTTGAAAGTGGGATCTACGACGGAATAGTTGAATCAACCCTGCTTGCATCTTGGCTTTTATTAGTTTACTTAGATCATCCTGAGATAAGATGAACAGACTAGGAGAAAATGGGTCCCCCTAACGGAGCCCGAGAACTAATTTAAAGAAACCTTTCCTTCTTCCCATGAAACAGGCAGAGAAACATGGTTAGAAAATACATCTAAATAGTAGATCAACTGCCCAAGTAGATATCCCCACGCAATTCAAAACTCTTAAGATAAAGCCCCACTCAATTCTATCATATGCTTTTTCCATATCCACTTTGATAAAGATGTTCAAAACTTGAGATTTTTTATTTATGTCTTCAATCATTTCTTGCACAAGACCGATAAAATCCTGAATGGAAAGGCCTCTGACAAAACCATGTTTTTCCTCAGCAACCCATGCAGGGAGATGATGGGATAACCTCCCATTAAGCACACTAACAAGGACTTTGTAAGGAAAGTTGCACATACTTATAGTCCTGAATTGTCTCAATGATGATGGGTCTTTAACTTTGGAAACCAACACAAGGAGAGTATCACTAGCCACCTGAGGAAGACTACCACCTCAGAATAAATCTTGAACAACTTCAATTAGATCTTTTTTCACTATACTCCAACAAGCCACATAGAAGGAGTCAAGAAAACCATCTGGCCCTGGATAACTATCGAGATTGAGGCCTAATACTGCCTCCCAAAATTTTCTCTCCCCAAGCATGGATTCAAGAGAGAAATTGTTATCCTTTGTCACCACTTTTGGAATTGAATCAAAGATGGAAGCCTTTCCACTGGGAAAACCTTCCTGCATAGAGATAATGTTTGGTTTATTAATACATCTCCATTATTTGACGCATGCATGAAAGTAACCAGTGTTTTGATCCCCTTCTCGAAGCCAACTTACTTTGGGCTTCTCGTGGAACCCCTGCTCTTGAATCAAAATCAATTCTTCCAGGGTGCTCTTTTTATGAAGAAAGGTGTTGAAAGTTTCTTCATTCCATCCTTTTTTAAGGCTTGATTCCATCTGTTCAATGACCTGCTTTAAGTTGTCCAACTCATGTTGTGAAGGGGAATTTTTACTACTCCAGGCAGACAAATCCTTCTTCAAACTTTTTAATTTACCGTGAATGTCAATCCATCGGTGTCCATGTATTGGTTTAGACCAGGAGGTAAGCAACTATTTGTGGAAATCTAGATCACTTGTCCATATACTTGAGAAGTTAAAGCATTTTCTCCCCATATTCCATGTATCCAGACTCACAAATATTGGAGAATGGTCCAAAATAGTGCGAGTAAGGTGGGAGACTGAAGTTGTCCGATAAGAGGATATCACATGCAGATTGGTAAAACATCTGTCCAGATGACACAAAGTGTTCTTGGATCCCTTATGGTTGTTTCACCAAGTGAATTTATCTCTAGTAAATCCCAAATATTTTAATCCACTACAAGACACAAAACAAGAGAAGTCCTGACTTGACATTCTACAAAATCTTTCTCCACCCTTCTTTTCAGATGGATCTAAAATGGAATTGATGTTGCCACCCATGAGCCTTGCAGAACTACCCAGATTAAAACAAATTAGGCTTTCTCATAGCGCCTCCCTGACCATAGAATCACATCTTGCATAAACAAAAGAAACAAAATAAAGCTGCGTACCAGATGTGATCTTTGTGGTAATGAACTGGTTCGAAGCTTCAACAAGCTCCACTGAGATATTAGACTTCCAAAAAAGCCAAACATGTTTATTGGAGGTATACTGGTGCATGTAATTACACAACATAATTCTATTAGTAAAGAATGAGATCTTGGAAATTTTTTGCTTGGGTACGAGAATTTCCACAAGAGAGATATGGTTAGCTCAAATTTCGTTTGCAATAAAATCCAATTTCACCCACATGCCCAAACCATGAGAGTTCCATATGAGGAAATTTAATATTTTGGATGAAGACTACTTGAGTTGGAGCTCAACACCGAAGGCTTTAGAGACTTCAAGGAATGGAGAGACACTAGTGCCTGTTCAAGCTTGTCTTCAGATCGAGTTCTGACTGCAGTTAACAGAGTTGAGGAAGAGAGATGATAAGGAATTGGTGACTTCAACTTCTGATCTGAAGAAGGAGATGCCACTGGGGGAGCTAAGGAGTCCTGATCCTAGAGATAAAACTCCATAGACTTCCTGGAAGAGCCTTGCGGAGAGCACCGAGGCAAGGCAATCCGGGGAGGAAAGCTTATGATCCAGACATCTTGCTGGAGGTCCTTCATCTGTGAAGAAGCCTCATACGGCCTCCTGAGGAAAGAACCCACTGAGAAATCCTGGGCTTGGAGGACATGAGATGATGCACTGAAGATGGAGGAAAACTTTGGCATTTCCTGATCAGGTAGTTCTGAAAAACATAAAAGAGGAACAAGAGCATTCTACGGTCCCCCAGCAAAACCTTTAAACCGCATCTAAGCAAGGGGGAGAATAGGCCGATTCCTATTGAACTCTTTTATAAAAGAGAGAGAGGACAGAGCCTTGTACGGCAATAGGGAAATTATTTAAGAAACATACCCAGCCGAAGGGTTGGAATCCTGATTCACTGATGCCTGCACCGAAGGGCCGTCCAGAGTAGAAATAGAAGAGATCCCTGGGGCTTGCAGAACTCGAGCCTCCTTAAACTGGACTGGAGTGGGAATGAGAGAAACATCAACCCCACTAGAGGAGGGAGATGGGTCTCTGCCCAAAGGAGTCTGGACGCTAACCTCCGCACTTCCCCATATTTGATTCCTACAGACTTGTAAAGTATGCCCATGAAGACGACAAAGGGAGAAAAACCCAGGAGGCGATGGATAAAAGATGTCTTGAGCCCAGACGAAAGAGCCCTGTATGCTGGGATTGATAAGATACGGTAAAAAATGAGAAACATCCATGTCAACACAAATTCGAGCGGAAGAAGACTCCTCAGATTGAAGAATGCGATCAGACATGCACAGAAAACCTACAAAAGAATCACCAATGGTGCGTAGAAGAGAAGGATTTTGAAATGGGGGTGGTAAGACGGGGAGGCAAATCCACACTGTCGCTCACGGAGAATCATTTCCATGGTGGACATCCATATCCCATCAGGAGAGAGAGAATCTCCATCGACCAATAGATCTAGGAGCATTGTTCCCCACCTGAGCGAAATCGGCCTCAGAATACAAAACAATGCTGAAGGACTTCCGATTCAAAGGCGAGACACGAGCTGGAGAAGCCAGGACCCATGAATCCACAGAACTCATAAAAAGAGGGAGTGGTAGCTTTCCGACACTAAACCGTGCTACCAGAGTACATTGAAGACGGTTCAAAGCTTCATGGAAGGCCAAAGTGGGAACATCCAGCACCGGACTGGAGCCATCCGGGGTCTTGACCAAAACCTTCTGCGAGATCTCGGAGAACCACACCAGGAGACTGGGAGAAGGACGAAAGAGGGCATCCTTGCCCAGAGCGGCACTTCTGCGAGAGGATGAGACCCACCAGGCAAGGAAGTAGACACAACAAAGTCCCAGCGCCGCCTGGGCTGGCGGGAAGGAAACGACTGAATTTTTTTTGAAATGGTGGCTGCGTGTGAAGCGCCTTATGAAGAGACATATTCCAAAACCCCATTTTTCTCTATCCTTATTCATTCTATAGATGGTTTACAATAAGCTTGACTATAGAAAGTATTAACATTATATTTCCTGATTAATTTTTGTAGTTATTAACTTTTTCTTGAAATATTCAATTTATTGTTATTATTATAAATTAAATTTCACCAAAATATTCATATTATTTATCATGGATATACTTATTAAATAAACTATTTATCATTTCTACATACGATGTTTTACTTTCAATGTTATGTGCTTGACTGGAAAAATATTTATACTCTTTATTCTTTATTCAATACAAACATTTACTTATAAGGCATATTTTTCATGAAATAAATTGATCATTCTACATATAAGGAGTGTGTTGGACATGAACTGATGAGTGGGGCCTAGAATTATATATTTCCCCGGTGCATATATAGTATCATGAGATGAATCAGTAAGTTATCAGTACATGGGTTTTTACTCATATTTTTAAATAGTATCATGAAAGGTGCTAACGGTATAGATATCATGATATCTTAGATCATGTTGTCCAATATTAAGCATCTCCATCATTAATAATTTGGTTGTTATTATCCATGAGATTATTTCATTGACATTATCTAAGGATTCATTTTGTTCTCATGTTATTGATTAAATGGAATGTGTGCTTAGTTATTTACCTTGTTATATGAATATTCATTATCTAATCACGATAGTCATGTTATTGATTAAATGGTATGCGTGTTCAGGTATTTACATCATCATATTGATTATTCCCCACTAATTATGATTTATTTATTTACGATAGATTTCACTTTACGTAACTCTTAGTAAGCATCCGAGGGCACCCTTATTTTGTTTCCTTTCTCCACAATATGAAGAAGGAATCACTGAATGAGTACTAGTACGTGGAATTGTTTACTTTCACTATGTTGTATTTCATGTTTTCAAATGTAATGTGTGATTCATGTATATATCTAGTTTACCAAGAATGCTAAACTATTCGGTCATTTGGAATGTGACAACTTGTATCATATGCCAATGTAATAAAGTAACATCTGACTATAGGATACTGGGGTCAGTGTCTTTACAATAGACATGAAGCATGCCGAAGTGGATCTGTAAATTATACCACAGGGGAAGAGGTAGAAACTAATGGAAGAGCCCACCTATAGAGGAGGAAGCCTGATGAAGAATATGGTGATAATACATAAAAAAGGAGTGATTAACAAGTGGAACTAGTCACACAATGAAGATAAATACCAATCCATAAGATGAAATATAATTTTTATATTTGGAATAGAGGTCGTACAAGTGATATTATCATAATGACCACTAGAAAAGCCTAAAAGAAAGTTGGAATCAAATGTATTGTCAATAAAAACCAACCACTTTCTTTAAATTTATTATGGTGGGGAAGTAACCCTCTCCTCATGTGATTAAATGATTTTAACTATTTATGAGGTTGTGTAGGATTAAGTGAGTGATATAATCCAAGGGTTGTGTATGAGCAGAAATATGGTTTGATGTGAGAAAAGGAGATAGATGTATGTGATTTTTTGGAAAAGAGATAAATGAAACAAGGGAGGTCAGTAGTATTACTTTTTTTAATTGATATTAAACCTATAAAAAAAGTTAAAAATGATATTAAGGCCTTGGTTTTAATCAATAAGTGGCGTTATCAACCACTTTTTATTTATAATCTAATCCAAAGTTACATGTTGTGATGATAAAGTGTAAATATTATAAATAAAAAAATTGAATTGAAATGGTTTCAAAGCTATATCTGAAATATCCAGTTGTACCAATCCAACACTGAAGATAAAAAATGATACTAGGCCATATCTCAAGTGGTAATAGACCACTAAAATAATGAGAAGACAAGTCAGAGGGAGAATAAAAATCATTTAGGGGATTTATGTTTATTTATTGATGTACTAACCATGTGGTATCAATTTGTTGTTTTTTAAGATATTAAAAGATACTAGGATGTAGTTTCTATAACCAACAAGTGGTTTCCTCATACTAAAAATTATATTAATAATTTGTGTCATGAAGTGATGGAATTCAGGGGGAGATGGTTTTGTGCAATAAAAGACTATTTAACCTCACATAGAAAAAGGAGAGGCCCTGTGAAGAAAACAAGAATCATAGATATCATGTGGTATCGTAAGGTCATTATGAACAAGTGGTATCAATTGGTTTAATATGTTATATAGATCACACACTTAGTACATTACTTTTTATTAAATTATGGTTTTATGTAAGTGTGAATGGGATGAAAAAATGTGTTAAAGGTAGTAAAAAGTTTGACATGCACAAGTTTTTGGAAGTAAATGAGTAACAAGGATAAATTTGAAGTTATTAAATTAGAAAATTGGTTTCTATATAGAGTTGCAACTAGGTTGGATTAAATTATTTGTTAATGACTAATTTCCAAATTTTAAATTCACTTGTTGAAAATATTTGATTAAAATTCAGATGAGGAGGAGAAAGTGGCTCGGAGAATGAAGTAAAAAATTTGAAATTATATTACGGAATACAATGGTATCACGGATGAAGTGTAATATTTGATGTTCTATGAGTAATAAATAGTTTCGAAGGTTCAATCAATAAGTGGTTAGGATAGCCTAAAGTTTTGAAAGTGGTAAATATATCTAATAGTTAAAAAGACAAGGTTGATGTTGAAGTAGATAAAAAAACTAATGTTTACGAAGGTAACATTCAAATGTATGACATATCCAAAAAATTTGGATGTTGACTAGTGGAATCACGTGGATGTGAATAGATTTAAAGAGACCAATATCAAATCAGTTATGAAATAGTTTCATGATTTTGAGAGATAAAAAACTTTGGAAATATGGTTTTCATAAGTTGAAAAGGATTAACATATACCAACAAAGATCATGTAATGATCATTGATGATATGAATTAAGTCTTGTACGGATGAATGTGAAGTTTAGTTTAGTGGGTACCACTATGAAATTCTGTGTAAAATTGAGAGAAAACGTAGAGGAAAAATATATGGATAATAAGACCCTTTTCATTTTATTTTGAAATGGGGAGTTATAAGAATGCACTATAAATACATAAATTGTTTTAATGATTTTTTGAGTTAAATTTCTAATGAGTATTTATGTTAGTGTTATAAAAAAACAAAATATGGGATATTATTATAAGCAAGAGGTTGAGTATTATATTTTTTTAACAAAAAGTGTTGGATTTATTTATTGGAAATGAGGTTTTGTGTTGGGGTTGATGAAAATTATTGGTCAGAAATAATTTGAAAATGATAGTATAAGCAATGTGAGGGAAAAACATATCATACCATGAGATATTAAATCACATTATGATTAGAGTTTATAGAGAATATGAAAATGAAAGACGTGCATTGTATGTATAATATATTATAGTAGAATATGCAAAATATTTATTTACAAAATATTTTAGGAAGAGGTGAAAGTTACAAAGTCGCGGAGAAGCTCTGAGTATATGTAAATTATTTTAGGCTCATACGTATATTTTTTTAGAAGTATGAATTTGGAAAATTATCGTATGTATGGATATTGGGTGATATGAAATATCTTCTAGGGTCCTAAAAATAGAAATGCGTTGAATTAACATGATATTTGTAAGGTTAAAAGAGATTATAAATAAGAGTTACTAGTAAAATATAAGGTTTTATACTTTTTCAGTGAATGAGGGAGGATAAATCTCGCACCACAACCCATAGTTTCAAAACACTATATTTATATGTATGGGAAAGTGTTTAAGAATATCACATCAAAAGAATAAGTTTTTTTTTATTAGTTGGTGAAAATGTTAAAGCCTCAAAAGAAAAATACAATTGTGCTAATAAATAAATGTTATCAGAGAAACAATTTTTTAATTAGTTTTGGACTATCATATACATTATCAATCATAAGATAGGATTGAAAATTCTCATAGTATAAGAATAATGTCTTAATTTTGAAGAGAAATATGATAATTTAAGTGGTTCTATGTTTGTTAAGATGCCCATGACATGAAGAATGATCATGCAATAACCTATGAATATAAAAGGAGGATCACACCATGAAATATTGGCCATTTCATGAACATTATTAAGAAATTTTTAGTGATAATAAATTTTTTATGTTGTCCAAAGTGGGAAGTAATTTCATGATGAAATAGATTTGATGAATTCAGAAGATATGGATGATCACACCATGGTATTCAGAGGAATTAATTTTACGATTTGAGTAGATTTTATGGATCTAGTTTTTGAAAAGATACCACTTCATGGATATTGAAAACACACCATGATCAGGATAAGAAATATAAGATTATTCCATAGTAGAGTATATCATTTCATAAAGAAGATAAAAATAGTTTTCTATAAGGTTTGATTAAACTTAAACAAATAGATTTAATTTTGGATTTTAGGAATATTTAATGGAATATGAATGCATGTTTTGAGTAAATGAAAATGTGTGTACCCTTGGGATGATAATAGAAAATTTATAGGAAAATGATTCATCCCAAACATTGGTAGAAGGGTTAGTGACTCAAAGACTATATAAAAACTAGAATCAGTTCTAGAAGTGGAGAGAGTGAAGCAATATTAAATATCTTAAAAATTGTGGGCTGAGCATATTTGATATATTAGATTCCTAGAAGAAGGTGATAAGAGTGTTATAAAGTACTTACATGGATAGATCCAATTCATTTAAGAGTGAAGCATCAATAAGAAAATGACTATGTGTCACTACTATACCTAGCTGGAGAGGTGGATAGAGTGCACCAAGATAATTCTAATGTGGAATTATCTTCCCCTAGATAAGAAGTGATGTAGATAATATTATTGAATATGTAGAAAAATTATAACATTGAGGGGTTGATCTCATTAGTACATGGATTATAGAAAGTTAAATTAATGAATACATCAATGAAGCATTAAATATAGAGTTATGATGTATGTAAACTCACATGATGAACATGAAGATACCATGATTTCTATAAATAAACCATTTCGTTCACCTAATTAGTACCCAAAGTAAATAGAGATGTAGTTTCCAATATATTGATAATGTGTAAATCCAAAACCTTTTATGGATAGTTTTCCTTAGAATGGATTTACCATGAAATAAAAAAACATCCAATAAAAGTGAGTATAGTAAATTATATTACACTGACATATCACTGTGGGTATGCTACTTGGATTATCCCTTAGTGGGGAACCAAGTGAAATCCTTCTGCCTTATATATGATTTACATTATGAAATCATAATTATTATTTGGTATTATCATTAGTGAGTAACATGATATTTAATGATTTCCATTAACAGAGGGTATACGTTAGGTAAGACATAGGGGACTTAAAGAAGATACGGTTTAAATAGGTCTAGACATTGATTCAGTCCTCTCAGGGTGTTTACAATGATCTTGGTATAAATAGATATAGTCAAAAATAATTTTAGATTCTTTATATAAGGTTTTCCTAACAATGGTCTAGGTAATAGATAGCTCAATGACTGGGTTTGGTAGTAGGATCATGATGTCAAAGATTACTTTGAGTTCCACAGAGTTATACATGTTACTGGGTTGATGTATCACTTTGTTTTATTGTTTTTTACTGCATAGTTAAAAATTTCTTCTATATTGGTTATTACATATAACATTCATGCATTGAATATTTTTATAATATCATTTGTTCAAGTATACCTCAATATTCATGGGTTTGATTCTTGAATTTTACTTTGAAATATTTGACTTCATTTCATAGAGTTTAATGCCTTAAATTTGTGATATTTATATCCTTGGAACTAGTCACCAACCCATCACCTATCCAATTAAGGATTTTGGGGTTATATTAAGTATAATTACCTATATCAAGGAGCTTATAATTGATTCAGGTCGGAAAAAAATGAAATTCTAAATGTATTTTTAGGAATCTAAAGTAACCTTGGAATTTTTGAATTAGTTGTATTTGTTGTCAACCATTTGTTATGGGATAATTAAAATACAGTATTATGTTCTTGAAGTTTTTTAGAGATATTTATAATTGTATTAAATGTGATATAAGAAGTTAAAAATATTGAATGAAATCTAGAATTATAGGAAATGAAAAGTCATATCTATGCAAGAGTCATTTGAGGATCTATGTATGAGTACTTTCACTTGTATACAAGTCAATTCAGGGTGGGTATGAGTTATTAAAGGATATACATATAAGTTATTGAACCTTTATATGAGTGAATTGGATATTTTTTTATAAGTGATTATACCTGTGTATGAGTCATTATTGGGCCCACATATGAGTCAGTTAGTTTTTAAAAAATTAGGAAACTAGGAGAAATATATCTAATAATGTATCACTATTTAATTAATTCCAAAATAGAATGGGCTTAGTCAAAATACACAATTCAAGTCATTTTTTTAGAGAATTTAGTGATGTAAATCTAGAATGATACATAGAAAAAGTTGAATTCTTATTCATATTCATTGTGGATAATAAAACCTGAATATTTGAAAAATATATTCTTGGTTTTACTGCTATTATTCAGGGTGTTGAAATGCATCTAAATATAATGGAATGTTCATAATATTTTTTAGAAATATTATTATAAAAAAATTAAGGAATTATAAATGATGTAAATGATAAGAAATTAAAATATTAATAATTGAAAGATTCTAATAATCTCTCTTCTGATGAACTTCTTTATTTAAGAGAGAAAATTTGAATAGCATGACCTATACTCCATATAAATATTATGAATATGTCAAAGTAGGTTGATATTATCAATATTATTCCATGTATATGGTATTGTGGAGGAGGAATATCATATTCATGAAATCTAGATATCATGTATGAATATATCATCCTCAGAAAGATGATGAATGATCGATATTCATATTCTAATATTTCAATTAATCAGATAGTCGAGACACATTCTGGAGAAGATCACATATTTGGTGCAAAATCACTCTAAAGAACTTTGATTATCCAGTTCATTGAAGAGTAAGGAATTAATATTCAATGGATGGTGGTACAAGGGTAAAAAAATTATTCAGTTTATATTGTAGTATAAGTTAAAGGATGTCACCTACCCTTAATTTTTACTATCAATTAGATGAATCAATAATATTCAAATATGTACAAATTCACCCTCTTGAAATAACTATTATATTAGTGATAATATATGTCATGTAACTCACCAAGAACCTATCAGGGATTGAGATCTCATATTGATGTCAAACCTTGTAAAATCCTTGGGTGATGTGTATTCTCTATTTTATGACGATACTCAAGGTGAGGATACTTTATACTGAGTGTATCAAGACTTTAATCCATCATATATGTTTATTTTAAAATAATTTATAAAACATATTCTATTAATTCAACCCACTCTCATTAGTATTCTAACTAAACTAGGTGATTCAATTAGTATCAGAGCAACCCATGATATGTTTAAGACCCATTCCTTTTAAAAGAGGCATGGAGAGTCCATGTTTCATAAACTAGAGAGGAGTTACCTTGTTTTGTGGGAATAAATTTTATGGGTGTAAGAAACAGAAGCTTCACTATTTACTTTCACAAGGATTAAAGATCAATGATTATTTTACTATGGGTTTCCCACAAATTACGAGGAATGCATAGGTGTGCATTGCAGACATGGTGAATCTTGTGGTAGATGAAAAGTCCAGGAATGCAATTCTATCTTCCTTGTTAGAAAATATATACACAAAAGTGATGGTACTTATAGTTTAAAAATAAATGTGGGGAAAACGAGAAAATATATATGAGTGGAATATCAAGATCAAAGAATCTAAACTATTGATTTAGAGGGTGAAATTTTATGATATCAGGATGGTTAAATATGAAACATTAGATGACTATTTCACCATAGGAAATAATGTTGGGAGTCATATCATAGGATTTGGTGAAAATTTGGATAAATCTATAATTGTTAATAAATTAATGATAATCTTTCCCAATATATTTGATCTGAATGTTTCTACCATAGAAAATAAAGAAGATATTTCCCTTGGAAAAATTTTAAATACTACTCTTAATTATGAAATGTAAAAAGAATATTTTTTATGAATAAGAATAAAAATATATGCCATTAAAAGGTGTATATATATTTATTATAAAGGAGGATTAATTTATGGTCTATAATGGCTTAGAGAATAATGATGAAAGTAATGAAAACCACAAGAGGGTCTTGTATTTTGTATAAAAAATGAAATGAGGTAAATAAATTTATTAAGGAAAGCACCCACATAAAGGCTTTAAGTGTGGGGGAATATGAATTCTTTCTACATGGTGTTCTAGAATAATGAATATATTAGTCTAATTAGAAAGAGGATAAAGAGAGTCCTTAGAAGAAGTCAAAATTTAAATATTTAAAAGAATACAAAATGTCATATGAAGGAAGAAAGAGAATGAAAATAAGTAACTAAATGTGTATGATGAGTGAGAAGGAAAAAGTGTATTATTCTCCAAGAAGTGATTTTGAAAAAGATTGTTCCAGAAAGGACATAAATTTATTGGCATGAGTTGAGAAAAAATAAGACAACTCAAGTAGTAAAGAAGAAGTTTTATAATTGATATATATGATGTACATTTTTAAAATTGAACATCGAGTATGTAATGAATGAATACTCAACCCATTAAAAAATTCAAATCTCTTAAGAAGCATCTGAGCAAGATGAAGAAAGTTAAATATGAGCATGGTAGTATATAAAATGTTCACATTGAGGTGACTAATCATCTCAATGTAAAATTGGATGAGTAATAGAGTATTAAAAAATAATTTGAGAATATGATGAATTATCAGGAATAAATGATTAAATAAGATGAATCATGGTGTGTTATGGATAATAATAGCCTTGTAAATATGATGAGTTATAATGACCCATGAATTTAGACCCTCTAAATTAATACCATCTTCAATATCTTTTGTCATAAAAAACACCAAACTAATGAAACACCTATATAATTGAATTATCACATATTAAAAATTACATGAATAATATAATCATTAGTAGATAAAAAGATAATGATAAATTAAAATAATTATATATTATTACTTTGATTAATATTTTGAAAAGTATGCCTTCTTAAGAACCATTTTAAATGGTAGTATTGTATTTTACTATAATAAATTAAATTTATCGTAGATGAAAGTTTATTATAAAAGATAGTATTTATATTTTTAAACTAATATATTAATTACAATTATTTAAAAATTTATATGAAATAATATTTGAAAATAACGATGTTTAAAATAATAATTTTTTAATAAAATATATTTTTTCATTATATATTTTTGTTCCATTTAAAAGATATTTTATAAATTTTATAAGTTGAATTTTACAAAAATAAAATTATTTTCAGATTAAAAATCTCAATATTATCTTATTATGAATTATTTGGATTTCCCTAAAATGATTTATTTTTAGGTGAATAGTGAAAATATCGTTTTTATAAAAAACATTACTTTTATGACATTAATAGTATTTAAGAATGAATTGGAAATTCATTAAACCTTTTTATAAGATAAAATATGTATTTTATATGTGAATTTATTATTTTAATAAATATGTATTTTATTTAAAAACCCACTCTTGACATTTTAGAAATTAAGTTATATTTTTCCAATAATTTTTTTAATACATTACACATTTATTATTTAAAAAATATATTTTTTTATAAATCATAGAAAATTTGTATAATAAAATGGATTTAACATATTGAATCATTAAATTGAAACTATTTATTATGGAAAACTTTATTTTCATGCATAGGAGATAAATTACCTTAGTATAAACTAGTTACCTTAGTAAAAATCAAAATGGTTAAAAAGGGTTTAATTGAGAGGGAAAGACCACAAGGATGTTTAAAAAATATGCTATAATTATTTTTGAGGCCTTTCTAGACATTATCACTAATCTTATCCATTATTTATCAATTTTAATTCCACTTTCCTTAAGAGTGACTTCCCTTTTTTGAAATGTTTTCGGTATATATAATAATGCTATCCCTTTTCACTTGTAAAATGGGAACTTCCTTCCTCAAATCCAATCACACAAAAACAAAATTATTTCAGCCTAAAATATGACCAATGATCTAAAAATAATTTCTAAAAAACTCAAGAAGTTTATCTTATTCTAAAAAGACCACCCCTCAAAGGAATAACCACCTTTATAAAAGATATAATCCAAGAAGTGGGGTATAACTTTATAACCGTACCTTTATAATTTATATTTAATTATATGAAATTATTCATACATAAATTCCATTAAACCATATTAAAATTATAAAACTTTTATAATTATTATGTTGGTATCTTGTTATGATTATGGTATAATAATTAACAACTTTTCCCTTTTCCTTTAAGAAAACCAAAATCTTCATTCATGAATTGTGCGTACTACCACATCCATGACATGACATGTTTAATTTTCCTTAACCAAATTAATAGGATGGTTCTAATAGTTGATTTAATAAATAAGAATTCTATTTATGATATATTATATATTATTAAATGATAAAACACATTACACCTTTTCCTGATTCTATGGAAAACAAAATCATCATCCATGCGTATTTGTGGACTACCATCTCGATGGAATGATCAATATCAATTTTTATTTTCAACATTACCTCATATAGATGGTTACAGGAATGGGTTTAATGTATTAATATTATTTTAATTTAATTTTTAATGTTCTGTAAATAAAAAATTGACAACCTATAAACTGTATGTGTAATAAAAAACCATTGTAAATTCAACCATCCAAAAGAGTAATCTAGGTGAAAAATTATTTCTTTGTAAAATGAGATAACATTATATTGGTTATATTCATCTTCCAATTCATTAAATTATGATATTTCACACTAATTAAAACTATATACGGTCATTATACTCCTATTACAATGATATTACAACTAAATGCCTTCATAACCATCCATTAATTATGGTATGTTCTCATCTGTGTTAGTTTAACCACCGAATTGAAAAAATGATATAATTTTATATAATGGATAAATATAAGAATTTACTTTCTTGAAACATATGATATAAATAATAAAATAATAAAATAATTAATTTTTCAGTTTTTTAATGTTAATATAAAAATTTAACTCATTACTTATGAGAACACCCGCCATTCATTAAGAATCCTTGAAACATGATCATCACCAAATTAATCTTTAAAAAGAATAAAAATAACTGACATAGAATGAAATTATAATATATTAAGTAACTATAAGACATAAATTATAGTACCTGGTATGATATTTTAATGATTAATTTTGGTAGAATAATAAAAAATAACATCACTATAATGAAACAAGTTCAAAACAATCAAGATTACTCACACCTGATATCAAAAAAAGATAAAATATGACTAATATATATGTAGATTATACTTATAAATTAATATTATAAAAGGTTATATTTTTTTATGAAATGGATTATTATGATATTTTCTTTTATTATATAGGAGGTTTGAATGCATTTCATCTAAGAAATAATTAATGTAAGGGTTTCTTACATCAATTTTCACCCATCGAGAAATATTTATTATTATACAACATATTTTGTTTGAAATGGTCAATATACTCACCCATTAATATTTTTCATCATGATTATATCATTATTCATTATATTTAATGCTTCATTGTAATTATATCCTTCATTAGGGATTTGATTCAAAATATTCTATTTTCTTAATGGTTTTCTTGGAATTAATTCTTATTCTTGGAGACATGTTATAGGTTACGCACCATGTTTCATTTTTATAGATTTATATTAATTTACTATCCCATTATTTTTCTATACTTTATTTATTTGTAACTCATGATATATAATAATAAAAATAAAGTTATTTATTCAAATTTCTTTTGACTCAAGTGTTACCCCAGTTGTAAGAGTTTTTGGTAACTAACCTTTCATTCAATGAGTTATGATAATTATCTTAAACTTATTTCATATATGTTGGTTAATTTATATCCATTTTTGTATTATGTGGTATTCCATCATTGTTTTACATTTATTTAAATTTATATAACATAAATAATCATCAAATTTTCTTACCTTATAGAGTATGTTTTTTGTAAGGGATATTGATAACACAAATCCCCTTTATTTGAGTTATAATGTTTTATCCTGAAATTTTTTTAACTGTTATTGGGTTTTCAAACCCTGATATTATATTAATTGGTATTTTATAATCTAATTGTTTAAAATAATATTCTAATACAATGAATGTTTTATTACTCTTTTTACAACACAGGTTTTCAAAAATGGTCATTTTGGATTATTCAAAAGGTTCTTTTCATTTTAAAATGTTTTATATTTGGCCCCAGATTCCACATAGAAAACATTATGTCATCTTCTTAGATATAATATTATAGATTCTTTTTAAAATTAAATGTTTTCAAAATCTTTCACTTCACCTTTCCAAAATTATTTTTTAAGATGACATATAAGATTGTATTTTACATCAATATTAAAAATGTTTTCTGAAATCCCATTTATGTTTTCAACTTTGTTATCCTTTTCATATTCAAAAATATTTACAGTTACAGGATTTATTGTATATTATTTATTCTATAATAATTATATATATTTATAATTTTGGGTATTGAACTAATGATATCGAACATTTAAATTCAAGATCCCTTATTGGGTGATACCATTTGAAGCATTATTTTTCTAGGATGTTTATCATATTTTTCAAAATCTTATGTTAAACTAGGGATATATTATATTTCAAACATATAGTTTCATTATTTAGAAGGATTATGTAATTCACTTATTGTAACGACTCTCCTTCTCCAAGATAAGGGAAGGGACGACAAGATGCCTTGCCCTTCCTTCTTCAAGGTGAAGGAGAGATAATGACCCCTAATTCCTGCCTTCAGTAATCCCTGGAGTGGCGACTCACACCAAAGGTATAGAATCTCAGATAAATGTAAGACATTACCCTTTTTATAGAACAAGATTATAAGATAAGATGGTAAGTCCCAAAAACACCAAGGACTAAAGATAAGAGTAAATCCAAGAATCCATTCCCACATGCATGTTCAAAAGTGAAAACAATACAAAGTATAAGAAAAAATATGAAGGAAAGTACCAAAATAAAAGAAAAGTAGTAACAAAAATTATCTCGATGCCCGAGCTAGTAAGTTCCAACATGGTCCTCAATGTCATCCTAGAAACCTAAAAGCAGTTTTATATATATAGGGTGAGTATACAGGTATACTCAGTAGGGAAACCAAAAGCTCTCATGCATAAGTGGGGAGACATTCTAATACCCCATGAGAAAAAAATAAAGGTAACTAAAAGACCTAGTGAGGAAAACTATCCACCTAGCCTCACCAAGGAACACTCCCCAAATTACGCAATTTAGGTAAAATAATAGTAATAGCACATCGATATTTGGGTACCCCACACCACTTTACCACTGGTTATTTAGAACATCCTATGCATCAGACCTCCCCCACAAATCCCACTACAGTCCTACTGCTGCCCCTAACAACAACAATATGGTCCATCCCAACCGCACGTTTATCTCACCTGCAGACACTTGGGCCATCACAACCACACATTCCACCCGTAGACACCTATCCCATCACAACCACACTTCCTACCCACAAACACATGGGCCACTACAACCACACTTTCTGCCCGTAGACACTTGGGCCTTATCTCAAAGACACTTGGGAAACAAACCTGCCCGCACACACCTGGGCCAACCCACCACAACACACCCTGCATGAAGAGTCTTGAGACATAATGAACCTCAGACCATCATAGCCTACATGAAGGTTCTTGGGCTACCTAAGAGAGGTAGCATAAAGGAGCTAATAAATAGACACTCATAGGAATGTTGGTAAAAACACTCTCCCCTATGAAATTGGGGTATTCAACACAAAGTGATTAACATGGGTGGGGTTCGTATAAGAAATACAAGAACTAAATTTTATACATATAAGTAAACAAGAACTCATCCTAACCTAAGGGTCTCAAAACCAACAACCATCTCGCACACAACCACTCTTGTTGTTACCCCTACATGAACAAGTACACAACAACCACAACCAGAGTACAACCCATTTCTGGAAAACAGTTCCCCATTGTAACCATTCTCATTATCATGTTCAAGAAATTCCATTTAAATATTACTTCACTACCGAGCAACTAACAGGCATAACCACAAACCAAAACAAAAACTGAAAGAAAATAGCCAAGAAGACATTTAAGCATTCACTCTCGATTATCTTGTAAATAATAACATCAAAATGAGATCCTGTGAGATCCCTCAAAGTATTGGAACCAAAAAAATCCCCAACTTACCAGGTCTAGAACATTTACCGCCAAATCCACATGACCTCAAATTTACAAACCAACAACCTCTCAACTAGAGATTTCATTCCCATATACATCACCCCACAAATCATCAAACATAACAACCATGCATATCACCAGAATAGAAAAAGGGAGTTTTCAGATTTAGCAAATTCCATTCATTAAGTTCCTTCTTTCCATTCGGTTAACTGGGGTGATCACATAAGGGTTATTATTCATAGATAATTTATTTATTCAACCCAGTTTACGTGATTAATCAATTTCCATGTTACAGTCATTCAATCACAAAATCATCTAGAAAATATAGCTTCTTTAGTGCACAAGAAGGACCACTAATGAAAACTATTTCTAGTGGACATGAGCCCATACAATTCACAACATAAAAATGAAGGTAAAACGAAACAACATCATCATATTCCCCACCCCTTAATTCTTTAAAATTCCATTTATTATCTTCGTTAAAGTTGGTTTTATCTATGTCTAAAGGGAACATCATCATACCCACCCTACATGATGCACAATAAAGAGAGATGAAATAATAACCCCTACTTGGATGATCAAGGATCAAAGTTTTCTCCTTACACCAAGAACCGAGGATGACACAACTTGCAAAAAGAACTACGAGGATAAGCAGGAAGGTCTCTAACACAGGTGCACAACTCTTCTTGGGAGGAATTCTTGAGGCACACTAAGAGAAATGAAAAGGAATAAGGAAGAGAGGACCTCAGCTTAAGAAGAGGCCAGATCCTAAAATCAGGGAGACCATTTCAAAGTACTTAAAAAAGTTGGATCATGGATTGAACACGTAGCTTGGTGGTTTCAAATGTTGTAATTAATTTAGATTTAATAATTCCCCTCATAAAGGGTGGAGATAGACCAGTGGACAATTGTGAGTTGATAGATTTCCTTTAAATGGAGAAAAACACGTAACAAGGGTCTAACTGGAAAAAACTAGAGACTTAAAAACACAGAAAATGGTGTGACACCAATAAAAAGGCCACACGTTTTGGTAATTCAAGGGTCGCCCAACTCATAGGGGATTTAAAATATCTTTTTCGAGACTTAAATCACTTTTAAAGGGGTATTAAAACACTTTTACGTTAAAAGATATGTTACTGGAGTGAAACTGAAAGGTCTCGAAGAGGTTGGAAATGAATCACCGATGGGTGAGTCACCGAAACCCTAGAACTGATGCCCTGGCCATGGTCGGTGTGGCACCGATGACCGATCAATTCCACTGATGCTGATCGATGACACCAATGGATGATCAGTGCCACTGATGCTAATCGCTACCACTGATGCTGATTGCTGCCACCGTTTATTTAACCTGAAGTTTGGAAAACTATTCAATGAGTCACTGATGGTCCCCAATATACCTTAAACATCAATATTTGAAAAATTAATGGACCAGGAGGGTCTGATACATTACATCAGATACCTCTCAAACTATTCTCACCCTCTAGAATTTAAGAGTAAACTTGAAGAAAAGAGAGGGGTCTGAACAACCACCTTGTAAGATACCTGTCAAGGAAAAACCGCACTACAGTTGTTCTAAAGATGGAATAAACACTTGAAATCTAGGAACATATCTCTCACATATATCTTCTGAAAAACTAGGGAGACACTAAGGATCCACTGTCCTAAACAACCATACAAACACAAAAATGTTACACCGTCCAGACACATGTATTATGGAGATCCTTCCTCCTTGTCAAGATATTATCTGCTTTGGGCGACACTGACTCATCTGCACCATTTTAATCACATACACATTAATGAATCTTGATTAGGGATTAGGTTCCCCCTCCACATAGTTAGGAATTTTCAAACAAAATAGAGAACATGGAAAAAAATTATCATACAATAAGCAGGGTCAAACATTACATCATAAGCAAGGAACAAAGCAAACACAAAATCAAAACTTTGAACAGATTTAGGTACTGGATATGTACCTCCCATTCCTAGGTACTCTACTCGAGGCCACCATACCTCCACAACACACAAACCAAGGGAATGGTTCATCCTTGAAGCACCTTATCCTTACGATCCTCGATTCTCAATGGTCACTACATGAACGTCGCATAATCCTTGATATCTAACTCTCCCCAGTAGAGGATGTGGGAGTCATTGTGTAGATACCAACTGAGCTGAGATACATGAAATATGTTGTGGATCCTCTCCAACCGTGGTGGTAATTCCAGCTGATATGCCACCTCACCGACTCGTCCCAACACCTCGAAGGGTCTGATGAACTTGGGAGAAATCTTACTCCCCCTACCAAAACTCTGCTACCCACGTCAAGGGGAAACCTTCAAGAACACATGATCTCCAACCTCAAACTCCAAGGGTCTCCTCCTATGTTTTACATACATCTTCTGCTGGTCCTGAGCTGCATTCATCTTCTCAGGCATAATATAAACCTTTTCCGTTGTGCTCTGCACTACCTCTAGTCCAAGAACACTTGCCTCCCCAACCTCTGTACAACACATGGGTGAATGACATGATCTTCCATACAAGGATTCAAATAGTTCCATGCCAATTTTAGAGTGATATATATTGTTGTACGAAAACTCTACTTGAATAAAGTGTCATGCCCACGATCCTTTAAAGTTTAGAACACTTTCCCGAAGGATATCCTCCAATGTTTGGATGGCCCACTCCATTTGTCCATCTGTTTGAGGATAGAAAGCAGTGCTAAGGCATATATGGGTGCCAAAAAAATTCTCAAATACCCTCCAAAATCAGGAGGTAAATCATGTATCCTGATTTGAGATGATGATTCTAAGAACTCTATGCATCCGTACAACTTCACCTACGTACTTCTGTGCTAAGGCATCCATTGTGCTTGACTCCTTAACCGCTAAGAAGTGAGATGATTTCTTCAATAAATCCACCACTACCCAAATGGAATCATAGCCTCCCTCATACATAGGTAGTCCTGTGATGAAATCCATTGAGATTATATCCCACTTCCACTCAAGAATGTCTAAAGGCTGCAACAAACCTCCATAAACACGGTGTTCAACTTTCACCTGCTGACACACTAGGCACCTTGCCATAGACTCTGCCACCACCCACTTTACCTTGGGCCACCAAAACTGTTCCATCAGGCCTTAGTACATCTTGTAAACTCTTGGGTGTACCTCCAGGGCTGATCTATGGAACTCATAGAGAACCCCCTTGTGCATCGTCTCTAGGAAAAACATCTTCCCATGAAAAAACATATGATTATGACCGTCCTCCAACCATCATTCTAGAGAATTTCCCTGGTCAACGTGATCATGCATCACTTCAGTCTATGAGTACCTCGACTGAGACTCCTCTACCTTCCGCATCCAAGAGGACTGCACTGTCATCTAAAATAGAAAACCTCTACCACCATCCACCCTTGCATTTAGGTGAAAGGAAACTGACTCCTCTATCATTCTCCAAGCATACTCAGACTTCCGAACTACTTCCCTCTGTGACTTCCAAATCAAGGAATCATCCATGATGTTCCCATTTCTTGAGGTGTATAAGATCTCAAATTCTTAGTCCTAAAGAAACTCTATCCACCTCCACTGTTGCAAGTTCAGGTATCGCTAGGAGAAGACATACCTCAAGCTCTTGTGATCTGTAAAGACCATGAAGCGTTCCCCGATGAGGTAATGCAGCCACAACATCAGTGTGAACACCACCACTGCAAGCTCTATGTTGTGGGTGGAATATTTATATTCATGAGGATATAACTTCCTAGACCCATAAGAGATCACTCCCTGCTGCTACATCAGCACACAACCTAAGCCTAGACCAGAAGCATCATAGAACACTTCAAATGTCACCCCTTCCTCTGGAAACCTCAGTACTTGGGAAATAACCAGATTCCATTTTAGATAAGTGAAAGATAACTAGCACTACCTACTTCATATGAAATCCTGGTCTTTATTGGTCAAATTCGTCAATGGAGCTGCAAATCGAGAGAAGCCAAGAAAGAACCTCCGATGGTAACCTACCAGACTCATGAAACTATGAACCTCTACCATATTCTTGGGAGATACCCAATAAATAACTACTTCAACCTTCAATGGTTCTACTGTTATTCCCTACTGGGACACCATGTGTCCAAGGAATTTCACCTCTCATGTCCATAACTTGCACTTGGATAACTTTCTATGTATATGGTGGTGTTGGAGAACCTCCAAAACTATCCTTAGATGCTCGGTGGGATCCTCCTCTGATCTTCAGTAGATTAGGATGTCGTCGATGAATACAACCAAAAACCAATCCAGATACTTGAAAAAAAATAGAGTTCATGAGCCCCATGAACACATTTGGTGTGTTTGTAATGCTGAAAAACATGACCACGAACTCAAAGTATCTGTACCTGTATATGAAAGCAGTCTTCAGGATGTCACCATCCTTCACTCTCAACTGGTGATATCCAGATCACAAGTTGATCATAGAGAACCAACCTGCTCCCTTCAAATGGTTAAAAATGTCATTGATCCTTGGGAGGGGGTAATGGTTCTTGACCGTCACCTGATTCTGTCTTCGGTAGTCTATGTACAACCTGATACCACCATCTTTCTTATTTACGAACAAGACTAGAGCTCCCCACAGTGACACACTTGGTCAGATAAAACCCTTCTTCGTTAGGTCATCAACCTGAATCCTCAACTCCTACAATTCATAAGGCACCATCTGATAGGGAGCCATCAAAATCAGATGGGCATCGGGTTGTAAGTCTATCCTGAACTCAACATCACGTTGAGGGGGTATATTCACAACCTCTTCAGGGAATATGTTCAGAAACTCACTAAAAATTAACGAAACTTCCAACATATTTGAGTTTGTTGATTCTACTTATCTCTCGACTAATAAGGGAAAAAGGGGATCCACACTCCATTTTCCCTCCTAGAAACTCCTCTCTCTAACAAAAGCTACACGTCGGCCGCCCATGTTTGAGAACGCGACCCTTCTACAAAAGTATTCGATAAAGGTGTGCATGGAAAATAGCTAGTATATTCCTAGGATGAAATTGTATGACTGAATTTGTAGCAGAAGGAGATCCCCATTGGACTAATTCAACCCCAACTTCAGTGTACATCCCCGAAAAACATCAAACAGGCTGGTCTGACCTCAAATTGGCATACTCAACACCAGGGGAATGAAAATTCTCTCTATATCTAGACCCAAGGCATGGGATTGACTGATTGCAACAAAGAAGTGTGAAGCTCCTGAATCAAACAAGGCACAAGCAAGAGTACTGAACATATTTATCATACCTCGAATGACCTCTGGCCCTGCTGGAACTACTGCCTCTTCAGCGTGAAACTTCTCACAACCAACTCCTCTGCCCCTCAGTTGTTGGTCACCTCCCCAACCATGCCCTAGTCTAGGTCCCTAAGGATCTCTATGGGGTCAGCCTCCTCCGACACCATCCATCCTCAGTGGAGCGGGAGCTCGCTGCCCCTACTATTGGAAGGTCATGGATGGAACTGTTGCTGCTAATGTGGGTGCTAAACCTACCCACCCACACCGTACTATACTTAGATAGAGCATTTATTCCAAAGATTCTCATGATTTCCACAAGTAAATCACCTCAGTCCTTGGCCCGTGGAGAAAGGGAGAGGACCGGGAGATCGGAAGTGGAATTTTTGATGCATGCTCCCCACCAACCGAAACCTGGAAGGCCCTGATGCTGGAGGCCTGCTGCTGACGACCATCCCCTTTGACAAACCCAACTAGATCCCCTCTCACAGCACACCTGCTAGCATGTGCATCCTATCCACTACTTCAGCCCTATTATGAACCTCTAAGTATGTCAGTAGAGTGAAGGGATTAACAACATATTGAAGAGATGGTTGAAGTGCCTCCTCTAATCATCTTTCCCGTGACTCCTCACCTGGAAAGAGTTCCAGAGAAAAACTAAGGAGATACCTGAACTTGATCCCCAAATCTCTCACTGACATACTCTCTTGCTGGAGGGAGAGAAGCTCCCGCATCTTCTTGTACTTCATCATGGAATAAAGGAATTCCACTTGGAACTTCTTCTCAAAGTCATTCCACGAAATCTCAGTTTCCTTATTCTCCATGAGATAAATTTTCCACCACTGAAATGCCTCCCCTCACATCTGGATCACTACCAGAGGAACCTTGTACACTGTTAGAGCCTGGATCAAGCTAAAAGAAATCACCAACTCCTCAACCTAGCTCTTCATCTCTATGACTGAGACGCTTCCCTCGTACTTTCTGAGAGTCTACTACTGTAAGGCATGAAGAGTTTTATACCATTGGTTGTCATCCTCCTCTCGATCATCCCTTCGCTAATCTACTAGATCAACCTTCTAGGCCTTAACTGCCTTCACTACTTGTGGGCGATGTCTAGGTGCCATAACTTCAAGGTAAAAGAGGAATTCCTAATCCCAATTAGTAAGGAATTTACTTAGGGTATTCTTTATTATTTATTTATATTTTTTCCAAGACACCCCAATTCAAGTAGGAACACATTCATTATGATGCATGTACCTTTCCTAGGGAATCTACCCTATAATCAATGTAGCCTCACTTGGTCCTTTTGTAGGCTCAGAGTCCTTACGTCGGATCAAGGGCCCCCTAAAATCTAGTGTCCTAGATGGTTTCCCTGGCCTATTTCATGCACGAAGATTTCCTAACACTATTTCCCTACCATCCCATGCAATAATCGTTGTTCCTAACCTTGAACTCCATCCTATCTCTCAATAATCATCTCTGATACCATTCTGTCATGACCTGCCTTCTCCAAGATGAGGTAAGGGATGAAAAGATTCCCTTCCCTTCCTTCTTCAAGGTGAAAGAGAGATAATGACCCCCCGAGTCCCGCCTTCAGTAGGCCCTGGAGTGGTGAATAGAACCAAGGGTATAGAATCTCACATAAATGGAAGGCATTGCCTAGTTTAAAGAACAAGATAGAGATATAAGATGGTTAGTAATAGAAACACCAATGTCACGACCCGTCCTAGTGTGGCCCGAGCCGCAACTCCCCAAGCCCACCTCCAATAGGCCAGGGTATGGTGACTAGTACCGAGTAGGCATGCTACTAACATGGGAGGCATTTCCTATAAACCTGTACACACGCACACAATTCTCCAAGCCCACAAAGCTGAAAAGTAAAAACTACAAAAAAGAAAATATGCATGCATACACTAAAACCCAACCACAAAGTACAATAGGGAAGTAAAGTACCATAAAGTAAAACCCTAGGCCAAAAGTACAAGCCCACCAAAAAGGAAGTCTGCAACAAAGTCCAACCTGTAGAAAAATGTACTGAGATTGCAACCCATCGCCGAAGGAACACACCTCGGCCTGTCTGATCTCACTGAACACCATCCGGTCCTGGTCCACCTAGAATCCTGTCAAAGGCTCGCTCGTCTGCACAAGATACGACATGTACGGGCAAAGCTCATGCAGGGGTGAGTATAACAATACCTAATAGGACACCCCGAAAACCACAAAGGAAATACAACAAAGGAAAATACCACAAATAAAGGTACAATCATCTCTACACAGTATATGTATATGGAACATATAACAAGAATATCCAGATATACTCATACACAAATGACCATCACGAAAACCGCCACTAGGATCCAACTCGAAGATTCCACTAAGCACACCATCAGGAGGACATACTCCTAGGTCTGAAGAGAGAGGCACGAAGTACTCGTTCCAGAAGAACACACTCCACAAGTACCTTGGGAACAAGATGCTCATATGAGGATCACAACCAATTCATGGGGTGATTTTGACAACTCAGTCTGAGCTAATCCGCTAAGCAGAGGTTCGGCGCCCGAGTAAAGTTGGTCACGTCGATACCAAGAACTCTACTTAGGGTTCCAGGAATGAATAGAGGATCCAGATCTAAGTCTCACAGAGGGGATTCCAACAACTCTATTCAGGGAGGTCTGCTGAAGGGATCATACCCCAGTATAAAGGAGTTGATGCCATAACCTTCAGGGGATTACCAAGGGTACAAACCCTAAGAACTAGTCCAAGTCACATAAGGCAAGTGGCTCAAGCCATGAAGAAAAAGTTACATGGCATGTAGTATGGTTACACGCCATGTTTCTTGACCCCGGGTACTTCCCGTGTGAACGGCCCATGTCCTTCGTTCAAGCCATGCAAAACCAAACTACATGGCGTGTAGAAAAGGTACACGCCGTGTTCCTTGACCTCGGGTGCTGGCCGTGTAACCGGCCCGTGTCACTCGGCTTGTCGGATAGAAAATAACTACACGACATGTAGAAGAAATCACACGCCGTGTTCGAGCACCTGGGATCGCTCCGTGTATGCTAGCCATGTGCCCGTACATGGTCTTTGCCCATGTCCATGTCACCTGCCCGTGTACCAGTACACGGGGTACCACGTGTATCTGGCCGGGTCTGGCCAGGGAGGGGTATACACGGCGTTTCCATGGCCGTGTATCTTGCCAGTGTCCATGTACTCCCGGAGTACACGTCGGGTAACACTACCGACGAACACACGCCGTGTAGCCCATACTACACGGCGTGTGGTCGAGAAAATTTCCAGAACCGCGTCTTCCTCCGCGCGCCTCGGCCGATCTTCCGGATCTTTATTCTGTCGTCCATTCGCCACGAAAATCTAGATAACGGGTCACCTCATCTCCGTGAATCCGAATCCATGGGTTTCAGGTCTTCAATTGACTCCAAAATCCGATTCTGGCCATCCGAGCGGAAATCGTCCGAAGAACGATTTCTTCCGATCTGCTTCAATATGTCCGCCGAAACCGTCGTCGCACCTCCTCAAGACCTCCGCGGTGTTGATCCTTTAATTTGGGATCGTTGCGTCACAGAACGAATGCACAACGATCCGTTGTTCATCGCCCCGCGAAGAATGCGAAGAACGCTCACGAAGAACGTGAGAATTTGGGGAAGAACACACAAAAAATCGAGAGGGAAGAACCTCGATCGATTTTCGTGTCGATCTTGGTTCATCATTGTTAGAAGGTTGAACGAAACCAAACAAAATTCAAGAATCAATTCCCCACAAATCCCCACAAAATCCCATCCCGCAAGAACGATCGATCCGCAGGCTAATTTCTTCGTGGATTAGTCCGCGTTCATCATGGAAATCAAAGACGGGGAAGAATTAAAATCACAACATCCTATCTGGATTCTCAATGTTTTCCAGTGAAGATCCGCTCACCGCGTCGTCGTCACCGTCGAAATCCGTTAAGAACGTCGCCGCCGCCGCGTTGGGGGTTTCCTCTAGAGCCACCAAGGGTTTTCAGAGTTATGGGGTTTGTAACCCTGGACCCTGGCGCAAGCCTCTATTTAAAGAGGATAAAAGAAAAAAGATTTAAAATATCTCGCTACAGAAATAAAATATTTTTATTAAATATTTTATTACCGTTGCGTCCAAAAACTAGATTTCACCACCGACCCGCGCCAGCCGAAGTTAGGCCTTGCCTAAGGTAAAATCACTGCTCTGAATGCAACAGTGCCCTCATATTTCTGATCCAATCACCCGTTCGGGAGTTATCCACTTTTTCAGGAAAAACGCACGCGCACGTAATTTAATTATTAAATTAAATTCAAACATTTGTTCCGGGATCACTGGGCCTTAGAACTGCACTCCGTCTCAGAGCCTGGTCTCGAAATAATTCCCATATAATATTAAAATAATACATGGAAAAATTCGGGACATTACATCACACCCACCTTAGGGCTTTTACGTCCTCGAAAATCCAAAATAAGGGCTAATAAAAAAGATGTGGGTACTGCACGTGAATCTGAGCCTCCTGCTCCCACGTGATCTCCTAGAGATTCCCGTGCTGCCACCGGACACGCACCAAGGGAATAACTCGTCCATGAAGGATCTTCTCCTGCCAATCCTCGATCTCCACTAGGTACTCAGCAAAGGTCGCTCCATCGTCGATGTCCAGCTCGCCCCAGTCGATGACGTGCGATGGATCATGCACGTACCTCCATAGTTGCAACACATGGAAGACGTTGTGTACCCGGTCCATCTGAGGAGGTAGAGCTGAGTGATACGCCACCTCGCCAACTCTACTCAAAATCTGAAAAGGGCCAACGAACCTTGGAGATAGCTTGCCGCCTCGGCCAAATCTCCGCAATCCCCGTCGAGGTGAGACCTGAAGGAACACATGGTCTCCTTCCTCGAACTCTAAGGGCCTCTATCTCCGGTCGACATAAGACTTTTTCCAACTCTGTGCAGTTTTCATCTGCTCCTGGATGACCTGCACCTTCTCTATAGTATCTCTCACCATCTCGGGGCCCATGAGTGCTGACTCTCCCGGGTCAGTCCAGCAAAGTGGCGACCTGCAAGGTCGCCCGTATAGAGCCTTGAATGGTTCCATACCAATAGTGGAATGATAACTTTTGTTATAATAAAATTCCACCAGTGGTAGGTGATCCTCCCAGCTATGACTGAAGTCAAGTATGCAAGCTTGTAGCATATCCTCCAGGACCTGGATGGTCCGCTCTGTCTGACCATCAGTCTGGGGATGAAACGCTGTGCTCAAGCATAATTGAGTCCCAAAAGCTTCCTGCAATCCCTTCCACAACCAGGATGTGAAATGAGCATCACGATCTGAGACGATCGTGGATGGTATTCCATGAAGCCGAGCTATCTCCTGCACGTAGAGGCGTCCCAAGCTCTCTACCGAACTCTACTCCCGTATGGCTAGGAAGTGGGCCGACTTGGTGAGTTGATCAATGATCACCCAGATGGCATCGTGTCCCCTGGATGTGCATGGTAAACCTATCACAAAGTCCATGGATATCCCATCCCACTTCCACTCTGAAACCTCAAGGGGATGAGTCAAACCTGCTGGAACCTGGTGCTCAGCCTTTACTTGCTGACAAGTAAGGCACCGAGAAACAAACTCTTCCACACTCTTCTTCATCCCTGGCCACCAGAACTGATGTCGGAGGTCCTGGTACATCTTTTCCACACCTGGATGCACCGCCAAAGGGGATGTATGGAACTCCCTTATAACCTCCTCCCACAACGTCACTGGTACTACCGTGAGTCCTCTGAAAAGGACGACGTGCTCCCTTCCTTCTGAATATCCATCAACAACATCACCTGTGGATATCTGAGCACGTAGAGTCTCACAGCTAGAATCCTCGCACTGTGCTTCCCTGACTCGCTGTAAGAGTGGAGGGGTAACAACCATCGACTGATGGTAAGCTCCCTCATCTCCATCCACGAAGGACAACTGCAAAGAGGCCAACTGCCTTGTCGCCTCATCCAGCAACTGCGAACTGGATTTCCTACTGAGAGCATCTGCCACCACGTTCCCCTTCCCAGGAGTATAAACGATCTCAAAGTCTTAATCCTGGAGGAACTCAAGCCATCGCCTCTGTCTCAAATTCATATCCTTCTGAGAAAAGATATATATGAGACACTTTTGATCAGAGTAGACGGTAAAACACTCGCCCATCAGGTAGTGACGCCACATCTTCAATGAAAAGACTACCGCTGCCAACTCAAGATCATGGGTCACATAGTTCTGCTTGTGTGGCCTCAACTAACGTGAGCCATAGGCAATCACCACTTGGCTCTGCATCAGGACACAACCAAGCCCAATTCCTGATGCGTCGCAGAACACTATGTACTCGACACCCTCCTTCGGTAATCTCAAGATCGGGGCACTAGTCAGACTCTGTCTCAACTGCTAGAAAGCCTGCTGGCATTTCTCGGTCCATACGAAAGGATGTCCCTTTCGGGTCAAAGCTGTCATGGGTGCTTCAATCCTAGAAAAATCATGGATGAATCTACGATAGTAGCTCGCCAACCCAAGGAAACTCCGCACCTCCGTCACGCTCTGGGGTGGCTCCCATACTAGCACTGCCTCCACCTTTGCTGGGTCCACTGCTACACCATCCGCTGAGATAACATGTCCTAGAAAGTAGACCTCCTGTAACCAGAACTAACACTTCGAGAGTTTCCCATACAACTGGTGCTCTCGGAGTGTGTCCAGAACCATCCTTAGGTGTCTCACGTGCTCCTCCTCGGATGCAGAGTACACAAGGATATCATCGATGAAGACCACCACAAACCGGTCTAGATAAGGTTGAAAGATCTGGTTCATGATCCCCATGAACACTGTCGGGGAGTTCGTCACACCGAAGGGAATCACCAAGTACTCATAGTGACCGTAGCGACATCTGAAAGTCGTATTCGGTATATCCTCTTCCCGTACTCGCAACTGGTGATAGCCTGATCGTAGATTAACCTTCGAGAACCATCGTGCCCCTCTCAACTGGTCGAAGAGGTCATAGATCCTCGGTAGTGGATACCAGTTCTTCACGGTCACCTGATTTAAGCGCTGGTAATCCACACACAGCCTCAAGCTCCCGTCCGCCTTCTTGGCAAACAACACTGGGGCCGCCCAGGATGAAACGCTGGGTCTCACAAAGCCCTTCTTCTGCAGGTCATCCAGCTGTACCCTCAACTCATGAAGAAAGCGAGAATTTGGGGAAGAACACACAACAAATCGAGAGGGATGAACCTCGATCGATGTTCGTGTCGATCTTGGTTCGTCACCGTTAGAAGGTTGAATGAAACCAAACAAAATTCAAGAATCAATTCCCCACAAATCCCCGCAAAATCCCATCCCGCAAGAACGATCGATCCACAGGCTAATCTGTTTGTGGATTAGTCCGCATTCGTCATGGAAATAAAAGATGGGGAAGAATTAAAATCACAACAACATCCTACCTGGATTCACTGCATTTTCCGGCGAAGATCCGCTCGCCGCTTCGTCGTCGCTGTCGAAATCCGTTAAGAACGTCGTCGCCGCCACGTTGGGGGTTTCCTCCAGAGCCGCCAAGGGTTTTCATAGTTATGGGGTTTGTAACCCTAGACCCTGGAGCAAGCCTCTATTTAAATAGGATAAAAGAAAAAAGATTTAAAAGATCTCACTACACAAATAAAATATTTTATTACCGTTGCGTCCAAAAACTAGATTTCACCACCGAACCGCGCCGGCCAAAGTTAGGCCTCGCCTAAGGTAAAATTGCTATTCTGAATGCAACAGTGACCTTATATTTATGATTCGAGCACCCATTCAAAATTTATCCACTTTTTCAGGAAAAATGCATGCACGCGTAATTTAATTATTAAATTAAATTCAAACATTTGTTTCGGGCTCACTGGGCCTCGGAACTGCATGCCGTCTCAGAGCCTAGTCTCGAAATAATTCCCATATAATATTAAAATAATACATGAAAAAATCTAGGACATTACAACCAAGGACTAAAGATAAGAGTAAATCCAAGAATCCATTCCCACATGCATGTTCAAAATTGAAAACAATACAAAGTACAAGAAAAACTCTGAAAGAAAGTACCAAAAGAAAATAAAATCAGCAACAAAAACTGTCCCAACGCCCAAGCTAGTAAGGTCTAGCATGATCCTCAAAGTACTCCTAGAAACCTAAAAGAAGTTTTATATATGTAGGACGAGTATATAGGTATACTCATTAAGGAAACCAAAAGCTCTCATTCACATGTGGGAAGAAATTATAATTCCCTTTGAGAAAAAAATAGAGGTAACCAAAACACCTAGTGAGGAAAACTATCCAGCCAGTCTCACCAAGGCACACTCCCTAAATAACGCAAGTTAGGTAAAATAATATTAATAACACATCGATATTTGGGTACCCCGCACCGCTTTCCCACTGGTTATCTAGAACAACCTACGCATCAAACCTCCCCCACAAATCCCACTACAGTCCCACTATCGCCCCCAACAACAACCATATGGGCCATCCCAACCACACGTTTGTCCCATCTACAAACACTTGTTCCACCACAACCACACATCCCGCCCGTAGATAACTAGGACATCACAACCACACTTACTACCTACAGACACCTAGGCCACCACAACCACATTTCCTCCCCACAGACACCTTGGCCTTATCCCAAAGACACTTGGAAAACAAATCTGCCCGTACACACCTGGGCCAACACACCACAACACACCCTGACTAAAGAGTCTTGGACCATAATTAACCTCAATAATTCATAGACTTACTGAAGATTCTTGGTATAACTCATAGAGGGAGAAGAAAGGAGATAATAACCATCCACTTATAGAAATGTTGGAAAAAACACCCTCCCCCATGAAACAGGGGTGTTTGACATTAAGTGATCAAAATGGGTGGGGTGCGTATAAGAAACACAAGAACTAAATTTTATACATATAGGTAAAAAAGAAATCATCCCAACCTAAGGGTCCCGAAACCAATAACCATCCCACACACAACCACTCTTGCTTCTACCCCTACATGCACAAGTACACAACATCCACAACCAGAGCACAACCCATTTCTTGAAAATATTTCCCCATTGTACCCGTTCTCATTATCATGTTCAAGAGATTCCATTTAAATATTCCTTCACTACCATGAAACTAACATGCATAACCACAAAACAATACAACAACTAAAAGAAAACAGCCGAGCAGGAGTTTAAGAATTCACTCCCAGTTCTCTTGTAAATAATAACATCAAAATGGGATCCCGTGAGATCCCTCAAAATATTGGAACCAAAACAAGACCCAAATTACCATGTCCAGAACATTTACCACCATCTCCACACAACCTCAGATTCACAAAAAAACAACCTATCAACCAGAGATTCCATTCCCATCTACGTCACCCCACAGAGCATCAAATAGAACAACCATTCATATCACTAAAACAGAGAAATGGAGTTTTCATATTTAGCCAATTCCATTCATTAAGTTCCTTATTTCCATTCAGTTAACCAGGGTGATCACATAAGGGTTCTTATTCATCGAGCATCCATTTAATCAACCCAATTTATGTGATTAATTAGTTTCCATGTTACAGTCATTCGATCAAATAATCATTCAAAAAATAGAGCTTCGTTAGTGCGCAAGAAGGACCACCAATGACCACGATTTCTAGTGGATATGATCCCATACAATTCAAAACATTAAAATGAAGGTAAAACGCAACAACACCATCATCTTCTCCACCCCTTCATTCTTTAAAAGACCATTTATAATCTTTTTTAAAGTTGGTTTTATCTACATCCTGAGATAACATCATCATACCCACCCCACATGATGCATAGTAAATAGAGACTAAGGAATAACCCCTACTTGGATGATCAATGATCATATTTTTCTCCTTATTCCATGAACTAGGGATGACGTGACATGTAAGAATAACTCCAAGGATGAGTGGGAAGGGCTATATCATGGGTGCATGAATCGTCTCTAGAGGAAGTCTCGAGGTGCATTAAGAGAAATGAAAAGGAAGAAGGAAGAGAGGACCTCGGCTTAAGAAGAGGCTAGATCCTAAAACCAGGGAGACCATTTCAAAGTACTTAAAAGTTAGATTGTGGCTTGACCACGTGACTCGATAGTTTCACACATTATAATTAATTGAGATTTAATAATTCCCCTTGGAAAGGGTGGAGATAGACCAACGGATGACTATGAGTTAATAGATTTATTTTAAATAGAGAAAAACACATAACATGGGACTAACTGGAAAACACGGGAGACTGGAAAACGTGGAAAAGGGTGTGACACCAATAAAAAGACCACATGTTTTGGTAATTCAAGAGTCATCCGACTCTTAAGGGATTTAAAATATCTTTTACGAGACTTAAATAAATTTGAAAGGGGTATTAAAACACTTTTACATTAAAAGAGACTTCACTTGAGTGAAACTGAAAGGTCTAAGAGAGGCTGGGAATGAATCACCGATGGGTGAGTCACTGACATCTTGGCACGGATTCACTAGAATCGGTTGGTATGGAATTGATGACTGATTGGTTCCACTGATGGATGATCATTTCCACCAATTCTGATCGGTGCCACCGATTCCCATCAGTGCCACTGATGCCCATCAGTACCACTAATGCTGATCGGTTCCACCGTTAGTTTAACCTAAAGTTTGAAAAACTCCTAAATGAGTCACCGATGTTCCACAGGATACCTTAAACATCAGGATTTGGAAAATTAATGGACCTGGAGGGTCCGGTCCATTGCACTTATCTTCTAGAGGAATGATCCATAACTTCCTTTTTCTTTCCTAATCGTCTTTGATGTATAACCACAATTTTTTCATCGAATTCCTTTCCTCTATAAATACACTATTATTATTTCATTTCATTGAAGGGTTTTCAGCTAGGTTCCATACATATATTTATTGGGGAAATTATTATCTTAACCACATTAAATTTATCTATATAGTGTAAATACAATATGCTTTATTATCCAGACTCAATGGTATTTACCTAGAATGTTGCATGATGTTATTAGATATCCATTTTCTTTACATAGACTCCTAATGATGTATAATATGAAACTAAGTTTTTACCATGGTTTCATTATGATATAAATTTATGTGAAACACATTTGTGTTGTTAATCTAAAAGTTATGGGTGTACCCTATATAGATCTCAAATGAATTGGGTAATGATTTATAACTTATGAGATAATGGTGAAATGAGAGGTGATCCTCGATACTCTATGGGAAACAAGTTGTGATGGACAATATGAGATTAAATGATTGTGAGAGAGGATTAATATACCAAGGTAAATAAGTGAGTAAAGAATGATCCACTAAGGAAATAAAGTTGTGTTACATAATCCACTTTGTTATGATTTTTATGCTTACAGTTGTGCTATATATCTATGTTTTTTATATGATGTGCTATAATTTTTCCTGATTTTTATTTCTATGTTATTATGTCATGTTTTATTATTTTTGGAATATGTTTTCAAAAACATTTTATTCATGTCCTATATAATGCCTAGATTTATTCCATGACTCATGAATTTTGATCTATCCTTTTTTGGGTATGATATTATTTTATATCCTAATCATACTGATATTCTCATTGTATGCTTAATTATGATCATTCATTGTTATTAATTGTGTTTACCCTTTCTAAGAATCTGATCTCACACATTTATTATGTTTCCATTTCCTTATTTTTTGAATATAAGAAAACTATATTTTATCTACAAGAGTTTCTTATGTAGAGAATTTTGGTGATATATAGAAGAATCATTGTGGATTCAATAGTTTGTTTTTAAGTTGAAAATTTTCCAATTGATACAAATAAAATGAATTTGTATAGTTAATTATTTTTCCGAATTCGATAAAACTCCAAACCTAAAGGTCATGGGAATTCATTGTATTAAAATATTTTATTTAAGACTTATAATTAGATGGTTATGTATTTATGCTACTATATTTTGTATGAAAGAAGATTTTTAATAAATTTTAACAGCAAGATTATATCAATTGAGAATAAATTGGTAGTTAGAAATGTCATCAAAGGATGATAAGTTAAGTTTATTTATAATTTAAAAGGTACAAATAACTCTTTAAGTCATTTGAGGTAATATTCAGGGGATTAATGTAAGGGAAAATTATTAAAAAACTATACAAATAAGTATAAGGGATAATTCTAATCATTGGTTGACATTCCAAATTTTTATTAATATAGAGATTGTGTGGTTATCCTAGAAATTATATCCCATTTTAGATACAGGAAAGTGTATGCAGGTGTGGTACAAATTCATGTAGGGTAAGTCACCCCAAAAGGCTAATTAAGCTTTAACTTGATCTTCACTCTAGTCTAGAATGAATGAGACTAATACTACCCACCAAGATAGATTCTCCCAAAGGATATAATTTGGTCAAATACATTCAATTGATTAACCATTATGAAGGATTTATTTCCAAGTTACATTAAGGGAGTAGCTTAATAATTATGATATAACACAAAATAATGTTACATATGTAAAACCATGAGAGTTATAGGATGAACCAAGTATTACATAATACAATAGGATGAAATGATGTTTTTGTTAGAGAATATATACTAGGGTTGATAATTCATATTCATATGTTTATTTATTTTGATTCTATTATATATTATTTTAATCATTATAGTTTTAATATTTGTTTAGATCATGATAAAAAATTAATGTTAAGAAAGGTATGAATCTAGAAACCACTATATCTTATAACAGAATAAGGGATCATACTTAAATGGTTAAGAATTTTACTCTATGATTGTTATTATGGGAAATAGTGAATATCATTATCTTAACTATGTTAGTGTGGTTAATTTATTAATAGAAATTAAATCATGATTTTCTTAACTATTTTCATTAGTGATTGATATTTATTAATGATATTCTAGTACATTCTCAAAGTTATGAATATTATGTGAAGCATCTAAGTATTTTTATACATTATTTTTGCCTAAAAATTAACAAAACATATATTAAATGATATTGATATCCTTGAAAAAGTATTTTATTTCAAGATAATATTTTTTGGGATAACTGTTAGAAAACACATGATTGGGGTATGGTTAACTCATAGGTTTAATATATGTTTGATTTTTAGGTAATAAGTGGTTGATATATTTTAAGAAAAGTGATATAGATTGTATTTATCGATTTTAATTGACTTTTGATTTAATGAAAATGTGATCCATAATATTTTTGGTGATGTTTATCTCATTTTTAGGATCATGATATATATTGACTACTCCATGACTTTAGGAACTAGTGGTTGAGGATAAAAGTGATTTTTTGAAGGAATATATGATTTCCCTATTGTTTAATGTAATTTAGATTCAAATGATTTTTGAAATGGTATACAATGGGAAATATTTAATTAGCGTATATATATACAAGGGTATGTGATTGTATGAAAGACTAATGTTATTTGATGAAAGATAAGTAACTTAATATAACTTAAGAGAGTAAGGTATGCATCCTATTTTAAGTTATACCCCAAATGATCAATAAGTTAAAGATTAATTCACCCAAATTAATCAAGGGGTAATAATTAAAAAGTGAAATGAGACATTTTATTTAAGAGGGGGGAGGGATAGAATGTAATGACTAGAGATTTTGGACTACTTAAATTAATATTATACTCAATAAATTGTGTCGCACACAACACTGAACTAATGCAATACACGACTAAAAATAACCAATATATATTAAAATGTACATGAATAATATATTCCTTAGTAGATAAAAAGATAACTATTAATTAAAATAATTTTATATTATTATTTTATTTGATTAATATTTTTATAAATGATGCCTTACGAATAACAATTTAAATTGGTGGTATTGTATTTTAACATAACAAAATAAATTGACCATACATAAAAGTTTATTATAAAATAAAATATTTATATTTATAAACTAATATATCAATATTCAATTATTTATTAATCTATATAAAATAATATTAAATTTTTTTGATGTTTAAAAAGGTTATTTTTAATAAAAGTAATTTTTTACAAGTTGGATTTCCATTTAATGAATAATTTATAAATTTAAGAATTTTAATTTAAAAAAAAAACATATTTTTTTATTGAATATGTTAATATTATCTTTGGGTGATTTTTTTGAATTTTCTAAAATGATTGATTTTTAGGTGGATAATTTAAAATTCATTTTTATAAATAACACAATGTTAATGACATTATTAGTAAAACAATAATGAATTATAATATCATGAATCATTTTTTAAAGACTAAATATTAATTTTATAAGTGAATTTTAATTTTTTAAATATTAAATTTAATTTAAAAACCCATATTTGATATTCAAAAAATAAGTTAATTTTTTAAAAATTATTTTTATCAAATTATACATTTAATATTTCAAAATTAATTTTTTATCACTACCCCAACATTAATATAATAAAAAATATATCAAATTTGGAATAAATTGGTCTAAATATGTAATAAGTAAAATTTAAATTTAAATCATAAATTATAAATTACATTGTTAGAAAATAGTTACCCCAGTAAGAATCAAAAGGGGTAAAAAGGGCTTAACCAAGCAGGAAAGACAACAAACACATTTAAAAAATTTCTGGGAATTTGTGGCTAAGGAATTGATAGATCTTATCAATTTTCTTATCCATAATTTATAATTTTTGGCCTCTTTCCTTGAGTGTGTCTTCCCATTATTCAAATGTTTAGGGTAATTACAAGAATACCATTCCTTTTCACTTATAAAAGGAACACTCTTCTCTTCACATCCCCTTACACCACAACCCACATAGTTCATCCTGAACTATACCCCAAAATTTACTAAATATTTATATACACCTTTATTAGGTTATGATATTCTCTAGATTCCATTCTGAAAAGTATTAACCCCCTTTTTAATGGAGAAAATCCATGAAATGAGGTATAGATTTTTCAACAATTCTTTCTCAGTTCTTTTTATTCATGTTCACTTATTCATTATAAAATTATATTAAACCATTTTAAAATGATAATATCAATAATATTATTATACTAGTATATTTTTATAATGACGGTACATTCATTAAACACATTTACCTTTTCCTTTAATAAAATATAAATAGTTATTCATGTGTTGTTTATAATACTGGCTCCATAATGAAATGTGATTTGTTTTCCTTCACCACCTTACAAGGATGATCCAAATATGGAATTTAATATATAATTATGGTATTTAGGACATATTTTATATTTTTAAATGAAAAACCATCTTACTCCTTTTCCCTAATTATATAGAAAATGAAATCATCATCCATGCATACTTTTGGACTACCACATCCATAGAATAATCAATTTGCATTTTTCTTTTCACCACAACCTTACATGTATGGTAATGAGAATGGGTATAATGAATAAAAATGATTTTTATAAAATTATTACGTTTCTATAAATAAAAAATGGATAACCGATTAACAATATGATTAATAATAAACTATTGTAAAGTCAACCGTCCAAAAGATCATTCTAAGAAAGAAAAATGATTTATTAACACTATAAGATAAATTCATATAGTGTATATTATTTCTATAATTATTTAAAATTACAATATACATCAATAAAAAATACTAAATGTGGTAATTATACTTCTGATATATAGATATTACAAATAAATCACTTCATAAGAATCAATTAAATATTGTATATTCTCATTTTGGTTTGTTTATCCACAAACATGAAAAATGATCTAAATATATATCATGAATAACTATGAGACATTAATTTTTAATAATATATCATAAAATTAAATAAATATGAGTTTTTTTTGGTTCTGGAATGGTAATATAACAATTTAACCTTATAATTATAAAACACCCTTTGTTCGTATAGCATTATTGAAACATGCTTATGGATAAATGAAAATTTAATGATCATGAACTAAAATATAATATATTTATTTTATAACAATATCAATAATTATAAAAAATAAATTCTATTAAATTTTATGATCTTTGATTTATAAAATTTGGGATAAGAATTAAAAACAACACTACTCCTATGAACCCAGTTTAAAAAGATCAATATTACTCACAACTGATATCAAAATAGATAATAAATAACAAATACACATGTAGAGAAAAGTTAAAAATTAATTCTAAAAAAGGATATATATATATATATATATATAACTGGTTGGGAAATGAGTGATTGATATTTTCAATTTTTTATTTATGAGGTTAGAGTTATTTTCATCTAAGAGTTTATTAAGATATGTGTTTCTTGTCTCAATTTTAACCACTTGAGACATATTCCTTATTATACATCATGTTTTACTTGGAATTTTGTATCTACTACACCATTAATATTTTATGTAATTATTATTTAATAATTAATGGGGATTTAACTACAAATCTCCAAATGTTATAATAGTTTTCTTGATCTTAGTTATGATTAATTGATACATGTTACATGTTATGCACCATGCTTCCTTTGTATAAAGATATATTAATTTACTATCCCATGAATGTTATATACATTATTTCCATGTAATTCATGCTATATACTAAGTTAAAACAATTTTTTTTGTTCAAATGTACTTTTACTAAAGTGTTACCCCAATCATTTGAGTTTTTGGTAACTCAACATTCATTCATTAAGTTATGATCATTCTACTAAACATATTCCATAAATATTGGTTGAACTATACACATGAATGTATTATTTGGTATTCTATCATTATTTTAATGGTTTTACATCCCTATGACATAAATCATTGTTGAATATTTATTACCTTACTATGTATGTGTCCGTTAAGGGATATTTAAAGCTCAAATGAATTTTCTTTCATTTATAATGTTTTATCCAAAATATTGTTCTTACTGATTGAGTTATCCCATGATAATAATCAATTATATGGTATTTTATAATCCTATTTGGGAAAATGATTTTTGAAATTAATGAATTTTTTATTACTATTTTTACAATGTGGGGTTTCAACAAAGGAAATTTCCACGTATTAAAAATATTTCTTTTAAAATCAAATGTTTTATATTTGGATCCACATTACCTATATAAAAATATATTCCATCTCCAAAACAACATTATTGGATATTATTTTTAATTGTAATTTTTTTCATAATATTTCACTTTACCATTTAAAAATTTACTTCTGAATGTAACATGTAAGAATTTATTTTACATTAATGATAAAAATTTTCTCTAAAATATCTTTTAAGTTTCTACCTCAATTTTTCATTTCAAATTGAAAAGGATATTCAATCTACAGATTTATAATACATAATTTATTTTATAATAAATAAATAAATAAATAAATATATTTATAATTTAGGGGATTGAACTCAGAGTATCAAACAATTCAATTCTTGATCCCTTATTAGGTGATACCCTTCAAATCATTTTTTTCAAGGATATTTTTAATATATTTCAACATAATTACGAGATTTTATTATTACACTAGGGATATTTTTTTAACCATCCAAATTCTTTCTTTGGTTGTATTATGTAATTCCATTATCTTATGGAGGAATGATCAATCACTTACTTTGTCTCGCCTAATAATCTTTGATGTATAACCATATTTTTTTATTTAATTGAAATTCCACTATGAATACACTATTTTGGATTCTTTTGATTGAAGAGTGATCGCCTAGGATCTATACATTAACTTATTGTAGAGATTATTGTCTTAGTCATATACCCTTTTCAATATAGGGTAAATACCATATGCTTTATTATCCATATTGAATTATATTTACCTATAACGTCACTTGATTCCATTAGATAACCATTTTATTTACATGGGTTCCTTATGTTGTGTTATATAAAACCCATTTTCATTCCATGGTTTCATTATGATATGATTTATATGTCACACACATATTTTTTTAATCTATAATCGATGGTTGAGACCTATATATCCCTCCAATTCATTAGATAAAGCTTTAAATCTCATAAGATAATGGTGAAATGAGTGGTGATGCTTGATATTCCAAGGGAAATGGGCTATGATACCCGATCCACTATGGAAAAAAGGTGAGTGAAGACTGATTGAATATGAGAATTAGTTGATTGAATTCTGATTCACTAAGGAATACATATTATGTTACACGATTCACTATGTTATGATTTTAATGCTTATGGTTTTAGTATATCATTAAATTTTTTTACATGACATGCCATAATTCTTTTCTTATACTTATTTATATTTTAATCTATTGCGGATTATTATTATCAATATATGTTTTCACAATAATTTGATTCATGTACAGTACTATACCAAGCCTTATTCCACAACTCATGAATTTTGATCTTTGGTTTGATGTGTATTATATTATTATGTATAATAATTATACCCATATTGTTATCTTATGATCACTTATGATCTATGATTATTATGTCTTCTATTACCATTATCTAGAATATGATCTCACTACATTCTTAAGATTCAATTTTCCTATGTTTTAAAGATAATAAAATTATAAAATACCTAGAAGAGTTTATTATATGTATAATTTTTATAACCATATTGATATAACTAATTATAAAACTCCCTAAATGGTGCTTCGAGAAAGAAATCCATCCATTAAAACTGTTAGTGATGATAATGATTTTTTTGATCCTAAGTCAATGAATGATCATACACTAAAAAAGGCATGGGTAAAGAGATATGATTCTCGATTGATGACTAAGGAAAATCGTTTCAAGAAATATATAGAAGGTGACATCAATAAAGGGGAATATCATTATATTTGGGAGTGGTTGATTGCTAAATTTTAATCAATTTTTGATTTTGATGATAATTTCAATTATAAGGACATCCTTTAGAAATGATTTACCTTTAAGGTTTTTTTAGACATATTTCTAATGTGGATAGTTTTTTGGTAGCTTGTGATCCCTGGGATTTTGCATTTTTAACTAGAGATTCATTTGGAGATGGTATTTTTTGGACACTTTGGGGATTTGGTTTTCATTTTTCTTTGTTGTAACTTTAACTTTTATATCAGATTCATAGTTCCTGGTTTGAACAAGGTCTTCAGGTGTAGTTCTAGTCTTCCACTGAAGCTTCACCTTTTGGGTAATTGGATGGAAATATTTTGAGTTTTTTGATGCACAAATGAACAATCACTACAAAAAAGTGACTTATACCAACCAAAATTTAGTGTCAAATAATATATTTTTGGTATAAATTAGTACTTAGAATAGATATTAACTTTTATTGGTATTAAATTCATGTACCAACAATTATTTTACCAACATATATATACATTGATATTAATTGTTTTATAAAAAAAATATTTTACTAAAAATAAAATAAGTTTCATTATCATACTAATAGTAACAATTGTTTTACCAATAAATGAATCTATTGTTATTAATCTGAATTATTGATAAATATTTTACCATTATGAAAACATATTACAATAAATTATACAACAATGATTATTATTTTACTAAATTGAAAATATTTATTAAAAATTTAATATCAATGAATTATTTTTTCAATAAAAATTATTTATATATATATAATTAAAATAAGAATAATTTAATAATATTTATATGTTTTCAGATAAATAAATTTTATAACTATATAAAAAATATAAAATTGTTTATTATTGAGAAATATTGTTTGAGATTCTAAATTTCTGCCTGAAAACTGAATCCCGATTATCCTTTACCACATTCCATCTGCCTACATTCACCATCATCTGCAACCTCTCCCAAATCTACAACCACTAGGGCATGAGCTTCCTTCACCATGATCGAGCACCTGCAACCTTGAATGAGAGAAATTCGATAACCACTATGGGATATTGTCACCAAAGTAGAATTCTAGGATGAAAAATGAAGGATTCATTTGAAAAAGAGACGACCGAGGCTGATACTAGTATACAACCTTCATTGTAGTGAAGAAAAAGTCCTAGAAAATTGCTATGGAGGATAGTAAGGGGCCAATTAAATCCAATAAAGGTAACCCTCCAGTTGAGGGAAGAAGTTCAGGCCATGGAAATATTCGGATGCACACTACCCTCACTTGGGAGATCTAGTATCACTAGAGGAATTTCGATGAATATGAAAGGGAACCACCTTACACTCGTCATATAAGGCCAAGAGAGGAGACCCGACTTAAGGACGAGACCTAGGGATGAGAATCACAGAACATGGGCATAACGACTAGATCAGATTCCAACTCAACAATAGGGGAGAAACACCATTTTATAAAGTAGGGGAGAAACACCAGTTGTTGAAGTAGGAACCCTAGTCATTAAAGCCGAGCTAGAGAACCAAAAAAGAATAGGGTTATCATCTTTCAGTTCATACATATTCATTGTATATGTTGTTTTGTAAATTGCTTTACATTGGTATTTTTTTGTGTTTTTATTACTTTTATTGTGGTGTTTTGTGCAGATTATCTTGAAGAACTATATACCTGGGATTGCTCTTCTACAATAGCAGAACATGATGAAAGTGTTCCCATCGCCAATGAAATTGATTTTTCTACCTTTGTGAGTAAGAACAATTTATGAGTATGTGAGTTTTCTTGCTACCTTTGTGAGTATGTGTTATCATATATAATAATATAACTACATTTGTGTTATCATATATGAGTTTTTATGCACTGATTGATTTTATTATGAATTGCCTGATTTTATGTATCAAGCCCTTTATACTTGCATGTGTGGTCCCAAGATAGTTCAACCACATAGATGGTAGATTTAACATTCTTCTATGATATTGAAGGGATTCTTTTAATGATGGTATTTGATGTAGTGATTATTCACTAATACCTTCATCTTTTCTTAGCTGCTAAGTGAAGCCTAAGATTTCAATCGTGGAATTGGACTGTGATCTCACTACATTCAGTAAGGGAGTTAAAGGATCACAAAAAATGATTAGCAACAATACGATGATCAACATGATGGGTGACTAAGCATGGTATCCAATTATGTCATATGATAAACATGGCCATTTATTTTCGTATGTGGAGTTATTGGGAAAGAAAACACTATGAATCTATAAGATATTATTTAGTGTTGAAAGTGTGGTAATTTGATTTTATAGAAAAAGTGATCCTGTATAATTATTCTATATGAAGCAAACTAATTATGATTTTAAACTTTAAATTTTTTAAGTAATTTTTTGATAAAAAATTAGTAGTCATAATTTTTAGTTGGGATCTACACTTGATTAACTAGAATTCTGAACTAACTTATGTGGAGGAATGAGTCAACCACCATATGAAGATGATGCAGTCGATAAATCTCTATGAAGTGTAGCCACATATCATAAGGGAACTTATGTATATTATGATTCAAGGAGGTATGATATGTATTAATTCTATGAGATGTTGTGGAAAAAAAAGTAAGACTACATGTTGAGGCTTGAAAAACCTGGGATGAATAGTCCTAGAATGAAGGTGATTGGTATGCATTAAGGTGTTGGCACATTGAAGTTAGAAGCAAAAACAGATCAAGAAAAAACTGACCAAACTCTTTCAATTGTGGAATGTGGTTTGTAATGAAGCTGTAGGTTCTTATTTTACTTAATGATTATTAAAGGTGTTTTTCATGGGTGTATAAATTTTTTATTGAAAAAAATGATTTTATATGTTTTTAAGTGATTTTTTAGGGAATTCAAGTGTGTTTGAAGATGGTGTATCATCATTCACAGGAGGCAGGCCTTTAAAGGAGGGTTTTGGTTGATTTACTCTGCAGTCCAGAGTGTATGAGGAGTCATGTTCAGGATCTCAGTGCTCATATCTGATCCCTTAAGGTTCCAATCTAAATTATCATGACCAAATAATATCTTTATTGATTTAAACATGTCTTAGGCATGATTCAAATGTGAAAAGTTTTCTAAAATGGATAATGAGATTCAATGGGATCTATTATGTAATGCATGGATCCATTTTACACCCCATTGGACCAGACTAAGAAAATGATCTTTAATATAATAGATGTGGTTAGTATGCATTAAGAGATGGGAGAAATTTATAGGGTACCTAAAACTGTGGTTTCTTATAACAATAATCTAAGTCTTATAACTAACCATTGGAAATAATGTATATAATGTGTATAAATACTATGATGAAATTGTGAAATTTGTGCAGTATAGTAGAGTTATGAAATAATGATTATACAATAGATAAATTCTTCCAAAAAATGGTTCCCCTCCTCGCCCAGATACATATGACACTCAGCTGATTTGAGGGTTCCCCTCCTTTAATTTATGCAATTGAAGGTACATCCCTTATTGGTTCCTTCAACATCCAACCTAGTTAGTGTCATTCTCAATGGTTTTGGCTACATGTTAGATAATCTTCTTGTTATTTTTATATCATGCATTGTCATTTTCATTTGTTGTGGTCACTGGATATATTCTATTATTGTGGTCACTTGTAATTTATTTTTTAGTTCTTCTAGTCATTTTTCTATTTTTGTGCTCACTGGTTATTTTTATATCAAGAATTATGAAAATTGTTTTGGTCATTGGTTATATATTCTTGTTGTGGTATGAAGGGATAATATTATGGTTTTTAGGGTATTTAATTAGATTATATTAGGATTTTTTGTTTCCAATGGTTAGATTATTCTCTTGTCATGGTCACTGGATAAAATTTTTATATCACATGTTATTATTTTTATATCATGAATTTAAATGAAAACTATTTGCTAATTTTTGTTGTTGTGTGATTAGAATGTCGATCATGGTGGTGCATGTCTAAAGTGGAGGGAGCAGGGACAATTTCTGCTTCAAGCATAGAAGGGTGGTCTACTACAATCAAAGGGATGATGGTGAAATTTTTCATGTCCTAATCCACTACTGTAGATGATAGCTCATGTGAAGTGATAAGGATTCCATGACAGTGACATCTGACGTTTTTGAGAAATAGATTGCAGGCAAAGTTTCATTAAGTTCCATGTAAAGTCTCTTAGTGTTTGAACATGTTTGTAATTTGTTTCATGGAGGTTCTTGTCTTTTCCTGAAGTTTGAATATGTATTTAAATTATATTTGAATGTTTTTTCAAATTAATGTATCATTTTTTAGTGTTTTATATAAGATAGTTTTTTAATTATTATATAATAAATATAATAATATATTATATATAATTATATTAATAAATATAATATAAAATTTTAACAACAAATATTCTAATATCAACATTTAGAATATCATTTACAAACAAATATTAATTGTTGGTGTTGTTTATAAATTTTAATAATATTAAAAATAGATATATTAGTCATATTAATTCGTTTCTAAACATTTTGACCAACATATATATTATCTGTTGGTATTATTATAATTTCCACAAAATCATTTTATCTGTCACAATAATAGTGACATAGTTTTTACTAAAAATTTAGTGACATAAACATATGCATTGGTAAAACATTTTTCCAACTGAAAACATGCTTTTAACAATAGATATACCCTCTATTAGAAAAAGTGAAATATTTTATAGTGACTTGATGGGTGTGCTGCTATAATTTTACCAAGATATAGGAAGATGAAGGATCCCATAATGATTTGCTTTTCAAGATTATTTCACACTATTATTCGTGATCTTTATTTTCATATAGAGGTTGTTTCTTTTTTACTGTTAAAGTGTCACCAAGTTAATAATATTTTTCTTAGATGTTGTGTGAACTATTAGATGGTAAAATTTACTGTAGGATTTATGCTAAAAACCAATACTTTAAGGTATTTTTTTCATTTATTATTTTATTTTATGGAATCTTCACACTCATAATATGATAATTTTGAACTTTTTAGGGTGAGCATGTGTCACTATAAGAATTTCTAGATCTTTTTATTTGATCCATTAGGAAATTTTTTAGTTTCTGACAATATAATCTAGCAGTAAAATCGATTTATAGATGATAATTATAGAGATAATGATATTTATTGGATATTTCTTAATCACTCATTTTCTATGGGGTTAGAGATGACATGGGATCTGACCTTGTATGTTTGATTGGATTCTATACGAAAAAGTCAGTTCTTGTGAGAATTTTCTAAAATTCCTTCTCAACAAATGATTCAAATTCATCACCTTGTATGTTTTTCATTGTATCTATTGTTTGTGCATGATTAATACACCTTGTGAAATCACCGTAACTCTATATTTTTATTAATAAATATTTTGGGAGCATGATTTGGTCTACTAACTCATGATTTGAGCATTTTTGGTTATTTTTATAATTTTTGGGAGATTTTGAAGATTTTTATGGATTAAATAGTTTGTATATATGGTAAAAAACATACAATTGATACAAATAACAAGGTTTTTTATAATGTCTCAGACCTCTCCAGTCCATTAATTTGTGAAAATGTGGTGTTAGAGGTTTTCTGGAAGGTCAAGGTGACTTGGGGGTGCGTTTGGGTGGAATTTTAAGGAACACTAAAGGGCAGTACCTTTCGCACGGGCTGCGCATGGTTTTTCTAAATCGTGCAGCCAAACCATGTGAGGTTGGTGTTAGAGGCAGCATCTAATGCACGGTTAACATACGGTTTGACTAACCGTGAGGACTAACCATGTGAGGAGTGTTTGGAGAGGCAGTATCTAATGCACGGTTAGCGCACACTTTGTCAAACCGTGCGGACTAACCATGCAGACACTTAATCTTAGATCCTAAAATTGTGGATCTAACTCGTTTTGCCTCTAAATAGTTCATTTAAGCTTCTAAGTGGCCATAAATTGGGATTAACCTTCCTTGAAGGTAGGAGAACCTCTCCCAAGCATTTTGGAGGCAATCTGAAGGCTTCTCTTGGTGAATCGAAGCCGGTTTCTTGAGTTATGTGATCGTTCTTGTTTGGTTTCTTAGATATACTTAGATATACTTATCCTATTCCCTTGGTTTCTTATATCTACACACTTTATGGGTAGATATAAGTGTTTGGATGCCAAATATGTTGAGTTTTGGTCTTGATCTTTCTAGGAGGAGAGATCTAAGGTGGGTTTTTTGAGAATCAACCCGACTTTCTTGTGCGTTCTTCGTTGTTGGGGTTTTCGTCAAAAACCTTGAGGTAGGGGATTCGTTGCTTCTATTTCTTTTACGTGAAATTGTATTGTTAGCATGTTTAATCCCCCTAGATGACAAATAGAATTGACATAATAAATATTTTAACCAGATAAAGAAATTGATATCAATTGTATGTTATTGCCTCATGTTTTTCTAGATAGTGTGATATCTATGCTTTCTTTGATTTGCTGTTCGTTCTTGATGGAAATTGGTAAAGAACGTAAATTAGGATTAATTGATAATTGTTTGGCTAAGGATAAAGAGGCATGAAAATGAATCTGGTTCTTGTTTCAATTTTATGTTAATCAAATTGGCGTAGTAAGCATATTTAATATTTTATGATAGCTTACTGGTTAGGTTCTCGATTTTGGAACCAACGGATTATAAATTTGTTAATTCAAGTTGGTTTAAAGATTTGATTGTTTGATAATTCTTTGAAGGGTTCTAAGTTACCCTCTTGATTGTTAAAGGGCAAAGAGCCCAATTGATGTGATGGTTGCTTTCCTGCTGCTTGTGCTGTGATGTGATCCTGGATGTTTGTTGTGATATGTGGGGGCATATAGGCCTTTTGGGTTGTAGCAGCGGATGACGCCTAGAGTGGCGAGATGCATCGGTTTATGCATGTGGTGTCGGGGAGGACAATGGGGTTGATGGAATGGGATGGATGTGATTGTTGGTTGCTTTCTGGTTCTTTGGTTGTTTATTTGCTTTACTTTTCCCCACTGCTCAAGGCAGCTGGTCTTGCTTACCCTTCTCCTGAAAGGGGCAAAGACGCGCGAGGTATGCCACATGCTTTCCGTGTATAGCTTCTCAAGGGAGGATGGGTCTATGCTCTTGCTATAGGTGACAAAGACTCAACAGGTAGTACATCTACTCACCGTGTTGAGCCCACTTGTGTTTAGTAGCATATAATGCTTTTTTAGAATGTATGGGAACATGGGAAAGTAATTCTGTAATGAATAATTAAATAAATGGTGTAAGCCCATGGGGTTGGAGTTGCCGGAACTTAATGATGAGGTTTAAAACTGTTGAAGGAAATAGTTGACTTTGGGTGTGTTGCTAATGAAATTTAATGTGAATTGGTTCATGGTAAATTAATGTTTAAATAATTAATTAACGTACAGTGGAATCGATAAAAAGGGGATGAAGTAATCTAATAAAGATATTTAAATGGTTGTGTTCTTATAGGATACCTAGTCTTAGAAGTGGCAGCCCGGAGTCTGAGAGACGTTAGCAGCAGTTGTGTCTAAGACTAGGTTATGCCCATAGTGTGGTCGTGAGATATAGTATATTTTGTACCTTTTGTGTTTCTATACACTACTCCACCCTGTCAGTAAGGGAAACTGACACCTCGGGGATTCTGAGCCCTGGGGGGGGGGGGGTATTTTCCCCAACATTTCGGTGGAAGGATGAATGGATGACTACCCCCTTTGGCCCTGCTCTCTTATCTTGGTAGATACTTGTGGCATTAGGCACAACAATTAGTTTTCCCTTTTATATGTGTGTAGAGGGCTGTAATGGCTTGTGGTTATTCACACACATATATTCTGGATATAGTATCCTATGGACTACTATAGGTGTAATGTGTATAGGCTGTGATGGCTTGAGGATCCTTACTCGGTGTATGGGCTGTAATGGCTTGAGGTATAATACCCGACGTATAATACACGTTATGTGAGCTGTGGTGGCTCCCAGAAACTACCTGGTTACTTTTGGTTGTGAGGATGATGTGGTGCTTCGCCCAGGTGTCTGCAGGCAAGCCTTTGTGGTGCACAAGGTGCAGATTGTGGTGCTTCGCCCAGGTGTCTGCAGGCAAGCCTTTTTGGAGAGAGATGATTAGGAAGTGAGACTTTGGGGCAAAGCGGAAAACCAGTGGGAAAGTATTAGTGGGGTACCCTTTATATTATTTATTATATGATATATTCTTGTATGCGTTACTTGGTGAAAGTAGCCATGGTGAGGTTGGGAACTTAGTATACCTATTTGGTGACGAGTTAGTTCCACTTGTTGTTCACTGTGCTTTATCATTCTTTCTTTATTTTTGCATGAGAGGCTTTGGGGAGGATCCTACTGAGTATACTTTTATACTCACCCTACGTATATATAAACTATTTTTCAGGTTACTTGGAGGAGGTTGAATATCAAGCTGGTTTCTACTAGCTTGGGGTTGCAGGAGCTGTTTGGGCTTGTGGTTGCAGCTATTTTACTTTCTTTTGGGTACTTGCAGTTTTTCCGCTTTTTGGTTGTAGTAGTTTTTCTTGACATTCCATTTGCGCACTTGGGTTTCTTTTATATTTCCATTTCTGAGTTAGAGTTGATTGGTGTCTATCTTATCTCTCTCTTCCACATGTGTTCTATTAGAGGGTAATGCCTCCCATTTGTGTGTTACTATACCCTCGGTGCTAGTCGCCAACCCGGGGCCTACTGGAGGTGGGACTCGGGGGTCATTATCTCCCTTCTCACATTTACAGCCCAGGAGGGGTACACTTTGTCGGGAGGGCGTCGTGACAGAGTGGTATGAGAGGTCTAGTTGAGGGATAGGATGGATTTTGGAGTTAGGCACATGTGAGGTTGCATGGGTTGGTAGGGAAACGATGTCATTAATGTTTAGAAAGTGAGGTAAACACTGGAGACCAGCTGAGACATAGGTGTTTAGGGCCCCCTATGATATGATGTATGGACCTTTAAGTTTACAATGGCTACTAAAAAAGGTGATATTAGTTTCATGGTAGAGACCTAGGAAAGGATCATGCATCATTCTTCTTTGTGCTTGTGTTTAAATGGGAAGACCTTGGGATAGGTTAACCTAAAATTAATGAAAGAAAACAATAAATTAATTAATGTTGAGTCTTCCATATTCCAGGTTTAAGAGCACCAACAGTTTGTTATTTTACAGGTATGGCTCCTGGTCGACGTCCTCATCAGGTTTGCGCAGAAAATGTCCAGCAGGCTGTTCTAGCAGATCGCCACAGGGTAGAGGTTGATGATTACGAAACTTGGAGGAAGAAACTCCTAGATTTTCAATTCTAGAGTCTTCATAAGTACAAGGGATCCATTTCAGATGCAGTCATGGAAGACTGGTTGGAGGAGGTCGAGATAGGCTTCAGTTTGATCCGTGCTCGGAAGGAGCACTGGGTGTCCTTAGCTGTGACGATGCTGCGTGAAGCAACAAGGTAGTGGTGGTTCCTGTTCCTTGGGGATCGTGAGGAGTCATCTATCTCATGGAAGAAGTTATGAGACAAGTTTAGAGTCGATTTACTTTCCTCGACTGCAAAGGCGTCCAGTCGCCAGGAGCTTCTTACCCTTCGATAGGGGAGCTCTACTGTTCAAGAGTTTGGAATCCATTTCAGGAACCTTTTACAATATGCTTCAGACCTGTTACCAGATGAGGAGTCCAGGGCGAGGCATTTTGAGGAGGCTTTGCGTCCAGAGATCCAGTGCCAGGTCACCCCATTTATGATGAAGACATATCTTGAAGTACTGGCGAGGGCAGAGGTTGTCGAGCGGACTTCGGCCTGGACCAGATCATCACAAGAGGGGGATCATCATGATCCCTCACAAAGCATAGATGTGGTCTGGGGTACTCAGTTTTCAGGGAAGAAGAGTTTCCGTTCAGCCGGGGGTCGGTCCCAGCCCTTCACATCTCGTTTCTCCAGAGGCAGCAACTCTCAGGCATATTCCAAGGGATCAGGCGCTTGTTTTTATTTTGGTGGTTGTGGACATTAGTAATGGGAGTGCCTGAACTTTCAGAGTGGTCATCGTGCACCATGTGTTATGCTCCAGGTTCCTCTGTTGAGGCAGTTCCAGCCGAGGCAGCAGCAGCCAGTTGCACAAGCTTTAGATCAACAGAGGGTAGATGGGGCAGGCAGAGGACAACCCCATAATGCTCCTTGTCCTCAGAGAGCAGAGCACGGGCGTGGTGGTGTTCATCATCAGGGTTAGAGAGGGCATGGATGAGGTCGTGGTCAGCTTCATGCTCTAGCGTTGCCATCACCAGATGATCCAGATGTCGTTCGAGGTACCCTTTTCTTGTTTTCTACCTTAGTGTATGCCTTGTTTGATTTAGGAGAGACACACTCCTTCATATCACCTACCCTTATCCATGCTTTGGGACTTAAGGTAGAGAGGATTCCAGTGCCCTTGGTGTTGACTACGCTAATTGGAGGTCAAGATGACTTGTTTGAAGTATGTAGAGATTGTGAGCTAGTGTTGGGGAAACACCACTCTTGGGGATATTTCCTATGTTTACGAATACAACCATATGATGTCATCTTGGGAATGGATTGGTTGTATTCGGTACATGCTATCGTGGATTGCTTTAGGAAGAAGGTCGTTTTCTTTGGTGCGGATGGAGATTAAGTGGTGTTTTTTGGTGAGCGAGATCCTCAGATGGGTCATAGGCGCGTATCATCCTTATCGTTCATGATGGATGATATGATGTTGAGTTTTTTATATGTTCATCAGTTGGCGTTTCCTCGGGTCATAGAGGAGTACCCTGATGTCTTTCCAGAAGAGGTTGTAGCCTTACCCCCTCGACAAGAGATCAAATTCGGGATTGAGCTACAGCTAGGAGCGTCTTCTATATCTATGTCTCTATATAGGATGGCCCCTTCTGAGTTGTAAGAGATGCGTATGCAACTTGATGATCTGTTACAGTGCGGTTTTGTTCGGCCAAGTGTGTCACCATGGGGTGCACCAGTTTTGTTCATGAAGAAGGCCGATGGCAGTTTGTGGTTGTGTGTTGATTATCGTCGCTTGAACAAAGTGACAATAAAGAATCGTTATCCTCTTCCACGGATTGATGACCTATTCGATCAACTAAAGGGTGAAAGTTGGTTCTCAAAGATCTACTTGTGGTCAGGATATCATCAGATGCGTGTGAAGGATGAGGATATTCCGAAGACTGCTTTCCGTTGTCATCATGGGCATTATGAGTTCTTTGTAATGCCGTTTGGTGTGACGAATGGTCCAGAGGTATTCATGGGATTGATGAATGTTGTGTTCCGTGAGTTCCTAGACAAGTTCATGGTAGTTTTCATCGACGAAATCCTTGTGTACTCCACATCTGAAGAGAAGCATGCAGAGCATCTACGATCCATTTTGAGAGTTCTTCGCCAACATCAGTTGTTCGGGAAGTTGTCGAAGTGTGAGTTTTGGGCTCGAGAAGTCCGTTTCTTGGGGCATGTTGTGTCCCAGTAGGGAGTAGCTATGGATCCATCGAAGATAGAAGCAGTTGTGTCTTGGTCATCCCCCAAGATAGTTTCAGAGGTGCGAAGTTTCCTTGGTCTCGCAGGCTACTATAGGAGGTTCGTAGCCAATTTATCACGAGTTTTAACTCCTCTAATAGCTTTGACCAGGAATTATTAGGCATTCATATGGAATGATCAGTGCCAGGAAGCTTTCGAGTATCTAAATGAGAAGTTAGTAAGTTCTCTAGTCCTTTGTCTTACAACTGAAGGAGTTCAGTTTGATGTTTTCTATGATGCTTCACATCTGGGGTTAGGCTGTGTTCTCATGTAGTAGAGGTCAGTTGTTTCTTATGGGTCTCAGTAGTTACGTCCCCACGAATGCAACTATACCACCCACGATCTTGAGTTGGTATCCGTGGTGTTTTCTCTGAAGTTGTGGAGACATTACCTCATTAGTGAGCGCTTCATGGTTTTCACCAATCATAAGATTTTGAGGTATGTCTTCTCCCAGCGTGACTTGAACTTCCGACAACATCGGTGGATGGAGTTCTTATAGGAATACAACTTTGAAATATCATATACACCTAGAAAGGGGAATGTTTTAGCTGATGCGCTGAGTCGAAAGTCACGTAGTGATACTATGCATGAATCCGGTGATTCCTGGAGAGTAATGGAAGAATTTTTAGCATTACATCTTGATATGGGAGAAGTTGGGGGTAAATGTTGTCTTTTTCAGATGACGGTACAGTCATCCCTGATGTAGAATGTGGAAGAGTCCCAGTTGGGAGATCTAGAGGTGGAAGTCTGGAGAGACCGAGTTGTTTGTGGTGAGGCCCCTGATTGTTGGACTGAAGATGAACAACATCGAGTGTTGTATCATGGAAGACCTTTTTTCCCTTTGTAAATGCACGAGACAGTTCTCAGAGAGTTATATAGTTCACCTTTAGTAGTACATCCTGGACTGACAAAGATGTACCGATCCTTGAGGAGCCAATTTTGGTGGCCTGGCCTGAAGTGTGCGGTTGCAGAGTTTGTGTCTCGATGTTTAGTCTGCCAGAAGGTGAAGGCCGAACACTGTGTTCTTGGTGGTCTTCTCCAGTCATTAGAGATTCCTCAGTGGAAGTGGGAGGACATATCAATGGACTTTGTTACTGGTTTACCTCGAGATCTGAGAGGAAATGATACTATTTGGGTGGTAGTGGATTGTTTAACAAAATCATCCCACTTTATAGTAATCAAGGAGTCAAGCTCAGTGGAAGTTTTGTCGAGGCAGTATCTAGAGGAGGCGGTGAGACTTCATGGAGTCCCTAGGATGATAATTTCTGATCGAGATTCTCGTTTTACCTCTAGGGTGTGGAGAGGTCTCCAATATGCTTTCGGTTCTCAACCATGCCTTAGCACTGCTTTTCATCCTCAAACGGATGGTCAGATAGAGCGAACCATCCAGACTCTTGAATAAATGTTACGTTATTGTGTTCTGGATTTTGGAGGCTCATGGATAAGGCACTTACCCTTGGTGGAGTTCACTTACAATAATATTTTTCACTCCACTATCGGTATGTCATCTTTTGAAGCCTTATATGGCCGGTCTTTCCATTCTCCATTGTTCTGGACTGGGGTTGGAGAGTCAGTAATTCTTGGACCAGAACTAGTGCAGAATACAAAAGAGATGGTTTAGGTGATTTGTGAGTGGATGAAGACAACGCAAGATTGTCAGAAATCATATGCTGATGAAAGAAGGATGCCCTTAGAGTTTAATGTTGGGTATCATGTGTTTCTGAAGGTGACTTACTGTCGTGGGAAGCGAAGGTTTGGTCGTGGAAGTAAGCTTTATCCCCAGTTTTTTAGGCCTTTCGAGGTGTTAGCTCATGTTGGAGTTGTGGTGTATCGAGTAGCACTTCCCCCTCAGATGAGTCGGATACATGATGTTTTCCATGTATCACAGCTCTGTCGTTATCTTCACGAAGACTCTCACATCATCAATTGGGGAGAGATCTATGTTGATGATGATGCAAACTTTGAGGAGCAACCTATGGAGATCCAAGTCCACAAGGATAAGGTGTTTCATGGGCGTTCTATCCCCTTAGTTCGTGTCTTATGGTGACACGGTGGCTTGGAGGAGAGTACCTGGGAACGCGAGTCACAGATGCGTGTCCAGTACCCAGAGTTGTTTGATGTTTGACTCTATTAATGTATCATTGTAACTTTTGTGGTTATGAAACTTTCATGTGTATATGATGGATCCCTTTTTTGCTTTTGTGGCTTGATCTCTTTTGAGAGGTATCTCGAGGGGTGGTTGTTCAGACCCTGTTTCGTTTTCACTTTAGGTGGGTTTTGGATTCTCTAGGACGAGAATGTTTTGAGAGGTATCTGATGTAATGGCTCAGACCTCTCCAGTCTATTACTTTGTGAAAATGTGGTTTTAGAGGTGTTCTAGAAGGTCAAGGTGACTTGGGGGTGTGTTTGGGTGGACTTTTAAGGAAGACTAAAGGGCAGTAGCTTTCACACGGGCTGCGCACGGTTTGTCTAAACCGTACAGCCAAACCGTGCAAGGTTGGTGTTAGAGGCAGTGGCTAACGCACTATTAGCGCACGGTTTGGCTAACCGTGCATACTAACCGTGTGAGGAGTGTTTGGCGAGGTAGTAGCTAACACACGGTTAGCGCACGTTTTGTCAAACTGTGAGGACTAACCGTGCGAGCACTTAATCTTAGATCCTAAAATTGTGGATCTAACTCTTTTTGCCTCTAAATGGTTCGTTTAAGCTCCTAAGTGGCCATAACTCGGGATTAACCTTCCTTGAAGATAGGAGAACCTTTCCCAAGCATTTCGCAGGTGATACGAAGGCTTCTCTTGGCGAATCAAAGCCGATTTCTTGAGGTATGTGATTGTTCTTGTTTGGTTTCTTAGATCTACTTAGATCTACTTCTCCTCTTCCCTCAGTTTCTTAGATCTACGCCCGTTATGGGTAGATCTATGTGTGTGGATGCCAAATATGTTGATATTTGGTCTTGATCTTTCTAGGAGGAGAGATCTAAGGTGGGTTTTTAGAGAATCAACCCGGCTTTCTTGTGCGTTCTTCGTTGTTGGGGTTTTAGTCAAAAACCTTGAGGTAGGGGATTTGTTGCTTCTCTTTCTTTTACGTGCAATTGTATTGTTAGCATGTTTAATCCCCCTGGATGAAAAATGGAATTGGCATAATAAATATTTTAACCGGATAAATAAATTGATATCGATTGTATGTTATTTCCTCATGTTTTGATAGATAGTGTGATATCTATGCTTGCTTTGATTTTCTGTTCATTCTTGAGGGAAATTGGTAAAGAACATAAATTGGGATTAATTTAAAATTGTTTGGATAAGGATAAAGAGGAACGAAAACGAATATGGTTCTTGTTGCAATTTGATGTTAATCAAATTGGCGTAGTAATCATGTTTAATCTTTTTTGATATCTTACTATTTAGGTTCCCAATTTTGGAACCAATGGATTATAAATATGTTAATTCAAGATGGTTTAAAGATTTGATTGTTTGATAATTATTTGAAGGGTTTTGAGTTACCCTCTTGATTGTTAAAGGGACAAGAGCCCAATTTACTTGATGGTTGCTTTCCTGATACTTGTGTTGTGATGTGATCCTGGATGGTTGTTGTGATATGTGGGGGTATAGAGGCATTTTGGGTTGTGGCAGCAGATGATGCCTAGAGTGGCGATATGCATTGGTTTATGCATGTGGTGTCGGGGAGGACATCGGGGTTGATGGAATGGGATGGATGTGATTGTTGGTTGATTTTTGGTTCTTTGGTTGTTTATTTTCTTTACTTTTCCACACTGCTTAAGGCAGTTGGTCTTGCTTACCCTTCTCTCGAAAGGGGCGAAGATGCACGGGGTATTCCACGTGCTTTTCGTGTCTAGCTTCTCAAGGGAGGATGGGTCTACGCTCTTGCTATAGGCGACAAAGACTTGACGGGTAGTACATCTACTCACCGTGTTGATCCCCCTTGTGTTTAGTAGCATAGAATGCTTTTCTAGAATGCCTATGAATATGGGAAAGTAATTCTGTAATGAATAATTGAATAAATGGTGTTAACCCATGGGGTTGGAGTTGCTGGAACTTAATGATGAGGTTAAAAATTGTTGAAGGAAATAGTTGACTTTGGGTGTGTTGCTAATGAAATTTAATGTGGATTGGTTCATGGTAAATTAATGTTTGAAGAATTAAATAACTTAAAGTGGAATTGATGAAAAGGGAATAAAGTAATCTAATAAAGCTCTTTAAATGGTTGTGTGATTATAGGATACCTAGTATTAGAAGTGGCAGCCTGGAGTCCGAGATATGTTAGATGCAGTTGTGTCTAAGACTAGGTTATGACCATAGTGTGGTTGTGAGATATAACATATTTTGTACTTTTTTGTGTTTCTATATGATAATACACCCTGTCACTAAGGGCAACTGACACCCTAGGGATTCTGATCTCTGGGGGGGGGGGTGTTTTCCCCAACATTCCGGTGGGAGGATGAATAGCTGACTACCCCCTTTGGCTCCGCTCTCTTCTGTTGGTAGATACTTGTGCCATTAGGAACATCAGTTAGTTTTCCATCTTATATGTGTGTAGAGGGCTGTAATGGATTGTGGTTATTCACACACATATATTCTGGATATGATATACTATAGAATACTATAGGTGTAATGAGTATAGGCTGTGAGGGCTTGAGGATCCTTACTCAGTGTATGGGTTGTAGTGGCTTGAGGTATAATACCCGACGTATGATACACGTTATGCGAGCTATGGTGGCTCCCGAAAACTACCTGGTTACTTTTGGTTGTGAGAATGGTGTGGTGTTTCTCCCAGGTTTCTACGGGTAAGCCTTTGCGGTGCACGAGGTGCAGATTGTGGTGCTTCGCCCAGGTGTCTGCGGGCAAGCCTTTTTGGAGAGAGATGCTTAGGACGTGCGACATTAGGGAAAATTGGAAAACCAGTGGGGAAGTATTAGTAGGGTACCCTTGATATTATTTATTATATGATATATTCTTGTATGCATTACTTGGTGAGAGTAGCCATAGTGAGGTTGGGAACTTAGTATACATGTTAGGTGACGAGTTAGTTCCACTTGTTGTTCACTATGCTTTAACATGCTTTCTTTATTTTTAAATGAGAGGCTTCAGGGAGGATCCTACTAAGTATACTGTTATACTCACCCTATGTATATACAAACTGTTTTCAGGTTACTTGGAGCAGGTTGGAGATCAAGCTGGTTTCTACTAGCTTGGGGTTGTAGGAGCTGTTCGGGCTTGTGGTTGCAGCTGTTTTACTTTCTTTTGGGTACTTTAAGTTTTTCACCTTTTTGGTTGTAGTACTTTTGCTTGACATTGCATTTTTTAACTTGGTTTTCTTTTATATTTTCATTTCTGAGGTGGAGTTGATTGGTGTCTATCTTATCTCTCTCTTCCGCATGTGTTCTTTTAGAGGGTAATGCCTCCCATTTGTGTGTTACTATACCCTCGGTGCTAGTCGCCAACCTGGGGCCTACTGGAGGCGGGACTCGGGGGTCATTATCTCCCTTATCACATTGCCATCCCAGGAGGGGTACACTTTGTGGGGAGGGGGTCGTGATAGTTTTTCTAGTTAATTTTTTATCCCAATTCTCTAAATCAAAAGACAAAAATTCCTTTTGGATGTATTTTAAGGAAATATTTACTCTAATTAATTTAATTAGATAGACACATTATCGGTATTCTATATGAGTGTCTTTAGTAAAGCTGCTTAAGTGAATGTTGAGTTATCACTTTTCTGTGATAAATTCGATTCATCAACTCATAAAAAATTTACATCAGCTCCATCCAATTTTTTAAAATCTATTTCAGCTACTAGTGAATGATATAAATTCAAATATGTGGAAAAATGTGATACTAAAATTTCTTATTGGGTTTTTACTATAGCTAACGAAGAAAATAATTTTTAAGATAATAAAGGTTACCCTAAATATATAGAAATGAAGGATGATTTTTCACCAATACAATGAGAATATTTTCAAATACAAAATCATTATTTTCATGGAAGAACCATTTTCAGGGGATACTAATCATGTAATTATTATTATTAGAATAAATCCCATGTTTACTAGACAAAATTTATCCAATTTGGAATCATATAATTTAGTAATATATGTTGTGTTACACAGAAAACAAAGTGATAGACCTAAGAATAGATAGACAATGAATAAAAACTCATATGTTATTCCTACCAAAAACATGATTGACTGTCTTGAAGAGGTTTGTGGAAGATGTGATCAATAAGTTCACTTAGATGGGGATTTCATGTTCATGATCCAAGATCAATAGCATCATATTTCAGGAGGAAAGAAGATTTGAAGTAAAACTATATCTAGGAAGTATCAAATTTTTAGGTGTCTTTCAAATTAAGCAAGAGTAGAAAGACAATGAAACTTAATAGTGGATTCTCATTAGATATGATTGGGAAATAAATATCCTTTAATTAATATATTAATACAATGGAGGTTTTGTTACTTTTGGAAATAAAATATTTTTGAAAATTAAAGGTGATAGAGAAGCTATGATTGATCCAAGAAACTAAAATCAAAGAATGACTTATTTATTAATGGGATTAAACATAACATGTCAAGTTTAATCTAGCTATATGATTATAGTGATTAGATTATCTTTAGATGGAATATATTCCTCATCAAGAAGATAAATAATGGAAGGATAATTACCACAGGTGAAATAATTAGTGTTAATTTTTCATATCGGATAATCTAAGTGTTCATGGTATATTAGTCAAAAATACGAGAACAAAATGTTTAAGAAAAGGTTGAATCATATATGACATGTAAGATTGAGAAAATTTTCCAAAGGGGGTGTGGTAAGGGACTTTAACCAAGTTAAAATAGAAATAAAATATATTTTTAAGACACTTTAGAATGGAAAAATCACTCAGGGTAGGAATAAAAGTGTTGCAATTATGATAAACTAGCCTCTTGTGTTAATAAATTCATAACTATATAGACTAATGAGAAATAATTCCACTTAAGGTGATATTTTCCCCCACCTTTACTCATGATTATAGTATAATGAAAAATATGATGTTTATAAAAGAAAAGTATAAGGTACTTTGTATGTTAAAAATCATTATATTTATGGCTATGAAATATTTAGGGAAGTGAATCTAAATATCCAGGTCTGTAAATGGGGAAAATTTCACAGTATTATCATTTAAATCATATCATGAAAAAATAGTATAGTCAATATGTACACCACCCATTATACATCACAAAATAATATAGTTAGTGAGAGGAAAAATATGATCTTCATAGAGATGGGAATATTTTTTTTAGAAAAAAATAATCTCTAGAAATATATTATCATGATTATACAAATTCAAACAAGATTGGTTTTTGAGAATAGATTTGGAAATGGATTCCCATTAGATATGCTACAAAAATAATCCTACTATGTACTACTTACTTGTGTTTGGTAGTACCTATCTTATAAAAATTAAACCCTCAAAGACGAGTATGTTTAATGAAAATGTTTAGGGTGTCTTTTTAGGATATCTATCAATTTGGAAAGGCTATAGATGGTGGAATAAGAGGCTTCATAAAATTATTGAATATTGTGATGTGATTTTTTTGAATATAGATTAACAATTAATTAGTCATGTGAAATAGTTTCTAATGATTCAAATAGAAAATAGCTACATAATTTTTAAAATATAGGGTTATGCTGAAAAAAGATGAACTATAGTTTATTGAATTTGAGTTAAATTAGAATGTTGATATGGATGAGGCTATTTATAATGAAAAATTGAAGTAGTAAAGACTGAATAATAATTTTTATATTGAAAATATTATTGTAAATTAGTTAGCACCAGTGAAGACATGAAGAAGGATGTAGTGTGTAAACCAAAAATCATTAATATCTCATGTTTATCCTCATTATACAACTAAATATTTTCTGTATATAGAGTGGATTGAGGATATGGATGATGTGATAAATCAGATTGAAAATAATTCAATATGGAACCTTGATCCAAACCCCAATATCAAGAATTTCATTTGAACAAAATGGGTATTTAAAAACAAGCTAAATGCTAAATATTTTTTTTAGGAATAAGGCCAAATTGGTGTCCAAAGAACACTTTCTTGTCAATGAAATAAACATTGAAGAAATTTTTTATCTATTTGAATCTTTAGATGATATCATTATCTTCCTTTTTGTATCATTATATAGGTTGTAAAATATCTATCAGTTAAATTCCAAATATTCCTTCCATAATTAAGAGCCTGAGAAAAGGTGTATATTGAGAATCTTAAAGGCTCTATGATTGATAATGATGAATCAAGGGTGATTACACAAAATAAGGAATTATATTCCTTCAAACAAGCCACATGGGCTTCATATTCAAGGATTTATAACTATTTTTAAGAGCATATATTCACTATAAGAAAAGTTGATAGTTACTTGTAAATCAAATAAATGGAATCATGTAGACTTATTGTTGTTGTATATATTGATGGAATAATATTTTCAAGTGATCATGAAATTACATTAATAAAATTTTATATGCAAATAATGAAACAATTTGAGATGTTAATGGCTTGGTGAGTTGAGATACTTCTTGGTGTTACCAGTTATTCATATAGAAAATATTATGTTCTTAACCCAAAAGAATAATTTTAGAGAAATATTGAAGATTTTTGATATAGATTATTAAAAGGAAATTTCAATACCCATTAAACTATGTATAATATTATCTAAATATGATAAAGGATTTAGTGTAAATCCATGAGAATTTGGAAAATTGTTTGGAATCATACTTTATCAAGTAACTCATAGATAAGAAACTATATATACTATGAATCTATATAAAAGATATCAAAGATACCCAAATGATTCACATATCATGGTTTTAAAAATATTTATACAACATATCAAAGGGACTATGGGTAATGGGATTCCTTATAGGAGATAAAGCAATTTCAATCAGTCTAAGTTTATAAATAGATACTAGGAAGGTGATTGTAATGATAGAAGGTCCATTATAAGCATAATTTTTCCATTGGGATATAATTTTGTAATTTGTAACTAAAAAAAATTAAAATTCAAATACATTGAGAACCACTAAGTATGAGTATGTGGCTGCTACAAGCTTCTTTACAAAAATGATTTAGATTATCTAGTTGGATGATTTTAGAGTAAAAGTTGAAAAACATCTCACAATTTATTGTGATAATCACTATGCTATTAAACATTCTAAAAATCACATTCAACACTAATTTTATAAGAATATGGATATCATATTTCATTTTGTTAAAGAGATGGTGTCCAATAGTGACAATAATCTAGAATTTATTCCCAATCATCATTAGTTGGATATTATTTTTATCGAGGCTATCCCTATGGATAGTTTTGAGACATTAAGTGTAACTATGAATGTTTAACCCCTTCCACATCATCAAGAGGCTTTTGGAGGTCACACAATGAGCCTTGAATTATGTTATCAAATGGGGAGAAGAAAATGAAAAACTATACATTGATAAGTTATAGAAGATATATTCATAGAGGTTTGTCAAAGGTTTCATTTCTATCTTTATAATTTTATAATTTTGTGGATCTGTTTCTTGTAAAAAACATGTAATTATTTAAAGTTGTGAGTTTCCTCATTGAGGGGGAGTATCTTATCACTTGGAAAAAATGTTTATTATCTTTGAGAAATGTAATTCTCTCAAAAAAACTTCTCTAACCTATGGTATGCTTTTAATATGTTTTCCACACGAAAAATACCATGTGATAATGTGTTTTTATAACATTTTGAGTGTCAAAAATGAGTTAGGAAATAGTTTCATGGATTGAAAAACTAAAAAGTGTGGTATTTAAGATAATATTAAATTATTAAAGGAATTTCATTTATTTACAACATTTTTTTTAGGATAAATAAAATACCATAGAATATGTTTGAAGTTTTTTTAATATATTTGGAATTAGCCTCAATAGGATGGAAGAAGTTGAAAAAGTTGAGTGAAAAATGGAATTATAGAAAATGGAAAAGTCCCATTTGTATACAATTCATTTGAGGATCTGTATATGAGTAATTAGATATATATATAAGTCAATAAATGGTGATTATGAGTCATTTAAGGATCTGTGTATGAGTTATTTCACTTATGTATGAGTCATTTGGGGATTTATGTACGAGTGATTACACATGCATTTTAGTCTATAAAGGGGAAATATATGTGTTAGTTCTTTTTTTTAAATCCATTTTTTTGAGAAATATATTTGATGATGCTCTTATATTGGATAAATTTTAAAATATAAAGGGCTTAGTTAACATCTATTATTCAATAAGATATTTTAAAGGATTTAATGGTGGATATCAAGTAAGTTACTTAGTGGATTCTGAATTCAAATTCAAATTATTTATGGCTGATAAAATAGAAATCACTAAAAAATAGATTCCTTATATTTATTGTTACTATTTGGTAAGTTGAAATGAATATTAAACTCATGTATTTTCTATAATATTTTATACAAATATTCTTTGGAAAACATTTATTTACTATAAATTATGGAAATGATGAGAAATAAAATATTTCAAAACGTGGAGACCCTGATACATACTGTGTTAAATACCTATTGTATTAAATATATTTAATTTAAAAAACATGACCTCCAATACATCTAAATATATTGAAGAGATCTAAGTAGGTGGATTTTATAACTATTCATCCATGAAAATAGTGTTGATGAGAAGGGAGATCAATTTCATTAATGAATACTCTCATCCATAAATATATCATCTCGATGAAAGTGAGATGATATTGAGGTGAATATTTTGATATTTATATTGTATAATAAGTCAAGAAACATCAAAAATCATATCTTATATTTGATTCTTAATAATTCTTTACCACACTAATTATTTGGTTCATTCAAGAGTGAGGAACTAATATTCTAAGGATTACGGTACCATGGTAAACAATTCTATTCTGTTTAAGTTTAAGTACTTGTTTGATGGATGTAAACTACCATTATATTATAATATCCATTTGATAGATAAATAAGAGTTAAGGATTTAAAATTCCACTCTCTTGTAATATTTTTAATATTAGTGATAATTTAGGTCTCAAAACTCAACATGAACATGGAAAGGATTAGGCTCCCATATTGAGGCTGAACAGTGTAAAACCATTTTTCCATGTGTAATCTCTGTTTTACTAATGCACTCTTATAGAATAGAGTTTATAATAATAAGATAAAGATATCAATTAGTCATAGATGATTAATTTGATATAATTTATAAAATTTATACAATGAATTCATCCCTCTTCTTATTGTCATTCCAATTAAATTGTGCATTTTAGGATCATCATATGATATAACACAATAGAAACAAGCCTTTAAATTAATATTCTATCTTCCAAGAATTAAATGAATAAATTTAAACAAATAAAAATTTATATTTATCATCATAAAATTTTCCTCAATTATCATTGGATCATTCTTGATGTTGATCATGAAGTTACTAAACTATGCCTCTGGCCTCTGAGTGGGGACACCAACCGATGGATCCTGATATGTAAACAGAGGATTTCAAAATGATATAATACATGAAAGTACCTTAACTAAGAGTGATGAATGAGGTATAGTAGAATATTGTTACTTAAAAATATTTCCATGAAGCTAATGACTAAATCACCATCAACTAACACACCAATGATTAGTGGAACTTATTCCCTTTTATAGGCCTCCAAGACGTGATCAATGATTGAAAAGATGTTGGACACAATAGATTCCATCAAATTATAGAAATGATTTAGATCCAATTAATGTAACCATAGAAATCATTTAAATAATTCATGTAAATATGTAAATATATTCAAAATGGAGTTAAAATCAAAATAAACTACAAGGGATCATTTTCAAAATGCATGCATGCATTATCATAAAATCATTCCACATCATATACTATGATGGGATCTAATCATTATCTATGATATAAAAATTAGTATGATTATATACCCTTTTAAATTATACTAATAATGTTAAATATGACATACCATTAACTTTTTATGTTTCCCACAATCTTCCACTCACACAAATTGTTTTACGGATATAATGAAAAATGTCACAACTCTTTGTGATTCTATCCAGAACTCCTTTTTTAGATATGGTTTCATAGAAATCAATTAATTTTGAAACAAAAACTTTTTCCAATTTTTTTTCCATACCCATGGTCCCAACCCCATGATCATGAATGCCTTAGTTTTGTTTAAAATAATTATAAAAACTATATTTACCAATTTTATGAAAAGAATAGAATCTAGAAAAGCATCAGTGTTACTCAAGATACTAATGGGTCTAGTGTGATTTCCATGAAATATACTCATATATATATAGAAACATATAAACTATAATATTTATTATATGAATCATACATATACCTATAAAATCACTTTTTTACTGAAATTGATATACCACTAAAAATAAAACATTTTCAATCTATTTTTAGTTATCACATCATTTCTTGATTATTGAAGATGATTGTCAAAGTCGATGAGTACATCACATTCCAATTATCTAGAAGATGAGGAAATCTAATATTCCAAATCTCAGTAGTCAAACATATCTTATGTTACTCAACTGAGCATGGTCATCCATCTCCTTTATCTAATTCAATCTTGGACCAAATGCATTCACTTGTCATACATATGAACTAATCTCATCTTGGTTGTACTCTAACAGAGGAAATGATCAATAACATACCCAACCATCCACTAAGTAGATATATACTAATGAATTAAATAATAAATGTATCAAGGTATGTATATAAAAAATATAGGTATCTCACTAACCTCAATTATAAATGATTAATAATAAGCATACACCACTATGTATATCAATGACTGTATGACTTTCCATTAGATATACATTGGTAGGTAAATATATGTAATAAATATATACACATTAACTTATAAATATATTCTTCATATGTCATATAAAAACATTTGTACCATGTTTGAGATAATATTAATGATAATCGTAACATTTCATTATAAACCATAATACTATGTGACTATTATCGACTAAGGGAAACATAAATTTGTAATCTAAGGGGATTTTTTCATTCCATTATTCATGTAAAGTAAATTATAGTATACATGAATTAATGATAAATATAAAATTTCCTTAATATATTAACATGATATATTATAATTCTATAACATTAGTCTCTAAAATATCTTTTACTAAGAGATTATTCATAACTCTCAGGCTTATACTACAATAACAGTTTGATCAATGTATTCAGTACATTGTCCATTGTATTCACCATGATCATTAAATTTATTATCTCTACAATCTATCATATGAAATGGTATTTTTGAAGGATGTGTTTGGTCCTCTAATTGGAATTCGGTTCCTTATCTTGAGAAATATCTTTATTATAATCATCAAAATTATTGATTGATCCCTTAATGCTAGGAACCATTCCAAGACCAGAAATGAATATCTTATTTCTAATAGATTCGAATACAACATCTAATGTAGATATATACTTTAACACTATTTTTGAATATTCTATGGTGGATTTTTTGGAACTTTCCCAACTGATAGATCCACCATTCATGCCAAACATGAAATGATATTTAGAGTTCATATCATCTCTATTAGATTAGAAACCAGTATATATGTAACTATTTACATATATCTCTTCTTAACATATAAAGATCAATAGAATATCCATAGTCTTTATAAATTACTTATTAATTTTCTTTATAGAAATCCAATGAAACTCAAAAATATTATATCGATATTTATTATATATTCTTAAATCATAAGTGACATTAATTAGAGTAAAAAATAAGTAATATCATATAGATCCTATGGCCGACACATATGGAGTTTTATCCATAATTTATCACCATTTATAATGATCTTTAATCTTCATAAGATTCATTTCATGTAGCATTAGTAGATAACCATTTTAAGAGTTCTCCATGAAAAACCACTTTTCTATATTACCAATGAATGTAACTAGACTGAATCTTTGTATGATTTTATAAAAACCTCTATAGATCATTAAACATAGTATTAAAGATGCCTCACCCATATCTTTAATAAAATTTATTTTCCTATCCTCATCTTCATAGAGTCAAGTGTAGGTATTTCATTTATGATAATTAGTATTTACTTTAAATAAAATTTAAAAAAAACTATAATCCAGCTAATTTGTTTATATACAAAAGAATAATCTATGTTTTTGATGAAAGAAAATAGTTTTATTACATCATCAAACAGAGTATTCCAAATATATAAATCCTGCCTCTATTGATAAATGGATCATTGTAATTGCATACCTTAGTAGCTTCTTTTTCAAATTAAAAAAATTCAGGTTATATCATGTAATCATCATTGAAAAAATTCCAATTAATTAAACCGGTATTTAAAACCCATGTAATTATAGAATAACCTATTTTCATATTTATTAGTATTCATGATATTGATATTTTATTCATTATATAGCTTTTAATTAAAAATGAAATAGTTTTGTTAAACTCTTTTATTATATGATTTTATTTAAAAATTTAATATTTAAATTATAGAATTTTAATTTTAAAAAATTAATTTTATTTATGAATTCAAAATTTCAAAATTATCTTATCTTAATTTTTTGAGAAATTTTTGAAAATATTTATTTTTAATGAAAAGTTAAAAAATATTGATTTTTATTGAAAAATTTATTTTATTTTTGATTATTTAAAAAGTAATATTACATTTTTTAAATTTATAAAATGTAATTAGTTAATTTTTATTTAAAATAACCCAAATATGGTTTTTTAAAATTAAATTTATACTTGAATTTAGTATAAAAATATTATATACATAAAATTTCATTTTTCTGAAAAACCTTTTTTTGTCATGTTTTTGAGGTTTAATTTTAAATTATATTTTGAAAATTATATGTTTTTAATAATGAAAAATTAATTAAATATTTGGAATTAGGATTTTAAATTTTTTCAAATAGTTCTCTACTAATTTGGGTAAATATTAATAGTAACATTAGTAATTTTTATTAGTATAATAAATGATAAATTTGGTAATTAAAGTTAAAAATAAAATGATAAGGACTAATTTTTTTTACTAAAACTTGTATACATTTTATTGGATGAGTATATAACTTCCATAATCACAAAAAATTTGAATATATGTATGTTTGTTTCTATTTGGGTTTGATTATGAGCTTTATAATATTTTATTTACCGAAAAGTAAAAAATGCCACACTCTCATTTTTCATAACTCTAGTACTTAAAAAATGTTGAAATATATATATATATATTTGTTTATAAATATTATTTTTAAGTATAAATAATTCAAATTAATCATAGATTTTTTTAATCTTTATTGATGAAATAATTACATTAAATGATTACACAACACTAACACATTAATTATTCAATTAATGGAAAAAAAATAAATGAGATTAAAAATATTAAAAGTAGTATAATTTGGGAAAATCAACATAAAAAATTAATTTTATAGGTAAAAATAACATATTAGGGTTTTATTAAATTATTTTATTTGAATTTAATTTATTTCCACAATGCTATAAAAGTCAAATTAAAAGAATAGTTCTAAAATTTTCATTGTTGATATTTTATGGAAATAATATTTTATTAAATGATATAAAATTAAAAAAACATATAATTATGCCAATTTATTAGGATATTGTTTAAAATATGAACCATGACCCATTTATGTACCGTTTATCCATTTATAGTATCCATCATGACCCTAAAAAACCTTATCATAGTATGTATGAAAAGGGTTAACAGGGGGTTAAAACCAAAAGATAAGGGTAAAATGTAATATAAACTTGTCAAAAAATTATTATATGAGAGGATATTAAATTATAATCATCTTATATTTTAATATTATCAATTTGGATCTATTTTAAAATAATAATTAAATTATCTTAAGTTAATATTTTAAGATAATCCAAAAGCCCCCTCCCATCTCTTATAAAAGGACACCACTTATTCTCTTTTCATCACTAAAAAACAATTTTTTTCAACCCATATTATCTTGAATAACTTAATAATAACTATAAACTCATCCTATGTAACTTATTTTGGACAGAATAACTATCTTATATTACTTAAGGTGCTAATAAAATAATATTTTCTAAAGAAGAGGTATAGTTTTAACTGTATGTTTTAGTATTATTTATTCTTACACTTACTTAACATATAATTAAACCATTATAAAATAATGAAACCAATATCCTACATATAATTAGATTTTAATATTTTAATTTTATAAACTAAATCCATCTCCTATTCCATCAAATGAGAAAAAAACCATTGTTCGTATGTATGGTAGACCACTACCTCACGAACAAATGTAATTTATTTTCCATCACTATCACTAAGGGTTGAATTTTAATGATGAAATTAATTTTTATATATCATATTCATGAAAAATATATCATGGTAAAAATACAATATATCATTTACCTTTTTAAATTTCGATTCATTGTAAAATGATAATGTCGTTCATGAATATATATGGACTACCACATCCATGAAGGGACGTGATTAATATTTCATCACCAAATCACATGGGTGATATATATAATTATATTTAAATAATTAGTATAATATCTATGATATTATTAATATTATTTAAATATAAAATAATACATAATTTCTTTTCATAATGATCATTGAAAAATAGAAACGTTACTAATGTTTACATATGACCTACCATCTTCATTATTTTAACATAGTTTATTTTTATTAAAAAATATTTTATATTTATATTTAAATGTATAATAAATGTTTAAAAATTATAATTATTTCATGAATATTATTCTGTAGAAAATAGAATAATGACCTCATTGACCATAGTCAACCTACTGAAGTCATTTTGGGCTTATGAATCGAATATCATAAAAAACATCCAACGTGAACTTAAATGATTATGCAATTGTTATAACTTATTAATAAAGGAAATAAAATGAATTTACACTTGAAATTTTTTATAAAGAAAATAAATAATTAATATAAATTTATTATTGAAGATTATAAAGAACGTGCATGATGAGTCAGACTTAAGGTAAGGAACATTCTTTTAAAAATCATCTTTTAATGTTTTCTTCAAATAAATTTTAATTATATGTACATATTTTTAAAAATTATTTTATATATGTATTTATATTGAAATAAAATAATTATAAATTAAATTTTATTTCTATTTTTAATTTCTTTCAAAAGTTTTTAAAAGGAATAGTTTTATGGATTTTTTTGCTATTCTTTACCAGAAGAAAAATAGAATTTTATATTTTAATATATATAATGAAAATGACATTTACTACTACTATAAAATTTATTTAATATTTTTATTCCATTACATGATGCCATTTTTATTAAAATAAAACCATATTTCCCTATATTATGGTCATTTTCAAAAATATTTTTAAAATGTAACAGATATTTTAATATCTAGAAATGTTTTCTTATGGATGCAATGAACATTTTTATGAGTGTAATGTTAGAAATTGAAAGATTTTATATGTTTTGATTATGTTATTATTATTTGGAATTGTTATGATAATGGTTGGTCACATTATAAAACATGTAAATATGGTGACATTACTAACCATGTACTGGTGATTCCATGATAAACCAAAGACATGTGGGTCCATGATTTCCCTCAAATGCATTGGGTGTGGAATTTGACTGGATGATTATTACATTTGTAAGAGTGATATGAAAATGATTTCCCTTATAACCTACATGTTTCATTATTGATTTCTTTGGGGTTTTAAGGGAGTATTATTATTTATCAAGGTAATATAATGATCTTATGTTTAATAGAAAGTATATACTACTTTTTAAGGGTTAAAAGTATAAGTATGTGAAAAGAGTTGTTATGAGTTTTTCATAATTTCAATGAAACCATATGAGTTTAAATTTGACTTTAATATTTATTATGATTTTTTAAGGAAAATATTTGGGATGATAAGGTGATTTCTTGAGTAAGAAAATGTTTATTTTGATCCCATAGTTTATTTTGAAAAATAATTTTTTTATAAGTATTCATGGAATAACTATTTATTTCTTTCATTTTATGTCCCTTATTGAGTTCTTGTGCTCATACCAAATTTCAAAATATTTTTCACAGGGTTTAAGTATGTGAAAGGGAAAATAATAAGTGAATATTTAAGTCATGAATATTTTTTATGAACATAAAAAATGTTTAATTTTAAAATTATTATATTATGGGAAAAATGGATACTGATTATAAGTGTCCAATTTTTATATATATATGTTTTTATGTAAGCTTTATAACCTAAATATCTAAAATTATAAACCTAAAAGATCTTTTAGAATGTAAGAAATTCAATTATAGTTTAATGTTACTATAATATGCAATGTTTAAGTCTGAGTCCTTTTATTTGGTATCATAGTAAAGTTTAGAAACCTTTAGAGGTTAAAATAATGTTAATTGAATTACATTAAAATATTTTAATCTATTTCTAAGTTAAAATTATATTGAATTTAAAGATTACCATGTTTCTTTATCTAAAATATGTCTATTCAGAATAGTTTTCTACAGATGGAACAATGAATCTAATGTATGAAGGCACTAAGGGGACGGTATCCTTTTAAATCAACATCCTCAAATGTTTTTAATTTGAACAATGTAGTTTGTTGTAGTGATGGATTGTTTGAAACAAGCTATAAATAGTAGTGGTATCTATGCGAGAGAGAAACAAAATCTTCCATAGAGGATCATGATGATTGTGGAGCATTTTATGAAACAACATCCTTTAACATTCAATGGATCTTCTAATCATATGATAGATAAAGGACACATTAAATATTTATTGAAGATATTTGAAGCAAACCTCACTTTACAAACATTGACATTACATATATTTTGTGGAATACTTAAACATTATACAAATAAACACCCAAAGACTGTAGTTTCCATAGTGCCTTTGGAAACATGGAAATATACACACCGGTACATATGTGAGCTACATAATCCCCCACTAGGTTATTCTTGACTAAAACCATTCTTAGATATATAAAACATAGTACGTATCCTCATAACCTAGGGGAATGGAAACATATAAATGGGTGAGATCAAATGCTCATTAAGGGTAAACAAGGGAGACATGTAAGCATAAACATGAGCATAAGGGTATGATAATGTGATCATGAAAATAGAATAGCATACCATACATATCAAAGATCATGTCATAAAGATTGGTAGTTCATAATACATGAATCATACTGAAATAAAGAGAATAATCCATAAAATCATAACATAGGAATAAGACATGGAATTACGAAAACACATAAGCATATAATGATTTCCATAGTATCCAAGACATCACTTCCAAAACCATCTTAGTGGAAAAATTCCATTACTGAATTGGTAAAACCCTATTCTATCCCAGTATTACTGAACCAAGTGACCCTCGTTCTAGAACTATATTACTGAACTGAGTAAATCTCATTCCAGCCCTGTATTACTGAACTGAGTAACCCTCATTCCATCCCTGTTTTATCTCATGATATATAATTCTTTACCCAATGCATTTGAGGTATATATAGGTCTCACCCATCACATAATGAAATCATACATAAATGTGCCACAAGATCATAAATAAACACATCATAACCCATAAAATGAAATGGGTATCATAAACATGTAAAAATATCATAACCTATGGAAATAGATATGTTTCATAATCATTTCATCATAAACATATCCTATGAAAAGAAGCGGGTTTCAAAATCATATAACCAGTGAAAGAGAAATGGGTTTCATAAACATATTACCCATGATAAAGAAATGAGTTTCATAAATACCATTTCATTAAGCATAACTCATTCATAGAAAGGATATGAATGGAACCTTTAGATTATTTCCTATAAAGTCATGAGTAACGTCAATATATGTCATCTTATAAGGAACATAATTTTGAAATATACCCTAAAAATTTTTCTTGAGAAAAATATACTATATTGTTTAAAAAAGTCATTTTTATAAATAAAAAAATTTTAAAATCATTTTCTTATAAAATATAATAAAAAATTATAAAGAATACATGAAATCATTTTGAAACCCTTTTCCATGAAAACATTTAAAATAAGATTCCAAACATTTTAAAAACCCTTTTACATTGAAAACACTTGAAAAATTTTATAGAAATCTTGAAAATGTTCTGAAAAAAATTTCTTTAAAAATAATTTCAAAACTTATAAAAAATGATTGAAAACGTTTTGAAAATAATTTTTCTTGAAAACTTATAAAATAATCTTGATTTTTTTTTGAAAACCGTTTCTTTTAAAGTACTTTGAAAACTTGTAAATAAGACATGAAAAGATTTTGAAAATAATTTTCCATGAAAACATATAAAAAAGTATGAAACCATTTTGAAAACAATTTTCCTTGAAAATTCCTTTTAAAAACATTTTCTTAAAGATCAATCCTTTTAAAAATTCAAATGGATATTTGAATAAATGACGATGGGTAAATCCATACATGTCGTACGAGGTTAAAAGAATATTCCTTTTGCACAGTAAAATGGATAGAAAAGTTCCTTGTTCTAAAAGTGCCAAGAAGATTACCTTGGAGACATTGGTAAAAGAAAAAAGGTTAAAAATTTATTTTATATATTATAGGGTAATTTTATAGTATTTTTGGAAACCCTTTTTATAAAACATAGATTTCCGATCGAAGAGAGGGTAAAGTCGGGCTTTCCTAAAAACACTTTATTAAATATCTTATGTAACAAAGAGTAGAAAATGGTACCAATACATGAGTATATCATGAAATAACTGATTATAATTAAACTCATGAATTTTCTTGAGATATGGATAATAATATTTCATCAAAGTAAGTATAAACATAAACAATATTGAAAAGCAATGAGATTGTCTCAATAAACTTTTATAACTTGGTATCTTGGGATCATGTTATTCATGAAAGGAAAAGAAATTTAATGAAGTGTATAATATCATGAATGGTTTTAGATTCATGATATGGCATTTAAAATGGAAGTATACACACCTTTAAAAAATGTTTAGGTCCATAATAAAACATGAGTCTCAAAGAAGGAAAAGTGAGACAAAACATTTTTACCGATTTAGTAACTTTTGAAAATTAAACCCCATGAAATAATGATCATAAAATGGGAATGTGAATACCCATAAATTTAATTAAAATATACATATAATACAATCACATTCAGTATATACACCACACAAAATGAATGAGTGGCGAACATAGCTTGTATCTCACAAAAATTAAATGTGACATGAAATCCCCTTACCTTGTGTCTTGAATCTCTCCGTACTCATACAAGAATCCTATATAATAAATATAAGTTTATTATACATATTTTAAAGAATAATATTATTATACATAATACCATATATGGTTTTATTATGACATTATATTACCCTCTTGTTAACGATCCTATGTTAAAGTTTCACTTTGGGTAAAATTCACTTTGTTCTACGCATCTATCTTAATTTGTTACATCTTTAGTCCTTATACTTATATCATGATTAAAGAATGTAAAAAATGATATAAATATAAGGTATATAAATTAGATCTTTATTATAATAATCTATATAATATATAATTATGAAATGAAATACACTGTTCATGGAGACGGTAAGTCGTACGTACACATGAACACTGTTTTCCGTTTTTTATTATCATATTGAAAGAAAGTATGTAAATGACATATATATATATATAATTATTATAGTAGAATGAATATATTATATATATCATATAATTTCACTAAACCCATCCTTAATAAATTCCATGTGGTGTGTGAACGAATCACATCACTTTGAGGGGCGATAGTCCACACTTCCTCAAACGAGATTATCATATCAACACCAAATGGAAGGTGAAAATATGTATGTTGTAAAAAGGAATAAAGAAGATTAAATAAATATTAAATATAATATATGACATATATAAATATAGTGTCCATGATAATGGCCACCATGATTGGTGGTAAAGGATAAATGAACAATCATCATTTCGTGAGGTAATAGTTCACCATACACAGAAATAATATGTTCAACATCCATTAAATGGAGGTGTGTGTAAGTACAGGTCAGAAAATTTTCATAAAAATATACTATTATATTTATTATTTTGTTTTTGTAACATAATAAGTGAATAAATAGAGTGTATGGGGTAAATAATGAAAATAATTGGAAGGAGCTTAAGAGAAGATGTTACCTCTAAATCAGGTAAGTCCTTTTAGTTTATGCCAAAAGGCTTTCTTGAGAAGTTTTTGACCAAATTTAGGATTCAAGGTCTAAAGTAGGATTTTTGGGAGGATAATTTGGCAGATATTGGATGATATTAAAAGTATTTAGAGGTGTGAGGAATGGGTAGAGGTGGTGGCCTTTTATAGGGAAGGAAAATGACTTATTTGGAATTTCTAGAAAGAAGTTAGGTGTGCACAAGATATTACCTAAAAAAAGTCATACCAAACCAAAAAAACTAAACGATGGAAGGTTTATGGAATATATATGAACATAAAATGTGTTTTGAACAAGTTTATTGGTCATTTGGTTCTTTAATTTTAAGGTTTAGTCCCTAATTAAGATTAATTTGGCCTTAACTACTGTGATTAATTTTAATCACTTTTTCTAATCATTCTGGTAAAAAATTAGCATATTCCTATTAGACTATAAATATTATACTTAATAAAACTGTGCATGTTTTTTTTTAAATTCACTTCATAGAAGCATAAAAATTAGGATTAGCTCTAATCCTGCAGATGGGACGAAATAATGAGGTTTTAAAGTAGGAAAAAGTTCAAAAGTTTGTTAAGATTTTATATTTAGTTTCAAAGTGAAATTGATTCTAATGAATTTAATTGTATTAGTATATGTAATATTAATTTAATTTTATATTAAAACATATTTATAATATAATTTAACTTTAATAATTAATTAGACAAAAAATTAGTTTTTAACTAAAAAGCGGTATTTTCATTATTCTTCAAAAAATGAAGTTTCTCAGAAAAATCCCAAAAATTAACCCGTGTATAATTTTTATATTCTTAATTAAAAAAATGAAGTTTATTTTAAAAAATTAAATTTATAAATGTGTCTAAAATTACTTTCATTATTAGATGTGGTACATTCGAGGAAACAATATTTTTTAACATAGAAGGACTTTACCAAAAATCATATCTTTTATTATCAATATGTTTTATTTATATAAAAAAATTCTAACCAATATTTGGAAAGTAGTTAATACTATTCCTATAACTATGTTTAATGTTTAAGTTATAATTATCTAATTTAATTAATTATATATATGTAAATATGTTTCATAGAAACTCAGTGTTGCGTGCATCGTATGATAAGTCGCCGTTGCTTGGAGCGCAAGCCAAGTTGGTATTGCATGTAGAACAAGACAAGTTGGTATTGCATGTAGAACAAGACAAGTTGGTATTTCATGTGAAAGAAATGTTTAAATTAATATATATATATATATATAACTATTTACAATGTCATGTGAAATGAATAATATTGAAAAGATTAATTAATTTTTGAAAAATAATTCTCAAAATCTTAGGGTGTTACATTATATCCCTCTTAAAATGGTTTTCCCTCAATATTTTTCTAGGTTATCAACAGTTTAATAATTGAAATTTTAATTCATAGAAACCCACATCGTAAAAATGGATACTAAAAATCCCCTTAAAAATGGAAATTTAGAACCATAAGGGTTACCCAAAGTAACATATAACTAGGTTTCCACACAGGAGAACATTAGTTTGTAGTGAAGATTAGACATAGAGGAAAATCCTAAATATTTATAGGGAGTGATTATGGTCATTAATAAAAAAAATTTAATTATCAAAGGGAAGTTGAGGGACTAAATTTTATAAATATATGATGATTCCATAAGCCATTGGTTCAACAAAATTTAAGGTATTAGAAAAACATTTTTTTTGTATCACTTTTAAAACATTGAGTAATTCTTGATAAATTTTTATAAAAAAATTTTAATTCTTAGGTTGTTCTTTTAACAATTTCTAATACGTCCATTACCTCATGGAATGAATATCCATAAATTAAATCTGATGAATAAAGCACTAGAATACACTTTTAATAGATCTTAAGGCCCATAAAGAATAAAAAATCAAATTATTTGTCTCTTAAAAAAACAACATACATTAATTTATAAAAATAAAAAGTAACACTACTGGTTCATCATAAATATTTATTAAAAAAAATAGATATATGTTAACCAGGACATCACGTAGGCTAGTAGTAGGTGTGAAACCCTTATCATCCTTCAGTTATGGGTTCAAGACCCGCGACTTTTCCGGACATGATTGGTTGTCACCCGATGTACATGATGTACTTTTTTAAAACCACAGTAATATAATATATAAGGTGAAAATCCTTGAAATAAAGTTAATAACTGATTAGCCTTTAACAAAGGTTTTCAACACAAAATCAATTCACAAATAATTCCTCTGAAGTTTAACTTAAACATTTCATGAATGGTTAACCTTATAACCCTTCTCAAAGGTGAAAATCCAAAACTTTAGAAAGAGAGTCACGAAATTAGCTTAACATTGATTACCCTGTATAACATAAAGTAGCTATTGGAAGTCACATTCCAAGAATAACCTCATCATATATTCTCTTGAAACATGGTAACAACATTAATTACCATAAATACTTTTGGAAAACATGAATGATTATTCATTACATAGTATATTGGATTTACTCCTTAAATCCTAAAATGTTGTAAACTTCATCAGTGAGAGAATTAATCAGCTTTAAAAAAGTCCATACTTAGTTCCAAGGTAATCAATACTATCTAATTTACTTATCCAAACCACACATATCTTTATCCATACAATATTATCTTAACATAAATAACATAACAAGGGTTACCTTCCCTTAGTCAAAACATCACCTTTTCATTATTTCCCTTCACCAGTCCAACATAAACTCATAAATACTAAGCGAAAACTTAAGCAGAACAATCCTTGTATATTTCATCATCTATAAATTTTGAATCCAAATATATAGAAATATTGATTATTCCACTTCATCCTTATTCCATTAATAAGGATACCTCGTCCTATTATGCAATACTTTTTTTCCTTCACATTTCATCTATAGTCTTTTCATCATCAGCAATGTAACCATTACATGCACAAACTTGTTTATTATCTTCAGGACATTTCCTCTTGAGACATTGGGTTGCATAATGACCATTTTATCCATACTTAAATCACTTAACTTTTTATGATGACTTAGGGAGGCCAAAATTCACATCCATTTCATGAATTGAACTCTCCATTTTTCCCTTGCAGTCACTTGATGCGTGTCCTTATTTTCCACAATCAAAACACTTTCATGTTCCTATAAGACATTCACTTAGGCGATTATTTCCACATTCTTGACACAAAGGTAACTGAATATTCTTCCCTTCATGGCCTATATTACCCAAACTCTCAGAAAACTCATTCTTTCTCTTCCTTGGTGAGTTTGAGAGTTGGTTAAGGTAAACATTGTTAATCATGTTTCGTGAAAACTGATTAGGAATGATCACGACATCTTTCAATCCAGTGATCATCCCACCTGACTGCTCATCAGAAAATCTTCCATCACATTCAACATTAAACCATTTCCTTCCAGTTACCTCCATTAAAAAAAGCCAGAAGCATAGTGTGGGAATTGCTTAACATAGAAGAAAACCACATAGTTATGAAAATAATTACTTACAGGATGTCTAAATCATGAAACCTTCCATAATCTATGACACTGTAGGTTTATCCTAGGTTATTCATGGATAACTTATATCTAAATCCTTTATGATGGTTCATGAAGATTTTGTGAATTCCCAAAGTATATCCCCTGGGAGTGTCAAATCAGGTATGCAGCGAGGCTCATTGTCGTGTACCGGATTATCTCGAGTCAAGCCCAAAACATCTTGTCAGAGTTTTGACCCTTAAGTACATTGGTGCCAGAGCCACATCCACTTGTAGTATCCAGACAGGGATGTATTTCTTGGAAACCACTCACTCTATTCTTTACCAAAATTACATGACATTTTTATAAATTTTAATACATCCTTATCCTTATCCTTAGGGACATCCCTATATATACACTACCACAAAAACAGTTTTTCTCAGCGCCACACTTTTATAAACGCTAATGAAAAAGCGCTTATAAAGGGGGTGCCATTATCAGTGCTAAAAAAAGCACTGATAAAATTACCCCTTTATTAGCACTTTTTTAGCGCTGTTAAAGGTACCCCCCTTTATCATCACTTTTTCATTAGCGCTGAGAAAGGGGGGTCTTTATCAGCGCTTTTTTTAAAGCGCTGATAAAGGGTCTAATTCTAAAAAAAATCATTAAAAAATATATATTAATATTTAAATATATAGATAAAGTTATATTGATATAAATATAATATATATTTTTTAAATATAATTTTAAATATATTTTTGATAAGTATAAATATACAGTTACACTTAATATATAAAATATTTAGTGAAAATGGATTATAAAAAAATTAAAAAATATTTTTAATTAATAATTTTCTAATTATTATGGAGTAATAGTCATTTAATAACAATTTGAAGACTACTAAAATACAAAAAATTAAAAAATGAATCAAAATATGTTGAAAACGCAACTCGAACTTCAAACGGCCATAACTTTTGATCCGGGTATCCGTTTGAGCTCTACCACATATCAAATCAAAGCCTGAGACGAGCTCTACATTGTTGTGATCCGAGGGGACCCTATTAAAGGTTTTTTCGAGGCCAAAAAAGGCCCCTAAGGCCTCCAAAACTGAGTTTTTAGTTGGGGTACCCCGATTTTTTAACATTTTGTGGATTTTCAGCCTCGTTTAAGGGGGTATTATTGGATTTTTTTGGTGGAGACTAAATTTATTCCAAGTCATTACATTCATATTATAATTATGTATTTGAAATTTTATCATTTTTTATAATTCACTGCTATTTATAATCAAATATATAATAATATATACATATTTTTTATATATTCACACATAAAAATTTAATTATAAATATAAATAATAAAATATATTTACATATAAAATATATTAGCTTTATCTAAATAATAAATAATATCCATTTTATTTAAAATACAAATATTTGAATATTTTTATACCTAAATATTAATCTAACAATATATATATATTAATCTAACTATATATATATATTAATATAACTACATATATATATTAATATTACTATAAATATATATATTAATATCACAATAAATATATATATATTAATATCACTATAAATATATATATTAATATAACTATAAATATATATATTAATATAACTATATATATATATATATTAATATAAATATATATTTCTATACAAATAAATATAACTAAATATATATCTATATATATAAATAGATATATATATTAATATAAATATATATATATATTAATATAACTATATATATATATATTGATATAAATATATATTACTATACGAAAAAATATAACTATATATATATATATATAGATAGATATTATGAAATATAAAACAAATCAAAATAAAGGAGTGGTAAGGGCTTAGGCGCGCATGGGGGAGGTCTTGAGTTCAAAACCTGGTGGAGGCAGGGGCGTGCGTGCATGGGGGAATATGGGAGATAATGCTGATAAAGGGTGGAGGGTGTGTGTAGGGGCGCTGGAGGGTGGCAGAAAAGAGCTGTAAAAGGGGGGTTCAAGCGCTATAAAAGCCCCCCCCGATTGGCATGATTTTTTTAATTTTTTTTTAATTTTTTTGTAAATTTTATTAGCACTTTTTAAAAGCGCTGATAAAAGGGGTCCTTTATCAGTGCTAAAAAGATAGAATTGATAAAGGAAGCGCTAATAAAGGCCCCTTTTATCAGCGCTAAAACAAAGTGCTGATAAATGACCCTTTTATCAGCGCTTTGTTTTAGCGCTGATAAAAGACCCCTTTTATCAGCGCTTTTTTTTAGCATTGATAAAAGGGGCCTTTATCAGTGCTTTTTAGAGCACTGATAAAGGGGACCCCTCTTTATCTTCTCTGGCTTTAACAGCGCTTTTCTAGCGCTGATAAAAGGGGTTTTTTAGCGCTGATAAAGGGAGTATTTGTAGTAGTGATATACTTAGAAATATACCTAAGGATATCACTATGGTTTTCTCATCCTAGTTTCCAAAGTTTAACTATACATTTTCTCTGATACCAACTGAAACAACCCTCATTTTACAAACATTTTCATTACATAGATTTTTTGGAATACTTAAACATTATACAAATAGATACCCAAAGACTGTAGTTGGTATAATACCTTTGGAAACATGGAAATATAAACACTGGTACATTTGTGAGCTACATCATCTCCCACTAGGTTATTCTTGACTAGCACCCTTCTTAAACATATCAAACATAGTACATATCCTCATAACTTGGGGGAATGTAAACATAGAAAGTGGTGAGATGAAATTCTTAGTAAGGGTGAACAAGGGAGACATGTAAGAATAGACATGAGTATAAGGGTATGAGAATGTGATCATGAAAATAGAAGATCATAACCTGCATATCAAAGATCATGGAATAAAGATTAGCAGTTCATAAGACATGAATCATACTAAAATAAACATCATAATCCATGAAAGCATAACATAGGAATAAGACATGGAATTGTGGCAACACATAAGTATATAATAATTTTCATAGTATCCGAGACATCATTTCCAAGACCATCTTAGTGGAAGAAGTCCTTTACTGAATCGGGAAACCCCCATTCCAGCCCTGTATTACTAAACTGAGTGACCCTCATTCTAGACAAGTATTAATGAACTGAGTAACCCTCATTCCATTTCTGTAATATTGAACCGAGTAACCCTCATTCCAGCCCTTTTTTATCTCATGAGATATAAATCTTTACCCAATTAATTAGAGGAAGATATATGTTCCACCCATCACACAATGAAATCATACATATATGTGCCACAAGATCATAAATAAACATATCATAACCCATTAAATGAAATGGGAATCATAAACATGTAAACATATCATAACCTATAGAAATAGGTAGGTTTCATAGTCATTTCATCATAAACATAACCTGTGAAAATAAGCGGGTTTCAAAAGCATATAACCCATGAAAGAGAAATGGGTTTCATAAACATATTACCCATGAAGAAGAAATGGGTTTCATAAAGACCACTACATGAAGTATAACTCATTCATAGAAAGGATATTAGTGGAACCTTTAGATCATTTCCTAGAAAGGCATAAGCAATATCAATAGGTTTCATCTTATATGGAAAATAATTTTGAAATATATTCTAAAAATGTTTCTTAAGAAAAATATCCTTTCTTGTTTGAAAAGGGATTTTTAATAAATTAAAACATTTTAAAATCATTTTCTTAGAAAAAACCATGAAAACTTATAAAGAAGACATGAAATAATTTTGAAAACCTTTTTCCGTGAAAACTTTTAAAATAGGCTTCAAAAAATTTTAAAAACCTTTTTATTTGAAAGCACTTGAAAACATTTAAAGAAAGATTAAAAATGTTTTGAAAACCATCTCATTGAAAATACTTTGAAAAATTATAAAGAAATTTTGAAAACATTTTTAAAATCTTTTTTCTTGTAAAATTATAAAAGAATCTTGAAAATGTTTTGAAAACAATTTCTCTAAAATCACATTGAAAACTTCTAAATAAGACTTGAAAACATTTTGAAAAATGTTTTCCATGAAAACATATAAAAGATTTTTGAAACCATTTTTAAAAAAAATTCCTTGAAAATTACTTTTAAATTTTTTTTATAAAGATTACCCTTTTTAAAAATGCAAAGGGATCTTCTAAGAAATGACGGTGGGTAAATCGATACATGTCATACGAGGTCAAAAGAACATTTCTTTTGCACAGAAAAAAGGATAGAAAAATGCCTTGTTTGGAAAGTGATAAGAATATTCCTTTAGAGAGATTGGTAAATTTAAAAAGGGTAAAAATGTATTTTATATATTATAGGGGAATGGTATAATATTCTTGGAAACCCTTTTTATAAAACATAGATTTCTGACCGAAGAGAGGGTAAAGTTTGGCATTCCTAAAACACTTTCTTAACTATATTATTTACCAAAGAGTAGAAAATGGTACCAATAAATGAGTATATCATGAAATAACAGAGTATAAAAAAATGCATGAATGTTCTTAATATATGTATAATAATATTTCATCAAAGGAATCATAAACATAAACAATCTCGAAAAGCAATGATATTGTCTCAATAAACTCTTATAACTTGGTATCTTTGGATCATGCTCTCCATGTATGGAAAGGAAATTACATGAAGCATAGAATATCATGAAAATATTTATATTCATTATATTTTTTGTAAAATTTAAGTTTAATCCCCTCTAAAAAATTATTAGGTTCATAACAAAACATGAGTCTCAAAGAAGGTAAATTGAAACAAAACATTTTTACCAATTTAGTAACTTTTGAAAATTAAAACCCATGAAAGAAGGATCATAAAATGGGAATGTGAATAACTATAAATTTAATTAAAATATATATAGAATAAAATAATAGTTGGTATATACACTACAAAAAAGGAAAGAGTGGCGAACATAGCTTGTATCTCATAGAAATTAAAATTGAGATTAAATCCCCTTACCTTATGTCTTGACTCTCTCCATACTCATACAAGATTTCTGTACAATAAATATAAGTTTATTATAAATGTTTTAAAGAAGCATATTATTATACATAATAACATATATTCTTTTATTATGACCTTTTATTACCCTCTTGTTAACGATCTTATGTTAAAGTTTCACTTCAGGTAAAATTCACTTTGTTCTACGCATATGTCTTAATTTGTTACATTTTTAGTCCTTATACTTATATAATGATTCCATAATGTAAAACAAGATATAAATAGAATTTATATATAGTATATGTTTATTATAATAATCTATATAATATAGGAGTACTAAATGGAATATACCGTTCATGGAGACGGTAAACCGTACTTATGCATGAACACTATTTTTTGTTTTTTATCATCGTATTGAAAGAAAGTATGAAAATGACACATATATATACATATGTTTATATATATCATTACTATAGTATAATTAATATATTATATATATAATATGATTTCACTAAATCCATCCTTAATACATTCCATGTGGTGTGTGAACGAATCACATCGCTTTGAGGGGGCGGTAGTCTACACTTCCTCAAACGAGATTATCATATTAACACCAAATCGAAGGTAAAAATATATGTGTTGTAAAAAGTAATAAATAAGATTAAATAAATATTAAATATAATATATTACATATATAAACATATTTTACACCATAATGGGAACCATGATAGGTGGTAAATGAGAAATGAACAATTATCGTTTTGCGAGGGAGTAGTTCATCGTATACAGAAATAGTATGTTTAAAATCTATTAGATGAAGGTGTGTGTAAGTTTAGGTCAGATAATTTTCATAAAAACATAATATTATATTTATTTTACTGGTTTTTTCACAAAATAAGTGAATAAAGAGAGTGTAGGGGGTGTATAAGGAAAATAATTGGAAGGATCTTGAGAGAAGGCATTACCTCTAAATCGGGTAATTCCTTTTGGTTTATGCGATAAGGCTTCCTTGATAAGTTTTCTACCCAAAGGGATGATTAAAGTTATAAGGTAGGATTTTTGGTAGGATAATTGGATAGATATTTGATGAAATTAAAAGGTTTTAGAGGTGTGAGGAATGGGTAGAGGTGGTGGTCTTTTATAGGGAAGGAAAAAGATTAATTTGGAATTTCTATAAACAAGTTAGGTGTACACATTTTATTACCTAAAAAAGTCATAAAAAACAAAAAACTCAATAATGGAAGGTTTATGTCCGAAATATAAACATAAAATTGTTGTTGGACAAGTTTCTAGGTCATTTGGGCACTTAATTTTAAGGTTTAGTCCCTAATTAAGATTAATTTTTCCTTAACTACTGTGATTAATTTTAATCACTTTACTAATCATTTTGGTCAAAAATTAATATGGTCCTATTTGAATCTAAATATTATACTGAATAAAATGGTGTATGTTAAATTTTTTAAATTCACTTCATAGAAGTGGAAATGTTAATATTAGTGCTAATCATGCAGATGGGATGAAATAATGGGGGTTTAATATAGGAAAAATTTCAAAAGTTTGTCATGATTTTATATTCAGTTTCAAAGTGAAATTGATTATAATGAATTTAATTATATTATTAGATGTAATTGTCATCTAATGTGACCTTAAAACATATATATAATAACATTTAACATTAATAATTAATTATACAAAAAGGTAGTTGATTCTCGCTCAAATTTACCCAAGAGATGAAGGTAAAACGGTCCTTGTAGTTTAGCTTGGGTTATCGAATCCTCAGAGACCTAAGAAGAAACCTATAGACACGTAAATTCTATGGACTGTTTTTGTCTATGAAGTGGCCAACTTGGAATGATTTTAGATGAGTTTAGAGGATATCTAACAGATTTAACTGAATTCAATTTAAAAGAATGAGTTGATCCTAGGTTATCGCTCGAGGTGGATTGGACGTATTTCCTTTTCAATGGTTTCAATTTCTTATATTTGAGATGGGTTCATTTAAGGAGATAAAACAAAATCATGAATTACTAGTTTAATTCCTACACCCTTTAATACTAATAACCTATACACTTGAAGGATCAAAGTTTTGAGCACTTCAAGGTAAAGGTTCGTATTAGCACATGAAGTGTGTGGCCTTAAATTCAACAAGCACGATGGAGTTTAAAAATCATCAAATAAAAATATCAATTTAAGAAGTGATTATACATTAATGGGGTGATAAATAATATCCAATACATCCCCTTTCTACTCCCTTGGATCAAACCATAAGTGGGTTATCCCTCCATTGATTCTATGGTTTCAATGAAAGCGGAAAGTAGACTCATGAGGGAGGACATGGAGAAGTAAAGAAAACAACAAAAATAAAATGATCACTCCACCGTTGTGTGAATAATTTCACAAGATTTGGTGTGAATAAATTCAAACCTTGAGGAAATGGTATCAAATTGAGATGTATAACAACATAATAAGAGTAGAATAAGAACTTTTATTAATAAACTAAAGTGAATTGAATAACTTACAAGTGATAGACAAATTTGAGACAACAAAATCGCAGCATAACATTACAATTGAACCAAGCACCCAAGATTCAAAACTCCTTAACCACCACTGCCTTAAATAGGCATTTTGGGAGCCTTGGGTCGAGCCTCCAACAGTACAAAGGATCCCACTTGAGTATGGTAGGCCTAGGGTGGTGGAAAGTAAGAGAGAGGAGACTTTTCCACCCTTGACCCGAGGTGGCAGCCAGCTTGCTTCCACCAAACAGACGTGCTTGTAAGTCCTTCTATATGGCCGAATCCGAGTGGTACATAGAATAATAAAATGGATCCCCGGATGTCTTCTAACCTCCTGTAAAAGTTGGGTCCATTTGGAGTTGTGGATTCCGAGATATGATCATATTAGTAGGCTGTTTTTCTGGGCCGCAGAATCTGGCCCAGAATTTTATCTCTAACTTGGGACGCCTAAATGGACACCATGGATGCCGAATTAGCATTGGATACTGAATAGTGATTTGTTACTATATATGTCTTCTAGCATCTCACGAAATATGGGGTTAATTGGGACTTTATTTTGGGCCCCACAGTCTCATCAGTGAGATGGTATCCAATCTGCCTTCTCCAGAATTGCTTCCTTTCATTGCCAAATATCTCCATCATCCTCCATGAATTATCCATTGATCCCTGAATAAAACATGTTCATATTTAAGTGTATATCAATTTAAAAAAATATCAAATTAAAATATGTATAATTATATTCCTTAAAATCAGATGAATCATTGGGTACTTTAAATGATGTTAAAAAATGTACCACATAATAGTGCATTTTAAGAAGGTATTACAATCATAATGTGAAATGATGTTCAAAGTGTAAAATGAACTAAAATGGTGTTTATGAATAATAAAGAACATGAATATTATATATATTACCAATGAATATTAGCCTCATTTAGTGGCTAATCACACCCCCCAACTTGAGTTTTTCTAGTCCCGAGCAAAATATATCTCAACAATATGAAATTCAAATTCCCTTTTCCAAAAAAACATTTTAATACACAATGATCACCAAAAAACCTTATACCAAACAATCATGAAACCCATCAAAATATTTTAATACAAGATAGTTTCATAATCAAATCCCAATCCGAATCCCATTCCTTTGTTCAAATTCATTGCCATATTTCATTCAATATCAATTAAGTATGAGGATGTGTTGTGCATCACAATAGACATGGGGGTTCATCTTTATTCAAGGGGAAATTACGAAAGTGCTAGGTGGAATCACATTTCAATATTAAGACGAGTATTAATTTTTTTTGTATAATTTTTTTTGTTTTTTTTGTTTTTTTTGGTTTTGCAATTTTTCCATGGTAATTGAAGTTGCACTCAAAAGAGTCAACCCCTTGTAGCAAGACTTTGCCTATGACTCCCAAGCTCAAAAACCTTAGGGCACCAAGTGAAGCCCACATACTCAGGAATCATATCGAGTTAACTCAGTCAAAAACAAATTCAAATTACCAAAAATAGAGTTAAAATTACTAACTCTGGGCTAGACAACTATGGAGTCACGATCCCCAAGTGCCGAAAGCCACACATTAGGTCATTTCATTTCTCTACGCACATTTTTTTTAATAATTTTTTTGAATAGTCATATTAAACTAAAATGATCACCAAAACTATGCTATATATTTAGGGGACCCCATGAACTCAAACTAATACCCCATTATCCAAAGGACGTGCATTGTGATCTTTTTTTTTTGGATGAAAATATAAATGATGAAATATCACATTAGACAACCACACTTTCCAAAATCTATGCTCATGAAATTATACAAGGATTAAAATCAGAATTAGGGTATGCTAAATTATTTGATATTCAGTTTCAAAGTGTGAAATGTGTATTACCATGTTCAAAGTTAAATGATTTTTTCCTTCCATTTTCACAATTTTTTTTTTCAAATCATTTATCATTTTTTTGACACAAAAGCAATTTTTATTTTATCTCCACCCCAACTTAAAATAACACTATCCCTAGTGTTTAAAGAAAAGAAAATTTAGAAGGGGGTAGAGGTAGAGAATGAAAGTTCAAAAAGGAAATTGAAAAGGAGGGTCATGGAATGAAGTCACCTGGTGGTTGAAGTTGAAATTCTTGTTGCTTCCTTTCAATCCTTTGATATCCATGTCACTTGCAGAGTTCCCTAGTAGAAAAAGGAAAGACAAAAAAAAAACAAAACAAAAAAACAATATATATATATATATATATATATATATATTTATATAATAAATGAAGTAAAATATAAGTATATATATAAAAATTATAGAATAAGGAAGCACAAGAAGCCGTAGGTCAGTGGTAAGTGCACGCCCCTGTCTCCTTTCAGTCCCAGGTTCAAATCCCCACTGCTTTGCCGGTTTTGACGGGGTTTTCCCCACGACCTACGATGTGGAATTTTTTTATTATTATATTTTTATTAATTTTTTTTTATTTTTATTTTTTTAACGTACAAACACATAAAAATAAAGTAAATTAAACTGATGATACATTGTATTCTTTTTAAATTTCTGGGTAAGATATTACTCAAGGATCACACCATGTGACACAGATGAATATGGCGCTCCCCTTTCATACCCATCCATACTCATTATAGAAGAACAGGTCAACAATTTATTTTTTTTATTTCGAAATATCAAAATGTCTCATTAACCCTATTTAAAATATAAAGTTGATTAAAACAACGAAATTATTGGAAACTTGAAAACCATGGGTTTCCTCCCATTCAACGCTTTTTTTAATGTCGTTAGCCCGACATAGACCCTAAATCTATTAATTTTTTCCTGGTTCATAGGATGGCTCAGTTAACTCAACCTCTATTTCCTGTTTATTGAATGATTCAATGAATGGTTTTAAACTTTGACCATTGACATTGAAAATGTAACCACTTGTGGGATCTTGAATCTCTATTTCCCCATGGGGGTACACATGATGCACTATGAAAGGTCCTGGCCATCTAGACCTTAACTTTCCTGGGTGTAAATGAAGTTTTGAACTATACAAGAGCACAAGTTTTCCTGGTTCAAAATGTTTGACCTTGATATTCCTAGATTGGTAGGCTTGAACTCTAGCTTTATTGATCCTTGAATTTTCATAAGCCTCCATACTTAGTTCCTCTAGTTCATTAATATCTAATTTCCTTTTTTGTTTCGGCCAATGAGAGATCATAATCCATTTTCTTAATTGCCCAAAAGGCCTTATGTTCAATCTCCACTGGTAAATGGAATTCTTTACCATAAACCAACCTATATGGGGAAATTCCTAAAATGGTTTTATATGCGGTTCTATAGGCCCAAAGAGCATCTAAGAGTTTCTCATACCAATCTTTCCTAGAGGGGTTGATAGTTTTTTCAAGAATTTGCTTAATCTCCCTATTCGCTAACTCAGCTTGACCATTGGTTTAAGGATGGTATGTAGTAGACACTTTATGAGAAATACCATACTTAGACATGAGTGAAGAGAATGGGTGGTTGCAGAAATGGGTTCCTCGATCACTGATTATAGCCCTAGGAATTCCAAATCGAGAAAATATGTTCTCTTTCAGAAATTGAATCACAACTTGATGATCATTGGACTTAGTGGGAATGGCATCAATCCCATTTTGAGACATAATCAATAGCTAAGAGTATATAGAGGTATCCCCAAGAGTTTGGGAAGGGACCCATGAAATCAATTCCCCAACAGTAAAATATTTCAACCACTAAGATGGGAGTGAGTGGCATTTGATTCCTTTTTGTGATGGACCCTACTTTTTGACACCTAAGACAACATTTAAAAAATGTGTAGGAGTCCCTTGAGAGGGTGGGCCAGAAGAGACCACATTGAAGAATCTTAGCAGATGTTTTCTTAGAGGAAAATTGACCTCCACATGCCTCACTATGACAGAATTTAAGGATGGACTCTTGTTCAGATTCTGGAACACACCTCCTAATGACTTTTTCAGGGCATAACTTATAGAGGTATGGATCATCAAACACATAGTGTCTAACATCAGAAAGGAATTTCCTTCGATCTTGAGTCCCTAAGAATTTTGGAATGACTCCTGTAACTAAGAAATTGGCTATGTCGGCATACCAAGGGAAGTCACTCACAGAGTATAGGTGTTCATCAGGGAATGAATCAGACACATAAAGGTGGTTTGAGTTGTCTTTGAATTCCATCCTAGAGAGGTGATTAGCTACAACATTTTCAATTCCCTTTTTATCCTTGATTGTGAGATCAAATTCTTGTAAGAGAAGGACCCACCTAATCAGTCTAGCCTTGGCATCTTGTTTTTGGAAGAGGTATTTTAGTGTAGAATGGTCCGTGAACACAGTGATGGGGGATCCTAAGAGGTAGGACCTAAACTTATCTAAAGAAAACACAATAGCAAGTAACTATTTTTTAGTAGTGGTGTAGTTTATTTGGGCATCATTTAAGGATTTTCTTGCATAAGAAATGACATAAGGAGTTTTATCACAACATTTTTCTAACACAACTCCAACAGAAAAGTCATTGGCATCACACATAAGTTCAAAAGGAAGGTTCCAATTTAGAGATTTCATAATGGGAGGAGAGGTGAGAGAGGATTTGAGGGTTGAGAATGAACCCTCACAGATTTCTGTCCAAATAAATGGAGCATCCTTTACTAGGAGAGCACAAAGGGGACGAGATATTGAACTAAAGTCCTTGATGAATCTTCTATAGAAACCAGAATGTCCTAAGAAAGACCTCACTTCCTTGACAGTTTTGAGTGATGGAAGGTGACGAATGATGTCAACCTTTGCTTTATCAACTTCAATCCCCCTACTCGAGACCAGATGGCCTAGAACAAGTCCCTCTTTAACCATGAAATGACATTTTTCCCAGTTTAGGACCAGATTCTTTTCTTCACATCTTGACAAGACTCTCTTTACATTCCTCAGACATCCCTCAAATGTATCCCCAAACACAGAGAAGTCATCCATGAGGACCTCTAGAAAATCCCCTACCATGTCTAAGAAGATTCCCATCATGCACCGCTAGAAGGTTCCAGGGGCATTGCATAACCTGAAGGGAATGCTTTTGAAGGTAAAGGTACCAAAAGGACATGTGAATGTAGTCTTCCCTTGATCCTCCAGGGAGACCTCAATTTTATTGTACCCCGAGTACCCATCTAAGAAATATTAGAAGGCATGACTTGCCACTCTCTCAAGGACTTGGTCAATGAATGGTAAGGGTAAATGGTCCTTCTTGGTGAATGAGTTTAGTTTCCTATAGTCAATGCAGACCCTCCATCCACTACTCACCATTGTTGGAAGAATCTCTCCATCCTCATTGGTTATCACTATGATTCCAGCCTTTTTTGGAACCACTTGGATTGGGATCACCCATTCACTCTCAACTATGGGATATATGATACCATCTTTTAACAATTTCAGAAGTTCTTTTCTTACTACCTCTATGAGATTAGGATTGAGTCGTCTTTGAGGTTGACGACATGGCTTTGAATCAGATTCCAGAACAATCCTATGAGTCCCGATAAGTGGGCTAATCCCAGGAATATCAGAAAGGGTCCAACCAATGGCTTTCTTATGCTTACTAAGGACATCTTGAAGAATCTTCTCATTATTGGATTCAAGAGAAGAAGAAATGAAAATAGGATGTGTTTGATTGTCCCCTAGGAAGGCATACTTTAGTGTAACAGGAAGTTCCTTCAATTCAAGATCAGGTTGGTTCAGAATTTTAGCAGAATATTGGGACATTGGATCAAGATCAATTTTATTTCCTAAAGTTTTAGATAGGATTGATTCCCCACATGTAGAAGTTTCAGCTATTAGATTGTCCTGATCAGATTTAGGGAAGGATGTTGGAGTGGTCTCCATGAAAGTGGTTTCCTGGAAGGTTTCATTGATTGTTGGACCTAAGACTTCATCATAAGAGCTATTTGAAAATGATTCAAGCCAAGGAGATAAACTTCCTTCATGTGAACAAAGGAAATCAATCTCATCCTGACTTAAACATTCATCAAATATTCCTTGATGTTCCATGGATTCATTATCAATGCTTCCTATCATGTTTACTTCATGAATATCCCCGTCATCCCCTATTTGTGAGCTTGCATTATAGATGTTCAAGTCTAGACTCATGTTCCCAAAGGTGATGGTCATGTTCCCATTTCGAACTCAGATAACAGAGTTGATTGTTGCAAAGAAAGGACAACCAAGGAAGATTGGGGCTTGTTCCTTATTTCCTAAGTTTGGATGGTTGTAAAGGACAATGAAATCAGTAGGGTAGATGAAGTTTTCAACCTTTACCATAACGTCCTTCCAAATCCCCTTTGGAACCCTAATGCTACGATCAGCAAGCTAAAGTGTGATAGATGTAGGTTGAATCTCTTCTAGGACTAACTGGCAGTACACAACATATGGGATGATATTGACACTAGCACCTAGGTCACACAAGGCCTTGACAAATTTGCTCTCTCCTAGTTCAACATTGATGTAAGGGAAACCCGGGTCTTTCAACTTAGGAGGAATGGTCCCTTGAATGGTGGTACTCACATTAGCAGCCAAAAGGACTTTATTTTTATGTGAAAATTTTATTTTAAAAGTGCATAAGTCTTTAATGTACTTTGAGTAGGCAGGTATGGTTTGGATGGCATCGAGAAGGGGAATGTTCAACTTGACTTGTGAGAAGATTTCCCTCAATGTTTCACTCAGTTCAGGCTTGGGTTTCCCCCTCATGTGTTGATGAAATGGTGCAGGTTGTGGGGTTGTTTGTTGAAGAGTTGTTTCTTTCACATTGTTATCAGTTTCCTCAGTTTGATCTTGTGGTTCATTTGAATTTTCATCCAAGTTTGAATCTTCAGGTGGGTTCTGAATTAGTTGTTCAGGTTTCTCAATTGATTTACTACTTCTTAAAATAGTCACAGCCTTTAGTTGTTCATGAGTTATTTGAGCACAACCTGACTCTTCCCTTGAAGTTGAGGATGGAACTGCCTGAGTAGGCATGGGTGCCTTTCCAGTTTTGATGGTTTGAAGTTCTTGTTTTAGGGAAGAGACTTCTGAGTTCATCCTCTCCATTTTTTTGCACAGTTGTTCTAGTAGGCTTTGTGGAACAGTTTAGGTGGGTGCTTGAGTAGGTTGGTTTATCCCAGGGGGATATTTTGGAGGTGGGATGGTTTGTTGAAAATGGACCGGTGGCTTTTTGTATTGGATAGGTTGGGTTTGGAACTGGTTATAGGTTTGGTAGTTCTGATGGGGGTAAGGATTTTGTCCCTGTGGTTGGCTAGGTTGTTGGTTATCTTTCCAGCGAAAGCCTGGGTGGTCGTTATACCTAGGATTGAAGTTGTTTTGGTATTGAGGCTTTTGAAAGTTCAAGGAATTTACTTCCTCTGGGGGTCCTCCTAAAAAAACATCCTTTATGGATGGAATGGTTGGGCAGTTGTCTGTCTTATGGTCATATTTGTCACAAATTGTGCAAACAGGTCAACGGTTTGGATTTCCTGGACTTTCCTAAGGTCTATCTCTTCAACCTTCCTAGAGAGTGCTATGAGTTTAGCCCTAAGGAATTTCTCTTCTCTAAGTGTATGAATTCCAGTAGTTCTTTGTGGCTTTTCAGAATAAGGTGAAGTTCCCCATGTTTGGTTTTGTTCAGAAAGGCTTTCTAGATACTCGTAAGCAACATTTGGGGCTTTTTTTTTAAAGGTTCCATTACACACCATGTCAATGAATTGTTTGTTCCCTGGACCAAACCCTTCATAGAAAATTCTCACTTGTTCCGGAATAGAAAAACCATGGTGTGGAACCATGTTTAGAGTGTCTTTGAACCTCTCCCATGTTTCATAGAATGACTCTCCCTCTTTTTCAAAAAATTTTTGGATGCTCTTTTTAAGTGCAATTGTTTTGTGGTGGGGAAAGTATTTTTTGTAGAATTCTCTTTGTAGTTGGTCCCAAGAGTTTATGGATGATGGTCTCAAATTTTTTAGCCAATTTTTAGCTCGATCCTTTAAAGAAAAAGGAAATAACCTCATCTTACCTGATTCTAGTTGATGTGGGGGACACATGGTTTCTACAATGTCATTGAACTCCTTAATGTGAAGGTAGGGCATCTCGAACTCCATTCCATGGAATATGGGAAGATGGTTTAGGACATGAGGTTTAAATATATAGTTGGAATCTCCTAGGGAATTGTGTCTAATTAATGAGGGGGAATTGGTCCAAGAAGGTGTGAGGTAGTCATTCATTGTCTGATCGACCGCATTCCCCAAGTTTGGGGCTTCCTCATTTGGGTTTCCATTTTGGTTCCCACCCGGGTTTATGAGTTGGTTTCTTTGAAGACCTTCCATTGAAATGGGCTCAATTTTTGACTCAGGGGTGTTAGGAAGATTAGGATATAATGTAAGTAGTTCCCTTTGTGTACTTGACTCCCCAACCCCAAGACTATCCACCCTAACTAGACGGTTTGATTGATCGCAGGTGTAGGCGGACATGCGCCAAAAGAAAAAAAAACGAGAAAGGGACAAGATAAGAGAATTTGGATGAGAAAAGAATAAACGGGGGAGAATAGAATGGGTGTTTAGATTACTTACTTGGGTCCCCGTAAATGGTGCCAAAATTTGATTCTCGCTCAAATTTACCTAAGAGATGAAGGTAAAATGGTCCTTGTAGTTTAGCTTGGGTTATCGAATCCTCAGAGACCTAAGAAGAAACCTATAGACACGTACATTCTATGGACTGTTTTCGGCTATGAAGTTGCCAACTTGAATTTATTTTAGATGAGTTTATAGGATATTTAACAGATTTAACTGAATTCAATTTAAAAGAATGATTTGATCCTAGGTTATTGCTCGAGGTGGATTGGACGTATTTCCTTTTCAATGGTTTCAATTTCTTATATTTGAGATGAGTTCATTTAAGGAGATAAAACAACATCATCACTTACTGGTTTAATTCCTACACCCTTTAATACTAATCAAATATACACTTGAAGGATCAAAGTTTTGATCACTTCAAGGTAAAGGTTCGTATTAGCACATGAAGTGTGTGGCCTTAAATTCAACAAGGACGATGGAGTTTAAAAATCATCAAATAAAAATCTAAATTTAAGAAGTGATTATACATTAATGGGGTAATAAATAACATCCAATACAACCCCTTGATACTACCTTGGATCAAACCATAAGTGGGTTATCCCTCCATTGATTCTGTGGTTTCAATGGAAGCGGAAAGTAGACTCATGAGGGAGGACATGGAGAAGTAAAGAAAGCAACAAAAATAAAATGATCACTCCACCATTGTGTGAATAATTTCACAAGATTTGGTGTGAATAAATTCACACCTTGAGGCAACGGTATCAAAGTGAGATGTATAAAAATAGAATAATAGGAGAAGAAGAACTTTTATTAAGAAACTAAAGTGAATTGAACAACTTACAAGTGAAAGAAAAATTTGAGACAACAAAATCACAGCATAACATTACAATTGAACCAAGCACCCAAGATTCAAAAATACTTCACCAACATTGCCTTAAATAGAAATTTTTGGAGCCTTGGGTCGAGACTCCATCATTACAAAGAATCCCACTTGAGTATGGTAGGCCTAGTGTGGTGGGAAGTAAGGGATAGGAGACTTTTCCACCCTTGAACCGAGGTGGCATCCAGTTTGCCTCCACCGAACAGAAACGCTTGTAAGTCCTTCTATATGGACGAATCAGAGTGGTCCATAGAATAATAAAATTGATCCTCAGATGTCTTATAACCTAATGTAAAATATGGGCCCATTTTGAGTGGTGTATTCTGAGATATGATAATATTAGTGGGCTGTTTTTCTGGGACGCAGAATCTGGACCAGAATTTTATCTCTAACTTGGGCCGCCTAAATAGACACCATGTAAGCCTAATTAGCATTGTATAATGAAGAGTTATTTGTTCCTATAAATGTATTCTATCATCTGAAAAAATCTGGGGTTAATTTGGCCTGTATTTTGGGCCCCACAGTCTTATCAGTGGGCTGATGTCCAATCTGTCTTCTCCATAATTGCTTCCTTTTATTGCCAAATATCTCCATCATCCTCCATGAATTTTCCATTGATCCCTGAATCAAAAATGTTCATATTTAAGTTTAGATAAATTTCAAAAAATATCAAATTAAAATATGTATAATTATATTCCTTAAAATCAGATGAATCATTGGGTACTTTAAATGATGTTAAAAAATATACCACATAATAGTGCATTTTAAGAAGGTATTACAATCATAATGTGAAATGATGTTCAAAGTGTAAAATGCACTAAAATGGTGTTTATGAATAATAAATAACATGAATATTATATATATTACCAATTAATATTAGCCTCATTTAGTGGCTAATCAGTAGTTTTTAACTAAAAAGGAGTATTTTCACTATTTATCAAAAAATGAAGTTTCTTAGAAAAATCTCAAAAATTTACCCGAGGATAATTTTAATGTTTTGAATTAATAAATTAATTTTATTTTATAAAATTATATTTCTAAATTTTTCTAAAATTACTTTCATTATTTGAAGCAGTTCATTCGAGGAAATGATGTTTTTAAACATAAAAGGACTTTACCAAAAATCATATCTTTAATTTCCAATATGTTTTATTTATATAAAAAAATTATAACCAATATTTTTAAAGTAGTTAATACTATTCGTATAACTATGTTTAATGGTTAGGTTATAATTATCTCATTTAATTAATTATATATATATAAATATGTTTCATAGAAACTCAGTGTTGCGTGCATCGTATGCCAAGTCAGTGTTCCTTGGAGCGCAAGCTAAGTTGGTATTGCATGTAGAGAAAGCCAAGTTGATATTTCATGTGAAAGGAATGATTTAATTAATATATATATATATAAATAACTATTTCTAGTGTCATGGGAAATGAAAAATATTTAAAAGACAAATTAATTCAAAAAAAAAAAAATAATTCTCAAAATATCAGGGTGTTACAATATTTGATCTCATGGGTTATTCAAAGCATTAAAATATTTGTATTTATATTTAATATTTTGATTTTGGAGCTGATCAATAGTTTATTATGTTTAAGGATACTAAATATAGTGAAGATATTGATCTCTTTGAATGGTTGACGACTTTAAGAATATTTTATTCGAGAAATATTTTCCTAAGGATTTTAGACTCAGGATGGAAAAGAAGTTATTAGAATTTAGACAAAAGGAAAAAAATATTAAATAGATTCATATAATAAAAATTTCACCCATTTGTAAAGTTAAATAAATTTTTTTATTTTGGATCATGATAGTAAAATTAATCAGTTTTACTCAGGATTGAAGCCCTTATATCAAAGGGCATTAGCTTCCTGTGAGTTTAAGAGTTATGAGAATCTTGTTAAATGCGTATAGAGGGTAGAAATGGAGTTTTATATGGATCATGAATTCAATAATAACATTCATAATAAATGTTCTGGATGGATGGTAATTGGGAATAATTTATCAAATAATTATTTTGGTAAGAAAAACGGGTTCCCATCTAGTGATAAGTGTTGTAAAAAATCACCCTAGGGAATTTCTTATGGAATCTGAGAAGTGCTTCTAATGTGGAATTTTTGGAAATATATCATGTGACTAAAAAGTAAATTATCATATAAATATTGAAAATTCAATGGTAAGATTCACTAATAGTAATGAGTTGGTACGTTATGATAATGTGGTCCCATAGTTAGTAAATCATGATAGAAATCATCAAGATCTAAAGAAAAAGCGTGGAAAAATAATTTACTACTACTATGGATGATGTTGGGCCAAAATATGAAGTGGTGATAGGTATGCTAATTATTTATTTGAATTATGAAAATACCCTTTTTGACTATGGATCTTTGTATTATTTTATTTTTGAGAAATTTATATGTAAACTCAGAATATCACCTCATGAAATCATAATTGAACTTTTAGGGAAAACTATGGGTGGAAATATTAAAGTAACCAATATTTATAAGAATATTATTTTTGTTACCAGTGGAATTATCTTCCATAAAAATATTATTGAACTATCCATGGTAGAGTTTGATATTATTTTGGGTATGGATTGGATTTCAGTTTACCATTCTATAATAGATTACAAATCCAAGAACGTATTGTTCAATGATTTAATAACTTTTATAACATATAAAAAAGATGATGAATTAATTAGAAATGGAATTAAAGTTACTTATCCAATGTTGTTGAAATGAAAGAAACTATTAAGATTAGTGAAGTCCCAATAATGAATGAATATATGGATGTTTTCATATTAATTTACCTATTGTTTTTCCTGATCAATAGGTTGAATTTACAATTAAATTAGTATACAAAGATAAACCTATTTCAAAACCCCCTTATCTAATTCATCAAGTGAAGATTTCAGAATTGAAAATGAAATTGTAGGAGTTTCTAGATAAAGGTCTCATTAATCCTAGTACTTTAACATGGGATGCACCTATCTTATTTTTTAAAAATAAATATGGTTAAATTAAACTTTTCATTTATTATAGAGCCTAGAATAAAATCCCTATTAAGAACAAGTATACTTTGACTCATATCGATGATTTGTTTAATCAGAACCAATGCGAGTAGTGATTATCAAAGAACGATCATAGGTCAAGGAACCATTATTTTACGGTAAAGGAGGTAGATATTCTAAAGACTTCATTTTAGATTATATATGGATACTATGAGTTTTTAGTTATTATATTTGAGTAGTCTAATGAAATACCAGCATTTATGGACCCAATGAAAAGAGTTTTCCTTAAGTTCAGGGACAAGTTTTTGGTTAATTTTATTGATGATATATTGGTATATTTTAAAAGTAATGATAATCATGAAGGACACCTAAGGATTATTTTAAAAACCATAAAATGAAAAAATCTATTTAGAAAATTTATTAATTATGAATTTTGGTTACAATAGATTTCCTCCCTTGGTCATATTGTTTCTAAAGATGGTCTAAATCTTAACACTACTAAAAATAATATTGTTTATGAGTTTCCAAGTTCTAAAAATGTTAAAGATATATATATATTTTTTAAAAGGTTGGGGCTAAAGCCTCATTTTATTATTAAAGCAAATCAAAGACCTATTTTAATTGGGTAGAGGTAGACCCATTACATATCTCGAAGGCCCAACGGGCTTGTAGCCCATTACATAGCCCGTAGGCCCAAATTTTTGGCCCAATTCCCATTCTATGAATAGTAACCCGCCTGCTACAGTACCACACAGTATCGTCGCTGCTACAATGCTCTGCTGCCACTACAGTGCCCGCTGATCTAGAGTACCACCACTACTACAGTACTTCTACAGTACTGATACTGTGCCTGCACCCAATGGGTTTTGAACCCCCATTTTTTGTGTAGGATTATAGGGTGCTTAAATTCATTTGGATGAAGGAATGTGATGATTGTTTTTAGGAACTAAAAACAATATTGGTTAATGATATGGTTTTAGATTTTATCTCCATAAATATTGATTTTTTCATCTATAATAATTCTTCTTTGAAGGGACTTGGTTTTGTGATAATTTAGAATGATCAGGTAATTTCTTGTACATCATAACCACCAAAACCCTAGGAGTTAAATTATCATACACAAGATATTGAATTATATGTTGTGGTTTTTTTACTTTGATAATATGGAGGAATAATTTATATGGAGAAAAGTGTAAAATATATAATGATCATAAAATTTTGACATATATATTTACTCAGATAGAGTTGAACTTGAGGCAAAGGAGATGGATAGAACTAATTACGTATTTTGACTACACAATTTTTGATCATCCTTGAAAAAAAGTAGTTGATGCTTAGATTTGAAAAAATAATGCTTCATTAACCATGTTATATGTTGGACTCCTCATGTATTAATCATGTTTTAATGATCACAAATCTCACTACTATTTACAAATATCAATAATAATTAAAAATCTTATTCATGATCACAAATCTCACAAATCTTATCAATCATGTGTATTTATGTTTCAAGTTATCTTATACTATATAATGGTTAAGCTCAAGTTATTCTATGCATATTACTATTTAATTCTGAATACAGTTGTTTGTCTAAGTACAAGACACTGTGAAGCTTGACATAGTATGACAGACACTGTGAGCATGACACAGACACCGTGAAGCCTAAGTCTTAGACACAGTGACCATGAGACACCGTGACACAGTAATACTGACACCGTGATTCAAGAAACTAAGAATAGAAACCGTAAGACAGACACTCTTCCAAACACAGTTAGCAAGACATAATCATCAAGGCACCGTCAATCCATAAACTATGAGCAAGGCACCATAATCTAGAAACCATAAGTGAGACACCGTGAAGGAGACACTGTGAAGGAGACACCGTGAAGGAGACATCGTGAAGGAGACACCATGATGGAGACATCGTGAAGGAGATACTCTGAATGAGACACCGTTTTCATAACTACTGTGACACCGTTTCTTAAACTCTTTTGTCGTTTTACTATTTAACTTTTTAACGGTCATATTTGACGACTTTAATGAACTGACATAATTAATGTTTATTTGTAGACATAGTACGAGGCACGAGGCACAAAATACATGGAACCTGTTGGCTCAACCTCATGCATTCAAAGATAAAGAGAAGTGTGCACACGAGATACAATACAGCAAAGCAAGAAACTCGAGTGCTCTATACTGAACAGAAAGACAATCCTGAGCACAACTGTGAAGAACACAATGCACGATCTTAAAATAACTCTCATGCATGCAATCCAACACTACTGAAGAACACACAAATTACATTGGAATCAAGATAATATTTTCACTTGGGAAGAACACAAGCTGACCCACGACACTCTGTTTTTCAACATAAAAACCAGAGAAGGACTCAGAAGCATTTCTGTTGAATCAAAGGAGTCCAGAGTTACACTACTAATCACTAGAGCATTCTAAACTCTTTTCTACTTACTCTAAGTGATTGTTTTGTTTACTTTAGAGAAGTTTGTGTACTCTGTATATTTTTCAAACACTGACTCCTACGCTGAAATGGAGGATTTCAAAGTCCTCACACCAAACCTTTTACTCCTGTTTACCCACAGAAACTGTGGAAGAGGTCCTTGCGTGGCCTGATCATTATTTGTTTCCCCACGACAATTATGGTAGAGGTCCCTGCGTGGCCTGGACAGTCTATGAACTGTTGTTAACCCCGATCCAGGGTGTGGATCAGAGTTTATTTATATAAAATGCTTGGTGGCAGGTGATCATCAAGTGGAGTGGATTAGGTCTCATCTTGAGACTGAACCACTTGTTTTACATCTGGAGAGCATTCTTAGATTAAGTTTAAAATATACTATATATTTTAAATTCCACTGCTAATTACTTTGAAATAAAAATCTATTTTAAAGTTACTTTGATAGTTAGACTAGCAAGTGTTTGTATGTACTGTAAAGCATTAGGTTAGCTTCAAAATTTAATTGATCTTCAGATTAAATTAACTGAGAATTAATCAATCTCTTGAGAACCTAACTGACCATTTACTGTAATACAAATTCACTAAAGTTTAACTTGTTTTTATAAATTTAGGATTTTAATAGAAATATTTTTAACAGAAATTTTAATTGGAACTCAATTCACCCCCTCTTGAGTATCCACTCCGACCAACATTTGGTATCAAAGGTTGTGTTTTTTTAAAGGATTTCAAAACATTCTATTTTTCAACTATGATTTTAGTTGTATCTTAAAGATCTTAAATTTCTGTTCATTCTAAATTTTATATCTTTAAATATATTTGCTAAAATCTAACTATGGATAATAGACTATAAGGTGATTCTACCAACAATCCACCTTTATTCAATGGTACAAACTATGCCCAGCGGAAACTTAATATGAAAATTCACTTAGAGAGTACGGGGTTTGAAATATAGACTGCTATAGAGACTCAATATAAGATTCCAGAAACTGAAAGAACTACTTGGGATGAACCTACTAAAACAACTTACAATAATAACTGTAAAGTTATGAATGCCCTGTATTTTACTCTAAGAGATGAAGAGATTAATAGAATATCTGCTTTCAAAACTGATTATGAAATATGGGATACTTTGGGTATTTCTCATGAAGGAACTGTAGGTTTCGGGCGCAGCGGAAGCGCGTTCGTGGGTTTGCCCAACTTAATTTTTCATTAAACAATGTTCAATCCGAGATCCATCACGATATAAAATGCCGAATCTTCGGAATAGAATGAAGAACGAAAATAAAATATGAGTCCCGGAACCCTTGAGGAGGATCATCATATGTTGATTATAATTAATTTAATTAATGCATAAGAATTACCTCGTTGGAATTATTTCTTCATTGATGTGTCCGGTCATGATTCGGTGATCCGTCGTTGCGTCGTAGAATCCAAGTGTAGGATTCCTCTAGCGATGATCCACACGTGTGTCACGTATCTCCGGACGTCGCCGAAGAGATCTCTGGGTGCTAGCGCGGAAGAACCTTCACTTGCGATGTCCGCCTTCAACTGCCTTGATCCGGTGGAGGATCTTTCTCTCGTAACTTGAGGGCGTTCTTGGTGGAAAGGGAATTCTCTCTTGGCTTGAGAGTATTTCCAAATCCGTTGTGCACAAAAATGGCTCTACAAAAAATGTTGGGGTTGCGAGGATATTTATAATCAGGTTTTAGGTTAATAGAGTTATGACAATAAATAAATGCGTTACACGTTTTATTTATTTCATTAACTCTTATTGAAAACCCCCATGTCGAATTATTAATTCCTTGACATGCGCCCACGCTGATTATAATAAATATCATTTAATAAAACAATATTAAATCCTCAAAATCCCAATTGGAAAAACTACATGGCATGTAATAATTAATACACGGCGTGTACTTGTTTTCCATAAAACTACACAGCGTGTATATTTAATATACACGACGTGTACTTTTATTTTCCATTTTTCTCCACCACATTTATTAGACCTTGAGTAATGACTATTTATTTCTTAAATAAATGTAACTGCATTACTCGCTAATAAATATATTATTTTATCCACAGTATATTCTCTCGAATAACTAGTGTCAAAATAAATGCGATCAGAAATCCTTAAATAATTATTAAACCACAGTCGGGAATAATATTTATTTAACTTGTTAAATTAATATTTAACTGAGATACATGGACACACTTAGTGTGTGACCCTCTAGGCCTCTTTCTCAATGGCATTAGGCTGAGCCTGCATAAAGTCCAAGATTAGCGTCTAGCAACACGCCAAGGAACCCATAGAGAAAGAAGTTAACGCCGCAATGACGTGTCACCTCCTACGAACGCTTACCGTGTAATATAATCCCTTTGTCTCGATATCTCCATTCAAGCGGGTTGCATGCTAGTGCCATCAACCCATGTGCTTGATTATTCTTTCTTTGACTTCCCAGAATTGAACTTGCCCATACCTTACCATGGCCATGGATTTATTTAGGCTATATCAATTCCATCAAAGGGCCTGAGATATCTACTTCCATTATGGAACGGAAGGGACAAATCCTTTCTCGCATTATCTATTAATGCGGTATTACTCGTGACGCACCCAACGTATCCTACCTCGCTGCGAACAGTGTGTCGTCACTTTTTTCGTCAATACATCTAAGTGCGCGAGTTGTAATACCCATTAATAATAATCTTAAAGTCTAAGGATCAATACACACGTCTGTAGATAGGAACATCCAATGACACTATGAAATGTGGATATCGTACTGGCGGGTCTCGTTCTCATAATATCCTCCTGGATATTACCAAGGGCGCACACCATGAGAAGGTGCCTCAAAGTTTTATGAGTCCTCACCCCTAATGACCTGTATTATTTGTGTCCCTCAAATAATATCATCCGGACATAGAACATACATTCAAGAACAGTGTTATGGCACTTTCGGGTTCTCATCATAGCAGGGATCCGCTACGACCCTTTAATGCAACAGCTGTCCTTAGGACATTATCACATGACATGTCACGCAGAAGAACAATCAAGATGTGATAAGGATTTTATTTAATGAATAAGGTACAAAGTATTTGGTTATAGACCACCAACTCCAACAGACTCCCACTTGGACTAGAGCCAACTGCTAACAACCTTTAACCCGCTAGCTCTCACATGATATTCATTCTTCTGCTGAGATAGGCCTTTAGTCATGGGGTCCACCACGTTCTCTTCCGTGGACACTCTGCTCACTGCAACTTCACCCCTTTGATAGAAATCCCTCAAGAGGTGATACTTCCGGAGTATGTGCTTTGTCCGTTGATGTGACCTTGGTTCTTTTGCAAGAGCCACCACTGCAGTATTATCACAATACAATGTAATGGGATCTTTACTGCTAGGAACCACATCAAGCTCCTGGACAAAGTTCCGAATCCAAACGGCTTCTTTGGCTGCATCAGAAGACGCTATATACTCGGACTCCACTGTAGAATCGGCGACAACTGGCTGCTTTGAACTCTTCCAGCTCACAGCTCCTCCATTGAGACAGAAAACATATCCAGATTGCGACTTCAGATCATTATGATCTGTTTGAAAACCAGCATCATCATACCCTCTGATGACAAGCTCCTCGTCTCCTCCATACACCAGGAACATATCCTTAGTTCTTCTCAGATACATAAGGATAGTCTTAACAGCAGTCCAATGCTGTTCTCCTGGATCTTCTTGATATCTGCCTACCATGCTCAGTGCATAGGCAACATCAAGCCTGGTACATAACATGGCATACATGATGGATCTTATAGCCGAAGCGTATGGGATCTTGCTCATCCTATCTTTCTCCTGTTGTGTCTGGGGACACATTTTCTTAGAAAGATGTATGCCATGTGACACTGGAACCAATCCCCTCTTGGATTTTTCCATACTAAATCTCTTTAGTATCTGGTCAATGTATGTACCCTGACTTAGTCCAAGCAGCCTCTTGGATCTATCACGAATGATCTTGATCCCTAGAATGTAGGGTGGTTCTACTAAGTCCTTCATGGAGAAACACTTGTTCAACCAGTCCTTAACTGACTGTAAGGCTGGTACGTCATTTCCAATAATCAATATTTCATCAACATATACCACTAGGATGAAGACCGCATTACCATTAAACCGCTTATAAACACATGGCTCATATTCTTTCTTAATGAAACCAAATTCCTTTATGGCTTCATCAAATCGAATTTTCCATGACCTGGATGATTGCTTCAATCCATAAATAGATTTCTGCAACTTACAAACCCGTTTGGCTTCACCTGGTGTCACAAACCCTTCTGGTTGGGTCATATAGACATCTTCCTGAAGGTTCCCGTTAAGGAATGCTGTTTTGACATCCATCTTCCAAATCTCGTAGTCATGGTAAGCTGCTATGGAAAGTATGATTCTTATGGATTTAAACATGGCAATTGGCGAGAAGGTTTCATCATAGTCAATTCCTTGACGCTGTCTGAATCCTTTAGCCACCAGCCTTGCTTTATAGGTTCTAACTTGACCTTACTTGTCCAGATTTCTTTTGAATACCCATTTGCATCCAACAGGCTTTACATCAACTGGCTCATCGACCAGAACCCAAACTTGGTTCTGATACATGGAATCCATCTCAGAATTCATAGCTTCTTGCCATCTTGCAGGTTCTGAGCTTTCTACTGCTTCCTTGTAGGTGAGAGGTTCATCATTGTCCAACAATAACGATTCACCATCCTCAGTGACTAGGAAACCAAATCTCTCTGGTTCCCTTACCTCTCTTGAGCTCCTACGCAGTACTTGTGTTTCTGGAACCTCTTCCACGGGGACCTGTGGAACTTGTTCCTGTACCAACTCCTGTGTATCTTGAGAATCAACTTCGTCGAAGTCAATCTTGCTCCCACTATCCTTCTTGAGGATGTGCTCCCTCTCAAGAAAGACGGCTTGTCTGGCGACAATCACTTTCTTGTCTTGGGGGTTATATAGGTAATATCCTTTTGTTTCCTTGGGATATCCTATAAAGATACACTTTGTGCCCTGGGGTGCTAGTTTTTTTCCTGAGAAGGCCTTAACAAACGCCTCGCATCCCCATACACGTGTGTGCGACAAAGTGGGTTTCCTTCCATTCCATAACTCGGATGGAATTCCATTTGCCGCCTTAGTTGGTACTCGGTTTAATGTGTATGTTGCAGTTTGTAATGCATATCCCCAAAAAGGATAATGGAAGATCCGCATGACTCATCATCAACCTCACCATGTCCAACAAGGTGCGGTTCCTCCTTTCACTAACACCATTCCACTATGGTGTATAAGGAGGAGTGAGCTGAGATAGAATCCCAGACTCCCGTAGAAGATCGATAAACTCTTGGTTCAGATATTCTACACCTCGATCCGATCGAAGCTTCTTTATCTTCTTACCAAGTTGATTCTCTACTTCATTCTTGAATTCCTTAAATTTCTCTAAGGACTCTGACTTATACCTCCTTAAGTAGACATAGCCATATCTACTCAAATCATTAGTAAAAGTAATAAAGTAAGAATATCCACCTCTAGCTTATACTGGAAATGGTCCACACACATCTGTGTGTACCAATCCTAGAAGCTCTGTGACCCTTTCACCTTGTCCACCAAAAGGCATCTTGGTCATTTTTCCTTGTAAACAAGCGTGACATCTATCAAGTGGTTTTAGCTCAGTAGAGTCTAAATAGCCATATTGGCAGATCTTTGTCAAGCGCTTGTCGTTCACATGACCAAGGCGGTGATGCCATAACTGGGTGATGTATGAGTCATGTGAGTTTGTTTCGTTATCGATTGCCAACACTTGGTTTTCGTAATTTAATACATACAAACCATTATTCAAATGTGCCATACCATAACATATGTTGTTCTTATAAAAGAGACAACCCTTATTTCCAAACTTGAAAATAAATCCATCCATATACAAACAAGATACAAAAATTATGTTCTTGGTAACACTAGGCACAAAATAACAGTTTTGTACAACCAAAATCATGCCAGTTGGCAATGAGAGGCGATAGTCACCAATAGCCAACGCAGCCAGCCTTGCGCCATTGGCAGCTCGAAGATCCACCTCTCCTCTGGCGATCTTTCTAAATCTACTTGGTTCCTGCATTTGAATATAGATGTGAGCCCCACAAGCTGTATCTAATACCCAATGTGTAGAAATAGAAAGATTGCACTCGATAACGAACGCACCTTTAGCGTCCCCACACTTCTGGGTGCAGTTCCTCTTCCAGTGGCCCTGCTTGCCACATGCAAAACACACTGCTTCCCGTTCCTTGCCCTGCCTCTGGATCTTCCCCTTCTTGGAGGGACGGTGCTCGGGGGCTTCAGACCGTTTATAAGTCTTTGGCCCCTTTTCCTTGTCCTTCCTTTTCTTGTTCACCATAAGGACCGCGGGTTTGTCATGCCCCATGTCCTTATCTACCTGGCGAATCAAGGTCAGAAGCTCTGATAGACTCTTCTCGTTGCCGCTCATGTTATAGTTGAAAATGAAGCTAGAGAAGGTCTTGGGCAATGATGATAGGATGAGATCTGTATGCAACTCATCTGAGAATTTAATCCCTAAGATGTCCAAGCATTCAATGTAGCCAATAAGCTTGACCACATGAGGCCCAGCTGGAGCAGACTCTCCAAGATTCGTGGTAAACAAAGCATTGGATATCTCATACCTCTCCTGTCTCGTCTTCTCTTGGTAGAGATATTTAAGGTGAGACATCATGCTATACGCATCCATGTTTTCATGTTGCTTCAAGAGCTCATTAGACATGGACGATAGCATGAAACACTGGACATCTGTGGCATCATCCATGTGTGTCATGTAGAGAGATAATTCCTCATCACTAGCCTCTTTCCCAGGCACAACTGTAATAGGCTCTTCCAGCACATATAATTTCCTTTCGTGGTGAAGGACGACGCGTAAACGCCTCTGCCACTCTTGGAAATTGGTGCCGGTGAGAAGGTTTTATTTTTCGAGTATGGTGTGAAATGATATGTTTGAAGTCATTTTCTTGCCGTTTATACAATTTAAGATGAGAAAAGGTTTAGTAATTTATTATAAAAAATTGAGACAAATAAATAAATTAATACTTATTAGTCTCCCACTATTTTATCGAAATCCAATAGCCCTCACCATTGACTTAGGAATATTCTATTGCGTAAATATTCTAGTGGAAAAGATCCATATTGCCCTTCGCATTACCCCAACTAGGGTTGGTCAAGCAACTTGAAGGGTTTTAGGTAGGCATTCCAAATGCCAACTGCATTAACTCGCAGTTCCTTGATCTGATGAGTGGACTCCCCAATCCTGAAATCCTTTTGGATTTCCTCAACCTTTGCCTCTTGGTCACACCAAGTCCTGCTGTGGCAGTCAACCCTTGATGCGAACCAAGTCAAGTCAACCCAAAACCTTGAATTAGAATTCCCCGATAATTGAAAGCACCCCAAATAGGGTTGGTCAAGCACTTTGAACTATGGTTCGATTCTAACCAAGATTATGGAAGTCTATGACGACTTAATATTTATTTTGAGGGATTTTATCCTTATACGTAAATTGCCATTTTATTATCTTTGATTACATGCTTGTTAATATTAAGTGGGATATACTTAAGTGATTAACCATGTCTAAGATAATATTTACGTATAAGCCAATTTTATTTTAGTTCCATATTGCATGCTCGTTTAATTCATTAATTGTGTGATCGTGACAACACACCCACAATAAATAAACCATGCAACCGACAGAAATAAAATAAATGGTATGATCATGAGCTTTTCTATTGGTTAGTTTATCTAGCGGTTGATAAACTAACCCAAGACCTAGGGGAGAAACACCTTGAACCTTTCAGGTTCGTGTTTACAGCTTTCCACCTGTCTACCTTTGTATCTCCTTGGATTGGTTTCATCTTGGATCCTGACTTGAGCCGCCTCCACTAGCTTGGGAGCTCCATCAATTACATATGCATTTATCTCACACGCAGGTGAGGGGAAAAAGGGGTTTTTACATAAAAGAATCCTTGGGCGCGCAGGCCCTACATATTAATGAGGAGATGGATCGTAGGCCAACAAATTTAATTTAAATAAATAAATTAAAAGAAACCATTCACATACAAAGGTCTTGGTCTAGCTCATGATCATCCATAAATGCAACGATATTTACGCATAAATAAAACTAGCATTCAATTCTTTAATCGTTCTTGTTTAAGATAAATCACGCTCGAATCAATTAAATATATTTAATTAATCAATCCTTTTATCTTAAATCCCTTTTCTGAATTTCCTTGAGATTCTCATCCATCATAATTTTAAACAAATAAATTCATTTAAAATTATCCTTGTACACAACTTGTACCTTGGAGGCAACCCGGCGAATTCCCATTTATTACGCAGATGTTAAATTAAACACATATATATAAAACACCTATCACGTGTTGTGCCTCAGCTTTACGCCTACACCATGGTACACGTCTCAAGGGTTTGTATAATATAATAATAAATTTTAATAAATCTGCGTAATTTGGGTGAGTACACGGCGTGTAGTTCCGACTACACGGCGTGTACTTTTTTCTTCACCATCCATCCGAAGTACACGCCCGAGGATAGGGCGTGTTAATGTACTTCAGAAATTTTCGGAGTACACGGCGTGTACAGTGGGACACACGCCGTGTAGTTTCCGCGTTACACGGTTTCCAGCCGGGCAGGCTATGTACGGAGTACACGACCTAACCCTAACCCGAAGGGACTATACGCCGTGTTCATTGGACCACACGGCATTTATTCCGGAAACCATGTGCCACCTGTTTCTGGTCAACACACGGTGTCTCAAATTCTTAGAAAGAATCCAATACACGGCCTGATTTGGCGGATCAGTCAATGCATTGAACCTAGACTACACGGTGTGTACTTCCGAATACACGCCGTGTATTCTGGTGTTATATGGACAGAAACATTTGGCTCCTCCGGATGAGTTCCTCTATTTTATTTTAATCAAAATTAAAATAAAAATCTGTTTCTATGAGGTGAACGAGAAACGAGAGAGGAGGAACAGATCTCGATATTCAGATTTCCAGAACGATTAAACATGAATTGAAATAACTAAATTATTAAATGCGTAAATCACCAAAAAAAAACTAAATAATTATAACCAACGATATGACCCCTCTGATACCACTTGAAGGTTCCGGGCGCAGCGGAAGCGCGTTGGTGGGTTTGCCCAACTTAATTTTTTCGTTAAACAATGTTCAATCCGAGATCCGTCACGATATAAAACACCGAATCTTCGGAATAGAATGAAGAACGAAAATAAAAGATGAGACCCGGAACCCTTGAGGAGGATCATCATATGTTGATTATAATTAATTTAATTAATGCATAAGAATTACCTCGTTGGAATTCTTTCTTCATTGATGTGTCTGGTCACGATTCGGTGATCCGTCGTTGCGTCGTAGAATCCAAGTGTAGGATTCCTCTAGAGGTGATCCACACATGTGTCACGTATCTCCGGACGTCACTGAAGAGATCTCCGGGTGCTAGTGCGGAAGAACCTTCGCTTGCGATGTCCGCCTTAGACCGCCTTGATCCGGTGGAGGATCTTGCTCTCGTAACTTGAGGGAGTTCTTGGTGGAAAGGGAATTCTCTCTTGGCTTGAGAGTATTTCCAAATCCGTTGTGCACAACAATGGCTCTACAAAAAATGTTGGGGTTGCGAGGATATTTATAATCAGGTTTGAGGTTAATAGAGTTATGACAATAAATAAACGCGTTACGCGTTTTATTTATTTCATTAACTCTTATTGAAAACCCCCATATCTAATTATTAATTCCTTGACATGCGCCCACGCTGATTATAATAAATATCATTTAATAAAACAATATTAAATCCTCAAAATCCCAATTGGAAAAACTACACGGCGTGTAATAATTAATACACAGCGTGTACTTGTTTTCCATAAAACTACATAGCGTGTATTTTTAATATACACGGCGTGTACTTTTATTTTCCATTTTTCTCCACCACATTTATTAGACCTTGAGTAATGACTATTTATTTCTTAAATAAATGTAACTGCATTACTCGCTAATAAATATATTATTTTATCCACAATATATTCTCTTGAATAACTAGTGTCAAAATAAATGCGATCAGACATCCTTAAATAATTATTAAACCATATTCGGGAATAATATTTATTTAACTTGTTAAATTAATATTTAACTAAGATACATGGACACACTTAGTGTGTGACCCTCTAGGCCTATTTCTCAATGGAATTAGGCTGAGCCTGCCTAAAGTCCAAGATTAGCGTCTAGCAACACGCCAAGGCACCCATAGAGAAAGAATTTAACGCCGCAATGACGTGTCACCTCCTACGAATGCTTACCGTGTAATATAATCCCTTTGTCTCGATATCTCCAATCAAGCAGGTTTCATGCTAGTGCCATCAACCCATGTACTTGATTATTCTTTCTTTGACTTCCCGGAATTGAACTTTCCCATACCTTACCATGTCCATGGATTTATTTAGGCTATATCAATTCCATCAAAGGGCCTGAGATATCTACTTCCGTTATGGAACGGAAGGGACAAATCCTTTCTCGCATTATCTATTAATGCGGTATTACTCGTGACGCACCCAACGTATCCTACCTCGCTGCGAACAATGTGTCGTCACAGTTTTCTTCAATACATCTAAGTGCGCGAGTTGTAATACCCATTAATAATAATCTTAAAGTCTAAGGATCAATACACACGTCCATAGATAGGAACATCCAATGACACTATGAAATGTGGATTTCCTACTGGCGGGTCTCGTTCTCATAATATCCTCCTAGATATTACCAAGGGCGTACACCATGAGAAGGTGCCTCAAAGTTTTATGATTCCTCACCCCTAATGACCTGTATTATTTGTGTCCCTCAAATAATATCATCCGGCCATAGAACATACATTCAAGAACAGTGTTATGGCACTTTCAGGTTCTCATCATAGTAGGGATTCGCTACGACCCTTTAATGCAACAACTGTCCTTAGGACATTATCACATGACATGTCACGCAGAAGAACAATCAAGATGTGATAAGGCTTTTATTTAATGAATAAGGTACAAAGTAGTTGGGATGAACCTACTAAAACAACTTACAATAATAACTGTAAAGTTATGAATGCCCTGTATTGTACTCTAAGAGATGAAGAGTTTAATAGAATATTTGCTTTCAAAACTGATTATGAAATATGGGATACTTTGGGTATTTCTCATGAAGGAACAACCAATGTTAAAGAAATGAGATTGAACACTTATACTATTAAATATGATAATTTTAAAATGAATACTGATGAAACTATTTATGATATGTATCTCAGGTTCAATGAGATTTTCAACACTATGAGCTCCCTTGAAAAGGCTATTCCAGCAAAGGAACAAATTATGAGAATATTGAGATGTCTTCCAGACTAATGGAGAGGCACATCTGTTTCAATAAGAGAGTCATGTGACATTGGTGCTCTGCCTGTCAAAGAGCTAATTGGTAAGCTTATGATGTATGAGGAAAAACTCAAGGTGAATAAGGAAGAAGATGATGAACCTAAAAGGAAGTCAATGGAATTTAAGTCTACTGCCTCAAGGAGCAAGGAAAAAAAGAAAATTCATATACCTACTGAAAGATCAACAAGTAAAAGTTCAGATTCTGATAGTGATGCTAAGATGGATCAAATAGCCAGAAGATTTAAGAAATTCTATAGGAAGAATAAATTCTTCAGAAAATCAAACTACAAAGGTAAATATGACAACAAAGGTCATTGGAAAAAAGGATTGGAAGAAAGCTGATAAGAGTGATGAAGTTATCTTCTATGAATGCAAGAGAAAAGGTCACATTAAAGCTGACTGTCCAAAATTGAAGTTCAAGAAGAAACATGACTATAAGGATAGAAAGTATAAGAAAGCAGTGAAAGCAACTTGGAGTGCTTCAGAAGACACTTCAAGTGATTCTGATTCTGCTAAGGATGAAGATTCTCAGAAATCTAACATGTGTTTTATGACAAACACATCTGATGTAACATTGGACCCTCCTGCTTTAAATTCATACTATTCTGGAGTTGATTCTGATTCTAATTCTGAATATGAAAACGTGTCTAGTGAAGAATTATTTGAATATTTTAATATACTAGAAGAGACCTGTAATGAACTTAAGGACAAGTACAAATCCTTAAAAAACAACATGCTTTATCTAGCACTGTTAAATCTGCCCTTGATATTGAAAAGGAAAATAATGCTCAACTTTTAAAAGAAAATACTGAACTGAAAATGTCTAATGAGAAACTAAGAAAGGACTTAGAAAAGTTCAAAAATGGAAATAAAACTCTAACTCAAATTCTAGGTAAACAAGTGGAACCAAAGTATACTACTGGTTTGGGATACCAACCTGGACAGAGAAAATTCACCAAAAATAGATTTATTCCTAAATCTGGACAAAATTATGCTAGTTCCAGTTCTGAAAATTCATATACCTCAACTAGTTATTCACATTGTTATAGATCAAACAAAGTTTATATTTCAAAATCATTTGATTCTGTAAATTATATGAGACCCATAAGACAAATTCGGGTACCTAAAGCTTTACTTGCTAACCTGTCTGGACCCAAGAAAATCTGGGTACCAAAATCATTCTCTGTTTAAACCTATTTTGTAGGAGACCTGCTTAAAGAGTTCCTATAGGAAAACATGGTACTTGGACAACGGATGTTCAAGGAACATGTCTGGATATTACTCATGCTTTAAAAGATTAATAAAGGTTGATGGAGGCTATGTCACCTTTGGTGATAATTCTAAAGTAAATATCATCAGCCTAGGCCAAATTGGTAACACTAACTCAGTTTTAATTTCTAAAGTTTTATTTGTTGATGGATTGAAATACAACTTTTTAAGTATTTCTCAGTTATGTGATGATGGATTTAATGTTAAATTTAAAAATGATTCTTGTAATGTTTTTAATTCCAAAAATGTTTTAGTATTTTCTGCATTGAGAAATGAAAATGTTTATGCTATTGATTTTAATTCTTTAGCTAAACAAAATTTTGCTTGTTTAAATGATTTTTATAAAGAATCTTGGCTGCGGCACAGAAGATTAGGACACTGAAACATTCATTCACTTAGGAAATTGACTAGTAAGAACTTAATTAGAGACCTACCCAAACTTGAATTCTCATCAGACAAAGTTTGTAATCCCTATAAAAAGGGAAAGCAACATAAAGTTTCTTTTAAATCAAAGAAAGAAGTTTCAACTTCTCAACCTATCGAGTTGGTTCACATGGATTTGTTTGGACCTTCTAGAGTTTCTAGTTTAAATGGGAAGCACCATGTCTATGTCTTAGTAGATGAATTTTCTAGATATACTTGGGTATACTTCTTATCTCACAAAAGTGAAGCCTTTTATTACTTTATTAAATACTCTAAGTCTCTAGAGAACCTTAGTGGACTTAAGATTAAGACCCTGAGAAGTGATCATGGATGTCAGTTCAAAAATCATGAGTTTGAGTCTTATTGCTCATAAAATGGCTATAGTCACAACTTTTCTTCCCCTAGAACACCTCAACAGAATGGTGTAATAGAAAGAAGAAATAGAACCCTTCAAGAAATTGCAAGAACAATGCTTAATGAGTATGGCCTGCCTATTTACTTTTGGGCTGAAGCTGTGAATACATCTTGTTATATCATAAATAGATTATTGATTAGACCTGTTCTTAAGAAGACCCCTTATGAGTTGTGGAATAATAGGAAACCTAAGGTTAGTTACTTTAGAGTCTTTGGTTTCAAAGTCTTTATTCTTAATACCAAGGATAATCTTGACAAGTTTTCCTCTAAAAGTGATGAAGGAATATTTTTAGGATATTATATAACTAGAAAAGCCTATAGAGTGTTTAATAAAAAAACCAAGTGTGTGGAAGAATCTGTTCACATCAAATTTGATGAAACTGATCCACATAAACCTAAGTCATTTCTTAAAAATCTTTAAGAAGATTTTTCTATTCTGAACCTTAATGATAAAATCAATGAACCTGTTGTAAAGACAACCAGTTTTGGAAATATTTCAGAATCTGTTCCTAATGAACCCGAACCTAGAGAAGAACCTGAAATTTCTAGTCCTACCTTTACTAGATCAACTAGGATCCTAAATAATCATCCTTTAGATTCTATTATTGGTAATCTTGATATAGGGACACAGACTAGAGCTTCTCTTAGAAATCAGGTTGAACATCAAGCCTTTTTTTCAAAACTTGAACCTAAAATCATTGATGATTCAATCAATGTTGAATTTTGGGTAATGGCTATGCAAGAAGAACTTAATCAATTTGAAAGAAACAAAGTCTAGGAATTAGTGGAAAGACCCACCATAGGCAATAAATGGGTGTTTAGAAATAAGGTAGATGAAGCTGGAAATATAGTTATAAATAAGGCTAGATTAGTTGCACAAGGCTACAGTCAAGAAGAAGGAATTGACTATGAAGAGGCTTTTGCTCCTATAGCTGCCATTAGAATTATACTTACTTATGCTGCACATCTCAATTTCAAACTATATCAAATGGATGTCAAGAGTACATTCTTAAATGAGTATATAGCTGAGGATGTTTTTGTTGAACAACCCCCTGGATTTACAAACCCTCATTTTCAAAATCATATCTTCAAACTATCAAAAGCTTTATATGGTTTAAAGCAAGCTCCAAGAGCTTGGTATAATAGATTAAGTACTTTTCTTATTTCTAAAGGTTTTACAAAAGGAATAGCTGATCCTACCCTCTTTATAAAACGAAATTCTAATGATGTTTTAGTTGTTCAAATTTATGTAGATGATATTATTTTTAGATCCTCAAAAAATTCATTATGTATTGATTTTTCTAAAATGATGCAAAACAAATTTGAAATGAGCTTAATGGATGAACTGAAATTCTTTATTGGATTTAAAATCTTTCAAAATAATGATGGTATTGTTTTAAATCAAAGTAAATATACTATATATCTTTTAAAATGTTTTGTATTGGATAACACTAAAAGTAGTGACACTCCCATGAGTACCACCTGTAAGTTAGATCTTGATGAATATGGAAAATCTGTTGATCAAAACACTTATAGAGGAATGATTGGAAGTCTACTCTACTTAACTGATAGCCGTCCTGATATTATGTTTAGTGTGTGTATGTGTGGTCGTTTTCAAGAAAACCCTAAAGAATCACATTTAAATGCTGTAAAGAGAATTTTAAAATACCTCAAGCATACACCCAATCTAGGACTATTCTATCCAAAAGGACAATCATTTGAACTATTTAGTTATTCTGATGCTGACTTTGCTGGATGCAAGTTAGATAGAAAGAGAACCTCAGGAAGATGTCACTTTTTAGGCAAGTCACTAGTATCTTGGTGTAGTAAGAAACAAAATTCTGTTGCATTATTTACTGCAGAAGCTGAATACATAGCTGCTGGAAGTTGTTGTGCACAAATTTTGTGGATGAAACACACATTACTAGACTATGAATATCAATTCAGACATGTACCAATAAATTGTGACAACACAAGTGCTATTAACATTTCAAAAAACCCCGTTTCACATTCTAGGACAAAACATATTGATGTAAGACATCACTTTTTGAGGGATCATTATCAAAAAGGTGATATCACTTTGGAATTCATTGGTACTGAATATCAACTTGCTGATATATTCACTAAACCATTAAATTCTGAAAGATTAGATTACATTATACATGATCTTGGCATGATCAATCACAAATAGATATGTTACTGGTCTTACTGTTTAATATTTTGCTATATTTTACTTTACTGTTTCATATTCACAGTTTCTTGGTTACTTTCTCATGTTTATGGTCTCACAGTTAGCACTTACTGTTCACGGTCTAACACTCACTGTCTCACCACGACTGAATAGACCATTCACTATCTCACCGTGACTGAACAGACCATTCACTGTCTCACCGTGACGACCATCAACCATCACACCGTAATGAATATTCACAGTCTCACTGTGAACCTTATTCATGCTTTTATTTTTACCCTTATTGCGATAATATTTATTTTTACCGCTTTTTTAATTTCCCGCGTTTTTATTTTGGTGACGTTTGACATTCCCAAATGATAAAACACAAGGGTTTCACTCGATTCTTCACCCGAACTCTCTCTACTCACTCTTTCCGAACCCTCTCAACCTTGCAACCCTTCTCTCCTTCTCTCTCACCCAAAACTTTAGTGGATGCCAAGGATGAAGCGTCCATCTTTATCTACACCTGAGAAGCATAGCTCGAAGAAGAAGAAAATAGTAACGAATCTTGCACCCAAAGGACCCCAGAATCCAAACCTTGTAAACCGCACTGTAGTTCCTGAAAAGGAAGTTTTCCCTGAGTGGTTGTTGTCTAGAAAATCGTTGGTTTTAAAATTTTTGAGAGAACAAGGCTGGCTCAAATGGTTCTCTAGAAAGGATATACCAATTTACCTGAGGTCGGTATCTCAGTTCTATTAGTTTGTATAATTTTATTTCGATGCTGGTGAAAGATATGTTGTGACAAGTTGGGTCAATGGAAAAAATGATCTTTCTCTTCAAGGTTATGGGATGCATGCCTTAAGTTTCCTCATGAAGGAATTTGTGATGATTATAAAAGAGATACCCCTCCTACAACTGATATATTTGACCTGGAAAATGCTCTAGAAACCTTAACTGGAAATGGCACCAAGAGAAGGGCCATAGCTGCTGAACTGGATGGGGAGACAAGTCTATTGTTTAAGTTTGTTCAGAATTTGATTAGCTCAAGGAAAGGTGACTTTTCTGTATTGAAATATCAGGATGTTTTTAAGATTCATCTGATGAATAATGGACAGAAGATAAATCTGTGAAAGTATATCATTCACCATATGTGTGAATTGATTAAGGTCACATCCAAATCCACCTCTTTGTTTTATTCTAGGATGATCTCAACTATGCTTGTTTCCAAAGGTGTAGTTGGACCAAATGAAGTTCTTATGGATTTCTAGTTTTGTTTATCTAAACCTATAATCAAGAGGATGGGGATAAATTAGAACCCCTAGAAGAAGGAGTGGGTTAAAGATAATGAAAATATTTATGAGAAGTTTATTCCTGTTGATTATCCAACAAGGACAAAGGATATTACTGATCTTGGTTTGGAACCAGATGAAGTTGTTGAATATTCAGAAGATGAAGAAGAAGAGGAAGAGGTAGCTGAAGTAACTCATAAAAAAGCATCTCCTATTGAGAAAGAAAGGACTGTTGTCCCTGCTGTTATTCCTGCCGAAGTACCTCATAGAGAAGAGGCTTCTATACCACATAGAGAAGAAGATGGTGTTGAAAAAGAAAGGAATGTTGTTCCTCCCATTGTTCCTGGAAAGGAGCCTCCTGCCCCTAGCAATGTTGTTGATCTGGAAACCCAACCTGAGGCTGCAAGAGACTTTATTATCCCTAATTCTGAGTATCAAGCCATGACAGAGCCTGTAGTAGAAAAAATCCCTACAATGGAAGTAGGAAATCTAAGAGAACTTCCTACTGTGCAAGAAGCAACTCAAACAGAACTCCCTGTTATCCAAGAATCTATTTTGGAAGACCATCCAGAGGAACAATCTGCTCTTGAAATAATACCCTCTAATGAAGAAAGGATGTTAATATCCTTTCAATTGGCTAGGAAAGAAATGGATGAGGAAATTAGAGCTGATCCTGTGGATCTAGATCAAGTACTTGAGACTCAAGTTCCTAAAATGGAATCACATTTTGAGGGGGAGGAACCTGAAAATCTTGAGTCTAATGAAGCTGATACTGGTGAAGCTGGGTCTGTTGAAGCATCTCAACCAACTGAGTCATACTCTATGTAAACCTAGTATAAATTCCCTAGCTTCTATGATGTGACTGAATCTCAGCAGGTGACTGCAACTGGGATTGATCTTTCTTCTCTATTTCAATTGAAGTCAGTCACACACCCTGAACCTCAACCAGATCCTAAACCTACCCTTGTACCACTTCCTGCTCCTGCACCTTTACCTGATCAGCAATCTTCTGTCAGCAAGGATGATCTGAAAGAGTTTTTAGATTCTATATTAGCTGGAGTTGAGAAAATTATGTCCTCCCAACCTTATCTTGCGACACAACTAAGTCAGGAAGATGCCTCACTACTTTTGGAAAAAATTATTCTACACATTCAACCCAAGATGATCCATGAAATTCAAGAATTAAGGGTTGAAAACAAGTTTCTTAGTAATGAATTTTCAACCCTGAAAGGTATGGTTGAAAACCCTTAGAAAGAACTGCATTCCAGATCAGAGCCTGCACCTATTTCTGCTTCTCTTGAACCTACTATTTCCAATATTTCTCAAGATATTGTGTCCCAAATGCATCCCTACCTCCTATCATTTGATGAAAATATTGGAGAAAGGCACACATAGATGTTGCACCAAATGAGAGAGCTTGTAGAGAACCTGAATAAGCTTACAGATGAATATAATGGCTGTCTTCAAAAGGTCCTGAAACAGCTCAAGTCTCTAACCATAGCTATCAAAGCTTATCCTTCCTCTGGTCAAACCTCTACATATTCTTTGGACAGTTCTCTGCTCAGATCCATCATCAAGGAAGAGATTCAAAATGCCCTTAGTGGTTTTAATATGCCTTCTTTATCTGATGTTGTTAATAATAGTGATAGAGTGCTTGACCTGGTTTAAATTTATTCCAAGATTTCCAATGATGCTCAGCAGGAGATCACTAAGAAAATAGATTTCTATCTCAACCGGATTTTCTCCAAGAATGACATGTCCAATCACTTTAAGTATCTTGTCGATAATCTGAGAATACATCCCGTAACTCAGGCTTTCAAAACTCAAGTTCAGAAACTCACTGAGTTTACCAGATTGTTGGACAGGTTCATGGAAAATAAAGATGATTTTGAAACGACAATGCAGTATAAAGGATAAATTATTATAGACTTCATCAATCTTCTGAAGCCTTACCTTCATGTTCAGAGTCCAACAATAGTTGCTCCAACTGCTGCCCCTCTCAGACTTGGACTGCCTGCTTTAGCCTCAACTGCCATGTCAATTAGCCAAGCTCTTACTCAGATCAGGATAGTGATTCTTGATCAGCCCTGACCTAGATCTTCTACCATTCCCACCTTGGCTCCCTCAAACTTCAAAGGTCTACCTTTACCTTCTTTGTCTACCACTTATATGCCTTTTTCCACATCAGAAACTGCCCCTATGACCTCCTCCTCTACTGCTAATAAAGGAAAAGAGAAGGCCCATCCATGAAGAAGAGCAGTGCCTACTATTCTTGATGGGGATGTCATTATTGTTTTTTATATTTCTACTTTATGTTGAACTCTGAACCTTTTTAATGACACATGCACTGTTTTCCCTCTACTCTTTCTACTTTTTGATAATCCCAAAAGGGGGAGAAAAAGTTATGTGTTATTTTATAATATGCTATATTCTCTCTAGTTGCATCTCATTTATACTTTACCTACACATGATTTGTGATCATAAAAAAGGGGGATATTGTTGGACTCCTCATGTATTAATCATGTTTTAATGATCACAAATCTCATTACTATTTACAAATCTCAATAATAATTACAAATCTTATTCGTGATCAAAAATCTCACATATCTTATCAATCATGTGTATTTATGTTTCATGTTATCTTATACTTTATAATGGTTAATCTCAAGTTATTCTATGCATATTACTATTTAAGTCTGAATACAGTTGTTTGTCTAAGTACAAGACACTGTGAAGCTTGACACAGTATGGCAGACACTGTGAGCATGACACAGACACCGTGAAGCCTAAGTCTTAGACACCGTGACCACGAGACACTGTAACACAGTAAGACCGACACCGTGAAGCAAGACACTAAGAACAGACACCGTAAGCCAGAAACTTTGCCAAACATAGTTAGCAAGACATAGTCATCAAGGCACCGTGAATCCATAAACTATGAGAAAGGCACCGTAATCCAGAAACCATAAGTGAGACACCGTGAAGGAGACACTGTGAATGAGACACCGTGAAGGAGACACCGTGAACAAGACATCATAATAGAGACACCGTGAAGGAGATACCATGAAGGAGACACCGTTTTCATAACTACTGTGACACTGTTTCTTAAACTCTTTTGTTCTTTTACTATTTAACTTTTTAATGGTCATATTTGATGACTTTAATGCACTGACATAATTAACGTTTATTTTTATACATAGTAAGAGGTACGAGGCACAAAATACATGGAACCTGTCGGCTCAACCTCATGCATTCGAAGATAAAGAGAAGTGTGCACATGAGAGACAATATATCAAAGCAAGAAACTCGAGTGCTCTGTACTGAACAGAAAGACAATACTGAGCACAATTGTGAAGAACACAGTGCACGATCTTAAAATAACTCTCATACATGCAATCCAACACTACTAAAGAACACACGAAGTACATTGGAATCAAGAGAATATCTGCACTCGGGAAGAACACAAGCTGACCCACGACACTCTATTTTTCAATAGAAAACCAGAGAAGGAATCAGAAGCATTTCTGCTGAATCAAAGCAGTCTAGAGCTACACTTCTAATCACTAGAGCATTCTAAAATATTTTCTACTTAATCTAAGTGATTATTTTGTTTACTTTCGAGTAGTGTGTATAATTTGTATATTTTTCACGCACACTGATTACTGCGCTGAACTGGAGGATTTCAAAGTCCTCACACCAAACCTTTTACTTCTATTTACCCACGTAAACTGTGGAAGAGGTCCTTTCATGGCCTGATCATTATTTTTTTTCCCACGACAACTATGGTAGAGGTCCCTGCGTGGCCTAGATAGTCTATGAACTGTTGTTAACCCCAATCCAGGGTGTGGATCAGATTTTATTTATATAAACTTCTTGGTGGCAGGTGATCACCAAGTGGAGTGGATTAGGTCTCCTCTTGAGATTGAACCACTTGTTTTACATCTGCTATGAATTATTAGATTAAGTTTAAAATATACTATATATTTTATATTCCGCTGGTAATTAATTTGAAATACAAATCTATTTTAAATTTACTTTGATAGTTAGACTATCAAGTGTTTGTATGTACTGCAAAGCATAAGGTTAGCTTCAAAAGTTAATTGATCTTCAGATTAAATTAACTGAGAACTAATCAATCTATTGAGAACCTAACTAAACATTTACTGTAATACAAATTCACTAAAGTTTAACTTGTTTTATAAATTGGGGATTTTAATAGAAATATTTTTAACAGAAATTTTAATTGGAACTCAATTCACCCCCCTCTTGAGTATCCACTCCAACCAACATTATATTTTTAACATTACAATTTGGATAATGATTTGAGGAATTTTTTCAGGGAAGTTATGAAAGCATGAACTTCCTCTATTTTGTTTCAGGTGTCCATACATTCATCTTTATTGGAAATATTTAAGCAATTTTAGAATGAATATCATGAGTTATAGGGAAATGTATAATTTTTTAAAAAGGTTAAGTTCCCAAAATTTATTAATGACAAAGAAGATGTTTTGATATTTTGAGAGATAATATGTGTGACTAGTGTTTCCCATATAAATAAAGACTTTTTGAGTGAATCTCATTGTTACCCATTTTTCGTTCATCCAGGCATTACTAAGTTGTACAAATACCTTTGCAAGTATTAGTGGAGGGATGGAATAAAAAGTGACATTGATGAATTTACCATGATTTTTTTAATTTTCAATAAGATAAATTTTAATGAAAATTACCTAAATGGATGATTTATCCTTTTCTAGTACTAGAGTGGAAATGGGGAAATATATATAAATATTTTTTGGTGGGATCACCAAAGACTTCTCGAGGTCATAATCTGATTTGGGTAATTATTGACCGATTAGCTAAATATATGAATTTACTTCCATTTTTATATAAAATTTCTTTGGATAATATTTCTCGATTGTGTCTCAAGAATATAGTCAAGTTATATGGAATTTCTCTCTTCTTTGTATCTGACTATGATACTAGGTTCACTTCAACTTTTTAGAGAGGAACTTAGATGTTATTGGGAACTAAATTAAATTTTAGTATAGTCTTTCATCCTTAGTATAATGGATAGTCTGAATATATAATTATTACCTTTTAATACATGCTTCATGGTTTTTCAATCGATTACTAGGGATATTAGTATCATCACCATTATTTAGCTAAGATTTATTATAATAAAATTTTCCATTACTAAATAAATAAGGAACCTTTTGAGGTATTATATGGAAAGAGGTTCTGATATTCTACTTTGGGATGATATAGTTGGAAGGAATTTGATGTTAAAAATAATAGGTAGAGGAGATGGTTAATAAAGTGAAGGTAATTCAACAAAATTTGAGGATAGCCTAGAGCAGACATTAATGATATGCAGATAACCAGAGGAAAGATCTTTTTTTAGGTAGGTGATCAGGTTTTTCTTAAAGAATATATATGAAAAAATGTTATGTGTTTTGATAAAAAGTGGAAGCTAATTCTATTTTTCATTGGACTATATGAAATACTATAGATATTTGGATCCATTTATTACTAAGAAGACTTTACTCTAAGTATATCCTAGGTTCAAAATCATTTTTATGTTTAAATGTTTAGAATATTTGTGCCAGATTAATATTATGTTTTGAGTCCTAAAGTAATTCAATCTGATTATAACCTTTATTATGAGGAATGACCTATTCAGATTCTTGACCATAGATTACATGTATTTCAGAATATAAAATTCACCAGTTAAGGTTTTGTGGAGAAACCATATACTTGAATAAGAAACATGGGAGTTTGAAAATACTATGAAGGAATGATATCCCCACTTGTTTGATAAGGGAAAAAATTAAGAGAATGAAATTTAACAAAGGGGGTAGAGTGTAACAAACCAAGTAATTTTAGAATAAATAATTTTCATATTTATTAATATCCAAAAAATAAATATTATATTCATTATAAATTTTTAAATCAGATAGAAAATAGTTTTATTAAACTATTTTATTATATAGTTTTATTTTGTATGTTTAATTTTAAAATTATAAAATTTTAATTTTAAAAAATTAATTTCATATTTTAATTCTTAATTTTGAAATTATCTTAGGATAAATTTTTGATAATTTTCTAAAAATATTTATTTTGCAATTAAAAGTGGAAAATATAGATTTTTATTGAAAATCGTATTTTCTTTTTGATTATTTACAAAGTTAAACTCTATTTTGGATTATTATTATAGTTTAAATAGTTTATTATTATTTAAAATAACCTAATTACGGGTTTTAAATTAACTTTAGACATGAATTTATTATAAAAATATTTTATTCATAAAAAATGTCATTTTTTGGAAAAACCATTTTTCATCATGTTTTGATAGTTTATTTTAAATTATAACCCACCACTAATATTTTTTCAAACTTGAAAAATAGATTAAATATTTGGAATAATGGAATAAAAATTTGGTATATCGGCCTCTTTTATTTTTGGTTAACATGAACAATAAAATTAGTAATATTTGTTACCATAGTAAATGTTAAATTGGGTAAATAAAGTTAAGAATAAAATGATGAAGATTGTAAAATGGCCCTAACAATTGAATAAATTTTATTTAATGATTATATCTAATCTGTAATAATAAAAAGTTATAATATATGGCCTTTTATTCCATTTTATGTGATTATGACCTTTATAAAATTTTATTTTAAGAAAAATAAAAAATATTACACTCTTGTTTTTAATAACTATAATATTTTTAACATGTGTATAAAAAGAGGCTATGTTTATTTATAAAAATATTTTTTTGAAATATAAATTATTTATCTCCATAATATAAATTTATTTTTCATTTTTATTGAATTAATAATTACCTTAAATGATTACACAATGTTGGCATAATAATTATTCATATAATGGAAAAAATAAAATAAAAGATATTAAAAATATTAAAAGTAGTATAATTTGAATAATTTAATATAACACAAGAATTTTATAGATAAAAATAACATTTTAGGGATGTATTTAAATATTTTAATTAGATTTCAGTTATTTTCTTGATGCTATAAATATAAAATTATTTGAAGAGTTCTAAAATATACATTATGGATATTTTATGGAAATAATATATTATTAAATGATATAAAATTTTAAAAAAATACTATATTCATCCATGTGATTAGGATATGGTTATAAATATAAACCATGACCCATTTATGGGACTTTTTTGGTTTATAGTAACTATATTGACCCTAAAAATGTAAAAATAACCTTGTCATGCTTATTGTGAAAAGGGTTAATGGGGGTTTGAAACCAAATGTTAAGGGAAAAATGTGATCTAAATATATCTAAAAATTAATTAATGAAATTACTTAGAATATTAATCATCCTATATTTTAATATTATCATTTTGGATCCATTTTTACATAAAAATTAATTTATATTAAATTAATATTTTAAGAAATTTTAAAAGTACCCCTCCCCTATCTTATAAAAGTTCACCACTTATTCTCATTTTTTTCACACCCAATAACCCATTTTTTTATATAATATATTCCAAAATACCTGAATAAAATCCCTTAACACGTTTTTGTGTTCTTATTTTTGTCATAATACAATTCTTATAGGTCGTAAGGTGTTAATAACAAAAGATTTTCCAAGGAAGAGGTATAGTTTTTAACCACATGTTTTAGAATTATTTATTCTTACACATTCTTAAAATAATATTCAAGAATAATAAAATAATAAAAATAGTATCATTTATATAATAATATATTTTTAGGTTAATGGAATAAGTTATATCTATCTTCTCTTTCATTAGATGGGAAACCAATCCATCAATTGTGTGTATGGTGGACTACCACCTCACGAACCAATTTAATATTTTTTCCATCACAATCTCTCATAGATGGATTATAATTATATAATTAAGTTTTATATATTATATCAATATCATTTTTTTGTGAAAAAATAATATATCATTTACCTTCATACCTTTCCCTTCACTGAAAAATGATAACTTAGTTCATGCGTACGTGTGGACTATCACCTCCATGAAGTGATTTGATTATTTTTTCATAAAAAAATAACATGGATGATATATATAAGTATATTTAAATAATTAATATGGTATTTATTATATTATTATAATTTTTAAATATAAATTATACTTATTTTCCTTCTATAATGATCTTTAAAAATGGAAATGTTACTCATTCATATGTACGACCTACCGTCTCCACGATTGAAATGTATTTTATTTTTCACAACCATATTTAATGTATGGATTTAAAAGTATAATTTATTTATAAAAATTATAATTATTTCATGATTTTTTTGATTATTTAATAATTATTCATTTGACTATAGTCAACCTAGAAAATACATTTTAGAATTATGAATTGAATTTCATAAAAAACATTTGACATGAACATAAATAACTAAGTAATTGTTATAACATGTTAATAAGGGAAATAAAATGAATAATAAAATTTAAAAATTATCTCAAGAAATTGAATAATTAATATGATTTTATTATTAAAGAAGAAAAATAACACGCATGATGAGTCAGACGCAAGGTAAGGTAGTTTCTTTTTAAAATCCACTTTTAATGTTTCCTTTAAAAATATTTTTATTCCATGCCCATATTTTTAAAGATATTTTATGGATGTATTTATATTAAAATAAAATAATTATAATGGAAATTTTATTCCTCTTTTGAATTTCATTCAAATATTTTCAAAATTAATTTTTTTCAAAATGTATTGATGATCTTTGGATAAAGACAAAAGGAATGTTAAATTTTATTGTATATAAAGACAAGAAAATTTCCCACAACCATAATAATTATTTTATTTTTGGATTTCTTTATAGGATTTCATGTTCTATTCAAATAAAAATATGGTTTCCTTATATTTTGGTTATTTTAAAAATGGTTTTAAAATAGAACATATATTTAAATATTCAGAAATGTTTTTCTATGGATGCAATGAATATTTTAATGAGTGTAATATTTAAAATTCTAAGATTTTATGTGTTTTGATTATTTTATGGTTTACGGGAATTATTATGATAATGCGTAGTTATATTAGAAACTAAGGATCGGTATTTATGTTAATAACCAAGGATGGGTGGTTCTGTGATAAACCAAGGGAGGGTGGGTTTGTGATAGCCTTATAATGAATTAGGTATAGAATTAGACTGTATGGTTATTCTATTTACAAAAGTGATTGTAAGAGTTATATAATTTTTTTCCCTAGTAACCTGCATTTTTTATTTATTCTTTATATTTTTTATAGTAATATTATTATTTATCAAGGATATATAATGATCTTTTGTTTAGAGGACCGTGTATGTGACTTTTAAGGGGGAGAATTATAACTTTATGAAAAAAGTTATTATGAGTTTTTCATGATTTCAAAGAAACCTTATGAGTTTTATTTTTTTGTTAAAGATTTCTTATGAAATTTTTTATAAAAATATTTTGGCAGAGAAGGTGAATTATTGGATAATAAATTTTTTATTGTGACCCCAAAATTTATTTTGAAAAATGAATTTTTTGATAAGAATTCAAGGAATAACAATTTATTTATTTATTTTTTATTCCCCTTACTGATCTATTGTGATCATACTATGTTTTAAAATATTTTTCATAGGGTTTAAGGATGGGAAATGGAAAAGAATAAGTCAAGTTGAATTTCATGAAGACTTTTCATATGAAGAAAATGTGTTTCATTTTAAATGTTTTATATTATAGGAAAAATGAGTTCTGATTAAAAGTGTCTACTTTTTATATATATGGGTTTTTATATAAGAGTAATGACCCAAACCTCTAAAAATATAAACCTAAAAGATATTTTGAATTTAATATAGTGAATTCTAGTTTAAAGTAACTAGAATATGTAATTATTTAGGATGGGTACTTATATTGGTTATGGAATCTATTTGATATATTTTATAATTAAAATGTTCAATTTTGGAAAGAAAAATCTAAGTGTACTTTATCATTGTAATTACCCAACATATTTCTCAATATTCAATACCGTGAATTTTTTTTAAGATTTTTTCACTAGACATGCATTATAGATAGATAATCTACCATCCATATTAGTTTTCATATGGAAATATCACTTTAACCCTATGTGTTTCACCCATTATGGAACATCCAAAATGTTCCATAATTTATTTTTGTATATGGATTCTATTTTAGATTCAATGTATTTTATGCATTTTTTGAAATCAAAACTCTCAATAGCTTCCTAGTATGTGGTGGGTTTATCACCTATGAACATTACCTCATTATAATTTTCTATGAGAAATATATATTTCAATATATCTTGGAAAGTCATACCAATACTTTGGGATTCTTTGGTATTTTTAGTTGGTTCTTCTTTTATAACTCTTTAGGGATGATCTCAACATCCAAATACAGAATATATCATATTTTTTGGTCTTGATCTTCTACAAGTTTAATATTACTCCCATTAAATCTTCAACTTATGTGTTATTTCTCAAGAAATACACTATGTTTGACCAAAAACACTTTATATTCAGTAGGATTATAGAAATAATATCCTATAGTTTCCTTAAGATAATAAGAAAATTAACTTTTTTAGATTTTGAGTGGATATTTTCATAAGTAAATTACCATTAAAATTTTTACCATATGAAAATAATAATAAAATACATAAAAAGATTTTACCATATCAATATATCATATGATATATTTTTGACTACATTATATAGATCAGAGTTTAACAAAAATGAAGAAGATTCCAAATAATAACCCAATAATGAAACAGGAAGGTCACATTAGCCTATCATTGATAGAACCATGTTAAACAATGTATAATATCTCCACTAATTACAATCTATTATATTGTGTTGTCCTACAAGGAGTGGGTTTTGAAACCATTCCATAGTTCCTCATATGATGAAAAAAACTTTCTCATGTATTGACCACCATAATCTTGTCCAATAATTATAATACTTTTATCCTATATACACACTATAACATGGGGGTGTAGTACACAACCGAGGCTAAGGAATCATTTGGGAGGTGAATTTTTTTGATCCACATTATTATTAACAGATAAAATTCATAAATAATTTGTCCTAGTTGATTAAATAATTTATTTTAAAACTCCTTAATCTTTTCAATTTTTTCATACTTGTTTCTCATCAGAAACACAAATTTATACTAACTTAATTCATCAATAAATGTAATTAAGTACCTAAAACCACCACTTTCCTAAGTATTCATTTCTCTACATACATAACTATATATGAGATCCAATAGTAAACTAGTTGATTTACCTTGTCACTTATTTTTTTATTTGTTAATTTTTATTAATAAAAAATAATCAAAATTTTAAAATGTTTCATAATAGAATGGTTATAATAATCCATATTTATGGAATATTTGGATGCATTTCTCATTTATATGTACAAGGTCATAGTGAAAAAGGAAGGAAGGATTAGAATCAACCATGTACATCTAATTATGAATGATGTAAAATATATTTTCTATATATAGAATGTATAAACCATTTATATTATTACAAATTATATAAAACTTATCATTATTTATATACAACAACAGTTGTTCTTAATAGTGAATGGGAATCACTTTTTGTAAAAAAATTATAAAGAAATAAAATTCATATGTATGGTGGGAAAATAATAATAATATCTAATTATAGTATTAATACACATGAAAAAGTTAGATCATAAGTTCTAATTTCAACTCCGAAAACTATTTCTCCATTACCAACCCAAAGATGTATTTAACCCTTCATCAATTCCATCCATTACTTGAGTCTATATTTATCACTAAAATGCATGATATACACATGGTATACAATACCCATGAATTAGAATTAGTGAAATTAATATATATAACATTCAAATTAATATTATAAAAATGACTCTCTTAAAGATAACTTCCTAACCATATATTTCAATCTCTAAATATTTTACAGGTCATACCTATTAGGGATCTCAATATGATTATCATTCCACAATCCATAACCAATAATAGAGACATATTTTTAGGTGAGTGTTGTGTATAATATATTCTCATGAAATATAGTTAATGAATGTCTCCTAAAATTGATGACCCCATACATAATATCTATTTTTTAAGCCATGATATACATTTTGTAATGACGTACACCAGTTTGAGAACATAAATAATCTATGAATTTTTATGGTAGAAAATAAAATTTTAATCTTATCACATATTATTATTGGATATAGAAGGGGATAAACTTCTTTATCTAAATCTATAAAATTTATTACCTCAAATCCACTACTTTGGTATCTAAATAGTTAGGGTATCATAGCTAGTGCATACCAAACTAATCACAAAAAAAAACCTAACCATTAGGTTCACCATATTAATTTATTTCCCTTATCAAGATAATTTATAGGAACCTGAGAATTATGTTCCCACATACTTAATGATTAAGGTATTAAAAATTTTAGTATTACAAGGAATACCACACTTAATATTTTAATTGTTTTCTTAAAATTATCCATAACTTAATATTTATCATGTTCATATTAAATTCATAATATTTTTTATCTTTTATATTTTTGTGCATTCATGATTTTAATGGCATGATATTGAAATATTATTCCTTAAGGAAATTAATATGTCGATGATAAATAAATATTTAACTATTTATATAGCCTAAAAGTTTGTATTATTCACCCAAAATAGAAGAAAAGTATATTAGTACATATCTAAATGCATCACATGCTTAAGGTTTATAAAATTTTAGTGTTAAAGCAAAGAGTTGTATGATATTGATAAAATCTATATGTGTAATCCCAAAGTGACCAATATCCAACCCTCACCTTTCTAAAAAAGAAAAAGCCTCATGGCTAGTGGGTAGTCCGACCCTAAGTCCCTATCCATGGGGAAACTTTACTCAAGAGATAATTGAATTCTCAATATATCTATCAACAAATAGAAAAAATATAACATCCCATTGTTTTTATACAAAATATCACATCTTATTAGATGAATATTCAATATAAAACATTTTGATCCATGTTCGAATCGTATATGTTTAATGCTTTGGAAACATTTTTATATAAAAAAAATTTAATTATAGATCGACATTATCTCCCACTAAGTTCTTTATAACTAGAATCATTCTTAGGCATATCATACATAAAACTATTAGTCATAACCCAGGGAAATGAAACATAAGAAAACGTGATCCCTAATGGTCAGTAAGGGTACGCAATGGAGATATCAACAATCACTTAATCATAACATGACCATAAAGATATGATAACATGATATTAAATTTTTTAAACCATACCATTCATATCATAAAATATAATTTTGAGTCATGGTATAAATAATGATTTTTTATAAAGTATGAATAATTAAAGAATCCAAGAACATGAGTAATGAAAGAATAAATTTTTTATAATCCATAAGTTTGTGGAATACACATAAGAATAGAAAAATAATTTATGTAGTAAAGGATCAGTTTCAAGGATATCATAGTTGGTTGGGTTTACTCCCTATTCCATCGTATACTTAGTCAAATTTCATCACAAGACTATAATATTGGACAAAGTCCCTTACTAAACCAAGTTTACTCTATATTCTAGTCTTTATTATCTCATAAGATATCCACCTTTACTTATTTCATTAAAGGGTTATATATTTATGGGACAACCCATGACATAAAGAATATTAGTATCTATTTGGGCCATAAGTCCATAAAAAATTCATCAATTCATAACATATTTAAATGAAACGGGTTTCAAAAAAATTTCATTATTTTATCATTTCATAACCAATAGAAATAAAATTGGTTTTATAAGGGATTCATCATAAAATAATTGAACCTTGGGAAAGAAATGGGATTCATATAATCATCCCTAAATAATGATCTTCATAAGACATACAAATAATGAATGTAGATGGAATAATTTTATCATATCTATAGTAAAGAATATGTAACATCAAATGATATTATCATAAATGAAAAATGAATTTAAAAGATCACAGGAAAATTTCCTAAGGAAAATTACCTTTTCAATTTGAAATCACGTCTTTTATATATAAAAATTTACAAAATACGATGGAATATATTTTCTCAAAAATAATCCATGGAAACTTGTAAAGTAATATTCAAAGCATTAAGTCACCTTGACTGTGTGAAATTATGTTCATTCTATGTATATTAAAAAAAATATTCCTTTCACATTTTTGGTAGAAAGTCAAAATAAATCATTAAAATTTTTCAAGAAGATTCATATTAAAAAATTATGTAAATATTCAATCATGGGTAAAAATGACATAAAAAACATAAAAAAAAATTGGAAACATTTTTAGATGACATAGACATGAAAGAAAAATTATTTTTGATTGAAGAGAGAAATAAAGTATTTTTTTCCTTTAAGACATTATTTCATTATCTTGAGTTAAAAAAGGGAGTAAAATTAATTAAAAATATGTAATCTTCAAATATAACTTGAGGATAATAATATTTATGGTATTCTTGTGAGATATGTTATAAAATTTCATCATCTGAAACTTAATCATAAACAATCCTCATAAAAATTGAGATTGTAATATAATTACCTTACCTCATGTTCTACTTTATAATATAGTTATATATCCTCTAATTTAATAAATTTAAATTTATTTTAATTATACAGTATATTCATGTAAATAAGATAATATCTTATATAATCCACTTAAACATTTTAGCACCCATTTATTAATAATTCCTTATCAAAATTGGCAATTTTTGGTGTCAACTGCTTAATTTTTTCATGAGAATTTAAATTTTAGAATTCTAGTCCTTGTACACTGGTAATAGTTTAATAATATATAAAATTTTAATCATGATATAAATAATATATATTATATATATATATTTATATTCATCCATAAAAGTTAGTGATAGAAAAATGATTTACAACATTAATGGTGACAATAGGCCATATGTATCCATGAACGTTGTTTTCATTTTATAATTAAAAGATGGTATGAAAGATTAATATTATTTTATGATTAAATAATGATAATTTTGTGATAAATAATATATATATACCCTAAATATATATTTATTAAAATACATACAAGATGAAATTAAAAAACAAATCATATTTCTACATTAAGGTGGTAGTCCACACGTATACATGGACAACATTATCATTTTAAAATAGATTTAAAGGTAAGAAGGTAGATATGATATTTAAATTATAGAATCATAATTATTTAAAATATATAATTTATAAATATTAAACCCATCATAATAACCATACATTAAAGATGGTGATCGAACTAAATTGTATCGCTACACCAAGCCGATAGTCCACATGTATGGACCATCAAAATTTTATTTTCAAATTTGATAGAAAATAGGGTGAATAATGGTTTATAGATAATCATAATAACATTATAGTATATTTATATTACTCATGTAATTATTTTATGATGAATACTATGTAATTAGTGGATGTATAAGAAGAAATAAATCGAAAGAGGTCAGGTAGGATGATTACCTCTTCTTTGATAGGCCTCCGTTAAATCCATTAATAAAGACCATTTTATGGAATTTCAAGAAGAAAAGAACCAATATTTTTGTATTGGTAGGTTTATAAGAGAATAGGGTAGGTTTTCTTCAATATATATGGATTAATGTGATGTAAATATGAAAAAGGATGAGTGTACTTTTATAAGGGGGTGAGAGGACATACTTGGATTTTTAAAAATATTAAAATATAATAATGCCATACTGAAGCAAAATTTTTAAAAATGGATTGAGATTAAAAAGTGAAAAAGTATTAGGTTTAAATATGGATAGAAAATATGATCAGTTCATATTTAATTTGATATCATACCCTTATCTCTTTCTTTAACTCCCAGGTAAACCTATTTTAACCTTAATAATAGGGACACATTTAAAATGTTTTAACTATTTATTATGAACAAAAATTAAGTTTAAAATATTAAATAAAATCAATTATTATGATTCCAAATATATTATACATTTTATAAAATCCAATTCATAAAATTAGATAAATTTAATTTAATATCAATCCCACAAAATATGAAGAAAATTCATTTTTTAGAAAAAATGTTTTCTCAAGAATAAAATGTATTTTTTGAAATATCACATAAATTTATTTATAATTAAAATATTTGTATTATTAATAAAATTAAAAAAATAATTTTTCTATTAAAACCATTTTTTTAAAAAAAATATATCTTTGTAAATTTTTTAAACATAAATATTGTTTTCAATAAAAATCAGCATTTTTCAGTATTCATCAAAAGTAAATATTTGAAAAAATTTACAAAAATTAACTCTAATATAATTTTAACATGATGATTTTAGAAATGAAGTTAATTTTTTCAAGTAAATTCTACAAATGTATCAGAAATAAATTAGTTTATTTTCTCACAAAAATAAATAAAAACCATTGTTGAGGAAAAATAAAATTTTAAAGCATGTAAATATTTTACTAAGAAATTGAGTACTTAATTGTAAATATAGATTATTTATATAAAAAATTTAAGAATAATTTTTAAAATTTCGTTATTTCTATTCAATTTTCTAATTAAATGGAATTTTATAGTGGTATACTATATTATAGTTCATTTAGACTCTAGTTTGTGTGTATCACAAGCTATCAAAGAAATTAAATTTATTTGAAGAGAAATATATCTTAAAATATCTAGGTGTAACATTGTACTCTAATTAAAATAAAATTATCCCTAAAATTACATAACTTTATACTAAAAAAAATGATATCTACATTTCTTCACATCCTTAGGCTCCCATATAGCTTCTTTGAATTTATGATTAATCTAAATAACTTTAACTAATTGAGCTGTCTTATTCCGTATCACTTTATCTATAAAGTACATGATTTTTACTAGTTGTTATTCATAGGAATGGTCATTATCCAGCGGTAAAACTTCTATGTTTTGTAAATGTGATTGATCAGGTATGTACTTCTATAAGAGAGATATATGAAACACATTGTGAAATTGAGAGAGGTTCGTTGGAAGCACCAATAAATAAGCTACCATCTCTACTCATTCATGAAAATCGAAGGGGAAAATATTATTAGGGATAAAAATTACCATATTTTTTAATATCATAACTATATTATATGAATAAATTCACATGAATACATTATAATAAACTTAAAATTCTATATTTCATCTATAATTGTCAACACAATATTTTTGCCGACTCTAAGATGTCTTAATGTGCTGATGAATAACTATGATATTCTCTACCATTTCCCTAACTAGATCAGGTCCCAGTAGGCCTTTTCTACATCTTTATCCCATCATGTTAAATTACTAAAATTCTATCCATATAGGCTTTCATAAGGATCCACCTGAATGAATGAGTGAAAGCTATTGTTATAGGAAAACTAGAGTAGATTAAGGTGATGATCCCAACCACCTTTGAAATCACTAGAATAAGGCCTCATCATATCTTCTAGGATTTGAATGGTTCTCTTAGGCTGACCATACATATGAGGATGATAAGTAGTACTGTGAAAAAAATATGAATAGAGAGAATCATGAAAAATTATCCAAAACATTAAGGTAAACCTTTTATCTTGGTTAGATATAATAGAATGTGGTACTATATATATCCTTACCAATTAATTAATATATATTACAACAATATGATGAAGAGAGAAATATTTTTAGATAAAAATGAATTTTATTAACTTCTAAAGGTGGTCAAATACTACAAAAATTGAATTATTTACTTTAGATATTTTGGGGAGTCTGACAACAAAATCCATTGGGATGTTTTAACATTTCCTTTCTACCATGGGTAATGATTATAACATCCCCTTAGAATTATTTACTTCAACATTAAATTAATAACATACTAAAAACCAAGATACATATACTATAATATCTATATTTATATTTTTCCACATTAAATACACATTTATATCTCTATACGTATTCATACTTTGAGGATGAATAGAGACTAATAAAATACGAGCTTCATACAACAACTCCTTCTTCAAGTATTGTATGGAATGAACACATACATGGTTCTTAAACCCTATCATTCCATCAAAATTATGGTTGAATGTAGGAACATTTTACTTCTTTATCATCTTTACATATTCCTTGTGCACCTTCTTAAACTTTATAAGGAAGCATTGTTGAGAAATCATTTGATAAAGATAAGATTTATCCCATTATATAATTATGTCCATATCTATAATTTGAAAATACATAAATATTTGATCTTTTGTGATCCACATCATAGATATGCTATCATGATCAATTTGACTCAAATAATCTTCCACATTGTTTGATCTGCCTAGGTGGTAATATATTAAGCATTAATAATATTTAATCAACTCCAACCATATTCTTAGGTGAATATTAACATCTTTATGAGTGAATATATAAGTTAAATATTTATGATCAGTATACATATCACACATTTCTCCATATTAATAGTTCCTCAAAATCATTAATGAAAAAAATTTAAATACCGAACTCCAAATCACAAGTTGCATAATTTTTTCATGAACCATTAATTATTGTGAGGCACAATCTATAAAAATATCATTATTTGTGAGAACTCATCCTATAACATTCATCATTGTATCACTAAATGTCAAAAACCATTATCCAATTTACTATAGTCTAAGAACAAGTTCACTGTCTAACCTACTTTTTAGTTCCTTGAAAATTTCAACACATTCATCTATTTAAAGGATATTGGATCCCTTCTCAGTTTACATGGTGATCAGATTAGATATCCATGATAAATTATCCATAGAGTGTTGGAAATATTTATCCAAACCATGAAAACTATGGATCTCATTCTCAATTTTCAGTCTAGTCCAACATTCAATAAAATTTTCATTGATGGTCTCACTTATATCCCCCTATAGGAGATTATATAATACAAAAATAAAACTTTTTATAACCAAAATGCACATTTTATAATTTTTTCATATACTTTCTCCTTAGGTTATTTAGTAAAATCCTATATTGATCTTTAGTAAAACCCTGAAGTGATATTCATGGTCATATTTTCACTTGGAATATATAAGAATATCATCTATAAAGACAACCAAAAATTGATCAAGAAAATCTCTAAAGACTCTATTCATTACATCTATGAAGTCAGTAGAGGAATTAGTAAGACCAAATGGAATCCCAACAAATTCATTATTTCCATGCCTCATATGGAAGGATATCTTGGATATATCTCATATTTTTTTCCTTAACTGATAGTATCCAGATTGAAGATAAATTTAGAAAAATATTTAGCTCATTGTAATTTATACAATAAATAATAAATATTAGGCATATGATACTTATTATATATTTTCATCTTATTAAGTTCCTGATAATCAATGATAATTCACATTGGTCCATCTTTATACTTAAAAATAATAATTAGTGCACCACATGATGATGCATTAGGATGAATAAACCCCATATAAATATTCTCTCGGGGTTTCTTATTTAATTCAAACAACTCAATTAGGACCATTGTATATTGGGTCATTGGAATTATTGTAAAAACTTGTATGAGTTATGTTGAAAACTTTACATCATGATTCATAGGGAAAAAAGAAAATTATTCTAGAAAGACATCACTAAATAATCATAAAATTTGAATATCTATGATGTTGATATTTTCTAAGATAATCTGAGATAAACACATCTTTTGAATAAGAATCAAGACCCATATCATGAATTTAATTTCAATTGGATGTTCATATTTATTTACACATCGATATTCAATCATATGTTGGCTTAGAATATCAAACATGACTTCCCTTACTTGGATATTGATGCAGGAATTATGCAAATAAATACAATCAATGCATAAGATAACATCAAATTCAACTAGAGGCAAAACAATGATATTTTTAGGAATCACATTCTGACAAACACCAATCATAGAAATATCATAGAAATGAGATACAATCATTATACCATTAGGGGCTTTCACTAATAATTAAAAATCTAGTCATTGAATATATTGATTAGAATTCCTTAATATATTTAATGATATATCGAAATTCATATAACTAATCTCAAATAGGGTACCTAAATTTTTAAGCTTATCAACTTCCACCTCAACTTCATCATTCTATTATCAATCTCCTACCAAAACAAAAATGGTTATAGTGACTATCATGAATCCTTAATTAGATAAATTAAACATGAAAAATAATTCCTAGGATATCAAAATCATTAAACTTGATTTTCAAATTATAAAAACATTAGATCTAACCTAGTTTATCCATGATCATCATAAATTCAAATCATTTATAATGGTTCATAATGAAAATATGATTTAACTTAAGCATGTCTCTTAGGAGTTTCAATCAATATGAATAATAAGGATACACTCACCATGAAATAGAACTATGGACAAGATATACTTGAACAACTATTTTTTGGGTTATTTCCCCTAGTTTCATCTATTTCAAAACCACATACACATATAATATATATACATAAACATATTTTGATGAAAATATGACTACATTATTTACCATAAATTTAAGCATTATCTTATTCATAGGATTATACTAAGGGTTCTCACTAATTTTATTTCATCCTATTTTCCAAAGGCAACTAAAAAATTCCCTAATATTGAAAATAGTGACCCATACTTTTCATATATGAATATTACATCTTATTAGATGAATATTAAATAAATAACATCACAATTCATTCCATAATCATTTATTATTACACTATCCAGAAACATTTATACAAAAAACATATTCACAATAGATCAACATCATCTCCAATGATTTAATTCATAACAAGAACCCTTATCATATATATCATACAAAAAACTATTCTTAATAATCTAGGGAAATGAAAAATGATAAAGGGTGAGATCAATTATGTCATAAGGTTGAACAAGTTTTATATTAATGACCAGTTAAACATAACATGATCATAAGGATATGAGAGCATAATCATAACATTTTAAAAATATACACTATGTATCATAGATCATAATATTTTTTCATGGCATAAATATTAGAGATTTATAAAATAAGAATCATAAAGGAATCAAAGAACACGAGACATGAGATCATAACATATCCATAAGACATAAGTTTGTGGCATACACATAAGAATATAAAATAATCTCTTTAGTGAAGGATCAACACCATGACTATCATAGTGGATAGGTTTCACTAGCCATTACATAATATTATAAGTTAAGGTTCACTTATAATACTATCGTAGTAGAGAGAGTTCGTTACTGAATTGGGTTCACTCCCAATTCCAGCTCTTATTTTCTCATGAGACATCTATCTTTACTTAATGAATTGGAGGTATTTATAATTCTACACCCACCCACTACATAATAGAAATTATAAATATGTGTTCCATAGGATTATAAAACATTACTCATTTTATAACCATTGGAAGGGAAAATGTTTTTACAAAATTTCATCATTTAATTATAGCATAACCTATGGAAAAAATGGGTTTTATAAAGGTTTATTCATGACTTACTTAACCCCTAAGAAAGAAAAAGTTTTTTTAGAATAATACTTGAATAATATTCATCATAATACATCCATAAAAATAAAGTGGATGATATAATTGGATTATATAACAAATAAATTAAAAGTAAAATCAATAGATGGTATCATGGAATAGAACCACCCTTAAAATATCCATCAATCTTTTCAGGAGGAAAATACCCTTTTCATTTGGAAATTAATTCCATAATATCTAAAAATTTCAAAAATATTATGAACAAAATTTTCTTTGAAAAAATATATGAAATAGTTATAGAAGCTTTAATTCATTGAGATTTTATTTATTTGGTAAATTTCATTCATGTTATGTACATTAAAATAATGATTTCTTTAAAATTTCTATTAAAAAGTCAAAAGTACCTCTTTTGGAAAATTAAAAGAAGATTACTTTTTAACCATTTAAAAAAAATCCAATAATGGGTAAAAATGAATTTAAGAAATTATATAATAATATAAAAAATTATTGAAAACATTTTTATAAAACAATGATATGGAGGAAAATGTTTTTTGATAGAAGAGAGAAATATAGTCGAATTTTATTGAAAAAATTATTTCATCCTATTGAGTTCTGAAATAGAGTAAAGTGAAATTGAAACATATAACCCCAAAAAATAACCATATGGTATGAAAATTAACAGTATTTCTAATATATAGTTTATATAATTTTATCATCATAATCTTAATCATAAACAATATCGATAAACAATGAGATTGTAACATAAATCCCTTACCTCAAGTTTGAATTTATTTAAATGAACTATATCCTCCATTATAATACATTTAAATTTATAATAACTTAATAAAATAGTCATTTAAATACTTATAATATCATCTATTGTAACAGCCCAAGATTTTATAAAAAAATATTCTTTTTAATTTTATTAAAGTCTTGTGTTGTACGCTACACCAAAAGGAGCTTGCACAACACGCATCCTTGACTTGCCTTGCATTACACGCAATCACGACCTTCCTCGATAGCGTGTGTAGTACGCAATAACAGGTTTCACTAAACAATGATATGCTATTAAAACTAGCCGTTATGAATAGTAATAATCACTTTTTGAAATTTTATAAATTTTATTTTTCAAAATGGACTTCATTTTTGGACTCAGAATATCGAAATTAGCCTAGGGTGAAATTTTGGTATTTTTCTGAAAACTTTCAATTTTTGATGAATAGTGAAACCACTAAGTGGTAGGTTAAAAACTGAATTTTGCATAAAACTTAATTTTACCGCTTCTGTGAATGGAATTTCAAAAATCCGAGAGACACGGTTAATATCAAGGACTAAAATGTGGTTCAATGAGATGAAAATAATTTTTGGTGAATAGTAACTTTTTACTTTTTTTACAGCGGTTAATAGTAAATAGGGTAACTAAGGGTAAATATGATATTAATATTACCCTAACACATGTCCTAATTCTATTGGACAAGTGTAATTCGACCAAAAACAAACTTAGGAATAAAATATGACCATTTAGGTTCACTTGGATTATATTAGGACATTTATTATTAATTTATTTAAAGAAGGGTTAAAATAGTTAAAATCAAAGTTTAATAAGTAAATCATTTATAATATGGGGTTATACATAAGATAAATTCGATTGTAAATATTCATTAAAAAGCTAAAAATATTTCCTACATGATGTTATTTTATTTGTAATTTTTAGACATCAAATAATTTAATTTATTTATGACACAAAGATGATGCAGTAATTATCTTATTAATGAAATATTGACATAATTGATGTTATAAACACCAAAATAAATGTAATTTGAGACTTTTTATGAATTAAACTAATTTTATAGGTTACTATGATATATTAGTGTTGATTTAATAAACTTGGTTCGAACATATAATTCTTTTATGACTTTCACAAAAATCATATATCAAATAGTGTCAAAATTGACACAAAATAGTTTTTAAATCAAATATTATATTATTAATTGTTATTTTATTCCTAAAAATCTAAGGTTCGGACAAATGACTTAGATAAGGATATATGTATTAATAATATACAATTTGGGGTTCGTTTGGCATGTTATAGTAAGTTTATTAACCATATAATGTAAGCAAACAAAAAGACACGGTAAAAGTTAAATTATTTAACTTAGAGTTAAATCTAATTGATAAGGTTAAAATAATAACCTAAACTTGTCTAAATCTTATTGGTTGATAGGATTTAGATCCATCCCCACTTTAGCTTCGAAATAAGACCCTTTGGAACCATTATAAACCGATTTTGACTTTAATATAAAATAATATTTTGAGGTATTCCTAAGGTGCCCCTCTCCTCCCTTATAAAAGGACATCTCCTCCCCCTCCTCCTCACACCAATTTGATCACTCAAGCTCGGCCAACCCCTGCCAAAATCTCTTCTACACTTCCCTAGCAACATCCTAGAGGTTCTGGTCTTACTCAAAGACCAATTTTAGTTCCCTAAGAGGAGGTCTCCAAAAGGCGCTTCAAAGAAGGGGTAATTACCGTTACCAATTCTTTCATCTTTATTTCTTCTTCCACTTCTTCTTCTTAGGTTGTTTCATTATGAAGTAATAACATCAGTATCACTCATATACTGATATGTTATTATAAGTATGAAACAACCCTATTTCACCATCTATCCATCCTACGGAAAAAGAAATCATTGCGCGTGCGTACGTACGGAATACCGTCTCCACGCCGTGGTGTAATCTATTTTCCACCACCACCTTACATGGATGGGTATAATGGTGTAAATAATAACTATACATAGTTATTACAACATCATATTGATTCTGATATATTTTATAATCCACTCCAATTCAATTCAATATTTATGGAAATGATATCATCGCTCGTGCGTACGTACGGACTACCGTCTCCACGACGCGATGAGATTCATACTCCATGTTAACCATTTAAGAATGATTATAATGTATATATAAGAAATAATAATGAAATATATGACATTATAAAGCTACTGTATTTATGTATATATATACATATGTATGTCATCTACTTACTTCCATTTCAAGACAATAAGGAAATGAAAACAGCGTTCATGCGTACGTACGGACTACCGTCTCCATGAACGGTGTTTTTCATTTTATTTATCTACCTATTATATATATATATATACTGAATATATATGATATATAAATCATATTTTATATTCTTTAAGTGATTAAATCATGATATAAGTAATAATGATGTCAAGAACAACAAGTCAAAACACCTACGATAAATGAAACGATTTTACCCAAAACGCTTCTTTAACATGGAATTTACAAAAGAGCGGGTAATATAATGTCATAAGTAAACCATATATGATATCATAAAAATGAATATGATTCTTTAATAAGTCAATGACATTATTTAAACCATTATACAGGAGCTTCGGACACTTACAAAGCAAGTCAGACCTAAGGTAAGGGAAAATATCACAATCTCATTTTTATCCGAGATTGTTTATACTTTGGTATTTACTGGGGTGTATTTTATCATCCACATCCATGTTCCCTCAATATGTAATATTGTTTCCATCCACTTACAATAGTTTAAATCCAATTTTACCCTTCGGTGAGTTTTTAGTAAAGAATATGAAAGGAATCTTTTGTCGTTTTTCATACGAGGTACTTTTTGACTTTTCCGACAAAAGTACGAAGGATGTTTTTCTTTAACTTATACGGCAAGAATGGATTTTTAAAACATTATTTCCAAGAATCTTCCTTTATAAGTTTTCAAATTTATTTTTGATCAACTTCTTTTAGTATGACATGTTAAGAAAAGAAAAGTGTTTTTGAATAAGAAAGGATATTTTCCTCAAGAATGGAGTTCAAGTGTTTTATCAAAATTATTTTCCATCTAAGATAATAAAGGGTTCTGTTTTTATCCCTTTAATTAAATTGATTTGATTATGTTATGAGGGAATTATTTTTATGAAGTCATTTTCCTTATAAGATTTGTTTTATGATGTCATGATGTTTCAAGAATCCCATTTTTGTTACATGTGTTATGCGATGATGTATGTTTTATGATTATGTGGCACACATAAGAAAGGATTCATTATAAGATGGGTGAGACCTATATCTCCCTCCAATGAATTGGGTAAAGATTTTATATCTCATGAGATAGACATGGCTGAAATGGTAGGTTATACCGGTTCAGTGAAACAGGACTGAAACGAGGGTTACTCGATTCAGAAAGGGGCTTTGTCCACTAAGATAGTCTTGGCAATGAGTCTTGACTAACAAGAAATGATTTTCCATGATTATGTGTGCATGCCACAAAGATTCAAGTTTTATGTTATGATTATGGGGATCTCATTTTCACTGCTATGATTTATCCCATGTTATGAAATTATGATCTCTTTTGCAGGTTAAGATTTCCAAAAATGTTATGTTCTTATGAAAATTATGTGATTGATATTTCTTTTGTTTACCCTTACTGAGCATTAGAGCTCACCCTTTTATGTTTTCTTTTCCCCAGGATATAAAGAAAGGTTTTAGGTAAAAAAAGGGAAGATCTTTATGGGAGATATTGAAGATCTTTCACCACGATTAGAAGATTACGTTCCGAGTTTCCAAAGACACTAAACTATTACGATCCTTGTGTGTGTGTTTTTGTTATGTACTAAGTATTCCGCAAAAGTAATGTAATGTCCATGTACGATAAGCTTCAGGTCTCTACAGTTGGTATCAGAGGAAAGGTTTAGTCAACCTTTGGAAACTAGGATGCGAAAACGTTAGTGAGATCCCTAGAGATATTTTTAAGGTATGTCTAGGGATGTCCCTAAGGATAAGTATACGTATATGATACAGTCCTAGAACTATGGTAACGATCATAGAATTTAACTTAAGATGTTAGATATCAAGGATACTCCACCTTTATTATGTTGTTTTCCCTAGCATGATTTTTGCCTCTCACACTATTCTTTTTGGGTTTTAGACGATGGCTGGAACCCGAAGGAACCGTGTTGATCATTGTAATGGACAATGCAATGATTGCCCTCCTGAACAAACAAATGTTATGGGAGATGGAGTACAAAATCTTATTGCTATACTTACACAAGCTATGAATCATTCTGGACTTCCAAATGAGTAGAGAAGGGAACAATATTCTATTGAGTCCTTCATGAGGCAACGTCCACCTTCTTTCAGTGGGACTACCGATCCACTTGTTGCTGAACAATGGATCAGTACCACTGAAAAGATATTTTCAGTTCTTCAATGTTCTGAACATGATAAAGTCATCTTAGCAGTATATCGTTTGGAAGGTGAAGCTGATCAATGGTGGAATCTTATCAAGAATACGAGGCAAAGAGATGAAATTGAGTCCATGGAATGGGACGAGTTCAAGAACTTGTTTTTCAGTAAGTACTTCCCTCGTATTCTTCGAACAAAGATGGAAAAGGAGTTTCTTGAGCTGAAGTAGAAGGATGATGAATCTGTTGGTATATACGAAGCAAATTTTACAAGACTTGCAAGGTATGCATCTGGCATTATTATCCAACCTGAAAGTAAAGTTGATCGATTTTTCAGTGGCTTAAAACCAAGTCTTCGAAGGGCATTAGCTATAAGAGACTTCAGTAGCTATGAAGAAATTGTGCGTTGTGCTGTCAAGGTAGAAATGGAAGTTGGTGTTACATATACATCTCATGGTTTTGACAAGAAACGAAAGATGGAATTCAAGGAGAAATCTCAGAATAATGGTGAAAAGAAGATGAATGTTTCCTTATGCACAAAGTGTGGAAAGAAGCATGGTGGAGATTGTCTTAAAGGGACTAGAAAATGCTTTAAGTGTGGAAAAGAAGGTCATCGAGTAGCTGAGTGTCGAAGTAATGGAAAAAGGGATTCTAATGATGTGAATAAAGCAAACATTGCAGAGAACACATCACCAACACTTCAATGCTTCAAGTGCAAGGAAATGGGGCATTATGCTAATAAATGCCCTAATCCAAGGGTTAGTGATGATCGACATGAGCAACCGCTTAAGGCAAATGACAAAGGGAAGTCACATGCGATCACTATTGGCGATGTTGAATATGACAACGATGTGGTGGAATGAATAATTGTTTATGTAATAGGATTCCAAAATAATGTTGTATCATGGAGTATTGGAATATTTATGTATTGGTCTATTGTGGTTTTCAATAATTTTATGGTACCAATAACCATGGAAAGTGATTGAGATATTTTTGGAAAAAGAATGATATGCGCATAATGAAGGGAAAATGAGAAAATGAAATATTTTACAGTATTCATGAGCTCATGATTGATATAAGGACTAAGTGATATCATGGTTTGAGTATATAGAATTTTGAGGATTTTGGTATGTGGAAAGTGTTAACTTTTAACTGCATTCAAGTTTTCACTAAGGTTCAATGGGTATTCAAGAGAGTACAAGATTAAGGCCTTTGAATGTTTGGAATGTGTCCAACAAGATATATCTTATGATATATGGGGATCAACGATGGTATTAAATCTCTGGTAATCGTTTTCACTATGTTATGAGAATGGACTGCAGTATTATGGATAGGACTAAAGATTGGAATGGATTATGTTGGACATAAGTTAGTATTGTTTAAGGATAGAAGTTTTTTCGATATTATTTATGGGATGTTATAGTAATATAGTTTTAGAAAGAGGACAACCTGCAGGACGGGCGACAGCCCATCGCTTCGGACAAGGCTGTGGGAATCGAACCCACAACCGAAGTGCGACTGGCCTTTATCGCCTACCACTGGCCTACAAGAAGTCCCTGTTTAGTAGAATCTAGTTTTATTATATTAAGCAGTATGATATATGAAGTATAAGTCCATTTTAGGAACCATATATGATTAATCTCACTATAGATCGACTTATGTATATAATTTTTGCTAACCTTTTGTTCGAGACAGATGGAATGACCCGTCATTCTATCACATGATCTGCTAACACTTCACGAATAACAAATTCAACTTCATTTATATAAGAGATGAAGTGGAAATTGTTCAAGGCACGAACAATAGTGAGATTGTACCAAAATAAAGTAAGTATTTATTCTAATTCAAATTCTTCAACTTTAGGGAAATGATCTTGAAAACCAAAAATGTTGTCCTAGTGCCCTTATATCCGATGAATCAGATGGTACCCTAGATCATCACAAATTTATGGCTTTGTGATTACTGGCTTTTCCATAGCCATGTTCTCTACCACTCTCCATCAGAACATGATGGTTAGATTTCTCTTCCATATCCATATTTTCACCTATGTGGAAACCCTAATGATTAGTTTATTTGGGTATCCGTTACGTTTCATACTTTTGTTTTTAAAGATTGGTTTTGATATTCCTTTTTACGATGTGGGTTTCTATTAAAGAAACTTTCAAATAGTAAACCATTTATAACCCCGACGAATTTCGAGGGCGAAATTCATTTTAAGGGGGGTAGAATGTAACAGCCCAAGATTTTATAAAAAAATATTCTTTTTAATTTTATTAAAGTCTTGTGTTGTACGCTACACCAAAAGGAGCTTGCACAACACGCATCCTTGACTTGCCTTGCATTACACGCAATCACGACCTTCCTCGATAGCGTGTGTAATACGCAATACCGAGTTTCACTAAACAATGATATGCTATTAAAACTAGCCGTTATGAATAGTAATAATCACTTTTTGAAATTTTATAAATTTTATTTTTCAAAATGGACTTCATTTTTGGACTCAGAATATCGAAATTAGCCTAGGGTGAAATTTTGGTATTTTTCTGAAAACTTTCAATTTTTGATGAATAGTGAAACCACTAAGTGGTAGGTTAAAAACTGAATTTTGCATAAAACTTAATTTTACCGCTTCTGTGAATGGAATTTCGAAAATCCGAGAGACACGGTTAATATCAAGGACTAAAATGTGGTTCAATGAGATGAAAATAATTTTTGGTGAATAGTAACTTTTTACTTTTTTTACCGCGGTTAATAGTAAATAGGGTAACTAAGGGTAAATATGATATTAATATTACCCTAACACATGTCCTAATTCTATTGGACAAGTGTAATTCGACCAAAAACAAACTTAGGAATAAAATATGACCATTTAGGTCCACTTGGATTAGATTAGGACATTTATTATTAATTTATTTAAAGAAGGGTTAAAATAGTTAAAATCAAAGTTTAATAAGTAAATCATTTATAATATGGGGTTATACATAAGATAAATTCGATTGTAAATATTAATTAGAAAGCTAAAACTATTTCCTACATTATGTTATTTTATTTGTAATTTTTAGACATCAAATAATTTAATTTATTTATGACACAAAGATGATGCAGTAATTATCTTATTAATGAAATATTGACATAATTGATGTTATAAACACCAAAATAAATGTAATTTGAGACTTTTTATGAATTAAACTAATTTTCTAGGTTACTATGATATATTAGTGTTGATTTAATCAACTTGGTTCGAACATATAATTCTGTTATGACTTTCAAAAAAATCATATATCAAATAGTGTCAAAATTGACACAAAATAGTTTTTAAATCAAATATTATATTATTAATTGTTATTTTATTCCTAAAAATCTAAGGTTCGGCCAAATGACTTAGATAAGGATATATGTATTAATAATATACAATTTGGGGTTCGTTTGGCATGTTATAGTAAGTTTATTAACCATATAATGTAAGCAAACAAAAAGACACGGTAAAAGTTAAATTATTTAACTTAGAGTTAAATCTAATTGATAAGGTTAAAATAAAAACCTAAACTTGTCTAAATCTTATTGGTTGATAGGATTTAGATCCATCCCCACTTTAGCTTCGAAATAATACCCTTTGGAACCATTATAAACCGATTTTGACTTTAATATAAAATAATATTTTGAGGTATTCCTAAGGTGCCCCTCTCCTCCCTTATAAAAGGACATCTCCTCCCCATCCTCCTCACACCAATTTGATCACTCAAGCTCGGACAACCCCTGCCAAAATCTCTTCTCCACTTCCCTATCAACATCCTAGAGGTTCTGGTCTTACTCAAAGACCAATTTTAGTTCCCTAAGAGGAGGTCTCCAAAAGGCGCTTCAAAGAAGGGGTAATTACCGTTACCAATTCTTTCAAATTTATTTCTTCTTCCACTTCTTCTTCTTAGGTTGTTTCATTATGAAGTAATAACATCAGTATAACTCATATACTGATATGTTATTATAAGTATGAAACAACCCTATTTCACCATCTATCCATCCTACGGAAAAAGAAATCATTGCACGTGCGTACGTACGGAATACCGTCTCCACGCCGTGGTGTAATCTATTTTCCACCACCACCTTACATGGATGGGTATAATGGTGTAAAGAATAACTATACATAGTTATTACAACATCATATTGATTCTGATATATTTTATAATCCACTCCAATTCAATTCAATATTTATGGAAATGATATCATCGCTCGTGCGTACGTACGGACTACCGTCTCCACGACGCGATGAGATTCATTCTCCATGTTAACCATTTAAGAATGATTATAATGTATATATAAGAAATAATAATGAAATATATGACATTATAAAGCTACTGGATTTATGTATATATATACATATGTATGTCATCTACTTACTTCCATTTCAAGACAATAAGGAAAGGAAAACAGCGTTCATGCGTACGTACGGACTACCGTCTCCATGAACGGTGTTTTTCATTTTATTTATCTACCTATTATATATATATATATACTGAATATATATGATATATAAATCATATTTTATATTCTGGAAGTGAGTAAATCATGATATAAGTAGTAATGATGTCAAGAACAACAAGTCAAAACACCTACGATAAATGAAACGATTTTACCCAAAACGCTTCTTTAACATGGAATTTACAAAAGAGCGGGTAATATAATGTCATAAGTAAACCATATATGATATCATAACAATGAATATGATTCTTTAATAAGTCAATGACATTATTTAAACCATTATACAGGAGCTTCGGACACTTACAAAGCAAGTCGGACCTAAGGTAAGGGAAAATATCACAATCTCATTTTTATCCGAGATTGTTTATACTTTGGTATTTACTGGGGTGTATTTTATCATCCACATCCATGTTCCCTCAATATGTAATATTGTTTCCATCCACTTACAATAGTTTAAATCCAATTTTACCCTTCGGTGAGTTTTTAGTAAAGAATATGAAAGGAATCTTTTGTCGTTTTTCATACGAGGTACTTTTTGACTTTTCCGACAAAAGTACGAAGGATGTTTTTCTTTAACTTATACGGCAAGAATGGATTTTTAAAACATTATTTCCAAGAATATTCCTTTATAAGTTTTCAAATTTATTTTTGATCAACTTCTTTTAGTATGACATGTTTAGAAAAGAAAAGTGTTTTTGAATAAGAAAGGATATTTTCCTCAAGAATGGAGTTCAAGTGTTTTATCAAAATTATTTTCCATCTAAGATAATAAAGGGTTCTGTTTTTATCCCTTTAATTACATTGATTTGATTATGTTATGAGGGAATTATTTTTATGAAGTCATTTGCCTTATAAGATTTGTTTTATTATGTCATGATGTTTCAAGAATCCCATTTTTGTTACATGTGTTATGTGATGATGTATGTTTTATGATTATGTGGCACACATAAGAAAGGATTCATTATAAGATGGGTGGGACCTATATCTCCCTACAATGCATTGGGTAAAGATTTTATATCTCATGAGATAGACATGGCTGAAATGGTAGGTTATACCGGTTCAGTGAAACAGGACTGAAACGAGGGTTACTCGATTCAGAAAGGGACTTTGTCCACTAAGATTGTCTTGGCAATGAGTCTTGACTAACAAGAAATGATTTTCCATGATTATGTGTGCATGCCACAAAGATTCAAGTTTTATGTTATGATTATGGGGATCTCATTTTCACTGCTATGATTTATCCCATGTTATGAAATTATGATCTCTTTTGCAGGTTAAGATTTCCAAAAATGTTATGTTCTTATGAAAATTATGTGATTGATATTTCTTTTGTTTACCCTTACTGAGCGTTAGAGCTCACCCTTTTATGTTTTCTTTTACCCAGGATATAAAGAAAGGTTTTAGGTAAAAAAAGGGAATATCTTTATGGGAGATATTGAAGATCTTTCACCACGATTAGAAGATTACGTTCCGAGTTTCCAAAGACACTAAACTATTACGATCCTTGTGTGTGTGTTTTTGTTATGTACTAAGTATTCCGCAAAAGTAATGTAATGTCCATGTACGATAAGCTTCGGGTCTCTACATCTATGATCCAATTATAACACCTCATCACCCATTTATTAAAAATTCATCATTAAAACCATTGTTTTTTGGGTGTTAACTGTTTCTCTTTTCTTGAGAATTATGGTTTGATAGGTTCGATACTTGTACTTTGATCATTTTAAAAAATAAAATGTTAATAATTATATAAATATAATATATATTAATTATATATATATATTAAACCATAAAAGTTAGATATATAAAAATTATTTACACTGTTCATGGAGACAGTAGGATGTACTACGTATGAACACTGTTTTCATTTTCTAACGAACAGAATGAAAGAAAGAAAGAGAAATATTATTTTATAATTTTTGATCACTAATTATATACTAAATAACATATATATACCTTAAATATATAGTTATTACTATCCATGTAAAATATAAATGAAAAAATGACATCGCTTCATGGAAATAGTATTCTGCCCGTACAGATGAGCGATGTTATCATTTTATAACAAATAAGAAGGTATAAATGTAGATATGATATTAAAATTACAAAATAATATTTATGTAATAAATATAATTTATAAACATTAATTTCATCATTATAACTATCCAAGAAATATGATGATGAAAAATTAATTGTATTGTTACATTGAGGTGTCAGTCTACACTTACACATGAGTGATACATTCACTTTCCATTTGATGGAAAAGAATTTTAATAATGGATTTTTCATAATCTTAATAAAATTTAAATACACTTAGGATATTGATATTATTATTTTAATATGTATACCATATAATTATAGGTGTTATAAGAGAAAATAAATTGAAATATTTATGGTAGGTTGATTATGTCTTCTTTGGTTGGACTAATTTAGATCCCTTTTTAAAGACCCTATGAATGGTATTTTAAGAAGGATATAACCTATAATTTGTTTCTAGGAAATTTAAAATAGAATTACATAGGGTTTTTTCTGATATTTATGAAAAAATTTATCATAATGAAATTAAGGGAGGGGAGTCCTTTTATAAGTAGGGGAGAGGACACAAATTGAATTTATTAAAATTTCTAAATACAATATTGTCATACTCAAGAAAAGTGCTTTATAATGGGAAAATATTAATAGGTGGGATATGATAAAGTTTAAATATTGAAATAAAATGGGATTTATACAATTTTATTTGAAAAACATACCCTTATATCTTGGATTAACCCCTCCCCTCGATAAACCCATTTTAACCTTAACCATGGTGAGTTTTACTTACTTTTTTATAGTATTCTATATGAAAAAAACGAGTTTATTATATTAAATAATATTAATTATTATGGTTCCAAATATAGAATCAAATTTATCAAATTAAACTCACTTAATTATAGGAATTTAATTTTAAAATAAACCCACAAAGCCCAATGAAAAATAGTTTTCCAGAAAAAATGTTTTCATAAGTATAAAAAGGTTTTATACCAAAATCTAACTTAAAATTAAAAATAATGTCCCTAATGGGATTAATAAAAATATGAATAAATTTTTTTTACCTTTAAATCCATTTTGAAACAAAATGTATCTTTGTATGTTCTCTAAATGAAAAGAAATTTTTCAATAAAAATTAGTTTTTATCATTATTCATTGAAAAATAAATCTTTTTAGAAAATTAAAAAAAATTTGCTTGAAGAAGATTCTGACCCAATGACTTTAAAAATTTAGTTCATTATGCTAAATAGATTTTATAAAAAAGGAATAAATTAAATATTTTCCATTCTCATGAAAATTAATTGATGCCATTTATGAGGAAAAAATTATTTTTGAAGAATATAAAGCCTTTACTAAAAAATTGAGTACTTATTTATCAATATATATGCCTTCTCTAAAAATTGATAACTTATTTACTCAACCAATTTAATTGATATGTTATAATAGTATAATATATTATAGTTCATTTAGATTTGAGTTTGGGTGTAACATAAGATATAAAAGAAATTAAATTTATTTGAGAAAAATATATATAATAAAATCATATGGTGTTACAAAAACACTATATTTAATAACTATTATCATGCTATAAAATTTTAAAAATAAGAAATGGTCAAGGTAGTTAAAGACTAAAACTTATGGGCTTATAATTAACATGCAACGTAGGAATCCATCTTCTAAAAGGAATTTATCACATAAATATATCATGCAAATTAATCATAATCTAAAAACAATTATAAACATGAATGATATAAAGTAATAAAAAATTAAATAATTTTTTATATGAGAAAAAATATAATTTTTTCTATATTTAAACTATACATGGAATGAAAAAATTTATAATGCCTAAAAATTAATATTTATAAACCAAAATTTGAAATAAAAAAATATAATTTTATTATTTTATTACACATATTGAATGTTATGACAAAAAATCAGTCACAAAATAAATTTGATATTAGGGAGAGAGTGATCATCATATCAATAATATTATATGATATTTCTAAATAGTATGCTATTATTCATATAGTATAATTTGAATGACTATATCATATATCCTGAATCATATTATATGATGAAGTGGTTAATATATTTACACTATAATCTCGTATTTCAAGAAAACTTTGGATCATGTCATATATTATGATATCAAATATTTTATAATATAGAATAATTTAAATCCATGGACTTCATCTACATAATAATTTATGATATAATAGATTCATATAATACTGTTAATTGAAAAAAATGATTTTCAACCTACCATATTTTATGATATGACTGCAAATGAATTATGATAAATATTTATACAAAAAACTAGTGAATAGAGCACATTAAATACTTAAATAACAAGTATTTTTACCCAATGATGGTTTTTAGGGACCATCTTATATCCCAACACATAAAAAAACCCATAAAATGTACAATATATCTTCAAGGAATTATATATGTAAATGTAAATTAAGAATGGTGTTTAAGTATCATTAAATTTGTAGTCGCTATCATCATTTGTGGATGATTGATGATGATCATGAATTAATATAAATACACTATAATGAATTCAGTTTTATTGGTTTATTCCTTTAAATATTTCAATATCTCTCTCTCTATTTTTCCTCAGAGTCGACATAATTTTTGGGTATTGTAGGACCCCCATAATTAATATATTAAACACACACACACACACACAGATATATATATATATATATATATATATATTAAATAATGCACATGTATCCTTTCATAATAAATGGTTCTAACATTTATTGCGACATCATATAATGATTTTGATATTGTGGTTATTTCTATAATGAGTGTATTACCCTAGGGGAAACATAATGTTGGCCAAAATTTTGTTTCCAATTGAGGAATATTGTTGGTGGGTGCATTAAATAAATTAAATGATTTATTTATTTATTTTATATAATGACTTGAACCCTAACCCTCTCTATATGTATTCCATTATTTAAAATACCCAAGGATAGGAACATTAACCTTGGAGAATATATGGTATGATAAAATTGGTATTGTCGGATCAGGAATGGGATTGAGGAATGAACAAAGAGAATCATGAGATATATGGTGAATAAATTTTGATCATCATCTTAAACTCTTGTGGAAACATTATTAAAAAATGATCAATCCAATCCCATGGAAGGTAATTTTATTTCATGGATTTATTCCCTTGTTTTAATGATAATAAATGATTTTATAATTTTCTTTATTGTTCTATTATTTCATGTTATTAGCCTGATCCATTTTTCGGTGATACTGAACCAATTTTTTTTTGTATTTTGATACATACATGCTTTCACCCTATTTTTCATATTTTGAAATAATTTTATGGTATAAAATTAACCAAAGATGTTTTTCACTTAGTTCTTATTATTTTACCCACTATTCATTTTGTTCTTTAATGTTTGTGCATGGGTTCATGATTCAAAATTATCGAGCCAAATTCAAGAGTGATGGAACCCCTAGATTCATGGAGAATGTGTGAACAAGTTGAAGATTGATATTTTGTTATTATATTATGAGGTGATGTGGGATTTTGGTGTTGGTTAAATGTATTAAAGGGAAGATCATGGGTTTTCATCCACATGTGAGGTTACATGATGATGCAATGCGATGAGGATGATCCACTCATGGTTCTGATAGCCGAAATTTGGCCACTGGTGACATTTCAGTCTTGGTCAACTCTAGATCTGAGTTCCTTAGTTGATTTTAAGGTGGATCTAATAGAGGATAAGGCATGGGTGAGATGAATGAATAGTTCTTTGTTTTTTGAAAATTATAGACAAACACGATGTGTAGTCCATGACAACATGTTGTGTAGTCCCCTTGTTGTGACTGATAGGTTTTTGGATTGAATTAAATATCACATAAAATGTGGTAATTAAACACACCATATGATCTAATGATCATAGATTTACATATTCCAATAATTTATATAGGCATGGGAATGACCAGGTATATGGGCATGACTAGGTACCTGAGAATAATCAGGTACACATGCACAACCAGAGTACATAGTCACGACACAAGCATGGGTTTAGAGGACACCATATTACTCTGATATTCCAATATGAACTGCAAACTCCATATACATGCTGTGTATATCCACATGTCTATAAAATCCAGGTGTAGTCAAGGAAGTCACTATGTGTCCCAGTGAGGTCACATACAGTGTGACCCTATGTACACACTCTGTAATTTTCTATGACACTTTCACCTTGTATATATTCTTATTTGGGACATGAATTTGGGATGGTGAGTGGCCTCTCATTTTTAGTTTTCCACATAGTATGTGATGATGGAAATTAGTTTTTAATAAGATATATTATATGAGGAGTTAAAAGGGTGATGCTTCCTTCTACAATGCTTGGTTGATGTATTTGACCAGGTTCGATCCTCTGAGTGATGTCTGGGTCGATAATCCCCTATCACAGCAGGGAATGGTTCCCATATACTCATTTAAAAGGTAGATTCAGTACTAACCCACACTAAATCAAGGTGTGGGTCTTCAATCTATATAGTTTTACTCCATTGTCTTTGAGATCTGTCATGGAGTGGGTCCTCTATGGGAGTTAGTGCTCCCTCCAATTTTGAGTGTTGTAGTAAAGAGTAGGCCCCTCCACTATGATTCTTGTTAGGTTACATGTGGTACTAATATATATAGATGTAACTTGGGTATATGAAGGGTTACTAATCATTATTTGGTGTCTACAGATATGGATATCCCCTTTCTATCTCACTTGGGTTTCTTTTGAGCATATCTTATGTTGGGTTTCCCTTACCCTTTTTATTAGGGGTTGGGCTATGATAAGATAAATTTATATATAAATATTGAATACATTTATCAAAGTTTTATTAAAAATTTATTTTAAAATGCACTAGGTTTTGGTTTTTTTCTTTGGAATTAGGTATTTTGGAATTAATGGAATAAATACTAAAAAATTGAAAAAATAGGTTTTACATGTTGCGAAAGGTGTACATGATGTGTATTCCTCATTCATAGAATCTCTATAGATGAAATTCAATCCCATGAGAAATTAAATGATGTGAAGAGATTATATAACATGTAAATACATTACACATCATGATATTTTTAAAGTTCAATTCCCACATAAAATACATGTGTAGAAAGTACAAGACATGAATCAAATATATGGTGTGTATAATTTACATGATGTGAAAAAAGTTAGAGATCTCAACCAGTCAAATATATATCCTAAGAAATTCACAAGATTTAAGATTCCTGTAGGATATTGTGGATCTTAAGTAAAAAATGTGCAAATATCTCATGTATGTAAATTTTGATATAGAATCCACTTAAAGTAAATTCAAGACATTTATGATTTTTAAATTGTGTAACTTTCTTATCTATAAATATTTTGGAAATGATTACCAACAATAGGTATTTAGGGTATTTCATTATTATCTTGTTTTTTATTAGTCTCTTCTCTATTTTCCTTTCAAAACCAGTTGTACTTAAATACTTCCCTCATTTTATTAAATCATTTTTCATTGTTTTCTGTTTTACGTCCATTATTTGATCATTCAATCCTATTTACACCGAGACACCCATTTTAAAACCAAATTCCATTCCACTTAAACACTCACACTCTTTATTTCTTGTTTCTCTACTTAAAGTTTGTGTTTGATTTATTCATTTGTAAATTGAAAGTGTGGATTACTTATTTCTCAATTATTTGATGATTATTCTAAGAATGTTTATTATTATTTTTTGATCAACACCATCATGTTCCACTAATCCTATTTGGGTTAGAGGTCAAGATTATGGGTTTTTATGAGCCTAATGAATCTATAATTGAACCTTATTAACCATATGGCTCGTAATTAGGTTAAAAGTTACTATTTATCACATTCTATTTCAAAAACCTTACCATGGGATGTGAAATTGAATAAACCTGACCTAATTGGAGTTGAGAAGTCTATGTCCATTATCATGTGATTATTTATTCCATAGATGCTAAGTGTAATGTATCTAGGATTTTATCTATACCCAAACCAAGGGATTTTTGCAGTATTGTTAGATCTAATTGGTTTGACCATAACCAATTAGTGACCCTTGCAGTGCTTTATAGAATAACATGAATGACTATTCCAAGATGGATTTAGAATTATATTTCCCCAAAATCCCTAAAATTGACCTTGATCCCTTCTTTTTTATATAATATAAATCCAAGATACATAATTTTAGAAAAACCCAAATTGGAGAGTCGACTTGAGGAATCCTTCTATAAGGTTTGAATCACTAGGTTTCTTTTCTTCCAGTTATCCCTATGAGTTTGACCCCACACTTCCTCTTTACTATTACTTAGTATTAAGTGTAGTTTGAGAACAATAAATTTATAATATACTAAAACCTATAGAAATAAAGGATGCCTTCTAGGCACATAAATTTTTTTCACCATTGATAGGGATCACTTTTTTCTTGGCATAGTAGCCTTCAAGTTAAACTTGGGATTAATCACCTTCCCACCTTCTTTTTACATTTTTATCCCTTAGATTCACTTCATTAATCTATCTTTTTCTCAACTAGTGTAGAAATTAGGACCCTATGAATCATTAAAGGAGCCTTGATTCTCAATAAATACTTTTTTTCGATACTTAGTTCGATCAATCCTTAAATGAATGACAACACTTTACAATAGCTGAGCACAATAGTCTTGTGCTGCTCCACCCGTTGAACTTTTAATAATCATCACCTATGAATCCAGAAGAGTGTCCAGAACTGTAGGAGTGAACCATTATTATGGATTTCTTTCCATAAGTGGAAATGCACCCAAAATTTCTAGTCCTCCTTTCTAGGTGCATAATTTTGAGATCAGACATGGAATAATCCACCTGATCTAGAACATGGGTCAATTACATGGGATTGAAATAAAATACACCCATGAGTATATTTTCAATTTTCTTGAGGTTTTTTATACCTTTCTCAATAAGGATGTTTCATCTGATGCAATTAGATTATGTGTATTCCCATTCTCCTGTGCAGTTAATCTAGTGATCAGTTCAAAATTTAAGCTCCCAGGTCAATCATGACTTGGGAATATCTAACCAAAAAATTTCCTAGATAAGTAATTCCCACTAATATGGACTTGTAAGATCTATAATGACATCCAAACAATTTCCTAGATAGATAAAGAGTTATCATGGGAATCCTAGGATCATTTTGAAGGGAACACTAGAAAATAATCACATCCTAGACTTGATGTGTGGATTTAGCTTCAAACATTGTATTAGGTAATCCAAACTTTTCCATTAACTATAGTAGATGACATAAATGTTGGTGGAATAATTATTATGATGAATGATGTTGGATATGAAATTATAGATGATCTCTCCCACAATTCCACTCTATAGAAGATCGATCGAGGACCGCCTCATGTTGGAATCTACCAATTGAAGGATATTACCTGCCTCACAGCCTAAGTGAGGGATCTTACAAAGAAGCTCGAGTCATTTTTGTTACCTACTATAACACCACAACTTTTCCCCACTATTATGAAGATTAAATCATGTGAAATGTGTGGAGTTATGAACATATATTAGAACTATTGAGTAGGAATAGAGGAACCCCAATAATGAGATTGTAATTATGTCAATTAAAATTAAGAAGGCCAACAATTCCAACATCCTCAATAATGAAAATTAATGCAATACTACCAGAAGAGATTGGAATAGTATCCACACACAAAAAAATGACCAAGGATTCTATCAATAGATAAGTGTATAAGAACACTAAGAAGTTATGGACCAACTAGGCTCCCACTTTGAAATCATGCACCTAAACCCCAATAGTAAATATCTCATCAACACTTCCCCTATAGAGCTCAACAACAATTTCAACCAACTCTATAAAGACCATCACAACAAGACCCACCTATATAGACTAATACTGAATTTTTTTTAATGTATTTATTTTAAAAGTGGATTAGAGAATGACTAACCAAGAGATATAGATTCAGATCCAAAGAGATTACCTTTCCAATCTTGAGAATCAAATAAGTCAAATATCAAGGAACTTATCATACCAAATACCATGTATGTTTCCTGATAAAACCGAGACACATCCAATAGAAGAGGAAGAGGTAGTCGTTCTTTGGATTAGGAAAGTCATATATTTTTAGAAACCATTCATGGGTAAGTAAAAGAGGCTTGAAGAACCAGAAAAATGTACAACAGTCACCAGTGATGATGACACAAATATCATAAAATAAGTTGGTCATGAAACAAATTTAGAATCATAAGATATAGTAAAATCTCCAATAAAAGAGCAGCATGAAAATTAAGAAGTATATGTCCGAATAAAAACTTACAAACCCCCTCCACCCATCTCAGAAAGAATGAGGCAAGGAAATATTTAAGGGAAATATAAGAAGTTTCTAGTGATTTTTAAGCAATTAAAAATTAACACCCCCTTTGCTGAAGCCATCAATCAGATTCCTTCCTATAAAAAATTCAAAAAATAACTGATTTTGAAGAAAAAGAAAATTCAATACTTAAGAGTCATTTCTTTAAATGGATAATGCTATATTTTAATTCAAAAGATTCTTCCCACAAATATGTGATACCTTTATAGTTTCTCAATTCCATGCACTATAGTGGAATGAAACTTCAGAAGAGCATTGTATGATATAGGAGAAAACATCAATCTTATGACAATGTGCAACTTCTGAAATATAGGGATTAAATAACAAAATCCAATAAGAGTGATAGTACAACAAGATGAACCATCAGTAATGTGCCCTCAGGTAATTCTTGAGGATGTATTAATCAATTTTATAAAATTCATTTTTCCTCTAGATTTCCTTATTTTAGACATGGAATAAGAGGAGTACTTTTCCATTATTATATAATTCACATTTTATGCCAATGGGAAGAAATTGATTGATGTAAATCAAGGGATACTGATATTCAGAGTAGGAGATGAACAAGTAGTGTTCTACTTAGTAAAGGCTATCAAGAAAAAATAAAACACATTCGACTATCTGGGAATATTTATAATCAACGAGAGAGATGATTTTATGACCATAATGGATAAATGAGAGGTCATTTCCCATGATCAAGATGAAGGCAGTGATCACGAGGATTTAAATTACTTTGAACTGATGATAAGGGAAACTACCTCACTATTCATAATCTTGGTCATCAAGACACCAATGCTGGAACTAAAACCTCTACTAAACACAATCAAGTACTCCTTCATAGATAACGTAGCTTCAATATCAATCATTATTAGCTTATAGATGACATAAATACAAGAGTATAAGTTGATTGAAGTCCTAAAAAGGGAAAATAAATCAATTTCATAGGTATTGAATAAAATTAAATAGATTAACCTCACAATATGAACCCACATGATATTATTAGAATAAGGTACTAAACCCAAATTCTAACCACATAGAAGACTCACCCCACTAATGAAATAACTAGTTAAGAAATAAGTGTTGAAATTTATAGATTATATGATAATTTTTTGAATCCTAGATAGTGAATGGGAATTTCAACCGCAAATCATCCAAAATAAGGATGGCCTAACCATTGTGAAAAACAATGAAGATGAGCTAATCTCAACTCAAACCATCACTAGATATAGATTCTATATTGATTAAAATAAGTCAAAAAGAAACTTGAAAATATCATTTCATGTTACCTTTTATGGATCAATTTATAGAAATACTAGAAGGGTAAAATTCTATTGTTTTGTGAATTTATATTTAGGATACAATCAAATTTTAGTTTATCTAGATGGATAACCCAAAACTGCATTCACTTTTCCCTTCAGAACATTCTCTTATAGACACATTTCATTTAGTACGTGTAATGCACTAATGAATTTTCAATGGTTTATGACACATATATTCCATTATATGATTAAGGAGTTCCTGGAGGTATTTATGGAAAATTTCTCAGTTTATGGAATATCCTTCAAGGTGTGCCTAAGTAATTTGGACATAGTCTTACAAAATTGTGAAGAACAATTCCCCATCTTAAAATGGAAAAAATGTCACTTCACTCTCCAGGGAGGTATATTCCCCAGACATAAAAACTGAAAGAAAGGAACGGATGTGGATTTAGTGAAAATAAAAGTAATAAAATACTTACCTGAGCCTACAATAATAAAAATAATAAGGATATTTCTGTTCCATATAGAATTTTATCATTGCTTCATAAAATACTTTTCAGAGGTAACCCACCCCTCAACACACTTATTGTCTAAGGAAACTCTTTTCAGGTTTACTGAAGATTATAAATTAGAATTAAATACCCTAAATAATATCTTGGTGGTAAACATTTTTATCATTTCACCATATTAGGATAAGGACATCAAGTTGATGTGTGAGATTAGTGACTTTGCTATTAGCACTATCTTGGAATAGCAAGCCAGACATGTCTTTTATCCCATTTACTATGCTATTCACACACTGAATGATGTTCAGGTAAATAATATGACTACCAAAAAGGATCTTCTGGAAGTTGTCTATGTGTTTGAGAGGTTTCACTTATACCTCATACTATCCAAAGTAGTGGTCTAAACTAATCATGCAACACATAAATATATACTGAATAAAAAGGATTCCAAACCACTTCTGATACGATAGATCCTACTTCTTTAAGAGTTTTACATAGTCATAAAAAACAAAAATGGAATCGAGAAAGTTATTACTAATAATTCATATAGAATTCCACTACCTAACATTATGGATGATGATAATCTTGACCTCAAGGATGACTTCCCCAATGAAACCGTGTTCATAATAAATACCCAAGATTGGTCATGCTTTTCAGATATTGAAAATTATGTCACAATGAGATCAACTTACCTAGACCTCACCTATCAATATAAGAAGAGGTTTTTAGTCAAATATTTACATTACTACTGGGATGAGACACTACTTTTTAAGCATTGTACTGATGGATTAAAGTGGTGCTGCAGCCCAGAAGATGAAATAAAAAGCATACTCAACATGTTTCATATGACAATAGTGGGAGGAAATCATGGACATGAATGTACCAATGATAAAATCCTTAAAAATAGGCTATTATATCCCATGATTCATCAATATTCAAGGAAAAATTTCCAATGTTTTTATCAGTTCTAGCAGACAGAAACCATAAGGAAAAAGAAAATAAATACCCTAAAATCCCTTTCTAGAAGTCAAAATCTTCGATATACGGGGGATTGAATTTATGTGACCATTATTCAATTCTAATGGGAAATTTTATATCATGTTTGAAATTGAATACATCTCAAAATTAGTAGATGTAGAGGAGGCCACTCATGACACAAAAAAAGTGGTCATGAATTTTCTAAATGGAATTATCTTATCAAGATTTAGATCCCTATATTAGACATTAATTATCAGGGAAAACATTTTTCAAATAATTTTGTAAAGTTATTACTGAAAAAGTAATACATTTATTATAACACTGGAATTCTTGACCACCCAAAAACAAGTGAGTAAGTGGACTTTTAAAATTGGAAAATTAAATAAATACTAGATAAGACCATGAACACAAGTAGGAATGACTGAAGTATCAAACTAGATGATGCAATTTTGGTTTATTGTATAACATACAAGTCACCCATCAATTCTACTATATTCCTACTTACATATAAAAATACATTCCATATAAAATTTTAAATTGAGTAACACTCTTATAGGGAAATAAAAAATTGAATATGGATAATAAAAAATCCATGGAATTTATAATTCTACATATATATGAGTTGGAAGAAATCATGAAGGACACCTATGAAAATTCCAGAATTTATAAAGAAAAGAAAAGTAAATGGCATGACCAATGAATTATGTTCTGAATAATTACACTAGGGGGGGATAAAGTTATATTATTACATTCTAAATTAGAATTATTCCCAATATAGATGAAATACCTATGGTTGTGTACTTACCAAGTAGTTAAGGTTTTCCCATACAGAGCAATTGAAATTTAGAAAAGTGAAGAACCACCCTTCAAGGTTAATGGGTAATAGTTAAAGATATATCAAGAGACATTACTTGAAGGGTGTGCCATTACTCTCAAATTCACATGAACAAAAAATATTTTCGATCTCAATATAAAATGAATCACTGACTGGGAGGAAACCCAGATTTGGACCAATAGGTTAGTTTTGTCTTTAGGAAGATTAAGCATTACTAGAAGCTTGTCCAAAAGACTCAGCCCGAAATGAAGAAAACAAAATACTAAATACATGTTGTGTAACCTTTACATGGTGTGTAAATTTAAAAGGCATAAAAAAATCCAATATTTATAAGTCATGTATCTAATACACAACATGTAACATTTAGGTATCTTTAAAATACTATGAACCGCAGGTTCACTGCCTCCCCCTCCCCCTCTTTCTCCCCCCGTGCATGATCCCCCCTCTCCCAAACCTCCACTCACTACTTCACCTCACTACATACCATTCATCTTACTTCTCACTCCCATCATATCAGTCCACCTTGCCTCACCCTCCCCTACTCTCTTTTCACATCCATTCAAACATTTGATGCACCAAAACCACTTACACCTCTCCCAAAAAATGTGCGCATGAGGCCAATGAGATGCCTCTGCCACCCAAGTGGAAGACTTATCCTTCTACACCACTCCTAAAGCCGTAAAAATCATCTTTCACCTATTACTATGCCTTCTATTCATCATATTAGAACTCAAGTTATTCATCTAATAGGTCATAGGGAACTTCCCACAAGAACCTCCATCTCTTCCATCACTTCTCGGCACCTAATCACCACGTTAGATTGGACCGTCTTCTGGAAAAGCCAATGTGGAATAAAAAAACCCTAGAACTCATTGTGATTGATAAGATATAGATTAAACTAGAGGTCCTTAACCTCATTGACCAGATAGACCTTTTACCATTACCTAAGTGCATGGGGAGACATTTAGGGAGTTATTCCTTGAGTTCTGGTCCACCTTCTAAATGGCCATTGAATCTGTCACCTTCAGACTCAGAGGTAGGCTATTGAAGATAATGCTTGGAAACTTTGTCATAATATTAAGAATATAATTTTTCAATTTAATCACCTATAAAATTTCTCTTACCTTACAGCTAGAGTCGAACAAGGTAAGTTCTGCATTACTTTGGGAAAGGATATCCAGAGGCCTGCAGAGAATTTATGATACTCAAATGATGAAGAGCACCCTACATAGAGGTGACAAACCTTAGATCCTTCACCATTACCTAGATCATTCTTGGATGTATTGAGGTGATGCACATGATAGTATGATCCAGATATAGGTGATCATTATTACCTCATACATGGTTGGCCCAACCATCAACATGGCTATATAGTTAATCATGTTCTACCAAGCCTAGGTGAGGAGGAATTGAGGTACGTTGATTGGGGGATATTTAATTATGCATATGATCAGGTACCTTAGATACTTCAATGCAGGTCGAACTCACACTTACCTTAGCTAGATGGAGTTTATCAACCTACTTTTTCTCCACAAGATGGGGCTGTTGATGAAGAGTGTGAGTATCTATTGGTGGGTGTTGAGATATGTTGAAGGTGCTAACGAGGAACCTTCCCAATATAAAGACAACCTAAAATAACCTATCCAAATACCTACATCCCCAACTTCTACCCCTTACACTACCATAAAAAACAACACCACTACTTACACCCCTACTATATCTACACCCCACCACCCATTTCCACATATTTATGGTGGTTTCTCCAAGAAATCCTGGAGAACCAGAGGCACTTTTTTCACTATCTCCATGTCCCATTCACCAACCCATATCACTTAAACCTACCGCTAAAATAGTCCCTTAATATTCCCACCCACCCCCACTTGATGCCTCCACATATACCTATTTACCCATAGTAAGTCCCTCCCCAATTGATGTTCCTTACGAGCTCACTGAACCTGATTCACAGTAGGAGTATCTTACCGAGCATGCCCCACAGGGTAATGGTCCCACCATAGAATCTTCATCAATGGTTCCCCTAATAGACCCATATTACATACACACAACCTCAGTATAGATTGGAACTTCACCCAATACATCCTTGTCTGAGCTAGTTTCCAACACTACAACATCTCTTATGTTGGTTGATCCATCATCCCCTACCACAGTAACACCTCAATATTTTTATGAGATAGTTTTTTTAGTTTTTTTGATGTCTTGTGTTGTATGCTACACAATGATAATATTTCTCTACACAAAACACCAGATTAGCTTTTGGTATATGCAACACTATCATTGGCTTGTGTTACACACAAGTTCAAGTTCTTTTGATAGATTTTATTTCACACAAGATCGAGTTTAAGCGAACAACTAAATATTATTATTTTACCTTATAACCTAGCCATTATAATGGAAGGTATGAAAAATATTAATTTAATTGTGAAAAAATTATTTGGACACACACATATATATATATAATTAATTTTTTGGTGAGAAATTAATTATAAATGAAAATATAACCCTTTTGAAATAAATGAAATGTTTTTTTTGAAAAATTGTTTAAAAAATAATAATAAAATCACTATTTATGGATTTTATTAATGAAATATATATGTAATAAATTAAATATAATTCTAAAAATTTATCTTATATTTTTTTATATACATGATATAAGAACAAATTCAAATTTTCAGATAAAGGAAGTATTTTTAAAAAAATGCAGTTTTGCCACCTTTTGATGGAGCACCCATTTTAAGTCTAGTTTTTATATATATTTTTATATTTTATTTGAATTTTTTTATTTAAATTTGAGTATAAAAATCTAATTTGGTTTAATTTTTGGTATTTTATGATAAGCTTCACATTTTGATGAATAGTAAAAAAATTAATTCATTTTTATTGAAGTCTACTTCTTCGTCAAATATATTTATAGTGTTAAATTATATATTTTAATGGTTTTAAAGTATAAATAGATTATATTTTTATCATTTAATATAATTTATTTCATTGAAATTAAATTGACATTGAATATAGATGTAAAATCATTTCAATATTTTTCATGTTTTAAATTTTATGACCCATTTTCTCATTTTGATAATGAGATTAATTTTAAATTAATTAAAACAACTTATGTGTTTTGAATTTTAAAAAATGGATTCCTTAATTTTAATAATTGTATAAAAATTATGTAAATATGGTTATTTTATTTTTTGGGCATATGAATTGCAACTTTAATAATTTTTTATGTACCACGGTTAAGGGTAAATTTGGTAATTAAAGGTAAAAATAATATTATAATATTATAATATTATTCTAAAACTTGTCATAATTTAATTGGAGAAGTGAATTTCTACCAAAATAAACCTTAGTCAAAAATTCCAATCCATTTTAGGCCACTTGTGTCAGATTATGACTGTTATTATATTTTATGTAAAGAAGAGTTAAAGATGTCTTATTCAAATTTTAATAACTATATTATTTTTAATATAAGGTTATACAAAAGATAAATTCATATATAAATAATATTTTTAAATAGAAAATGTTTTTATTTATCATGATAATTTATTTGTAATTTTTAAGAAATAAATAACTACCTTAATTTCTTATACAATGATGATGCATAAATTATTTAATTGATGGAAAATCAATAAAATTATTTTAATTAAAATGAAAATAACCATTAAAAGACCAAAAAGCTTGACCAAATATTATTGGTTGAGTATATATATACCATAATCATCTAAGGGTAGAATTATTGACCATTTTTAACCACATGGAATTGATTATGACACTTATAATGTTTTATCTAAAGTAATGTTAAAGTTGTCACATTCATATTTTAATAAATATAATATTTTTAATGTTGGATTTTTTATAATATATATTCAAATATAAGTATTATTATGAAATATAGAGAATTTATCATTGTTATATTGTTTTATTTTTAATTTTTATTCAACAAATATGTATATTACATTATTACATAAAACTAATTCACTAATTATTTTATTAGTTGAAATATAAAATAAATGTTATGAAAAATATTAAAATAATTAAAATTTGGGATAATTAATATAAAAAATAAATTTTTAGATAACCTTGACCCCTTAGGGATATATTAAAATATTCAGTTCAATGAAAAAATCTTATATTTATATTGTTAAAATCCAAGAATTTAATAGTGTCAAAATATACACTATTGATATTTTGTCAAAATAATGTTTTATTAAATTATTTAAAAATCATAATAAATTTTAAAAAATATAAAATAATTATTATATGATCTATAATATTTTATAATTTTCATTTATGGTCTAATTTACATAAAATAAGTAAATTTATACTCTTTTAATATTAATATATTTATTACCTTAGTTATAATTAAATAGATTAACTAAGGGTTAATTAAAATGATAAGGTCTAAAATGATATAAAAACTTTTCTAAAACTAATTGGTTGATGATATTACAAAATTATATCACCTAATTTTCAAAAATATTTCATTTGTAATGTTATTTTATGGGGTTTTATTTTTTTTATAAATTAATATTTTTTGCGATTCCAAAAGTGCCCCCACCTCAATTATAAAAGGGCACATCCTCCCACATTCATTAACATATCTTTTAGCCTTAAATATAGTCCATACCCTACCCATTTAACTTATAAACTTCCCTAGTAACATTCTAGAGGTTATGGTATTCTTAAAAGACCAACTCTAGGGTCTTTAAGAGGAGACCTAGAAGGATCTCATCGAAGAAGTGGTAATCTTCTCTACCGATTCTTTCAAACTTATTTATTATTATACTTACTCTTAATTATATTTTTCCATTATAAAGTAATAAATATAGTATAAATTATATTCTTATATTTTATTATGATTATGGAACAACCACATTCCACCTTCTACCCATCATACGAAAAACAAAGTCACCATGCGTGCGTACGTAAGACCTACCATCTGCACGTCGTGGTGTAATATATTTTTCACCACTTTAATTTGATGGGAATAAATATCTAAATGATATAAATATATATATATTATAACCATATATTGATTTTTTAATAGTATATACACCATCCACTTCCATACCATTTCACATTTAAGGGAATGATTTCATCGCTCGTGCATACGTACGACCTACTGTCTCCAGGACGCGATGTTATTCATTCTCCATGATCTCATTTAAAGCATGATTATATAAATGTATAGAATGATTAAATATGAAATATTTTACAATATTATAATTCTATAAATTATATAAAGGAAACCCATGAAGAATAACTGAGATTTGTGCGACAAAACATGCAACAAATGATGCCCAAAAGAAGAGTAATAATGAAATATTATTAAATAGGCGATAATATGATCACATATGATATCAAAAATGTAAATATCATTCTGGATGAAGTTTATAACACTCTATAGTAAATTTTATAGGAGTTTCTAATACATACAAAGAAACCCAAACCTAATATAAGGGATAATTTTACAACCTCATTATTGTCTGAGATTGTTTATACATAAGTATTTACTAGGGTATATTTATTATCCACATCCATGCTTTCTAAAAATGTTTTCATTAAATATTTAATATTATTATATGGATTTTTAAATCCATTTATACCAATTTTTTACTTTTTTAAAACATGGTTTGAAATAAATTTTTCTTTCATTTTCCAAACGAGGTAGTTTTTGAATTTTTGGACAAAATTACAAAAAGAATGTTTGTTTTAACTCATTCGGCATGAATGGATTTATATGATTCTATAATGACTTATTTCCTTGAATCTTACTATAAAATATTTCAAGGTTATTTTCAATGAAATTCTTTTCTTTTAAAATTACATGACATTTTATAAAAATAAAACATTTTTGAAGAAGAAAGGATATTTTCTTCCAGAATTAATTTAAAGTGTTCTATCAGAATTATTTTACATATAATATTACATTATTTTATGATATATATGCTTTAATGGGGAAATTTATTTCAAGGATATTATCCCTATTATTCAAATGAGTTTATTATATTTATGATGGAATGATATTTTTGAAATCCATTTCATTTTCATGGATTAAGTTATGATGGGATGATATTTATGAAACCCATTAGACTATGATATGATGAATGTTTTTTGTTCTTGTGGAACACATATGTATGGTTTTTATTATGAGATGGTTGGGACCTATATCTCACTCTAATTAACTAGGTATAGATTTATATCTCATGAGATAAATAGGAATGGAATAAGAAAGTAAACCCAGTTTAGTAGTACATGGCTAAAATGTAAAGAAAACCTGGATCAATAATACAAGGTTGGAACGAGGAGTGAACTAGGTTTAGTAATGAACTTTTTCCACTATGATTATCTTGGAAATGAGAATTGGATAATATGGAAATGATTTTCTATTCTTATGTGTTTTCCATAATTCCTTATTTTATTTGAATGTTATTTTCTCATGGATTATGTTCATTTATGATTTATGCCTTTTGAACTTCCAATATTTATTCCATGACTCAATATTTTCATATATGTTAACATGGTATGATTTTAAAAAGTTATGTTCATGTTTTTACATTGTTATGTTCTTGTTATATTTGATATTTTTCTTGTTTACACTTATTGAACATCTGAGATCACCCTTTTCATATGTTTTATTTTCCCCAATATATAAAGAAAGGTTTTAGGTAGGAAAACTAAAGGGGAAAATCTTTATGAGATATATTGAAGATATTTTACAAAATTAGAATAATGTGTTCTAAGTATCCAAAGGCACTAAACTAATACGATATTTGGGTGTCTATTTGTGTAATGTATTAAGTATTATGCAAAAGTAATGTAATTTACATGTATGTCAAGCTTGGGTTTTTAGAGTTGGTATCAGAGCAGTGGTTTAGTTAACCTTTAGAAACCAGGTAGAGAAATTGTTTGTAAGATCTCTAGAGATATTTCTAAGGTTATTTATAGGGATTTACCTAATGATAAGTGGAGTATAGGTTACAATCCTTTAATTTTGGTAACGATCATGGTTAAACTAGGATTAAACCTAAGGTGTTAGAGATTTAAAGTACTTACCCTTGATTATGTTGTCTTCTTAGTATGATTTTTTCCTCTCAAAATATTCTTCTTGGGATTTAGACAATGTTTGGAACCCGAAAAAACCATATTAATGATGATTGTAATGGGAAATGAAACTATTGTCCTCCCGAACATCCAAATGTTATGGGAGATGGAATGAAAAATCTTATCACTATACATAAAAAAGCTATGAATCATTCTGGACTTCCAAATCAGAAGAAAAGGGAACAAAATTCTATTTAGTCCTTCATAATCCAACACCCACCTTCTTTTAGTGGGTCTTATGATCCCCTTGTTTCTGAATAATAGATTAGTACCACTGAAAAGATATTTTCTATCCTTCACTATTCAGAACATGAAAAATTCATATTGTATTATTATAGTTTAGAAGTAGAAGCAGACCAGTGGTAGAATCTAATTAAAAATAAAAGTAAGTGAGATAAAATTTAATCCATGGAATGAGACAAGTTCAAGAAATAATTTTTCAGTAAGAACTTTCCTCATATTCTTTTAACAGAGATGTAGAAAAAATTCCTCGAGATTAATAAAATGGATAATGAATTCATTGGTGCATACAAGGAAAATTTTACAGGACTTTCAAGGTATGATTCTAACATTATCATCTTACATGAAAGTAAGGTTGATCTAATATTCCACAGATTAAAACCAATTCTTCAAATGGTGTTATCTATAAGAGACATTATTAGCTATGATGATATTGTGCGTTGTGGTATCAAGGTAGAAATAAAAGTCATGGTTACATATCAATATCATGGTTTTGATAAGAAATAGAATATGGTGTTTGAGGGAAAATCATAAAACCATGGTGAAATGAATATGAGAATTTACTTATTCTCAAATTGTTGAAAGAATCATGGTGGATATTGTATTAAAGGGACTAGAAAATTTTTTAAGTGTGGAAAACAAGGTCATCTAGTATTTAAGTGAAAAAGTAATGGAAAAAGGATAGTTAATGATGTGAATAAGTAAAGGGATACAAAAAATTATACTCCAACACTTCAATTCTACTAGTGTAAGGAAATGAGGCATTATGCTAACCAATACCCAAACCCAAGGGTTATCGATGATGATCGATGTCAAAAACCTTTTAAGGCCAAAGAAAAAGTAAAATATCATGCAATAACTATTGGCGATATAGAGTAAGACAATGAAATGGTGTAATTATTGAGTGTTTATGTAATGTAATTCCAAAATAATTTTGTAAAATCACTTTTATAGTATTATGGAATAATTAAATAACTATGTATTGGTCCACTGTGGTTTTTCCATATGTATTTAAGAGTATATTTTGAGTGGTACCGGTAACCATGAAAAGTGATATAGATATTTTTAGAAAACACATTAAAGGAAGGATAACCCTTAATATTAGAAAGATGATGAGATAATTATATTTGGATAATGATATGTTGTATATGAATAAGTAAATTGGATAGTAATTATTTCCTTATAACTGATTAAGTATTTATTGAAAATTGGGTTATTCTTAAATGGATAAAGTTTATATCTTTTTAGAATTAAGAATAAGAAAACATGCATATTTTCAATAAGTATGTAGGGTTATTCATGTTATTTACATGTTTCAAGAGAATATATGTTGAAGTTATTCACATGTTTTAGAATGTTAAAACCAAGGGCTACCTACTGATTTATGATAGATAAATTTTAAGCCAATTTAGTTCACGTCTTTCTAATGTTTTGGATTTTTATTTTTAAAAAGTATTATAAGGTTATCCATTTATGAAAATTATAAAATAAACTTTGGATAAATTTTTTCAAATTAAAGTATTATCTCACTATAGGTGAACTTATGCATATTTTAAAACTTATGCTAGCCTTTTTGTTATGATAAATATAGATGGAATGACCTATCATTATATTTATAGATATCAGGATCTACTAATGATTAAGGAATGAAAATTTCCCCTTCATTTCTTAGAATAATATATGACATGGAAATTGACCAAGGCACAATGAAATGATGATATTATACTTAATAAAGTAAGTATTTATTCTCATTATTCAACTATACGAAAGGGATCTTTAAACAAAAAATGTTATCCTAGTACCTTCTTTACCAATGAATCAGATGATCCCTTAGATCATCGTGGATTTTTGGATTTTTATTGTTAAATTTCACCTAACGATGTTCTCTATCAATCTCCATTAGAACTTGATAGTTCTATTTCTCTTATATGTCCATGTTTTCACTTTCCACCTATGTTATTCTAGGTGGAAACCCAGTTTTGAGTGTCTTTGGGTAACCATTATCTTTATTAAATTCATTTTAAAATAAAGTTTTATTATTCATTTTTTATGATGTGGGTTTTTATGAAGGAAACTTTCAAGTATTAATTTTTTTATAACCCAAACGAATTTCGAGGGATAAATTCACTTTAAGGGCGGTAGAATGTAACACACCGAGATTTTTATGAGATAGATTTTTTTTAATTTTATTGATGTATTATATTGTATGAAACACCAATATAATCTTGCGCTACATGAAACACTAGCTTAACTGGTGGTATATTTTACACTATGCTTGGCTTGTTTTATACGCAAGTTTGAGTTATTTTGATAGATTTCATTTCACGCAAGACCGAGTTTAAGAAAACAAATAAATATTTTTAGGTTAACTTATAACCTATCCATTATAATGGAAAGTATTAATAGTATTAATTTAATTATGGAAATATTGTTTACACATGTATATATAATTAATTATTTGTTGAGAAATTAATTATAAATGAAAATAAAACCCTTTTTAAATAAAAGGAAATGTTTTTCTAAAAAAAGATATTTTTAAAATAATATAATTACTATTTATGGATTTTATTAATGAAATATATATTTAATATATTCAATATAATGTTTAAAATTCATCTTATATTTTTTCAAGACATGATATAAGAACACATTCAAATTTTCAAATAAAAGAAGTATTTTTCAAAAAATGTAGTTTTTTTCCTTTTGATGGCACACCCATTTTAAGTATATTTATTGACGCTTTTTTATATTTTATTTGATAAAATAAAATTCTTATTTGAAATAATTGTATAAAAATTTACTTTGGTTGAATTTTTGGTATTTTTATGATAAGATTCACATTTTAATGAATAGTAAACAAATAATGCATTTTAATTGAAAACAACTATTTTGTCAAATTTATTTACAGTGTTAAATTATATATTTGAATTGTTTTAAAATATAAATAGATTATATTTTTATAATTTAATATAATCTAGGTCATCATTATTAATTTTACATTGAATTTAGATGTAAAAAAATTTCAATGTTTTGCATGTTTTAACTTTTAAAACTTTTTTTCTCATTCCAACAATGAGATTAATTTTAAATTAATTACTAAAACTGCAGTGTTTTGAATTTTTAAAAATGGATTACATAATTTGAATCATTAGGTTCAAATTATGTAAATAGGGTTCTTTTATTTTTTAGACATATGAATAATAACTTTAGTAAATTTTTATTTACCATAGTTTAGGGTAAATCAGTTAATTAAAGGTAAAAATAATATAATAATATTTTAAAATTACCCTAACACTTGTCATAATTTAATTGGATAAGTGGGTTTCTAAAAAATCAACCTTATTATGAAATTATGATCCTTTTAAGCCAAATGTGTTAGATTATGACATTTATTATATTTTATTTAAAGAAGAGTTAAAGATGTCTTACTCAAATTTTAATAACTATATTATTTTTAATATAAGGTTATAAAGAAGATAAATTATTTTATAAGTACAATTTAGAAAGATATTTTTTTTTATTTATCATGGTAATTTATTTTTAATTTTTAGGAATAATAATTACCTTAAAATCTTATACAATGATAATGTAAAAATTATTTAATTTGTGGAAAATAAATAAAATATTTTTAATTAAAAAGATAATAACCATTAAAAGACAAAAAAACTTGGATAAATATTATTGTTATAGTATATATCTAATATAATCATCCAAAGGTAGAATTATTTAACATTATGAGCCACATGGAAATGATTATGAAACTTATAATATTTTATTTAAAGTATTGTTAAATTTGTCACATTCATGTTTTAATAAATATAACATTTTTAATGTATAATTTTCCATAAGATACATTCTACTATAAGTATTCTTATGAAATCTAAATAATTATATTTTTAATATTATTTTATTTTATTTTTTATTCAACAAATAAGTATATTAAATAATTACACAAAAAATATGTATTAATTATTTTATTAATGGAAACATCAAATAAATATTATTAAAAATATTAAAATAAATATAATTTGGGATAATTAATATATAAAAAATAATTTTATATTTTAACTTGACCTCTTAGTGATATAATAAAATATTTGGTTTGAGGATAACATCTTATCTTGGTATTTTTAAAATCTAAGAAATGAATAGTATCAAAATTGACACTATTGATATTTTATCAAAATAATGTTTTATTAAATTACGTAAAAAGAATAATACATTTTTAAAAATATAAAATAATTATGATATGATATATAATATTTTAACTTTTTCATTTATGTTCTAATTGACATAAAATAAGTAAAAAGTATACTCTTTTAATATTGAAACATTTGTTACCTTAGTTAAAATTAAATAGATTAATTAAGGGTTAATTTAAATGATAAGTTTTAAATTGGTATAAAAACTTTTCTAAAATTTATTTATTGATAATATTACAACCTTATATCATCTATACGTTTAAAATATTCCCTTTTGGTGGGTTTTGGATTGTTTTGGATTTTATTATAAATTAATTTTTTGGAGATTCCAAAAGTACCCCTCACCTCAATTATAAAAGGGAACCTCCTACCTCACTTATTCACTTCACTTTGAACCTTAAATATTATAAATCTCATAAAACGTTCCCTTATAAACTTTCCTAGTAACATTATAGAGGTTCCGATATTTTCAATAGACAAACTATAGTGTTTTTAAGAGGAGATCTTCAGGGAGCTCGTTGAAGAAGAGGTAATCTCCTCTACCTATTCTTTCAAACCTATTTCTTCTTATACATCCTCTTCATGAGTTGTTTAAATTATAAATTAGTAACTCTAATATTAATTATAATATGAGATGTTATTATGATTATGGAAAAACCATATTCCACCTACCAATCCTATGAAAAATGAAGTCACCACGCATACATACGTACGACCTACCTTCTCCATACCACAGTTTAATAAAAATTTTACCAGTTTAATTTGATGGGTATAATGATGGAAATGATATAAATATATAGGTATTATAACAAGATATTTATTCTAGAACAATATTTATACCATCCACTTTCATACCATTTCATAATTAAAGGAATGATATCATCGCTTGTGCATACGTACGACCGACCGTCTCCATGATACAATGAGATTCATTATCCACAATCTCATTTAAAGAATGTTTATATAAATTTATTGAATGAATAAATATGATATATATTAAATTATTATCCTTCTATAAATGATATAATGGATACCCATGAAGAATAACTGAGATTTATACGATAAAACATGCAACAAGTAACACCCAAAACAAGAGTAATAATGAAATATTAATAAACGGGTAATAATATGATCACATATGATATCATAAATATAAATATGCTTCTGGATCAAGTTTATAAAACTTTATAATCTATTATATAAGAGTTTCTGATAAATTTGAAGGAACCCAGACCTAAGGTAAGGGATAATTTCACAATTTCATTATTATCTGAGATTGTTTATATGTAAGTATTTACTAGGGTATATTTATCATCCACATCCATGTTTTATAAATACATTTTCATAAATTTTTTAATATTCTCCTATGTATGTTTAAATTCATTTTTACCCATGTCTGACTGTTTACTACAGGGTTTTAATGTAATATTTTTTTTCGTTTTCCAAATAAGGTAATTTTTGACTTTTCCAAAAAAAGTATGAGAATAATTTTTTTCTTATAACTTATACAGAATGAATGGTTTATTGACACATTAATTAAAACTTATTTCCTTGAATATCACCTTACAAGATTTTAAGGTTATTTAAAAAATAAATTATTTTCTTTTTAAAATTGTGTGACATTTTATGAAAATAAAATCTTGTTGAAGAAGAAAGAATATTTTTCTCAAGAATTAATTTCAAGTGCTCTATCAAAATTAATTTCCATAGAATATTATATTCTTTGATTTTATATATGCTTTAATGGGGACACTTTTTTAAGGATATTATCCCTATTATTCCTATAATTTTATTATGTTGATTATGGAATGATATTTATGAAATCCATTTCTTTTTAATGGATTAAGTTATGATGGAATGATGTGAATGACACCCATTTTTCTATAGTATGATGAATTATTGATTTTATTGTGGCACACATATGTATGATTTTCATTATGATATAGGTGTAACCTATATCTCTCTCTAATGTATTAAGTAAAGATTTATATCTCATGAGATAGAAAATATTAGAACATGAAAGTAAACTTGATTCACTAGTATATGGCTGGAATAAAAAGTGAACTTGGTTCAATAATACAAGGCTGCAATGAGTAGTGAACATAGTTTAGTAAAGTATTTTACCACTATGATGGTCTTGGAAATGAGCCTTGGCTAGTATGGAAATTATTTTCTATGCTTATGTGTTTCCCACAATTAAATTTTTTTATTCCAATGATATTTTATCATGACTCTTGTTCTTTTATGATTTATTCCTTATGAACTACCAAGATTTATTCCATGACTCAATATTATGATATATGTTATACATGGTATGATTTTAGAAAGTTATGTTAAATTTTTTACATTCATATGTTCATTTTCTATTTGATATTTTCCTTATTCACGCTTAACGAGCATCTAAAATCACCCTTTTCATATATTTTCTTTTCCCAAAGATATAAAGAAAGGTTTAAGGTAGGAAAACTTAAGGGGAAGATCTTTACAAGAGATATTGCATATATTTCACCAAATTAGATGAATGTGTTCCAGGTTTCCAAAGGCAATAAACTAATATGGTATTTGGGTGTCTATTTGTGTAATGTATTAAGTATTTCTAAAAATTAATGTAATTTCCATGTACGTTAGGTTTGGGTCATTTGTGCCACCATAGATGAGATTGATTTGACAAAGCTACTCCAGACCCCCATAATTCGAGAGGGGAATACTAATGCAGAGACCAACGATCATTCCTCAACTCTTTTTTATTTTCATTTTCTCTTCCCATGTTGTACTCTGTCCTGGGTCTATTTTTTGTATTCCTTGTATTCCCTACTACACAGATGTATCATTTCTTATATATATAGATGCATTCTTTTTTTTAATTCACTACATAGTTTCTTATTTTCAATTTACTAATGCATTATTTTATCCATTTATATCTCTAATACATCTTCCATGGTCACTGAAATGCATGTCAGGATATCATATAAAATTCCTCTTGATATCTATCCGCATTTAGATGACCTAAAAAGACAGGTTGAGGAGATCGAGCTATAGATCTATTCTAAGAAGGAGCCTCCTCCATGAAAAGAATAATAACTATTTCTGCCACATGAAATTCACGTTTGATACTTTCTAGAGGTGGTTAATACCTCCAAGTATCCCTGTGATATCAATGAAACTACCACCAGTTCCTACCGAAGGCAATGGAATTCTGAGCCAATGGATGGAACAAACTGATTATTTTGTCTATCTTTCAGGATAATGATGAAATTTTTATAGATTTATGGGTGGAAACCCATATTTTTTGTTTTCTTTATTTCATTTGTGTTCTTAGGAACTTTTTTTATCTGTTTTTATTTTATTTTATTCTTTTCAGTCAGCCCAAATATAACATTACTCTCTTACTAAATTTATCTAAGTTGTGTTCTCCTATTTTGACTATATGAACCTCCTCATTTTTCTTCTTCTAAATTTTTTATCCCCTATGGAGTAATGGTTTATCTACTGTAGGTATTTTGTTTGCATTAATTTTTATAGGTAGTGAAATTTTGAATCCACATCAAACAAGTTTCACCAGGGCCTCAATTTCACTACAAGGATATATCTATTCACTATTTTCAATTCCTAAAATGCCATTTTATTTTTATTCATGATATATGTGATTTCCCTCTCGTGATTATTTACAAAACAGAGAAAAAAAGTATCATCTTATGTTTGGGGGAGTCTTTATTGAGTTTTATTATCGATACACTTGGATTATTTCCTATTTTTTACTAGACTAAGAGGAATTTTTCATAGAAGTCATTATTTAAACTTGAAATATCATTACACCCATTTAAATAAAATAAAATTTTAGGATGGATATAGTTGATTTTTTTATTTCTATTTAAATTTTTAAAATGATTGTTGAGTTGAGTAATTTAATTATAATTTTAGACTCTTGCAACAAATTTTTATTGACATATTATTGGATTCTATGCCATGAGTGATTGCCATTTATTTTTTTATACTCTCATTCTTGAGTGGATTATAGACCTATAGTGTTATATTATTTTCTAAGCATATTTATTGAGAGATACTTGGGGAATGTAAACCTTGAAGAACATTCATTGAGATCTTATTGGGGATATTATTGAAAAAAATAAAATTTTCAAATGATTGATTCAATCATTGTGATAATATTTTTCCTGAGATCCACATGTACAACTTTCCTTCTTTAGTCTGTAGTATCCATGACTAACATTTCTAGGATGGATCCGTTTCAATCCTATTACCCTTTCCTACCTTTATCTTGGTATGCCAAATTATTTTCCTTTGAATATGTGTTGGAAAATTTTCACTAATGATGGAAATAGAATGTTGATACTAAGGATATATATGTTTATAGTTTTACTAGATTAATATGATGTGGTTCATGATTACTTTTGGAATTTTCTATGCCTACCCTATCCCTTTAAGAAATGAAATATAAAAAATGGGTTGTGTATTAGGAAGGTAAAATATCACCATTACCAGAGAGATGAATCCTATGATGGATCATATGTGGTTAGGTGATAGATTCAAGACCTATCCTAGACATTATTAATAAAATATAAAATATAAAAGAAAGGAACATGCTGTATTCTGGATACTATCTTGACCTATTTATAGACCCAATTTGAGATGTTTGGAGCATGGAGATATTTTTTTTGGGAGGAGTTAATTAATTGAACTGTTCTCAATTTTAATGCAATATACATCATATCTTACCCTGTTATTTGGTCTTGATTTTTATCACATTTCCACCTGTCCTCATCGTCAAATTTGTTTGAAACTTATTGCTAAATCCCTCGTGATTGATTTTGTATTTTTCTTTACAAAGTAGATATGTTAGAACCAATGAAAGCCTATAGTTAGGAACTTTTATTTAGGGTATGAGAATAAATTTAGTTTTATTTTACCATGAGTTATGAGAGAAAATTTATCATGAGGAAAATTGAAAAATGGGTATAATTCTGAGTAATAGTTATGAAAATGTAATTAAATGAATAAATAATTTGAATAAAGAATTGAACTATGAGGAATGAATGATTTTTATCTATAGGATTGGTTATTAAGGTCTAAATTTTTCTTATTAAAATTAGTTTTATTTTCCTCATTATAATACATGTTTCTATTTTAAAAATTGTTTCATTTGTAATTCTAGTTGATATTTTTTTTCTTTAGGATAATTAATTATTCAAGTGTGGGGTAATTTTATAATAAGAATTTATATATACTTATTGGATACATTTTTCTAAGGTTTATTCATATTTTATTTTATAATGCATTGGGTTTTTTTTGTTTTCACAGGAATTAAGAATTTATCACTCAATTGATGAAATGATGAAAAATTGGAAAAAAGGTTTTACACATTGTGAAAGGAGTACATGAAGTGTATTCCTCATTCACAACATTCTTGCAGACCAAAGGCCAACCCATGAGAAATAACATTATGTGAATCAATTTCATGAAATTTAAATACATTTCACATCATTAGATTTTTAAAGTCCAAATTCTAGTTGAAATTACACAATGTGTAGAAAGTACAAGACTTAAATCACTTACATGATGTGTATGATTTTCATGATGTGATGAAAAGCTATAGATCTCACCCAATCAAAGAAAAAACCTAAGAAATTTATAATATTCAATATTAGTGGATGATATTGTGGATCTAAAGTATATGAAATGTAAATCTCTCACATCATGAAATATTTGATATATAATCTACTTAATGAAAGTACATGAAATGAATGATTTATGCATCTTGTAACTTTCATACCTATAAATATTTTGGCAAATCCTACCATGAACATTGATTTGGGGGTGTTCTTCTTCTATCATTTTCCCATTTTTCTTCTTTATTTTCCTTCCAAACTCAATTTTACTTTAATCCTTTACTCATTTTATGAAATCCTTTTTCATTTATTTCCATTTTACATCTATTATTCGGTTTTTTTAATTCCATTTCCATCATGAAATCCATTTTAACATCAATTTTCATTTTATTTAAAATACTACAATTTTTTTTCCCATTTCTTAATTAAAATTTAGTGTTCGAATTTTTATTTCATAAATTAAAAGTGTGGGAATATAATTTCTCAATTATTTCATGATTTTTATAACCATGTTTATTATTCCTTTGCTTTTGATTAACACCATCATGTGTGGCTAATTCTATTAGGGTTAGGGGTCGATAGTAGGGGTATTTATGATCCTAATGAATCTATTATTTAACCTTGGTAACCCTGTGGATAATAATTAGGTTAAAAGAAACTATTTATCATGTTCTCTTATATAGAATATATCATAGGAGGAAAAATTAAACGAACCTAAAATAATTAGAGTTGAGCTAGTTGTGACCATTAACCTATGATAGTTTCTTCTATATAATCTCTATATAATTAATCTAGGATGTTATCTATACCAAAAAAATCGATAGTTTCAGCTTAGGTAGATCCAATTGGTTTTACCATAACTAATTTGTAAACCTTGTACAACTTTGTAGACTAATACATAGGACTATTCCAAGCTAGTTTAGGATTATATTTTACCAAATCCTTGAAATTAAACTTGATCACTTCTTTTTTATCTGATCTAAATCCAAGATAAATAATTCTATAATAACTTAACTTGAAGAGTGAACATGAACAATCCCTATATAGTGTTTTAATCACTAAATTTATTATCTTCCAATTGTCCCTGAGGGTTTGACCCCACACTGTCTCTTTACTATACCTTAATAGTATGTTTAGTTTGGGAGTAATAAATTTATAATTTGATCATGACTAGAGGAATCACAATCCCCTTCTAGGTGAATTAGGATAATAATTGTGATTTCTAGCTCCTATTTTTTTGTTTTTTTGGCATCTTACTGGTATGTATATACTCACCTCTATATGGGATTCACCTGCACGTGTTGTGTATTATACAGATGACATGGAGATTTTTGGTGAAATCAGAGGAGTATTATAGTACCTATAGGTAGTTAACATTTTTGATTCTGGGCATTGAAGATTATGAGATAGTCTCTATAGTCTTTTCATTCCCATTTATTTCAAGTTTGGGACTTTATTTCTAGTTGGGAATGTGTTTTTCTCCTTTTTATCATTTGCATTACAATAATTTACTTTCATGTTTTTCCCAGAGGTTATTTCTTTCACGTTTTATACTCTAGATGTTCTAGATTATTCCAAAATCAATGGATAATTTCATAGAGCTTATTTTTTGCGTGCGTATAGGTACATTTGGATAAGGCATCTCATTTCACTTATATGGCTACTTAGCTTTTGTTTCCAACCCTTTTCCAATTAGAGATAGGATTGGGGGTGTCATACTTAGCTTACTACGAACCTAAGCGGGGTCCTGATGGGATGGGTAAGGAGATATTTTTATAAAAGGTGAGATTTATCCTACTTTGTGTTCGGAGCTGGACCCGTATGAGGTTTAATTTGGTGAACTTAGGTAAATAGCAACTGATTGCCTCGAGTTTAGCTATCAGGCCATGAATACCTATGTTGGCGTGGCATCCAATGTATCCATACACTAGGTCTCTAACTATGTACTTTTCAAATCATCATACCAATATACCAGTTGTAGGGAACCAATGCTACATGTATTATTTAGGATTGGGTATTTTCACTTTCATGTACTTCTTAAGCCAACCCCCTATATATATTTTTTAATTGTAGTATGTATTGTAAAATTTCATGATGCCTCAATGATGAAAAACATCTAGTATACAGATAAAAAATTGTGACCATCACTAGTTGAGATAGGAGGCCTTAGTTTAGAGACACCCTCATGATGTGTTTCCTCTAGGAGGGAATAAATTAGTGTCACTGCTTATTGATCATCCAATACTTCCAACATTACAAGTAAATGGTGCATGAATTATTAATGCATTATGTGAGTTCAACGATAGTGATAGTTAAGGTTTTTCAGTGAGATAGACCCTTAGGAAGAATGGGATTGGAGTGAGGTGGTGGTATGATATTTAATTCTTGTTCAGACCCCATCTGATCAGATAGTTGTGATTGGGAATAGTTTACTTTATATAATATAAGGGCGTTGGTGGAGTTTGATCACCTAGACTCATGATGAGGATGAAATCTCATGGTTATAATTCTAGAATCTATTTTGTGTTGAGTAATACCATTCATGATTATATTATGTTTATATTTAGTAAATAATCAAGTAGTAGTATGATAATATGTCAGATATTGAGCGCGAAATGTGGTTTAATGACATCACACATTAATCCCTATATATGGTGAGTGATGGATACTTTTGACTGGAGATGTTTGAATAGGGCCTTTACAGATACATCCATTCCAGTGTTGTCTCCTTGTTTATTCCAACATAAGTTGGAGTGTTAGAGTAGGCCTTGGTTGCATATATATTCCTACCATAAGTATGCTGAGGGGATCAACTTGAAAGTGGTTATCATGGGTCTGAGTTATTTTCATCATCTAGTGGGCATCATTTGTTAGGGTCTTAGTGCATGAGACACGCTCCTACCCAGACAATAATACATGGATATGTAGTACGATGTTTGATTTTATTAATATTTTCACAAATATTTATATACCCCCTTTACTTATTTTATATTAAATGTGCATAATTTGTGTGAAATATTAATGTTTAAATATTAAATGTAATTTTTGAGCATTATTTTAATTAATCCAATAAATGTCAGTTTACTATTTTATTTAAAACTATCACCCTACTTATCCAAATTGAATGTTTATTTATTTTTAGTATTCCTCTTTTGATATAAAACATTTCATTAAAAGGGATCTTGGGCCAATTCTTCCATTTGAAGGGCCATATGGTCCACAGAAAAAAGGCCTATAGAATCTGTGAAGAAACTGGACCAGCTATGAAGATTGAATTACTGGGATCAATCCAGGATTCCAAATTCCTCTATCCTCCAAAAATGTTCGGGGGACAATGTAAGAAGTCTTGGATAAAAATTTCAAGTCCCAAATCCAAATACAAATAGCCAAACTGATTCATTTAATCTCAACCCACCATTCTGAACGGGAATTAAAATCCGGACACTATTCATGACATAGCTCATGATGTAATCATCAAATCAAGATGCGATTTTTCAGTGTGAAATAGGAGATATAGGCGGAAGACTTTGTTGAATAAAGTTTTCATATTTGAAGGCATATTCCTATTGATAAACCCATTCACATTTAGGATTTCTAAAAAGTATGGATTGGAATGGATAGATTAACATTATTTAATAAAATGGCCATAACTATGGATCCTTAAGTAAAAATGACTCCAAATTTTTAGATTGGTTGGAAAAAATTATTATATACAAATTTGAATAAGGATATATCATGATATTCAGCTGTCTAGATGTCTGAATAGTCGAGCCATGTGGAGGGGTAGTTTTGGAATGCAAATAGTCCACCACCTTGGGCTATAAATACATCCCCTCCTCCCCTTTCAAAAGGGTTGGAATTTTAGAGAAAAGGAGGATAGGTTGGAATGACCAAGACTCTTCCAAAGGCTTGGTATGATCTTCCATACTCAAGTTTTTACTTGAGAAACCATTCCCCCTTGCTTCCTTTCATTTACTTTTGTGTTGTTCTTCGTTTGTAATCGTGTAAGTGTTTGTTTTTTGTAATTCTGTTTTAATGAAAGTTTCTGCTTCAATATATCTTATTCTCATAAAAATTCTATAATTTAATATTAATGTTATTAAAATATTTTAAATCATGTTAAAACCCCTTCCCTTCTTTTTCTTCCTCATTCAATCAAAAGTCTATTTTTAATTCTCATTATCGTTTGTGTGTGTGTTCGACGCACCACTATTTTCTTATCCCTTTATTTTTCTTCTCTTCTTAATTTATCACCATAATAATTATAACCAGATTATTAATCATTTCATTGTATGATTAAATCTCACATTTGTGTGATTTATAATTTAGGGATGTCAAGCGATTGAGATTTTTTTCTCGATGAGTATTCTTTGAATTAACATTGTGTATGTTGGACTTAACATGTCATGGATTAATGACTTGTTTAGTTTAACAAGCAGTTTCCATGGATTATTGGAACCATAAATACACTACTATAAACAAGATATGATTAATATTAAAACCTTAAGTTAAGTTAAGGCTTGTATTAAATCCTTAACACTTGGGAATTTCGATCAAGGTCAACTTGTGACATGGGTGTTAATTTAATTCAATATAAAGCAAGGCTAAAGGATATCATAAGCTTAACTACATAATGATGAACTCAACCCAACATTTATCAATTTTTTAAATCAATCTCAATTAATCAATCATTTCATAAGCTCTACAAACAAACTCCCCAATCAGAATACAATCAAATAAAAACAATCGACTATTAAAAAGTATCATTGCTGAGGATTCGACCCGAGTGATGATATACACATTAGCAGAGCACCGGAACCTTGACCGGTCGATATGTGAAAATCATCCGCACTTTCAAATGTCATCGTTTCTGGGGATGGTGCTTTATGTAGTCATTAATTTCTGGTTATTGTAAAAAAACTAAAAAAACAAAATTTACAAAAATTGAAAAAACACAACAAAAAATCCGCCTTCTCATAAAAATCATAAACTGAAAAAATGCAAAGAAAATAACCATCTTCCTATTTCTTAAAACAACTCTCTGAATTCCCCATAGCCTCCCAAACAATCCCTCAGATTTTTTTGACCCGAAAATTGAGTGAACACTTCAGCAACTTAGGATGAACATAAGAGATAATCAACTCATTCAAGAACCACTAGTGGAAAAACATAAATTAACGTCGTTTTTTTTAATTTTTGACGTCGGTTTTAAATTGACGTCTATAAAGGCGATGTTAAAAATATGATTTTTGGTAATAGTTTTGGTGTCGATTTTAAATATAATCGACGCTGAAACTAATTTTAGATAGGATTTTCGGCGTCGGTTTTATCTAAAACCGACGCCGAAGTTCATTTTTTTAAACTTTCGACATCGGTTATTTAATGAACTGACACCATAAATACTTATTTTTATAAAATAATTACAAATACACTTCCAATAAATTCGAAACCTCTGTAAAAATAACACAATATACAAAAACAATTAAACAGTATTTATCATCCAATGCCTCATATAACTTCAATGCTTATATCTAGTTAATTAAAAAAATTATCTATACACTGTTATTATAAAGTAAACTTAAAATACACGTACCTTCAATCAATGACTTCAAGAAATTTTGTGACATTGCTATTATCAACTCCTTTTTCATATTCACTAGTGGTTCTTCATAAATGAATCCAATTACGATCCATTAATACCTAATATCACAATATAATTGATGAATATATTAAAACATATAAACATTTAAATATCTATCAGATAAATTGTAAACAAAAACATATTTAATAAAAACTATTGATAATCAGATAAAAGACATCAGATATGAAACACATTTACAAATAGAGTAAACAGTTTATTTTCATATTATATACATGTGTGTTATATTGATATTATAATTTAATTATAATATCATTATTTTAAAATTTATTAGTTCATTTTACATAGTTGTTGCATTTTTTTGATGCTTCATGTGTCAAAAATATTGAAGAGTACATTAATTTAAAGGAAGCAGTATGTATATTGGTTGAAATTTGATTGGAGTCAATGTAAAAAATACAATTTGTTGACAAGATATTTAAGAATGTCTATTGAAAGAATATTTAACCATGTCCTAACACATTTAAAATAAAATATAAACTAATAATTAAAGAAAATAAATAAAAAAATTGAATGATAAATGATTTATCTACAAAATTAAAAAAAACTTGCAAAATTTGAATTTCAACCCGAATGGAGATCTTCAATCCAAACTGCGCTCGGTATAATGACTTCGAAAAACAAAAACTAAAAAATATATACCAATAATGATAATAAAAACAAAAAATAATGATAAACAACAACTAAAATCGAACCAATATTTAAAATTGTATAAAATACGGTTATGGAAGAAGAAATAAACAATGGAAGATGAAACAAGAGATAAAAACAAAGAACGCAAACCTGAAATAGTGAAAACAGAACAAGACCTTCAACAATGGCCTTCTAAGATCACAAATGAGCTTCAAAGGTCATCAGGAGTCCAAGGCGTCACAGCAGGTTTCGATTTCTATGATCCAACAAAATGAGGGTTTCAGACCCCGAGTAATTTTAAAAGACTTTTGGCATTGGTTTTTAAACAAACCGATGCCAAAAATTAAAAAAAAACATTCGACGTCGATTATTCTCAAAACTGATGCCGATAATCCTTTTTTTAGTTTCGGCATCGGTTTTGGAGAAAAATGACTCCGAAAATGTACCTTATGGCGTTAGTTTTTAGGAAAACCGACGCAAAAAAGTTTTTTATTTATTTTTGGCATCGGTTTTCCTCAAAACCGACACCGATTTTTATTATTATTGGTATCAGTTTTCTTCAAAACTAACGCCAATTTTTTTTTTAAATTTTCTGCTTCAGTTTCGTGAAAACCGACATGAAATATCATCAAATAATTGTTGTTGGAATCGATCTTACTAAAAACTGATGCCATAAATTTCCCTCACATACTATTGGCATCGGTTTTCAAAAAACCGACGTTATTACATCGACGTTAAATCTCGTATTTCCACTAGTGAACCTATCCTTTTCCAACCAACTGAATTAGATATATCCAATACTAGGGAACAAACACTTAAAGAACTTATTGCCCCTGATATGAATTACCAACCTATTGGTATTCAATATCCAAACATAGTGTCTGACTTTGAACTCAAATTAGTTTTGATTCATCTTCTTCCTCATTTCCATGGGCTAGCTAGTGAGGATCCAAATATTCATCTTAAAGAGTTCCAAGTGGTGTGCTCTACCATGAAGCCTCAAGGGGTTTCTGAGGAACAAATTAAACTCTTAGCATTCCATTTCTCCCTAGATGAAACTGCTAAGTCATAGATTTACTACCTCCCTCCTAATTCCATAACCACATGGAATGACATGAAGTGACTATTCTAAGAGAAATTCTTTCCTGCTTCTCGTACTGCTTCTATTTGAAAGAAAATTAGTGGTATCCATCAATTACCTAATGAATCACTCCATGAGTACTGGGAGAGGTTCAAAATGATTTTTTCAACCTACCCACACCACCAGATCCTTGACTAACTCTTGATCTAATACTTTTATGAGGGGTTATTGGCTATTGAGATAACTCTCATTGATGCCGCAAGTGGAGGTGCTCTTGTTGATAAAACTCCTATAGCTACAAGAGATCTCATAAGCAACATGGCTGTAAATACACAACAATTCCATACTCGAGCACATACTCAAGTCAAACAAGTCCAAGAGAATAAATCCATAGAGCCAAAAATATGATAGAGTGGATGAGTGAACTTACTGGTCTAGTGAAACAACTAGCTATGGATTCCAAATCCCTAACCTCATTTTCTACACAATATTTTATTTTATTTTATTTTATTTTTTTTTGAGAAAAACCGATATCATTAATGACGAATATCAGCAGACGTACAAATTCAAAGCCACGAAGGAAAATAGTCCAGCCAGAGATGGTTGGCCTCGAAGGGTCCTGATGTTGCCAACTGACACATGTCCACAACATCAAGAGGATCGATCCGATTCATCCGGACCAATGGAGCTCAATACTACATATGATCAGAGGAACAACAACCCTCAATAGTTAGGTTAGTTTATTAGAAACTTCAACCAACCCCATTCTGATCTCTTGTCTTCTACCTTCAACCAAGGCTTAAGGTATGGAAACCCTGTCCCTAATTTACCTCCTCAAAACATAAACCAATTCCAATATGGTCAAAGTGTTGGTAACTTCCAACAACCTTACCCTTTTGTCCCTCAAACTCAAAGGATCAATCCTCCTCTTCCTTCTCCCATATTCCACTATCCTAGTGAGCCTTCCTAATTTTCAAATCAATACAATCGATTTCCCAAGAACTAAAATCAATGTAATCCCAATTTGGGGCAAACCTCTTCTCTAAGAAACCATGGGAAAGTGCAGTGGAAGATATTTCCTTCTTCACCCGTTCCAGCCTCAAAAAAATTGAAACAAAAATTGGTCAACTTGCATCCCACCAGAGCCAGCAACAACAATAAAATTATTCCCAACTCCCACCTTAACCATTACCCAACCCCAAGGGTAATGTAAGTGCAATTGAACTTAGATCAGGGAAGAAAATTTAGATGCCTCAAGAAAAGTCCTCCAACCCTTTTAAATTTTGACCTAGAAAATTAAAAGAAAAAGAAACTTGAAAATGAATCTGAATCCATTCCCTCACCTCCTTCTATTTCACTTAAGATCCCAATTCCTTTTCCTCAAGCCATTTCAAATCCAAATAAGTCCTTTGAACCTGATCCTGAAATACTTGACATGTTTATATGTGTTGAAGTCAACATTCCCATCTTAGATTCAATAAAACAAATCCCTAAGTATGCCAAGTTTCTTAAGGAATTGTGCACCCACAAGAGGCAACTTAGGACCTTTGAAAATGTTTCCACCCAGCAGTATATTCCCATAAAGTGAAAAGATCCAGGAACCTTTATGGTTCCATGCCAAATTGGGAGTTCCAACTTTGATGATGCACTCATAGACCTAGGATCCTCAATTAATGTCATAACCAAATCTATCTTCTCCAACCTTGGTCTAGGTACCTTACATCCAATGGGTGTTGTCATCCAATTTTCCAATCGAAGCACTACCAATCCTAAGGGAATAATTGAGGATGTACTTGTCTGAGTCAATGATCTTATCTTCCCAGATGACTTCTATGTCCTTGACATGGAAGGTGAGACAACTTATTTCCAATCTCCTATAATTCTAGGAAGACCTTTCTTTATGATATCTAAAACCAAAATTGATGTCCATGCTGGAATCTTATCCATGGAATTTGGTGACCAACTGGTCAAGTTCAAAAATTTTAAATCCATATGATACCCATCAGAGAGTCAATATGTATTCTCTATCTATGCTTCTAAATGTCTCTCTGAGAGTGTGTTGAATCCCAATCCATCATGTTATTCTTATTCTACTGATAGAAGAGTTTGTGAATATCACATAATCATTAACCAAGTCATAAATAGAGAAGTTTAAGTTGACATTACATATAAAAACTTCATTGATCTAATGGATCTTGAAAACTCTTTGGAATCCAAACTTACCTCTAACATCCACTGCTCCAACTTTAATGGTAATGGGGAAAATAAACAAGCATATTCATTTTTTGATTCAAATCTGATTACCCAAAATTCATCATTTCCTATCCATGATTCTAAAAATTATATTATATGTGAGGTGAACCCCAAAGAAATGTGTTTATATTATCCCAATAGGAGTGAAGGTTGTGATATTTGTTTCATAATTAATAAAGTGATCACTAGTGAGGTTGAAATTGACTATTATTTGGAGAAAAGCATTGATATAAAGGATATTGAAAAACTTATTCAGTCTTATGAATCTACTTATCCTCATTACTCTACATTGGTAAGTGATGAAATAAATTAGTCAAAAACAATTGGGATCTCATACTCTGGTTTTAGGTTATCTAAAACTTACATAAATGAACCATTAAAATTCATACCTCTTCATGAATTTCCAAGCATAGAAAACCATCACTTTGTGGATAAAATCATTCCTCACATTGAATACTAAAGAGAGGATAGTCATACTCTATTTCCACCCCCATTGAATTGAAAGAGAAACAATAAGGAAGGGATGAAATTATCCAATGAATCATCGAGCCTCCCAAAGAAGATTTTTTTCTAGAAGCACTTTGGAGTTGAGAAAATACGGTGGCCACAATCAGACTATGTGTAGTCTAAAGTAACTGTCTATATGTAAAAAAAATAAATACAGTGATTCTTGGGAGGCAACCCATGTTTTCTTTTACTTTTATGAAATTTTAATTTCTTTTTTGTTTTTTATTAAATGAATAATTATTTTTGATTTTGTTTCTATTTTAGGTAATGCTCATTTTTCTAAAAGCATCACCATGAGAGGACGCACAATCCTAGAACCACATAGACTTCCATTAAACCCAAAAATCCTGCAGTTGACCCACCACTGGATGGAGATGGCAACCCACCAAATCCAAACTAGGGGGAACCACTTTCCCTTTAACTCTCTCTCTCTTCTTATCTCTACCTCTTTATTTTTCTTCCTCTTTATTTCATTTTTTTACCACTTTCTTCATCAAAACCTTTATTTTTCTATTTATATTTTTTGTGGGTGTTTATTTAAAAAAATTAATAAATAAATGTAAAAAAACCCAAAAGAGTCATATTTACTCACCAAATAGTTTTGAATTTTTTTCCAACCATTTTGGGGAGTCAGAAGACATGGTTTCATCTCAAAAATCTTGTGTTTTCATCATATATTTGGATAACAAATATTGTGTTAAACCCAATAAATTTTGAATGATCAATTTTTGATTTGGAAACTAATTTTCCCCACCCATGAGGAACACATTTTCTTTCATGCCAAGGATACCTATGGCCATCTTATCAAAATGTTTGTTTTTCACCCCCATTTGTGAGTCTTGAGTTTATGGACCTTCGAGCTGAATTTCCTACTTTAGTGCGCATTAATATGATAGAGGCATTTTCTAAACCACCTGAGAATCAAAATATCCAAATAGCCTCCCATTTCCCTTACATTAATACTCCTTTTGAAAGCCACTTCGAGCCTATGAAAACCTTTTCTTTGATAGCCACATTACAAGCCCGATACCTTTTCCCACCCAATATCAACATTAATTTTCATTACATAATTTTTTTAAATTTAATTGTAGGGGGGGAATTAATTTCATTTTGGGTACTCTTTTTTGATTACACAATGTTATCATATGCTTGAGGTAAAGCATCCATTTTAGTGTGGGGAGAGGTTTTCATTCAGTGAGTTTTCGGGAATGTAATGTACTTTCATTTATGTAATTTTGTAAATATTATTGACAAGTGTTCAAAAAAAATCCAAAAAAATAAAAGAAAAAAAAGAAAAAAAAAGGGTTGTGTCTTGTCTTGTGAAAGTCAAAATTCACTCTTCCTAAACCTTTGATCTTGTTATAACTATTACAGTTAATGTCGTGAGGAGATAAATCATGGGTTAAGATATGAGTGTGATATCATTTTCAAGTTAAACTTTCAAAAAAAGAAAAAAAAGAAAAAAAAGAAAAAAAGAACACTTATGTCACTGGGAGAAGTTTGGTGTTTTGTAAATATTTCATGTTCTCATCCCCTTCAAATTTTCTTCCTCTCTTGTGTCATTCTTCAAAAAATAATTCCCTTATAAATATGTGTTTCCATTTCCTTCCATGTTTTATTTCAATTTTTTTTACTTTTTCCATGTTTATATTTTACCCCCTTTTTTTCTATCTTTTGGATATCATCTTACTACCTTCCTATAGCCACAAACCCCCCCTAAAATACCTCTTGATTTTTGATCACTTTAGGATAGGGAGTGGAAACTTATAGCTCTTACAAACTCTAATATTTTCACTTTTGGTTGGTGAATGAGTGAAGCTCCATAAATTAATTTTATCATCTTGAGAAGAGTAAGTTTTGTGTGCCACCATTTTCCATTTATAAATTTGAGAATGAAAAAACGAATTGCTTTTGGAACATTGTTTCTGTAACAACTTTTTGTGGAATTCAATAAGGATAAAATTGTTCAAGCCTCCCATGAGTGGGGAAAACAAAATTTTAATATTTTTTGGTGATTGAAAATGATATTGTCATGTTTTTTATATTTTTTGAACATGAGGACATTCACAAGACAAATTTTGGGGGAGTTGATGTTATTAATATTTTCAAAAAAAATTATATACTCCATTTACTAATTTTATATTAAATTTGCATAATTTGTGTGAAATATTAATGTTTAAATATTAAATGTAATTTTTGAGCATTATTTGAATTAATCCAATCAATGTTAGTTTACTGTTTTATTTAAAAATATCACAATAATTATCCAAATTGAATGTTTATTATTTTTTAGGATTTATCTTTCAATATAAAACATTTCATTAGAAGGGATCTTGGTCCAATTCTTCCATTTGAAGGGCCATATGGTCCACAGAAGAAGGCCTACAAAATTTGTGAAGAAATTGGACCAACTATGAAGATTGAATTAATGGCATCAATACAGAATTCCAAAATCCTTTATTCTAATAAAATGTTTTGGGAACAATGTAATGAGTATTGGATAAAAATTTTAAGGCCCAACTCAAAATAAAAGGGTCCCAAATGATTCATTTAATCTCATCCCACCATTCTAGTCTAGAATTAAAATTAACACACTATTAATGACATATCTCATGATGTAATCATCAAATAAAGCTAATATGTTTCAGTGTGAAATAGGAGATATAGGTGGACGACTTTATTGAAGAAAGTGTTCGTATTTGAAGTCATATTCCTATTGATAAACCCATTCAAATATAGGAAATATTAAAAGTATGGATTGAAATGGACAGATTAACATTGTTTAATCAAACAGCCATAACATTGGATCCATAAGTCCAAATGAATCCAAATTTTGATATTAGTCAGAAAAAATTATTATATAAAACTTTTAAGAATGAAATATCTCTATATGAATCTTTCTAGATGTCCAAATTTATTATCCAAGTGGAGGGGTAGTTTTCGAATGCCAAGAGTCCACCACCTTGGGCTATAAATACATCCCCTCCTCTTCTTTCAAAAGGGTTGGAATTTTAGAGAAAAAAAGGATAGGTTGGCATGACCAAATATCTTCTAAAGGCCTGTGAGGATCTTCCATACTCAAGTTTTTTACTTGAGAAACCATTCCTCCTTGCTTCCTTTCATTTAATTTTGTGTTGTTCTTCATTTGTAATCATGTAAGTGTTTGTTTTTTTTAATTCTGTTATAATGAAATTTTCGGCTTCAATATCTCTTATTCTCATCCAAATTCTGTAGTTTAATATTAATATTCTTAAAATATTTGAAATCAAGTTAAAAACTCTTCACTTTTTTTTCTTCCTCATTCAATCTAAAGTTTGTTTTTAATTATCATTATTGTTTGTGTGTGTGTTCGATGCACCACTATTTTCTTATCCCTTTCTTTTTATTTTTCTTCTTAATTTATCATAATAATAATTATAAACAGATTATTAATCATTTAAATTTCTGAGTAAATCTCTCATTGGGTTGAGTTATAATTTAGGGATGTTAAGTGATTGGGATCTTTTGCTCGATGAATTTTCTTTGAATTAACATTGTGTATATTGGACTTAACATGTTATGGATTAATGACTTGTTTTGTTTAACGAGTGGTTTAAATGGATTATTAGAACCATAAATACACTAAAATAAACAATATATGATTAATATTAGAACCTTAAGTTAAGTTAAATCTTGGATTAAATCCTTAACACTTGGGAATTCCAATCAACATCAACTTGTGACATGGGTGTTAATTTAATGCAATATAAAGCAAGGATCAAGGATATTACAAGATTAACTACCTAGTGATGAACTCACCCCAATATTTATCAATTTTTTAAATCAATATCAATCAATCAATAATTTCATAAGCTCTACAAACAAACCCCCAATCATAATACAATCAACTAAAAACAATTGACTATTAAAAAGTATCATCACTGAGGATTCGACCCAAGTGCTGCTACACACATTAGCAGAGCACCGAAACCTTGACCGGTTGATAGGAGACAATCAAACATGATTTCAGTGTTCACACAAGGTATATATTCATCTTGTGGAGGGGTGATTCTATGCTTATGATATGTTGGGTCACATGGATTGATATTTCCTAAACTGATGTTATGAGGAAGGTTGACATGCAGTGGATGAACCAACTCGACTGAGGTAGAATTACAATCATGGATCTCCAATACATTTTCAAGGATCCCCCTAGGGAGGCGATGGAAATATATGAGTGGGGGGGGGGCTTAGATGTATGATATAAAATTAGAGAAAGATTCTATGATCCACATATACCACCACACCAAGTGGACATTGCTTGGCTATGAGGTATTGCAGTCATGGTAACGAGACAATGTACGATTTGGATGGATATGACTAGGCTACTAATGACATAATTAAAGGTAATATCTGAGTATTTTTTTAATTATTATCTAGTACTTATATACATGTGTGTGAGTTGTTCATTTATATCCATTTCCCTCATATGAGAGATAGAGATTTAAGTTGATCCTTTTTTCCAATAGCTCTTTCTAGAGGTTCTGATAGGGAGATATTCTTCTACGTATCGCATCTGACAATAGTGAAAGTTGGAACATAGTGGAGGGAGTTCTCTGTGGGACCTCATGGTCATTACGATGAAACATTATTACATCATACTGGGTATGGACAAGTTATCCACATTTCATTCCCTGGTATACTGTAACCAAGGCATCCATACATAATCATATGAGTCTCATAATGTAGATAAGGGCATCAAACCATAAATTTTATTAGAGATAAAAATTCCATCATATCAATAATCCCAATGAGAAATTTGAAACTCCATCTCCAACATTCTCATGGGATCATGAAGCACCATTTCTAACATAAAAATAAATGATGTGAGAAGTTATGCCTAACATCACACGTTAATGGAGCATGAAGCATAATGCTCAACACTAGTCGTAACAATTTATCAACAACCATAATATTTAAATGTAATATCCATAATAAATAATACATTTAATGACTAAATATAATCCAAAATATGATATTCAAATATTTTATATTTTATATAATGGTCATGTGATATAGTCATACCATTCACTTTTATTCAATTTAATCAAGTAATTTCAACAGGAGTCGATCCAGGACCATAAAGAATATGGATTGATCACAGTAGAATATATAAATTCATGGTAATCTAAATGAGCACACCCAATTTTTTGGCACTAGTTGAGGCATATGACCTATAAAAATTATAAGGGCATAGGAGAGCATTTCTATTAAGGGTAAAAATTCAAATCAAGGTAAAAAAAATTTTTAAGGTAATGCATAGAAATTATGGAATACAAATACATAGAATGTGATATGAAATAACTATAATTTTATTTAAATGTAATATAACACCTAAATTATAGTGGTATATGACTCTTTTTCTAATATTATCCTCTAATCAGGGATCAAATAGGAGAAATCAGAAGAATAAATGAATATAAAAAAATAGGGCATAATATCCTGCATGGATTTAACATTATATATGATGAGATAAATTAAGAGGAAGGAAGAGTAATATATAACTAACCATTAGATATCCAACATGAAAAAAATGAGTGATTCTGAAAATTAATGAGGGGGGAGGCTCAAAGACTATGGAAGGTAGAAGAGTGAGCTTCGTATATGGGTGCTATTATGTAGTTTTGGGGAAAGAAAAAGGCAAGATATGTATTAATGAGGGAATGGGTAAAAGGTTCATTTCCCATTATTTTATAGTAAATTTAGTTTGGATACATGTTTGGACAAACAATATGTCAACTGTACGCCATCAATATCCAGGGTTTCACCACCTTGCACAGGCTAGGTGCAAAATTTGGAAAACCATGAAATACCTGGATCGTTACTATGTACTTTTCTTTAGTAATACCACATGGTGGTGTGACCTGACACAACTACAAAATTGGCCTTTTACATCACTATAAATGACCTTTATTAGTTCTATAAAATCATTGACAATGTGAGCAACATTAAAAGCCTATAAATTTTATCAGTGATGAAAAAGTGTTGATAAAGCGATCAATTATCCGTGCTAAAAAAGCACTGATAAATAAGAGATTTATCAATTATTTTAAAAGAACTGATTAAATACCCATTTATCAGCACTTTAATTTAGCATCGCTAAAGGAACCCTTTATCAACACTTATAAAAAAGATGATAAAGGACTTTTATCGGGGATTTCAGAAGTGCTGATAAATGTGTTTTTATCAGTGATTTTAAAAGTGCTAATAAAGGTCCTATTTGTGATATCTTTTAAAAGTGATGATAAAGGGACATACTATAGTATGCTGTTACAACACACTACAACACCAAAAACACACCAAAAACACATAATATATCAACAAAAACAATTTCCCAATATATAATTTAAATGAAATGAAATTTACAACATAAATACCCAAAAAACTATTTTATATACATTTTAAACATTGGTTTATACAATTACATAAATATAAATTATTACATACATTCAAAAACAATCTTAACTTTCAATTTTAACATAATTTCAATTGACTTTATTTGTTGAACTTTCAATATTGCATGAGTAGTTTCAAAAAAACTACCTCAACTCGAATAAAAGAATCCACCTGTATAATAAAATAGTTATTATGAGTAATACTATGAAGAAATAAATTAAACATAAATATGAAATAATACATTAATTTTATAGACAATTATTTTTCTACGAAAATATCAATATTACCTATATGATTGAGTAGTGGAGGTAACTTGATAGAAATTGATAAATTTCAACACTACAGGAGTGAAATGTGTTGTGATAGAAGAATACTGTGGAAGTTTTGGTGCAGAAAGGGATGAAAGATGGATAAGGCACCCAAAATTGAACAAAAGAATCCAACTATATAAGAAAAAAATTTATTATGTGAGTAATAGTAAAAAGAAATAAATTAAACATACATATGTAATAATACATTAATTCTATGGAAAATGATTTTACTATGAAAACATCAATATTACATCTGTAATTGAGCAGAGGAAGAGTTGTTTCTATTCCTGCAAAGGTAGTGGAGGAAACTTGAAATAAAGTGATAAATACACCACTATAGGGTTGAAAAGGTTTTAAGGGAGAAGGATCATGAAATTTGGAAAAATCATCCCCAAATCAAATAAAAGAATCCATTTGTATAAGAAAACAATTATTATGTGAGTAATAATAAAATGAAATAAATTAAACATACATATGAAATAATACATAAATTCCATGGACACTGATTTTACTATGAAAACATCAAGATTACCTCTGTAATTGAGCAGAGACAACATCATTTCTATTATTACAAAGGCAATGGAGGTAACTTGAAAGAATGTGATAAATGCACTACTATAGGGGTGAAAAGGTTTTAAGGGAGAAGGAACATGAAATTTGGACAGATCACCCCAAACTCGAACAAAATAATCTACCTGCATCAGAAAACTATTATTATGTGATTAATACTAAAAATAAATAAATTTAACATACATATGAAACAATATATTAATTCCATGTACAATGATTTTACTATGAAAATATCAAGATTACCTCTATAATTGAGTAGAGATAGTATCATTGATCCTCATACAAATATAGTTGAGGTAACTTGAAAGAAAGTGATAAATTCACCACCATAGGGGTGAAAAGGTTATAAGGGAAAAAGAGCATGAAAGTTGGACATAACACCCCCAACTTGAACAAAAGAATCCACCTGTATAAGAAAAAAAATTATTATGTAATAAATACTAAAAAGAAATAAGTTTAACATAAATATGAAACAATAAATTATTTGTATGGATATTGATTTTATTGTGAAAACATCAATATTACCTCTGTGATTGAGAAGAGACAAAATCATTGCTCATCTTTCAATGGAATGACACATGGACAAAAATCTTCTAAAATAAACTAAATCTACAAGGAATAATGAAAATTAAATCAATGTTCCATAATATAATTTTTCAATAAAATATAGAATGTATATATCAACATTACCTTTGCATAGATCTAAAGGGTTTCCTTCATCATACTTTGTTGTTCTTAGGGATTGATAACATCATCATGTACAAAAGTCATTGTCTGCATGATTATTCAAACATTTAATTTAGATAATGTTAATTCATTAGAGAATATATAATATTATGAGGGAAAAAGTAATATATTAAAAAACACTTTTAGTTTCTAGTAGGACAATCGACCAATTCACGTTTGTTGGATTAGAGACATAAAATACTTTCACTGCTTGTGATGCCATTATGAATGACTTTTCTTTGTCCCCTTCTACATTGAAATTCACCTTTACAAATCCCATTTTATCAACATTTACTCCATTGATATTGTCAACCCATTTTCAATGCTAAAGAAACACTTGAAATGTTATATAATCCAACTCTTATATCATTTCAATAATTCCAAAATATTACATATTTTTATAAATTGGATTTCTACACTTGGAACTAGATATGTGCATCACTTCATCCACAAGCGCAACAACACTATTTTTGACCATACTGAATTCATCATGTTATTTTGTATAGAACACATAACCATTGATTACAAACCCAATGTAAGATATAAAATTTGCATTCGGGGCTCTGACTAGCCATTGAATTCATTTGAGAATTGAATTCTAATTTTCAGATAACTACTTATAAATTTGATCTCTGAACCATCTTATAAACCATTTATTATCTGTATCTGATGTCCAACTTTCATCCCTTGATGGATTCAAATCACTTAGAATTTCTTTATGGAATCAATGTATGGATCAATATCTTCACTATTATGAAATATGTAAGGATGTGCTTCCTCTAGCCCTGTCTTGGTAATTGTAAGAACATATATTCTAGAAATCCATTCACCCACAGGGTGTTTGCTGTGATGAGACTTTGGGAGACCAATTATTTCAACATCTGATAGGTAATTGGTACAAAATTCAATATCTTCTTCAATAATAAATCATTCTACAATACAACCTTCTATCCGACTTTGATTCCTAACATACCCTTTCAAAATCGTCATATAATGTTCAATGGGGTACATCTATCTATAATGGACATGACCACATAGTTGAACCTCTCTAACCAAGTTGACCATCAGGTGGACCATTATATCAAAGAATGATGTTGGGAAGAACATTTCTAATTCACATAATATGATTGAAATCTCCTTATTCATGATGGGAAACTTCATTGGGTCTACAAATTTACTGCACATGGATTTGAAAAAGAAGCAGAGTATGGTTAATGTATGTCGTGAATTTTTAGGTAGAATTAAATGAAAAGAAACAAAAATTAAATCATGTATCAAAACATGAAATTTGTGTTATTTTAGTCCTTGTAACTTTAAATTAGTCATTTACACGACATTATTGATATTTGATGAATACCCCTTTGGAACTTTTACACTTGTAAGGAAAAGGAAAATTTTCAATTTTTCTTATATGGAGAGAGTGTAAGCTACTAGAGGAAGAAAAGTCCTCATTTTACCCTTTATTGGTGCCAAATGTTCCCTTATCCCAATTTTAATCAAGTCTAACCTAGCCTTAATTCCATCTTTCATTTTGGCAGGTCTATCTAGAAATGTGCCAATAACACTATCAAATAAATTTTTTATACATGAATGACATCGTGAAAATGTATGACATATAAACAATTACAATATGGTTATTCAAATAAAATTGATCTATTCTTCCAACCTGATTTTTTAAGTTTTTTTGAAAATGGTTTACCGAAAATAGTGTTAATCTTTTTTACTTTTTTGTACAGTTGATCGCCCATTTTTTGAGATGGTGTTATACCTTGTTCGATATTCCCATCGAATGCTATTTTTCAGGATCATTATTTATGAGATTGAGTCAAAAAAATTTTATTTCCTAAAAACAAATTCTTTGAGGAATGTTTTAACCGAACTGAGTATGTGCATTTTTCACAAATGGGACACCCCAACATACCTTTAATGCTATAGCCTGATAAATTTCCATAAACAGGGAAGTCATTTTTTATTCCACACAACATGGCCCTAAATGTGAATTATTCACTTCTATGAGCATCATATATTATAACACCTATATCCCATATCAATTTCACATCATTGATCAATGGATCCAAATAGACATTAATATCATTACAGGTTGCTTTGGCCCAAATATAAGCAGAGACAACATAATGTATTTGCGCTTCATGCATAACCATGGAGGAAATTTATAATTTACCAACATGACCTGACATGTACTATTAGTACTACTCTATTCACCAAAATGATTCATTCCATATATAGATAATTCAAGATGAAAGTTTCTTGGATCATCTCCAAATTCAGGAAACTCGTAATCAATTTTCTTCCATCAAGGAGAATCTGCTGAATAATGTAGGCTCCCATCTTCAATTCTTGTATCTGTATTCCATGTTAACTGTATTGTGGTTTCCTAACATCTATATATTATTGTAAACCATTTAATTTTAGGAAAGTACCATACAAATTTCAGAGGACTTGATTATTTTTTCTTATATTGATTTGTACCATACATAGGGAATTTGATGAGTGATTCATGGTCCTTGAGAAATAATATGCAATCATTTGGTCAAGCATGAATTTTTTAGAGGTCATTCTCATTTAACATAAAATTTGTTTAGAATCATATGTTCAGCATGGTAGTTCATTTTCTTGTGGTAGCACATCTTTGAGAAGAAAAAGTAGTTCTGTAAAGCTGGTGTCACTCTATCTATTGCTATGTTTCAAATTATATAAATTCAATACAACTGAAAATGTTGTGTATGTAGTAAAAGTAGTATACAATGGTTTCTTGGAACAACTATTTAACTCCTAAAACAATGTTGGATAATCACGAAGGTCATATTAAATTTCCATTGTCATTTCTTTCATGCAATCTCCATAATCTTTTACAAAGGTATTTATATCAAATAATTCATAAACTATAGTATCATCCCAATTGATGTCCACATTCAGTTTTACCTATGTTTAGTCTAAAATTTATAGCTTTGATCTATTCCGTGACAAATCAAATGTTCTTATAACTCTTCTAGACTAATTTTTCTTGAATAACAACAACGTAAACACGGACAGAGGATTTTAGAAGGGGCCCCTTCATGCTCTCTTGCAAACTTGATGAACTTCATAACTTAACCTTCATATTCATTTTTCAAATGATTTCATGCATACATTTTTGGTTCATAATCATCCTATTGGGTTCATAAAAGATTAATTTTATAAAATGTATAAATAAATACATATAATATATTCATTATTAAAAGTTAAAGTTATAAACAATTATAATAAGGGAAATATGGACCATTTCTAATAAAATATCTGATCACCTAGATTTTCTAAATCCAATAATAAGGGATGTTGGAATTTGAAAAAATAGAGGGAGATAAAGGAAAATAATGAATAATATTATCACTAAACTTTATAGGTGTAAACCGAAAGATGGATTGTGTAATGACACTAGCCTGAATTACCCAAACAACACCAGGTCAGATCATCTTATGACCTTTAACACACCTCAAAGTCTATAAAGCATGGTTTAAACTTTGGGTGTAAAAAATAATAAATTGGAGGTTCCCCTATATAGAAACAATTAGTACCAAAGGTCAATACAAATTCTAGCTTGACCATTGGGGTCAATGGACATGGAGACCCAAAATCGTCATTACCCGATATAGGCATACCTATTAGACAAACAACTATGGAAATAAATGATGCAGTAACTATATAGACAAACATACATATCAAGATAGTATAAAAACTCACTCACTTATAGTCTGTAATAAATATCAAATAGATAAAAACCTGATATTTAAACATAATGTGAACTAATGGTACCGTAATGATTCAAATAGTGAATGCTTGATGCGATAAAACCTCATGTGCTTAATTGGGGATGACCCATTTGAATCCACTCCATAAGAAAACTAAGAACCATAGTGAATTCTAAGAGGAACTAGATCTTATCATACATATAACTAATAGAGGAACATACATCACTCCACTAACTTGGTTCCTAAAAAATAGCATCTGAAGCTACATGTCCATTGAGGTCTCCATGAAAGGTGTCAACATATATATAATCTTTAGGGAACCACCAATGTTCCTCAAATCAGTAGTTAATAAATAAGAATATACATGAATATTTCTACACATTTATATACATATATGAAAAAATTATTTAATAAGAAGATATAAAACCTAGAAGTAAAACAATAACGAATAAATACAAGGTTCAGTGTCAGATATAAATAAAGTATCATACATTAGTAGTAAATACAAAAAATAGACCACAAATAATTCCCTACAAAATAGATCAAAAACAAATCATAAACAATGGATCATAAAAAATGTCTCATAAAAAAATTTTAGAAGAAGAAATAAAAAATGAAACAAAAAAGAAAAAAAGAAAATCGGAATGCCTACCTAGCTAGCTTAAATAAAATCCTAGACCCTATGTGGATATTGGATAAGATGTTCAGAGGAAGTTAGGTGGTGTGATTCGACCTTCGATTCACCGAGTAGAAGGGATTCGACCGCCGATTCACTGAGGAGGAGAACCGGCAACGGGTGGATTATATGGTAAGCTTTTATATCGTGACAGGTTCAAAAATGGTTTGGGTTTTTAAAATAGTTTGAGAAACTTTTATCAGTGCTTACTAATAAGCATTGATAAGGAGCCCTTTTATCAATGCTTAAAAATCACTGATAAAACCAATCTTTATCAGTGCTAAACTTATAGAGATGATAAATTCTCATCTTTATTAGTTCTAAAAAAGCGTTGATAAAGATTCTTTTATCAATGCTTATTACCGATGCACTTTTAAAGTATTTATAATTATAATTATAAATAAAAAATTGATTTTTTTATAAATACTTAATAAATAAATATAAATATAAATATATTAAATATATTCCTTTTTAAATACATTTATTATAATTTTTTAATTATTTATTTATAATTATAGAAATATTTTTAAAAAATATTATTTATATTATTATAAATATTTATATAATTATATATATATATATATTTAATATATATATAAATATAAATATAGAAAATATATTCATTATTTAAGTAAATTTATTATAAATTTAATAATTATTTAATATATATATATTTATAATTATATAAATACTTAAAAAAATATTTATTTATTTATAATTATAAATATATAATTGTATAAATATAGTGAATGCATATTTATAAATATATTTATTTGTAAATATATTTACTTATAATTTTTTCTACACATATATTTTTAACATTATTAATGAATATCTAATTTTGAGTTCACACACACACACACAAACACATATATATATGAGTAAAGTTTAATAAATTAGGAATATAGGTACACTTTAACAATATTGAAAAAATGGATAAGTTCTCTATGTGTGCATATTGTATATACAAATACATTAATTATACGTATACGTGAAATCAATATAACACACATTTGATCTATATTAAATTGAAAAATCAAGTGACATTCAATTATACGTCAAGTACTATGCAATTAGTCAATATTTTTAATTTATATTAATTTTTAATTATATACCATTATTCAATAAATATATGACAATTTAATTTAAAGCGCATAAATATTTTTTAATATATAATCATATTTATATACATTAATGTATATATATATATTTAATATATACAATTTAATAACATTAATTATCATAATTATCTAATTAATAAAATGTTTAATATTCAATAATTTATAATGAATCAATTTATTTTTATCAATAATTATTTAATTAATAAAATTTTAATATTTTTTTAATAAACACATTTTTTATTTTGAATTTATTTCATTATTTCAGTTTATTAGTACTAAAAATGCGTTGCTGAAAGAAATATTTATCAATGCTAAACATAAAGTGATTATAAAGTGTACCCTTTATCAGTGCTAAAAATAAAGCACTGATAAAGGATATCCTTTATCAGTGTTAGAATTAAAGCACTAATAATGATTTCATTTATCAACGCTAAAATAAAAGCACTGATAAATGGTTAAATTTATTAGCACTTTCTTTAGCACTGATAAATATCCCATTTATCAGCATTTTCTTCTAGCACTGATAAATAATAGCACTGCTAAAGCCCAATTTTGTAGTAGTGTGGCTAGCACGGTTTCTCAAACTATTCACCACCTCCTTGGGCCTATATTATTGAGTTGCATGATTACTACAAACCATGAACCACATTTGTTTCCTAAAAAACCCAGATCTTTAGGTTTCAAACAAGACCTAGAGGCTCTCTAAACCTTCGTTAAACCTTTAGAAACATTAATGAGAGTAAAAAAACGAGGTTTAAACTGAAATGTAAAAGGTCTATGCCTCTATGAAAAGATGATATCGTAAAAATGATTTTATAAAATCTATTGTAATGTACTTTGAAAAACTAGAGAAAACCTCACATTTATTTTTTAAATGTTTAAAGAACTAAATATTACTAGAAAAATGGGAATAATATTTACTTTATAAGACCATGGAATCTTATAAATGAATATTAAAAGAAAAAAAATCATGATAGTGGGAAAATCCATTCATTTATTAAATGTAAAAAAATATTCATTTCATATTCTGTAAAAAGTTAAATTTACACCATACAAAAAATTGAAAAAATTCAATTTCAAAAATTTTCAAAGATAGTAATTCATGCTTTAAAATGAATCTAAACAATTAATTTTTATTATAAATTCAAATTCATGAAACATTTCTAATAATATAGAAATTGAAGTAAATTATTCCCAACCAAAAAGATTAAATAAGTTTGATTTTTCTTAAAAAACCTTTTTATGTATTTTTCAGTACCAGAGAAGGGAAAAATAAAATTAATACTTGAAAAACAAAAAAATAAATAGAGTAGATGAAAATGTTTTTATTTAAGATATAAATAACATATATTTTTTCCAAAATTGATTCAAATATAAATAGTCCCAATTAAATATGAAATTGTGATATAAACCGTTACCACAAGTATCAAAATTATTCTTATTCCATCTATCCTCATATATAATAAATTTAGATTTACTATACATAAAATATATAATTTTTTTTCCATTATTATTTTTCTATATATCACTCCATTATAATTTCATATTATCTCTTTATTATAAACTCTTCATTAAAATCAATATTTATGGTGTTAACTATTCTGTTTCTAATGAATGTTTCAATTTGATGGTTTTGGTGCTTTCACACTAGTCATGATTCAATCATCTAATGAATCATTATCATATAAAAAATATACTATTTATCAACAGTATATAATTTTATATAAATATATGTAATTCATTGTTGATAAATCGAATACATCGTATCACAAAGACAATAGTCCATATATATGCATGAGCGTTATTTTCATTTGTAAACCAATGTAATGAAAGGAAGTAATAAAATAATTTATATATCTATAAATATAATAATAAAATTTATATTAATTATATTCATTAAATAAATACACATAACCATCCATTTATGACATATATGAAAAACAAAACACATCGTTTTGTGGAGGTGGTTGTAAACACGTACGTACATGCGATGTTTTCATTTCTCATAGGATGGAAAATATGTTGAAATTTATTATGAAATTAACATATCAAAATAAATGTATATTAAATATATTTATATCATTTTTAATATATTTATATATTATTCAGATAATGTGGCATAATAAATAAGCTTGAAATATTTTGATTAATATGCTTACCTCTTCCCCATGTATCTTTCTTTATCTTCAACTTAAGCATTCTAGGGTTGGAATTTTGGGGAGGCCGAAACCTCCAGGACATGGGAAGGAGAGATGTAAATTAATTTTTTTAGATATTTTTAAATAGTTTTTGTGTAATTGGTGTAGATATATGAAAATTTGAGTTACCCTTTTATATGCGAGGGAAGTGGAACCCCTGTAAATATCAAGAACATTAAAATTTAATAAAGTCACTATCAAGGGAAAGTAGATCGGTGAAATAGAATTTTTAATGATAAGATGGCGTAGGTCCAAAACACTCAACTAATGAGATTTATTAAAGCATTTTATGTTATCTTAAATCCTCATCACTTTATTTTAATGCTTCTAACACATCATAGATTTATTCATAGTGGATTTTTTTATCTTGACAACCATTCATTATATCTAAAAATAAAGTTTTCCTTATAAAGAAATTTTTATTCCATTATTAAAAATATGTAACCCTTTTTTCAAGATTCCATTATTGGATTTGGAAAAAATTAATTATAATATAATCACACAAAACACTTAAAACACATTTTTAGAATAAAAAGTATATTTATGTTTAAAAATGAATTTATAATTATTTATGAAAAATATTCTTGAATAATTGTACATCACATTAATTTATTAGCTTAAAATAAAATATATGACATTAAAAAAATTATAAAATAAAATAGGATCATTGGACCACCTCATTAAATCTAATGAATTAGAAATATATTTTTATTTAGAGAAAATATAATATAGGTTCCCAAAAGTCAATAATGGGTTTCTAGATACATCATAGTCATTTTAGATTCTTTATTTTACTCCTTAAGAATATAATTTATTTATATTAATGTTTAAAATATTTTTCATTGATTTTTTTATTTCATAATTATGTCATCAAAATTATTATTTTTTGTATTAAATGTTTTTCACTATTCAATAAAAAATAAATTCTTTTAGAAAAGTAATTTTTTTACCCTAATATAATTTTGATGCTGTAAATTCAAAAATGAAGTTAATTTTTTCCAAGATTAAAATCTGAAATTTATAAAATTATATTTCAAATAAAATATATTTTTTATACAATAAAAATGATTTTTTAAATAAAAAAATTCTCTTAAATAATGAGTATTTATATTATTACTTCTTATAATTTATTTTACTAATATTTTTTAATTTATTTTATCATAATATATTTGAATCTATGTTCTAATGATGAATTATTTACTTATTATTGGTGTTTCATGCATTAATAGATATTCAAAATAGAATTTTTTTTATAGAGGAAAAAATTCTATAATCTTGAGGTGTTACATTCAACCCCCTTAAAAGAATTTTACCCTAAAAAATATTTAAATATAATGAAAAAATGAGGACAATTATTCTTCATAAAACACTTAGTTTCTCACATAAATTTATTTTCTTAATATTAGGGATGATTCATCTTTTTATTATGAAAGAAATGACCTCCTTCTATTTGGGTAGAGGGAGACTCGTTACATAGCACATAGGCCCAAGGCCAAGTGGCCCATAAACATGGCCTGAAACCCATCAGGGTTGAAAGGCCTAATTTTTGGCCTGAAAGACCATAATTTTTTTTCCTAAAGTCCCCTCTAGTGATTAGTACTGCTACAATATCTAGACTACTACAATATTATCACCACTACAATATGTGATACAACACTGACCATTGATATAATTCCCCCTACTATTACAACTATGCTACTGCTATAGTACTACCATAGTGGTCTACCACATTACTACTATAGTAAATCCCATGATATTATAGTATAACCTCTACTATAGTACATGCTACAATACTGCTTCTATTATAGTGCCACCACTTCTATAGTCCACCACTGCTACAGTACTGAAACAATTCCCAGCTCTAATTATACTAACATAACTTGGGAAATCTCCCCTACCCTAGTTTTTAACCTAGGTCTTTTGGATAAAGGATTATGGTGTTTACCACTAAGGAATAACCCCAAATTCAACCCACAGGATATCCTTGAATTTAGGATTCCTCGAGAAAACCTTAACCATGAAAGTTGTCTTGTTCTATGACACTTTATCTCTATGATCCACAATTTCTACTAATTTTTTCTTATATGGTAGATCATTCTCTTGAATTATGAAATCTGAGTTATGTACATTTGAATAATAAGATATGTATTTCCGAAAAATAGATACATGGAACACATCGTAGACTTGGTAGATGTTTGGTTTGATAACAAAAAAAAAACCAACCATATCATTACAATCAAGAATATCAAAGGGATAAATATATCTAGGGCTCAGATTCCAGTTCCTCCCATATCTAAAAATCTTCTTCCAAGGTGATGTCCATAAGAATATCTTATCTTAAAATTCAGACACTATATCTTATTTATGCTAATCAGTAAAAATCTTATGTTGACTCTTAGATACTCATATATTCTAATATTTTGATCTAAATTTCTACACCATTTACAATGTTATCTCAACCACCCATACATTTCATTCTAAAAATTCATAATTTATTATTAGTTCTTGACACTTATTTTCATGTAATACTTCATAATGAGACATCTTTATTCTAGATTGAAAGCTATTATTGAAAGAAAATTCATCCAGAAGAAGGTGTTGATCCATAAATATGTTTAAATACAAAGAGAGAGCTCTAATCATATCTTCTAGGGTTTAAATAATTATATCATACTAACCATCTATCTAAGGATTATATTCAATGCTAATAGTCTACTCATAATTTCACTGTTACTGAGGAATTCTAAAAATATTTGAGGTAATCCTCAGATCTTGATCATATATGATTGAGAATGTTAAACCATTTGACCTTACTACTTCCTTAACATATATTTTAGAAAGTCTATAAAATATGGAATTTTATATTATTGTAATAAAATGAATTGACTTTGTATGGTGATCAACTATAACCAAAATAGAATTATAGGCTTTATATGTCTCCGGTAGTCCTATGATGATATTCTTGGTGATTATTTCCTACTTAAAAATAGGTATGGGTAGTTCTATGATTATTCCCATAGAATTATGCTATTTATCCTCAACTTAATGAAATACTAGGAATTGAGATACATACATCACAATATCTCTCTTCATGTTGTACAACTAGAAATTCACTTTGATGTCTCTATATATCTTTATACCCACTAGATGGATAGAGAATTATGATCTATTTGCTTCATCAAATATCTCATTATTCAATTCTAATACTGAAGGGATACATACCTAGTTTCTAAACCTAATCATCCATCCACTATTATAATTAAAATCAATAATTCTCATTACATTTTTGTGTATCACTATATCCTCCTTCTAGGCATCTATAATTTTCACATAAATGGATGGTTGAAAAATCATTTAAGGACTATAGAATTTACCTCCCTATATCATTATTTCAGGATCAAAACTCTATAAATAGATAAATATCTAATCTCTTTCATTACTTATCATGGATAATCTAGAATAGTCTTTCCTATTAAATTCATTAACCACATAGTTCAACTTCCTAATGTAGTAAATTATTGTGTTTTGATAATATTTAATAAACTATAACCATATCAGTTATCATATATTAAACGCTTTATGTGTGAATATATTCTTAAATATTTTATATTTGGTATATATACCTCAAATTTCATCATAAAAATAATATATATTCTTTATTTTTTCCTTGTGGGTATTTTAAATATATTTAAAAATATTTTTGGATCTATTATCTAAGACGACGAATTATTCTAAGGCCCGGTGAGCCCAAAATTAATTATATAAAAATATTTAATATATTTTATATTATACACACACATTTTTAAAAATAAAATTGAATATTTCTTGAATAGAGTTTCAAATCAAATTTTTTTAGCATAGTTTAATCTAGAGCATTAGGTTTACTCTAGGCATGAACTAATATTAGTCGATGCTAGATGTTCAGATGAGGAATCTGTACAAGAGTGCATTGAAATTACAATAAATGATAAATTTATTTATTTTTACTTAAATTACATAAATATAATCCTATATAAATATGTAATTTTTACATTTCTCTAGGGTTAGTATTATAACCCTTCAATATTTTTAATAAGAGCCACGATGACCTTCACTGGAGGGTTGAGATCAAACAATGTTTAGTAATCAGATCTAGGTGAATTGACATATAATGAACACAACAGATCTTCCCCATCACTGGAAAACATGTTCATCCCCAACGATTGATCCAATAATGAATTATGGATTTTCATTTTTGGTTTTTACCCTAATTAATCGATTGATCATGTTCTTATCTTCTACTCTTTGATCTGCAATTAATTTATTCCTTCACATGAGCCTGTGTATTGGAATTAAATTTTTATTCAATTTATCCTTCTTATTATATGAACTAACCAGAGTTTACCTGATTTGAATTCTTGGTCTCATTATTCTTGTCCAATTATGTTTATCACCCTTCTTATAGTATATTTCCCCCATTGTTCTTCATGTTCTTCACCGTTGGACTATGGGGCCATGATTTGACATTTATGGGTGGGTCCAAGCTTGGCCGGACCCCCAGATTCATGAAGGTTAGGGAAAAAATGATATGGATGGATATTTATGGATGGATCATGGTTTTTTGTTGTATTTGGATGATTATTTTTGTGGATATGTAATTTTGGACTGATTTTCTGTGATAAGAGGTGTGCAGGATGCGTGAAAGACCACCGTGGAAGATCAGATTTTGATTTCTGAAAAATGAAGGGATGGAATCTATGATGGGAAGTTATTATCACAATTTTGGGTGGTCATATGAAATATTTAGTTATAGGATATAATATATAGAAAAAATGTGAATAAATATGTATTTTTTTTAAAAACACAACTACACAATGTGTAGTCTAATGACCAGATTCCATATCTCCCCACTCAGCTACGACAGATAGGGTTTTGGGGAGGTTAAGAATTAGAGTTTCTATGGTTTATCCAAAATCCATTCTACACTACCTAGGAAGCTAGACCATGTTCCAATTACACACACCTAGGACCTCATGTGGGAGGACATGCAGTGTACTCTAGGAGTACACATGCATAGATTTACAGACACGGGCATGACTAGAAGCATAATAATCAAACCTAAGAGGCTGAGAAACATAGTTTAGTACCCCTACACACCATTTATTACTACATGGACATAAATTAGTGTACTGTTGACTACACGTCTAGGAGGCTAGGTGAGGTCACACACCGCGTGAATCCCTTGCACGTCATGTACTTCTTTATAAAGCTTCTACCGCTCATATCTCATTTGTTTTGACTCAGTTTTGGACCTTGATTAGTCTATCCCGAGTGTTTCTCTATGTATAATGTGATAGTGAAATTATTAGAGGATTTTGTAATATGATGTGATATGTTATGAGAATGATTCTTCTTTAGGAAACACTTTATGAAAAAAGTGATAGGACATGATCCTAAGAGAGATGGCGATGTTGGAAATCCCCCATACTTCTCTACCTACAGAGGCATACCCCCCTTATATAAAATGTAGTTGGTCCTCTACCTAATGAGTGGTACCAACCTAATATACTAGGGTGTGGGTCCTCTACCTACTGAGTGGTACCCCTTAATGGACTAGGGAGTGGTTCCTCTACCTACTTAATGGTACCCCCTAACAAACTTGGGTGTGGGACCTCTACCTACTGAATGGTACCCCCTTATGAACTAGGGAATGGGTCCTATACCCACTGAGTGGTACCCCCCATTATGGAACGTGGAATGGTTTATCTACCAACTGAGTAGTACCCCCAGATAGACTAGGGTATATATCCTTTATCTACTAAGTGGTACCCCCTTTATGCCCTAGGGCATGGGTCCTCTTCTTGTATATTGTTCCCCATCAAATGTGAGACATAATGTAAATTTTTCAGTTCTTTACATGGTTACTTCTTTGTAGAAACACACGATATTCTGGGAATGAATGACAGACCTTATAAATTATAATAAGAATTATCATCCTAGGATGGGAATGATATGGATATCATCTTTCTCCTATACATGGGTTTCTTATATGAGTATATATATCTATGTCATTAGTTTCCATTTACCTCATGTTTTGGGTTGAGATGATTAGTTCTATTATATATCATATTTCTCCCTCTTCAATTTTTGGGTTGTCCTACTGGGTATGTATATAATCATCCCTATATAGGATTTTTATACACATGTCATGTCTTATGTAGATGAAATAATGATTGGTAGTGATTTCATAGGATCTTAGGGATACTATAGTGCATAGAACATATATGATGTTCAAGATTGGATATCTAGAGACAGAATCTCATAGAAATCCTTTTCCAGGCATTGTAAAGTTGGGAAATCATTTCTGATTGGGTATATAATTTTCAATTTTCATTTTTGATTACTATTTAACACAATTTTTTATTTCTTAGATGTTATTACATGCATGGTTTTTTAATCTAAATTTTTCTGTATTTTATTTTAATTCCTCTGTAATTATTCATAGAGATGGTTCAGTGCATGCATACATGTACTTTATTCAAAGACCCACCATTTTTTATTCTTTTAGATGCTTGTTACCATCCCCTAGCCTATGGAGGTGGGCTTGGGGTAGTTTCATCTTGGACTTCCATTATTTAAGAGGCCCGTGATGGGTTGGGTTGTGATGAATAACACCACCTTTTTTTTCAAATAAAAACATACCACATAAAGCTACAAATATTGAGGTGTGTAATTTTTATCTTAATAATTCAATTGGGGTGAGTCACACACTTCCAAAATGTTAATATATATAAAATCAAATCAAAATCCCTTCATTGATTAATCACTCTTGATCACAACCCGATCATCATTGTAGTGTAGTGTGGGAACAAGGGCATTGACTAACTTTCTCTTTTTTTTCTTGAAATATTCTTCACATTCCTCTATAAAAAGGAACATGGATACATTTTTTATCAATATAGTTATTATATTTTATATTTATGAGAAATTTATTACAAAGTGTTAGTAGTATCCAGCCAACCTAAGAAAACTATGGATCTGAGTCACCATGGTTGGTCTGGGATAATGTTCAATAACTTACACCTTTAAAGTATCCACTAATATGCCTTCACATATAATTACCTAACCCAAGAATGATAATTTATATAACAAATTCATAGATACTAAATTTGGTATACAACTTATCATTTCTCAAGGTTTTCAAATTAAACCTTAAATGGTCTTCATTCTCTTTCTTTCTCTAAGAATATATGCCAATATAATCTATAAATACGACTATAATGTAATCAAGGTAATCTATAAAGACTCTATTAATTAGATCTATGAATATAGTAGGGGAATTGGTATATCTAAATAGAATAATAATAAATTCCTAGTATCCATACCTTGTATGGAAGTATTTTTTGGGCATGTACTCCATTTTCAAAGTTATTTGATGATATCCATAATGATGTAAATCATTGAAATGTTTTGGGATATTCATTATTGATCCAAAAAATATTCAATACTCATTAGATAGTACTTATTCTAGATCGTTTTATTATAATTTTCATGGTAATCAATGAACATACACATTAACCCATATTTTTAAAAAAAAAATTAGTGAACCCTATGAAAAAGCATGCGGATTAATGAATTCATTTTATAGTCTCTCATGGAGTTTATTATTCAATTATAAAACTCCAAAAAGGCTATTATATAAGGATTATGTGAAATAAAAATATCATCATGTATGAAATCTACTAAGAACTAAACATTACGATTATAGGTAAAACTAAGAAACTTTTCAAGAAATGTTTCAGTATATTCTTGAACAATATGAACATATTTAATGTTGAGTTTATTCTAAACCATTTAAGTTAAATAACCCTCATGAATAGGTAAACAAACCCATTTAATGGAATTAATTACCACTGTAATTTTATTGATCATCCATACACAGAGAAAAGATCATATGCTAGTTTGTAATATCAAACATGACTTCCCCTCGTTAACAATTAATATGTTCTCTGTATATAGAGAGCTAATACATTCCCAAAATGACTTCAAATTCAACTAGTGGAAGAATAACATGATTTTATGTAAGCACATTCTTAAAAATAATTAACCGTGGGATTCCATATACTTGAGATACAATCACCATAAAATTTTTAGTTTTCACTAATAAATCAACATCTAATCATTATGGTGGTGATGTGATACTCATAATAAATTCATCTAATATAATAGAGTGAATTTATACAGAACCAAATAAGACATTTTTATTTATAGAGTGGATTTTAATTGTACCTTTCACCATATTTTTCTCTTGACCACCTTAAGAGTTATGATTGTATAAAAATTTACTTAATAATTTGTATTAGGAGATCATTGATCATAATTTTCATCATTTCCCCTTGTATTTAGGCCCTGATTATCGTAAGGTCCATATTACATCCAATTTTATCATTGGAGTGTGTGTGGATCATTTGGTTCTATATTCTCTCTATTCATTTCATTGGATATACTCTTTATACAATTCACTCAATCATTTACTCAATGGACTTCATTTCCATAGTTGAATCATTTTACAGATCTCATAATAAAATTTCCCTCATGATTCTTTCCAAATTACCAACATGAAGGGTTATTAACTTTATTTCATCCATGGTTTTTATTATTTGAATCGAATACAAAATTTAAATTTCTTTACTTGTCCCCAAAACCACAAATTCAATGAGATTCCCAATTATACATTTATAACATTGTGGAACATCAAATTATTTCTCTATATCCATTAAATTCTCATACATACCTTTCCTTTTTAATAAATGTAGTTAAAACACGAAATACTTAATCGATTTTATATACAAGGATGATGGTAAATCTAGAAACATGCATTGAAATTATTTTGAAATTTACCTTATTATTTCTAATGGATTTATCATCCTTCTAATTCAGTTTGAGGAATTACCTATCCATTTAAGAGATTTTTTTTGAATAAATTAGTTTTTGAAAAATATATTCTTAAATACATCCCATGAAATGGATTTTAATTCATGTTCTTAGAAGGTATTATTGATATGATTTCAAAATTGAAAAGCCTTATCTTCCAAATAATTCATAATAAAAATAACCTTCTCATGGTCTAAACACTGGATAATAGAAAATATATTCTATATAAAATTGATCCATTTTTCAAAAATATGTGGATTAGAGGACTTAGAAAAGGAAGGTGGAAGTTTAATCATAAAATAAATAATGGTGGGATTTACCTTCCTTTGGATATTTAAAATTTCACTATGATTAATGTTAACATTAATTCATGAGTGAGTTGGGTAATAATTTCCACATGATGTTGCATACTAGATCCCATTTCATTTGTGTAATCTTGAGTAAGGTTATTTGGTTTTTCCTCATACTCATTGTTAACATTATTCCCTTGGGATCCATTCATTGAGTAAAAAACAAATAGTGTGAGAATTAATCATCCTTAATTAGAGTGATAAATCATATAATTATAAAAACCATTCTTAATATATCCTATATAATGACACCTTCTTATCAACCACAGAAATTTTATATTCAGCCTATATCACAAATGTCTTTATAGGTTATATAATCTCATTTATCATAGCCTAATCTCCATAAATAAATAATTTTTTCCTTGATACTAACCAAGGAAACTCAATCATTTAATACATATATATTTATAATTTTTTATGAAATCATAATAATTTACCCAAAAAAGCATGTCCTGGAACTGTAAATGTTTAGTGACTTTAGAGAATATAATCATCTTCAACTTATATTGTGAGTGTTATTCAACATCTCCCATATAGTTATTCTATTATATTACACTTACTGGAAATATATTAATAAAAAATTTCTTTATAACCTAGGGAAATTTAAAATTAAGGAAGGGTGGTCACAAATTCCCAATAAGGGGAATACAAGGAGATATAAATAAGCGATCACATGCAAACATAAGAAAAAACATAAGGGCGTGAGAGAATGATAAAAAAATACTAAGTTCATACTGAAATATTAATTGATTATAAATTATGAGTCATGGAATAAACCCTTTTCATAATAAAGGAAATGAGTCATAAGAGTTTGGAATCATCAATAATTAATTATCATCAATGAGAGCATATAATGAGGTGAAGACATATGTTTATTGAAAACCAATTACCATTGAAAATTATTTCCCAATTAAAATATCTCCACCAAGGATATCATTGTGTATAGATCCTTATAATGAATTAGGTACAATTCCTAATGTATTATATCCTTATTTAAGGCTCACAACCATGTCTTTCATTGGTAAAAAGAGTCCCATTTTCGATTTAATTCACTAACCATTATCATAATATTTTCTCATGTGATATTAAGGTTTACCCAATTTATTTTAGGGATTTGCAACTTTAGGCCCACCCTAAACATTATGAAAACTATATATATGTGTTCTATAAGATCTGGGAAATATTTATCATTTCATCATAACATAATTAACACATGGGAAAGAAATGGGTTTCAGGAAAAAATACATAGACAACCATCACCATAATACATCCAAATAAATAATGTGGCTGGTACCATAAGAACATATCCCTAGTAATTAATAACAACCATTAAATTATATTAACACAAATGTCAAATACTTTTATAAAATAATTTTAAATAATTATTTAAAAACAAAAGAAACCATCCCTTTAATTGTGATAAATTTTATAGAAATAGATATTAGTTGAAAATGGGAATATGATTTTAATTGTGAGACCATGGAATCTGGTAAAGTATGATTAAATAAAATAACAGGCATGATGGATGGAAAATCTATTAATCTAGAAAATTTTATTGTCTTTCTTTTAGCACTATATAAAAATATAAATATATATCCTATGAAAAAAATTATAAAAATTACTTTTTTTAACATTTAAAAAAATTAAAAAGTTATTGAGAATGAAACTATATAATTATTTGAGAATATAAAATATTATTCTTGAAATATTTTAAATAATATAATAATTAAAGAAAAATAATCTGTATTGAAAAATAAATAATTTTGGTTTTTTTAAAAACATTCTTTTAGAATTTTGAGTAATAAAGAGGGGAAATAATGAATGCTTAAATAACCTATAAATTTATATAGTGGAAGGAAAAAATGTTTTTTAAGAGATAAATAGTATATAATTCCACCAAAGTATATTCAACCATAAATAATCTTGATTAAAAATTAGATGCAATACAAACCTTTACCCGAGGCCCTGAAATGATTCACTTGTTCTCTAACCTCCAATATATTAAATTTATATATATTAATAAAATATTATATAACCATATTAATTATTATATTACTATATATATCTCCCTCATAATTTAAAAAAACACATTTATTTTTATTTCTTTATTAATATCAGTATTCTTTTTGTTAACAGTTCAGTTTCCCTTTCTTTTAAATTTTGGGTGATGCCTTGAAAAAAAATAGTTCAATTTCGCATGCATGTTTCAATTTTATGGTTCCTATTATTTCACTATGGTGATGAATTTATAATATATATATTAATAATAATTTCATAAATTTTATGTTTATTCATTATATACACTTATATATAAATTCATGTTAGGAGACAATTAAAAATGGAATATATATCAATTCCTGGGGATGACGGTCAATACATACATGCGAGAAATGTTTTAATTTTCTAATGAATGGAAATAGATAAAGGTATATGATAATAAATATTTAAATAATAATAATTATAAAATAAAACCAAAATTTATTCATTAAATCCAACCATATTAACTTCCATATATGGCAGATATGAAAAACAAATCACATTGTTTCATGGAGCTGGTTGTCCATAATTGCACACAATCTAAGTTTTCATTTCTCATAGGGTATATAGGATATAGAAAATTTGTTTTCCATTAACATAATATAGTTTAATTATGTTAAATACATTGATTTAATTATGTCAATATGGTTATATAATATTTGGAGGAGGTGGAAGAATAAATAAACATGATAGTTCCTAGTTAAGATATTACCTCTTTCTCAAGAATCTTCTTACAGATTACACCTTAATAATTCTGAGGTGGAAATTATAGTGACACCAAAACTATTATAAGGTTAGGAGGAGTGTTGGTAAGTGATTTGGGTAGATATTGGTTGTGTTGTGGTACTCATGTGGTGTGGATAAGCAAGAAGAGGAGGTTCCCTTATATAAGTGTGGGGTGTGAAGCATTGTAAATATGAAGGATTTAGAAAAAAATAATGTAATTCTCATGGGAAAGTGGACCCAAAAAAGACAATCTTAGAATATAAGGCTAGGGAGGTCAAAATACACTAAAAAATAGATTTAAGAAAGTATTTTATGTTATCTTTAAGACTTAACCCTTTTAAACCCTTTTAACCCATTTTAGCCTTAACCATGGTGACAAAATTTTATGATGGAAGTTATTTATCATGGATAAAAACAAATTTATCCTTATAATATTTTTTAGTTTTTTGATTCCAAATAAAGAATCAATTTTTTAAATATTCAATTAATATAAGGTTAAAAAATAATTTATAATATTATCACACAAAATGATAAAAAACCATTTTTATAAAAGAGTATTATTATTTATAAAAATGGATTAATACTTATTTAGAACCAATATGAATAAATAATGATTATTAATAAGAACATATTATATAATTAATAAGTAAATGAAAGTTATTTGACATTAAAACCATGAAATAATTGAATAGAATCATTAAACCACATCATTAAGAGTAATGCATCAAAAATATTATTTATTAGAATAAAATATAACCTATGTTCTAAAATGTCATTCATGGGTTTACAAACTCAATATAATAGTTATAAATTATTTATTTTTACCCTTAAACATATATTTGTTCACTACTATGGTTTTATATATTTTTATGTTATCTTTATATAATAATGATTTCATCAAAAATTAAGATTTTTTTAAAAATGTTATTTTTATCTCTATTTAGAAAAAAACCATATTTTTTAGAAAAATTCCAAAATTTTACCATAAGATAATTTTTACATGTTGAATCAAAAAAAGAAGTTCATTTTTTCAAAACAATATTTCTAAAATTTATAAATTTATCATTCAAATAAAACATATATAATATAAATAAAAACAATATTTTTTTGAAAGATAACATTTCTATTGATCTATAAATAAGAAATATAATGCTTCTTGTGATTTATTTTACTTATTATGTGTGATGTAATTCCATCATAATATATTTTAACAATTAATTATTCAATTTATTTTGGTTTTACATGCATCAGATGTTATCAAGCACATCAAATTTATTAATGTGAAATATAATATATACTTTTGGGGTGTTACACATACTATAAAAACAATCATGATGAATGCCTTGAAGAATATAAATAAATAGATCCATTTTATAATTGATTTATGGATAATATTTCATTCAAATATTCAATTATGTGACTATATGCTATTGAACACTCCTCTAAATTTTTGATATAAAACTAGTTTCTTGGTTAAAGACAATAGAATAGGGGAGTTTATAACTTAAAAATTTCTTTTATATAAATAATTAAATCTCTTTCAATATTATACACTTTTTAATGTGAATAATCTAGATGAATTTAGTCAACTAGTCTATAATAATTAATTTATAATTCATTTTATAAAGTAACATAATTGATCTATTCAATGAATCTATAGATCCATTGGTCCACTATAACATAGAAATGCGATGTGGATGTTGCAATACCTTGGATATTTGGTAGTAAACATTTACATGGTTACTAGTGGGGCACTGAGACATATACTAAATAACTATGATCCTTATCCATGGATATAAATAATAATTCTTAGATCACGAAACATTTTGCAGGCTATTGGGATAAAATCACAATTGTATTGATGAGTATCTCTCTAAAACCCATACCTTAAAAAAGTGGAAACTATAAATTTTTTATTTAAATAAATAGATCTATTAAATACTAATACAAATCACCATTGGTCTCCCAATTTTTTTAAAATATCATCATATATTTAAATTTAAAATACAATGACTGCCACACTCAAATATGATCAAACAAAGAGGGTGTGACTTTTATAATATAAAAGAGCACCCTAAAAAACTCTTATTTCACGTCCAGGAAATATTCCAAGAAAAGCATAATCAAGTTTCACTCTTTCAGATATTTATTGATAATTAACACCTACAATTCCCTAGTAATAGTAACACCGACCACATCACCTTTAATAGGGTTATGATAGGAATCAAAATTAATTTTTTATAGATACTATTCCCATTATCTCCCTCTAATATGTAGATATTTTAGAGATAATATGTGTTTTAGAGTTTTATATTATGTATTGATGGTTAATTTTAGAACAATTTTGTATTTAATCCAACACATCAATGTTGTATGAGTGCTGCAATTTATTTTGTGGGATAATTATTCAAATTTTATATTATCTTATAGAATATATATTTCACTTCATTATCCTATTAGATATGAAAAAACATATAACCATACCCAAGTAATCACAATAAATTGTGCAACCCACTCAAGGATTATAAAGAATAAACATAGGATTAAAATTTATCCTCTTATTCATTTTATCAAAGTATTTTTTATTTTATTCATTTCATTAAAATTTCACAAAATTTTATGTCAAGGTAGTCAAAGGATATATATAATTGAGAAATCCATAAAATATGTCATTCATTACTTTGAAATCCTAAAAAATTATATTTATTATTAATTTTAATGGGTTCTATCAAAAAAATTATATATTTTATATTATTTGGATCAAATAATATACCCTTCTCATAAAACACTTGACCTATAAATTTAAATTATAAAATTAATAACTGTTATTTAGAAAAGTTTTTACACATGTGATTCTATTTCAATGTACTTATCACAATCTCAAAATGACCTTCATGCTCCACCATGGACATAGAATAAACTAAAATATCAACCACAAACACTATGATAAATTTATAATCATATTTTAGTTTTATAATATTCATTAGTTCCATATGTTAATGATGATGTTTTTAGGCCAAAACTAATGAATAAAAGCATAATTCACATATCATATTTTGAATATGGTATTAATAATTTTATCCTATTTTACCATAAACTTTTCATATCCATACCTATGGAATGTTTTCAAAAATAATATCTCCCATAGGATTTGATCCAATATACCATTAATCTAAAGAAAATGGTACATACTCTTGATGTCATATGATTTAGATTCTATTTTCTATAAAAAAATCATTTTCTTTCCCTTCATGGAATTTATAAGAATACTCCAAATATAAAATGTTTCATCCCCAATGTTTAGAAGAAAATTACATTATTTAATCAATATTGGATCCCACTAACCTTTGAAGATGTTAGTATTCCCATCGGTGAATGGAACAATAATTTTAGTGATAAAAATTGATGCATGAAATTGAATTTATCATCCAATAAAAAATAATGTTAACAAAGCCTCTATTACATGGATAAAAAAATCCAAAAATTGTTTAATATAAGTTCTCACCACATAAAAGGAAATAAAATTTAATACCATGATCCTTCCACTTTCTTAAAGGAGTAGTGATATATAAGTAAAAGGCATTATATCATCTTATAAGAACAATTTATCATTAAACCTAGATGATATAAAATAATGTGATGAACAATTACAAAAAAAATCTAGAAGCATCAAATAATAGGCAAAGTACCTTGAAATGTTATTATCCAGACCCATGATTATGTTGGTTCATGTCCTTAAACATTTAGGCTCTATAAATCAAGCTATCCAAAGGGAATTCCATCAGAGTTTATGAATTTGTATATTTAACTCTTTCTTACAAAGGTTTTTTCAGTCAAATATATATACGATAATGAAATAATATTTCCTTATAGGAATCATTTGATAACTAAGATTTCTTTTAAATAATTCCATAAGTCGATAACCCTGTTTAGGAAGATTATTAAAAAACTAATTCATGTTACCCAAATTTATAGGATAATGAATCATATTTTTTCATAAATTATAATAAATTATTTCTTTTAATTTCATCCTAAATTTATAATACACTAAAAATTTATGGATGAATGAATCTATGGAAAGTGTTTATCATAGTCACTTTCCATTTCTGCCACCTTGCATTTTTTTCTTCCACTCACTTCAACTTATATATTAAGGATTTAATCTAATTACCATAAATTATAACATAGATAAATTACGTTATAATAATTATTTCAATATCTTGTGGATTCATTAAAACCTTTCAAATTATATTAACATGATATTTCAAATAGAAGATAAAAAATTTAGATATGATGTTTTATTGAAATCACATTTCAACAAACCAAACATTCAAAGTCTTATTTGATATTTACTTAAATTTAAACATCATCAACATTGAAAAAGTTTTCAAATATTACATCAAATAATTATTACCTTAATGATTATCAAAGAATTAATTTTCAAAATAAACTTTTAAATTATTAATATTAAATAATTGTTTTCAATTGACCATTGAAACAATTACAGGTGTGATCATTATTAATACTATTGTATGAAACTATGTCATAGAGGATATGTTTTAGACCATCAAATATAAAATTGTAAAACTTCACCATCATGGTTTTTTATATCCAAATAATGGAAAATATTCTCTTACCATTTTTTGACCATTCTTCCACTTCGTGGTGTCCTTCATCGCTAGGAATGAGAGGGGGTTCTACATAGAAAAAAATTTAGAATGATACATACCTCATGTTGGATTTCTCTAATTTTATATTCTAAAGTTATTAAGAGTTTGAAAAATATTTTTTATTGGTTGATAGCAATAAATAGATTACCTTAATAGAAGTTTTCTTAATATTCATCTTTATTATACATAATTTATCTTTTGGGAGGCATAATTCTTAACATAAAAAGGTATAGAAAAATTAATCAAATGAAAAACACCATTTTTAAGAAAATATAAAATTGAAGAAAAAACTATAATATAAAATCAATATATAATAGATACCTTATAAAATTATTTAAAATTTTTGATAAGTACTAATCGAGGTGGTAAAAAAATAAAAAATGATGAAATAACTAAAATGTTTAGGATATTATAATAAATGAATGGTAAATGGTACATGGTCCCCAAACTATAATTTAGACCATAAAATCCAATTGATTTATCATTATGTGATTCACAGCCCCCTATAAAACTTTCATTATATGCACAATGACCTCTCATTTTAGAATTTCTTCCATTTTATTCTCGAAAACCTACAATTTATGAAAATGAATCATAAGGATTTTGTAAAAATCAAAATAAAATTTATTTTTATTAAAATATATCATAAAAAATTTATAAATAAGGATAAATACAAAATTTATAGGTTTTGGGGATGGTAGAAGATGGTTGGGTCCATTCCCAAAAATCTTTTTACATTTAATCTAACAAATAAATCATAAAAATGTGAAAAATAAAATTATATCTCATGAATATATAAAAATAATATAAATGGGAGAATCCCAAAACTAGAGAGAGGATATTTTATGATAAATTTATAATTAATTTAAAAGAAAAAATTACCCTAGTCTGATGTACTTTATTTGAAGAAAATGTTAATCATAGGAATGTTGTTTGGTATATAACATGTTCTCCATACAAGGATATAAGGATAAAATTACTTTAGAGTGATCCAAATGTGATCATTTATCTTGAAGTTTCATTGATGTTACATTATTTTATAGTGTGGTGTTACCGATCACCTTGTATTTCTCACATTTGATTAGAGTGCGATCTTTCAAGACTGAAGGATTTATTTTTGTTTTCTCATTCTTGAGATGTTTGAAAAGTGAAAGATATTTTTTCGAGATTGAGGGGATCCCTTAAGAGGTTCTTCATTGGGAGATGATTATATTTGGAGAATAAACATTGTATATAAAAATCATTATCACCATCTAAATAAATGATATAATTGAATTTATATAGAGACACAGTTAAAGGATTGATAATTCCCCAAAAGTCCTTTAACCAATCTATTAATCCTTAGTGAACACCACATATAATTATAATAATTATCATATTATTTCTCAGATACAAGAATTTGTTTTTAATAATTTAAATATTAATAAATAAATTATTATTTAGATTAATGATATTAATTATATCATTTTTGTTATTGGGATCCTTACTCGATATGTCCACCATTCACGGTATTTACCGAACCTCAAATAAAAAATAATAGTTAGACGATAAATAAATAAATATTATATTCATTGTCTGGAGAATAAATATTTATTTTAACATTCAATTAACATACAACATTGACTAAATATATGTGATAAATAATTATTGAATGAATATTATTCCTTGTTTTAGAGAATAATATAAATTAATATAAAAAAATTAAAATATATTTTAATTGAGATTAATGGAAGCACTTATTTTTGTAACCCTATAGGATTACTCCTAAATAGCATCATGTGGGTTTTATAAATATCCAATATCAACCTATAACAATATATAAAGGTAAAAATAGAGGAATAAGTTAATGTAATAATGAAAACAACCACATACAAATGATCAGTATGAAACATAGTCCCATTTGTTTCAATATATCATCAATTAGGATTCATACTTGTTTCATTTACAAATATTCTTGATATTTCATTCTTTGGATTCTTAAAATGAATGTGTATATACACCAAGGCTGTAGAATTAAATATAATAGTTTCATTTCAAGAAAACTGATGATATATCATCTTTCATAAATATATAGGGGAAATCCTTCCTTGACTAATTTAGCAATAACATATAACTCTTGATGGACCAAACATACCTAACTTTTCCAAGAACATATATCATCACTATTTATAAAAATACATTTAATTACATTTCTCAAGATATGTATTAATAATAATATTAATGTATAAGGATAAATATAGATGTTTTAAGACATGAATATCTAATAACATGCGAACATGTGGATTTACTATAGGCGGGTATGTTCTCATAAAATCCTCTCATAGAGATTACCAAGGGGTGACCTTCTTGAGAATAAGCCTCAATGTATTATGATCCTAATACTCCTAACAACATGAATCATTTGTATTCAGTTATATGATTTCATCGTGTCATCAAAAATATATTTAATAATATTAGCATAGTACTTCAAGGTTCTCATCGATTCTAGTAACTAATTTTATATTTTCAACACATAAAATATTTTAGGATATTATCACATTAATGATATGTAGAATAAAAATCAATTAGTGATAAGGAATTTATTAATATTAATGTCTTGTAATATATAGGTTGTATAATGATAAGTTTAGTTTTTCTAGGTTACTAACTCAAAAACACTCTCACTTAGACATGAGAGAACTTCCAATGACTAGTTAGTTCTCATATTAAGTGACATATTGTTATGAATGACTATGGATACCAGGTTTACCATATCTTTCAATGATAGGGTTGGATTTTCTACATGTCCTTATAGAATATATATTTACAAAAAACCTCATTATGATGAGAAAATATCATAAGCAGTAATATACCCATGTATTGAACCTTTGCGCCCTGTTATAATGTTTTCTTTATTTCCATAGTTAATGTATATCATGGAAATGATAATAAAATACTATTTTGGTATAATTAAAATTGGAAAAAATTAATTTTGATACCGCTTATTAAGATACATATGAATCTCTAACATACTTGGTTATTATAGATATGGAGACTATAGGATGTAATATATTTGTCTTTCATGTTAAATTATCTTTAAAATGATACTAGATCAAAATTAATTTTATTAAAAATTAGTGTAATATTTTTGAACACCAGTATTCTAATTTTTCTTTTTATTTAGAACTCATCCAGTTCTAATTTTAAAGAATTGTGGGATAGTTATTACTAAAATTTTATATACATCCTCTATTTTTTCATTATAGTTTAACATTATAAAAGGTGGATAATGAAGAGAAATCACCATAAATTACATAAATATTATATCATTTTATATTAATATTCCATGCATCTCAAAATAATTCATGCCTAAGAACTGTAAAGGTTTAGTGAATTTCAAGATTAGATACATAATCAAATAACTTCATTAAAGATCTTTAACACCCACCAAAATTATTTTCTAACATAATTCCATTCTTATACAAGTTTTAAAACATTTCTTCGTAAACTTGTAAATGGAAACATAAAAATTGATAATCTTGGAGGCTTAGTATGGTTAAACATGATAGATAACAATTGAAGATCATATGTGAGAATAAGATAATATTGTGACTCTGAGAACGTGATCAAAATCTTTGAAAACATAAAAAATATTTATTAAACTATAAATGATGAGTCACAGAATAAATATTTGTAATAAAAAAAGACATGAATCATAAGAGTTAAGAATCACTAATAATCAATCATGAGCTACAAGGGTATGTCATAATATTATTACATAATATTTTGATAAATAAATATGAAAAGAAAAACATTTCATTTTTCAAGGATAATAGACGTGACCATAATAACACAAGGGAAAAAGTCCCATACTGGATTGGGTTTACCACCAATTTCAAAAAAACATAGTTTACAAATTCTGTTAGTTAATTGAGTACACTACCTATTCCCATAAATAGAGTGGATAGAGTCCCATAGTGGGTTGGGTTTAATACCGATTCTATGTCATATTATTTAATGAGATATAATGATTTAAAAAATTAATTGGAGGCCTATATAATTATAGGTCTACCTTTTACATGATTAAAACCATATATATATATACTATAAGATCAAAAAAAATCCATTATTTCATGGTAGCTTCATTAACCCATGGAAAGGAAAAAAGAATCATAAAAACTTCCATAGAAAATATATAATGCCTCAACCCCAGAAGCTTGAAGCCAGTGCATTACTTATTACATTGGAATGATTATAAGGAATCAAATACCAAAGTATTGATCAATTTATCTATTTTGGAAAACCATATTACATACATGACACCCATTTTAAATTGGGGATAGAAAACATTGCATAAAAAAAGTAAAAGGCCAGCATCCTTGAAACTAATTGAAAGGATTACTCCACATAACCTAAGGAAAGGAAGCATGATAAGAGTGAACTAAAATTCTTAGTAAGGTTAAGTAAATCAGAAGTAATCATGAATCAATAATAATAGTAAATACAGGAAGGTAAATAAATGAACACAATTTCCATTTTAAAAACTCGATAATGAATAATCAATATGGAAAGGTAAATAATTGAAACACATGAAATTTAATTAATAAAATGAGAATGAAATGAAACCATAAATAATGTAAAAGAAAAAATCTCAAGGATGATAATAATAAAAACAATTGATTTATAAGTAAAATAACTTCATAATTATTGGATTCTATGTTTCTTAGGTACATGGAACCACTACTATCAAGACCTTTCACATGATGGTTTAAAACATAATGGTTACAAACTAATTTCATTTTTCCAACCTTAACTATACCTTAAATATCTTTCACAAGATAGTTTAACACGTACTAGTTACAAATGTTAAGGGTTTTTTTAGTTTATTTTATCACATGAGACTACCGATGCATCGAGAGGCTTACTTTAAACGGTCCCCAAACCACATCTTGCGTGTCCAAATAATTCCTCATATATCGAATAATCGATTTAATTAATAAAAAAATGTTCCTTATTATAAAATATCCTTATTGAATAAATAATATATATTTATCAATACTTCCTTATTGGAGGATAAGTAACAACAAGTATTTTTGATGTTTATGAATGGAAATACCATTGAAAGATCATTAAAATTATTCTTGAGGAAAATAATACTTAAACATTCCAAAGTGTCCCATTCAACTTTGAAAAATTTGAATCATAATACTCATGAAGAAAAAAAATTAAATGAAAGTTTTCAATATCATTAATTTAAAATAATTTATGATATAATTTATCAAAATGGGTAGTTGATACACCACAAAAAATAAGTAAGTGGTGAAAATGGTGTATGCATCATAGAAAGAAAAGTGAGACAAGAATCCATTACCTCATGTCCAATTTATTATGTGTGTATTTATCTTCCTAAATAATAAAATTATATTATTTATTTAATTTATTGAGAACTTTTTTAATGTTTATTATTACATTTGTTTCATTTATTACAATGTTGTAAACAACTACTTAAAAAATTAAGTTTACGTCGGGTGTTTTGACCATATTCAGTTTATGTGTCAAAAATGACTTTGGTAGGTAAACTATAGTCAAAGGGGTCAATATATAAAAATATGAAGAATAATTATAATGATATAATTATCATATTTATAAATAAATTATACTTTGAAAACTAGTCATGAAAAATATTTATGAAAAATGAACCAATGTTACAATCATAGAGATAGTAGGCTGTACTTATGCATGTGTAACATTCCCATTTTCTAATGATCATTATTAAAAGAAGGAAATTAACATTATATCTCTAAAAATGATAATTATATCATAAAAACCATTTTATTTTATCATATATACTTATTTATCAAATTCACGTAATGTCAAAGTTATCATATCGTGTTGATGAGACGGTAGTCCACGCGTCTTCGAATAACATTATCACTTTTTCAGTGTGTGAAAAGGGTAATAAAAAATTGATATATAATATTTCTATAAAGGTAATTATGTAATTAATATAAAATATATTTCATTTATTTCACATATTATTAATTAATACTATCCTTAATATATTCCATGTAATATGTGAACATATCACATCGTTGTGAGGAGGCGGTAGTCCACACGTCCACAAATGAAGTTATCATATTTACACCACATAGAACACATAAATGTACATGTTATATGAAAATTATAGAAACATAAATACATAATAAATATAAAATATATCATATATAAACAAAGTTTCCATCATAATTCCCAACCATGAATGGTGGTAAATGAAAAACGAACGACATCATTTCGTGAGGCAGTAGTTCACCGTACAGGAAGAGTATGTTTGTTACCCATTTGAAGGAAGTGTGTGTAGGTGTAGGTAAAAGAATTAATTTAAAAACATATAAGTACATTTAGGATACTTATTTTATTATATAATCATGTAATAATAATAAATTAATATTTGAATAAACAAATAAAACTGAAATTCACATTTTAAGAATGTTACCTCCTTTTCGGGCAACTCCTCTTATTTTTAAGAAAAGGGATCACTTTGTTTTATTTATGAATAAGGTTAGAGTCATATTTTTAGGGGAGGTATTTTTAGAGACTTTTCGTGTAGATTATAGATTATCCAAAGTGTCTTGATAGGTGTGAGGAATGGGAAGAGTGTATTCATTTTTATAATGGAGGGAGAGTGGAATTTTTGTAAATAACAAATAGTATACAATATTTGGAGGTATCCCTTACCTAATTTTCTAAAAAGTGGACATATAATATATTAAAGTGATATTACAGTCTATAAAAATATCCACCACACAAAAATAAGTATATTTTTATAATTTTGTTCCTTAGCCATTTTTTTTATATTTTTCATTTTGGTTTTTTATATAGTTAACTTGTTTACCAACCAAAGTAATTTAACCATTAATAGTAAATTAAGGTTAAATTTATTATAAAATATAGACCCAATAAATTATAAATATTATATCTAATTAAAAAAAATCTAATGTGATTTTGAAATTAATTTTAAAACAAGCGCATGTAACGCGCAAAAACATTGCTTTAACCCGGACCACAATAACAATGTTTTTAATTTCAATAGATAAATATTTCAATTATAAAAGATGAATTGTTCTATTAATGGACCATATTTTATATTTATTAACACTTAAAATTCACTTGGTAAAAATAGTATTTTTATTAATTTTAAATAATTTAATAAAATATCATTTTTATGAAATAACATTAATGTCAATTTTGATATTATTTATTTTATTTTCATTTAAAAATATAAAAACAACATTGTAATAAAAATATATTAAATTAAAATATATGTAATGTGATATAGTTATCTAAATAAAATATTGTAACATAATAATTCATTAAAGTTACTTTACTTTTAATTTTTTTATAATCATTTATCTTATTTAATTATTAACTGAATAATCCATGCGTTTGAGTCTGATAAGCGTTTAATTTAATTATACCATATCTATAAATTAAATTTAAATTATAATGATAAGAAAAAATAATTTTCCTTTATAAATAATGTTTATAATTTAATCTATGTATCTTCTTCCATACTCTAAATATTTATAAAGGTTAAAGGTAAGGAAGGTTTTTTTTGTCCTTTCCTTACTTAACTTATTATATGGGTCAATTTCATGAAACTGTATCCCAATAACTCATTAAATTTGAACCAATAGGAGATATTATCGAACTATTGGCATCCGGTGGATTTTTCACAAGTTTCTAGGTCATTTCGGCCCTTAAGTTCAAGGTTTTGTCCCTTGTTAAGCTTAATTTTACCTTAATCACAATAATTAATTCTAATTACTTTTACCAATTTTTTTTCAAAAACTAATTTGAGCTAATTTGAATATAAATATTATTCTTAATAAAACCTTTTACATTCATTTTTCCAAATTCAATTCACAAAAGTATCAAAAATAAGTTTAATGCTAATCCCATAGACGTATTAAGAAAGTGAGTTTTTAAAGTGAAAATGATCATAAAGTCATTAAGTATTTATATATAAATTAAATATAAAACTGATTCTAATGAAATACATTGGATTAATAAATATATAATTGATCTATTATTTACTTTCAAACAAATTTAAAATATTATTTATTATTAATAATTATTTAAATGTAATGTTCATTTTTAACTAAAAAGTAGTATTTTTCACTATTCATAAAAAAAATGAAAAATCTAAGAAAAATAACACCAATTCACCCTAAGATAATTTTAACATTAAAAATTAAAAAAATATATTTATTTTGATAAATAAAATTTACAAATGTGTCAAAATTTAGTTGTAAATTATTTTCCCAATAAAAGGAAGTAAAATTCGGTCTTACGTGTAACGAAAGTTATCCCAGTGTTGTGTGTCACACCACGACCTGATTGATTTATTATTTTTAATTGTTTTAATAATTATTTTGAGTTTCGGTAGTAGACGGGTCGAGTTTTAAAATTTTGGATGCTCTTTTCACTATTGCGCGGTCAGCCCGCATGGATACCCATGTGCATTGGGTTGTGGCGTGCAAGTGTGCATGTTTTTTTTAAGTCGTGTGATGAGCACATAGCTTAGCATTGTAAGCGCGTAGTGTCGGGTGACGCGGGTTGAGCACGACTTACTCAACTGTGTGTCCAACTGCAGGTAATCGTGCGCGGCCCGCGGGGTTACCTAGTTGTTTTTGAATAAATAATACAATCGCGTCTTTAAAAATACTATAAAATAAGGGAGGGTTAAATAAAATGAAAAAAATAAATAATTTTTTTTATAATAATAATAATAATGATATTATTATTACTATAATAATTATTATCCTTGGTTTTATTATAAAATTTAATTATAAGATGAATTGGAAAAAAACCCTAGACTTTATCAGGGCGGCACCCCTTTTTCACCCCCCTCTTTTCCCAGTGCGCTGCGCAAGCCCCCCTTTCCCTTTTCTCTTTTGCACAGCGAGCCCCTGGCGCCCTCATCCCACACTGTGCCCCAGTCTCCCTCCTGCAGCCGGCTCCCGCACCCAGCCTCGCTCCGCCCCGACGCTCGACCACGCCGCCCTGCCCTCCGGCACCCCGCCGCGTCGCCCTGCTGCTTCGGCGACCCCGTCGCCGAGCTCGATCCCTTCCAGCGCCCCTACCGGCCCTTTCGGTGAGCTTGTCGCCGGCCGACGGCCTCCAACCTCCTCTCCCAACCATCCGCCTCCTCCCCTCGTCGCACTGACGTTTTTCCAGCGCAACCCAAACCTTCCATCCCTCTCTCCTCTGTGATGACCTCCCCACCGGCGAACCCTCCTTGCTCCGACCCTCCATGTGCGACCTCCTCCTTGACGGCGCTCTCCTCCGGCAGCCGTGACCAGCTTCGCCGATGCCATCTCCGGCCGCGACCTTCCTCTATGTTGTTCTCCTCCTCCAGTGCGTTTCTTTGTCAATTTTAGGGGTTTGAGCCAAACCCTAAAATTGAGGTATAATTTTTGTGTGTTCCTAAATTTTTTTTAGGGGGTGCGAAGGGTCCGCGATGTCCTCTTCTTCCTCCCGTTGAGGCGCAGTTGTATTCGCGCACCATTGAGGTAGGTAAATCCTTTTTTTCTTTCCGAATAAGTCCATAACAATGGTTGCATGTTTTTAATTCATTCTTTTGCTTGATCTGTGCCTTTGCAAATTAATTGGTCAATATTATTTAATGTTTTCAAGTTAGTTATCTTTGTTAAAAATAGTTTTTATTGTGTTTTCTGGTTTGTGTAGTTTTTTTGTTGGTTTATAAATTTTGTTCGTAAACTAGTTAACTTGTGATAAAACTGTTTTATATACTGGATGGGTTGTTTAAATAATTGTTGATAAATTGTGTGAGATGCGAATCTTATTTTTTGTAAGGGATTTGGTGTGCGTCTGATGTCAAAAGAGTATTTCAGATGTGTATGTGGTGGGAGTCCATGTTGTGCTACTTGGAAGTGTTTTATAAATTGTTAAAACGATTTACTAAAATGTGTAAGTGATTTTGAATTGTGTATCTAAATGGATTTGGTGTCACATAAAGAATAATTTTTTTATGGTAAGGAAGCCTTTTTGATATCATTATGTGTGTTGTGTGCTTTTCATCCGATTTTGAGATAAAAGTTGGTTTTGGAAAGGGTAAAGACCCATTTGGTGAATGAGGTGTGTTTTGGGTGAGTTTTGACGTACAAGCCTTACAGTGTAATTTAAAATTGTTTTCTAAACTTTTAACATGTTTATTAAATATTATATGTAGTGCAGAAGATGTTTTGGAAATACTTTTGAGGTGCGACTGGTTTAAAAATAGATTTTTGACATGTGGGTATTTTTATTAAGTTGTGGAATTTGTTATTTTAATTGTAAAAGTAGTGCACACTCTGATATGGTGTGTTGTGGGTGCACATTTAATTAAAGGGGGTTTTTGAGTTGGTCTTGGGTGCGTAAAGCCATGGGTTTCTCTTTATAATTGTTTTAAAAATTTCAAAATGGTTTATTAAATAGTATCGACGGGGCGAGTTATGTTTTGAAAGTATGTCAAGGTGGTTTTTGTGCCGTATGTTCATCTAGTTTGTTTTTAGTCAGTGGTTATGGGTTTTTCGTTGTTGTGCGTTTGTTGCAGCGCGTTGTCGGTGAGGAAAAACCCGGGATATTGTAGTCATCGACTAGCGTGTGTTTGTGCGTCTGTGCGAGGCGTGACGCACCCTTGTGTTTGGACAGCGAGCCGAGGTAGGTCCCCCACTGCACTCACTTTTAAATTTAGAATTTATTAATTTCTTGATGTTTTATTAATTTTAATGAATAAGAAATAATATTAGATAATAAAATTTTAAATGATTTTAGTGTGAAAAGAGCTGTTTATTTTATACCGAACACTTGGAACATTTTCTTGACGGGCAGACTCCCAATTTTGAAAGAATGCCTGTTTGTCCTTTGAACATAATTCACGGAATTTCAAACGTACTTCTAGTTTTAAAGATAAGTGATTTCTTCTGAACAAATGTTTTGGGTTTTCACGAGAAATGAGGTTTTGTTTTAAAATTTGTAAAGGCCCGTTTGGCACTTTAATAGAATAAATTATTTTGGAAAACCCATTAAGGGGTGATATTTTGTGTGTGTTGATTGCGTGAGCTGTATGTGATGATTGTGCATCATGACTGATTGATTTACATTGTGGACGCACCCCTTTTTATTGCTTGTGTTGACATGGGAACCTGACATAGTGAGTGAATCTTCTGAGAACGATTGCTGCACTAGTTTAGATTACGCACTGGCTAGTGGCCCCATAGCAGGAGAATACTGAGTTATTGCTGCTATGGGGATTGGGCCCCTCGGTTAGGCCATGTAGGGCTATGCCGGGTGCTAGGGCGTTATGACGTCATCGAGTTAGGGCATGCCTTCAGGATGAGTCGGATGTATAGTATGTTCTGGATTGTTCACGGTCTCCTAGGTTTGACCCATGTTTCTTTTAGTATTTACTTGTATGTGGTGGAAGATTGAGAGGTTGAGTTCGGTTGCTGACCCCTGTGTGCCACTTTTTCCATTGCCCTTAGTGTGTGTTGTGTGTTGTGTGTGATTTTCCTTTTGACTAACAACTAAATTTTGGATTTCTAAATTGTTCGCATAATGTTTTAAAATGAAATTCACCTATTTCTTTCAACATTAAACTTATTCTAAATTAAAAAGGGCATTGGATTGTTACTTGTTTTAAAAATGAAAGTGTGTGTGAAACCATATTTTATATAATTTTGTGCAAACCTGGAATTGATGAATTCTTTTTATTTAATGGTATGTGCATTGGGAATAGAAATAGCCGGGCCTACCTACTGAGTTTTAATACTCACGCCTATAGATCTTTTCTGTTTTTAGTGTTTGTGCAGGTTACAGCTTGGGTGCGTCGCCTTGGGTGACGTTTAGTCGTGAGTTGGAGAGTGACCCGCGAGGTCACACGGTGATAGTGGTTGTCTCTTTCGGTTAGTTTTATTTTCTTTTGTTCTTGTTAGTTACTTTAATTTGTTTATTTATTTTGCTTTGATCTGTTTATTTTCTGATTCTTTAATTATTTATTTTTATTGGGAGAAATCGTTCCCACAGCCTCTCTTGATGCCCTGGCGCTTGTCGCCAGCCTGGGAGGATCGGGAACGCCTCTCGGGCCATGTCGCGGGCCGGCTCGGGTGACCGGTTCAGGGTCGACCCGAGTTGGTTCGTGACAAAATGGTATCAGAGGAGGTCGGCTCTTAGCAGACCTCACTTTTCAGAGCGCCCTTTTGTTATTTGGGATGTCTGATAGAAGGAGATTAGGACTATCGAAGCTCAGGAGGTAGGTTAAGGGTCGGTGCCTGATCACCACCGCTCGTGACGAGACCTGAGTTACCAGTGTTAGTCCGGGATTTGAGTCTCTTGTTTTTGGTTTCTTTGGATTGAGGGATGACAATGGAGGCGAATCGGTTCACTTTGCGGGCTCACATGGGGTGGTGACCCAAGTGGAGTCCAAGTGTCCGACTCAAGGTCCTCTTAGTGTTATGCTTTACCTGTGACATGACTCACCACCATGTCACTGGGTCAGACATATGCACTAGTTTCTCATTCCAGTGGGTTATTACTGCTTCTGTTTTGTTTTAGTCTCAGTTGATTTGAGTGTGCGTTAAAAGTGAAATTGTTTTTTTAATGGAAAAGTGTTTCTTCCAAATTGTTTTTGAAATTACTAAAGTGGGTTTTTGAAGAGAAGGTGTATCGGTTTGGAAAAACTTGGTATGTGTTTGGATTTAGTAAGGAAAAGAAGTGTTTGAACCTTGGCACTCCTTATGAAGGGTCACACGTGCATGGGTATGTATGGAAAGTGCGTGGTGGCACTGGTTCACAGATGAAGTGAGCGGGATTGAATGAACGCACGTGTGACGGTTCATAAAGTGCCATAGGTGAGTTTTGAAAATTTTAAAGAAATAACGGTTTTGGAAAAGTGATTTCTCCTTGTGTAGTATGTGTTTGGATTATGGGCTTATTGCCCTTAGCTTGTGTTGTTGCTTTGATTGAGTTTTGGCCTGATGCCTGTTTCGATGGTGTTTCTCGTGTTGTCATGAGTATGCCGCCAAGAAAGCCTCAAAAAGTTGTCAATGAGTTATTCTCAGTTCTCAGTTCCTTTTTTGTGTTTCTTGCTTATCAAGGTAGTCAAAGTCTATTAGAGGTAGTTGTATAGTGATAGAGCAAATATTTTCAATTAATTTATATTGAATATCATTGTTTTAAACCCACAAAATTGTTCTTCTAAGATGAATTGTTTCATTTTTATGATAATGGTGTTATTTTGAGCTGAATTGTAAAAATTGGCCATTTTGGATTTTTTTAACAGTTTTAAATTATTTCGGTAGATTGGCCATAACATTATCTACACTGATCCAAATTGCGAAATTATTTCTTTTTCAGATTCTAAACATCCAGGGTTTCATTTAATATATTTGGACCAAAATCTGAATCGGCCATATGGAAGCTCAAAAGAAGATCACAAGTTGGATCAAGAAAACTGTTTTCAGTTCTGCCTAGTTTTGATGTGGGATCCATAAATCAACCACTGTGGGCCCAAAGCTTGTGAAATTCGGTGGGTGGACGCGCAAGGAGTTTTGGAGAATCTTTTATGAAGGAAGCACCGAGTGAATTGGCCGTTTATGGGGCCATTAAAGCACCTTAATCCGGAGGATTTCGTTTTGGAGAGTCTGACTGGACAGAATAAATGCTCATAGTAAAACGGTCATAACACTCGGAATACATGTCCCAATCCTCTGAACTTTTGAGAGGACACGGCCAAGGGAATTATGAACAACATTCAAGAAGGGCCCAATGCGTGAAGATGTCATTTAATGGGGCTAAAACGCGTCGACAGTCGGGTGAAGAATTCTGGCTATAAAAGGAGGAGAGCTCCACCCTCTCAAGCCATCCATTCTCCATCCCATTCCTTCTGGGACACCAAGAAAGAGAACTTTTCAGCTTTCTCTTTTATTTATTTTCTTTTTCATTGTTTTGTAATGCCTTCTTCTTCCCCATTCAACTCGATTACCCTTACCATGGTGGGGTAAACTTTTGGAGTGATTGGGGAAGAGTTGGTTTTCTACATTGTAATGCTTGAGTTCTTAAACGCAATTGAATAAATTTCATTCTTCTTCAAAGTTGTTTTCAATTTCTTATAGCGGATTTTATAATCAAGTGCGGTCGTTCTTGAATATTAATTCCGTTATTTATTTTTGCTTTGGTAAAATAATCAATATCTCCCTCCACTAATTTCTGGTTTATATACGATGGAATAAACTAGGAATTAGTGGTGAAGTACTCGACGATCGTCAGTACGTGTAAAAGGTGTAGTGAATATTCTTGTTTGTTTGAGATAAACAAAACCAGATCGGGAATTGCCCATTTCAATTAAGGATATTCAATACAACTATTTTACATATGGAAGGAGAGTTGACCAAACCAAGATCTTGGTAAGGTTTTCTCTCACAATAATAATTTCACCAAGGAAGTGAGAGGAAACGATTGTGGAAACTCACTTTAATCAACTAAGAAGAAGAGGTTTGAATTAAATTGAACAAGGATAGCATTATAATTAGGAAACCGACCCCGACCTAATCACCCTTTTAAATTTCATTGTTTTTCAATCATTTGAATTTCAAATTTCCGTTCACAACATTTTTACCCCCGTTTTAAAGTGACAACCCATTTTGTGTGCACTCCTCTTCGGGAGACATCCTAGGTCAACCACATTACTACATTTTAACTTAGGAAATAATTGTTTTTCCACGCCCCACGACAGGCGTGCGTCAAACTTGGCGCCGTTGCCGGGGAGGCAGTGCCTCAAAGTTTTTTTTTTAAAAAAAAAAATAAAAAAAAAAAATCTCTTTTGAATGACCCGTAGTTCAAATAGCAATTTATTAGAATTCGATCCAGAAATTGAGCGCACAATAACCAAATTGAAAAATCAAAATCTTCCCAAAGAATTTGAAGAAATCAATCTCACCGATTCAAGTGATACCTTAAGTGAAGACTTTGAACCTTTAATAATGGCTGTAAATCCCAACCGAACCCTACGTGACATCTGTGCACCTCAATTTGTCAATCAAAATTATCAACTTGCAATTCCTGCCATAGAAAATGATTTTGAATTGCGAATTAACATGATCCAAGTGCTTCCTAAATTTCATGGTCTTGCAGGTGAAGACCCAAATCGACATATTCAAGAATTCACCTATGTCTGCTCCAGCTTCAAACCTCGAGCAGTCGCGGAAGAGCATGTGAAGTGGAGGGCTTTCCCCTTCTCACTAGAGGGAGCAGCAAAGGAATGGTTGTACAATCTACAACCGGGGGAGATCAGTGACTGGGAAGATCTAAAAAAATGCTTTCTACAAAGATTCTTCCCAACATCTAGGAGCACTGCAATAAAGAAGGAGATTTATGTCATCCATCAATCAACTGGAGAAACACTCTACGAATACTGGGAACGTTTCAAGAAGCTTTGTGCAAGTTTTCCACACCAAGAAATAGAAGAGGACCAATTCCTTGTGTTCTTCTACCAAGGATTACTTGACAATGACAGGAATCTACTAGATGCCTCGTCGGGAGGAGCCCTCATTGATAAATCACCTGCAGATATACGAATTCTGATTGAAAAGATTGCACAAAATTCACAGCAGTTTGGCACTCGAGGTACGATCACCAGAGGGATCCATGAGGTAAGAACATCTGATTCAGTAGATTTCATTAGGAATGAAATGGGTGAACTCACCAGGTTGGTGCGACAAATAGCTGTGAACCATGTAAAGGAACAACAAGGACCGAATCAGGTATGTGGTTTATGCTCTTCTAATTCTCATTACACTGATCAATGTCCGGAAGTGCAGGGGACAGAAAGTTGTGCTGCAACCTATCAACAAAGGCAATACCAACCGCAAACCCAACCAGGGTATGGCTTTCAACAGAACCAAGCCAGAGCACCTTTTCAGCAGCAATATCAGAACCCGATATCATTCCAACAACCTTATCAGAAGCCCTTCCAACAACAACAAACTTTTCAACCACCACCTTTCCAGCAGAAGAATTATGAGCAACCATCCACAAGTGCACCGACAAATGAAGACCAACAGCTGAAGACAAGAGTTGCAGGAATAGAAGATAAGATGGACAAGCTAGCTGATCAATTTTCAAGCATTATGGATGCTTTCACCAAGAACCAAGGTAAGCTTCCTGCACAAACAATTCCCAATCCGAAAGAGAATGTTAGTGCAATCACAACCCGAAGCGGGAAGGAGCTCAAACCACCAGAAAAATATGAGGAGGATGAATCTAGGGAACCTGCTGAAGCTCGTCCTGTCCAACCAAAAGATGGAGTCAACAACAAAGTAGAAAGAACAAGGTTCAAGAAAGAAAGACTAGAAACACCATTGCAGAAACAACAAAGGGAGAAAAAGAATATTCCAGCACCATTCCCATCAGCATTGGTTGAGTCAAAGAAGGGAGAAGAAGAACGACTTCAACGGGAAATTCAGGAAACATTCCAAAAAGTTGAGATTAACATTCCACTACTGGATGCAATCAGGAAAATCCCTAAATATGCAAAATTTCTAAAGGAGCTATGTACTAAAATAAAGAGGCTGGATGGAAATGAAAGAATCAACTTAGGAAGAAGCGTCTCAGCATTGATCACACCACCGATACCGCAAAAATGTCAAGATCCAGGGACTTTCTCTATTCCCTGCACTATCGGTTCATTAAGTTTTACTGATGCACTATGTGATCTTGGAGCTTCGATAAATGTGATGCCTCACTCTGTGTTTTCATCTTTGCAGATCGGAGAACTAAAATCAACTCGAGTGGTGGTACAATTAGCAAACAGATCCACCGTTTTCCCAGCTGGAGTCGTTGAAGATGTACTTGTGGGAGTAAGAGGATTAATCTTTCCAGCAGACTTTTATGTCCTTACCATGGAGGAAGACCGAGCACCATCCCAATCTCCCATCATCTTAGGGATACCATTCCTGAAAACAACCAGAACAATCATCAACGTGCATGAAGGAACACTCACCATGGAGCTCGGAGATAGTACGGTACACTTCAATATTCTTGATACGATGAAACACCCTTCCAGCAATCACTCACTTTATGCAATCTCCCATGATGAAGGTATAGAACCAATTGAAGACTCAGGTATGCTTCATGACTTGTTATCTGTGGGAGAACACTCTTCATTTGAATTTTATAACTCCCATGAACCTGAAAATTCTGATATCATGTTGGAGGATGAGGTAAAATCTGACTTTTTCGATGATTTGTTAAGAGGAAGTAAGATTATTCTAGAGAATTCAACATTAGATGTAGGAAACATTAATGCAATATCATCCCTTGAACAACCCCCATGTTTAGAACTGAAGCCTTTTCCATGTGAGTTGAAGTATGCTTACCTAATGGAAGGGGAGAAATTGCCAGTAATCATTGCCAATAACCTATCCCATTTACAAGAACAAACATTGATTGACCTTCTCAAAAGGAATGTAAAAGCTGTAGGATGGAGTTTAGGTGATATTCCTGGAATCAACCCTAAGGTATGCTCTCACAGGATATTTTTAGAAAGTGAATCTCGACCAGTTAGACAACCTCAAAGAAGACTCAATCCCACAATCATGGAGGTCGTTAAGAAAGAGATTGAGAAATTGTTAGCAGCTGATATCATTTACCCAATCTCTGATTCTCAATGGGTCAGCCCAATTCATGTAGTCCCCAAGAAAACTGGCCTGACCACTGTTACAAATGAAAGAAATGAACTGATCCCCATGAGAATACAAAACAGCTAGAGAGTGTGTATAGATTATAGGAAGCTAAATCAAGTTACCAGAAAAGATCACTTTCCTATTCCATTCATTGATCAGATGCTTGAAAGGTTAGCTGGAAATACTCATTACTGTTTTTTAGATGGATTCTCAGGTTATTTTCAGGTACCAATTGTACCAGAAGACCAAGAGAAGACAACCTTCACCTGCCCTTTTGGAACATTCGCCTACAAAAGGATGCCTTTCGGGCTATGCAATGCCCCAGGTACATTTCAACGGTGTATGGTGAGTATTTTCTCGGACCACATTGAGGATTGCTTGGAGGTGTTTCTTGATGATTTCACAGTTTTTGGCAATTCATTTGATCATTGCTTGGGAAATTTGGAAAAAGTTTTGAAAACATGCATTGAAAAGAACCTTGTCTTAAATTTTGAAAAATGTCATTTCATGGTTGAAAAAGGGATAGTGTTGGGGCACATAATTTCACAAAATGGGATTGAGGTTGATAAATCAAAAGTTGATGTAATAAATTCCTTACCATATCCAACTTGTGTCAAACATGTTAGATCCTTTTTAGGGCATGCAGGATTTTACAGAAGATTCATCAAGGATTTCAGTAAGATTTCTCTCCCTCTCTCAAGATTACTTCTAAAGGATGCTAACTTTAATTTTGATTGTGCATGTAAGGAATCATTCGATGAATTAAAGGAAAGGCTGATAACACCACCAATAATGCAGCCACCCAATTGGGATTACCCTTTCGAGATACTTTGTGATGCATCCAACCAAGCAGTGGGAGCCGCTCTATCACAGAGAATTGACAGCAAGCCTCAAGTCATCTCCTACGCATCAAGGACCTTGGATGAAACACAAATAAATTACACAACCACAGAGAAGGAGTTCCTTGCAGTCATTTTTGCACTAGATAAATTCCGATCATATCTTCTGGGGACTGAAGTTGTTGTGTTTTCTGATCATGCAGCTCTTAGGTACTTAATGAAAAAGGCGGATGCAAAACCCCGGTTGGTGAGATGGATGCTACTCTTACAAGAGTTCAATTTGGAAATCAAAGATAAGAAGGGGACTGAAAATCAAGTGGCTGATCATCTGAGTCGACTACCCCACACCGCTGAAACAGAAATACCAAAGCAGAACCTACTTAATGATGAGCTTCCTGGAGAACAACTCTACATCATCAACAGTGAAGTGCCATGGTTTGGCATGCCACGAGCAATCATCAGTGATCAGGGAACTCATTTCTGCAACAGGAAAATGGAAGCATTGCTGAAGAAGTATGGGGTGCATCATAGAACATCTACCCCATACCATCCCCAAACAAATGACCAAGCAGAAGTCTCTAATAGAGAAATCAAAGCCATTCTGGAGAAGACTGTTAAACCCAACCGGAAGGACTGGAGCCAAAAGTTAGATGATACATTATGGGCATACAGGACGGCCTACAAAACACCGATAGGGATGAGTCCCTATAGATTGATCTATGGAAAGAGTTGCCACCTTCCTGTGGAGTTGGAGCATAGAGCCTACTGGGCGGTCAGAGAGATGAATCTGGACCTTGAGAAAGCTGGGAAAGAAAGAAGATTGCAGTTGCAGGAGTTAGAGGAAATTAGAAGGGAATCTTTTGAAAACTCAAGGATTTACAAAGAACGAACAAGAGTGGCCCATGACAAGCTAATCCAACCAAAAGACTTCTCTCCTGGAGACAAAGTGTTATTATTCAACTCAAGACTCAAGTTGATGCCAGGTAAACTTCGTTCCAGATGGGAAGGTCCATTTATTGTTACTCATGTATATCCTTTTGGTGCTGTGCAGATTATGAAGGATGGAGAGCAGGATCCATTCACTGTGAATGGACATAGGTTGAAGAAATTCCTTGGGACCCTACCATCAGAGCCATTGGAGGAGATCATGCTCCTCCAACCTATTTATCAATAAGATCCATCAGGTTGTACCTCTCCTTCACATTTTCTTGCTGTTGTGATTCAATCAGAATTCTTCTTACATGTTAAATCCACTTAAATGCATCGAGGACACTGCATCATTTAAGTGTGGGGGAGGGAACCTTTTTAGTATAGTATTTTTATTTGATGTTTGTTTTCAAAAAAAAATATATATATAAAAAATAAAAAAATTGTGTGTTTTCAAATTTTTGTGTGTTTATTTTTCAATTTTTGGTGTGTTTCTGAAACTTTTGAGCTGAAAAGATTATCAATACCATTATTGAAACCCATTTCAATGAGTGAACCAATCTATTTTATGAAACCGAGCTTAAATGAATGCTGAAATGACTTCTTTTCAAGTTCAAATATTTTAAAATTTCATGAAAAGTACATTGATTTTTGAAACCCATGCCATATTTCACTGTCTATATCATTGAAATAACTTTCCTGTGAGGCTTCTGAATTTTTTTTGTCATATTCTTTTCATTCACCTCATTTCTTGAGAGAACCAGACCATGCTTGCTTTAACCAGAATTTGATTTATTCCTTTCAAAACTTGAGGGTTGGGGTACATGTGTTTTAAATGATTGAGGCATTTATTTTGTTTAAAGCCCCCTTTTCAAAATAATCCTTTTCATTATGGCCCACCTTTACATTTATCCTTCATTGTAGCCCCTAGTATCCATGAATTGCCTGTTAGGTTAGCCACATTACAAGCCAATTTTCCCTATCATACCTGATCTTGAAGTAAAATTGCATGATCTAGTTGAACTTAAGTGTGGGGGAAGATGTCTTGTGGTGTACTACCTCATTTGGTTATACTTTGGGTGGAAAATAAATTGTGGAAGAAATGTGTGTGATGCTGAAAAATTATTCTGTTGAAAGCTGTGCCTTTTCTGGAGCTTTTATGTAAAAAGAGAAGCTGTGCCTTTCTGGAGCTTCCAATGTAAAAAAAAAGCTGTGCCTATCTGGAGCTTTAAAAAAAATCATGTTTGAAAATATTGAAATGTTTGCTGTTGAGCTAATTGAATGATGATGGAGCCTATTTTCAACAAAGGGAAAGTGAAGGAGACCATATTTAAGTGAAAACTAGAATCTTGCAATTTTGCTTCAATAAGAGCCAAGCCTTCCTTTTTCGGCCTCAGAACTTTTAACATCTAAATCCTACCAACCGGAAGCCACAGAACAACTCTGAAAAGTCCTCATGAGAAACACATGTTCTTGACTCACATCGGGTGGAGAAGTAGGAATTTATCAAACCTATGGTGACTCTTGTGTGAGTTTGGATGAGAAAAACCTTATTCAGCCTTTACATTTGTGAGATGAGAGAAAATTCATGTGAGGTAGGTGTTTTGTGTGCATGGGATAAGAAATGAAGTGGAAATATATTAAAATCTTAAATGGAGAACTTGAAATAACAGTTTTTGATGAGGCATGATATCTTTTTGTTTCTTGAAATTGATTTGATTGATCTCATTGATATGTGTTTTGATTTTGATTTGATTTGATTTTTACTTGTCCAGGAGTCCAAGTGCTAAGTGTGGGGGAATTGATAGAGAAAATATTTTCAATTAATTTATATTGAATATCATTGTTTTAAACCCACAAAATTGTTCTTCTAAGATGAATTGTTTCATTTTTATGATAATGGTGTTATTTTGAGCTGAATTGTAAAAATTGACCATTTTGGATTTTTTTAACAGTTTTAAATTATTTCGGTAGATTGGCCATAACATTATCTACACTGATCCAAATTGTGAAATTATTTCTTTTTCAGATTTTAAACATCCAGGGCTTCATTTAATTTATTTGGACTAAAATCTGAATCGGCCATATGGAAGCTCAAAAGAAGATCACAAGTTGGATCAAGAAAACTGTTTTCAGTTCTTCCTAGTTTTGATGTGGGATCCATAACTCAACCACTGTGGGCTCAAAGCTTGTGAAATTCGGTGGGTGGACGCGCAAGGAGTTTTGGAGCATCTTTTATGAAGGAAGAACCGAGTGAATTGGCCGTTTATGGGGCCATTAAAGCACCTTAATCAGGAGGATTTCGTTTTGGAGAGTCTGACTGGACAGAATAAATGCTCATAGTAAAACGGTCATAACTCTCGTAATACATGTCCAAATCCGCTGAAATTTTGAGAGGACACGGACAAGGGAATTATGAACAACATTCAAGAAGGGACCAACGCGTGAAGATGTCATTTAATGGGGCTAAAACGCGTCGACAGTCGGGTGAAGAATTCTGGCTATAAAAGGAGGAGAGCTCCACCCTCTCAAGCCATCCATTCTCCATCCCATTCCTTCTGGGACACCAAGAAGGAGAACTTTTCAGCTTTCTCTTTTATTTATTTTCTTTTTCATTGTTTTGTAATGCCTTCTTCTTCCCCATTCAACTCGATTACCCTTACCATGGTGGGGTAAACTTTTGGAGTGATTGGGGAAGGGTTGGTTTTCTACATTGTAATGCTTGAGTTCTTGAACGCAATTGAATAAATTTCATTCTTCTTCAAAGTTGTTTTCAATTTCTTATAGCGGATTTTATAATCAAGTGCGATCGTTCTTGAATATTAATTCTGTTATTTATTTTTGCCTTGGTAAAATAATCAATATCTCCCTCCACTAATTTCTGGTTTATATACGATGGAATAAATTAGGAATTAGTGGTGAAGTACTCGACGATCGTCAGTACGTGTAAAAGGTGTAGTGAATATTCTTGTTTGTTTGAGATAAACAAAACCCGATCGGGAATTTCCCATTTAAATTAAGGATATTCAATACAACTATTTTACATATGGAAGGAGAGTTGACCAAACCAAGATCTTGGTAAGATTTTCTCTCACAATAATAATTTCACCAAGGAAGTGAGAGGAAACGATTGTGGAAACTCACTTTAATCAACTAAGAAGAAGAGGTTTGAATTAAATTGAACAATGATAGCATTATAATTAGGAAACCGACCCCGACCTAATCACCCTTTTAAATTTCATTGTTTTTCAATCATTTGAATTTCAAATTTCCGTTCACAACATTTTTACCCCCGTTTTAAAGTGACAACCCATTTTGTGTGCACTCCTCTTCGGGAGACATCCTAGGTCAACCACATTACTACATTTTAACTTAGGAAATAATTGTTTTGCCACGCCCCACGACAGGCGTGCGTCATATAGTTCTGAAAGATAGTGTGTCTTCAGATTGTTGGGAACTCCTAGGATCGTTAAGGTTCGTACCACCCTAGAGTTGTTTGAGGGTTCAGTTCTGGACTAGTATAGATGAAATGTCTCATCGTCGTTGGAGTTTTGGGTGTGATTAACGGTGGTCGACTTCCGAAAAGGTTCCCCACCAGGCAAGGAGTGCGGGTCGGTGGAACCTGTCTCCAAGAAACCATCCTCATCGGTACCGGCTCCTAGTTCGTCGGACCGCTCTCTTGTGCGCCACCGGTATGGCCTATCCGGACATTCTAAGTTGTCATGTTTCATTCCTTTAAAAAGGTATGACCATCGTGATTGTTTGAACCATCGAACAGAAGGAGTTAGAGACCAGAAGATGGAAATGCCTGACTGTGAGGCAGGAGATGCTTCAGCCATCAGGGCCCCAACCACAGGTCTCGGGGTGATGCTCGCGCACAGTCAGGAGTTGCCGAGGGTGTGTGGAGCCTCGGTCCGAGTAATGTTTTCAGCTTTTGGAGGGATATATCCAAATTTATCTTGTTCTGTTCTTGTCACCGTTGTAAGCTCATCATAGTTGTGGTGATGTGATGAACTTGTTCTACTGCAATCTAAGCGGTCTTATCTGTTCTCAGTGTGTTTTCAAATCATTCGGTTTTCCTTGAAGGGTGTTGGGCCCGTGAATGAACGGGTTGTTCTAATTTTGAGTTGGGTCTCAATTGTGCTCGTTAGGGGGATGTTTGGTTTCGTGAAATTAATGGGCGGTGTTTCGGGGTCCTTTATGAGTTCGGGCTAGGAATTTCCTAGTCTCTGGTTGCGGTGAGGATTTTATTCGGTCGGTGTGTGAGGAGTTGAGTAAATTCCTTATCCTTGGGTTGTTGGGTCATTTCGTAACAAGTTTTTCGGTTAAGTCTCTAGGTGTAGTTCAGTCCATGTAGAGAAATTAAATGGGTTTGGTTTGGGAGTTCCCGCGTTGGCCCCCTCGGGGGTGGTGTAATTAGGTTTCAAGGTTTCCATATTAGTAAATTATTGTGGTAGGGAGAACCCTCCCGTGTTCTCCCCTCAACCCCGGGCTTCGATTTTCTCTTGAATTGGTCGAGTGTGACGTTCGTTGGGAATGGTCACCCCAAGATTCTCGGTTCTCTATGATTTTGTCTGGGCAGGGACTCAAGTTGGGTCATATGTTAGCTTGGTGACTTTCTGGGGCCAGAAAGTGTCTGTGGTGGGGAGAATTTTCACACCACGACCAGATTGATTTATTATTTTTAATTGTTTTAATAATTATTTTGAGTTTCGTTAGCAGACGGGTCGAGTTTTAAAATTTTGGATGCTCTTTTCACTGTTGCGCGGTCAGCCCACATGGATACCCATGTGCATTGGGTTGTGGCGTGAAAGTGCGCGTGTTTTTTTAAGTCGTGTGATGAGCACATGGCTTAGCACTGTAAGCGTATAGTGTCGGGTGACGCGGGTTGAGCACGACTTACTCAACTGTGTGTCCGACTACAGGTAATCATGCGTGGCCCGCGGGGTTACCTAGTTGTTTTTGAATAAATAATACAATCGCGTCTTTAAAAATACTATAAAATAAGGGAGGGTTAAATAAAATGAAATAAATAAATAATTTTTATAATAATAATAATAATGATATTATTATTACTATAATTATTATTATCCTTGGTTTTATTATAAAATTTAATTATAAGATGAATTGGAAAAAAAACCCTAGACCTTATCCCGGCGGCACCCCTTTTTCACCCCCCTCTTTTCCCAGCGCGCTGCGCGATCCCCCTTTCCCTTTGCTCTTTTGCACAGCGAGCCCCTGGCGCCCTCATCCCGCACTGCGCCCCAGTCTCCCTTCTGCAGCCAGCTCCCGCACCCAGCCTCGCTCCGCCCCGACGCCCGACCACGCCGCCCTGCCCTCCAGCACCCCGCTGCGTCGCCCTTCTGCTTCGGGGACCCCGCCGCTAAGCCCGATCCCTTCCAGCGCCCCTACCGGCCCTTCCGGTGAGCCTGTTGCCGGCCGGCGGCCTCCGGCCTCCTCTCCCGACCATCCGCCTCCTCCCCTCGTCGCACCGACGTTTTTCCGGTGCAAACCAAACCTTCCATCCCTCTCTCCTCTGCGATGAACTCCCCACCGGCGAACCCTCCTTGCTCCGACCCTCCATGTGCGACCTCCTCCTTGCCGGTGCTCTCCTCCGGCAGCCGTGACCGGCTTCGCCGGTTCCATCTCCGGCCGCGACCTTCCTCTCCGTCGTTCTCCTCCTCCGGTGTGTTTATTTGTCAATTTTAGGGGTTTTAGACAAACCCTAAATTTGAGGTATATTTTTTGTGTATTACTCAATTTTTTTAGGGGGTGCGAAGGGTCTGCGATGTCCTCTTCTTCCTCCCGTTGAGGCGCGGTTGTATTCGCGCACCATCGAGGTAGGTAAATCCTTTTTTTTCTTTCCGAATAAGTCCATAAAAATGGTTGCATGTTTTTAATTCATTCTTTTTCTTGATCTGTGCCTTTGCAAATTAATTGGTCAATATTATTTAATGTTTTCAAGTTAGTTAGCTTTGTTAAAAATAGTTTTTATTGTGTTTTCTAGTTTCTGTAGTTTGTTTGGTTGGTTTATAAATTTTGTTCGTAAACTAGTTAACTTGTGATAAAAATTTTTTATATACTGGATGGGTTGTTTAAATAATTGTTGATAAATTGTGTGAGATGCGAAACTTATTTTTTGTAAGGGATTTGGTGTGCGTCTGATGTCAAAAGAGTATTTCGGATGTGTATGTGGTGGGAGTCCATGTTGTGCTACTTGGAAGTGTTTTATAAATTGTTAAAACGATTTACTAAAATGTGTAAGTGATTTTGAATCGTGTATCTAAATGGTTTTGGTGTCACATAAAGAACAATTTTTTTATGGTAAGGAATCCTTTTTGATATCATTATGTGTGTTGTGTTCTTTTCATCCTATTTTGAGATAAAAGTTGGTTTTGGAAAGGGTAAAGACCCGTTTGGTAAATGAGGTGTGTTTTGGGTGAGTTTTGACGTAAAATCCTTACAGTGTAATTTAAAATTGTTTTCTAAACTTTTAACATGTTTATTAAATATTATATGTAGTGCAGATGATGTTTTGGAAATACTTTTGAGGTGCGACTGGTTTAAAAATAGATTTTTGACATGTGGGTATTTTTATTAAGTTATGGAAATTGTTATTTTAATTGTGAAAGTAGTACACACTCTGATATGGTGTGTTGTGGGTGCACATTTAATTAAAGGGGGTTTTTGAGTAGGTCTTGGGTGCGTAAAGACATGGGTTTCTCTTTAGAATTGTTTTACAAATTTTAAAATGGTATATTAAATAGTATCGATGGTGCGAGTTATGTTTTGAAAGTATGTCGAGGTGGTTTTTGTGCCATATGTTCATCTAGTTTGTTGTTAGTCAGTGGTTATGGGTTTTTCATTGTTGTATGTTTGTTGCAGCGCGTTGTCGGTGAGGAAAAACCCGGGATATTGCGGTCATCGACTAGCGTGTGTTTGTGCGTTTGTGCGAGGCATGACACACCCTTGTGTTTGGACAGCGAGCCGAGGTAGGTCCTGCACTGCACTCACTTTTAAATTTAGAATTTATTAATTGCTTGATGTTTTATTAATTTTAATGAATAAGAAATAATATTAGATAATAAAATTTTAAATGATTTTAGTGTGAAAAGAGCTGTTTATTTTATACCAAACACTTGGAACATTTTCTTGACGGGCGGACACCCAATTTTGAAAGAATGCCCGTTTGGCCTTTAAACACAATTCATGGAATTTCAAATGTACTTCTAGTTTTAAAGATAAGTGATTTCTTCTGAACAAATGTTTTGGGTTTTCACGAGAAATGAGGTTTTGTTTTAAAATTTGTAAAGGCCCGTTTGGCACTTTAATAGAATAAATTATTTTGGAGAACCCATTCAGGGGTGATATTTTGTGTGTGTTGATTGTGTGAGCTGTATGTGATGTTTGTGCATCATGACTGATTGATTTACATTGTGGACGCACCCCTTTTTATTGCTTCTGTTGACATGGGAACCTGACATAGTGAGTGAATCTTCTGAGAACAATTACTGCACTAGTTTAGATTACGCACTGGCTAGTGGCCCCATAGCAGGGGAATACTGAGTTATTGCTGCTATGGGGATTGGGCCCCTCGGTTAGGCCATGTAGGGATATGCCGGGCGTTAGGGCATTATGACGCCATCGAGTTAGGGCATGCCTTCAGGATGAGTCAGATGTATAGTATGTTCTAGATTGTTCACGATCTCCTAGGTTTGACCCATGTTTCGTTTAGTATTTAATTTTATGTGGTGGACGATTGAGAGGTCTAGTTCGGTTGCTGACCCCTGTGTGCCACTTTTTCCATTACCCTTAGTGTGTGTTGTGTGTTGTGTGTGATTTTACTTTTGACTAACAACTAAAGTTTCGATTTCTAAATTGTTCGCATAATGTTTTAAAATGAAATGCACCTATTTCTTTCAACATTAAACTTATTCTAAATTAAAAAGGGCATTGGATTGTTACTTGTTTTAAAAATGAAAGTGTGTGTGAAACCATATTTTATATAATTTTGTGAAAACCTTGAATTGATGAATTCTTTTTATTTAATGGTATGTGCATTGGGAATATAAATAGCCAGCCCTACCTACTGAGTTTTAATAATCACGCCTATAGATATTTTCTATTTTTAGTGTTTGTGCAGGTTACAGCTTGGGTGCGTCGCCTTGGGTGACGTTTGGTCGTGAGTTGGAGAGTGACCCGCGAGGTCACACGGTGATAGTGGTTGTCTCTTTCAGTTAGTTTTATTTTCTTTTGTTCTTGTTAGTTACTTTACTTTGTTTATTTATTTTTCTTTTCTCTGTTTATTTTCTGCTGCTTTAATTATTTATTTTTACCGGGCGAAATCGTTCCCACAGCCTCTGCTGATGCCCTGGCGCTTGTCGCCAGCCCGGGAGGATCAGGAACGCCTCTCGGGCTATGTCGCGGGCTGGCTCGGGTGACCGGTTCAGGGTCGACCCGAGTTGGTTCGTGACATTGTGTGTAGCGTGATCTTAACATGGTGTTTTGTATAAATCAATCTTTCTAAAAAATAAAATAAAATTTATTCTAATGTGAAAATATTTTAGATTATTGGGGTGTTACATTCTCCCCACCTTATTTAAATTATTTCCTCACAATTTAAACTTGATATCGGTAATATTGGGTTTGATATTTGAAAATACTATTGTTGGAAAAACCCACATTATAAATATGTTCAATAACAAACCTTCTTAAAAAGAGGAAAAATAAAGTTTTAAGCTCACCAAAAAACTAGGATTTAAAATAGAACATTAGTTAAAACATGGATATGGAAGAGAAATCAATTTATCAATTTATGATGGAGAGTGATGGATAAAATGGTTAGATGAAAGTTGATGACCAAAAAGTCATAAATCAGAGTTATGAAAAAGGACATTGATATCATAAAAAATAATGATCACATGACAACATTTTTATTTCAAAATCCTTTTCCCATAGTTTCATAATTATTTCACTGTAATGACCCAAACTTTCATTAATGAAAATTCCTCTTGATCTAATTAAATGTATTATTATGGTTATATAAAATGTGAACTTAATTGGTTTTATGTTTCTGTATTTTAAAATACTGTTATGAATTGTGACCCTTGCTAATATAGCCGTTGAACAGTGATCACATGATTAGTATAAATATAGGGCTTTAACAAATCTAATTTACTCAGACAAAGGAAGTGATGGCCTCATCCTGTAGACTTTCCACATACGAAGCCCATTTGTTGGAGCTTTCAAAGGAGGTGGCGTCATTGGGCTTCGCTCCTGACCAAGCCCAAGCCGAGCTTGAACATGTTTAGCTTGAGCGGAACTGACTATGGGAGAAGTAGAAGTTAATAGAGATTACCACCCAAGCGATGTTATCCGAGCCACCCCAAGAGTCTGTCACCATCACACACCTTACTCTTTGGTTTTATGTGGGTTTTATAAGGGGTTATGTAACAAGACCCTAGCACTATGATAATGTACATTATTTTTGTATAAAGAATGTGAATTCATTTTATTATTGTTACTTTGTAAATAGTTTTAAAGCACAAATAGTATTTTTAGTTAATATTCAACTAAGAAATCTATTTTGATGAATTAATGGATTTTTGAATTAAATAAAATTTCAATAAAATATTATTATTAAATTAATTTTTATTAAATAAAAATGATAATATAATTTAATGAATGCAATTGTAATTTTTAATAAGGTTTGAAAACTGTTTTTGTTAAAAGCCATGAATTTTTGGTAAATGTCAGTTTTTATTTTAAAAGTAAAAAATTCAAATATTTATAAAATTATTTAGATAAAATTAATATTATTTTTGGAATCAGGACGTCGAAATTATCCAACGGTGAATTTTTAATATTTTTTTGAGATAGTCTAATTTTTGGGTAAAAATTAAATACTGTTTAAATATATAATGTGTTTTATGACAAAATAATGACCCAATATCGATGTAATAAAATAATATAAACATTATGTTCAGACAATATATGTTTTAGCATTAAAATATTGTGATTTTAGATTTGTTTTATTTATTTTACAAAGATATTATGGACTCTCCAAGACTTATAAAACATTTTTTCTTTTAAAATTGTTTTCCTTGAGAGTGTGACTCACCTCCACATAAGAAACCATATTATTTTAAAAATTTAGGCCATTGGATATATAAAATATTGTTTTTCACTCCCCTTTTTAAAAAACCATGGGCAAAAACCATGGGCTGGTTTGTGGTATTGATTAGTTTAATGTGAGGTGTCCCAAACCTAAATAATAAGGAATTCCCTCTCATTTCCTATATAAAGCCACCCAAGTTCCCACTTCCTCTTCACTCAAAGCCTTTGGAGTTCGACCAACCCCTTCCCTACTTTGTCTAGAATCCTCCCAAGGTTCCCCAATCTCCCAATAATCTTCTCTCAAGCCACTCTCAAGCCTTTGGGATCACACTTCCAAGTAAAGGATTTCTTTCTTTCTCATTTTTGTCTAATTTTCTTTAAGTTGTTATGCCCTTTTGATTTCAATTAAAAATGTTGAGGTATGATTTCACACCTCCACCATACTATCCACTTTATTTTTGGATTATGGGAGACCCCTTTATCTCTCATTAAATCCTCCCATGTACACCCATTACCATGCCAAAATTCCGTGAGGGATTTCTCTCTCCTCTTTTACATCCAAGTAATTATTTTGTATTAAGCATCTAAATTCCATTACGTTTGTTGGGAAATGTATTCATATAACCCCCTTACTGTCCATTTCATTTACATATTATGAGACACCCTTTTATATCTCCTCAACTATATTCATTAATCCTTATGTCACGTCGTTATGCTGCCGAAATTGCACTGCGTTTTTTCCAAGCCAAGATCATTGTATAGTGAATACCATACCCATGTCTCTATCAAGGGTATTCAAATTTATTCACATATACCTATTTAATGATACTTTCATGTATTTATTCCAAATTACTTAATGGTGGAATAACTTATTCTGTTGATTTATTCCATGTTATATGATCCATGTGGCACACTTATGCATGAAATGAAATGTTTAAGAAGGGTGTGCCCTGATAGCGCTTCAATGCATTGGGTAAAGTATATTATCATGATACGTCAAGTGCAATGGGTGTTGACTCATGATAACTTAAATTCAATGAATTTTTACTCGTGCTTCATGTGAAATGAGGGTTTACTCATGGTCCATGTGCAATGATCCTTGTCTCATGCTAATTCCATGTTAAATGTTGTTTCCACATTTCCATGTTATGATTATCATGCTTTATCATGACTTTATGTTCATGTTTCTATTTTGATCCATTGATATGCCTATTGTATAACATGTATTGTATTCCTCATGTTATTCCATGTTTATTCCTTTACTGGGCTTTATATATCACCCTTTTCTTATGCATGTCCACAGGTTATCCCATGCAATGCTAAGTACGAGGGAATGTAGTGGTCATGTAAAGAAAGTTTTCAATAAATATGTTGTGTGTTTTATGCTCTAAGATATTATGTAATGTTCCTAAGCCCCAAATACACTAGAAATCTAGATATTATATGTTGTATCAAGTGAATATTTTATGTAATAAATCAGGTTTAAGTGTGTAATAAAAAGTAGGGTTGTTATAGTTGGTATCAGAGGATAGTTTTAGTTATTTTTGGGATTAGGATTAGAAAACCTTAGTGAAGACTTATAGACAAGAATAATTATAATAAAAACATCCCTAAGTATTGGTGAGTATTGAGTAAGTGGTTTATCAATAAAATACATCCCTGTCTGGATACGAGCAGGTAGAGGTGGCTCTGGTACAGATGTATCCTAGGGGTAAAACCTAAAAACACTGCTTTGAGACAAACTCGAATAAGAATTGGTGCACGAAAATGGGCCTTGATACACTCTTGGTTACGACACTCCTGGGGGATATGATTTAATAAATTCATAAGCTTTGTATGAACCCTTATTAAGGGAATTAAAAAAAATACCCCTAAGAATATATGTTAGAAAGTAGATCATGGATAGCATAGATTGAAGCATATGGATTCATAAGTTAAGGAAATAAAAGTTATTTATAAGTCATCAATTTTTACTTGGATTACCCTTTATGTGTTACCCCTAACTCTCCTTTTATTCCAGCCAATGGTTGGTAATAGGAGGACTCAGGCTAAGAACCGATGTGAAGATCAATGTGATGACTCTGCAAATGAGATACCCAATCTGATAGGAGCAGGAATCGTGAACTTTGTCATGCTTCTCTCTCAGTTAAATCAAGATTTGAATAGAAACATGGGTCAAGAAGAACGTTCAAACCCCCATAATAAAGAACAAGTCGCTATCAAGAGATTCATGAGACAAAGGCCTCCTACTTATAATGGATCGTTTGATCCCTCAATCACCGAAGAATGGATCAACTCCATTGAAAAGATATTCTCCATCCTTAAATGTTCCGAACAAGAGAAGGTTCTTCTGGATTCTTATTATATGGAATGTGAATATGATTAATGGTGGAAGTTTATCAAAAATACAAAGCCTGAGGAAGAGATCGAGGCATTGGAATGGAAGGATTTCTGGAAGATTCTTTTTGATAAATATTTTCGGCGTACCCTCCAACTTAAGATGGAAAGGGACTTCTTTTCACTTAAGAAAAAAGATGAAAAATATGTCAGAGTGTATGAGGAAAACTTCACAAGTCTTCCATGATACACCTCTGGATTTTTCATTACACCCGAATGCAAGGTTGACCGCTTCTTTGGTGGGATGAAACCTAGCCTACGGAAAGCGCTGGCAGTCCGTGACTTTGACAGCTATGAAGAAATTTTCTGATGTGCCCTCAAGGTCAAAATGGAGATCAAATAATATCAGTGGTATCATAGGGATAAGAAGAATAAGGTGGCCTTTAATTCTAGAGGTCAGATGAATAAATCCAACGGTGCTAAGAATATCTAGCACCCCACTTTCTAAAGGTGTGAAAAGAACTACCCCGGGAATTTCCTGAAGGGGACGAGGAAATGTTTTAGGTGTGGAAGAGAAGGGAACCTAGTTGTTAAATGCTGACAAGAAAAACACGTGGCTACAACAGAGGAGAGGAGTTCTCTGTTTGAACCTCAACATATTGTTCATTGCTACAACTACAAAGAACTAGGGCATATTGAAAATCAGTGCCCTAAGCCAAGGGTTTTTGGAGGCAACCAACAACCTCCAAGGCACCAAGGGAGAGATTTTTTCCATCACTACTGCTGAAGTGAACCCCGATAACAAAGTGGTGATAGGTACACTAGTTATTCATTCAATAATAGCGAATGTACTTTTTGATTTAGGTTCTACACATTATTTTATATCCCAAAAGTTTAGTAAAGAAATCTGACCACCACCACAAATCATGGAAGTAAAGATGTCGATGAGTACAGAAAATGGGAAAATCATTTCATACCATGAATATAACTCCTCCCCTATCATAATATGTGGATTGAATTTACCAGAGAACCTCATCATACTCCCTCTAGTGTAATTTTATGCAATTCTTGGCATGGATTGGATTTCCTTATATAGAGCCAACATAAATTGTTGTGAGAGGGAAATCACTCTCCATGTGGAGAATCGTCCCACAATTCTATACAAGTGCAAGGAGGAAAATGAATCTTCTTTAGCTCCATCATCTCAAGAGTGGATATTAATACCCTATTAACACGCGTATCTAGATAAGATGATTGAGTTTAAGGAGGCAACCATCCTTGAAGACATGCCTATTGTGAGGGAATTTGCTGAAGTGTTTCCCGAGTAATTGACTAGTCTTCCTCCTAGAAGGGATATTGAATTCTCAATTGATCTTATACCTTGGGCCTTGCTAATATCCAAGAATTTTTATAGAATGGCTATTGTGGAGCTTGAGGAGCTGAAGAAACAACAACAGTAGAATCAGTATAAAGGGTTTATACGCCCAAGTGCTTCACCATGGGGTGCACCAGTCCTCTTCGTCCAGAAGAATGATGGGTCAATGCACCTTTGCATCGATTATCACGAGCTTAACAAAATCACGATAAAGAACAAGTATCCTCTCCCACAAATTGATTACTTTTTTGATCAGATACGTGGATCACAATAATTCTCTAAGGTGGATTTGTGGTCGGGATATTATCAAGTAAGGGTGAAGAAGAAAGATATCCCCAAGACTGATTTTAGTACAAGATAAAGGCACTATGAATTCATAGTAATGCCTTTCGGACTCACTAATGATCCAGAAATCTTTATGGACTTGATGAATAGAGTCTTTAGGGATTACCTCGACAAATTTGAGGTAGTCTTTATAGATGATATTATGATATACTCCAAAACCAAGAAGGATCATGAGGAGTATCTAAGAACTGTACTGGAGACCTTGCGGAAGGAGAATCTCTATGAAAAGTATAACAAGTGTGAGTTCTAGTTGAAGGAGGTCTGATTCTTGGGAAATATCATCACAAGCAATGGGATATCTATGGAACCGTCTAAAACAGATGAAATTGAGGGATGGCCAAGGCCAACATCGGTAACAAATATCCATAGATTCTTGGGGTTAGCTGGATATTATCGACGATATGTGAGAAATTTCTCATGATTGTCCATCCCTCTTACCAAGCTAAATTTGAAGGGAGTAAAGTTTGATTGGAGTGATGAATGCGAAGAAAGATTAAAGGAGTTAAAAAAGAGGCTTATCCCTGCCCCCGTGCTCACTTTACCCACAAGTGGAGAAAATTTTCTGGTATTGAGTGATGCTTCGAAGAAGGGCCTGGGTTGTGTGTTGATGAGAAATGACAAAGTAATTGCCTATGCTTCAAGGCAATTGAAAGTTCATGAGCAGAATTATCCAACACATGATTTGGATTTGGTTGTGGTGATCTTCACTTTAAAAATTTGGTAGAATTATCTCTTTGGGAAGAAGTGTGAAATATATACGGATCACAAAAGCCTCAAGTATATATTCACACAGAAAGAGTTGAACATACGCTAATAAAGATGGTTAGAGCTGATAAAAGACTATGAATTCTCAATCCATTACCACCCTGGGAAAGTGAACAAGGCGGAAAATGATCTAAGTAGAAAGGACCCAACAATTCTATCATTGATGAGAATTGAGAAGGACCCAATCTTCTTAGATTTGATAAATATGGACATAGAAATAATAATGGAGGGAACATCATCAATCCTTTCACTAATGATTTCTCAACTGTCTCTTTTGGAAAGGTTAAAGGGTGCTCAAAAGGATGATGTGGGAATTTAGAAGAGAGTGGAAGCTATCAGAAAAGGGAAATCCTCAGAGTTTAATGTTAATGAATAAGGAATTGTGAGATTTGGGAAAAGAGTATGTGTTCCATCAAGTCTGGTTCTGAAGAAGGAACTTTTGGATGATGCACATAGTTAAAATTTCTCTATTCACCCAGGAAACACAAAGATGTATCGAAATCTCCGAGGGAATTATTGGTGGGATAATATAAAGAAGGAGATCATTGAGTATACATCAAAGTGACTAGTGTTTCAGCAAGTGAAGGCAGAGAGACAGACGTCTAAGGGGATGATGCAACCATTTCCCATACCATCATGGAAATGGGAGAACATCGCTATAGACTTTGTCACCGGACTTTCGAAGACATCCAAAGGCAACAATGCAATTTGGGTTGTTGTGGATTGTCTTACAAAGTCTGCACACTTCATTACAATTTGGGATGATTTCTCATTGGATCAGCTGACACATATATATATCAGGGAAGTGGTAGGGTTTCCTGGAGTACCACTATCTATTGTATCCGATTGAGATACAATATTCACCTCTATGTTTTGGAAGATTCTTTAACATTCTCTAGATACTGAGCTGAACTTCAGTATGTCTTATCATCCTCAAACTGATGGACAATCCGAGCGGACTATCCAAACACTTGAGGACATGTTGAGAGCATGTTCTATGGACTTTCAAAGAGGGTGGGGCCAACATCTTCCACTGGTTGAATTCTCCTACAATAATAGTTTCCACTCAAGCATCTGAATGGCACCTTATGAAGCTCTATATGGGAAGAGGTTTAGATCATCGGCATGTTAGGATGAAGTCAGTGAGCATAAGATCCTAGGACAAAAAATGGTCAAAGAAATGGTGGAGAACGTGAAAACCATTCAACAACATATCAAGGCAGCCCAGAGTCGACAGAAGAGTTATGTAGGATAAACATCGAAGAGACCTTGAGTTTAAAGTTGGAGACATGGTATTTCTATGCATATCTCCATGGAATAAGTTCATGAGGTTTGGAAAGAAAGGGAAGTTAAGTCCCAGGTACGTTGGCCCCTTCGAGATTCTTGATCATGTTGGGGCTATGACCTATCGACTAGCACTTCCACCTACCATGGCCAAAGTACATGATGTCTTTCATGTATCCCTCTTAAGGAATTATATACTAGACCCTTCACATGTATTATCTTCATAGGTATTACAACTAGAGTATGATCTTTCTTATGAGGAGAAACCAGTGAAGATCTTAGATCGTAGAGAAAAAGTTCTATGAAATAAGACAATTCCCCTCATCAAGGTGTTGTGGAGAAACCACAAATTTGAAGAAGTGACATGGGAATCAGAGGAAGTGATGAAGAAAAGTCATCCACATCTGTTTTAGTGTGGGAAAATGAAATTTCAAGGGTGAAATTTCTAAAGGGGGGAAGATTGTAACGACCAAAACTTTCATTAATGAAAATTCCACTTGATCTAATTAAATTTCTTATTATGTTTATATAAAATCTTAACTTCATTGGTTTTATGTTTCTGTATTTTAAAATACCATTATGAATTGTGACTGTTGCTAACATAGTCGTTTAATAGTGATCACATGATTAGTATAAATATATGGATTTAACAAATCCAATTTACTCCGACAAAGGAAGCGATGACCTCATCCAGTAGACTTGCCCCATACGAAGCCCATTTATTGGAGCTTGGAAAGTATGGGGCATCATTGGGCTTCACTCTTGACAAAGCCCAAGCCGAGATTGAACATTTTAAGCTTCAACGGAACCGACTACAAGAGAAGTAGAAGTTAACAGAGATTACCACCTGAGAGATGTTATCCGAGCCACCCCAAGAGTCTGTCACCATCGCACACCTTACCCTTCGGTCTTATACAAGTGTTATAAGAGGTTATGTAACAATACCCTAGCACTATGACAATGTACATTATTTTTTTATAAATAATTTTCATTCATTTTATTATTGCTACTTTGTAAATAGTTTTTAAAGCACAAATAGTATTTTTAGTTAATATTCAACTAGGAAATCTATTTTGATGAATTAATGGATTTTTGAATTAAATAATATTTTAATAAAATATTATTATTAAATTAATTTTTATTAAATATAAATGATCATATAATTTAATGAATGTAATTGTAATTTTTATTAAGGTTTGAAAACTATTTTTGTCAAAACCCATGAATTTTCGGTAAATGTTGGTTTTTATTTTAAAAGTAAAAATTAACATATTTATAAAATTATTTAGATAAAATGAATATTATTTTTGGAATCAGGACATCGAAATTATCCAATGGTTAATTTTTCATAATTTTCTGAGACAGTCAAATTTTTGGGTAAAAATTAAATACCGTTTAAATATATAATGTGTTTTATGACATCATAATGACCCAATAGTAAGGTAATAAAATAATATAAACATTGGTTTCGGCCAATATATGTTTTATAATTAAAATAATGTGATTTTATATTTGTTTTCTTTATTTTACAAAGCTTTTGTGCACCCTCCAAAACTTATAAAACATTTTGTCTTTTTAAATTGTTTTCCTTGAGAGTGTGACTCACCTCCACATAAGCAACCCTATAATTTTAAAAAGTTAGGACATTGGCCTTATAAAATATTGTTTTCCACTCCCATTTTTAAAAAACTATGGGCAAAAACCATTTTCTGGTTTGTGGTATTGATTAGTTTAATGTGAAGTGTCCCAAACATAAATAATATAGAATTCCCTCTCCTTTTCTATATAAACCCACCCAAGCTCCCACTTCCTCATTACTCAAAGCCTTTAGATTTCGACCAAACACTTCCCTCATCTCTATATAATCCTCTATAGGTGATCCAATATACCAAGAAGCATCTCTCAAGCCTCTCCCAAGCCTTTGGGATCACACTTCCAAGTAAGGGATTTCTTCCTTTCTCATTTTTGTCTAATTTTATTTAAGTTGTTATGCCCTTTTGTTTTCAATTTCAAATGTTAGGTTATGATTTCTAACCTCCACCATACTGTCCTATTTATATTTTTATGATGGGATACCCCTTTCTCTCTCATTAAAGCATCCCATGTACACCCGTTACCGTGCCAAAATTCCGTGAGGGATTTCTATCTTCTCTTTTACATCCAAGTAATTCTTTTGTGTTAAGCATCTAAATTCCATTAAGTTTGTTGGTAAATGTATCCATATAACTCCCTTAATGTAAATTTCTTGTAAATATGATGAGACACCATTTTATATATCATCAACTATTTTCATTAATCCTTATGTCACGCCGTTATGCTGTCGAAATTGCACCGCGTTTTTTCCAATCCAAGATCATTGTATAGTGAATACCATACCCATGTCTCTATCAAGGGTATTAACCTTTATGAACATATACCTATTGAATGGTACTTTCATGTATTTATTCCACATTAATTAATCATGGAATAACTTATGATGTTGATTTATTCCATGTTATATGATCCATGAGGCACACTTATGCCTGAAATGAAATGTTTAAGAAGGGTGCGCCTTGATAGTGATCCAATGCCTTGGGTAAAGTATAGTATTATGATACATCATGTGCGATGGGTGTTGAATCATGATAATTAAAGTGGAATGAGGTTTTACTCATGATTCATGTGAAATGAGGGTTTACTCATGCTCCATGTGCAATGAGCCTTAGCTCTTTCTAATTCCATGTTAAATGTTGTTGCCATATTTCCATGTTATGATTATTGTGCTTTATCATACCTTTATGTTCATGTTTCTCTTGTGCTCTATTGATATGCCTATTGTCTAAAATGTATTGTATTACTCATATTATTTCATGTTTATTCTCTTACTAGGATTTATATCTCATCATTTTCTTATGCATGTCCTCAGGTTATCCCATACAATGCTAAGTATGAGGGAATATAGTGGTCATGTAAAGGAAGTTTTCAATAAAGATGTTGTGTGTTTTATGTTCAAAGTTGTTATGTAATGTTCCTAATCCCTAAATACACTAGACCTATTGATCTTCTATGTTTTATCAAGTTAATATTTTATGTAATAAATCAGGTTTAAGTGTGTAATAAAAAGTAGGTTTGTTATATTCACCCTCTAAGAATTTTTGTAAATACACAGTTCTAAAATATTTTCCTTTGATTACACCTTGAACTATTTCCACTTTATCTCTTATCCAAATATTCTTCATATAGTTAAGCAATAAATTAATCTCTAAAACCTCATTCAAATATAAACTTAAACCATTTCATAAATGGTTAACTTTTTCTACGAGGTTATGATCCCACACTTTTATAAAGAAGGTCACTAAATTTAAAAAATGAACTTATTATTAACATTTAATCAACATGAAGAATATATAATTTGTCCCACTCCAAAAATGTGAATACCTTCATCATTTATTCTCTTGAAATATGGTAATAACCTGAATTACCATAAAATTTTATTTGAAACACGAATTATTCCTTATTAATTTTGTAAAAAACGTGATGTTGGATATATTTCTTAAATATAAAAGTGTTTCAATCTCCAATAGTGATAGAAAAAGATTGTTTGGAAACAAATAATTAATCAGTTCCAAGGTTTACTGTAATATCCAATCTACATCATCCATCTCAATCATCTATTTATTCTAACAACATTATCTTTTTATTAGTAAAACATGAAGGTTTATCTTTACCTCAACCATGTTTTTTCCAAAAATATTCAACTTTCTACTGAATTAATTTTCTTGGTTATCAATATTGATCAACACATAGTTTTAAATCCTTGATTTAAAAGTACCGAATTATAATCCTTATATATTTTATAATTCTCACGACCAGTACCGTACTGATAAAATTATAAAATGAAAAAATTATTTAATCCTAACATAGGAATATTAATCATTTATCTTCATCTATGGTAGTATAAAAATATTTACCATGATCCATTAGCCTCTTTTAGGGTATATTACTCTAACACTTGAGTCATTGATTTGCGTAGTGTTATATCTCCTTGTAGTTGAAACATTGTACACTGAGAACCGTTTTCTTATCCATGAAATCAGAAGAGTGATGGAATTTCTTTCCAAACCTTTATCAAACTCCCATTCCATTTATGAAATTACCGGGGTGATTGTTTCCACAATTATTACAAGTGAGAAAATAATTCTTTCCCTTCTTCCATTTATCTATATTTTCCAAAATTTCCTCTTATTCTCATAATTCTCTCCAAATCCATAATACTTATTGAATTTTACTCTATCCCATTAGCACATGTCACTATGTCCTCATATGATGAGAATGATTTAGAGAATATTTCCCTTAAAAATATTGTCTTAAGACCACAAAGTAAATGATCATTCTTACTCTTTGGATCATGTTTATTGATGAGGCTCACAGTCATTCTGCTAGGTTCCATTTTTAATTGAAGAAATAGTCTCGATGAGATATTATCCTGTATAATCACAAAACTAGTGAAATACATAAAAAAATTGAAAAATTTATGCATATCCGATCTTATAATCATAAACATGGTTTCTTTGGGATTTTATTCTATAACTATCCTCAAATTGTATATTAGGGTTATGTTCCTAAATCTAATTTTTCTAAATCAAATTTCCAAGGTTTTTGCTAAACTTACTTTGATGCCAACTGTAATTCCCCAACTCTAGAAACCTAGAGTCGGTGCATTAAATTAATAAATTGGCATGATTACAATGAATCAAATCCCAATGTACTAATCTATTTAGTAGTTTTATAAAACTATATTACATACATGACACCAATTTTACATTGGGTATAGAAAACATTGGATAAAAAAAGTAGAAGGTCAGCATCCTTGAAACTCATTCAAAGGATTTATCTTCATAACAAGGGTAAAGGAAACATAATAAGGGTGATATTAAATTCATAGTAAGGTTTAGAACAATCTAAATAATAATTAATCAATAATAACAACCTATATGAAAAGGTAAATAATTGAACACACTTTCCATTTAAACAACTGGATAATGAATAATCAAAATGGAAAGGTAAATAACTGAAACACATGAAATTTAATAAATAAATTGAGAATGAAATGTATCCATAGATAACTTGAAATAAAAAATCTCTTGGATAAAAATAATCATAAAAACTAAATTCTAAATAAATGAAATGATTAATTATTTGACTCCATGTTTCCTAGGTACACAGAACCATTACCATCAAGACCTTTCATAAGAAAGTTTAAAATATACTAGTTACAAACCAATTTTGTTTGTCCAACACTAACTGTATTGTTAAGACATTTCAAAAGAAAATCTAAAACATACTAGTTACAAACATGAAGGGTTTTTACAATTTAATTCATCCCATGAGACAATTGATGCATTGAGGGGCTTACTTTAAATGGGCCACAACCCATGTCTTGCATGTCCAAAGCATTTCTCATATATCAAATAATCAATTTAATTAATAAAAAATGTTCCTTATAATCAAATATATATATTTAATAAATAATATAGATTTATAAACAATTCATCAGTGTAGGATTAGTAACAACAAGAGTTGTTAACGTTTATTAATTTAAATACCATTGAAAGGTCATTAAAAATTTTCTTAAGGAGAATAATATTTAAACATTTCAAAGTGTCTCATACCACTTTGAAACATTTAAATCATAAGATCATGAAGAAATAAAATTAAAGTAATGTTTTAAATACTATGAAGTTAAAAAAATTAATGATATAATATATCAAAAGGTATAGTAGATACACCACACAAAACAAGTTAGTGTTGAAAATGGAATATGACTCATGGAAATAAAAGTGAGACTAGAATCCCTTACCTTGAGTCCAAATTTTCACGTGTGTATTTATCTTCATGAATAAAAATATTCTATTTACTATTTGATTTATTTATAACATTTTTTAATTTTATTATAACTTTTATTTAAATTATTATAATTCTTTAAATAATTACTAAAATGATTAATTTTACATTGGATGTTTTGACCATATTCGGTTTATGTGTTTAAAATGACTTTGGTTGGTCAACTATGGTCGAAGTGTTCATTATAAAAACATATCCAAAATAATAATCATGAAATAATTACCATATTTATACATGAATTAAACTTTTAAAACCAATCATGAAATATGGTTTTGAAAAATTAACCAATGTTACAATCACAGAGACGGAATGTCGTACGCACGCATGCGTAAAATTCCTATTTTTCAATGATTGTTATGGAAAGAAGGAAAGTAACATTATATATTTACATAATTATAATTATTTCATAAATAAAATTTTATTTAATAATATATACACACACATATATATAATTCTTATAATGTAAAAGGAATCACATCACATTGAGGTGACGGTAGTCCACACGTCCACGGATGACGTTATCACTTTTTTAGTGCATGAAATGGGTATTTAATAAAATGATATATTATATTTTAATAAAGGTAATTATTTAATAAATATAATATAAAAGTAATTTATGTCATATATGTTTAATTAAAACAATCCTTAATAGTTTCTATGTGATGTGTGAATGTATCACATCGCTTTGAGTTGGCAATAGTCCACACGTACACAAATTATGTTATCGAATTTAAACCAAATAGAATGCATAATGATATGTGTTATATATATATATTAAAGAGGCATAAAGACATAATAAATATAATATATATCATATAGAAACAATTTTACATCATAATACCCAACCATGAAATGTGGTAATGAAAAAATGAACGACATCATTTGACGATGCGATAGTTCATTGTACACAAACAGTAAGTTCATTACACATTTTATGGAAGTGTGTATAGGTGTAGGTAGAAACCATAATATGAAAACATCTAATTATATTGAGTAATTGATGGTTTTATATAATCTTGGAATAATAATAAATATATTGGTGCAGAAACAAATAAAACATAAATTAGCATTTGATGAATGTTACCTCTTTTTCAGGTAACTCCTCTTCTTTTGCACCAAATATCTTCCTTGTTTTTCTTTTTTTCCCAAGGATAGGAATAAATTTTTATAGTAGGGATTTTGGGAGATTATATTCTCTGATTTTTGGACAAGACAAATTGTCTTGAGAGGTGTGAGGAAGGGTAAGAGTGAATTCCTTTTTGTAATGGAGGGGGAGGGGGTGCACACTATTTAGTGGTCTCACTTACCTCATGTGCTAACAAAATTAAAAAATAACATATTAAAGTGAAATTATGGCCTATATAAATATCCAACACACAAAAATAAGTTCATTTTTATAGTTTTTCCTGTTAGACTTTAAGTTTCCTTATATTTTTCATTTTGGTTTTTAATTCAGGTAACTAATTTTCTAACAAAAGTAATTTCCCAATTAAGAATGAATTAAGATGAGATTTATTATAAAATATAGTAAAAATAAATTATAAATATGATATATAATTTAGAAAATAAAAATTAATTACATTTTGGAAATTAATTTTAAAACAAGAACATGTAACACGCAAACACACTTCTTTAACCCGGACCATGATAATAATGATTTTACTATCTATGGGTCAATATGTAAATTAAAAAAGATAAAATATTCCATAAATGTACCATATTTGATATTAATTAACATATAAAATCATCTTTTTAGAAGATATAATTTTTATTAATTTTAAATCATTTAATAAAATATCATTTATGGTAAAATAATACTAATATCGATTTTGACACTATTTATTTAATTTTAATTTTAAAATATGAAAACAATATTGGAATTTAAATATATTAAGTTAAAATCTATGTAACATGATATATTTATCTAAAAAATAACAAAACCCAATAATTTATTAATTTTTATTTATTTTTAATGTTTTTTAGAATCAGTTATCTTATTTAATTATTAACTAGATAATCCATGCATTAGTGTTTATTAAGAGTTTAATGTAATTATATCATCTATAAAAATTATAGTTAATTTATAATGATAGTAAAAACTCATTTAAAATTTAAAATAATAGTTAAAATCTAAACTATGTATCTCTTCCATACTCTAATGATTTATAAATGTTAAAGGTAAGGAAGGTTCCTTTTTGTATTTTTTCCTTACTTAACTTATTATACGAGTCACTTTAATGAACATGTGTCCCAATAACTCATGAAATTCTAAACAATATAGTATATGGTTTATCTATTGGCATCCAATGGATTTTGTACAAGTTTCTAGGTCATTTTTTTACTTAAGTTTAAGGTTTAGTCCCTTGTTAAGCATAATTTTACCTTAATCGTTGTAATTAATTTTAATTAATTTTACTAATTTTTTTGGTAAAAAAGAAAATTTGATATTATTATACTATAAATATCATAATTATTACAACAATGTATGTCTATTTTTCTAAATTCAATTCATAGAAGTAAAAAAAATTAAGTTTAAAGTTAATCCCGTAGACGCGGTGAGAAAGAGGGATTTTAAAGTGAATATGTTCAAAAGTTCATTAAGTATTTATATCTAAATTAAATATAAAAATGATGAAAATGAACTACATTAGGTTAATAGATATATAATTGATCTATTTTTAATTTAAAAAAAATTTAAAATATTATTTAACATTAATAATTATTTAAACGAAAAGGTAGTTTTTAACAAAAAGGATGTATTTTTTAATATATATCAAAAAATGAATCTTCCAAAAAAATAAAAAAATCCAACCTAAGCTAATTTTAAAATTTATAATTAAAAAATAATGTTTATTTTGAAAAATGAAATATATTAATGTGTCAAATTTTATTTATAAAATAGGTGGTCCATTAAAAGGTGGTAAAACTTAGTCTTGTGTGTAATTAAAGATAACATAGTGTCGTGTGTAGCATAAGCTTAACATGGTGTTGCAAATCAATAAATCTAGAAACAAAATAAAATTTATTTTAAAATTAAAATCTAGTAAGGACTTGGGGTTTTAAAATATCATGATAATAATCTATCTATAGAAATAAATTGAATATTATAATTATTTTATATACTAAATGTAGTGTAATAATACTTAAAGGATTTTGAAATAGATGAAAAAAAATTATAAAATAATTAGTAAAATTCTTTGTTAAACAAGTGAAAACATCCTTTTCTTTTGGTAACATTTTATAAAAAAAAATATTAGAAAAATTAGAATAATATTTTCTTTTAAAAACCATAGAAACTTGTAAGGGAATATTAATAATGAAAAACGTACATGATGATTAGAAAATATGTTCATGCTATAAATGTCAAAAAATCATTATTTTCACACCTTTATAAGAAAGTAAAAAATTAAATGTATAAAAAATGTTACAAATATTCATTTTAAAATTTTGAAATAAATGAAAAAGATAATAAAACTTGACCTTTATAAATCCTTGATGTAAGTAAAAGAACATTATTGAAGAAATATTAAGAACATGTATATATATGAGAAATATTCTCATCCTAAAGGAAAAAAAGTTGACTTTTAATAAAAAAACATTTCATTATTTTTAAGTAAAAAAGAGGATGTAAATTTAAAGAATACTTGAAAACCAAATAAATAACCAGAGGATAGGAAAATATTTTTCATGCAAAGGATGTATAATATATAATTTCCCCAAAGTAAATTGAAACATAAACAATCCTAATAAAAATTGATATTGTAACATAAACCCATATCGTAAGTCCTAAATTTCTATATAAACACTCTAAACTCAAATATAATAAATATAATTTTATAATAATTATTTAAAAGAAATATATTCATAAATATATTATTATATATATCCCTTAAAATTAACAATTACCCATTTATCAACAACTCTTCATTAAAATCAATATTTCGTGATAATAATTATTTTTCCTTGAATGTTTTGGTTTGATGGTTCTAGTCCAGACACCATGTTCTTGGTTTTAGAGTTTTAATAATTTCATAACTAAAATATTTAATTATTATATATAATTTTAAAACCATCCATGCAATGGGGTTAGGAAAATGGAATATATCACTTCATAGAGGAGGTAATACACATATAGAAACAATTGTTGTTTTCATTTTCCATTAGATGGATGAGATATAAATATTGGTTATTCCATCCACAAAATTACATGTTAGTATATTTAAAATAATAATTTCATCATATTAGTAAGGATATAAAATATATGGGGGATGTAGTAGAAGAAATAAACTTAAAGGAACTTAGTTAAGAAAAATCCATCTTCTTGAGGCATCTTACACAGTCTTACACCTTAAACCATTTTAGGTCGGCCTTTTGGTGATACCAGAACATATAGGAAAATTTTAAGGGTTTTTGTTAGTGATTTAGGAATATTTGGGTCAAGATAAGGATTACAATGTATGTGAATAAGTGAGGAGAAAAGGTTCCCTTTTATAAGTGAATGGAGTGACACCTTTAGAATAATATAATGCCATTTTCATGAAATGTTTAACCAAATAATATCAATTTATAATATACAATATAGATAGGTTGAAATAAAATAAAAATGAAATAAATAGATTCTTTTTGGGATATATGAATCCTTATCCCCTAATTTAACCCACTTTAACACATTTGAACATTTACCATGATGACTTAACTTTTACTATGAAAACTATTCAGTATGACCAAAAATAAAATGAAAATTATATAAAAATTAGATTATACTGATTCTAAATATGTAATATATTTTATATGATTCAATTTATTGAGATGTTACATATAAAGTTTAATATAATTATGAAAAACAAAATGAAAACAATTTTTAGAAAATGTACTCCTTGAGCATAAAAATGAATTTTCACCAAAATAATGTATATAATTGATTCACATGGAATTTATTTTTTATGGATGAATAAATAATGATTATATAACTTTAAATGAGAGTCAAAACTAACCGGTTCAATGTGAATACTATATTAATTAAAAAAGGAAAAATTAGGTTTTATTTGAATAGAATATAACTTATGTTTATAAAAGTAAAAAACGAGTGTCCAAAATCAAATTAATAGTTTTAAATGCATTATGTTACTCCTAAAATATATATTTGGGAATAATAATGGATTAATATATTTCTATTTCATTAGTATATCATAATGATGTTATAAAAGCTATGCTATTTTTTTAAAACATTTTTTTTCAATATTATCTTAGAAGCCAACCATTTTAGATAAATATAAAAATTTCAATTGAATATAATTATTTGAGAATTAATGTTAAAATGAAATTCATTTTACCGTATTAGTTTTTTTTTAATTTTTTAATTTATCTTTTGTATAAGACATGTATAAAATAAAATAAAAAAATGTTTGTAAAAACATTTTTTTATCGATGAATTAATCAATTCATAATCCTTTTTGATTCATAATTATTTATTATATGTTATTATTTTATCATCCCTTAGATTTCATATTTAAATTATATTTATATAATAATAAAAAATGCAAATAATTATAAAAATTATTTTTTAAATAAAATAGTTTAATATATTTACTTGATGTTTTATTTTTATTATAATTTTATTAATGATGTTTCACATTTATGTTATTATTTTTTTATAGTAATATAATAAGGAATACTGGGGTCCATTTTAGTTTAGTGTATTTTTTAATATAAGATGTTCAACATTGGAATTGATAGAATACACATTTTGTATATACAAAGAAAGTTACACTAATGTCTTGACATTTGACCCCTTATTACACCTGCACAGGTCCCGAGAGTAAGGTGTGCAATGGTGGAAGATCTGTATTGTGTAACATCTTACATCAATTGAGTGGTAATACTCACTAACTTGAAATTATCCCATATGATATTTCATTAAAGATTCTCATGTTGATGCTTAGATTGGGCTTGGTCAAGGGTGAACCCTAGAAATGATACCTCTTTCCCAAGTTTTGAAAAATGGGCTTCAAACATCACAATTCTACTAGTTGAGGCCATCAATTCTACTTTAGATATTAATTATCATATTTTATTACTATTTATAAACACTAATTATAATGGCAGAATTATCAACTAAGATATGATTTCCCATATCCATATTGACCATTGTTCATATTGATCGATGATCATATAATGGTTGTATTCTGATGGTCACATTTCCATTTATAATCACTTAATTATTTAAGATATGTGTTTTTTACAAAATAATATAAGACAAATTTTTAGGAAATAGATATCATCAAAAAGTCTAGGATGCTACATTTTTCCCCTATTAAGAAATTTCTTCCTTGAAATTTCAACTCATTATCTTAGTTGAGAAAAGGTGAGGGTACTTTTATCTCATTTTCTCCTCTAGTTCCCATATCTCTTCTTAAAATTTATGGTTCCTCAGAAACACATTGACCTAGTGGGTAGTCTTGTTGTGTAGAAACTTACTTCTATGGTATAATATCTCCACTGGCCACTTCTTACAAGAGAGTTCATGTTCCAATTGTACCACCTTCAGATTTAGTACATGTGAGGGATCAGGTATGTACTTCCTTAAGAGAGATATGTGGAATAAATCATTAACTTGAGATATATTTGTTGGAAGTGATAACTGATATTCCACTGCAGTAATTTAATCAAGGATCTAATAGGGGATAATGAACCTAGGAATAACTTTCCATTATTCCCAAATCTCATGACTCACTTCCATGGTGTCATCCATAAGAAAACTTTGTCACCATCATCAAGATCCATCTCCCTTTGATTATTATCAACATATATCTTATGCCAACTCTGAGAATATTTTATATGTTTTTGGATGGAATGAACCTTTTATATCACATCTTCTACAAGATCAAGACCAATAAATTTTGTCTCACCAAATTCATCCCATTAGGTAAGATTTCTATATCAGTTTCCAGATAGATCTTCATATGGTTCCATTTGAATACTTGAGTGTCTATTATTTTATGAGAACTCAAATAATTAGATGTGTTGATCACATAATCCATTAAATTCTATTGATCATGTTCTCAGCATGTCTTCATGTGTTTGTATATTCTCTTAATATTGGTCATCTGTTTGGGTGCAATATGCCCTACTAAAATACGATTATGTATTCACAACATGTTGATGAATTCTCTATAATTTAGACGTGAACATTGGGTCCTAATAAAAAACAATAAAAAGTGGCACCCCACAAAACCTCACAAATTATTTTAATTATATCTTTGAATCTTTATCAAGAGAGAAATCTTACTAAATTTAAATTAAATGGATATTTTTTGTGAGATGATCCCCTATATCCCATATCACATTGTTTCATTTGCATGTTCTATAGATACCAATGATGAATTCTATAGTGATGTTGTTCCACTTCCATGTGGGTATATATATTGGTTGAAATACCCCATTAGGATGTTTTCTATCCACCTTCACTTGATTATATACAAATCACCTTTATTATAGTAGTTAATCTCCCTTTTTATATTATCCCACCAATAATGATGACTAGGGTTCCTATACATTTTAGTCCTTCCATGATGTATAGAGAATATTGAGTTATGAGCTTAATACATAAACTCCCTCTTTATCTTAAAGACATATAAAACACATATCCTTTTATGAAATTTCAACACATCTTGTTAATAAATATTCAACTCAAATAACTTTCTATTCCTCACAACCTCTATCTTCCTTTGTAACAAAGGATATTCTATTTTATATTTCTTTATCTTCTCTAGTAATGATGGTTGAGAAATAATTTGGGATATATTTTATTATGTCCCTTACCTTACTATTTCCATGTAAAATTTGTTTAGGTCCTTGATCAAAGGATCTCCTTAAATCAACATAATTTTAGGTACAATATGGTCATTCCTACATAATGCATATGTGTCTATTTTTCTTTATCGGGTGATAATGAATTGAATAGTCACAGGATTTGAGAATTTTAAACAATATCCATTGTCTCATGTTAAATTCCTTTTTAATGAAAATATACATCAAACATTGACAGTCTGTGAATATAAAAGATTTATCCCCATAAAGATAATTCCTCCATATTTCCATAGAGAAAATAACCAAAACTGGCTCCAAGTCATGAATAGTATAATCCTACTCATGAGGATTTAACTTTTGATATGAATAAGAAACCACCTTTTAATTTTCCATAAGGATTCAACCAATCCCTTTCATAGATTCATTTGTAAAAATAATGAATTCTTATCCTATATAGGGAAGTGTTAACAAATGTGAAGTAACCAATCTCTTCTTAAGTTAATAGGAACATTCTTTACACTCATTTTTTCAGATGAAATTAGAACCTTCTATAGTTAACTCAGATAGTGGGTTAGAAATTTGTGATTTTTTTTCAAAAACCTACTATAATATCATACTAAACCAAGAAAACTATGAATATTAGTTATTGTTGTAGGATGATTCCAATCTTATATAGAATTTGTAATCATAGGTTCAACTGATATTCCTTCATTGGTTACAATGTTTCTTAATACAGAAACTTGTTTTAATAATAAATCACAGTTTCTAAACATTCCAAAAGGCTTCTAATTCTTCAAAGTTCCCTTGAAAAAGCTTAGATGGTACTCATTCTCCTTACGACATTTGGAGTATATCATAAAATCATCTTTAAAAAGTACCAAAAATTTATCAAGGTAGTCCTTAAATAATATATTCATTAAATCCTTAAATATAACAGTAGAATTAGTAAAGACGAAGTGCATAAAAAAAACTCATAATGCCCATATCTTTTTTTGGAAGACAATATGTGGAATATCTTCTTTATTCACCTTTAATTAATGACACCCATATCAGAGGTTATTCTTGGAGAAGAACTGAACCCCATGAAGATGGTGAAACAAATCATTAATTATTTGGATAAGGAACCTGATCTTCACTATGATCCAATTAAGTTAAATATAATAAATACATAACCACATTGATCCATCCTTCTTCTTCACAAAGAGAATAGGTTCTCTAAAAGGAGACACACTTGGTTAGATAAATAACTTCTCTCTAAGATCTTGACATTGTTTCATCAATTACTCTAACTATATATTTTCCATTCTATATGGGGTCTTTGATATCAGATTGGATTTAGTTATGTGTTAAATTGATAACTCTTCCTTGCTTTCTATGGGAGGTCCAAATAACTATTTAGAAAATAGTTCAATGTATTCCTAAATGATAGAGACATTATCTATCTTTATAATTTCATTTCATTATCCCTCTTCACTGCTCATCTCCATAAAGAAGGCCATAGGAGGTTCTTATATGAAAATGAAAGGTCAATATATCTCTCCTTTGAAAATTATTTTGGGTTGTGCATTCAATACTACTAATATTTTATTGCTTTAATAATAAATCTTAGCATTATAATTTGAGAGCCATTCCATCCCTAGTATAGTGTTGAATTCTAACATGGTAATGACTACTTTATTTGTGATTATAATGTACTTTAAAAATATAATAGTAGAGTTTATGTACACTATTGATGCTATGATAATTCCTCTAGGAGTCTTGACTTATAACTATACTTCTAGTAGTATGTGGATTGATTCTATATTCTTTGAGAAATTGGACGAGATAAAGGAATGAATATAACCAAAATAAAAAAAAATTACTTGATAGATTTGAGAGAATAATGAGTGTACCTTTCACTACATCATTTGAAGCCTCCACTTCATCCATAGTGATAAAAAATTCATGAACTTTATCCCTTATCCTATGATGAGGTTGATGGTGGCTCCCTTACATTATCTTTGTATTTGGACATTTATTTGAAAATTTTCCAATCTGTATACACTCCAATCATTGAAATTATTCATGAGAATAAAAAAAAATACCATTTCCATTAATGTTAAGAAGTTTGGGCTTCAACTCACCATGTAAGTTTCAATATATATATACATATCTTCCAAAATTGTAGCACATTCCACTATAAAGAAATCCATTCTTGAATTCTTCTCCCCTCATTTTTTTTCATGTGGGAAGTTTCACTTTTTTCCTACTCTTCCATGATCAATGTTCCTCACAAAGTTTGAATAGATTGATATCTTCATTTAATTCGATCTATGTGACCAATACATCTCCCCAAAATCAATTTAAACCTTCATAGAACTACACATTATCTCTTTATAACTTTCATGGTCTATATTTTCTAGATACCTCTACATATGGGGTCTCAATCCACAAAAAAATCTATCAAACATTCCCTTAGGATCCATAAAGAATCTATATGTGTATCAAGAAAGTATTATAAAGTTCATTTCATAGACTCCCAATGATTTATTTTCCGTTCGATTCAGTTTCTAGGAATTCCTTATTCATTTTATTTCACATCGAATAGGGAATTTATTTATTGAAAAAGATTAATTTGAACTCTTCCAAATCCATAGAATTAATTTAACTTCATGGATTAATGTTTTTAATTATTTTCCACCACTGATCATATTCTCCTTCTAAGAAGTATAATTCTATAGTGACTTTCTATTTCTATAAACAATGGAGTTTGAAAAAATATATTTTCTATTGAGATTATCTATTGTTTAGTGATCAATGTATCAGTTGGTCCACTAAAAGAAGGTGATAGTTGATGTATAAAGGACTCAATGGAATATTTTTCCAATTAAGGTGAATCTAGTCTCTCAACTTGGTTCAAGTTAATTTTCAAAACTCAGGTTAGATGATTCATCATCCTTACGAAGTTTTCAATTCCATCTTCTATTGGAACACTGTTATTTCATCATTCATTGCATCTATAATTTACATGGTTACTATTATTTCCTTAAATTTTTATAAAAGAAGAAAAAAATATTGGGAAACATGTTACTTTTATGAATGTTGTAATCGAAAATGAATTTTATGTATTAAGATATAATTCTTAAATATGTTATTATTCTTCATAATGGTTCATAAATAAACTGAGATTAACCAAACATATCCCCCATGAGTGTCAAACCCAGAGTGCAACAAGACCCGTTATCAAGAACCAATTATAATTTGAGTGTATATTAAAGTGATTTTTTCATTGTTACCCATAGATACATCTCTGCCAAAGCCACATCCACTTTTCATATCTAGAAAGAAATTTATTTGTTTAGAAACCACTCACTTAATACTTCACCAAAATAATAGTATGTTTTTCTATATTTATTTTTGTCCCTAGAGTTATTTCTAAAGTTTTAAAGTCCTGTTTTCCACAAATCACTAAATAGTCATTTAATACCAGCTATGGAATCCAACCTTTTTACCGCATAACTTTTTATTACATGATACAAAATAAAGGATCTTTTCAAGTTTAGTTTATTGTAAATGAGGTACATAAAACATGAATACCAAAAATATTTTTTTAAATACACTTTAAATACATCTTCACTTGTGCACCTTACATTATATTTACTGAATCTCATAACTTGGTGACATACATCAAAGAAATGGGTGATCATGAATCCCAGTAAGGGAATAAACAATAGATACATATATCATGTAATATTGAGAAATATCAATAAGAACAAAAGGAATAATGATAAGGCATGAGAAAGGGGCATATAATATTAAAAATAACACAAATCATAACATTGAAATGTCTATAAGACATTTAAATGAGACATTCATAATCATATCACCAAAGTTTATCACTAGGTATCATAAATAAAAAAAATTACCAAGGTTATTCATCAAGGTATTATATAACATGTCATATCTAGATATAAAATTCCTTACCCAATGCATTCGAGTGATATCAGGTCCCAACATCCATATCTATTAATTTCATATGAGTCACAAAGATCATAATAAATCATTACATTAATAACCCATGAAGAATAAAGAACATGTTTCTTATAAAAAAATATGGAATATAAAAGAGCTTAAAGACATGATCATTAATTTATTTTAATCCCATGAAAGGAAATGTGGGTTTAAAATATGTAAATACATGAATTAAAAATAAATTATTAAATCTAGTTTATTTCCCACTGAAATTAAAAGAGTTTTGGGTGTTCAAATAAAAATGAAATGAGAATTACTCATGTAAAATATAAAAATTTAAGAAAAAAATTAAATAGCATAACGTGTATATAACATGGTTTAAGAAATTGGTAAAATGAAATGATAGAATGGTATATAATTAATAAAATAATATTCATATATTAGTGGAATATTAGAATTTTGAAAAAAGGAATTTTCATTTAAAATGGAAGACATACCACAAAAGGACTCCTGAATGGAAAAGAGAAGTGAAGACTTCCCTTACCTTGAAGAGTTCTTCCTAAAAATTTGGGATGAAACTGTGGGGGCCTAAGGAAGCCTTGGGGGACTTATGGGGAAGTAACATCACCAGAATATTATGAAGGATATATTTTTAAAGGATATAAATGAATAAATTGGTGGGCATTAATAGGAGAATTAGAGGAATTGTTTAATAATTTCTAAATACATATCTTGGAAAAATAGGGTGTAGAAAATAAGAAACCGTTGGATTACCCATGGTTTTTCCTATGGTGTTGGTCATTTGGGTCAAATTTAAAGTTATTTTAATCAACAAAAACCCAAATTTATTTTTAAATACTTATTTTTTCATGGAAAAGTTCATATTCCACAAAGTAATGTTTTAATAATCAAATGATCCTTTTTCAACTTTTGAATGTAGCTTATAGTTTGAAAAATTGAATAAAAGATATTAAAATACTTAATATTAATAAAATAACATATTTTTGGTCTTGGATTATGTTTAATTAATTATTACATAAATATGAAATAAATACGATGTCATAAAATATACCTAAACCCTAAAACAGTATGTTTTACTATTCATAAAAAAAATAAAGTATTTTAAAAAATTATCACAAATTAAACCTAACATAATTTTGATGCGATGATTTCAAAAATGATGTTTATTTTATAAAAAAATTACCTAAATATATGAATTTTAATTTTTAAATAAAAAATTATTTATTAAAAATAACAATTTTAAGGAATAATCACATTTCTAAAATTTATTAAAAATTCCCTAGCCCTTTATAAAATTAATTAATAATTTATTATTTAAATAAATGTGTTTTAGAATAATATTTCATTAAAAAAATACAATTTAGAATACATTGGTTATATATAAAAATTATATATATTTTCTTGAAAATTACAATAATATTTTATTTGTGTCCAAAAGTAAAATTATCAAATCCATGTCATTTAACAATATATATTATTTATAAAAACTATAATTAACTGGAATTGGTAGAATAAATATTTAATTTATACAAAGGTAGTTACAGTAAGGTCTAGACATGTAACCACTTATTACACTCCCATATGCCCTAAGGGTAAGGTGTGAGATGGTTGTAGTTTCATCGGGTGTCTCAACTATCATCGACTGAGTGGTAATATCCACTAACATGAACTTATCCTGTAGGATATTTTTCTCAAGGTTAACTTGTTGACACTTAGCTTGGGTTTGGTCATGGGAGAACCCAATTGATGATATCTCCTAAACAATTTATGACAAATGGGCTTCAAACAACATGGATCTACTGGTTGATGGCATCAATTCTCTTTTCTATATCAATTTTCTTATGTCATTAATATGTATAAACAATAATTATAATGGTATAATTATCAACTAAGGTATAGTTTTTAGTGGTCATACTGACCAACGGTCATATAACTATCATATCTTGATGGGGACATTTACCTTTATACCCAGTTCATTAATAAATAGTTATGGTTTTTTGTATAATGAATAATATAACAAGCATTTTCTAGAAACAAATATCATTAAAAAAGCATGGGTCATTAAAAATTATGTATAAAAATTTATGGTTTCTAAATTGGTAATGATAGGGAGATGACATCTAAAAGGAGTCCTGAAAGCTCAACCAATTCCTATTTATATGTGTGATGATATTACTATGGAATTTCTCACTCTATTGTAAAATACCCCTAAGATAAATATTTACAACAAGGTTTTTTATACACTTACCCCGACTACACATTTCCTTTCTACAATAAAAAATCTAGATCATGTGTGGATAATAAAACTCTATATTAATGATATAGATATACATAACGATAGTCTTATTTAAATTATATCTAATTATAACACATGGCTTATATTAAAATTATATAAATTTCATTAGATATATCTCAACCCTGATCTATATTTGAAACTTTCTAAACATCCTCTAATATATAGACAGCCTGAAAAGACTCTTCAAACACTAGATGACACGCTGAGGTCATTCTCACTTAACTGTCATGATACATGGGATGTATATTTAACATTAGTGAAATTTTAATATAATAATAGCTTCTAATAAAGCATCAAAATTTAATGTATTATGAATTTTATGAGAAAATACATTGTACAACAACTTTTTAGTATGAAGTTATTGAATGAAATCTTTTTTGGACCAGAACATGTGGAGGATATAATGATGAATGTGAGAATTATTTTGAGTCTTATGAAAGAATCTTAGAGAAGGAAAAAGTTCTCTATTGATAAGTGAAGGAGGATCTAGAATATCATATAGGGGATTAATAATTCATAATGGTATCTCCATAAAATGGTGTTATATGGGTTTTCATGAATTGTAAACTATGTCTCAAAAACATAAAACCATTTGGTATTTTTGAAAGGATTAGAGTTGTGACATACCATTTTGAAACACCTCCCATATTCTTTAAATATCATGATTCATTCCATATCGAATTTTTCTTGAATTATATGGTAGACCCAATGTATGTACTCACTATTTATTAAAGATTTTTGGAGCATGATTTATGTTATTGTGAACAAATTCTCTAGAATTTTGACACTAGAGAATATGTTTTGCAGAATCTAATATTTTGGTTGGTTAGGTACAATAGTTAAATCATAAGTTGGATAAAGAAATGTTGAAGCTTAAGGCTATTATGATTAATACATACCATCATTTCCTTTAGGATGGTTCATTCCTAAAAATTTAAGGACTATTTTTTTTAATAAGAATAATATAACCGATCATAAATTACAGTAATTAAACATTTCACACTAAAAGCACTAGAGAATGATAAATATGTCATAATTTTATAATGTGATTAAATATTATATTCAAAAATATTTTTTATGAAATGATTTTCAATATTTAATTCAGCATGCCAAAATTATCTTACTGTGAATTTTTGATATTTTTAAGAAATAATTGATTTTTATATGAATAATGAAAAATACAAATAATGCCAGTTTTTAAAATTTTGATTGTATGATAATGAATTTAAAGTACATGAAACTTTTTTAATTTATTTTTAATTTTTTAAAAATAGTATATTTAATTATTAAAATATTTAATTTTGAATTTTTATATGCTTGTATAAAATTTTGAAAATAAAACTAATAATTTTATAAAAATTATCTTTTATTCATATCTCTTAATTAAGTAGTAACATGGATTATTTCACTTTTGGTTTCATTTAATAAAAAAATAAGCCTCCTATAAATTCATATATTCAAATTAATTCTTTGAGAAGAAATATCATACATTATTTTGGTATGAAATCTTTTTTATCCATAAAATATAAATTTTTCTATCATTTTATTTTGTGAACATATAATTAAAATAATTTCTACACGATATATAAAATTAGGGAAAATAGATTCAAAATAAGGATTTATAATTCCCAAATTTGGTTTCGTGGTGAATTTTATTTTAATTAATAATGAATATGAAACATTTTAAAAATGTATATACACTATAAAGGGAAAAATGGGTTTAAAAGGGTTATAATAAGGGGATATACATTTAAGATAAATTAATTCACTTGGTTCAATCTCATTGTATTGTAGTATTTCAGAATTTCCATTCTTATCTTCAACGCTATTACATTTTGGAACCACATGACTTCAGTTAGAAAAATAATATATAATAATTTTCCACATATTTAAACCCACACACCTAAAATTTAAAATAAAAACTACTCCCCTTAATTCTCTACACATATTGAGAAACTATATGTAATTTCCCACCAACTTGAACCACTAATCAGTACCATGACTAGTGGTCACTATTATACCTCAAGAGTGCCTCTCTTTATGTGAGAGGCTTCCAAATAACAACATAGGATAAAGGTGGTATGGTGTGGAGACTACACCATCATATCATAATAAAACTAATAAAGGAAATAATAAAGGAAATCATATGCATCCATAAAAGTTAATCAATGAAATAGAATCTATATAAGTGTAAAAAATTTATACATTACTCTAACAGTCATAAAAAAACATTTCATGTAAAGTATACATCAACATCCCTCTATTAAAAATATGTTGAAGACCAAAATATATGAGGCAAGATGGTTCCCTCAAAATAGACCTAAGTCATAACATAGATCCAACTCCAGTTCTCTATCATAGAATCCATTGAATAAAAAAAATAAAGAGTTTATCTATACCCAAACATACAATGCATTATTTATAATGGATATATTAACCAAGTTACTCTACGACCCAAGAAGGGTGTAATTATAACTTAACACACCACCACCAACTACATCCGTAAAATAACCAATCTGTATGTAAATTCCTACAATAATTATATAAATAATCATATGAGTATCATACTAATTTACAATTTATATTAAAATGGAATTACAAAAACCCCCAATTCATAGGCTCTGTGTTGACATCTAACATCAGTATAATACATTAATTGACCCAAGATATTGATTCTCTAATTAGAGTATATATCTTAGCTTCACTGGATCTATATTATAACACCAATACAACCATAATTGTAGTAATATTAGGGAATCTAGGTAAAAAAACTGGGAATTACCACTCAACAAAGGATATGTTATACAAGGTTGTGTCCCTTAGAATTACACAAAATCCAATCTTCTAATACAAAGTTAAGAAATTGTGCATGAAATTTTGAAGCTTGAATTAATTAGAATCCAAGACATAATGTCATGTCCTTACACCCAATTGGATCAAATTATATATAGAGATCTCATCCTATGACATTAAATGATGGTACCCTACAAGAATCCATGGTATTAGTCTATAGCATTTAGTAAAGAGAGAAATTACAAGAATTAGTGGGGGGATAACCTCCAAGAATTCCTGATATGGAATATAAGGAAAATCTAATGGAATGCTCAAGGTATTCTAAATAATCATTCCTAAATGAATCTATTAGTTTCATGAAACCCTATAATTCATTTGAATCCCCTATTAAAATCCAAGGCTTTCTCATGATATTCCACACCAAAAACGACATACATAATCCATGAAATATCTGAAAGGAAGTTTTATAAAATAATCATATAATAATCAAGGTACTCAACAAAATTAATCAATCAATCAATTAATTCCTTATATTCCCATATTTAAATGACTATATTCACATATATAATATTAATTAACTATGTAACCAAGTATCATTGATAACAATTAACCATTCACCATCACATTCACTTCAATAGATATTTCTTAATTTAAAAGGATTTACCTCCGGTCTTTACATTATTCAAATAATCTCTAGGTAACAAAGTAATAACCTATTTACTATTAAGGAATACCCATTTTCAAACATGTCAACAATAAACCCCTTTATTCACCATTATATCAATTATTTAAATTATTACAACATCTAATTTAACATTCCATATCACACTCAATACCAATGTTAAGATTCAATTTCACCCATGGGTTATCAATTATTGTTCTTTTTTATTTCACAACCCTCGATCTATAACCTGATATCCTTTCAACCAATAAAACATAATATTGAATAAAATTAGAAATGATATTGGGGATTCATGATAGTTAACGAAAGGAAAAATGATAGGAGTCTTAATTATATTCTTATCTATAGCTCACTAATGTCGTAGAAAAAAGTCAATTTGTCCACACATAGAGGATATCTATCAAAAACACTTTGGAAGGGAATGAAGGGTTTTAGGAGAAAATACTAATGAGGGAGTGGGAGAAATAATTAGTTTTATATTAGGGGGTGGTACCAATGAATTTATTATGATACCCCACTTTATATCTACTAAAAATTTACATAAAATATACTCTTGGGAAACAAAAAATCTGGTGAGGAAGAAAGTGGGGAATTTTCCTTTACTACAAACTCATTAGTGGATCTATGTCAAATAAAAATGGATTATGATGCCCCATTATATATCCCCAACTCTTTATTTGGATACTCTCTTTATTTATATCCACCATCTGACCCCAAAATCTCATGAAGAAAAAACAATTTTTAGGTACCCAAAAATTTAGAACACTATATGAATCCCCAGTTCATTGAACAACACATCATATATAGTGAAAATAGACACTTATACTAGAAATTAAATATCATCTATAAACATGGTGTATTAAAATACTCTCCATATCAATTCTAATTAATGGTAAGTCATAGTTTTTGTCTAATAGGTTCTTCCAATATACAACAATAATTAATCCCCATTCAACTGTCTTATTCAAACTAATGTATCTCTTAACATAAATGAAAATTAGCTGAATCAAATGCATATTTTTTCATCGCTAGTGGTCCCCTAAAATTAAATATTGGTGCATAAATAATTTTATTTGATAAATCCATTTAACATGTACCATCAAGAAGGAAATATAAAAATTGTCCTATTTTAGTGTGGGAAAATCCTCTAATGTCAAACAAATTTTATCCTTCATGATAATCCAAACTCATTGAAAATCTTATAAAGATATAGATTATATGGAAGTATTATCTTAGAAATTCATGGAATAAAGATTCATGTTGTCTTCTTGGAAGCCTCTATCATAAAATTATGGTCTTGTTAGATGAGATTGACACTCTTCCACCTTAACCAAAGGAATGGTTAGTTTTTAACCATAATAGTTAATTACAACATTAAATTCACTGTGATCTATTATTCAAGTACTATCCTTTCAAAATTCATGAATTAACCACAAATGATTCACTATTCCAACATGTAATTAGATATTTTTCATTGGTAATTGATGTCATTGGCCCCTACCCACCAACGATAGTCTAATAATTAAGGTTCATTCTTATTATTATTGATTTATTTTTTTGATGTGGTTTAAATCAATTCCCTTTAAAGAGGGGAAGACATAAACCAAGATCAAGTTCATGAAATCATACATCATAAATATATTTTGGATTTCTAAAAAAATTATAAAATATATTGTAAAGATATATATTCTAATATTCTAATGTGGTTATACATTAAATACAACATCTGGTATAGCTATACATCTCTCTATCTAATATTACTGAATAGATTTATTGAGGAATTAAATAATTTATTCTATAAGATTTTATATATTGTGATAAATTCAAACATAAATAGAAGGTCTAAATTTATTTCTTGTATTATATGATCATATTAGAAAATGACGAATTCATCAACTTAGGTCACCATATATTCATCGATATGTGTAAAAAAGCAGTGTTGTATGTAAAAATTCAATATATATCACTATATATATCTATTCAGGATCAATTGGAATTCCTAAAATGTTACTAGAAAATATTTATAACATAAAATCCCTCAATAAGAAATGGATATAGAAACTTGAAAACCATAATGACTATTAATATCGGGTGTATAATATCTCAGTAAGAATGATTAACTTTACTCCTTCCACCAAGGTGACTTGGTACTATCATTGAAAATGTAAAAAATTCCGGAAATAAAATATCTGAATCCAATGAACAAATGGGAAATACTATTTTCCATTAAAAATATTTACTATAATAGTGAGTTTTCATTGATTATTAGGGATGTGGAATGCATTAAACCTATAACCAATGCGAGGTTCCTCAAAAAGAAATTTTCATAACCATCATATTTGTTAATGATATCCTATTTATGTGTTGATAGACTATATAACCAAGTATAAGTTGTACATACTAAAATTGAAAAACGTATTTCTACCTCAACACATGATGTTAAAACATTATTATTATCACCCTAGATACATGATGTTAAAATGTGTAAAATCTCATCATCACAGAAAGACATTAAAACACACGATTGACTACAAATCCAAATGATGTTATCTAATGTGGCATTTATTACAAACCAGATAATATTAAATAATTTGATCGATATTTTATGATCATTATGTTAAACTATTTATCTACCATAATTACACATGATGTTTAAATAATTGAACCAGCTAATCTTCCTCACCAGAGAGGAATATCTATATTTTAGTTTAAGTCAATTACTGCATCATTCCCTAATTAACTATGTGTGGATTGACTTTCATGTAATGGGATATATATGGATGACATGATATTTTATATTAGACCCAACCTCTATTTTCATCACCTTATTAATACCTTGGTGATCATATCTCCTTTTTTGAAGTTGTCACTCCTCATATAAAATTTAGATAAAACTAAAATTAAGAAATGATGTTTTCCATTAAATTTACTAATATTCCATTGAAATTTGATCAATACATGATGTCTAAGTTTAGATAACCTCAAATTTAAAAACATTAACATTACATAAGTTTTTCAGAATACTTAAACATTATACAAACAAATTCCCAAAGACTGTATTTGGTCTAGTCCCATTTTAAATATGGAAATGTAAACACTTATACATGAGTGAGCTAAATTATCTCCCATTAGGTTCTCCAAGACTAGCACCCCTATTAGAAATATAACATAAAAAATATATCTTCATAACCTGGAGAAGCTAACATAAAAAGTGGTGAGACCAGATGATCAATAAGGGTAAAAAATGGAGACATGTAAGTATAATCATGAGAATAAGGGTATAATAACATGATCATGAAAACAGAAGATCATACCCTATATATCAAAGAATATAAACATGAATTACGGTAAAAATATAGGTAGTTCATAAGACATGAATAATAATGAAATAAAGAACACAATCCATGAAAGAATAGCATATGAATACAACATGTAATTATGGAAAATAGATATGCATATAAAATTATTTCTATAGTATCCAAGGCATCACTTCCAAGACCATCTTGGTAGTATGGGTTCAGTCCTCATACCATCTTGGTAGTCATGGTTTACTCCCATTGAAATATTAGTAGCATGAGTTGACTCCTCATACCATCTTGGTAGTCATGGTTTACTCCCATAGTCATCTTAGTAGTCAAGGTTTATTCCCAATACCATTTTAGTCTATCTCCTGAGATATAACTATTTACCTAATGAACTGGAGGGAGATTTAGGTCCCACTTGTCTCATAATGAAATTATAAATACATGTGACACAATATCATTAAAATCATATCATAACCCATGTAATGAAATGGTTATCATAAACAGGTAAAAATATCATAACCTATAAAAAAAAATATTTTTCATAATAATTTAATCAAAAGAATAACCTGTGAAAGAAAAACAGATTTCATAAACATATAACCTATGAAGGAGAATCATGTTTCATAAAGACCATGACATTAAGCATAAAAAATTCATAAAAATTATATAAATGGAACATTTAGATCATTTCCTATAAGGGCATGAGTAACATTAATAGTTTTCAACATAGATGGAAAATAATTTTGAAATATCTTTCAAAAACATTTCTTGATAAAATATCCATCTTTTAAAAAGTCTTTTTAATACATAAGTCCATTGAAAAATAATTTTCTTTTAAAATAACTTGAAAACTTATAAAGAAGACTTGAAATCATTTTAAAAAAATTTCCCTTGAAAACTAAATAAGCTTCAAAAAATTTTAAAAACCATTTTTTTAAAACACTTTAAAAAATGGTAATTAAATATTAATTTTTTTTGAAAACCTTTTTACTTGAAAACATATGAATCAAATATTGACTTTTTTTAAAACCCATTAATTTGAAAATACTTTGAAAACTTTTAATTAAGGATTGAAAGCATTTTTAAAAATTATTTCCTTGAAAACTTATAAAAGAAGTTTTAAAAAAAATTTAAAATAATTTTCATTGAAAATTAATTTTAAGAAAAATTTTCTTAAATATTTAGCATTTTAAAATGAAAATAAATATTCAAAGGAATGATTGTGGGTAAATCCATACATGTCGTACGAGGTAAAAAAATCATTCCCTTTGCATGGTAAAAAGGTTAGAAAAATGCATTATTCAGAAATTGAAAAGAACATTCCTTTGAAGATATTGTTAAAATAAAAAAGGGTAAAAAATGAATTTTATTAATTATAGGATAATGGTATAATATTCTTTTAAACCCTTTTTAGAAAACATAGATTTCCAACCAAAGGGAGGGTAAAGTTAGGCTTTCTTAAAAACACTTTCTTGACTGTATTTTGTAACAAAGAGTAGAAAAATGGTACCAATACATGAAAAAAATAATTAATAAATAGACGAGAATGAATGTTTTTGTGATATGGATCATAATATTTCATCAAAGGAAGAAAAAACATAAACACTCTCGAAAAGTGATGCGATTGTCTCAGTTAACTCTTATTACATGGTTATTTGGGGTTATACTCTCCATGTAGGAATATGAAATGACTTGAAACTTAAAATATCATGAAAATAAGTAAATTAATGAAGTAACACATAAAATGTAAGTATATAAACCTCGATATATAATTTAGGTGAACAAAAAACATGAGTCTCAAAGAAAGAAAATTGTGGAAAAACTATTTCACCAATTTGGTAAATTTTGAAACATAATCCCAATGAAATAAAGATCATGGAATGGAAATGTGAATACCCATAAATTTATTTATAATATACATATAATAGAATCATGTTATGTACAAACACCACACCATAGGAAAGAGTGTTGATCATAACATGTATCTCATGGAAATTAAAAGTGAGAAGAAATCCACTTACCTTATGTCTTGACTCTATTCATACTCGTACAAGATTCATGTATAATAAATATAAGTTTATTATGGATATTTTATATAAGCACATTATTATACATAATACCATATATGTTTTTATTATGATATTATATTACCCTCTTTTTAACGATCCTATGTTAAGGTTTTACTTTGGGTAATATTCTCTTTGTTCTTCGCATTTGTATTAATTTGTTATATAGTTGGTCCTTATAATTATTCCAGAATGTAAATCATGACATAAATATCATGTATATCCATTATATTTATATTATAATAATATATTTCTTAAATAAGTATGAAATGGAATAAAATGTTCATGAATATAATAAGTCGTACGTACGCATGAACGATGTTTCTGTTTTTATTTTCATATTGAAACAAAGTATATAAATGAAATATATATATATAAATATATATATGATTATATATATATATAATTATTTAATTATCATTATTATATCATATAAGTTCACCGAACCCATCATTAATACATTCCATGTGGTGTGTGAGCGAATCACATCACTTTGAGGGGGCAGTAGTCCACACTTCCTCAAACGAGATTATCGTATTAACACCAAAAGGAAAGTAAAAAAGGTATGAGTTGAAAAAAGTAATACACAAGGATAAATACATAATAATTATTATATATAACAATATAAATAGAGTATCCATCATAATGGCCACCATTATTGGTGGTAAAGAAAAAATGAACAATCATTATTTCCTTAGGAAGCAGTTCTCCGTACATAGAAACAGTATGTTTGATATCCATTAGATGGAGGTGTGTGTAAGTGTAGGTAGAAACCTTATCATAAAAACATCCGATTATATTTATTATACTGTTTTTTTCATAAAATAACGGAATAAATACAGTGGAGGGGTGGATATGGAAAATAAAGGAAAGGATCTTGAGAGAAGATGATACCTCTTAATTAGGTAACTCCTTTTGGTTTATTCCAAAAGGATTCCTTCAGTTTCTTTAGTCAGAATATAATCCTTCTAGGAGTAAGTTAGTGAATTTTGGAGATTATTTTATCATATTTTTTGGGAGATAAGGGGCTTTATAGGTGTAAGGAAGTGGGTATAGGTTGTGACTTTTATAGGGAAGGGAAATGAGACACTTGAAATTTTTGAAAACAAGTTAGGTATACCCACTTCTTTACCAAAATAAAGTCATACAAAACAAAAAAAAAATACTCAATAATGGAAGGTTAATTGACGATTTCTGGCCATAAAATGTTTTTTTGAAAAGTTACAATGTCATTTTGGGTCATATATTTATGGTTTAGTACTTTATTAACCTTATTTTTCTCTTAACCGATGTAATTAATTCTGATCACTTTTACTAATCATTTTGGTCAAAAAAAAGTTGTCATTATTATAAATTATAAATTATTATTATTAATAATATTGAATCTATTTTTCCAAATTCTAATAACAAAAGTGATAGAAATTAATTTAAAATTAATGCCACTAATGGGACGACACTACGAGTTTTTAACATAAAATCGTCGAAAAGTTTTCTAAGTTTTTATATGAAATTTCAATGTGAAATTTATTAAAATAAACTCAATTGGATTAATTGATAAAAATATTATCTAACTAAACAATAAAACAAATTAAAAATTTAATTTAACTTTAGAAACAAATTAGATGAAAAAGCAGTTTTGAATTAAAATCCAGTATTTTTAACCGTTCATTAAAAGATGAAACCTTACATAAAAGTAAAAAAAAAATATCCTAACATAAGTTTAATGTTTTGATTCCAAAGATAAAGTTAATTTATAAATATTAAATCTATAAACATTATATTTTTTTTAAATGGGTTTTCCATTAAACCTAGTAAAAACTCAATAAAAATATATGATTTTAAGAATAAAATTGGGTTTGTTATTATCTTATGTCTATCAAATATATTGGATGAATATCAAAAAAATATTTTATTGTATATATATACTATTTATTAAAAAAATATTTATCACTAATTTTAATTTATTTAATTTATTAGGTTAAAATAGCTTTGTGACCATAATAATATTTTCCTTTATATTCAATCAGTTTTCATAATCCTTTATAATTAATTTGTAACCTATGAATTCATCATATATTTGTTTTAACCACATATTTTTATAATTTAGTTAATAATATTAATATCCATCAACTTAACAGCTAGGTTATATCTCATAATAATAATATTTTTAATAATACATTATAGTTAAGTAATACTTGGTCTTACATGTTACACAAGCCTTCAAGGAAGGTCAATATTATGTGTAATGTACACTAATCTTGTTTTTGCATGTATTGTATACCAAGTTGGTGTTGTGTGTAACATACAACAATATTATTATGTTTGAATGGAATGTTTGACTTATTGTAAAACTATTTTCAGTGTTGAATGAAATTAAAGATATATCAAAAGATTAAATTAATTTGAAGAAAAATATTTCACAAAATCCTAAGGGGTTACATTCTACCACCCTTAAAATGAATTTCAAACTAGAAATCTGTCTAGGTTATCAATGATTTAATAATTAAAAGTTTCATTCATTGAAACCCACATCATAAAAATGTATAATGAAACTTCCCAGAAAAAGGGAAAGTTAGAACCATAACGGTTACCTAAAGTAATATTTAAAAGGTCTATACATATAATAACATAGGTTGGGAGTGAATATTAGACATGGAGGAAAAGAATAAGTATTTATATAGAGTGATTGGTGTCATCAATCAAAATAAGTGAATGATCAAAGAAAATTTGAAAGCCTAAAATTCATAAATCTATGATGATTTATAATACCATTGGTTCAACGAAATTTAAGGTATTAGGTAAATACATTTTTTTTTATCATCATCCTATCATTGAGTAATTTTTCTATTGACCAATAATATAAGGATATATACTTACATGATATGTTTTTTAAACAAAATTTCATTCTTTGGTTGTACTTTTATTTATTTTAATATCATCTATTACATCAAGAAATGGATATCAGAAATTAACTTTGATGCCTAAAGAACTAAAATACACTTTTAATAGATCCTAAGGCCTATAAAAGAATAAAAATTATAACTATATATTTCTAACTATCCCAAAAAAAAATTATGTTAATTATAAAAAGTAAAACTATTGTTTCATCAAAAATATTTATTCAACAAAAATAAATATACTTTAACTAATACATCACGTATGACAATGGTCGTTGAAAAACCCTTATCATCCTTCGGTCTTGGGTTTAAGACTAGTAGCCTTATCAAAATTTATTGGTTGTCACCCGACATACATGATTTACTTTTCTAAAACCACACTAATATAATTTCCAAAATATATAAGATAGACATCCTTGAAGTAAGGTTAATCACTAAATAGACTTTTAACCAAGGTTTTCAATACAAATCAGTTCATAAATAAATCCTACAAATTTTAACTTAAACTTTTCATGAATGGTTAACCTTATAACCATTCTCAAAAATGAAAATCCAAAACTTTAGAAATAGAGTCATGAAATCAAATTAACATTTATTCCCCCATATATAACAAAGTAGCTCTTGTTTTTCATATTCCAAACATGTGAATTACCATAAATACTTTTGGAAAACATGCATGATTCCTTATTCCAAAATATATTGGATCTATTCCTTAAATCCTTAAATGATGTAAAATTCATCAATAATAACATAAACCACCTATCAACAACTCCTTACTTAGTTCCAAGGTAATAAATACCATCCAATTTACTTATCCATGTTCAAATATCTTTATCCATACAACATTATCTTAACATAAAGAACATATTAAGGGTTACCTTCCCCTAGTCTAAATATCAACTTGTCTATAAATCACTTCACCAGTCCATATGGAACATTCTACATAAACTTGTAAATATAAGGAGAAAAAACATAAGTAGAACAATCCTTTTATATTTCATCATTCATAACTTTTGAATCAAAAAACATAAAAACTTAGATTAATTCATCCTTAATCCATTAACAATGCTACCTCATCCTATTAAATAATACCTCTTTAATTTCACATTTCATCTATAGTCTCATCATCATCCACAATGTAACCATTACCCATACCACCTTTTTGATTATCTTTAGGAACTTTCCTCTTGGGACTTTGAGTTGCATAATGACCATTTACTCCACACTTGAAACACTTAACCATTGATGATGTATTAAGTAGGACAATATTCTTATCCATTTCATAATCCAAACTCTTCATTTTTTCCTTACAATCCCTTGATTTGAGTCCTTATTTTCCATAGTCAAAACATCTTCTTGTTTATCTAATACACTTACTTAGGTTATTCTTTAAACATTATTGACACAAAGGAAACCAAATATTCTTTCATCCATGGTATTTATTACCTACACTCTCAGTGAACTAGTTTTCTCTCTTCCTTGGTGAGTCCGAGAGTTGGTTAAGGAAAAAATGTTAATCATATTTCTTAAAAACTAATTAGGCATGATCATAATATATTTCACTCTAGTGATCATTCCATTTGACTTCTCATCAGAAAATACTCCATCACATTCAACATTAATCCAATTCCTTTTGGTTCCCTCCATTAACTAAAACCAGAAGCATAGTGTGAGCATTAATTATCATAGAAGAAAACCATGTAGTCATGAAAATAATTAATTATATGATATCTAAATCATGAAACCTTTATTAATATATGACACCCTAGGTTATTCATATCCAAATTATATTTAAATACCTCATGATGGTTCATGAAGAGTTTGTGAATTTACAAAGAATATCCCCCAAAAGTGTAAAACTAGGTGTGCAACAAGGCCCATTGTCATGTACCAGATTACCCAAAATTAGACCCAAAACATCTTGTCAAAGTTTTTACCCCTAGGTACATATGTTCTAGAGCTACATCCACCTGTAGTATCTAGACAGGGATGTATTTATAAGAAACCAATAACTCTATCCTTTATCAAAATTCCAAGACATTTTCCTAAACATTAACTCATCCTTATACTTATCCTTAGATACATCCCCTAGACATATCCTTATAAATATACCTAGGGATATCAAGTTTTTTTCATCCTAGATTTCAAAGGTTAACTATACCTTTATTCAGATAACAACTATAGAAACCCTCTCTTTTCAAAACATTAACATTACATAACTTTTGTGGAATAATTAAAAAATTTACAAACAGATGTCCAAAGACCATATTTGGTCTAGTGACTTTATAAACATGGAAACATAAACATTGGTGAATGAGTAGGATACATTATCTCCCACTAGGTTCTCCAAGACTAGAACCCCTATTAGACATATCATACAAAAAATATGTCTTCATAACCTAGGGAAGGAAACATAAAAAGGGGTGAGCTTGGATACTCAATAAGGGAAAACAAGGGAGACAAGTAAGTATAATCATGAGCATAAGGGTATGAGAACATGATCATGAAAACAGAAGAACATACCTTGAATTTTAAATACCATAAAAATGAATCATGGAATAAATATAGGTAGTTAATAAAACATTAATCATAATGAAATAAAGAACACAATCCAAGAAATCATAACATATGAATAAAACATGGAAGTGTGGAAAAAAGATAAACATATAATATGATTCCCATAGTATATAAGGAATTTATACCAAGACCATATTAGTAGTATTGGTTCACTACCCATACCATCTATGTAGTTATGGTTCACTCCCATGAACATATTAGTAGCATGATTTAACTCCTCATACCATCTTGGTAGTCATGGTTCTCTTCCCATGGCCATCATAGTTATCAAGGTTAATTCCCAAGACTATATTAGTCTATCTCATGAGATAAAAATCTTTAACCAATGCATTGGAGAGATATATAAGTCCCACATTTCTCATAATTAAACCATGCATACATGTGACACAAGATCATTAAAAATAATATCATAACCTTTTCAATGAAATGGGTATCATAAACAGGTAAACATATCATAACCTATGAAAAAAGACACAAGTTTCATAATCATTTCATTAAAATCATAACTTTTGAAAGAAAAACGGATTTCATAAACATATATCTCATTAAAGAGAAATGGGTTCCATAAATACCATGCCATTAAGCATAACCCATTCATATAAAGGATATGAATGAAACCTTAAAATCATTTCCTAGAATGGCATGAGTAACATAAACATATGTCATCTTAGATGGAAAATAATTTTGAAATATCTTTCAAAAACATATCTAATATCCTTTCTTATTTGAAAAACTATTTTTAATACATAAAAACATTTAAAAATAATTTTTTGAGAAACTATATTGAAAACTTATAAAGAAGACTTGTAATAATTTTGAAAACTTTTTTCATTGAAAACATATTAAATTAGATTCAAAACTATTTAATTTTTTTTCTTTGAAAAAACATTTAAAACTTATAAATAAATATTGAAAATGTTTTGAAAACCATTTTAATTGAAAAAATATTAAAAGATCTTAAATTTTTTTCAAAAAATATTTATTTAAAAATAATTTGTAAACTTTTAATTAAGGATTGAAAACATTTTGAAAACAAATTTACTTGAAAACTTATGAAATAAGTTTTGTAACATTTTGAAAAAAAGTTTCATTGATAATTAATTTTAAAAAACATTTTATTAAAGATTAACATTTTAAAAATGAAAAGTAATCTTTAATGGAATGAAATCAGGTAAATCCATATATGTCATATGAGGTAAAAATAAAATTCCTTTTTCACGGTAAAAATATTAAAAAAATTCCATTTTTATAAATATAAAATATGATTCCTTTTAAGATATTGGTAAGATAAAAAATGGTAAAAATTTATTTTAGATATTATAGGAGAATAGTATAATATTCTTGGAAACCCTTTTCAGAAAACATAGATTTCTGACCGAAGGGAGGGTAAAGCCGGGCTTTCTTAAAAACACTTTCTCGACTATATTATGTATGAAAGAGTAGAAAAATTGTAGAAATAAATGAATAAATAATTAATAACTATAGAATAATTAATTTTATTGAGATATGAATCATAATATTTCATTAAAATAAGTATAAATATAAATAATCTTGAAAAGTGTTGACATTGTCTCAGTAAACTCTTATAACATGGTTACTTGGGGTCATACTCTGCATGTATGAAAATTAAATTAAATGAAACAAAAAATCTCATGAAAATAATTAAATTCATGATGTAACACATAAAATGGAACTATATACACCCCGAGAGAGAATTTAGGTGCATAACAAAACATGAGTCTCCAAGTTGGAAAATTGAGACAAAACTATTTTACTGATTTGGTAACTTTTGAAACTTAATCCTCATGAAAGAAATATAATTAAATAGACATATGAATAACCATAAATTTAGGTATAATATACATATAATACAATCATGGGAAGTACATACACCACACAAAAGGAATGAGTGGCAGACATAACATGTATCTTATAGAAATTAAAAGTGCGATGAAATCCTCTTTACTTGTGTCTTTACTCTCTTCATACTCATACAATATTCCTTTATAATAAATATAAGCTTATTATACATATTTTACAGAATTATATTATTATACATAATATCATATATGGTTTCAATATAACATTATATTAACCTATTTTTAACAATCATATGTTAAGGTTTCACTTTGGGTAATATTCTATTTGTTATTCATATGTGTATTTTTTTTATTGTTAGTAATTATACCAAGAAAGTGTGGGAGCTGACTAAATCTATACCCATAAAAATATATTAGAAAAAAAGAAAGAGAAAAGCAGAGTCAGAGTTACAAGGGGTTATTATACTTATATCATGATTCCAGAATGTAAATCATGATATAAATTTCATGTATATTAATTATATTTATATTATAATAATCTATCTAATAAAGACATAAAAAATGGAATACACCGTTCATAGAGATGGTAAGTCGTACATACGCAAGAATTTTGTTTCCGTTTTTATTATCATATTGAAAGAAAGTATGTAAATGACATGTTTATATATATGTATATATATATATATCATAATTATAGTAGAATTATTATATCATATAACTTTACTAAAAACAAACTTAATACATTCCATCTGGTGTGTGAATGAATCACATCGCTTTGAGGGGGCGATAGTCGACACTTCCTCAAATGAGATTACCGTATTAACACCAAATGGAAATTAAAAAGGTATGAGTTGAAAAAAGGAATAAAAAAGCTTAAATACATAATAAATATTATATAAAAAATATATAAACATAGTTTACATCACAATTTCCACTATTATTGGTGGTTAAATAAAGATGAAAAATCATCGATTCATGAGGCAACCGTTCACCATACACAGAAACAATATGTTTGATATCAATTATATGGAGGTGTGTGTAAGTTTAGGTCAAACCATTATAAAAAAAATCATTTTATATTTATTATACTGGTGTTTTCATACAAGAATATAATAAAGAGATTGTAGGGGGTGTAGAAGGAAAATAAAGGAAAAGATCTTGAGAGAAGACATTACCACTTAATCAGGTTACTCCTTTTAGTTTGTACCAAAAGGATTACTGGGGTTGACTTCTACCTAAGTTAAGGATTATATGAGGAATAGTGGTATGTTGGTAGATTATTTTATCAAATTTTAGGTGAGACAAGTGGATTTATAGGTGTGAGGAAGTGGGTAGAAGTGATGGCCTTTTATAAGGAAGGGAAAAGACACACTTGAGATTTTTGAAAACAAGCTACGTGTACCCACGTTTTTATCTAACCAAAGTCATAAAAAACCAACATAAATAAATAATGGAAGGTTAATGAACGGATCATGTCCTTACAATCGGTGTTGGACAAGTTTATTTGTCGTTTGGGGTCATATATTTATGGTTTAGTACTTTATTAACCTTATTTTTCTCTTAACCGATGTAATTAATTTTAATCACTTTCACTAATATTTTTGGTCAAAACAAAGTTAAACTTATTAGAAATTAGAAATTATGATTATTCAAAATATGGAATCTATTTTTTTCAAATTATAATAACATAATTGGCAGAAATTAATTTAAAATTAACCCCACTGATGGGATGACACTAAGGGTTTTTAACGTAAAAACATCCAAAAGTTTGCTATGTTTTTATATCAAATTTCAATGTGGAATTAGTAAAAATTAACTAAGTTGGATTAATTGATTAAAATACATTCTAAATAAATTTCAGAATAATTAAAAATATAATTTAACCTTATAAAAAAATTATATGAAAAAACAGTTTTGAATTAAAATCTAGTATTTTTAACTATTCATTAAAAGATAAAACCTTACATAAAAATACCAAAAATTTATCATAACCTAATTTTTATGTTTCTATTACAAATATAAAGTTTATTTTAATATATTAAATCTATAAAATTCCAAAAAATTATACTTAAAATGGGTTCTCCATTAAAGGCGGTAAAAATACCTTAATAAAAATATAAGTTTTAAGCATAAAATTGGGTTTGTTCTTATCTTATGTATATCAAATCTATTGTATGAATATCCAAAATATTTTATTTTATATTTATTATATTTATTACATTAAAATTACTCAATAATTTTAATTATTTAAATTTACTAGGTTAAAATGGCTTTATGACCATAATAATATTTTCCTTTATATTCAATCGGTTTTCATATTCATTTATATTAATTGGAAACCTATGAATTAATCTTATATTTGTGTAAAAAAAATATTTTCATAATTTAGTTAATAATATGTATATACATAAATTTAAAAGATAGGTTATATCTCATTATAATAATTTTTTTAATTATATATTATAGTTAGGTAATACTCGGTCTAGCGTGTTATGAAAGCAATCGAGGAAGGTCAATATTGTGTGTAATGTAATAGAACCTTGTTGTTTTTTGTGATATACACCAAGTCAGTGTTTCAAGTAACATACTCCAAGATAGTTCCATGTGAAAGGAATGCTTTACTTAGTGAAAAACTATTTTCATTGTTTCCTGAAATGAAAAAAATATCAAAAGATTAAATTAATTAGAAAAAAAATATTTCAAAAAATCTCAGGGTGTTACATGAAGTACCCAAACTATTGAAATCTAATTAAAGGTTCATATAGTTCTCATTCAAACTCTAGGCCTTATTCAATTTGCATATTCAAAATAATTTCATTCACAAATGGAATTTTCTATGGTATTGAAATGATTCCATAAATTCACACCACCCATTCATGGAATACATCCCAAAGAATTATTTCATCAAAATATAGATCCCTTATTTCAATGACATCGTCAATAGATACCCCTAATTTTTTCATGCATACTAAATAATGTGTTGATGGAATATTCATTTCGAACAAGTTAAATATTATCCTCAAATCATTTTTCATCCTTTTTGTGATTCATATTCTAGAATTCATTATTTAATTGACCTCAACATTCCATTATTCCATTTTAATTAAATTATCTTAGTCTAACCCCTCTAATGAATTATTGTATGTTAGTTGTGAAAATAATTCTCATGGGTTTTATTTTTGGATTTCATATCATTTGGTAGGTCACATTCATTTCCTGATACTAAATTTTTACCTAGACACAGTCTAATATCACATGAAATATATGATCTATTTTTAATCCTTATTTTCCACATAGATCAAAATAAAATTAGTATAGGGTTATAATGGATTATTCAAAAATATAACTATGGAACACATGTATATGATTTTGGATCCCTAATAAACTTGTATTTATGTCTCTTAACTATATATTCCCTTCCTAATTTGTCTATGAATCATGACCATACACGATTTTCATATAATTCTGAGTTAGTATGTTTTTATTTTAGCCTCTCAATTCATTTCAAGTATTTATTTCCTCATCATGTTTATGGAAAATCTATCTCCTCCAGAAAATTATACATGATGATAAAAAAATATAAAATAATTTTCATTTATATATTATGATTTTAAACTATCTCCTCATCAATGGAGAAATATAATGAAAAACATCACTACATTTTCTCTATTGAATAAAATAAAACTACACAATACAATAGATCATTCCCTGATAAGATACCCAATTTTCTTTGTCCAATCCCTATTAGAACACCTATTAAAACCACCTGTGGAATTATTCTTATTATATTATATATGTATTAGTTCCCTCAACTCCTATCAAATTCTTATCCAAAAGTATTCCATAACTTATTCATTATTATTAAACCAGACATATCATTTTTATATGTTTACCATTTAATCATAATTTTTTTACCACACTAAGATGGAAGTGGTCATATATGTATGATCCCCAAGCCCTAAACTTACATTGGTTAGTGGATATAGAACATAATCAATAAAATTTTCCATTATTTTTCATATACATCAATTGTAATTTATAATTTACATTGGGTTTTGAATCAACCGAGGCTTGTGTGACTACCCCAATCATCTGCCTGAGTTTCATGACCTTAAATACAGAATTTCCTTGGTAAAGTCTATATAAAGAAATATCAATAATCCCATTTTCAAAATAACATGAACATAAAACTAGGATCATTACCCCATGATTCATTCATATATTATCATGTGGTATCTTTAATATACATTGGGTTCACCCTTTCTTAATTATTATATGGGACACTTTACGATTAATCTATGACACATGACATTAAATCACAATCAACCATTTTAGTTTGATGATCTACCTTAGACGTGAGAAACCATCCATGTAAGGGTTTCCCCTTTCTCATATAAGATTTATCATCTTACCCATGGTCTTTTTTGTGTGGATAAATACCATAGAAACATATTGGTTATAGTTGTACAAAATTAAACTCTTACCCCAACTAATCTGACTGGCATAGATTTAAATTTTAAATGGAAAATTGTCATATAATATATATAGAAAAAAATACATAATGGGATACCAGACCAAAAGTCAATCATTTAAAAAAAAATCATCTCTATTCATGATTGGGGAAAAAGTTAGAGTGAAAATAGTAAAGCCACAGTGCATGTGGGGTTTACTTTTAATCCCTTAAATAATATTATTTATTCTCACTGGATCCACTAGTCCAGGATAATTACAATAAAAACTATTCAACTCATTTTCCTTAATAGTCCTATTTATACTTATATTAATTACGTAAAATACCATCCTTGAAGAATAATGTGAAATATTATTGTCTAGGTCGAGCTACATGATCGTAAAATGTATTCCCATGTAGTCCAATTATCATGACATTAAGAAATAATCATGTTGTTTGGAGTTTCACATATTGGAATTGGGATTTTAAATAAAATTTGGAATTTTCCCCTCCAACCTCAATATAGAAATCATAAATCTTAATCTAAGCAACATGGATATGGAAATTTATAAAGTCCCTTGAAAATTATTCTCACAAATGTTGGGATTTCAAATTTATTTAGAGCTTGTTTATATAAGGCCCTATCCTTAAACATTACTTAATCTTGCGTTATTCAAGATTCACATTGAGGATCTTTTAAGGTTTAGAGTTTTAGAGAATTAGGTCATAAAATCATGCATTACATTCTACATTTAAACAATGTGGTTACAACAAAGACAATATTCATTTTTTTCCATCAAAGTAAACATATTCAAAATAAATCATGGATTCTTTCTTGACACTTCCTCGACACTATCATCACATCATGTACCTTTCCCTTGACCTGTGAAAAAAATTTCAAACACTTGGGATGAGAACAAGAAGCTCAGTAAGGGTTATAAAAGAATTAAAGGAAACATTAACCCATCAATAAATACAAATCAATGAAACCAAAACTTTTCATTCATAACATACCTTACGAAATCATAAGATTTATGATTAATACACAGAAATAATAAACCATAGAGGTAACTTATGGAATCCATATCAAACATTCATTGTAGCTATCACAACTACATAGGGAGTCACATTTGGAATACCCATCACAGTATATTCCTTAAATCTATTAGGAGAAACATTAACGTTTACCTCCTTCTCGTTGCCCAATTCATTGGAGAGCTATCTCGGGCTCACCCGCCCAAGGTTTATCACGTAACCACCCATATACCTAACAATGGCCAAGAACCATAACATAATCATAACACATAACTTAAGCATAAAGGAAAGTTAATATTCCCACATTGCAATAACAATATAACATTTTAAGATATTGAAATAATGAATCCATTCCAAAAACCGTTTTCAAAACCATTTAAAGCAATTAATAAATAGATTTTTGAATCAAAGTGTCCCATACCACTTTGAAGCTTTTAACATTTTAAACCATTAATATCAATATAAATAAATACTTAAAACCATTTTGAAAACATGGATATTAATGAGAAACATTTATAAGAATAGATCATTAAAACATTTAAAACGATATTTTAGTTACAGAGTTTTTAACAAAATGAGAGACACTTGAATACAAATAATTGAGGAATAACATTTAATCAGAACTTTATAATATCATGAGAATAAATGGATTCATGATATAATATTCCAAAGGGCAGTATATAAACCATATAAGAGTGAATTGGTGCATAACAACAATGAAGTATTAATAGAAATGTAAAATGAGATGAAATCCCTTATAAAGAAGGTATCCTTAAATTAAGGATAAATCAATCTCATAATTATGTATGACAAATATAAATACACCCAATATAAGTGGATATTAAGTGTAAAACAATCATAGTTCATTCAAACTTATTCATAGAATGACATATTCAATAATTACAAGTTGAACCCAAAGAAATCAAAATTGGGTTAAGAAGTTCCCTTGTAAAAATTTGATAGCCTAACAGTGTCACATTAAAATTCAGAAAATGAGTTGATGAGACAAAAAGGGTATATCATCACTTGGAAATAAATTTTACATCAATAAGGATATATAAGAACATATCCCAACATAATAAGATGTAAATTAAAAGACATAACAAAATAAGTCTTTTAAAAAGAGGAGGGTGAAAGGTTCCCTTACCGATTTGGGTAACTTCTGAAACATACACCCCATAAAAAAAGGGTCATACAATGAAGATGAAAATACCCATAAATTAAATTATATTAGACAAAGAATAAAATCATGGGCATTAAAACACAACACAAAAGTAAATATTGTCAAATGTATCATGAATCTCACGGGAATAAAAGTGAGATGAAAAATCACTTACAAAAACTCAGTAGCCTAACGGTGCTCCCAACATAAGAAAGATGAGCTTAAAAGAAATGACATAAAAGAGATTACTTAAAAAGAAAGAGAGAGGTAGGATCCCTTACCTCGTGTCCGACTTGACTCGATTGTTCTTCAATATCCTGAATAATAAACTAGAGTTAATTTCTACTTTCTTAAGAACCTTTTTTAAGTTCATTATTCCTTTTATATCACTTATTACCATGTTATGAACATTATGTAATTATTTAAGTTAATAACGGTCGTTTTGTCGATCATTCGTACTTGAGTCAAAAATAAACTTCTTATAATTACAAGTTGTTCATGTGGTAAAATATCCATTATATCCATAATTATATTCATGATGTAGATATCATATATATCCAGTATATACATGCATTTATAATATTACATAACATTTAGAGGTAAGAAATGAAATGCACCGTTCATGGAGATGATAATCCGTATATACCCATGAACACTACTTTCATTTATATTTTGTATTTAATGGAATGAAATCATAATTATATAAAGGTATATTATAATTCCAGTATAATTTCATATATAATATCATTAACTCCATCCTTTATACGTCCCACATATGGCATTAACAAAGATATCAAATTTACCCATAATGGAAACCATAAAGGTATGCCATAAATGAAAAATACAGAAGCATATGGAAAATATAAACATAATATATATCATATATAAATATAGTGACATCTTAATGGACACCCTGAAAGGTGTTAGAAGAATATTGAACAATCATCATTTCGTGAGGCAGAAATTTTCCATCCACAGAAAAATATGTTATTTAACCATTAGACGGAGGTGTGTGTAAGTGTAGCTCTAATACTTCTCATAAAAACATCCTAGTATATTTAAGATACTGTTGTTTTTACAAAATAAAGTAATAAAAAGAGTTTAGTGGGTTGGAGAAGCAAAATAAAACAAAAGAACATAAGAGAAAGCATTACCTTTAAATCGGGTAACTCCTTTTGGTTTGAACCAAAAGGGTTACTTGAAGAGATTTATGCCTAAGGTAAGGCTTTTATGATGAATAAAGGGATGTGGAGAGATGAAATCAGCATATTTTGGCCGATCCAATGGCTTTAGAGGTGTGGGTAAGGTGGTAGAGGTGGGGGCCTTTTATAAGAGGGAGGAGGGGAACTCTTGGAATGTTATAAAATGTTACCTTATTATAAAATGAGTTTCAGATTTAAAAGGTACCACAAAGATTTATTTCTAGGATAAGGTAATAAGGGTTCTAAATCCACCCATACAATAGGTTTTTGACAAGTGAAAGTATTGGATTTTACATTATCTTCTCATTTTATTTAAATCATTCATTAATGAGATAATCGCTGCATCATCAAGGTGTCATAAATAAATTAATTTATTTAATGTCTAAAAATTATAAAATAATACTATGATGTAGGAAATATTTTTAGATTTACAATTACAATTTATATTCAAAGATATCATTTATTTAGACAAAATTAGAATGTTTTTACTTAGGTGTTACATACTTTGGTTACATTTTCCTTTCTTTAAAACAAATATGATAAAAGGTCACTATCACACTAAATTGAATCCATGGGGTCCCAAGGTTAGCACAAGGCATCCCATAGTCAGCTATGACACCAAAAATAGCATTAGGACACATGTTGGGGTCATTTTATATTTTTATGATATTATTTTATTACCCTTAACTACCTCATTACTAATTAAACACGATAATTAAAGATAATTACCGTCGTTACTATTCATAATGTCAAAAAACAAAAGAGTATTAATTACATATTTTGGACCTTCTGATTACAAATATGGATTCCATTTTATCAAATTAAAATCACAGAAATTGCATTAATTAATTTAAAAATAATTCCCGTTGTCAGAACCAAAGACATGTTTTTAAGAAGTAAAATCTATCAAAAGATTGATTTGTTTTTACATCCAATTTAAAAGTGAAATTACATCCAATGAACAAAATTTTATTAAATGATAAAAACATAATTAAATTAAACCTCAAAACAAATTCAAATGACAATATAACTATATAAATAAATTGGATGAAAAGACAGTTTTGAATTAAAATGCAGTATTTTTCACTATTCATTAAAAATGAACATTTGACAGAAAAATACCAAAAATTCACCCTAAGCTATATTTGATATTCCAAATTCAAAAATGATATCGATTTTACCAAATTAAAAACATATAAGTTTCATTAATTAATTTTATAATCAATTCCCGCTGTCAAAATAAATAGCGTGTTTTTAAGAAACAATATCTATTAAAAAATTGACACTTGTTTATGTACAATTTCAAAGTGAAATTAATTCCAATGACCACCATTTTATTAAATGGTAAAAATATATTTTAATTTCACTTTAAAACCAATTAAAAAGATAATATAACCTTATAAATAAATTATATTAAAAAGCACTTTTGAAATAAAATACAGTATATTTCACTATTCATTAAAAAATGAATTTTATTATAAAAATACCAAAAATTTACCCAAAGGAAATTTTGATGATACGAATCTAAAGAAGAATTAAATTTTGTCAAAATTAACATATGGAAGTGAACAAAACTAGATTTAAATAGGGTTTTCCATCAAATGGTGGTAAATCGGCCTTTTAATGTAATTATGCTTAAAATCAGATTCTTTTACATTTTAAGCCACTAACATTTATTGAATAATATAAAAACATTTAACAAACATATATAATCATATTTTAGTTAGTTATGTTCATTCCCTCTATTCCAACGACAAGACTTTATCTACCATTTAAAATAATATTATTATATTTATTAGTGTGCAATGTAAGATTTCAAAGAAACTCGTTGTTGCGTATTGGGTACACCATCGAACATAGCATCCCTTTTAAAGTAATATTAATATTTTATTCCCAAATATTAATAAATATGAAAATGTAATATTATTTTTTTACCTGGGATGTTACATCCTTCCCCACTTTTTGGGAATTGTGTCCTCGCAATTTTAAAATTGGCCTTGGAAACTTCATTGAAAGCCCCACATTGGAAAAAGTGTCAGCAAAACTATCTATTTAAAAGAAATAAAGAGAAGTACAAAGGTCACCCGAGTTAACCCATACTAGGATTCCATGTTGGAAAACATGGATATGGAAGAAAAAACAAAGGGTCATGTTCTGATGGAGAGTGATAGAAAACATGTTTAGGAGAAAGTTAACCACCAGAAAATCAATAACTTGTGATGGGTTATATGGTATTTGATTCCCTAGTAGGGAAAATTAACAGAAAACATTTTTGTTTTAAGTTAATTTTCATTGAGGAATTTATTTATGAGCTTAACTAAATCATAAGGAAATATACTTACTTGTCATGTAGACTTTAAACTTTTACTAGATTTCTAACACTAACTCATATTTTCTTCAAATGAGGATTATTTCAGGATAACTTGTTCACATTAAGAGCACTATAATCAACTTTGAGAGGATCACATAATCCACACAAGATGAACTATATATTTCCCATGTCTTTAGACCTTAAGAAAAACCAAAATGGTTAGTACAAGATCAGATAATCCCCAAAAAGGATAATCTTTTACAAAAAGAAAAACTACTCTTAATCTCCAAAATTTGTCCAATAAAACCAAAAGTTCATCAAAGAACATTCAATAAACATATATATATAAAATTGTTCAAAGTAATCAAAACTAAGATTGAAACCCAAATCTCTAAAGGAATTGATCACATAGTCTTCCAAGATAAATCTTAGCATTTATCTCCAAATAACATCAGTTGCTCTTAAAGTATCATATTGAAAATTAATTAACCTAATCCCATATTCTCCATCATAGGTTAATCATTTTCATAAATAAAACAAATTTTCATATGTCCACAATAAAAACATAGATTCTTCCAAAATTAAATTCCACCGTTTCTCCTCAATTGAAATCCCAAAGTATTCTATTTTCTATAGGCATATATTGTTTCCACGAAAGAGAGAACATATTCCAAAATAAACTTTATTACTCAGTCACCAAATCATTTTCTTATGCTAAGGATATCCATTTAATAAAACATAATTTCCCAAAATCAACTTATTCTTGATCCATAATATCATTTAACTAAAAAGAATAAGTCATAATAACCATGGACTTCACGTAGCCTAGTGGTAGGCCATGCGCCCTTGTCTCCCTTCGTTTGTGGGTTCGATTCATGTGGACTTTCCATACGTGACGGGTTATCACCCATCTTACGGGTTGTCCTTTTTATAAATCTCAAAAGTAACCCCAACATGTTTTAACCTCAATGGTTTCCTTATACCTCTCATTTTCATACAAATTCTTTATGATCTCAACATCTTAATTCTTGAAGTCTTATTTTACCATCATAAGATAAAATAAAATGATCCCCAAAATGAAGAACATCATACCTTGATCATGGTGTCCATTTGGTTTCATTGTCACCTTATTCACGTAGGTAGAAGGTCCATGCATCACAATAATGACTTAGAGATCCTTCAAAATTATTTGCTTCCTCCATCAAAATACACCTTGTATAACATGGGTCATATGGGTGTTCATAGAAAAACAGTTTTAGAAAATAATCATGTATGACATATAATTTCAAACATCTGATAATACAAGATTTCTATAAAATAGTCTGACCGAATTTGAGTTGAAACTTTCAATTAAAGTTCCTTTTAAAATACCATAGGTATGTGCTGAGAGACTATATTTTAAAAGAAAATATAAAAAGGTTTCACAAGGGTCTCCTTCTTCAGCACCTTCTTTAAAATCATAATATGATTCAAAATCTTGTGATAAGGTAAAATATTTGAAAATGCCTTCATAATATTTACCTTTCTTGAAAATATGAGAATATTGTGAAAATAAGATTTTTCTAAATACAACCCATGATCCACGATGATAACGAGGTATAGTGGAGGTGTTTGATATCTCAAATAGCTGCTAGCAAGTGAGTTGTATTCTAGAAAATGTTTCACAATAATCCGAACATGACTTTGCAATAATTATTGCAAGAAAGTCATCAAGAAGAGATAAGAATGTCGTTTGAGATCCGCCTCCTTCCATTTCATTGATATGAAAAAGTTATAAAATAAGGATTTAACTAAAATAATAAATATAGGTACTAATCATGTGTTTAACGAAAACTCCTAATCCCTAAAGTTGTATAAACCAACCTCTGATACCAACTATATGGCCCCAACATTAAACATTACTTAATCTTGAGTTATTCAAGAATTCACATTGAGTATCTTTTCAGGTTTAGAGTTTTAGATAATTAGGTCATAAAATCATGCATTACATTCCACATTTAAACAAGGTGGTTACAACAAAGATAGTATTCATTTTTTTCCATCAAAGGAAACATATTCAAAATAAATCATGGTTTTTTTCTTGACACTTCCTAGACACTATAATCACATCATGTACCTTTCCCTTGACTTGTGAAAAGCATTTCAAAAACTTGGGATGAGCACAAGAAGCTCAGTAAGGGTTATAAAAGATGGAAAAGAAACATTAACCCATCAATAAATACAAATCAATGAAACCAAAACTTTTCATTCATAACATACCTTACGAAATCATAAGATTTATGAGTAACACACATAAATCATAAATCATAGAGGTAACTTATGGAATCCATATCAAACTTTCATTGTAGCTATCATAGATACATAGGGAGTCACATTTGGAATACCCATCACGGTTTATTCCTTAAATCTCTTAGGAGAAACATTAACGTTTACCTCCGTCTCATTACCAAATGCATTAGAGAGCTATCTCGGTCTCACCCGCCCTAGGTTTATCACGGAAGCACCCGTATACGTAACAATGGACAAGAACCATAACATAATCATAACACATAACATAAAAATAAAGGAAAGATAACATTCCCATATTTCAATAACAATATAACATTTTAAGATATTGAAATAATGAGTCCATTCCAAATGCTATTTTCAAAACCATTTAAAACATTTAATAAATATATTTTTGAATCAAAGTGTCCCATACCACTTTGAAGCATTTAACATTTTAAACCATTAATATCCATATAAATAAATCCTTAAAAACATTTTGAAAACATGGATATTAATGAGAAATATTTATAAGAATAGTTTATCAAACATTTAAAATGATATTTTAGTTTCAGAGTTTTTAACAAAATTAGAGACACTTGAATACAAATAATTGAGGAATAACATTTAATCAGAACTTTATAATATCATGAGAATAAAGGGATTCATGATATAATATGCCAAAGGATATTATATACGCCATATAAGAGTGAATTGGTGCATAAAAACAATGAAGTCTCAATAGAAATGTAAAATGAGATGAAATCCCTTATAAAGAAGGTATCCTTAAATTAAGGATAAATCAATCTCATAATTATGTGTGACAAATATAAATACACCCAATATAATTGGATATTAAGTGTAAAAAATCAGAGGTCATTCAAACTTATTCATAGGATGACATATTCAATAACTACAAGTTGAACCCAAAGAAATCGAAATTGGGTTAAGAAGTTACCTTGTAAAAATTCGACAGCCTAACAGCGTCACATTAAAATTCAGAAAATGAGTTGATGAGACAAAAAGGGTATCTCATCACTTGGAAATAAATTTCACATCAATAAGGATATAGAAGAACATATCCCAACATAATAAGATGTAAATTAAAAGACATAAAAAAGAAGTATTTTAAAAAGAGGAGGGTGAAAGTTTCCTTTACCAATTTGGGTAACTTTCGAAACGAACACCCCATGAAAGAAGGGTCATACAATGAAGATTTAAATACCCAAAAATTAAATTATATTACACAAAGAATACAATCATGGGAATTACAACACCACACAAAAGTAAATAGTGGAAAATGTAGCATGAATCTCATGGGAATAAAAGTGAGATGAAAAATCCCTTATGAAAACTCGGCAGCCTAACGGTGCCCCTAACATAAGAAAGATGAGCTTAAAAGAAATGACATAGAAGAGAGTACTTAAAATGAAAGAGAGAGGTAGGATCCCTTACCTCGTGTCTGACTTGACTCGATCGTTCTTTAATCTCCTGAATAATAAACTAGAGTTAATTTATACTTGCTTAAGAACCTTTTTTTAAGTTAATTATTCCTTTTATATCACTTATTACCATGTTATGAACATTATGTAATTATTTAAGTTAATAACGGTCATTTTGTCGATCATTGGTACTTGAGTCAAAAATAAACTTCTTATAATTACAAGTTGTTCATGTGGTAAAATATCCATTATATCCAGAATTATATTCATGATGTAGATATCATATATATCATATATATCCAGTATATACATGCATTTATAATATTACATAACATTTAGAGGTAAGAAATGAAATGAACCGTTCATGGAGACGGTAAGCCGTACATATGCATGAACGCAACTTTCATTTCTATTTCGTATTTAATGGAATGAAATCATAATGATATAAAGGTATATTATAATTCCAGTATAATTTCATATATAATATCATTAACTCCATCCTTTATACGTCCCACATATGGCATTAACGAATCAAACCACTTTGAGGGGGCGGTAGTCCACACTTCCTAAAATGAAGATATCGTGTTTACCCATAATGGAAACCATAAAAGTATGACATAAATGAAAAATACAGAAGAATAAGGAAGACATAAACATAATATATATCATATATAGATATAGTGACATCTTAATGGCCACCATGAAAGGTGTTAGAAGAATATTGAACAATCATCGTTTCGTGAGGCAGAAATTCGCCATCCAGAGAAAGAGTATGTTCTTTAACCATTTGACGAAGGTGTGTGCAAGTGTAGATCGAATACTTCTCATAAAAAAAATCCTAGTATATTTAAGATACTGGTTTTGTTACAAAATAAATTAATAAAAAGAGTTTAGGGGGTTGTAGAAGAAAAATAAAACAAAAGAACATAAGAGAAAGCATTACCTTTAAATCTGGTAACTCCTCTTGGTTTGAACCAAAAGGGTTTCTTGAAGAGCTTTCTGCCTAAGGTAAGGATTCTATGATAAATAGAGGGATGAAGAGAGATGAAATGAGCAGAGTTTGGCCAATCCAATGGTTTGAGATATGTGGGTAAGGTGGTAGGGGTGGGGGCCTTTTATAAGAGGGAGGATGGGCACTCTTGGAATGTTATAAAATGTTACTTTATTATAAAATGAGTTTCGGATTTTAAAGGTAAAAAAAAGATATATTTAGAGGATAAGGTGATAAGGGTTCTAAATCCACCCATCCAATAGGTTTTTGACAAGTGCAAGTTTTTTATTTTACATTATCTTATCATTTTATTTAAATCATTCATTAATGAGATAATCGCTGCATCATCAAGGTGTCATAAATAAATTAATTTATTTAATGTCTAAAAATTATAAAAAAATAATATGATGTAGGAAATCTTTTTATCTTTCCAATTACTATTTATAGTCTAATATATCATTTATTTAGACAAAATTAGAATTGTTTTACTTAGATGTTACATACTTTGGTTACATTTTCCTTTCTTTAAAAAAATATGATAAAAGGTCACTATCACACTAAATTGATTCCATGGGGTACCAAGGTTGGTAAAAGGTATCCCATGGTTGTAAATGACACCAAAAATAGAATTAGGACACATTTTTGGGTCATTTTATATTTTTATGATATTATTTTATTACCCTTAACTACCTCATTACTAATTAAACACGATAATTAAAGATAATTACCATAATTACTATTCATAATGTCCAAAAACAAAAGATTATTAATTAAATAATTCGGAAATTCTGATTAAAAATATGGATTCCATTTTATCAAATTCCAAACACAGAAATTGCAGTAATTAATTTAAAAATAATTCCCATTGTCAGAACCAAAGACGGGTTTTTAAGAAGTAAAATCTATCAAAAGATTGATTTGTTTTTACATCAAATCTAAAAGTGAAATTACATCCAATGACAAAAATTGTATTAAATGATAAAAACATAATTAAATTACAACTTAAAACCAATTCAAATAACAATATAACTATATAAATAAATTGGATGAAAAGACCGTTTTGAATTAAAATGCAGTATTTTTCACTATTCATTAAAAATGAACATTTGACAGAAAAATACCAATAATTCACCCTAAGCTATATTTGATATTCCAAATTCAAAAATGATATTAATTTTACCAAATTAAAAACATATAAGTTGCATTAATTAATTTTATAATCAATTCCCGCTGTCAAAACAAATAGCGTGTTTTTAAGAAACAATATCTATTAAAAGATTGACACTTGTTTATGTACAATTTCAAAGTGAAATTAATTCCAATGACCAACATTTTATTAAATAGTAAAAAAATATTTTAATTTCACTTTAAAACCAATTAAAAATATAATATAACCTTATAAATAAATTAGATTAAAAAGAACTTTTGAAATAAAATACAGTAGTTTTCACTATTCATTAAAAATGAATTTTATCAGAAAAATACAAAAAATTTACCCAAAGTAAATTTTGATGATACGAATCTAAAGAAGAATTAAATTTTGTCAAAATTAACATATGGAAGTGACCAAAACTAGATTTAAATAGGGTTCGCCATCAAAAGGTGGTAAATCGTCCTTTTAATGTAAATTATGCTTAAAATCAGATTCATTTACATTTTAAGCCTCTAAAATTTATTGAATAATGAAAAAAAAATTAACAAACATTTATAATCATGTTTTAGTTAGTTATGTTCATTCCCTCTATTCCAACGACAAGACGTTATCTACAATTTAAAATAATATTATTATATTTATTAGTGTGCAATGTAAGATTTCAAAGAAACTCGTTGTTGCGTATTGGGTACACCATCAAATATAGCATCCCCTTTAAAGTAATATTAATATTTTATTCCCAAATATTAATAAATATGAAAATGTAATATTATTTTTTTTACCTGAGATGTTACATCCTTCCCCCCTTTTTGTGAATTGCGTCCTCGCAATTTTAAAATTGGGCTTGGAAACTTCATTGAAAGCCCCACATCAGAAAAAGTGTCAGTAAAAATATCACTTTAAAAGAAATAAAGAGAAGTACAAAGGTCACCCGAGTTAACCCATACTAGGATTCCATGTTGGAAAACATGGATATGGAAGAAAAAAAGGGTCATGTTCTGATGGAGAGTGATAGAAAACATGTTTAGGAGAAAGTTAACCACCAGAAAATCAATAACTTGTGATGGGTTAAACGGTATTTGATTCCCCAGTAGGAAAAATTAACAGACAACATTTTTGTTTTAAGTTACTTTTAATTGAGGAATTTATTTATGAGCTTAACTAAATCATAAGAAAACATACTTACTTGTCATGTAAACTTTCAACTTTTATTATATTTATAACACTAACTCATATTTTCTTCAAACGATGATTATTTCAGGATAACTTGTTCACATTAAGAGCACTATAATCAACTTTTACAGGATCACATAATCCACAAAAGATGAACTATATATTTCCCATGTCTTTATACCTTAATCAAAACCAAAATGGTTAGTACAAGATCAGATAATCCCCCAAAAAGATAATCTTTTACAAAAAGAAAAACTACTATTAATCTCCAAAAATTTTCCAATAAAACCAAATGTTCATCAAAGACCATTCAATAAACATCTATCCATAAAATTATTTAAAGTAATAAAAACTATGATTGAAACCCAAATATCTAAAGGAATTGATCACATAGTCTTCCAAGATAAATCTTATCATTTATCTCCAAATAAAATCAATTGCTCTTAAAGTATCATATTGAAAAGTAATTAACCTAATCCCATATTCTCCATGATATGTTAATCATTTTCATAAATAAACCAAATCGTCATATGTCTATGATAAAAACATAGATTCTTCCAAAATGAAATTCCACCGTTTCTCCTCAATTGAAATCCCAAAGTATTCTATTTTCTATAGGCATATATTTTTTCACGAAAGAGAGAACATATTCAAAAATAAAATTTATTACTCAGTCACCAAATCATTTTCTTATTCTAAGGATATCCATTTAATAAAACATAAGTTCCCAAAATCAACTTATTCTTGATCCATAAAATCATTTAACTAAAAAGAATAAGTCATAATAACCAGGGACTTCACGTAGGCTAGTGGTAGGACATGCGCCCTTGTAGCCCTTCATTTGTGGGTTCGATTCATGTGGCCTTTCCAGACGCGATGGGTTGTCACCCATCTTATGGGTTTTCCTTTTTATAAATCTCAAAAATAACCCTAACATGTTTTAACCACAATGGTTTCCTTATACCTCTCATTTTCATCCAAATTCTTTATGATCTCAACATCTTAATTCTTGAAGTCTTGTTTCACCATCATAAGATAAAATAAAATGATCCCCAAAATGAAGAACATCATACCTTGATCATGGTGTCCAATTGGTTTCATTGTCATCTTTTTCACGTAGGTACAAGGTCCATGCATCACAACAATGACTTAAAGATCCTTCAAAATCGTTTGCTTACTCCATCCAAAAACACCTTGTACAACATGGGTCATATGGGTGTTCATTGAAAAATAGTTTTGGAAAATAATCATGTATGACATATAATTTCAAAACATCTGATAAGACATGATTTCTATAAAATAGTCTGACCGAATTTGAGTTGAAACTTTCAATTAAAGGGCCTTTTAAAATACCATAGGTATGTCCTGAGAGACTATATTTTAAAAGCAAATATAAATAGGTTGCACAAGGGTCTCCTTCTTCATCACCTTCTTTAAAATCATAATATTCTTCAAAATCTTGTGATTAGGTAAAATATTTGAAAATGCCTTGATAATATTTACCTTTCTTGAAAATATGAGAATATTGTGAAAATATGATTTTTCTAAATACAACCCATGATCCACGATGATAATGAGGTATAGTGGAGGTGTTTTATATCTCAAACAGCTGCTTTCAAGTGAGTTGTATTCTAGAAAAAGTTTCACAATAATCCGAACATGACTTTTCAATAATTATTGCAAGAAAGTCGTCAGGAAGAGATAAGAATGTCGTTTGAGATCCGCCTCCTTCCATTTCATTGATCTGAAAAAGTTATAAAACAAGGATTTAACTAAAATAATAAATATAGGGACTAATCATGTGTTTAACAAAAACTCATAATCCCTAAAGTTGTCTATACCAACCTCTGATACCAACTATAAGGCCCCAACATTAAACATGACTTAATCTTGAGTTATTCAAGAATTCACATTGAGTATCTTTTCAGGTTTAGAGTTTTAGATAATTAGGTCATAAAATCATGCATTACATTCCACATTTAAACAAGGTGGTTACAACAAATACTGTATTCATTTTTTTTCCATCAAAGGAAACATATTCAAAATAAATCATGGATTTTTTCTTGACACTTCCTCGACACTATCATCACATCATGTACCTTTCCCTTGACTTGTGAAAAACATTTCAAAAACTTGGGATGAGCACAAGAAGCTCAGTAAGGGCTATAAAAGAAGGAAAGGAAACATTAACCCATCAATAAATACAAATCAATGAAACCAAAACTTTTCATTCATAACATACCTTACGAAATCATAAGATTTATGAGTAACACATAGAAATCATAAATCATAGAGGTAACTTATGGAATCCATATCAAACTTTCATTGTAGCTATAACAACTACATAAGGAGTCACATTTGGAATACCCATCACAGTAATTTCCTTAAATCTCTTAGGAGAAACATTAACGTTTACCTCCGTCTCGTTACCCAATGCATTAGAGAGCTATCTCGGGCTCACCCGCCCTAGGTTTATCACGGAACCACCCGTATACGTAACAATGGAGATAAACCATAACATAATCATAACACATAACTTAAAAATAAATGAAATATAACATTCACATATTTCAATAAAAATATAACATTTTAAGATATTGAAATAATGAATCCATTCCAAAAACCATTTTCAAAACCATTTAAAACATTTAATAAAGAGATTTTTGAATCAAAGTGTCCCATACCACTTTGAAGCTTTTAACATTTTAAACCATTAATATCAATATAAATAAATCCTTAAAACCATTTTGAAAACATGGATATTAATGAGAAATATTTATAAGAATAGATCATTAAAACATTTAAAACGATATTTTAGTTTCAGAGTTTTTAACAAAATGAGAGACACTTGAATAAAAATAATTGAGGAATAACATTTAATCGGAACTTTATAATATCATGAGAATAAAGGGATTCATGATATAATATTCCAAAGGATAGTATATACACAATATAAGAGTGAATTGGTGCATAAAAATAATGAAGTCTCAATAGAAATGTAAAATGAGATGAAATCCCTTATAAAGAAGGTATCCTTAAATTAAGGATAAATCAATCTCATAATTATGTGTGACAAATATAAATACACCCAATATAATTGGATATTAAGTGTAAAAAATCAGAGTTCATTCAAACTTATTCATAGAATGAAATATTCAATAACTACAAGTTGAATCCAAAGAAATCGAAATTGGGTTAAGAAGTTCCCTTGTAAAAATTCGACAACCTAACGACATCACATTAAAATTTAAAAAACGAGTTCATGAGACAAAAAGGGTATCTCATCACTGGGAAATAAATTTTACATCAATAAGGATATATAAGAACATATCCCAACATAATAAGATGTAAATTAAAAGACATAAAAAAGAAGTATTTTAAAAAGAGGAGGGTGGAAGGTTCCCTTACCGATTTGGGTAACTTCTGAAACGTACACCCTGTGAAAGAAGGGTCATACAATGAAGATGTAAATACCCATAAATTAAATTGTATTACACAAATAATATGATCATGAGCATTACAACACCACACAAATGTAAATAGTGGAAAATGTAGCATGAATCTCACGGGAATAAAAGTGAGATGAAAAATCCCTTACGAAAACTCGGTAGCCTAACGGTTCCCCCAACATAAGAAAGATGAGCTTAAAAGAAATGACATAAAAGAGAGTACTTAAAATTAAAGAGAGAGGTAGGATCCCTTACCTCGTGTCTGACTTGACTCGATCGTTCTTTAATCTCCGGAATAATAAACTAGAGTTAATTTATACTTTATTAAGAACCTTTTTTTACGTTCATTATTCCTTTTATATCACTTATTACCATGTTATGAACATTATGTAATTATTTAAGTTAATAACGGTCATTTTGTTGATCATTGATACTTGAGTCAAAAATAAACTTCTTATAATTACAAGTTATTCATGTGGTAAAATATCCATTATATCCAGAATTATATTCATGATGTAGATATCATATATATCATATATATCCAGTATATACATGCATTTATAATATTACATAACATTTATAGGTAAGAAATGAAATGCACCGTTCATGGAGACGGTAAGCCGTACGTATGCATGAACGCTACTTTCATTTCTATTTCGTATTTAATGGAATGAAATAAAAATGATATAAAGTTATATTATAATTACAGTATAATGTAATATATAATATCATTAAATCCATCCTTTATACATCCCACATATGGCATTAACGAATCAAATCACTTTGAGGGGGCAGTAGTCCACACATCCTAAAATTAATATATCGCGTTTACCCATAATGGAAACCATAAAGGTATACCATAAATGAAAAATACAGAAGAATAAGGAAAAAATAAACATAATATATATCATATATAAATATAGTGACATCTTAAAGGCCACCATGAAATGTTTTAGAAGAATATTGAACAATCATCATTTTGTGAGGCAGAAATTCGCCATCCACAGAAACAGTATGTTCTTTAACCATTAGATGGAGGTGTGTGTAAGTGTAGCTAGAATAATTCTCATAAAAACATCCTAGTATATTTAAGATACTGGTGTTGTTACAAAACAAAGGAATAAAAAGATTTTAGGGGGTTGAAGAATCAAAATAAAACAAAAGAACATAAGAGAAAGCATTACCTTTAAATCGGGTAACTCCTCTTGGTTTGAACCAAAAGGGTTTCTTGAAGAGATTTCTGCCAAAGGTAAGGATTATATGATGAATATAGGGATGTGGAGAGATTAAATGATCATATTTTGGATTATCCAATGGCTTGAGAGGTGTGGTTAAGGTGGTAGAGGTGGGGGCCTTTTATAAGTGGGGGGATGAGCACTCTTGGAATGTTATAAAATGTTACTTTATTATCAAATGAGTTTCGGATTTTAAAGGTACCAAAAAGATATATTTATAGGATAATGTGATAAGGGTTCTAAATACACCCATCCAATAGGTTTTTTGACAAGTGAAAGTCTTGTATTTTACATTATCTTCTCATTTTATTTAAATCGTTCATTAATGAGATAATCGCTGGATCATCAAGATGTCATAAATTAATTAATTTATTTAATGTCTAAAAATTATAAAAAAATAATATGATGTAGGAAATATTTTTAGCTTTCAATTACTATTTATAGTTTAAGATATCATTTATTTAGACAAAATTAGAATTGTGTTACTTAGGTGTTACATACTTTGGTTACATTTTCTATTTTTTTAAAATATGATAAAAGGTCACTATCACACTAAAGTGATTCCATGGGGTCCCAAGGTTGGCACAAGGCATCCCATGGTCGGAAATGACACCAAAAATAGCATTAGTACACATGTTGGGGTCATTTTATATTTTTATGATATTATTTTATTACCCTTAACTACCTCATTACTAATTGAACACGATAATTAAAGATAATTACCGTCGTTACTATTCATAATGTCCAAAAACAAAAGAGTCTTAATTACATAATTTGGAACTTCTGATTACAAATATGGATTCCATTTTATCAAATTAAAAACACAGAAATTTCAGTAATTAATTTAAAAATAATTCTCGTTTTCAGAACCAAAGACGAGTTTTTAACAAGTAAAATCTATCAAAAGATTGATTTGTTTTTACATCCAATTTAAAGGTGAAATTACATCCAATGACAAAAATTGTATTAAATGATAAAAAAATAATTAAATTACACCTTTAAACCAATTAAAATGACAATATAACTATATAAATAATTTGGATGAAATGGCAGTTTTGAATTAAAATGCAGTATTTTTCACTATTCATTAAAAATGAACATTTGACAGAAAAATACCAAAAATTAACCCTAAGATATATTTGATATCCCAGATTCAAAAATGATATCAATTTTACCAAATTCAAAACATATAAGCTGCATTAATTAATTTTATAATCAATTCCCGTTGCCAAAACAAATAGCGTGTTTTTAAGAAACAATATCTATTAAAAGATTGACATTTGTTTATGTACAATTTCAAAGTGAAATTAATTCCAATGACCACCATTTTATTAAATGGTAAAAATATATTTTAATTTCACTTTAAAACCAATTAAAAAGATAATATAACCTTATAAATAAATTAGATTAAAAAGTACTTTTGAAATAAAATACAGTATTTTTCACTATTCATTAAAAAATGATTTTTATCAGAAAAATACGAAAAATTTAGCCAAAGTAAATTTTTATGATATTAATCTAAAGAATAATTAAATTTTGTCAATATGAACATATGTAAGTGACCAAAACTAGATTTAAATAGGGTTCACCATCAAAAGGTGGTAAATCTGCCTTTTAATGCAAATTATGCTTAAAATCAGATTCATTTACATTTTAAGCCCCTAACATTTATTGAATAATGTAAAAGAATTTAAAAAACATATATAATAATATTTTAGTTAGTTATGTTCATTCCCTCTATTCCAATGGCAAGACGTTAACTACCATTTAAAATAATATTATTATATTTATTAGTGTGCAACGTAAGATTTCAAAGAAACTTGTTGTTGTGTATTGGGTATGCCATCGAACATAGAATCCCCTTTAAATTAATATTAATATTTTATTCACAAATATTAATAAATATAAAAATGTAATATTATTTATTTACCTTGGATGTTACAGTTTAACTCGTGGTTGGAAAAAAGGATTCCATTTGGGTCTAAGTAGATTTACTATGCACTACATGCCTTTTACCCACAATTTTGTTGTATTTTAATTGATTCCACTAATTGACAATGGATTTTATATATTCCTATTTCAATACAAACTACCTCATCTTTATCCAATACTATACAACCTCAAACTAGTATCACCCCTTGTTCCAAGATTTTGGAATTTGAACTCTAATGTTTTAGGAACTAATCTAGTCATCCATAATACATGAGAGAACATGATTTCCATGTCAATTTTAAATTCTACAGTCTATCATTCTTGGTGATCACCATCAATATTATCAACACATAATATCATTTTTGGATGGTGGTCAAACATATCCTTGATTTTTTATTTCATCACTATATTTGTTGTACATAGAGTTTTAATTTTCTCATTAGCCTTTCATTTCAAAATAGACCTTCTATAGTGATTGAAGAACACACAAAATGTTAGACTCTGGTATATGGAATAAATTTTGAATGAATCATGGAAATAACAAGGTTGGCCTGATTTTTCAAATAAGTGATCAATAATTTACCATTATCTATTTTCATATGTTATTGATTTTATGGTAGTGTAATCCATGTTTCAAATTCAATAAATAGACTTACTCACTTGGTTTTTTCCTACCTTATAATTCTGATTCTATATTTCCTAAATTAACTTAAAATAATCCCCTTTTCACAATTTAGACTATTAACACAATAGGTATTACCCTCTCTTGAATTTTAATATTTTTTTAGGCTGAAAAATAAATATGGAATTATATTCAACTAGTCTACCAATATCCAGAGGATATTTTATTTATCAATGTATCATTTGGACCAAAAAATATAAAACCTTATTTAGTTTTATCATGTGGAATGAGTCAACCCTCTTTGTTTATCACACTAAGTATAAGAGTTTTGTATTGGATTATTGATTATCCTAATTGAGTTATCTCAAATTTTTTCCTTATTGTATGATGTTAAAATATGTTTTTGATATCCATTCCATAATACATTATTCATCATGGTATTATCCTAATCACATCACATAAATCTATGTGATATATTCATCATCGTTTGATAGGAACACCACTACATGATGTTAGTCTCCAACCACACCCCAATTTCTATTCTTGTCATCATCCACACCCTATTTAAAAATATGTATTACATGATTACCACACTATTTAATACGTATTTATATTTAGATTCCTTGTCTTGGACCTAACTGTAATATGAAATCTCATTCCTTCATATCATTTGGAATTCCCTAAAAACACATATCATAAAATGTCCCCTCAATGATTTAAAATGGTTCCCATTCCTCTTTATATGAGTAAGATATTTGTGAGATTTATGTTTCATTTTTTCCATATTAATGAGGAACTACCTTAATTAAAAAAAATTATTTTCTATTCTCCACTAGATCACCAGTGAATTTTACCCCACTTCTCTTATTAATGAAATACATCTATACCAAGAGGTTACAACATTTACAAATATGATTTTTAATCAAATTCCAAATGATATGTAGTGATTTATAGATATTTAGATCTCTAGCCCACCCAAAATCCTCCAATTATACCTGATAACATTTTTGTTTCCAGTTCATCAATTGAGAGTTTATTTTACCCTATTGACACATATATTATGACTTTATATAAAGAGGTGGTATATATAACTTGACTAAAAACATTAATCCATATATGTTCAAAGTTGTATGTCCTCAAAATCTAAAAACACCATGGTCTATGAAGAATGATCATAAAACATATACCCATTCCCCAGATTTGGTATTAATGAGCCACAAGATACATAATAAAATATGAAGATATTTCCCCTTATTACTATATAAGTGATCACACATCCTATTCCTTATTAGATAAAAAAAATTAACACTATTAATTTATGATATATTATATTTAACATTATCTCATATTCAGTTAATGATATGCGATGATAAACTAAGTATCATGGGATCACCATTTATCTCCTCCCAAGGGTATGATCAAATCTTAATCTCAGTTTCCTCAAATGGTTGATATAGTCATAATAACATTCCCACATGCCTTCCATATGATTTTTATATATCATATATAATCTTGATACATTTTTACCTATGCATAAGATAACATGGAATCTTATTAATCATCATGAACATCTATAGACAAACTTTTTATCAACCATATTGGATAAAAATTAACTCTTATGTTCAAACATTATCATATGGGGTGTTGAAAAAAAACTCAAAGTTTTAACTTCTCATCCATGGTATATGACTTAAAGAAACCATCTACACTAACATTGAACATAATCTCATATGGAAATGAAACAATCCTAAGAAGGATCACCTCCCATCCTAGGAAAAAACATTTGAATTGAAATTATCAGTTGTTCTATAGTGAAATACATGTTTCAAATGTGGCCAATAGTCATCCAAAACATATCATACAACTAAATATATTGGTTTAATATCTTTGAGTCCTAAGTTAATTTTACCCACCATAAATTAGCTCAATATTAATTCCAAAACCTTGTTTGTGACATCCTATGATTCCTATTCATTGATAGGAAGATTCTATATCTTTGCATCTCAATATCCTGATTCCTCATCCTCATGGAATACCATGGAAACCAATGAAAAATTACAATCCAAAACCATCCATTATAATCCATAAATTTTTAGTAATTAGATAATCTTATATTTATCTATTGTTTATCACACATAGAATGACTCATACAAGAATATAGATTTTCAGTTGGGTAAATCATTAATGTGATTGAAATGAGAGTTTCATACATATGTGGAATTATAAAGTGTAATATTTTTTGTATCTTGAAAAATAAATGAGGTGGGTTATACATATATCATAGAAAACGATTTCTAAAAAAATGAACATATATGGTTTTATATTTTTATTGTATATTTGAAATATGTTATCCTTTATAGTGAGTATTAGAAATTTTATTTTAGATAGTCTTACTCTACTATCTCTTTATTAAAAAATGAGATGCAATTTGGCCACCCACTCCAATATCAATTATTTTATGGCCTTTCACATTACCACATGAGAAAATTTGTAAGTAGGAAAACACATGAACACCACAATTTAAGCCTCTAGGTAGTGTATGATGTGTTCTATGGGTATGAAAATGACCCAAAATATATTTGATGCCTTAAATAACTAGTATATCTCATAATCATATATTTAAAGAGAGGTGACCCCCACATAGATAGACTCATACTTGGGGATTATAAACTATTTACACTCAAGAAACACATGATTAGATAGAATTTTGATTACTTGAATTTGGATATTATGATATTCCACAAGAACATTCCCTATGATCAATATCCAATAATGGAGAGATACCATATATTCCCTTAAATAGCCTAATGGTGTGTGGTTCATGATTTTATAGAAATTAATCCAAGAACAATATTGGACCACTAAGTTATTGTTGGTGGCATATAATTCTAATTCATTCGTCTCAAAGGGTGTAGAACCATTCATAAGAAATACATCAAGTAGCTTAGGGGAAGTGTAAAATGTAGAAAAAACTTCATAAAGACTAGGATCTACATCGCGGTGAAGGACCAAGTCATAGGCCTTTTTCAATATGTAGATACTATATATTTCCTCAAATAAATTAATGGTGTGTGGTTCATGATTTTAGGGAAATTAATCCAAGAACAATATTAAACCACTATCTTTTTGTTGGTGGAATATGATTCTAATTCATTCATCTCAAAGGGTGTAGAATCATTCATAATAAATCCATAAAGTATCTTGGGGGAAGTGTCAAATATAGAAAAAACTTCCTAGGGACTAGGATCTACATCATGGTGAATGACCAAGTCATAGGCCTTTTTCAACATGTAGATAACTCTAATGTTTCCTGATTCTTAGCCGTCATCACACTCACATCTACAATCCTAACCATATCCTCCTATGGAAACATAGTGTTATACTCTTCAGGATTTGGTACCTTTTGAACATACTTTTCTCATAACACATTGATTTACTAATCATCATGAGAAATGAATAGATGTAATAAATTTTTGGCCCCAAAGGTCTTGAAAGTCACACTATCATAAAAATTTGTGCTTTAGGTACAAATTCTATCCCTCCATACAAAATATAAATAGCATAATCCCAATAGTAATCTAGCATAAACATCATTTTCTCCTCTAGAGGGATCACGCCATCGTGCACTATTAAAGATGATTGAATCACAATATAACTTCTTATAGGATTAAATAAAGATAGAGGATACATTACTAAAGAAGTACATTTCATGAAGTCTTTGATGATATTGGTTTTGATAAGTGGAATCAAACCTAAAAATATCTTAACATAATTAGAAACTAGAACTTACTAAAGTTTATGTATTGTGTCTCTAAAGATAGATAATATCAATATAGAACCCTTTTTGTTGGTAGTCACCTTTACAGATATTAAATATCATTTTTATCCTACTAAGGGATCACCTTGTCATTTACTATCATATACCTTTAATGATCTATGACATCACACTCATTTCTTCATAAATAGGCTAAGAGGAACCCACAACATTAAGAGAATCATCACCACTGCTTCTTATCCACCTATAGTTTATTCATCATACCACCTCTAAGGATGAATCTCTAGTGTTTGATAAACGACCTCATATTCATTGATTATTTTTGAATCATGTGAAAATTAATGGAAGCATATTTATTTATCCATAAGTACTGTAACAATCATATGACTGCATTTTCAGTGTGTTCACCTCATCATCCACATGATCATATAAATAATCGATTTCTATAGTAACCTAAACATCCTTATATGCCAATTGATCTATTTCAACACACTATGAATCCTTATCATTTGATTATATATATGTCACATATTTAAAAAAATTGGTCTCCACGAGATCACCTAAATGTGTCATTTTAAATAGTTCTTTATCCCAATTAGTTAAGGGAATAACATACACACATTATTTGATCATCCTATTTAGTTTAGTGAAGCACCACTAGTCTTAAAATCAAGAGACAATGAACAATGATATGGATTATTCATGTATATAAAATTATATTCCATAATTTTTATGATACTTCGAAATATCTCAAAATTTGAAGTGCCACTAAAATTATATATGGTCAACAAAGTGTTGGGGAATAATCTATCCTTTGATAGAATTATAGTTTGGTGAAAGTGTGTCCTCAAGGAAACATGTAACACCCTATGATTTTATGTTATCTTTATTTTTATATAAATTTAATCTATTTGATAACTTATGTTTCATGAAATAATGAGCTTAAATGAATTCCAAAATATTATTATTTAAACATGACCATTATAAAATAGCCATTGAATTGGTGGGTTTGAATATAATTCACTATATTATGAAATATATAGGGATTTCATATTTAATAAATATTTATCTATTTATAGGAAATAAAAATATAATTTTCAGTAAAGTCATTTTGTTTATAAAATATAGTTTTCATTCAAAAAGTTATTCTAATTTATTTAAATGAGAAAATAATATTATTAATTTTGGAAAAATTTATAAATTTTATTTAATAAAATTAAAAATCATATTTAGATTCATAATTTCAAAATTATCTTAGTATTAATTGTTTATAATTTTCTGAAAAGTTTAATTTTCTAGTAAAAACCTAATTTTAATAAGGCTAGAAATTTCATTATATTTAAATTCCATTTTATGATTTTAAATTTATTTAAAAGTAAAATAAATAAATTTTAGTATTATATAATAAAATTAATTACATTTATACTATAATTATACCTTATGTTTCTATATTTAAATTTTTAGTATTAGAATCATATTTTTCCAAAAAAACTATTTTTCTTTACGTTATACTGATTTATTTTCAAATTGAATTTTGAAACATAGGTGTTATGAATATTTAAAAATGGATTAAATATTCTGATTTAGGAGGTAAAAAAATATAATTTCATTTGAATTTTTATGCATAAAATTTTTATCGTGTTAAAAAAATATTTACCATAGTATAAGTAAAACAATGTAGAGGGTTACAGTTAAATAGTAAAAGCTTAAAATAACCAATAATTACAACATTAAATGAGTTATTTCTGTTTTGATAAACCTTAACCAGAATTTAAAACATTATTATAATTAAAATTATTTGGAATTAATGCCACCCATATGTGGTAATATTAAAATATAAACTAATCATTATTTAATCACTTAAAACCACCCCTCCTCAAGTATAAATACCACTCCTCACCACACCCTTTGACCTAAAAAGCCTTGATACTATTCAAAATCCTTTCAAACCATATAATCTGCAATCTACCAATGTCTATGTACTTCTTAGATAACCCAATGACCAATTCCATGTTTCTTATGGGGTCATTCAAGCATGTGATATTTAAGAGGTAACTTTCTCAAACAACCTCTCTTAAATTATGTTCATTTCCCACCTTATCTTCACCACCTTAAAAAATAAAATCATAATAAATAAATTATAATTTATATAAAGAAATTTTATATTACTAATGGAGTATATTCTATCCACCACTTTTCATATCTCATATAATTAAAAGAAACAAAATGATTGTCCAAATTACGGCAGTTAACCGCCTCTATGAATAATGATTTTTTATGTTTCCATTACCAACATCAAGGATATCTGTAAAAGTATTATTATTATTAAATATGATTTTAATATTTATATTATATCCTATTTAATGTTTTTGAACAGATATATTGATATAATATTAAATAAAAAGAAACTTGTCTATGATGGTCAGAAAAACCAAAAAATAAACCAAACATTTATCATTATCATTTTTCAATTGAATCATCCTCATTTAAGAAATAAAAATGATATATGGGACCATTTGAAATTATGGATTTTCATTGAGATTTATTTAATTCTATATATATTTAAATTTTACAAGAAAACCATAAATTATACACAAGATAACCAATCATGAAACCATGAAACGACTACACCTAAAACAATGAAAATAATAAAATATTATTGATGAATGGGTGGTAAGATGTTATAATAGAATCATATAAAGGTATTATAAATATGATTATAGTTATATAATTACTTAATAATATTATTTAAACCATTATAAAAGAAGTTTATGTATCCATAACTAAAGGGAAACATGATTTATTGTTTTCCCTACTCACTTTTACTTATATGAGATATATTAAATATTCACCACATATTTCTATTTTGTGGTGTATATACTATCCTTTGATAAATCATATCCTGAATATAATTATTTTATGGTATTTAGTTTTTCATTTTAAAATTATTACTTTTTTGTGGAATACGACTTAATTGATTACAAGCTGGTAAGGGATTTCTTAACTCAATTTACATTCATTAGATTAAACATCTACTTCCTTGATTATTCCAAGTTCTAATTATGTCTAATATGAATTTTGATAATCTTATTTAGTATTTCAACCTTTTTATTTTTGATTTAAAGCTGATATACATAATTTATTCATTTGATTAATGATCACTTCAGTGATTTGATTTTTATAAGAAACTTCCTGTTAAAAATTACCATTTTAAATTTCCCATAACAAAGTATTTTTAATCCATGTCCATGTTTTCTAAAATTGTTTACAAAAAAATTTATACTATACTATTATGATTTTTTGAAGTCATTTTTAATGATGTTTGACTATTTTAAAAAAAGTTTTAAAGGATTATTTTTTTATTTTCTAAACAATGTTCTTATTGACTTATCCAGAAAAAACACTAAGGGATTGTTTTTCTAATTTGTAGGTAATGGGTGGATTTTCCCATAGTCATGATTCCTTAATGGCTTTATATTTCCATTGAAATCATAAAATGTTCTTTTAAAAAAAATTTATTCATTTATAATTGCACATATCTATACAAATAAATGATCTGTAAATAGAAGTATTATTTTTTTGAAAAATTATTTCAAGTGATCTTCCAAAAATTAATTTCCATATTTGATAACCTTATTTAATATTATTTATATTTACTGGGGGTGTTATTCATGTATTTAATCATAATTATTTTTTTGGATGGTTTATTTTTATATTAGCTTGATACTTATGAAACATGTTTCTTTTCCACAAGTTATGATATGAAGAAATGATTATGAAACCCAATATTTTTCATTACTTTTGATATTATTAATGATTTATGATCTTTTGGAACACATATGTATGGTTTTTATTATGTAGAATAGGGGAACCATATCTTCCTCTAATTAATTTCAGTAAATCTATATACCTTATAAGATAATAATAAGAAACATATTGATGGGATTGATCTACTATGGGAAGAAGGTGCACCCCGATCCACTATGGGAAATAGGTGTGCCCTAATCCACTTTTTTGATGGTATATTTAGTTGAAATTAACATATGAAATGTTTTTATATATTTATGATAGTGGAACACTTTTATGACACGATCTCATAGATCAGGATTGGTTTATGATTATTTCTCACTCTTGTGGTTCATGTTTTTTTTGAAATGATAGTGTTTATACTATGAATCATGTTAATGATATATGATTTTTTTTGAAAATTGTATATTATGATAATGATAAAATAACCTTATTCTTATCCTATGTATTCATATGCTAATATATTTATATCTCCTATGTTTATCCATACTTGTTGCTTGAGATCACCCATTTATTATGTTTATTTTCTCCAAGTTATGAAGAAGTTTTTTATGTAGTATATGTATAATAATGGTGTTATAAGTGAATCAATTTTGAAATATGATATATATTTTAATGAAACATAGGTTTAGGATTTCATGCTTTCAAATTCACTAAACCCATATGGATCTAGAGAAGTTTTATTATGTTATGTAATTAAATTCATCTATTTATATGTAATATCTATCTATGAAAAGAATTGGTACTTATAATTGGAATCATAGAAAGGTATAGTTAACCATTAGAAGCTAGGTAAAGAACACCCTATGTAAACTTTGGATATGTATAATAATATTTTAAAATTATTAAATTTTGGTAATGATCATGAATAACCTAGGATAAAACCTAAGGCTTCATAGATTTATATTTTATAATAAATTTATTTTTATTATGTGATTTCCCAGTATGATCATTGTTAATAACACTATGATTTTTAGGTTTTAGAAAATAGATGGATCCATGAGGATTTATTTTAATAGTGATTGTGAAGGAAAATGGAATAACCATACTTATGAGAAAGAAAATGAAATGGGAGTCAGAAGAAGAAACCTTATTATTATTCCTAATATAAAATCTAATAATGAGATCAATAATCTCAACTTTGGTGAGTTTCCTAAATCATATAAATAGAGAAATATATAGTTTCTTGGTGATCACAGAGGAATGAAATTTAAATTTTCCTCATTTAAAGTTTGTGGGAAGAGGAATCAAGTAGAATGTTTCAAAGAAACTTGAATATATTTTGGGTGTGGAAAATAAGTACACATATCATGTAGTTTTGAAGAAAAAATGAAAGGTTCATTTAACACAATGGAAGATAATAATGGTATTCCTAATGAATGATCAATAATAAATATTTTAAATGAGGAATATATAAGAATTATCCAAAATCCATTCCCGTGGTGGAATGAAACTTTAGGAGGAGAAGATGGGGCAGTGTGATCGGGACTCTCCCTCTCTCATCTATAGGTTTTATGAATTAGGGTTTGAAATGGATGCACCTTCGGCAGATATTATTTTCCCTCGATGTCGGTTAGAGTTTTATCTCCATGTTAATGGAATGGAAAGCAGAATAGCTTGAAGATATATGGTGGTGGTCAAGGTTGATGTAGTATTTAGGATTGTTGTGGATGACATGAGCGGAACAGACAAGTTTGTGGAATCAGATTCGATTGGCTTGGACACTAGACTGATAGTTGTACCTGACATGTGAAGTGTGGTGATGGAAACCGATGTGGTCTAGGTAATCTGTATTTCTACTGTGGCTCCAGATGTAGGTGTAATTAGAAAAGAGTCTAAAATGGTGGTAATTAGTAAAGGCGACGCAAGGGTGGTGAATAAAACTTTTCTTGAAGAAACATATATGTGATGGATCGGACCTCTCTGGTCCAATAATATATAGAAATATAATTTTTGAGGTGCTCTGGGAGGTCAAGGTGACTTATCCCCAACACATTTCTAAATTTCCAATTATGCGAACAGTTCCATCGGTGAGACTGATGCAAACAATTCCATCGGTGAGACTGATGTGAATAGTTCCATCCATGAGACTGATGCGAACAATTACACCGATGAGACCAATTTAAACAGTTCCATTGGTGAGACTGATGGGAATAGTTCCATCATTCCATTGGTGAGACTGATGCGAACAGTTCAATCGGTGAGACCGATGCGAACTGTTCCATCGGTGAGACTAATGCGAACAGTTCCATCGGTGAGACCGATGCGAAAAGTTCCATCGATGATACTGATGTGAACAGTTTCATTAGTGAGACCTATGTGAAAAATATCATTAGTATCGGTGATTCATTCTGTGAATAGTTTCATCGGTATTGTTGAGTCATTCTGTGAACAGTACCATCAATATCAGTGAGTCATTCTGTGAACAGTACCATTGGTATCAGTGAGTCATTCTCTAAACAGTATCATTGGTATCGGTGAGTCATTATATGAAAAATGTCATCAGTATTAGTGAGTCATTCTATGAATAATACCATCAGTATCGGCGAGTCATTCTATGAAGAGTACCATCGGTATCGGTGAGTCATTCTATAAACAGTGTCATCGGTATCAGTGAGTCATTCTGTGAAAAGTACCATCTGTATCAGTGAGTCATTCTGTGAAGAGTACCATAGGTATCAGTGAGTCATTCTATGAACAGTGTCATCGGTATCGGTGAGTCATTCTATGAATAGTACCATTGGTATCATTGAGTCATTCCGTGAACTGTACCATCGGTATCAGTGAGTCATTCTATGAACAGTACCATCGGTATTAGTGAGTTATTCTGTGAACAGTACCATCTGGATCAGTGAGTCATTTTGTGAACAATACCATCACCATCAGTGAGTCATTCTATGAATAGTGCCATCATTATTGGTGAGTCATTTTGTGAATAGTGTTTCTATAGGATCGGTAGGTATACAATGTTTCCAGGATCGGTAGGTGTACAGTGTTTCCAGGACCGTGTGCAGTGTTTCCAGATTCCTACAGTTTCACCCCTTTGACATTTTCATTGATGTAAAATGCATTCATGGCCTTTTTTTAAGAGATTTAATGCTGAATCAAATTCCATAACTCTTATATTAATTTTACTAAGGCTCAAGATGCTTTTACTTGGTTAAACCGCATGGTTTAATGTGGTCTGCTTTTAATGGAAAATCCATCATATCTTAAACCTGTTCTGTAAATCTTATAAAGGGACGAGATATCTTTCTACCTTGTTTTACCTTATTTTTCCCTGGTTTGATATTATAAAAACTTTACTTCTTCCCATAGTAGTGGTTTGATCTAACCTTAATCCTTTGATCATTTCCCCTTGAATTTTCTTCCTGATGCATGCACACCCCCTATTTTGGTGCAAGCATCAAGTTTTGATCCATCATTGATAGAAGGTATGATATACCTCCATTATTGTATTTTATTTGATCCTCCCCCCTTTTTCTCCTTTGTATGTTATGATATGAGATCTCTATGCTTCTAATGGAGTTTTCTTGGGTTTCGGTTTGTTTGGTTGTTCCGCATCATCCTCAAGTGGATGCAGTTGTGTGGATCATTATCTTATAAAGAATGTCAAAAACCGTTTGAGGTAGGGGATTCATTGATTCTCTATTATTTTATGTGCAATTTTAGAGTTATCATGTTGTAGCCCACTGGATCACAATAGAATTGACATAATATATATTTGAACGAGATAAATAAATTGATATTGATCATATGTTATTTCCTCTTATTTTTCTAGATAGTGTAATATCTATGCTTGCATTTTTTATGTAACAGCCCAAGATTTTATAAAAAAATATTCTTTTTAATTTTATTAAAGTCTTGTGTTGTACGCTACACCAAAAGGAGCTTGCACAACACGCATCCTTGACTTGCCTTGCATTACACGCAATCACGACCTTCCTCGATAGCGTGTGTAATACGCAATACCGAGTTTCACTAAACAATGATATGCTATTAAAACTAGCCGTTATGAATAGTAATAATCACTTTTTGAAATTTTATAAATTTTATTTTTCAAAATGGACTTCATTTTTGGACTCAGAATATCGAAATTAGCCTAGGGTGAAATTTTGGTATTTTTCTGAAAACTTTCAATTTTTGATGAATAGTGAAACCACTAAGTGGTAGGTTAAAAACTGAATTTTGCATAAAACTTAATTTTACCGCTTCTGTGAATGGAATTTCGAAAATCCGAGAGACACGGTTAATATCAAGGACTAAAATGTGGTTCAATGAGATGAAAATAATTTTTTGGTGAATAGTAACTTTTTACTTTTTTTTTTACCGCGGTTAATAGTAAATTGGGTAACTAAGGGTAAATATGATATTAATATTACCCTAACACATGTACTAATTCTATTGGACAAGTGTAATTCGACCAAAAACAAACTTAGGAATAAAATATGACCATTTAGGTCCACTTGGATTAGATTAGGACATTTATTATTAATTTATTTAAAGAAGGGTTAGAATAGTTAAAATCAAAGTTTAATAAGTAAATCATTTATAATATGGGGTTATACATAAGATAAATTCGATTGTAAATATTCATTAGAAAGCTAAAAAGATTTCCTACATGATGTTATTTTATTTGTAATTTTTAGACATCAAATAATTTAATTTATTTATGACACAAAGATGATGCAGTAATTATCTTATTAATGAAATATTGACATAATTGATAATATAAATACCAAAATAAATGTAATTTAAGACTTTTTATGAATTCCAATAATTTTCTAGGTTACTATGATATATTAGTGTTTATTTAATCAACTTGGTTCGAACATATAATTCTGTTATGACTTTCACAAAAATCATATATCAAATAGTGTCAAAATTGACACAAAATAGTTTTTAAATCAAATATTATATTATTAATTGTTATTTTATTCCTAAAAATATATGGTTCGGCCAAATGACTTATATAAGGATATATGTATTAATAATAAACAATTTGGGGTTCGTTTGGCTTGATATAGTAAGTTTATTAACCTTATAGTAGAAGAACACAAGAAGACACGGTAAAAGTAAAATTATTTAACTTAATGTTAAATCTAAATGATAAGGTTAAAATAGGAACCTAAACTTGTCTAAATTCTATTGGATGAGAGGATTTCGACCCATCCCCACCTTAGCCTCTAAATAAATCAATTTGGAGCTAATTAAAACCGAACTTGACATTATAATAAAATAATATTTTGAGATATTCCTAAGGTGCCCCTCTCCTCCCTTATAAAAGGACACCTCCTCCCCCTCCTCCTCACACCAATTTGAGCACTCAAGCTCGGCCAAACCCTGCCAAATTCTCTTCTCCACTTCCCTAGAAACATCCTAGAGGTTCTGGTCTTCCTCAAAGACCAATTTTAGTTCCCTAGGAGGATGTCTCAAAGAGGCGCTTCAAAGAAGAGGTAATTACCGTTACCAATTCTTTCATCTTTATTTCTTCTTCCACTTCTTCTTCTTAGGTTGTTTCATTATGAAGTAATAACATCAGTATCACTCATATACTGATATGTTATTATAAGTATGAAACAACCCTATTTCACCATCTATCCATCCTACGGAAAAAGAAATCACCGCGCGTGTGTACATACGGAATACCGTCTCCACGCCGTGGTGTAATCTATTTTCCACCACCACCTTACATGGATGGGTATAATGGTGTAAAGAATAACTATACATAGTTATTACAACATCATATTGATTCTGATATATTGTATAATCCACTCCAATTCAATTCAATAATTATGGAAATGATATCATCGCTCGTGCGTACGTACGGAATACCGTCTCCACGACGCGATGAGATTCATTCTTAATGATTAACCATTCATGAATGATTATAAAGTATATATAATAAGTACTACTGAAATATATGACATAATAATGATACTGGATTTATGTATATATATATATGTATGTCATCTACTTACTTCCATTCAAGACAATAAAGAAAGAAAAACAGTGTTCATGCGTACGTACGGACTACCGTCTCCATGAACGGTGTTTTTCATTTCATTTATCTATCTATTATATATATATATATATATATACTGAATATATATGATATATAAATCATATTTTATATTCTGGATGTAAGTAAATCATGATATAAGTAATAATAATGTCAAGAACAAAAAGTCAAAACACCTACGATAAATGAAACGATTTTACCCAAAACGTTTCTTTAACATGGAATTTACAAAAGAACGGGTAATATAATGTCATAAGTGAACCATATATGATATCATAACAATGAATATGATTCTGTAATAAGTCAATGACATTATTTAAATCATTATACAGGAGGTTCGGACACATACGAAGCAAATCGAACCTAAGGTAAGGGAAAATATCACAATCTCATTTTTATCCGAGATTGTTTATACTTTGGTATTTACTGGGGTGTATTTTATCATCCACATCAATGTTCCCTCAATATGTAATATTGTTTCCATCCACTTACAATAGTTTAAATCCAATTTTACCCTTCGGTGAGTTTTTAGTAAAGAATATGAAAGGAATCTTTTGTCGTTTTTCATACGAGGTACTTTTTGACTTTTCTGACAAAAGTACGAAGGATGTTTTTCTTTAACTTATACGGCAAGAATGGATTTTTAAAACATTATTTCCAAGAATCTTCCTTTATAAGTTTTCAAATTTATTTTTGATCAACTTCTTTTAGTATGACATGTTAAGAAAAGAAAAGTGTTTTTGAATAAGAAAGGATATTTTCCTCAAGAATGGAGTTCAAGTGTTTTATCAAAATTATTTTCCATCTAAGATAATAAAGGGTTCTGTTTTTATCCCTTTAATTACATTGATTTGATTATGTTATGAGGGAATTATTTTTATGAAGTCATTTTCCTTATAAGATTTGTTTTATGATGTCATGATGTTTCAAGAATCCCATTTTTGTTACATGTGTTATGCGATGATGTATGTTTTATGATTATGTGGCACACATAAGAAAGGATTCATTATAAGATGGGTGGGACCTATATCTCCCTCCAATGCATTGGGTAAAGATTTTATATCTCATGAGATAGACATGGCTGAAATGGTAGGTTATACCGGTTCAGTGAAACAGGACTGAAACGAGGGTTACTCGATTCAGAAAGGGACTTTGTCCACTAAGATAGTCTTGGAAATGAGTCTTGACTAACAAGAAATGATTTTCCATGATTATGTGTGCATGCCACAAAGATTCAAGTTTTATGTTATGATTATGGGGATCTCATTTTCACTGCTATGATTTATCCCATGTTATGAAATTATGATCTCTTTTGCAGGTTAAGATTTCCAAAAATGTTATGTTCTTATGAAAATTATGTGATTGATATTTCTTTTGTTTACCCTTACTGAGCATTAGAGCTCACCCTTTTATGTTTTCTTTTCCCCAGGATATAAAGAAAGGTTTTAGGTAAAAAAAAGGGAGGATCTTTATGGGAGATATTGAAGATCTTTCACCACGATTAGAAGATTACGTTCCGAGTTTCCAAAGACACTAAACTATTACGATCCTTGTGTGTGTGTTTTTGTTATGTACTAAGTATTCCGCAAATGTAATGTAATGTCCATGTACGTCAGGCTTCGGGTCTCTACAGTTGGTATCAGAGGAAAGGTTTAGTCAACCTTTGGAAACTAGGATGTGAAAACGTTAGTGAGATCCCTAGAGATATTTTTAAGGTATGTCTAGGGATGTCCCTAAGGATAAGTATACGTATAGGATACAGTCCTAGAACTATGGTAACGATCATAGAATTTAACTTAAGATGTTAGATATCAAGGATACTCCACCTTTATTATGTTGTTTTCCCTAGCATGATTTTTGCCTCTCACACTATTCTTTTTGGGTTTTAGACGATGGCTGGAACTTGAAGGAACCGTGTTGATCATTGCAATGGACAATGCAATGATTGCCCTCCTGAACAAACAAATGTTATGGGAGATGGAGTACAAAATCTTATTGCTATACTTACACAAGCTATGAATCATTCTGGACTTCCAAATGAGCAGAGAAGGGAACAATATTCTATTGAGTCCTTTATGAGGCAACGTCCACCTTCTTTCAGTGGGACTACCGATCCACTTGTTGCTGAACAATGGATCAGTACCACTGAAAAGATATTTTCAGTTCTTCAATGTTCTGAACATGATAAAGTCATCTTAGCAGTATATCATTTGGAAGGTGAAGCTGATCAATGGTGGAATCTTATCAAGAATACGAGGCAAAGAGATTAAATTGAGTCCATGGAATGGGACGAGTTCAAGAACTTGTTTTTCAGTAAGTACTTCCCTCGTATTCTTCGAACAAAGATGGAAAAGGAGTTTCTTGAGCTGAAGCAGAAGGATGATGAATCTGTTGGTATATACGAAGCAAATTTTACAAGACTTGCAAGGTATGCATCTGGCATTATTATCCAACCTGAAAGTAAAGTTGATCGATTTTTCAGTGGCTTAAAACCAAGTCTTCGAAGGGCATTAGCTATAAGAGACTTCAGTAGCTATGAAGAAATTGTGCGTTGTGCTGTCAAGGTAGAAATGGAAGTTGGTGTTACATATCCATCTCATGGTTTTGACAAGAAACGAAAGATGGAATTCAAGGAGAAATCTCAGAATAATGGTGAAAAGAAGATGAATGTTTCCTTATGCACAAAGTGTGGAAAGAAGCATGGTGGAGATTGTCTTAAAGGGACTAGAAAATGCTTTATGTGTGGAAAAGAAGGTCATCGAGTAGCTGAGTGTCGAAGTAATGTAAAAAGGGATTCTAATGATGTGAATAAAGCAAACATTGCAGAGAACACATCACCAACACTTCAATGCTTCAAGTGCAAGGAAATGGGGCATTATGCTAATAAATGCCCTAATCCAAGGGTTAGTGATGATCGACATGAGCAACCGCTTAAGGCAAAGGACAAAGGGAAGTCACATGCGATCACTATTGGCGATGTTGAATATGACAACGATGTGGTGGAATGAATAATTGTTTATGTAATAGGATTCCAAAATAATGTTGTATCATGGAGTATTGGAGTATTTATGTATTGGTCTATTGTGGTTTTCAATAATTTTATGGTACCAATAACCATGGAAAGTGATTGAGATGTTTTTGGAAAAAGAATGATATGCGCATAATGAAGGGAAAACGAGAAAATGAAATATTTTACAGTATTCATGAGCTCATGATTGATATAAGGACTAAGTGATATCATGGTTTGAGTATATAGAATTTTGAGGATTTTGGTATGTGGAAAGTGTTAACTTTTAACTGCATTCAAGTTTTCACTAAGGTTCAATGGGTATTCAAGAGAGTACAAGATTAAGGCCTTTGAATGTTTGGAATGTGTCCAACAAGATATATCTTATGATATATGGGGATCAACGATGGTATTAAATCTCTGGTAATCGTTTTCACTATGTTATGAGAATGGACTGCAGTATTATGGATAGGAATAAAGATTGGAATGGATTATGTTGGACATAAGTTAGTATTGTTTAAGGATAGAAGTTTTTTCGATATTATTTATGGGATGTTATAGTAATATAGTTTTAGAAAGAGGACAACCAGCAGGACGGGCGACAGCCCATCGCTTCGGACAAGGCTGTGGGAATCAAACCCACAACCGAAGTGCGACTGGCCTTTATCGCCTACCACTGGCCTACAGGAAGTCCCTGTTTAGTAGAAACTAGTTTTATTATATTAAGCAGTATGATATATGAAGTATAAGTCCATTTTAGGAACCATATATGATTAATCTCACTATAGATCGCCTTATGTATATAATTTTTGCTAACCTTTTGTTCGAGACAGATGGAATGACCCGTCATTCTATCACATGATCTGCTAACACTTCACGAATAACAAATTCAACTTCATTTATATAAGAGATGAAGTGGAAATTGTTCAAGGCACGAACAATAGTGAGATTGTACCAAAATAAAGTAAGTATTTATTCTAATTCAAATTCTTCAACTTTAGGGAAATGATCTTGAAAACCAAAAATGTTGTCCTAGTGCCCTTATATCCGATGAATCAGATGGTACCCTAGATCGTCACAAATTTATGGCTTTGTGATTACTGGTTTTCCATAGTCATGTTCTCTACCACTCTCCATCAGAACATGATGGTTAGATTTCTCTTCCATATCCATATTTTCACCTATGTGGAAACCCAATGATTAGTTTATTTGGGTAACCGTTACGTTTCATACTTTTGTTTTTAAAGATTGGTTTTGATATTCCTTTTTACGATGTGGGTTTCTATTAAAGAAACTTTCGAATAGTAAACCATTTATAACCCCGACGAATTTCGAGGGCGAAATTCATTTTAAGGGGGGTAGAATGTAACAGCCCAAGATTTTATAAAAAAATATTCTTTTTAATTTTATTAAAGTCTTGTGTTGTACGCTACACCAAAAGGAGCTTGCACAACACGCATCCTTGACTTGCCTTGCATTACACGCAATCACGACCTTCCTCGATAGCGTGTGTAATACGCAATACCGAGTTTCACTAAACAATGATATGCTATTAAAACTAGCCGTTATGAATAGTAATAATCACTTTTTGAAATTTTATAAATTTTATTTTTCAAAATGGATTTCATTTTTGGACTCAGAATATCGAAATTAGCCTAGGGTGAAATTTTGGTATTTTTCTGAAAACTTTCAATTTTTGATGAATAGTGAAACCACTAAGTGGTAGGTTAAAAACTGAATTTTGCATAAAACTTAATTTTACCGCTTCTGTGAATGGAATTTCGAAAATCCGAGAGACACGATTAATATCAAGGACTAAAATGTGGTTCAATGAGATGAAAATAATTTTTTGGTGAATAGTAACTTTTTACTTTTTTTTTTACCGCGGTTAATAGTAAATTGGGTAAATAAGGGTAAATATGATATTAATATTACCCTAACACATGTCCTAATTCTATTGGACAAGTGTAATTCGACCAAAAACAAACTTAGGAATAAAATATGACCATTTAGGTCCACTTGGATTAGATTAGGACATTTATTATTAATTTATTTAAAGAAGGGTTAAAATAGTTAAAATCAATGTTTAATAAGTAAATCATTTATAATATGGGGTTATACATAAGATACATTCGATTGTAAATATTCATTAGAAAGCTAAAAAGATTTCCTACATGATTTTATTTTATTTGTAATTTTTAGACATCAAATAATTTAATTTATTTATGACACAAAGATGATGCAGTAATTATCTTATTAATGAAATATTGACATAATTGATAATATAAATACCAAAATAAATGTAATTTAAGACTTTTTATGAATTCCAATAATTTTCTAGGTTACTATGATATATTAGTGTTGATTTAATAAACTTGGTTCGAACATATAATTCTGTTATGACTTTCACAAAAATCATATATCAAATAGTGTCAAAATTGACACAAAATAGTTTTTAAATCAAATATTATATTATTAATTGTTATTTTATTCCTAAAAATATATGGTTCGGCCAAATGACTTAGATAAGGATATATGTATTAATAATAAACAATTTGGGGTTTGTTTGGCTTGATATAGTAAGTTTATTAACCTTATAGTAGAAGAACACAAGAAGACACGGTAAAAGTAAAATTATTTAACTTAATGTTAAATCTAAGTGATAAGGTTAAAATAGGAACCTAAACTTGTCTAAATTCTATTGGATGAGAGGATTTCGACCCATCCCCACCTTATCCTCTAAATAAATCAATTTGGATCTAATTAAAACCGAACTTGACATTATAATAAAATAATATTTTGAGATATTCCTAAGGTGCCCCTCTCCTCCCTTATAAAAGGACACCTCCTCCCCCTCCTCCTCACACCAATTTGAGCACTCAAGCTCGGCCAACCCCTGCCAAAATCTCTTCTCCACTTCCCTAGAAACATCCTAGAGGTTCTGGTCTTCCTCAAAGACCAATTTTAGTGCCCTAAGAGGAGGTCTCAAAGAGGCGCTTCAAAGAAGAGGTAATTACCGTTACCAATTCTTTCATCTTTATTTCTTCTTCCACTTCTTCTTCTTAGGTTGTTTAATTATGAAGTAATAACATCAGTATCACTCATATACTGATATGTTATTATAAGTATAAAACAACCCTATTTCACCATCTATCCATCCTACGGAAAAAGAAATCACCGCGCGTGCGTACGTACGGAATACCGTCTCCACGCCGTGGTGTAATCTATTTTCCACCACCACCTTACATGGATGGGTATAATGGTGTAAAGAATAACTATACATAGTTATTACAACATCATATTGATTCTGATATATTGTATAATCCACTCCAATTCAATTCAATAATTATGGAAATGATATCATCGCTTGTGCGTACGTACGGAATACCGTCTCCACGACGCGATGAGATTCATTCTTAATGATTAACCATTCATGAATGATTATAAAGTATATATAATAAGTACTAATGAAATAAATGACATAATAATGATACTGGATTTATGTATATATATATATGTATGTCATCTACTTACTTCCATTCAAGACAATAAAGAAAGAAAAACAGCGTTCATGCGTACGTACGGACTACCGTCTCCATGAACGGTGTTTTTCATTTCATTTATCTATCTATTATATATATATATATACTGAATATATATGATATATAAATCATATTTTATATTCTGGATGTAAGTAAATCATGATATAAGTAATAATAATGTCAAGAACAAAAAGTCAAAACACCTACGATAAATGAAACGATTTTACCCAAAACGTTTCTTTAACATGGAATTTACAAAAGAACGGGTAATATAATGTCATAAGTGAACCATATATGATATCATAACAATTAATATGATTCTGTAATAAGTCAATGACATTATTTAAATCATTATACAGGAGGTTCGGACACATACGAAGCAAATCGGACCTAAGGTAAGGGAAAATATCACAATCTCATTTTTATCCGAGATTGTTTATACTTTGGTATTTACTGGGGTGTATTTTATCATCCACATCCATGTTCCCTCAATATGTAATATTGTTTCCATCCACTTACAATAGTTTAAATCCAATTTTACCCTTCGGTGAGTTTTTAGTAAAGAATATGAAAGGAATCTTTTGTCGTTTTTCATACGAGGTACTTTTTGACTTTTCCGACAAAAGTACGAAGGATGTTTTTCTTTAACTTATACGACAAGAATGGATTTTTAAAACATTATTTCCAAGAATCTTCCTTTATAAGTTTTCAAATTTATTTTTGATCAACTTCTTTTAGTATGACATGTTAAGAAAAGAAAAGTGTTTTTGAATAAGAAATGATATTTTCCTCAAGAATGGAGTTCAAGTGTTTTATCAAAATTATTTTCCATCTAAGATAATAAAGGGTTCTGTTTTTATCCCTTTAATTACATTGATTTGATTATGTTATGAGGGAATTATTTTTATGAAGTCATTTGCCTTATAAGATTTGTTTTATGATGTCATGATGTTTCAAGAATCCCATTTTTGTTACATGTGTTATGCGATGATGTATGTTTTATGATTATGTGGCACACATAAGAAAGGATTCATTATAAGATGGGTGGGACCTATATCTCCCTCCAATGCATTGGGTAAAGATTTTATATCTCATGAGATAGACATGGCTGAAATGGTAGGTTATACCGGTTCAGTGAAACAGGACTGAAACGAGGGTTACTCGATTCAGAAAGGGACTTTGTCCACTAAGATAGTCTTGGCAATGAGTCTTGACTAACAAGAAATGATTTTCCATGATTATGTGTGCATGCCACAAAGATTCAAGTTTTATGTTATGATTATGGGTATCTCATTTTCACTGCTATGATTTATCCCATGTTATGAAATTATGATCTCTTTTGCAGGTTAAGATTTCCAAAAATGTTATGTTCTTATGAAAATTATGTGATTGATATTTCTTTTGTTTACCCTTACTGAGCATTAGAGCTCACCCTTTTATGTTTTCTTTTCCCCAGGATATAAAGAAAGGTTTTAGGTAAAAAAAAGGGAAGATCTTTATGGGAGATATTGAAGATCTTTCACCACGATTAGAAGATTACGTTCTGAGTTTCCAAAGACACTAAACTATTACGATCCTTGTGTGTGTGTTTTTGTTATGTACTAAGTATTCCACAAATGTAATGTAATGTCCATGTACGTCAGTCTTCGGGTCTCTACATTTTATCTTTTCTTTCTTGATGAAAATTGTTAAATAATGTAAAATGGGATTAATTGTAAATTAATGGTCAATGATAAAGAAGCATGTAAATGAATCTGGTTCTTCTTGTTGCAATTTGATGTTAATCAAATTCTTGCAGTAGGAATTTTTAATTAATTTATGATAGATTACTGTTTAGGTTGCCTGTAGTTGGAACCTAAAAATAATAAATCAGTTAATTCCAGATGGATTAAATGACTAGTTTTTTGATAAAAGATAATGCCTCATACAGTTTTGAGTTACCCTCTTGCTTGTTCAAGGGATAAGAGACCAGTTGGTATGATGTTTTTTTCCTGCTGCTTGTGTTGTGATGTGATCCTATAAGGATGTTGTGATATTTGGGGGTAGGGAGGCCTATTGTATATGGAATCAAATGATTCCTAGAGTGGAAATATGCATCAGTTTATGCTTTTGGGTATCGGGGAGGACACCAAGGATGATGAAATGGGTTGGATGTAAATGTTTGGATACTTTCTGATTCTTATTGGTTGTTTATCTTCTTTAATTTCCCCACTGCTAAAGGTAGCTGGTTTGCTTACCCTCCTTCCAAAAGGGGTGAAGACACGTGGGGTATGCCACATGCTATATGTGTTTAGTTTCCATAGGGAGGATGGTTCTACTCTATTGTTATAGGTGGAAAAGACTCAATGGGTAGTTAACATACTCACCATGTTTATCCCCTTGTGTTTAGTAGCTTAGAATGTTTTTCTAGAATTCCTGAGAATATGGGAAAATAATGTTGTTAATAAATGATTGAATAAATGATGTTAAACCATGGAGTTGGAGTTTGCTGGGACCCAATGCAGAGGTTGCAATTTAATGGAACAGTGGACCTTGGGTGTCATGCTAGTGAAATATAATGTGGTTTCGTTAATGGTTAATTAATGTTTAAATAATTAATTAACTTAAAGTGAAACTGATAAAAATGGAATGAAGTAATGTAATAAAACTCTTTAAATGGTTGTGTTCTTATAGGATACCTAGTCTTAGAAGTGGAAGCTATAAGTTAGAGAGAGGTAAGCTATAGTTGATTCTAAGACTAGGTTATGCCCATAGTGTGGTTGTGAGCTATAGTATATTCTGTACTTTTTGTGATCTATATGAAACTCCACCCTGTCAATTAGAGAAACTGACACTCTAGGGATTCTGAGCCTTGGGGGGGGGGGGTGTTTTCCCCAACATTCTGGTGGGAGGATGGATAGATGAATACCCCCTTTGTCCCCGCTCTCTTCTCTTGGTATTTACTTGTGGTGGTAGGCACAATAGTTATTTTTTCCCATATATGAGTGTAGAGGGATGTAATGGCTTGTGGTTACTCACACACATATATTCTGGATATATTTTCCTATGGAATACTAAAGGTGTAATGTGTATAGGCTGTGATGGCTTGAGGATCCTTACTCTGTGTATGGGCTATAATGGCTTGAGGTATAATGACTGATGTATAATACACGTTATGTGAGCAGTGGTGGCTCCTAGAAACTACCTAGTTACTTTTCTTATGTGTATGTGGTGGTTTGTTTTCATGAGGTACATGTTGTGGTGATTCAACCAGTTTTTTGAGTGAAAACCTTTTTGGAGAGAGATTCTTAGGACATGCGACGTTGGAGAAAAGCGACAAACTAATGGGGAAGTAGTAGCGGGGTACCCTTGATATTCTTTTTTATATTATATACTCTTGTATGAGATACTTGGTGAGAGTTTCCATGGCGAGGATGGGAACTTAATATACCTGTTTAGGTGATGAGTTAGTTTCACTTGTTGTTCACTGTGCTTTAGCATGCTTTCTTTACTTTTTCACAAGAGGCTCTAGGGAGGATCCTACTAAGTATACTGTTATACTCACCCTATGTATATATAAATTGTTTTTCAGGTCACTTGAAGTAGGCTGGAGATCAGGTTGGTTACTAATAGTTTGGGGTTGTATGAGCTATTCAGGATTAGTGGTCACTGCTATTTTTACTTTATTTTGGGTACTTACAGTTTTCCCCTTCCAGTTATAGTTGTTTTTCATGACATTATATATGTGTACTTGGCATTTATTTTATATTGCTGTCTGAGTTGGAGTTGGTCAGTGTCTGTCTTATCTCTCTCTTTCGTATGTGTTCTCTTAGAGGGTAATGTCTCCTATTTATGTGTTTACTATACCCTCGGTACTAGTTGCCAACCCGGGGCCTACTAGAGGTGGGACTCATGGGTCATTAACTCTCTTCTCACATTGCCGACCCAAGAGGGGTACACCTTGTGGGGAGGGGGTCATGAAAGAGTGTTATCAGAGGAAGGTTGAGGGATTGGATGGAGTTTGGTGTTAGAAATAGGTGAGGATGCATGGTTTGGTAGGAAAAAAGTATCAATCAAGTTTATCAAGTGATGTAAGCACTGGAGACCAGCTGAGACATAGGCATTTAGGGCCCCCTATGATCTGATGTATAGACCATTAAGTTTACAATGGCTACTAAATATGGGGATATGAGTTTCAGGGTAGAGACCTAGGAAATTATCATGCATCATTCTTCTTTGTTTCTATGTTTGAATGGGTATACCATATGATAGGTTAACATAAAATGAATAAAATAAAACAATTAATTTATTAATGTTGAGTCTTACATATTCCAGGTTTAGGAGCTCTAACTATTTGTTATTTGGCAGGTGTGGCTCCAGGCCGATGTTTTCATCATGTTTATAAAGAAGATGTCTAGAATTATATGCCAGCAGATCACTGTAGTTGATGATGACGACACATAGAGGAGGACACTCCATGAGTTTCAGTGCCAAAGTCTACAGAAGTAGGAGGGATCTGTTTCATATGTAGTCACAAAATACTAGTTGGAGGAGATCGATATAGGTTTCAATTCAATCCATGATCGGAAGGAGTGCTGGGTATCTTTGGTTGTGATGATACTACATGGAGTAGTGAGGAAGTGGTGGTTCTCGTTCCTCAGGGATCGCGAGGAGTCAACGATCTCATGGGAGGAGTTCCAAGAAAAGTTTATAGTCGAGTTTCTTTATTTGGCCGCGAAGGTATCTAATCACCAGGAGCTTCTTACCCTTTGATAGGGAGAGATCCAGTGTTTGAGAGTTTGGAATCCATTTTTGGAACCTTTTATAGTATTATCCGGACCTTTTTCCAAAAGATGAGGCTAGGGAGAGGCATTTAGAGGAGGCTTTGCATCCATATATCTAGTTCCATGTCACCCCGTTTATGATGAAGACATATCTTGAGGTTCTGGGGATAGAATATGTCATCGAGAAAAAATTGGACAGAACCAGATCTTTATGAGAGGGGAGTCATCATGATTTCTCATGAAGCAGAGCTATGGTCTGAGGTTTCTGATTTTTAGGGAAGAAGAGTTTTTGTTTGGCTAGGGGTAGGTCCTAGCCCTTAGCATCTTGTTTCTCCGAAGGCAGTGGCTCTCAGGCCTATGCCAAGGGATCAGATGCTTGTTTTTCTTATGGTGGTCGAGGTCCTCCACAGCAAGAGTGCCTAACCTTTTAGAGCTATCATCGTGCACCAGGTGTTCCACTCCAGGTTCCTCTATTGAGGCAGTTCCAACCGAGGCAACACCAGCAAGTTGCACCAGCTTTAGATCAATAGATATAAGATGGGTGTAACACCCCCAAGCTTCCATGGTACGCTCCTCTTTGAATAATAGAGTAGTGTGTGTTGTACGCAACCTCGAGTTCTAACACACCGTGACCAATAAAGGTAGCAGTTATGAATAGTAATACCCACTTTTTAAAATTATATAAATTTTATATTTCAAAATAGACTTCATTTTTGTATTCGTAATATCGAAATTACCCTAAGTTGAATTTTTTGTAATTTTCTGAGAACTTCCAATTTAATATGAATAGTGAAAAATGCTTAAAACAACTTTTTTAATAAAAATAATTTATAGTGATGAATTATACTATTTATTGGTTTTAAATTATAATTAGAATATATTTTTACCATTTTATCAAATGGTGGTCATTAGAATTAATTTAACATTGAGATTGGACATAAACAATTGTCAATCTTTTGATATATATTGTTTCTTAAAAACACGCTATTTGTTGTGACAGCAGGAATTAATTATAAAATTAATTAATGAAACTTATATGTTTGTAATTTTGTAAAATAGACATCATTTTTGAATTCGGAATATCAATTATATCTTAGGGTGAAATTTTGGCATTGTTCTGAAAAACTTCAATTTTTGATGAATAGTGAAACCACTAAGTGGTAGTTAAAAAACTGATTTTCCGTTTAAATGAAACATTACCACTCCTGTAATTTGATTTTCAAAAATTTGACATACATGGTTGTCATTAGGAAGTAAAATTTGGTTCAATGGGATTAAAATAATTTTTTTTGAATAGTAACTTTTAAGTTTAATTAATCAAGATTAAAGGTAATTATTGAAATTTAAAGTAAAAATGGTATTATAAAAATATGAAAATACCCTTAAACTTGTCCTACCCCTATTGGATGAGTCATGGACGACCAAGAAAATCCATGGGTCAACTTGGGGACCCCATGGAGCCACTTTGGTAGGAAAATGACATTAAAAACTTTTTATTTAATGTTTAAATAAAAATGTCACAAACATGAGTTGTTTTACTAAAACAATTTTTAAATGGAGTTATACAAGTCATATTTTTGACTATAAATATTCATTATAAATCTAAAAATATTTCCTACGTCATGATATTTGTTTTATAATTTTTAGAAATTAAATAAATTAAATTATTTATGACACCATGATGATGCAGCGATTACCTCATTATTTCACGATTTAAATAAAATAAACAGATAATGTAAAATCTAAGACCTACACATGTCAAAAACCTACTGGATGGGTGGATTTCGAACTCTTATAACCTTATCCTATAAATATATAATTTTGGGACCTTTTAAATCCGAAAAGCATTTTATAATAAAGTAACCTTTTATAACTTTCCAAGAGTGCCCCTCCTCTCCTCTTATAAACGGCCCCACCTCTACCACCTTACCCACACCTATCAAGCCTTTGTCTTGGCCAAAGCCTTCCCATTTTGTCTCTTAACATCCCACTCTTACTCCTAGAATCCTCACTTTGGTCATAAGTCTTCCCAAGGAAGCCTTTGAGCTCAAATCAAAAAGCGTTACCCGTTTTAAAGGTAGTGTTTTCTCTTGTGTTCTTATGTTTTATTTTGCTTCTCCAACCCCCTAAACTCTTTTTATTAATTTATTTTGTAACAAAAACAGTATCCTAAATATACTAGGATGTTTTTATAAGAAGTATTAGAGATAAACTTACACACACCTACATCTAATGGTTAAAGAACATACTGTTTCTGTGGATGGCGAATTTCTACCTCACGAAACGATGATTGTTCAACACTCATATAACACCTTCAAAGGTGACCATTAAGATGTCAATATATTTATATATGATATATAATATGTATATGTTTTACTTAATCTTCTGTATTTTTCATTTATGGCATACCTTTATGGTCTCCATTATGGGTAAACGCGATATCTTCATTTTAGGAAGTGCGGACTACCGCCCCCTCAAAGTGATTTGAATCGTTAATGCCATATATGGGATGTATAAATGATAGAGTAAATTTTATTATATATTACATTATACTGTAATTATAATATACCTTTATATCATTATGATTTAATTCCATTAAATATGAAATAGAAATGAAATTAGCGTTCATGCGTACGTACGACTTACCGTCTCCATGAACGGTGCATTTCATTTCTTACCTCTAAATGTTACGTAATATTATGAATGAATGTATATAATGGATATATATGATATATATGATATCTAAATCATGAATATAATGATGGATATAATGGATATTTCACCACATGAACAACTTGTAATTATAAGAAGTTTATTGTTGACTCAAGTACCAAAGATCGACAAAATGACAGTTATTAACTTAAATGACTACATAATTTTCGTAACATTGTAATAAGTGATATAAAAGGGATAATTAAATTAAAAAAAGTTCTTAAGAAAGTATATATTAACTCTATTTTATTATTCAGGAGGTTAAAGAGCGGTCAAGTCAAGTCGGACACGAGGTAAGGGAACTTCTTAACCCAATTTCTGTTCTTTGGGTTAATCTCCTACTTTCAAATTATTCCATGATATTATTATGTAATATCTTGTATTTTTACATTCTTTATGAGTAATTATAGTGAATACACATAATAGACCTATTTTATTTAAAAAAATTATCTTTGTAAGGGAACTTCTTAACCCAATTTCCGTTCTTTGGGTTAATCTCCTACTTTCAAATTATGCCATGATATTATTATGTAATATCTTGTATTTATACTTTCTTTATGTGTAATTATAGCGAATACACATAATAGATCTATTTTATTTTAAAAAATTATCTTTGTAAGGGAACTTCTTAACCCAATTTCCGTTCTTTGGGTTAATCTCCTACTTTCAAATTATGCCATGATATTGTTATATGCTATCTTGTATTTGTACTTTATTTATGTGTAATTATAGTGAATACACATAATAGATCTATTTTATTTTAAAAAATGATCTTTGTAAGGTACTTTGTATCAATCTCCATTCACTGAGGCATATTTTGTTTTATACACAATTTTCTTTTATACGGTGTATAAACCCCTTTGACTTTTACGTTTATTTAAAAGGAATCTTTTTATACGAAGAGTTTTACTAAACGAAAAAAAGGAATGTTTTTCTTGTTGTACGTATGCAACGACAACGACTTCTCCGCCGTCGTGACCATTATTTGAGTTTCAGCTTCCTCTACAAGCCATAACCTTTTTTTAATGAAAAATAATTACAAAGTTTTAATTTTCTTTTATTTTGGTATTGAAAATGGTTTTGAAAATGTTTTTATTATATCAATGTGTTTTATTGATATTTGTAATTGAAATGTGGAAATGTTATGTTTCCTTTATGCATGTTTTATGTGATACGATTATGTTATGGTTTATGATATGTTTAAACCTGTTCAAATGAGGAATGCATTGGACTTAATCAGTGATGGGTGGAGCCCGCTATAGCTCCTTGATGCATCGGTAGGTCTCATGAGACAAACTAGTGTCTTGGAACGAGGCCTTGGCTATGCGGTTATGATAGTATGGAATTATGCATTCCATCATTATGAAAGTGGTTATTGATATTTCATGTGATTATTAGACCAGTAGAATATCCATGTGAATAATTAAATGACATTATTTCATTTTAATTTTTCCATATTATGTTGAAGTTCATGTTTAAAAGGCTTTTGTTTAGTTATACATTGCCTTAAATGTTTATGTTTATTTATGAAAGCTTTCGCTATATTGTTATCCTTACTGAGCATCTGAGCTCACCCCATTCAATGTTTTAATTTTTCCAGGATGTGAAGAAGTATATTATGAATGACCTGCAGGGATAGTCTGAAGGGGATATGAGTGTGGAAAATGGAGACTATGTTATTTTAGTTTTTCACTTTATGATGTAATGTAACATTTATGAATGTATCTAGTGTTTCCAAGGCTACTAAACTAATCGGTCTTTCGAGACTTGATCTTTTGTGATCATGCCAATGTTACGAAGTAATGCACCGACTCTGGGTAACTGGGGTCGGGGCGTTACAGGTGGTATCAGAGGCAGTTTAGTACTAACCTTGGAAGCTATATTTAGATAAACTCTGATTAGAGCACATAGCCCAAAGATATACTTGGAGGATTAGTAGAGAAGAACTTCCTAGAATTTTGGTATTATAGATATTTTATGAGTTTTCTGAGCAATACATCCTTGTCTGGATACAAGAAGGTAGAGGCGGCTCTGGCACAGATGTACCAAGGGGTAAAACCCGAAAACACCGCTTTGAGCTAGACTCAAATGGGAACTGGTGCACGACAACAGGCCTTGTTCCACTCTTGGTTACGACACTCCCGGGGGATATGCTTAGGATAATTATCATTTTCTTTACAAACCATTATGAAGGGATTATGAGTATATACTTCCTCAAAGAAAACATTTTTATGATTATGGATTATATCCATAAATAGTTCAATTTATGTTAAGTGTTTACAAGTATGGAATTACGTATTTTGATTCATAAACTAAACTAGTTTATGCCATTGTTTAGAAATGGCGCCTAGTGGAAGGAATGGAAACCGTATCAATGCACGCACTCCGTGTAGGGATTTCCCTCCTGCTCAAGATAATTATAGTGGAGCTGGTGATACAACTGGTGATGATCAGCTTATCACCATACTGGGACAACTCACTCAGGTTATGAATAATAACCTTACTCGTATGGAGCACCCTGATCCGCAACGTGGAGGATCAATGTTAGACCACTTCATGAGGCAACAACTGCCAACATTTAATGGGGGTACAAATCCATTAGTAACTGAGCAATGGATAAAATCCTTAGAGAAAATATTCTACGCCTTGGGGAGTAGCGAAAGGGAGAAGGTTGTCATGGTAGTTTACCACCTCACTGGAGATACCGATCAATGGCGGTCACTGATTCAAAACACAAAGGAAGATGAATAAGTATCTAGTATGGAATGGAGGGAGTTTAAGGAAATTTTCTTAGAAAAATACTTCCCTCGTGACCATAGAGCAGATATGGAAAGGCAATTTCTGAGTCTGAGGCAGAAGGAGGATGAGAATGTCGCAAAGTATGAGGCTAACATTACAAGGTTAGCGAGGCATGCTCCATATTATATACGTAACCCAAGAAGTAAGATCGATCGTTTCTTTGATGGGTTAAAACCGTTTCTCCGTCGAGCCTTAGTCTCACAATCTTTCTCATCCTACGAAGATATAGTCTCGTGTGATATCAAGACAGAAAATTAATTCTCTAAATCTTATAATAATAATGTAAAGCAAGAGAAGAAGAGAACGGTGGAATAAGAGACAGATAAAGGGAAAAAGGGAAAGAAGGATTTTCCATTATGCGATAATCGTGGGAAGAATCACCCTGGTACTTGCCTAAAAGAAATGGGAGTTTGTTATAAATGTTTAGAAAAAGGTCACCAGGCTCATGATTGTAAGGGAAAGAAAGAGGCTATCAATGTTGAATGCTACAATTGTTGGGAAATGGGGCATTATGCAAATGAATGTTCTAAGCGTCAGGGAAACTTACCTCAGAAAAGGCCAAGGTATCAAGGACAATCTTATACTGTTACTACAGTTGAAGTGGAATAATTAATGTATTGGTGCTTTTAGACTCAAGGATTATATTCTAGTTATAAGGATAATGTGATATATGTAAGGATTGTACTGCAGTACTTGTTGTTTCATTAAGGTTTTAATATGATTAAGGTAATCATATTTTTAGTATGTGACAATAAGAGAAACTTTACTTTGTTTGGGGAATATGATGTTACAATTGATTTTGGAATTTAGAGACCTTTTAGAGAAAGGCTGGGTAGAGGTATTTTGGATAACAATAAAGATTGGAATGGATTAAGTTGAACTTTGGATAGTATTGTTTAAGGTTAAAACATTTCTGAATATTACTTTTGGAATATTATAATACTATATTTTTAGGAAAAGGACAACCTGCAGGTCGGGGGATAACCCATCGCATCGGAAAAAGCTGCAGGAATCGAACCCACAACCATAGTGCGACAGGACTTTATTACCTACCACTAGCCTACAGGAAGTCCCTGGTTATTAAAAAAAGTTTTCCTAATCTTAATGGTATGTGTTAATATTTGGAACCTTATAAAATTATGATAAATAGAATATTTTTGAGTTCTATTATCTTTTTGAGGGAAAGATGAGTTTGTGGTAGAAATTAGTTGAAGGTTGAAACTCTCCTTTTCAAGTATATATATATATAACTCTCTCTTATTATATGAATAAATTAATTCTTAAACTTTAGGAAAGGGATATTAAAAAAATGTGTTATCCTAATACCTTATGTTTTGTTGAACTGACGATATTTTAAATCACCATAGATTGAAGGCTTTGAGGCCCTCAATTTTACACATGTTTGTGATTGATGACCTTAATCACTCCCTACAAATATTTACGTTTTTCCTCCAATTATATGTCTCTAATTGCCACAAATTTTCTCCTTATCGAGATCATAATTTGGTGGTGACTTTTTCATTTCCCTTTCCCTCTTATTAAGGCTAAATTTTATTAACCTTATTTCCGATGTGGGTTTTCCACAAAGGTATTTTCCATTTTCAACATTTTATTTTTGAAGAAAAATTTTAAATTGTGAGGACGCAATTTATTGAAGGAGGGAAGAATGTAACACCCCCAATCTTCCATGGTACGCTCCTCTTTGAATAATAGAGCAGTGTGTGTTGTACGCAACCTTGAGTTCTAACACACCACGACCAATAAAAATCACAGTTATGAATAGTAATACCCACTTTTTGAAATTATATAAATTTTATATTTCAAAATGGACTTCATTTTTGTATTCGTAATATCGAAATTACCCTAAGTTGAATTTTTTGTAATTTTCTGAGAACTTCCAATTTTTTATGAATAGTGAAAAATACAGAAAACAACTTTTTTAATAAAAATAATTTATAGTGATAAATTATACTATTGAGTGGTTTTAAAGTATAATTAGAATATATTTTTTCCATTTTATCCAATGGTGGTCATTAGAATTAATTTAACATTGAAATTGGACATAAACAACTGTCAATCTTTTGATATATATTGTTTCTTAAAAACACGCTATTTGTTGTGACAGCAGGAATTAATTATAAAATTAATTAATGAAACTTATATTTTTGTAATTTTTTAAAATATACATCATTTTTGAATTTGGAATATCAATTATATCTTATGGTGAAATTTTGGCATTGTTCTGAAAAAACTTCAATTTTTGATGAATAGTGAAACCACTAAGTGGTAGTTAAAAAACTGATTTTTCGTTTAAATGAAACATTACCACTCCTGTGATTTGATTTTCAAAAATCCGACATACATGGTTTTCATTAGGAAGTAAAATGTGGTTCAATGGGATTAAAATAATTTTTGGTGAATAGTAACTTTTAAGTTTAATTAATCGCGATTAAAGGTAATTAGTGAAATTTAAGGTAAAAATGGTATTATAAAAATACGAAAATACCCTTACAATTATCCTAAACCTATTGGATGTGTCATGTCTGACCAAGAATATCCATGGGTCAACTTGGGGACCCCATGGATCCACTTTGGTAGGAAAATGACATTAAAAACTTTTTATTTAATGTTAAAATAAAAATGTCACAAACATGAGTTGTTTTACTAAAACAATTTTTAAATGGGGTTATATAAGTCATATTTTTTACTATAAATATTCATTATAAAGATAAATATATTTCCTACATCATCATATTTTTTTTATAATATTTAGACATTAAATAAATTAAATTATTTATGACACTATGATGATGCAACGATTACCTCATTATTTAACGATTTAAATAAAATGAAAAGATAATGTAAAATATAAGACCTAAACATGTCAAAAACCTATTGGATGGGTTGATTTCGAACTCTTATCACCTTATCCTATAAATATATAATTTTGGGACCTTTTAGATCCGAAAATAATTTTATAATAAAGTAACCTTTTATAAGTTTCCCAGAGTTCCCCTCCTCTCCTCTTATAAAAGGCCCCCACCTCTACCACCTTACCAACACCTCTCAAGCCTTTGTCTTGGCCAAAACCTGCCCATTTTGTCTCTTCACATCCCAATATTACTCCTAGAAGCCTCACTTTGGGCAGAATTCTTCTCAAGGAAGCCTTTGAGCTCAAATGAAAAAGAGTTACCCATTTTAAAGGTAGTGTTTTCTATTGTGTTCTTATGTTTTATTTTGCTTCTCCAACCCCCTAAACTCTTTTTATTCATTTCTTTTGTAACAACACCAGTATCCTAAATATACTAGGATGTTGATATAAGAAGGATTAGAGCTACACTTACACACACCTACATCTAATGGTTAAAGAACATACTGTTTCTGTGGATGGCGAATTTCTACCTCACGAAACGATGATTGTTCAACCCTCATATAACACCTTCAAAGGTGTCCATTAATATGTCACTATATTTATATATGATATATAATATGTATATGTTTTACTTAAGCTTATGTATTTTTCATTTATGGATACCTCTATGGTTTCCATTATGGGTAAACGCGATATCTTCATTTTAGGAAGTGCGGACTACCGCCCACTCAGAGTGATTTGAATCGTTAAAGCCATATATGGGATGTATAAAGGATAGAGTAAATGATATTATATATGAAATTATACTGGAATTATAATATACCTTTATATCATTATGATTTCTTTCCATTAAATACGAAATAGAAATGAAAGTAGCATTCATGCGTACGTACGACTTACCGTCTCCATGAACGGTGCATTTCATTTCTTACCTCTAAATGTTACGTAATATTATGAATGAAGGTATATACTGGATATATATGATATATATATAATGGATATAATGGATATTTCACCACATGAACAACTTGTAATTATAAGAAGTTTATTGTTGACTCAAGTACCAAAGATCGACAAAATGACCGTTATTAACTTAAATGACTACATAATTTTCGTAACATTGTAATAAGTGATATAAAAGGGATAATGAACTTAAAAAAGGTTCTTAAGCAAGTAGATATTAACTCTAGTTTATTATTCATGAGGTTAAAGAGCGGTCGAGTCAAGTCGGACACGAGGTAAGGGAACTTCTTAACCCAATTTCCGTTCATTGGGTTAATCTCCTACTTTCAAATTATTCCATGATATTATTATGTACTATCTTGTATTTGTACTTTCTTTATGAGTAATTATATTTAATACACATAATAGATCTATTTTATTTAAAAAAATTATCTTTGTAAGGGAACTTCTTAACCCAATTTCTGTTCTTTGGGTTAATCTTCTACTTTCAAATTATGCCATGATATTATTATGTACTATATTTTATTTGTACTTTATTTATGTGTAATTATAGTGAATACACATAATAGATCTATTTTATTTAAAAAATTTATCTTTGTAAGGGAACTTCTTAACCCAATTTCCGTTCTTTGGGTTAATCTCCTACTTTCAAATTATGCCATGATATTGTTATGTATATCTTTTATTTGTACTTTCTTTATGTGTAATTATAGTGAATACACATAATATATCTATTTTATTTTAAAAAATTATCTTTGTAAGGTAGTTTGTCTCAATCTCCATTCATTGATCCATATTTTGTTTTATACACAAATTTCTTTTATACGGTGTATAAACCCCTTTGACTTTTACATTTATTCAAAAGGAATCTTTTTATACGAAGTGTTTTACTAAATGAAAAAAAGGAATGTTTTTCTTGTTGTACGTATGCAGCGAAAATGACTTCTCCACCGTCGTGACCATTATTTGAGTTTTGGCTTCCTCTACAAGTCATAACCTTTTTATAATGAAAAATAATTACAAAGTTTTATTTTTCTTTTATTTTGGTATTGAAAATGGTATTGAAAATGTTTTTATTATATAAATGTGTTGTATTGATATCTTGTAATTGAAATGTGGAAATGTTATGTTTCCTTTATGTATGTTTTATGTGATACGATTATGTTATGGTTTATGATATGTTTAAACCCGTTCACATGAGGAATTCATTGGACTTAATCAGTGACGGGTGGAGCCCGCTATAGCTCCTCGATGCATCGATAGGTCTAATGAGACAAACTAGTGTCTTGGCACGAGGCCTTGACAAAATATTATTTGTAGTCTTGGCATGAGGCCTTGGTTACGTGGTTATGATAGTCTGACATTATGCATTCCATCATTATGAAAGTGGTTATTGATATTTCATGTGATTATTCGACCAGTAGAATATCCATGTGAATAAGTAAATGACATTATTTCATTTTACTTTTGCCATATTATGTTGAAGTTCATGTTTAAAAGGATTTTGTTTAGTTATACATTGCCTTAAATGTTTATGTTTATTTATGAAAGATTCCACTATATTGTTATCCTTACTGAGCATCTGATCTCACCCCTTTCAATGTTTTAATTTTTACAGGATGTGAAGAAGTATATTATGAATGACCTGCAGGGATAGTCTGAAGGGGATATGAGTGTGGAAAATGGATACTATGTTATTTTAGTTCTTCACTTTATGATGTAATGTAACATTTATAAATGTATCTAGTGTTTCCAAGGCTATTAAACTAATCGGTCTTTCGAGACTTGATCTTTTGTGATCATGCCAATGTTACAAAGTAATGCACCGACTCTAGGTAACTAGGGTTGGGGCGTTACAATGGGGAAGACAGAGGACTTCCCCGTGATGCTCCAAATCCTCATAGGGTAGAGCATGACCATGTTGGTGGTTGTAATAAGGGTAGGAGAGGTCATGGAGTAAGTCTTGGTCAGCTTCATTCTTTAGCATTGCCAGTGCCAAGTGAGCCCGAAGTCGTTCGAGGTACCCTTTGATTGTTTTCTACTTGGGTGTATGCCTTGTTTGATTTAGGAGCGACACACTCCTTCATATCACCTACCCTTTTCCATGCTTCGAGACTTGGGGTAGAGAGGCTTCCAGTGCCCTTGGAATTGACTATGCCAGTTGGAGGTCGAGTTAACTTGTTTGAAGTATGTAGAGACTGTGATCTAGTGTTGGGGAAACAACGCACTTGGGGACATTTCCTATGTTTATGATTACAATCATATTATGTCATCCTCGGCATGGATTGGTTGTATTCAGTGCAGGCTATCATGGATTTCTTCAGGAGGCATGTGGTGTTTTTTGATGTAGATGGATAGCTAGCAGTGTTTGTTGGCGAGCAAGACACCCAGATGGGTCAGAGGCGTGTTTCTTCATTATCATCCATGATGGCTGAGCTGATGTTGAGTTCTTAAGAGGTTCAATAGTTATCGTTTCCTAGGATCGTATAAGAGTACCATGATGTCTTTCCAGAAGAGGTTGTAGCATTACCCCCTCGACGAGAGATTGAGTTTGGGATCTAGCTACAACCAGAAAAATATCCTATTTCTATGAATCCATATAGGATGGACCCTTATGAGTTACGAGAGCTACATATAAATCTTGATGTTCTGTTACATTGCAGTTTTGTTTGGATGAGTGTGTCACTGTGGGGTGCACCAGTTTTTTTCGTGAAGAAGGATAACAACAGTTTGCGGTTTTGTATCAATTGTCGTCTCTTAAACAAAGTGACAATGAAGAATCGTTATCCTCCCCTATAGATTGATGGTTTATTCGATCAAAAAAAGGATTCAAGTTGTTTATAAAAGATTTAATTGGGGTCAGTATATCATCAGATGCGTGTGAAGGATGATGTTATCCTGAATACTGCTTTCTATTGTCGTCATGGGCATTACGAGTTTGTTGTAATATCATTCGGTGTGACGAATACTCTAGTTGTGTTCATGGGATTGATGAATTATATGTTCCATGAGTTCCTGGATAGGTTCATGGTGGTTTTCATTGATGACATCCTTGTGTAATCCACATCTATAGAGGAGCATGCAGAGCATATACACGCCATTTTGGGAGTTCTTCATCAACATCATCTATTTAGGAAGTTTTCAAAGTGTGAGTTTGGGCTCAAGAAGTCATTTTCTTGGGGAATTATTTGTCCCAGTAGGGAGTAGCTATGGATCCATCAAATATAGAAGCATTTGTGTCTTGGGAAGCCCCCAAGACAGTGGCAGAGGTGTAAAGCTTTCTTGTTCTTGCAGGCTACTACAGGAGGCTTGTAGCCAATTTCTCTCGAGTTGCAACTCCTATGACAACATTGACCAGGAAGGATCATACATTCATGTGGAATGATCAATGTCAGGCAGTTTTTGAGTATCTTAATATGAATTTGGTATGTGCTCTTTTTCTTTATCTTCCAGCAGAGGGAGTTCAGTTTGATGTTTTCTACGATGCTTCACATATGGTATTAGGCTGTGTTCTGATACAGTATATATCAGTTGTTTCTTTTGGGTCTCACCAGTTTCATCCCCATGAACGTAACTATTCCACCCATGATCTTGAGTTGGAATCCATGGTGTTTTCTCTGATGTTGTGGAGACATTACCTAATTGTCAAGTGCTTTTTGGTTTTCACCGATCATAAGAGCCTAAGGTATATTTTCTCCCAATATGACTTGAACTCATGGCAGTGTTGGTGGATGGAATTTTTACAAGAATATGACTTCAAAATATTGTATAACCCTAGAAAGGGGAATTTTTTTGCTGATGCGCTGAACGGTAAGTCACATAGTGATTCAGTGCATGAATCTAGTGATTCCTGGAGAGTAATGGAATAAATTTCATCATTACATCTTGATATGGGAGATGTTGGGGGCATAGGTTGTATTTTTCAGATGATGGTGCAGTCATATCTAGTGCAACAGGTGGAAGAGTCCTAGTTGGGGGATTTAGATGTGGAGGTCTGGAGAGACTGTGTTGTTTGTGCTAAGGCCCCTGATGGTTGGTCTGAGGATGAACATCACTGAGTGTTGTATCATGGAAGGACATTTATTCCTTTAGCAATGCATGAGAAAATTCTAAGAGAGTTCCATATTTCACCTTTATAATTTCATCCTGGCATGAAAAAGATGTACCGAGCCTTGAGGAGTCAATTTTGGTTGCATGGGTTAAAGCATGCAGTTTCGGAGTTTGTGTCTTGATGTTTGGTCTTCCAGAAGGTGAAGGCCGAGCATCGTGTCCCTGGTGGTTTGATCCATCCATTAGATATTCCTCAGTGGAAGTGGGAGGACATCTCAATGAACTTTTTTACTGGTTTATCTTGAGATCAGGGAGGCCATGACTCTATTTGGGTGCTAGTTGATCATTTAACAATTTTATCCCACTTTATATAAATAAAAGAATTTAGCATAGTGGAATTTTTTTCAAGGAATTATCTGGAGGAGGTGGCGAGACTTCATAGAGTCCAAAGGATGATCATTTATGATTGAGATCCTTGTTTTACCTCCAAGGTGTGGATAGGTCTCCAGCATAATTTTGTTTCTCAACTATCCCGTATCACTACTTTTCATCTACAGACGGACAGTCATATAGACTGGACTATCTAGACTCTAGAAGACATTTTGCACTCTTATGTCCTGGATTTTGGAGGTTCATGGATGAGGAACTTAACCTTGGTGGAGTTCTCTTACAAAAATAGTTTTCACTCCGCCATTTGTATGGTGCCGTTTGAAGCCTTTTATGTCTGACCTTTCCATTCTCCGTTGTGCTGGACTAGGGTTGGAGAGTTAGTAATTATCAGACCAGAACTAGTGCAGAATACAATATAGATGGTTCAGATGATTCTTGAGAGGATGAAGACAACGCAAGATCATCCTAAATCATATGCCGATCAAAGGAGGAGACTTTTGAAGTTTGATGTTGGGGGTCCCATGTTTCTATAGGTAATTCCCCATTGTGGGCAGTGATAGTTTGGTTGGGGTAGTAAGTTGTCTCCCTGGTTTTTTGGGCCTTTTGAGGTGTTGGATCGTGTTGGACCATGGCATATCGAGTAACACTTACCCCAAAAATGATTTGGATACTCAATGTTTTTCATGTGTCACGCCTCCGTCATTATCTTCATGATGACTCTCATGTCATCTATTGGCGAAAGATCGATGTTGATGATGATGAAAACTTCTAATAGCAGGCTGTAGAGATCCAAGACCACAAAGAGAAGGTGTTGCATGGGTGTTCTATTTCCTAGGTTCATGTCTTGTGGCGTCCTGGTGGCATGGAGTATAGTACAAGGGAACGTGAGTCACATATACGTGCTTAGTACCCCGAGTTGTTTGATGTTTAACTCCTTCCATATAAAAAATGTTCCCTTTGTGGTTGTAGACCGTTTGTGTTTATGAGAAGGTTTTCTTTGGTTTCTTCTTGTGGCCTAATCTCTTTTGAGAGGTATCTTGATGGGTGGTTGTTTAGACCCCGTTTCAGTTTCAATTATGTGGGATTTGAATTCTCGAGGATGAAAATGTTTTCATAGGTATCTGATGTGATGGTTTGGACCTCTCTGGTCCATTCCAATGCAGAAATATAGTTTTGAGGTGTTTTGGGAGGTCAAGGCGGCCTATCCCCAACAATTTTCCAAATTTCCAATTATGAAAATAGTTCCATCAGTGAAACCGATGAAAACAGTTCCATCAGTGAGACCGATGTGAATAGTTCCATCAGTGAGAATGATGTGAACAGTTCCATCATTGAGACTGATGGGAACAGTTCCATTGGTGAGACCGATACAAACAGTTTCATCTGGGGGAACGATGTGAATAGTTCCATCGGTGAGATCTATGTGAATAGTTCCATCGATGAGACCGATGTGAATAGTTCCATTAGTGAAACCAATGTGAATAATACCATCAGTATCAGTGATTCAATATATGAATAGTGTCATCAGTATCAGTGAGTCATTCTTTGAATAGTACCATCGATATTAGTAAGTCATTCTTTGAACAGTTTCATTGGTATCGATGAGTCATTCAGTGAACAGTACCATCGGTATCAGTGAGTCATTCTGTGAATAGTACAATCAGTATCAGTGAGTCATTCTGTGAACAGTGTCATCGGTAACAGTGATCCATTCTATGAAAAGTACCATTGGTATCAGTGAGTCATTCTTTGAATAGTACCATAGGTATCCTTGAGTCATTCTTTGAATAGTGTCAGTCATTCTTTGAGCAGTGCCATCGGTATTAGTGAGTCATTCTGTAAACAGTACCATCGGTATCGGTGAGTCATTCTGTGAATAGTACCATAGGTATCAGTGAGTCATTCTGTGAACAATTTCATCAGTATCAGTGAGTCTTTCTATGAACAGTACCATCGGTATCTGTGAGTCATTCTATAAATTGTACCATCGGTATCAGTGAGTCATTCTGTGAACGGTACCATAAGTATCGCTGAGTCATTCTATGAATAGTACTATCAGTATCAGTGAGTGATTATGTGAACAGTACCATCGATATCGATGAGTCATTATGCAAACAGTGTCATCAGTATCGGTGAGTCATTCTGTGAACAGTACCATCAGTATCGATGAGTCATTCTGTGAAAAGTACCATCGATATCAATGGGTCATTATGTGAACAATGTCATCAGTATTATTGAGTCATTCTGTGAATAGTACCATAGATATCTATGAGTCATTATGTGAACAGTTCCATAAGTATCGGTGAGTCATTCTATGAAAAGTGTCATCAATATTAGTGATTTATTCTATGAACAATACCATCGGTACCAGAGAGTCATTATGTGAACAGTACCATAGGTATCGGTGAGTCATTCTGTGAACAGTACCATCAGTATCGATGATTCATTCTATGAATAATACCATTAGTATTAGTGAGTCATTCTGTGAAAAGTACAATCAGTATAAGTGAGTCATTCAATGAAAAGTACCATCGGTATCAGTGAGTTATTCTTTGAACAGTTCCCTCGGTATCAGTGAGTCATTCTTTGAAAAAAACCATCAGTATCAGTGAGTCATTCTGTGAACAGTACCATCGATATCGATGAGTGATTCTGTGAATAGTACCATCGGTATTAGTGAGTCATTCTGTGAATAGTTCCATCGGTATCAGTGAGTCATTCTCTAAATAGTACCATCAGTATCAGTGAGTCATTCTATGAATAGTACCATCAGTATCAGTGAGTCATTCTATGAATTGTGCCATCGATATTGGTGTGTCATTTTTGTGAACAGTGCCATCAGTATCAGTGCTTCATTCTATGAACAGTGTTTCCTGGATCAGTAGGTGTGCAATATTTCCAGGATCGGTAGGTGTACAATGTTTCTAGGATTGTACGCAGTGTTTCCAGCTTCCTACAATTTCACCCCTTTGACGTTTTCTTTGACATAAAACGCATTCAAGGCCTTGTTTTAAGGTATTTATTGCCGAATCAAATCCCATAAGTCCGATATTAATTTTTCCTAAGGCTCATGATGTTTTACTTGGTCAAACCACATGGTTTAATGTGATCCGCTTTTAAAGGAAAATCCAACGTATCTTAAACCTACTCTATAAATCTTTTAAAGGGATGATATATCTTCCTCCCTTGTTTAACCTTCTTATTCCCTGGTGCGAGATTCTCAAGCCTTTCCTTCATCCCATAGGAGCGTTTTCATCGAACTTTAATCCTTGGATTTTTCCCCTTGAATTTTCTTCTTACTGCATGTGCACCCCCTATTTTGGTGCAATCCATAAGTGTCGATCCATCATCAATAAAAGGTATGATCTACCTCCATTCTTGTGTTTTCTTCGATCCTTCCCCCCCCCATTTTCTTCTTTCCATGTTATGGTATGTGATCTCCATGATTCTAATGTATTTTTCTTGGGTTTCAGTTGGTGCGGTCATACCACGGCATCCTCGGGCGGATGCAATGGAGGAGGTGATCGTGATCTGTTGTGTGGATCATTATCGTATAAAGAAAGTCAAGAACCATTTGAGGCAGGGGATTCATTGTCTCTTTATTCTCTTACATGCAACTATATAGTTAGCATGTTTTAGCCCACTTGATCAAAATAGAATTGACATAATATATATTTGAACCAAATAAATAAATTGATATCGATTGTATGTTATTTCCTCTTGTTTTTCTAGATAGTGTGATATCTATGCTTGATTTTTTTAGCTTTTAATTCTTGGTGGAAATAGGTAAATAATGTAAACTGTGATTAATTGTAAATTAATTTTCAAAGATAAAGAGGCATGTAAATGAATTTGGTTTTTCTTGTTGTAATTTAATGTTAATCAAATTGATGCAGTAAGAATTTTTAATCAATTTATGATAACTTACTATTTTGGTTTCCCATAGTTTGAACCTGAAAATAATAAATTAGTTAATTACAGATGGATTAAATGACTAGTTGTTTGATAAAAGATAATGCCTCATAGGGTTCTGAGTTACCCTCTTGCTTGCTTAATGGTTAAGAGCCTAGTTGATATGATGTTTTTTTTCCTACTACTTGTGTCGTGATGTGAGCTTGAAAGGTTGTTGTGATATATGGAGCCAGGGAGGCCTATTAGCTGTGGAAAAAGTTTACGCCTAGATTGGTGAGATGCATTGGTTTATGCATGTGGGTGTTGGGGAGGACACAAGGGATGATGAAACTGGTTGGATGTTTGCTGATTCCTGTTGGTTGTTTATCTTTTTTACTCTCCCCACTGCTCAAGGTAGCTGGTTTTCTCACCCCCTTCCAAAAGGTACGAAGATGTGCGAGGTATGCCACATGCTTTCTGTGTTTAGCTTCTCGATGGAGGATGGGTCTATGCTCTTGCTATAGGCAGGAAAGACTCGATGGGTAGTTCACCTACTCACCGTATTGAGACCCTTGTGTTTAGTATCTTATAATGTTTTTCTAGAATGTGTGGGATTATGGAAAAGTAATGCTATTAATAAATGATTGAATAAATGATGTTAACACATGGGGTTGGAGCTTGCTGGGACGCAATGTCAGGGTTTCAATTTAATGGAACAATAGACCATGGGTTTGATTCTAGTGAAATATAATGTGGTTTCGTTAATGGTTAATTATTGTTTAAATAATTAATTAATGCAAAGTGCAACTGATAAAAAGGGAATAAGTAATTTAATAAAACTCTTTAAATGGTTGTGTGCTTATAGGATACCTAGTATTAGAAGTGGTATTCAGGAGTCCGAGAGATGTTAGTTGCAGTTGAATCTAATACTAGGTTATTCCTATAATGTGGTTGTGATCTATTATATATTCTGTACTTTTTGTGTTTCTATATGCTACTCCACCTCGTCAGTTAGGGAAACTGACACCCTAGGGATTTTGAGCCCTATGGGGGGGGGGTTGTTTTCCCCAACATTCTAGTGAGAGGATGGATGGATGACTACCCCCTTTGGACCCACTATCTTCTCTTGGTAGTTACTTGTGTTGGTAGGCACAACAGTTAGTTTTCCCCCATATATGTGTATAGAGGGTAGTAATGGCTTGTGGTTATTCAAACACATATCTTCTAGATATAGTTTCTTATGGACTACTATAGGTGTAATGTGTATAATCTGTGATGGATTGAGGGTCCTTACTCAGTGTATGAGCTGTAATGGCTTGAGGTATAATGCCCAACATATGATACACATTATGTGAGCTATGGTGGCTCTCAGAAACTACCTAGTTACTTTTCTTACATGTATGTGGTGGTTTTGTTGCACGTGGTGCATGTTGTGGTGCTTCGCCCAGGTGTTTGTGGGCAATCCTTTTTTGAGAGATATTCTTAGGACGTGCGACGTTGGGGAAAAGAGGCAAGCTAGTGGGGATGTAGTAGTGGGGTACCCTTGATATTATTTATTATATTATATAATTTTATATTCAATACTATGTGATAGTATCCATGGTGAGACTAGGAAATTAGTATACCTATTTAGGTGATGAGTTAGCTTCACTTGTTGTTCACTGTGCTTTAGAACGATTTATTTACTTTTTCATGAGAGGATCCGGGGAGGATCCTACTAAGTATATTGTTATACTTACACTATGTATATATAAATTATTTTTTAGGTCACTTGGAGTAGGTTAGAGATCAGGCTGGTTACTACTAGCTTGGGGTTGCCTGACCTGTTCAAGCTTCCTAATCAATGATGTTTTTTACATTCTTTTGGGTAATTGTAGTTTTCCCCTTTCTATTGTAGTAGTTTGGCATGACATTACATATATGTACTTGGGATTTATTTTATATTGTTTTCTGAGTTGGAGTTGGTTGGTATCTATCTTATGTATATCTTTTGCGTGTGTTCTTTTAGAGGATAATTCTTCTCATTTGTTTGTTTACTATATCCTCAGTGCTAGTCGCCAACCTGGGGCCTACTGGAGGTGGGAATTGGGGGATAATTATCTCTCTTCTCACATTACCTGCCCAGGAGGGGTACACCTTGTGGGGAGGGGGTCTTGACAAGATAATGTTGCGACTATTCCTACAACAACGATGATTGGTGTGGGAGACACATGTCTACACCAAGGGTGGCTACAATGTATTTTTATAATCTGATTCTAAGTGGTGTGGATGCTATTAGGAAATTTGCAGCAACTGAGGTGATACATCCATCTCCTATGAGAAATTCCTAATCTATAAATCTTAATAGAATGTACTTTGCACTTGTAAAAGATGTTGCTCTGGAGAAAATGGTCAAGAGAGGTGACACCACCCATGTGATTATTAACAGGGAGGAAATTTTTGATAGATTTAAAATTTTTGAACACTCAATAATTGCAAGGATTGTTATTCCCACTAGAGGAAAGTCTAGGAAATTTGATGAATTAGTTCAGAAGTTGACTTCTATATGGGGTTTTTCTAGTTGGAAATGTATTCCCCTAGGTTGTGGTTTCTTTCACATTATTTTTCCATGAGAGGATATGATGTTAAGGACATGGAGAATTTATTCAATTGACTTAAATCTAGATATGATATTCTTTTAATAGTGGGATTTTCATTTTATTCCCTTTTCTATAAAAAATAATAAAACTCAAGTTTGGATTAAAATTATTGGCCTTAATTGGATTTTTTTGGCATCCAAAAATTTTATTTGATATTTCTTATACTGTGGGAATTCCTATAAAAAAGGATAGGAATAATGAGATTTTCAAATTTGGTCACTATGTGAGGGTAATGGTAGAGGTTGATCTGAGCTCTTTCTTGATTCATAATGTTTTTTTCAGCATTGGATGATGATATTCCTTTAAAGGTGAAATATAAAATACATCTTGATTTTTTTGGAGTGCAAAGTTATTGTTCATGTCAAGGATAAATGTCACAAGAATGCAGTTTTATCTTTTTTGTATTCAGAGTGACATCACAAAGCTTCTTGTAGGAGAAAAGTGAGGGATCAAGCTTCACAAAACAATGGACCCACTCTTGATCAAGACGATGTTTTGGGTAGAGATGGTTCACCATAGGCGACTAAGGCATCGAAGACTCATTAATAATTGAATATGGAACAAATGTTAGTGCTTAGACACAACGAGTGTTCACAAGCTGACGGCAGACCTCCAAAAGTGATGTTGTAATAATATTCTCTTGCAACTGAGGGACAATAGAACTCAAGTGATGAAGGTAATATTTCAATGATTCAAGAAGAAATAAATAAATTAAGGGAAACCCAGGGAATATAAGGAAGGTGGGATGATATCGAGAATTATTTCCTAAAAAAATAATCCTATATTCAGGTATTGTCCAAAGGAAAAAATATTATTGTGGGTCTTGAAGGATTTCAATCTATTTTTCCAAAGAAAGCTAGGTACAGGAAGACTATTCTTACTTGAATCCAATTATGGTCACAAAGTATCATGGTCCCATAGAATATAACTCCGACTGGTATGGTTATTATGATGATTCATACCAGTTTGACTATGATACTTGATCTTTGGTATATTTTTTCATGAGGGCATGATGCTTGTATGACCTCATCCTTTCCCCTTATGTACTTCCTTTTTTCTTTTTTAATAGTAGGAATCTGCTCGAACCTTCCTAGTTCAATTCCCTTGGTGGAAGGTTCATGAATAGAATCAGAAAATATGAATGATTAGTGGTCATATTGCTGATAATGAATAGACTACAAATAAAATATGAGATGAATGAAGTGTTAAGGAATAAAATGTTGAAGAATGCTTAATAATTTAATAAGGAATTGTAATTATTCAGTGTTTATGTATTGGAATTCAATAATAATTTTTTAAAATTAATTTTATGGTATTATATAATAATGAAACATCTAAGGATTATTACATGGTATATTTTCCTTAAATGTTTTAATTTATATGTTGAATGGTATAGGTAACCCTAAAAACTAATTGAGGTGGCATAATGATATTTTTGGAGAACACAGGATTATTGAAATGATAACCCATAATATGTGCATGATGATGTGATAAAAATGAGATAATGAGATGTTTTATATTATTAATTAAAATATAAATTATAATTAGTTTGATGAAAATGTGGTTTATGGATTGAGTTTATAGAATTTTTAGATTTATGCTATGAGAAAAGAGTAATATTTTGAAAGAATTCATTTTTTCACTCAAGTTTTATGGTAGATCAGGTTATTACCATGTTTCTATAGAATTCATGATAATGATATTAACATTTTTGGTGTGTGATAATTAAAAGCTACATCATTCTCTTTGAGTGACTAATGATAAGTTGATATTGAAAATTTAGTGACCTTCTATCAAATGTTTTGGAATTTAATATTTTGTAAGGTTCATAATGGCATCCATTTATTAAATTATTTACATTTTTTGGATAGGGTTTTAGATATAATTTATTAGTTAACCATATGAAGAATTATTCATATTGGATGACTTATGCTAACCATTTTTTTATAATGATAACTGGAGACAAATGTAATGACATGTCTTCCTATTATAGATATAATGATCCACTAGTTATTCATGCATTAAACATTCATCTTCATTTTCTGGAGTAATAGATGAAGAGGAAATTGGTCAAGGAATGACCAATGAGTTATATTGTTACTAGGAAATGAAATCAAATATATATATCATATCATTGTATTTTGAAATAATATATTATCCTATTATTATAATTTTTGATGATATCAATGATATTTTTGACATATTTGTTCTATGGTTTTTGTGTTCATTAACCATATATTGATTATGTTATCTATAATTCTCCATCAGAACATAATATTTATAATTATCTTCCATTTACTTATTTTAACATTCAACTAATGTTCATCATATCCGAATCTTAGTTTTGTGGTGACATTCATATTTTAGTTTCTTTATTTTAAGTGGTAGTTTTATTGAACATTTTTATAATGTGTGTTTCCTAGAAAGTAATTTTCAAATATCCTCAATTAATTTTTGAAGTGAAATTTAAAATTTCAAGAATGTTTTTTTGAAATTATTGATCATATCAGGATGAAAAATAATTGTTTTTCACTTCCATTGAATCTCTATCAAGTTCATAATGTGTTCCATCTATCTCTAATGAGAAAGAAGATATCATATCCTTCACATGTAATAATCTTAGAGGTCGTATCACTGGATCGTGATCATTATTAAGAATAACAACCATTAGAGATTATGGATCATAGAGATAATGTTTTATAGAACAAGACCACCTGGTTAATGGTTTGTAGAGAAACCAACAATTTGAGGAAAGATACATCTGAACTTGAGGATGTTATGAGGGAGAGGTATCCTCATTTGTTTATATCTAAATAAATACTTTCTGGGGATAAATTAATTTTCGCATGTTTTGAATATATCACACCAATATTTTATAGTATGTATATTTTTAAATATATTTAATCTATTTGATATCTAACGTTCCATGAAACTTCAAGCTTAAATAAACTCTAAAAAATTATTATTTTAACACAAACATTATAAAATAGAAGTTAAATTTGAGGGGGTGAATAGGATTAATGATATTATAAAATCTATATGAATTTGATGTTTGATTCAAATTTATTTATTCTTAGTAAATAAACAAATAATTTTCAGTAAAGTAATTTTTCCTCATATATATTCTTTATTCAAAAAGAGAATTTTAATTCTTTCTATGATAAAATATTTATAATTAATTTTTGACAATTATATGAAATTTATTTGATAAAATGTAAAAAAAAATAATTATGGCATGTAAAAATTATCATTGGATGATTTTTTGATAATTTTATAAAAATTTCAATTTTTTATTAAAAAAATACTGATTTTTATATAACTTTAATTTTCTTTATACATAAAATTAATTTTATGATTTTAAATTCATATAAAGGTAAATTAAGTACTTATAGAAATATGTAATATAATTAATTAAATTTAAACATTCCTTATACCCTATTTTGGTATATGAAGATTTTTGGTATTAAAGACACATTTTTCAAAAACAAAGTTTATCCTTGTGTTCTGATGATTTAATTTTAAATATAATTTAAAGAATTTTGTGTTTTTAATTTTTAAAAATTTATTTCTTATTTTTAATTAGGAGGTAAAAATTATTCTATATGTTCATTTTAATTTTTAAGCATATAAAATTTTACGTGGTTAATTTTTTTACAATAATATAAGTAAGATAATGTAGAATACTAATGTTATCAGGTAAAAGGATATAATAAATAGAAACTACAATATTAAATGTGTCATTGATGTGCTTATATACCTTAAATATCCATTTTAACATTAATTATAATCCATATTCATTGGAATTAATTCCACCCCAATTTTTTTGGCATTGAATATAAAATAATATTTATTTAATCAGTTAAAACCACCACAAATAAAGTATAAATACCACTCCTCATCACCCCCTTTATTCTCCAAAGTATCAAAAATGATTCAAATCTATTACAAACCCTATAATTTTAACACTCTCCATGTAAAAATGTTTCTAGTATCACCCAAATACTAATTCCATTTTCCATAAGGGGCCCTTCAAGGAGGTGATATACAAGAGGTATCTTCCTTAAACAAACACTCTTAATTTATTTTGTTTTTATACCATATCTTCACCTCCTTCACCAATTAAAGAATAATAATTATAGAATCATGTTAATAATTGAATTTTATAATTCTAATAGAGTATATTCTACCAAAAACTTTTCTTATATCCTCTTATTTAATGAACCAAAACCATTGTAAAAATTATACTGGTTATCTATTTCAGTGAATAATGATTTTGTTTATTTTTCATTACCTCCTTCAATGCTAGTAATAAAATTATTATTCTTATTAAATGAAATTTTAGTAGTTATATAATAACATATTTCATGTTCTGTAACTAATATATAGAAATAATATTAAATAAAATTTAACTGGTTCTTGATTGTCATAAAAAAGCCAAAATAAAATAAACATTTTTCATTAAAATTTATTAAATGAATAAAACTCATTTAAAAAATAAAAAATATATATTGTACCATTAAAACTTATAGATGTTATTGAATAAAACTTCATTTGAATTATGTATTTTTATTTATATTTGAAAAGAAAATCCAAATTATACCAAACCGAACCAACAATGAAACCATGAAAGAAACACACCTGAAATATTGAAAGTAATGAAATAATATTAATTAATAGGTGGTAAAATGTAATAAAATAATCATATAAGGTATTATAAATATGATAATAGTTACTGAACTAATTAATAAAGTTCTGTAAATAGTAATACATGAGGATAAGTTATAAAAAAATAAAGGGAAGTGTGATCTAAGTGTTTCTCATCTCAATTTTACTTATGTGATATATATACCTTATTCACCATTTATTTATTTTTTGTGTTGTATATATTTACATTTCATATATCTTATAATTAATATCATTATCTTCATGGAATTATTTGTTTGATTTGATAATTATTACTTTTACGGGGAATTCAATTCGACCAATTACAATGTGTTAAGGGATTTAGTAACTCAATTTATATTCATTAGTTTAAAATTATAATTAATTTGTTATTCCATGTTAAGATTAGGTGTGATATTACTTTTTCTTATATTATGTTGTATTTTCACTTGTTTTATGTGGATTTATAGATGATTTTCATAACTCATTAATTTTATTAATGGTCACTTCAATGATATGATATTTATAAGGGTCCTTTAAAAAACATGTTTTTAAAATTTCATTTGAAAAAATATTTTTCATCCATTTTCACATTTTCCAAAAAAAAATCCAAAAAAAGTTTCTACTACTCACTTATGATTTGTTAAATTATAATTTTACTCAATAATGACTATTTACAGAATGGTTTTAAAGGTTTCTTTTTTTCATTTTTTAATCGATGTTATTTGTGACTTATTAGAAAAAAATATGGATGGAATGTTTTTTAACTTATATGAAATGAACATATTTTCATGAATTTTTAAATAATTAATTATTATTTTTTCATTAAATTCTTACAAGGTTGTTTTTGATGAATTTTTTTACTTCATAATTTCATGGAACCTTGAAAATTAATTATTTGATAATAGAATTTTTCTTTTTTATCAAGAATTATTTAAAGTGATATTTTATAAATTATTTTCTTTCTAAGATAACATTATCAAATTTTACTTATGATTTACAAGGGATATTGTTAATGTAAAAAATTCATATAAATTTTATGTTTTGTTTATTACTATAATGACATTATAATTATGAAACCTATTTCTTTTACAATGGTTATTCTATGATTAAATGTTTATGAAACATATTATCTTTTCATGGGTTCTAATATAGTGAATTATTTATGTTCATTTGGAACACATATGTGTTGTTTTCATGATGGGTGGTACCTATATCATCCTACAATTAATTGGGTAAATCAGTATATATCATGAGATAAAAATGGTAAATTAGTCTATGGGATTGATCCACTTTGGGAAACTGGTGAGTCCTGACCCACTATCAAAAATAGGTGTGTCCTAATCCACTATATTTATTGTCTTGGTAGTTATCTTTCACATATGAAATGGAATCTATATTTTTTATAGTGAAACACTATTATGAAATGAGTTTATGGTTCATGATTTATTAATGAGGATGTCTCACAATTATGGACCATGTTTTAGGAAATGATAATGTTTATCCCATGAATCATTTTCCTAATCTGATAGGTTGGGTATGAACTTTATAAGTGATGATCATGATCACATAATATTATTCTTATCTTATGCTTTCATATGATCATGTATTCATTTATCCTATGATTATCCTTACTAATCATTTGATCTCACCCATTTATTATGTATATTTTCCTTAGGTTATAAAGGATGGTTTTATAAAGGATATGTATAATAAGAGTACTAGTCCTGAAGAAATTTTAGGAGATGATATAGATTTTTATGAAAAACATGTTTATGTTCCTAGGTTTTGAATGACACATTGAGAAAGTGGATACATATTTAAGGATTCAAAATTATTCTATACTTGATTCCTATGTATCCTTATACAAGTAGAAACACATAATACAAGTATCACACCTTGATATATAATAGAAGGAATCAGAGAACCATCATCAATGATAGTCTCCCCAACAAATTCTCTCATCCCTGGATGATGTTATTCCATAGTTGTGGCTTATCTACTTCCTATTAACATGTAGGTCCCTCATTTTGATCTTCTTATATGACTATTTAACTCATCAGTTCTCTTATGTACATTTACCATAAATTATATGGATTCTTATGATGAAATCCAATAAGAAAATAAACCGGGGGATGGTCAGTCTGGTCACCATGAACATCATTAATGATCATAAACCAAAGATACTAAATATAAAATGGATTATATTCATAGTTCACTTTAGTGTATACTTTCATCATGAGTTTCTAATGATAGTAGAATAAAAAAACAAATAGGTATGGTGTGTATACCCCATATATTATTTTGTAATCCATTCTTATGACCCGTGTCTCACCTGAAATGTATCATAAATATGACCTATTGACAATATCATATTTTCCATATTCCTTGAGCACCCCAATTAAGATGGGGAATGGGTTGGAGATAAATTTCTCAAGAATCCAAAGTAGGGAAATATTTTTAAAATGTTTGAGGTATATAATATAGATAATTTATTATATTTATAAATGAATACCTATAGTATATGTCTATGTGGTTGGTTAGATTTGGTTACTTGTACCCACTCCCCATATGTTTGTGATTACCTAACCATATAAAAATTAGCGTATGTAATAAATTCATAGGAGATACTACCTTTTATTGATGTGCATCATCATCTTATACTATAATTAAAGGTATGTGATAACAAGAATTATCATTTATTTAGTCACTAACAATGTGAAAATGAAAAATGTTCCAGCCTTTATCACCATATTTGAAGACCTCATTAGAATAGAATATCCACTAAGTAATGTTAACAGGAAAATATGATAACCTAATATCCTTGAGATATTTTTTTCATTTTTTATCCCCACTATTCATACCAAAGCTCCACTAGGGTTAGCTAGAATGATATTGGTCACCCATGTTGATGAAAACTAGGTAAATACATTGGTTAAAATTTTATAAGGGAAGGGTGTATGTTTATAAATAACATGATCCACATAATAATGTAAATATATTTTTGATGGTTAGGATGAATCTCTCATGGTGTGGATAAAACTTTCTATTGCCGAATCACTCACTGTGGAGGTTTATCTTTATCAGCATATGAGTAAATTGTTGATTTAATTCATTATAGATATACAAATAAATAGGGGCCACTCATATTTAGTAAAGGTCATTGAGAATAATCTTTACACCAGTATGGTGGGGAGGAAAGGTTATTTTTTCTATTTTATACCAGTTGAATATATCTAATATAAGTTCTCGTATTATATAATCACGACATTGTGATATAAAAGTCACTTCTTATATCACAAATCGATGAAGCTCTTCTACAATCCATTTTATTCCCTCTATCCATGAAATATTTTCTAAAACCACTCTAAATATATTAAAGTACTATGGTTAAGAAGTATCATCAACATGCTCATCCTTATGAATTGTTCAAATTAGGATTAATATTAGATGGTCTATTACAGGGTTACTTCCAATTATAGAATGAAAATATATGACCATGTTTTATCAAAATACCCATATGATCTCCTTATAAAATAGATAGGTTCATTGATATTAATTGATTGAATTTATACATAATGTCCCCAGATAAACCAATATATTCGTAGCCACTTTCAAAAGGCTTAATAGCTTTCCCTTTTATCAATAAATCACATAGAACCTCATGTTCAAGAAGGACCCATACACTTGAATAGATGTCTAAGTTCTAAGATGGGTCCCTTCTATAAGCTTCATGACCATCACTACCTAATGTATATATTAGATGTATTTATGAGAAATTATATTTGTTAAATAAATTTAACATTAATTATCATGAATTCCAACCCTTGAGAAAGCCCTCTCAATCGATTTGGAGATGTTTGGTTCATATTAATATACTTCATATTTTTTTGGGAACATATTTCATTGTAACCAATTGGAATCAATAGAAGAATAAATATATTTTAATATAATGATTTGAATCCAAGGACTATTATGTCACGCAATGACCCAAGTTAGGGATTGAATCAAAACAACCCCAATCCCAAGTCCATAGGCTAGGGGATGGAATTTTTTTTTGAATGAATAACTAACATGGGGAACCCTTTTTCTAAGTACCTAGACACACACACACACACAAAACCATATTGATTAAAATATTTTAAGGGAGTATGTTTAAAATAAATAGAAAGATGATGGATAAACCATGCCTGAAAAACCTCTAGAATGTAAAAGAGTACGATAGTCTGAACTAAAAATTAAAGGGGGAAAATTCAAACCTAACCAAAAATATACCCCGACTCAAAAAACAGGAAGATTAAATTATTTAGAGAACCCAAATCTTGAATCCCAAGCTACGACCACTATATACGGTGAAATTACCAGGTATCCCTAAGATCCTCTGAATTCACTAGTGACTTGTCCATCATTTTCATAAGACATGTAACGTGCGGGGAAATCCCGTGAAGGGGTGAGTATATACATACTATGTAGGATTCCCAAAAAGTTTAAGGGGGAGAATTAAAAGATATAATGGGAATATAAATAAAGTAAAAGAAAGATATAGTATAAGAGAACAACTCAACCCAAACCAAGAGTGGATGTAACCTCATACAAGCACATTGGGATTAAAACGGTGATTAAATGAACTACATGAAATGTCTTCTCCAACTATAGCTAGAGATTATACCCATAAAACCACGAGAATATAGACATAGAAAGAACATGACATACCCTGCATGTCTTCGCCTCTCTAGTAAAGAGAGTAACCAAATCCAAGGGTATGGATGTAGAAGAAAAACAATATATATATATATATATATGCTCAGTCAAATGAATCCCAAATGATAGAGTAAGGGGATATACATCTCATAGATCAACCTAAGAAAAAGAGTATCCAATAGTTACAAAAGTCCATCAACTATTCCTAGAATCTCATGTGACTTACTCAAATTAATTGTGCAAGTCAATCCAAACATTGTCACTATGCCACACAGTGGGTAGAGGGGATAAACTTGCAGTAAAGGACCTACTCCCTAGTAAATCAAGGGATTTTTACTCTATAAATATATGTAGAGGACCCATTCCATTATGATGTGGTGAGGAGGGGCTAAAAAAAACACTTCTTTATTCAATCTCCATAAATATATCATAACTTCCCTTGAGTCCTTACATCTGCATAGGGTACCCTGGGGAAAACATGAACAAAGGGATGAGCTAAAAATACCATTAAGGGAAAGAACATAAGGATATGTCTTAAGCACATGAGTTAGGAGGCATGACATAATGATATCCAAAGCATGAAACATATAAAATCGTATCATATAAGCATGTGATCATATAAACATGGAATCATATAAATGTGGAAGAATAATTAAACATTTATTTAGTATGGGTCAAGGCTAACTGCCAATCCCATTTCCCATTTTAGTATGGGTTAAGGATAACCTCCAATCCCATTTCACATCGCATCTCATGAGACTTAACTTTACCCAATGCATTGGAGCGCTATATGGGTGTACCCATCTCAAAATTTTCATGATTATTCTTTCCACATAAATAATCATTCCACATAAATAATCATACATAATCAACCATTCATAAACATAAGGATACCCATGGAATGAATTGGGTACCACAATCATGACATAAAGCATAGCCAATGAGCATATCATGAAAGTGTCCATGAAAGAATGGGATTACAATATACATGGAAGATCATAAGGAAAAATAGGAATATAACATGGTAGGTGGTGTCAAATATAAGTTACAACATATAATAAATGTATTTGAGAAACATTAGCATTAAAACATTTTTGTGCAGTTTTAAGGAAAATACTATAGAGATTTTAAAAATAGAAAATAAGGAAATATTTTATATAAAAACCAGAATTAAACCAAGAAGGTTTTAATAATAAAAAGACTTATTTTTTAAAGACAATGGTGTCTTAACATATAGGATATATTACACTTGAAATTGGGTAAAAATTTTAGGAATTTCCCTTAAAACAGGCTTGCTTATCAGAAAGTTCTAAGGAGGGAATATTTTAAAAAAATATGTATATCCCCAAAAGAGAATGATGAAAGGGTTTTCATAAATGAATTCTGTAAAAATAAAAATAATTTATAATATGTAACTAAATATATAAGATAACTCCACTTTGATATAAAGAAAGATAAGGCAACCTGAATGAACAAAAGTGGTTCGAGTATAATTCGTTACGGTTTATTGGAATAGTGTTGGGTGTACCTAAGAGGTCTTGATGAGAGAGAAAATGGGTTTCTTATAACTTATACATCATTAGGACAGTATGAGGGAGGTGTGAAAACATACCCCATCATTTGGTATTACGTATAAAAGGCATAGCATAGAGGACAATCTTGATTAAGAGAGAAACGGAGATGATCCCTTACCTTAATTTTGTTGGTGTTCTCCACTTGTTATTAAAGACCTGAATAAAAAAAATTAGGTTTATTAATTAGTAATTTCATAACCTCTCCTATATTTAATTGGTTTAATATAATAATTTTATGTTCATTTATAACCGTTTTTATTGGTTATGAGGTTCAATTTCATTGTTCGGGCTCGTTTGTTTACTTGGTTTTAATGACCGGTTCACTTATATTCATGTTTGGATAAACATGATTGATGAAAGTGGTTGTCCATAATTTAAGTTATATGTTATTATTGAACATCCAGGAGATTAAATGGTTTTAAATTTAATTTGGTTACCTAAAGTGAAGTTGAATTATTATATATATAGCCTTAGTGATAACTGTTTTGGTTAATCGGTGGGTTTGATTACAAAGAACATGTTTTGCTTTATAACTTAATAACATTAGTACAAAAGGATTGTATAACCAAAACAAGGATATATTACCTATATAATAATATGGTTCAACCATAACACAAATGGTTTCATGACCAGAATTAAAGATAATAAAAGATATTGATTAATTAATGTCCTTGAATGGACTAAATTAGCGCATCTCAAACGGTGCTTTAATTTCTTTCAAATAAAAAGGTGGGGAAAGGAGAGAAGATAATGAAATATACCATTATCATAAAAAAATCCAGTACTGTATGTTACTGGTGTTATCATACTATGTCACGACCCGTCCTCGGGGCCCGTGCCATGACTACCCCAAGCCCGCCTTCCATAGGCCAGGGGCTGGCGACTAGCACCAAGGCATAAATCCCGGAAAAAGGGAAGGCATTGCCTTTGAAAAGTAAACAAGTACCATAGAGTAAGAAAGCGGAAAAGTAAACACTACGTAAAAACTGTAAAAAGCTGTGCTGAAAGTAAAAGGGACCGGAAATACAAGCCCAATTGTAAAGTACAACTAAAAGGGGAAACAACAACTGAAAAGAAAAGCCACAGCATCGAGCTGTCCTCTGGAAGTACCACCTGAAGGGTGGGTATAGATAGCCTCCGCTACTCCTCGGGTCCACCTGGCCGCTCTGAGTACGTTCCGCGCAGTGGTCCACCTCCAGGTACCATCCTGCTCCACAAGCCTCCACCACGATCAGCGCTGTCCGTCGTCTGCAACCAACACATCGAAGTGCGGGCATAACCCGTGCAGGGGTGATTATAAGCTACTCAGTAGGGACCCTGAGACCCCCGAAGGTCTCCCAGAATCCACAAAGGATAATCCACAAAGGAAAGATACAATCACGAAGTAACATCCGACACGACTTAGGTATATGCCCATACATATACCTAAGTCATCAATTCCCGTTCGGCTCCAACATCCGAGCCCAAGAACAACCCAGTCCACACAGGAAAGCAAAACGTATACCCACACAGGATAGCAAAACACAATCCACACAGGAGAGTAAAAGTAAATCCACACAGGATAGCTCAACACAATCCACAAAGGAGAGTAAACAGTAAATCCACACAGGATAGCTCAACACAATCCACAAAGGAGAGTAACACAGGATTCAGCTCACACAGGTATACTTATTCGGATGAAGATAAAGATGATCACTGATCCATCTAAGTCATCGGACCCACAAAGGATTGATAGGTACTAACCCCCGCAAAGACCCACACAGGATCGGGCCCACACAGGACCTGTAGGCGTTGGGTCACACAGAACCGCTGAGCACTGACCCACACAGGATCGGATCCACACAGGATCTGTAACACTGATCCACGTAGGATCGCTGAGTGTAGTAGTCGTCGTAGTCCACTGAGGATCTCTGCACAGTCTTCGTCACAGTCCACTGAGGATCTCTGCACAATCGTCGTCGTAGTCCACTGATGATCTCTGCACAGTCGTCGTCGCAGTCACTGAGCAGTCGCAGCCAGCACTAGGGTTCCCGCACACAACAAGCTCGTTCGGGAGGGTCCGCTCCACGAGCCGAGAGGCTGATACATCAACTGACACAAATTCCGAGGTTGATTTATCCAAAAGTTCCGTATCGTCAACAGGAACTCAACGTCGCAGACGGTGCGTCAATCGGACGCCCGGTCTGAGAGTTATTGGCTTTTTCTTCCCAAGGGCCCAGTTGGTTTTTAAGGCAAAACCAACCCCACCGTACTCCACCTGCATCCAAACCTCGGGCGGAGTGAGCCAAAAGATCCATCTCACTTAGAGGAATTCAACAAAGTTTACGGCACGTCAATCGGACGTCCGAAGCTCAAGATATGAGTGTTTCCGCTTCGAGGGCCCGGTTGGTTTCGTGTACGAACCAACCCGGCCGAACCCAAAGTATTCCGAAACATTGAGTGTAATATACCGAAACGACCATCTCGATCCAAGGATCGCGTTGCCACTGACGGCGCATCGTCCAGAGGCCCGTATCTCAAGTTACAGGTAAAATACTGAAAACGGTCCGAAGACGGGGGTCTGGGCCCGGGCCGACCCGGCCCGACCCCCCTGGGTCGGCCGAACCGGGTCGACCCGACCCGGTCCAACCCGGATGGACCCGGTCCGGCCAGGCCAGGGCGCGGCCTGGCTCGGCCGGCCGGTCCGGCTCGGCTTGGCCGAGCGGCCGAGCAGCGCGGGGGGCTCGCTGCCCCCGCGTGACAGCACCGCGGCCCCCGCGGGGGGCCGCCCTGGTCAACGGACGCGGAAAAGGCCGCGTCCCGCGTGTGCGCCGGACCCACGCGGCCGCGGGTCCACTAGAGCCTCCGCCGGCCGCCGGCGCCGCCGCGTCGGCGACCCGCACCGCCGGTGGCTTCCGCGGGCCACCGGAGTTGCTTCGGTGGTCCGTTTTACTTCTCGTCTGTGCCGCTGTTCCTCCCGGGATCCGTTCTTCAGTGAGGGATCATCAAATCACCCTTGCGTCACGTTTTGTCGTCACCCACCAAATCCGCACAACAACGAAGAACTGCGGAGGGTTGTCAGGCCATGTTCGTTTGGCCCGCACCCTCCGCGTTAGGTGATAACAATCGGAAAGAAATAATCAACATATCAAACAACAATTTTAATAAATTAAAATTGTTCTTATGAAACCGGGTTATTTAATTTAAAATAAACGATCACGGGAAAATAAAACATTCAAATAAAACCCCTACCTCGTCAAGTGTCGCACACGCGTTCTTCGCGGAATTGATCGTCGTGGAAGGAGGTGATCGTCGCGTCGCGGAAGGCGTCGCGTCGTCACGAAAGGGCTTCGCGTCGTCACAGAATACGGTGCGCGTTGACGAACTCCGAGGTTCAAGAACATATATATTTAATTAATAATAATTAAATCCATATTGTTGTCTTAAACCACAAAGAAAACTAAAGAACCGCAATCTCTCACCTCAACGGATGATCGAAGATTTTGTTGCGGATTAAGGAACGTCGCCGAAGAACGTCGCGGGAGAGGAAACATCGGCGTTGCGGCACACGGCGTCGCGTCGTCGATTTCCGCGGGTTCGGCGTTCTTCGTCGGAGGCCGTCATTTTTCGCATTCTTCACGTTCTTCGCGTTCTTCGCGTTCTTCGCAAAGGAGGATGAAGAATTATTGGTTTCTGTAAAATCCTCCCAATGAACATTTTCCAGAAGTCGTGCGTTGCTCTTATTTTATTATTACGCCAACAAACGAAAAAGAGATAAGTAACGACCCATTAATTCATAGAATTAATTCAATGAAATAAACCACCCAATTAATTGGTGTGTTAAGAAATTAAGAAAACGCGTCAGTTGACTTTCATAATGACGGGTTTTCGCAGGTGCGTTACTTAGCGGAAAAGAAATGGTGGGGCTCGTGCGGGCCCCACCCCACAAATATCCTACCAAGGGGTAGGATATTTTTGGATCGCACCCTATCCACAACAACTCGGCTTAAGTAGCTTTAAGTGGCTTTCAAGTGTCTTAAGTGAAATAAAATAAAGTTTGTCGTACAATTTATTTTATTTCTTAACTTTAAGCCCAAAAATTAAAAACCACACCCGAGTAAACGCATCTTCGGAAGAGGTGTTTCTAAGAAAATACCGGCACTGTGATTCCATCAGTTCCCTCATAATTTGATTCCGAGCACCGGTTCAAAAGTTAGAAAACCCCGCTCGTTCGTTCACTGAACGTACCCGAGCCAAACTTCGGAAAATGATTCCGGGCACACCGGGCCTCGGAATCAGGTTCCGTCAGAAACTGCGTTCTTGTAAAAATACATAGAAAATTAAGAAAAAAATTTCCTTGAATTTTTCGGGTCTTTACATCACTCCCACCTCAGGGCTTTACGTCCCCGTAAAGATACATCATAAACTAGGGAAAGAAATGTGGGTACTGAGCACGCATCTGAGCCTCCCGCTCCCAAGTGCTCTCCTGGAGGTTCCCGTGCTGCCATCTGATGCGCACAAGAGGAATCGATCATCCACATAGGACCCGCTCCTGTCGATCCTCGATCTCCACCAGGACCTCCGCAAAAGTCGCCCCATCATCCACGTCTAGCTCCCCATGGTCAATGATGTGCGTCGGGTCGTGCACGTATCTCCTCAGCTGAGATACGTGGAAGACGTCGTGCACCCGGTGCAACTGAGGTGGTAGAGCCAGGCGATAAGCCACCTCGCCAATCCTGCTGAGGACCTGGAAGGGTCCGATGAAGCATGGAGACAACTTGCCGCCTCGTCCAAATCTTTGTAATCCACGTCGAGGTGAGACACGCAAGAAGACGTGGTCGCCATCCTCGAACTCTAGTGGCCTCCGCCTCCTGTCAGCATATGACTTATGCCGTCTCTGAGCTGTCCTCATCCACTCCTGGATGACCTGGACCTTCACTATCGTGGCCCGGACCATCTCTGGTCCCACAAGTACTGACTCCCCAGGGTCTGTCCAGCATAAAGGAGATCTACAAGGTCTGCCGTACAACGCCTCGTATAGTGCCATCCCGATGGTGGAGTGGTAGCTATTTTTGTACGCGAACACCACCAAGGGTAGATGATCCTCCCAGCTGTGACCAAAGTCGAGGACACATGCGCGGAGAATGTCCTCGAGAGTCTGAATGGTCCTCTCCGTCTGACCATCCGTCTGAGGGTGAAAGGCGGTGCTCAGACGTAGCCGCGTACCGAACGCCTCCTGCAACCCCTTCCAAAGCCGGGAAGTAAAGCGAGCGTCCCGATAGGAGACGATAGACGATGGCACACCATGAAGCCGTACAATCTCTTGAACGTAGAGACGCCCCAAGCTCTCCACTGAGCCCTGCTCTCTGATGGGTAAGAAGTGTGACGACTTGGTGAGTCGGTCAACAATCACCCAAATGGAGTCGTGACCTCTGGAAGTGCGTGGAAGTCTAGTCACGAAGTCCATATATATCCCGTCCCACTTCCACTCCGGGACCTCCAAGGGCTGTACCAAGCCTGCTGGTACCTGTTGCTCTGCCTTCACCTGCTGGCAGGTGAGGCATCGTGAAACGAACTCTACCACAGTCTTCTTCATGCCCGGCCACCAGTGCTATCGTCTGAGGTCCTAGTACATCTTCGCCACTCTAGGATGTACCGCCAAAGGAGAAGTGTGAAACTCTCTCAGCACCTCCTCCCGTAAAGCAACTGGTAGCAAGGTACGTCCTTTGAAAAGGAAGTTGTGCTCTGCTCCAAGGGAGAAACCATCAGGTGCCTGTCCCGAGGATATCTGTGCATGCCGTGTATCACAGTCAGCGTCCCCATGCTGTGCATCTCTGACCCACTGTAGAAGTAGAGGAGAGACTGTGAGAGACTGAAGGAAGGATGCTCCGTCCCTATCCACGAAAGATATCTACAAGGCGGCTAGCTGCTCTGTCACCTCCTCAAGTAGCTGAATGCTCGTCCTCCTGCTGAGAGCATCGGCTACTACGTTCCCCTTCCCAGGAGTATAGACTATCTCAAAGTCATAGTCCTGGAGGAACTCGAGCCATCGACGCTGTCTCAGGTTCAGGTCCTTCTGAGAGAAGATGTACCTGAGACTCTGGTGGTCAGAAAAGACTGTAAATCACTCGCCCATCAGATAGTGCCTCCATGTCTTCAGTGCGAAGACCACTGCTGCTAACTCCAGGTCATGCATGGCGTAATTCTGCTCATCCGGCCTCAACTGACGTGATCCATAGGAAATCACGGACCACTCCTGCATTAGGAAACATCTGATTCCGGTCCCTGATGCATCGCAGTAGACTACGTATCCAACTCCCTCCTCAGGCAACCTCAAGATAGGTGCGCTGGTCAATCTCTGCCTCAGCTCCTGGAAGCTCTGTTGACATCTGTCTGACCACACAAAGGGTTTCCCCTTCTTCATCAAAGCTGAGAGTGGCGCCGCAACTCTGGAGAAGTCTGGCACAAATCTTCGATAGTATCCGGCTAGACCCAAGAAACTCCGCACCTCCGTCACGCTCCTGGGTGGCTCCCAAGCTAGCACTGCCTCGATCTTCGTGGGATCCACGACAACTCCCACCTCAGAAATGACGTGCTCCAAGAAGTGGACCTCACGTAACCAGAACTGGCACTTCAAGAGCTTTCCATAAAGATGGTGCTTTCGGAGTGTGTCTAGTACAACCCGCAAGTGGTAGGCGTGCTCCTCCTCCGTGGTCGAGTACACCAAAATGTCGTCGATGAAGACCACGACAAATCGATAGAGGTATGGCTGGAATATCCTGTTCATGAGGCTCATGAACACTGCTGGAGCATTGGTTACCCCGAATGGCATAACCAAGAACTCATAGTGGCCATACCGACACCTGAAGGCCGTCTTCTGCACGTCCTCGTCTCGAACTCTGAGCTGATGATAGCCTGACCTGAGGTCTATCTTCAAGAACCACCGCGCTCCCTTGAGCTGATCGAAGAGGTCATAAATCCTCGACAGTGGATACTTGTTCCTCACTGTCACCTGGTTCAGGCGACGATAGTCGACACACAGTCGCAAGCTCCCGTCCGCCTTCTTGGCGAACAATATCGGGGAAGCCCAGGGTGAAACACTGGGTCGGATGAACCCCTTTCCCTACAAGTCCTCCAACTATACCCGCAGCTCTCAAAGCTCAGCAGGGGCCATCCGATACGCTGGAGTGGATATCGGGGCTGTCTCGGGGAACAGATCAATATAAAAGTCTACCTCTCTGCGAGGAGGTAGTCCTGGAACGTCGTCGGGAAAGACGTCCGTATACTGATCCACCACTTCAGGAAAACTAGGACTCCGCACGTCCACTTCTCCTAGGATGAGACTAGCCAACTGATGAGTGATGGGTTGTCCCCTCCTCTGCGAGAGTCCCTACTGTGCTGCAAAGGCTCCCTTCTCGCAGGTGAAGGTGAACCTGCTCCCGTCGGTGCGCACACATCGCACCTTGCGCCTAAAACAGTCAATCTGAGCATGGACTGTAGATAACCAATCCATGCCCAAGATGACGTCGTAAGGCCTCGACGCCACTACAAGAAGATCCCAGCCGAAGCTCTCGCCTCCTAGAGTAATCTCACACTGCCGGTACCAGTGAGTAATCGTCGAGTCTTCTCCAGTAGGGGTCTCTAGCCATAAGGATCGAGCCAACGGCTCTGTCGGAATCTCCGAGCTCCGAACAAGGGTAGCAGATATGAAAGAGTGACTCGCTCCTGTGTCTATAAGAACTGCAGAAAGGGTGGAATAGACACAGATCGTACCTCAAATCATCTCTGGCGCACTGTCGTCGTAGGCCTCCACTGCCTGGAGTTGTGCATGTCTCTGCCCGCCAGCTCCCTGTGGTCGGGGCGGACCTCCTGGTGGTGGTGGTGGCAGAGCCTCAAAGCGTCGCCCACCACCTACTGCTCGGCCAGCTCCTCTGCCTCGTCTGCCTCCTCCCTGCAGACCGCCACGGTCGACCCTCTGCCTCTGCCTGGGTGGCCCCTCCACCATCTGTTGCTCCTCGGCACGGCGGGTCGGGCAGTCACGAGCCATGTGGCACTGCCCGCTGCATGCGTAGCACTGTCTGCCTCTCGAAAGACTGGCTCCACGCTGTGTGCCCCACACTGCTGAGCCAGTGTCCCGAGGTCGTCTGCCGGAAGGTCTGGTCTGCCTGGAACCCTGAGTCATCTGTCGGCTACCTGCTGCCGAAGACTCTGCTACCTGCCGCCCTGCGGTAGGTCTCGCTGCTGAAGTAGACTCAGCAAGAAAGCTCTCGATCAGAAGGGCTCGCTCCAGTACTCCTGCCTGGGTTGGGATGCTGAGGGAGATCAGCGATGCCCTGATCTCGTGTCTCAAACCCTGCTCAAAGGTCCGGGCCTGGAATAAGGGGTCCCGTACCATGTCGGTCGAGTAGCGAGAAAGATCGGTAAACCTCGCCGCGTACTGGGTGACCGTCAAGCAGCCCTGTCGCAGCTGTAGAAGCTCCTGGATGCGTACCGCACGGAGGGTGGCCGGGACGAACTCTGAGCGGAAGAGGCTCTCGATGTCCGTCCAGATAAGAGATGCCTCATCGTGCATCAGGAGCATCAATCTCCACCATCAGCCCGCTGCTACGTGCAGTAGGCTCGCCGTGAGGATCACCATGAGGTCTGCTAGTGTCCTCACTAGCCTGAAAACTCGTACGACCGCCTCCAGCCAGTCCTCGGCTTCCTGGGGGTCCGTCTCCCCATGAAATCTGGGTGGTCGCTGGCGCTGGAACTCATGCAGAGCTACGAGGCGACGTGCATCGTCAGCGGTCATGGTGGGGAGCATCGGTAGCTCGGCGGGTAGAGGTACCGTCGGTGCCTCCGCCGTCAAAGGGCCCTGTACCGAGGCCTCGTCGCTCGGCGGGCTGTCGTCGCGCTCCACTCTCAGAACCCTAGCTGGCTACTGTCGTGGGGCTATCCTGAAAAGGAAAAAAGTGCGCCACGGTCAGAACAATAAACCTGGAGAGCTGATACAAGTAATCACGAAGAAAACTTGAAACACACATGCAATCAATGCTTTTGTGCATTAAGTTGGAAATCAGAAGTCAGGGTCCCGGTGTACGGATATGTCAGCCTCCGCACCAACACTGGACTCCCTGGACTGATAACCGTACTCAATACGCTAAACACTATTGCTTCACATAGAAGAATGATCAGAGTCTGCGGTAGAACCGACCAGCTCTAATAACAATTTGTCACGACCCGTCCTCGGGGCCCGTGCCGTGACTACCCCAAGCCCTCCTTCCATAGGCCAGGGGCTGGCGACTAGCACCAAGGCGTAAATCCCGGAAAAAGGGAAGGCATTTCCTTTGAAAAGTAAACAAGCACCACAGAGTAAGCAAGCGGAAAAGTAAACACTAAGTAAAAACTATAACAAGCTGTGCTGAAAGTAAAAGGGGCCGGAAATACAAGCCCAACTGTAAAGTACAACTGAAAGGGGAAAACAACAACTGAAAAAGAAAAGCCGTAGCGTCGAGCCGTCCTCTGGAAGTCCCACCTGAAGGGTGGGTACAGATAGCCTTCGCTGCTCCTCGGGTCCACCCGACCGCTCCGAGTACGTTCCGCCCAGTGGTCCACCTCCAGGTACCGTCCTGCTCCGCAAGCCTCCACCACGATCAGCGCTGTCCGTCGTCTGCAACCAACACAATGAAGTGCGAGCATAACCCGTGCAGGGGTGAGTATAAGCTACTCAGTAGGGACCCTGAGACCCCCAAAGGTCTCCCAGAATCCTCAAAGGATAATCCACAAAGGAAAGATACAATCACGAAGTAACATCCAACACGACTTAGGTATATGCCCATACATATACCTAAGTCATCAATTCCCGTTCGACTCCAACATCCGTGCCCAAGCACAACCCAGTCCACATAGGAAAGAAAAACGTATACCCACACAGGATAGCACAACACAATCCACATAGGATAGTAAAAGTAAATCCACACAGGATAGCTCAACACAATTCACAAAGGAGAGTAAACAGTAAATCCACACAGGATAGCTCAACACAATCCACAAAGGAGAGTAACACAGGATTCAGCTCACACTGGTATACTTCTTCGGATGACGATAAAGATGATCACTGATCCATCTAAGTCGTCAGACCCACAAAGGATCGATAGGTACTAACCCCCGCAAAGACCCACACAGGATCGGGCCCACACAGGACCTGTAGGCGCTGGCTCACACAGAATCGCTGAGTGCTGACCCACACAGGATCGGATCCACACAGGATCTGTAGCACTGATCCACAAAGGATCGCTGAGTGCAGTAGTCGTCGCAGTCCACTGAGGATCTTTGCACAGTCGTCGTCGCAGTCCACTGAGGATCTCTGCACAGTCGTCGTCGCAGTCCACTGAGGATCTCTGCACAGTCGTCGTCGCAGTCACTGAGCAGTCGCAGCCAACACTAGGGTTCCCGCACACAACAAGCTCATTCGGGAGGGTCCGCTCCACGAGCCGAGAGGCTGATACATCAACTGACACAAAGTCCAAGGTTGATGTATCCAAAAGTTCTGTATCGTCAACAGGAACTCAACGTCGCAGACGGCGCGTCAATCGGACGCCCGGTCTGAGAGCTATTGGCTTTTTCGTCCTAGGGGCCCGGTTGGTTTTTAAGGCAAAACCAACCCGACCGTACTCCACCTGCGTCCAAACCTCGATCAGAGTGAGCTAAAAGATCCGTCTCACTTAGAGGAATTCAACAAAGTTGACGGCACGTCAATCGGACGTCCGAAGCTCAAGATATGAGTGTTTCCGCTCCGAGGGCCCGGTTGGTTTCGTGTACGAACCAACCCGGCCAAACCCAAAGTATTCCGAAACCTTGAGTGTAATATACCGAAACGACCGTCTCGATCCAAGGATCGCGTTGCCACTGACGGCGCATCGTTCGGAGGCCCGTAGCTCAAGTTACGGTTAAAAGACCGAAAACGGTCCGAAGACGGGGGTCTGGGCCCGGGCCGACCCGGCCCGACCCCCCTGGGTCGGCCGAACCGGGTCGACCCGACCCGGTACAACCCGGCGGAACCCGGCCCGGCCAGGCCAGGGCGCGTCCTGGCTCGGTTCGGCCGAGCGGCCGAGCAGCGCGGGGGGCTCGCTGCCCCCGCGTGACAGCACCGCGGCCCCCGCGGGGGGGCCGCCCTGGTCAACGGACGTGGCAAAGGCCACGTCCTGCGTGTGCACCGGACCCGCGCGGCCGCGGCTTCAGCCGCGAAGGCCTTGCCCGGTGGCGCGCCGCCTCCGCCGGCCGCCGGTAGCTTCCGCGGGCCACCGGAGTTGCTCCGGTGGACCGTTTACTTTCTCGTCTGCGCCGCTGTTCCTCCCGGGATCCGTTCTTCACTACGAGATCATCAAATCTCCCTTGTGTCATGTTTTGTCGTCGCCCGCCAAATCCGCACAACAACGAAGAACTGCAGAGGGTTGTCGGGCCGTGTTCGTTCGGCCCGCACCCTCCACGTTAGGCGATAACAATCGGAAAGAAATAATCAACATATCAAACAGCAATTTTAATAAATTAAAATTGTTCTTATGAAACCGAGTTCTTTAATTTAAAAGAAACGATCACGGGAAAATAAAACATTCAAATAAAACCCCTACCTCGTCAAGTGTCGCACGCGCGTTCTTCACGGAATTTATTGCCGTGGAAGGAGGCGATCGTCGCGTCGCGGAAGGCGTCGCGTCATCGCGGAAGGGCGTTGCATCATCACAGAATACGGTGCACGTCGACGAACTCCGAGGTTCAAGAACATATAGATTTAATTAATAATAATTAAATCCACATTGTTGTCTTAAACCACAAAGAAAACTAAAGAACCGCAATCTCTCACCTTAACGGATGATCGAAGATTTTGTTGTGGATTAAGGAACGTCGCGGGAGAGGAAACGTCGGCATCGCGGCACACGGCGTCGCGTCGTCAATTTCCGCGGGTTCAGCGTTCTTCTTCGGAGGCCGGCGTTCTTCGCGTTCTTCGCGAAGGAGGATGAAGAATTCTTGGTTTCTGTCAAATCTTCCCAACGAACATTTTTCCAGAAGTCGTGTGTTGGTCTTATTTTATTATTACACCAACAAAAGAAAAAGAGATAAGTAACGACCCATTAATTCGTAGAATTAATTCAATGAAATAAATCGCCCAATTAATTGGTGTGTTAAGAAATTAAGAAAACGCGTCAGTTGACTTTCATAATGACGGGTTTTCGCGGGTGTGTTACTTAGCGGAAAAGAAACGGTGGGGCTCGTGCGGGCCCCACCCCACAAATATCCTACCAAGGGGTAGGATATTTTTGGATAGCACCCAATCCGCAACAACTCAGCTTAAGCAGCTTTAAGTGGCTTTCAAGTGGCTTAAGTGAAATAAAATAAAGTTTGTCGTACAATTTATTTTATTTCTTAACATTAAGCCCAAAAATTAAAAACCACACCTGAGTAAACGCAACTCCGGAAGAGGCATTTATAAGCAAATACCGGCGCTGCGATTCCATCGGTGCCCTCAGAATTAGATTTCGAGCACTGGTTTAAAAGTTAGAAAACCCCGATCATTCGTTCACTGAACGTACCCGAGCCAAACTTCGGAAAATGATTCCGGGCACACCGGGCCTCGGAATCAGGTGCCGTCAGAAACTGTGTTCTTGTAAAAATCCAAAGAAAATTAAGTAAAAAAATTCCTTGAATTTTTCGGGTCTTTACATACTATTTGGGTGAAGGGAGGTGAGGAAAGATATAAAAAGAAAAGAACTTAAAAGAAATAAAGGAATTGGAAAGAGGAATTTACCTCTTGAGACTTCCTCCTTTAAGAACCTCTTAAGGGGAGAGGTTTTGGTATTTTTAAGAGGATAGGAGCTTTGGTACGTGGGGGAGGGTATTGGGGAGATATTTTCAAGGAACAAGGCTTGAGAGGAGTGAAACGAAGAGGGAGTGGGGGGGGGGGTTATAATGGAGGAGAGGAGGGATTTCATAAAATTATAATCGTTAGTTTATTATTTCTTCACAAGACAAAGAATAGTAATTATTCCATGACCAAGAATAGTTAAAAATTCATGTAACTTTGAACCAAAAGTTATTTACATCTTCCTTGACTCAATCATGAGGTAGAAATTAAGGCTCTAGCATTTATTGTGAATTGTCAGATTTTACTATTCATAAAAAATTTACATATTTTAGAAAAATCTCAAAAATTCACCCTAACCATTTTTCGATGTTTAGAATCCAAAAATGAATTCCATTTTTCAAAAACAATATTCTAAATATTATTAATCTAATATTTAATTAAAATCATTATTTATTATTAAAAACTAGTTTTGAAACATTTATTTACTTATTCTAAAATATAGGTATATCATACTTTCAACTTGAATATTATTTATATATTATCATAGGTAATGTTAATATTCATTAGGATATATCACTATTCATAAGGGTATGTTACTATTCATAATGGTAGGTTACTATTCACCAAAAATTAAGTTTTTCTTATCAGACTCCAACTAACTTACTGATTGCAACCGTGTATGTCATATTTTCGAAAATCCAAATGCAGAAGTGACAAACTTATGTTTAAAGGAAACTTAGCACTTAGTAGTTCATTATGTTGTGTTTTCATATGATTTTATGCCATATTTATGAGAAGGTAATTTCCATTGAAAAACTTTAGGTTGTTACATTATCCCCCCCTTATGAAATTTCACCCACAAAATTTTATTTTACATTCTAAGACAAAAACTAGTGCGGGTTATCTTCCTTTATTACTTCCTTCAGTTTCCATATTTCCTCTTAGTACTTATGGTTTTTTCATATTACCTTGACCAGATGAGTAGTCTTTTTGCGTAGAACTTTGTCTCTATGATCCAAAATCTTCACTGGCTGCTCCTCATTAGAAAGATCATCCTACAACTGTACCACCTATGAAGATAGTATGTGTGAAGGGTCTAGTATGTACTTCCTTAAGAGGGATACATGAAAGACATCATGTACTTTCGACATGGTATGTGGAAGTGTCAGTCGATAGGCCACAACTCTGACTCGATCAAGGAACTTGAAGGGGCCGATGTACCTGGGACTTAACTTCCCTTTCTTCCCAAACTTTATGACCTTCTTCCATGAATATATGCATAGAATACGATGTATCTATGTTTAAACTAAAGGTATTATCAATGGTTATTTGCATAACTCTTTTTTCGACTTTGGGCTTCCTTGATATGTTACTGAATGGTTTTCAGCTTCTACACCATTTCTTTGACCATTTCAGGTCCTAACAGCTTATGCTCACTAACTTTATCCCAAAACACCAGTGTTCTGCACCTTTTCCCATAAATGGATTTATATGGTGCCATTCAGATGATCAAGTGTAAACTATTGTTGTAGGAGAAATCAACCAATGGAAGATGTTAGTCTCATCCTCCTTTGAATTCCATAGAACACTCTCTAAACATTTCTTCTAGTGTCTAAATAGTTCACTCATATTGGCCATTAGTTTGATGATGATAGGCTATACTGAAGTTTAATTTAGTTCTTAGAGAATATTGGATACTTTTCCAGAACATTGAGGTGAATCCTGGATCAAAGTCAGATAAAATAGATAGTGGTACTCCATGTAGCCTTACCACTTCTTTGATGTAAATCCGCGCAAGTTTATCCAATGAGAAGTCCTCTCGAATCATGATAAAGTGATTTGTATTAGTAAGATAGTCCACAATGACCCATATATCGTTGTTTCCTCTGGATGTCCTTGGAAGTATAGTGAAAAATTCCATGATAATGTTCTCCCACTTCCATGATAGTATGGTTAATGGTTTCATCATCCCCTTATATTTTTCCTCTCAGCTTTCACTTACTGACATACCAGGCACTTTGATGTATATTCAGCAATCTCCCTTTTCATATTGTCCCACCAAATGTTTTTTCAGAGATCTCAATACATCTTTGTGCTCCCTGGGTGGATAGAGAAGGTCGAGCTATGTGCATCATTCAATAGCTCATTCTTTATCTCTGGATCGGTTGGTACACATAATTGTGTCCCAAATCTTATAACACCTTCCTCATCAATTTTTAAATCAGTGGATTTCTCATTTTTGATAGCTTCCACTCTTTTCTAAATTTCCACATATTTTCTTTGAGAATCCTTTATTTTCTCCAAGTGGGATGATTGAGAAATCATTTGAGAAAGGATTTATAATGTTCCTACCTTAATGATTCCCATGTCCATCCTTTTCAAATCTAAGAATATTGGATCCTTTTCAATTCTCATCATTAACAAAGATGCAAGATCCTTTCTACTTAGATCATCTGCCACCTTGTTTGCCTTGCTAGGATGGTAGTGGATTAAGGAGTCATAATCCTTGTTGAGATCTATCCATCTTCACTAGTACATATTAAGATCTTTCTGTGTGAATATATATTTGAGACTCTTGTGGTTACTATATATCTCACATTTCACCCCATAGAGATAATGCCGCCAAATTTTCAAGGCAAAGATCACAACCACCAACTCTAGATCATGCTTGGGATAGTTTTGATCATGGATTTCCAACTCCCTTGAGGCATAGGATACCACTTTATAATTTTTAATTAACACACATCCTAATCCCTTCTTATAAGAATCACTATACACCACAAATAGTTCTCCACTTGTAGGTAGTGTGAGTACTGGCGTAGTGATAAGCCTATTTTTCAACTCCTTGAAACAGTCTTCACATTCCTATTTCCAGACAAACTTTACTCCCTTTCATGTCAAATTTTTCATTAGGTTTTACAATCATGAAAAGTTCTTCACAAATCTTCGATAATACCTAAATAGACCCAAAAAACTACGGATCTCTATTATAGAAGTCGGCCTAGGCCACTCTTCAATTGCCTTCGTCTTGGAAGGGTCTATAGATATCCATTTTCTGGTGAAACATGCCCCAAGAATGATACTTACACCATCTATAACTAACATTTACTGTACTTTGCATACAACTTATCCCTTCGAAAAGTCTTTAACACAGTATTCAAATGCTTCTCATGTTCCTCCTTAATCTTGGAGTATATTAGAATATCATCAATAAAGACTACCACAAATTTTTCTAGGTAATCACTGAAGACTCTATTCATTAAATCCATGAAAATTTCTAGAGCATTAGTGAGTCTTAAGGGAATCACTATGAACTCATAGTGTCCATACCTCGTTCGAAAGACAGTCTTGGGAATATCTTCCTTCTTCACCTTTAATTGGTGATATCTCGACTGAAGGTCCACCTTAGAGAAATAAATGGTCCCACAAAGATGATCAAACAAGTCATCTATCCATGGAAGGGGATACTTGTTCTTTTTTGTGATTTTATTGAGCTCATGATAATCAATGCAGAGGCGCATTGATCCATCCTTCTTCTTGATGAAGAGGATTGGCACACCCCACGGTGAAGCATTCGAGCGTATAAAACCCTTCTCCATATTCTCCTGTAACTGCTTCTTCAATTCTTCTAGATCTACGGTGGCCATTCTGTAAGGTGTCTTTGATATAGCCAGAGATCCAGGGATAAGTTTAATTGGGAACTCAACCTCTCAGTTAGGAGGAAGACCAGACAACTCTTCAGGGAATACATCTATGCAATCCCTCACAATTGTCATGTATTCAAGCATGATTCTCTCATTTGTCTCAATCATTTGAGATAGATATTCTTGCTCAAAAGTAAGCAATATCCAAACATGAGATGAATATTATAAAGAATATTCATCTTCCTCCTTACACTTGTAAAGAATCAGTGGATGCTTCGGGATGTGAAAAGTGATCTCCCTTTCCTCACAATTGGTGTTTTCTTTGTATAAAGATAGATAATACATGCCTAAGATAGCGTCAAACTCCACTAAATGAAGTATAGTGAGATTTTCTGGTAGTTTCAGTCCACAAACATTAACTGGGGAGGAGTTATAAACCATGGATGTAACGATTTCTCCATTATCTGTTCTCACATATTACTTTTCCTTCAAATTTTGAGGCAGTGTTTGAATAGTACTACTAAACTTGAAAGATATGAAATAATTCATAGAACCATAATCAAATAGTATGTTCTCTATTCTTGAATTAATAAATAATGTACATGTCACCACATCATTGTCTAGATAAACCATAATAGTAGTGATAACATAAGACCTTCTTTGTTTCCTTGGAGGTTGTTGTTGATTGCCTCCGACAACCCTCGGCTTAGGGAAATTGTTCACATAATGCCCATGCTCCTTGTAGTTGTAGCACTGCACTGCAGACTGAGTCTTGATCTGAACCTTCCTTTCTTCTTCCACATTAAAGGTATTTTTCATACCCCTTCGACAGTTCCTGGCCAGATGACCAAACTTTCCACATTTTAAGTAATTATTGGTTCCCTTTAAACATTTACCAGGATGCTTCTTCCAAAAAAATTACAAGGGGAAAAGTCAGGATTCTTTCTATTATGGGATTTGTTTAATGAACCACCCATGTTGTTATCCATTTTTTACTTCTTTTCATTGGTCCAAAGAAAGCACTGAGAGTCTCCAATATCCATTTCATCCTTGAGGGTACAATAGAAAATCTCCTCATAACTGTCGAAGTCTCGAATTTACAATGCTTTTCATAGACTCGGCTTTAGACTGCTAAAGAAGTGATCCACCTTACTTTTAATGTTCATGAAAAAGCCACATGCATACCTTGAAAGCCTTGTAAAGTTTTCTTCATATGCCCTGATGGAATATTCTTCCTTCTACTTGAGTCTGAGGAACTCTCTTTCCATCTTGAGATGGAGGGTTCGAGGAAAATATTTGTTGAAAAACATCCTCTTAAATTCCTCCTAATCCATGGAATAAATTTCATCTTGGGAATTTGTATTCTTGACCAGTGTCCACCATTGATCAACTTCCCCATCAAAACGATAGACCGCCAGTACAACCTTCTCTTCTTCTGAGCACTGGAGGATGGAGAATATATTTTTAATGGAGTTAATCCACTGTTCCATGAGAAGGGGATCAAAAGATACTCTGAACATGGGAGGCCTTTTCTACATGAAGGATTCTACGAAAACTTACTCTTTCCTTAGAGGAGGAGGGCGTTCTTTATGATTCATATTATTATTCATAACTCGATCCAGCTGAGCAAGTACTATCATGATGTTTTGGGAACCCTCTCCCTTCATATCAGGAATATCATTAGGGTAATCTTCACATTTCCTATCACATTGGTTGTTGGAACGTGTTATTCTATTTCCCGCTATTAACTAAGAAAAAGAACGTATAATTAGAGTTCTTGAATACTTAGCTATTAAGCATAAAAATAAAACTTTGAACATTAAAGGATAAACTTATAAAGAAAAAGTATATCCTAACTTATGATTCCTTAGGTTTATATCTATGTTATGCTCGATCTATTTCTTAACTTATATTCTTATGGGATTTTTTTCCCTTAAAAATGGTTTGTGATAAGATAGTGAATCTACAAAAGCATATCCCCCAAGAGTGTCGTAACCAAGCGTACAGAAAGACCCGTTGTCGTGTACTAGGATACCCCAGGTCAAGCCCAAAACTCCTTGTCAGAGTTTTCACTCCTATGTACATTTGTGCCAGAGCCGCCTCTACCTGCTCATATCTAGATAGAGATGTATTTTCTTGATAAATCATTTACTCAATACTAACCAAAATTTAGGAATGTTTTCTTATACTTAGTCTCGTCCTTAAGGTTCTCACTAATGTGCTCTATTCATAATATCCAAAAATAACTAAACCATCCTCTGATACCAACTATAGTGACCCAATCCTTTTACATATAACATTACATAATTGTAAGAATAATTATACATCAGAGTAAAATCTAAGGATCGTTAAGTCTAGTGTCTTGGAAGACTAGGTACATAAAACATAAAACATGGGGCTTAAAACACTTATTTATTTAATCTCCATAATGATATCCTAACTTCCTTTGATCCCTTACATCTACATAGGGTACCCTGGGGAACACATGAATAAAGGGATGGGCTAAAAAGACCAGTAAGGGAAAGAACATAAGGATACGTCTTAAGAACATGAGTTAGGAGGCATGACATAATGATATACAAAGCATAGAACATATAAAATCTTACCATATAAGCATGTGATCATATAAACATAGAATCATATAAATGTGGCAGAATCATTAAGCACTTATTTAGTACGGGTCAAGGCTAACCGCCAATCCTTCTTCCCATTTTAGTATGGATCAAGGCTAACCGCCAATCTTGTTTCACATCGCATCTCATGATACTTAACTTTACCCAATACATTGGAGCACTATCTGGGTGCACCCATCTCAACATTTTCATGAGAATTCTTTCCAAATAAATAATCTTTCCACATAAATAATCATACATAATGAACCATTCATAAACATAAGAATACCCATAGAAAGAATTGGGTACTACAATCATGACATAAAACATAACCATTGAGTGTATCATGAAAGTGTCCATGAAATAAAGGTATTAGAACATACATGGACGTTCATAAAGTAAAATATGCATATAACATGGTAGGTGGTGTCAAATATGTAACGCCCTGACCCCAGTTACCCAGATTCGGTGCATTATTTTAATACATTGGCACGATTACAAGGAATCAAGTTCCAAAGGACCAATCAGTTTAGCAGTGTTGAAAAATATATTACATACATTAACTTTACATTTCAATTTGAAGCATAAAACACAGCATAGATAGTTCTTTGAGAATTCCATTTTCCCCTTTATCTTAACCCTGCATATCAATCATAACACATTTCTTGAAATCCTGAGAAAATAAAACATAAGAAAGGGGTGAGCTCAGATGCTCAGTAAGGGTAAATAATTTAGCGGAAGCTATAAACTTTTAAGGAAAGTTGTATAATAAAAACAACAGCCTTTTAAACATAAACTTGAACATAATATGGTAAAAATAAATGAAACATTACCATATAAATATGCACATGGATATTCTACTAGTCGAATAATCACATGTAATAACTAATTTCACAATGAGGGAATGCCTAATACCGGACATCATTACCACATAGTCAAGGCCTCGTGCCAAGACTACAAATAAAATTTTTATCAAGGCCTTGTGCCAATACACTAGTTTGTCTCATAATACCTACTGATGCATCGAGGAGCTATAGCGGGCTCCACCTGTCACTTTCTAAGTCCACTGCATTCCTCATATGAAAAAGTTTAAACATAACATAAACATTCATATTAAAACTAGCATACGAAATGTCAATACATTAACCATAAACCATGAATGGTATAAAAATAGAACATGCACAATCAAACATATCATAACTCATTCAATACAATATGGAAGTTTTTATTATAATTAATCAACCTCAATCAAAAATAATATCCAGTAAAGGATTCTAACATAGTTGAAAATGATGAGTAAAACATTTTAAGAGAAATATCCTTTTTGTAAAATCATTTAAAAGTCATAAATTTATAAAGGAAGTAATTTAAAAGAGATTTTTGAATTAAAGTGTCCCATACCACTTTGAAACATTCGAAAATAATTATCATTTCAAAACATTCATGTCCATATAAATAAATCCTTAAAATAATTTTGAAAACATGGACATTAATTAAAAATATTCAGAAAGATAAATCTTTAAAACATTTAAAATTATGATTTTGATAAAGAGTACCTTTAAAAAATCCTTAAAATATTAATTTTGAAATTATTTGTATAAAAAATGGACATGGATGATAAAAATGTCCCAGAAAATACTTACACATAAACAATCTCGGATAATAATGAGATTGAGGAATTAACCCTTACCATGAACATTCCTTTAGTCGAGGGTACGTTTAACCTCCTATATGAAGATCATAGTATGTTATTAAATTATACCATAACCATATTAATATTTATGATATCATACATGATTCATTTATGACTTTATAATACCCATTTAATAATAATTTCCAAGTTAAATTAACATTTCGGGTAATAATCGCATTCTTTATCGTACGTGTTTTAACCTGTTACTCTTGATTGTATCACTTAAGATCAAGATTTAAATACTTCAATAATATAAAAAATTATTTATATATCATATATATTTAGAAAATAAATATGTATTATAGACATATATATGAAATGAAAAACACCATTTATGGAGACGGTAGTCCGTACGTACGCATAAACGTTGTTTCCATTTTCATATCCTGTTGAACGAGACTAAGTGAATAAGATATAAGTAAGTACACACACACACACACATATATATATATATCCATTATAATTATTATTTCATATATTACATACTTATTAGTAATATATATTTTTATAATCCTCGATGAATGGTGAACGTGGGAATGAATCTCATCGGGTCGTGGAGACGGTAATTCGTACATACAGACGAGTGATAATATCATTTCCTTAAAGGTATGGAATTGGATGTTATATTAATTTTACAGAGACATTATCATGTTATTTTCATTATTTATATACATATTACTCATCATTATACCCATCCAAATAACATAGTGTTGAATAACAAATTACACCACAGTGTGGAGATGGTAAGCCGTACGTACGTACACATGGTGACATTATCATTAATAAGATGGATAGAATAATGATTATAGTTATTAAATAATTATAATAAAATAAAATCATATATAATATACTGGAGTTATTATTTTAGAATGGAAACAACAAAGAAAGAGTAAGTGGAAGAATAAGAGAACTTGAAAGAGGGTGGTGAAATCATTACCTCTTCGTCGGGTTCTTCCTTTTGATTTGATCAAAAGGGCTCATTAAGTTAGCTTTATGATAAAAATAAGGCCTCTATGATCAATTGAGGTAAGTTGGGAGGATATTTGGGCAGGGGTTGGCTAAGCCAAATGGATTTGGAGGTGTGAATTTGAGAGAAGGGGAAGTGCCCTTTTATAAGAGGGGTGAGGGTCACTTTAGGAAAAGATTAAAGTATTAATTTATTATACAATAATATTAGGTTTATAATGGTTCTAAATGAATTTATTTAGAGTATTATGTGGATATGGGTCGAAATAATCTCAACCAATAGGTTTTAGACAATTTTAGATTACCATTTTAACCTTATCTTTTAGATTTAACTCTTAGTTAAATAGTTTAACTTTTACCGTGTCTTCTTGTATTCTTACTCTAAATGGTTAATAAACTTACTCAAAAGATCCAAGAGAACCTCAAGTGGATCATTAATGACATATATAATATTATTTAATCTCTTTTTCTGAAACTTAAATTTTTAAGAATATTATATCAACCAATAATATAGTATTTGTTTTAAATATTAATTTATGTCAATTTTCACACTATTTGGTATTTTGTTTTTTTGAAAGTCATCAAAACTTGATAACTTCGAACAAGATACATTTAATCCTCCCTATCATGTCATATTCACCTATAAAATTATTGGATGTCATAAAAACTTTGAAATTATATTTATTTTAATATTTATAATACTATTTATTTGATTCTTTCATGAATAAGGTAATTACTGCATCATCATTGTGTCATAAATAAATTTATTTATTTAATGTCTAAAAATTATAAATAAAATAACATGATGTAGGAAATCTTTTTATATTTCTAATGAATATTTATAATCCAATTTATCTTATGAATAACCCTATATTAAAAATGTTTTAGTTATTAAACTTTGATTTTAACTCTTTTAACTCTTCTTTGAATTAAATAATAATAAATGTCTCAATCTAATCCAAGTGGACCTAAATGATAATATTTCATTCCTAAGTTTGTCTTTGGTCGAGATAAACTTGTCCAATAGAATTATGACATGTGTTAGCATAATATTAATATCATTTTTACCCTTAATTACCCTATTTACTTTTAAGCGTGGTAAATAAAAGTAAAAAGTTACTATTCACCAAAAATAATGTTTATCTTATTGAACCAAATTTTACACCTTGATATTAACTGTGTCTCTCGGATTTTTGAAATTCAACTCTCAAAAGCGGTAAAACTAAGTTTTATGTAAATTTTCAAATTCTCCTAGGAGGTGGGTAAAAGATGGTGAAAAGTTCAATAAAATTTTTATATATCTAAAATTATTATAAACTGACTCCAATGAATTACATTGAACTTATATAGGTATTATGTATCTATTTTTATGTAAAATAAATTTAAATAAAATAAATAATTATTTACATAAAAATTCTTTTTTAAACAATAACTTAGTGTTTTTTCACTATTCATCAAAAAATTGAACGTTTTCAGAAAAATACCAAAAATTCACCCTAGGATAATTTCGATATTATGAATCCAAAAATGAAGTCCATTTTACCAAATTAAAAACATATAAGTTTCATTTATTAATTTAAAATTAATTTCCGTTGTCAAAACCAAAAGGCGTATTTTTAAGAGACAATATATATCAAAAGATTGACACTTCTTTATGTCTAATATCTAAGTGAAATTACCTAAAATTACCAGCATTGGATTAAATGGTAAAAATATAATCTATTTATACTTACAAACCATTAAAATTTATAATTTAACACTATAAATTATTTTGATTAAAAAAGTTGTTTTCAGTTAAAATATAGTATTTTTCACTATTCACCCAAATATGAAAGTTATCAGAAAAACACCAAAAATTTATTGAAACTAAATTCTTGTGTCCCGATTATAAAGAAGAAGTTTATTTTCTCAAATTAAATATATAAAAGTTTCAAATATTGGATTTAAAAAGGGTTCACCATTAAAAGGCGGTAAAAGTTCATTTTTGGAAAAATACTTCTTTTATCATAAAAAATGAATTAGTTCTTACATTATGTCTAAGAAACTCATAATATGGATTCTAAAATTATAAGGATTATATATAGTTCAAAATTTAGTTAATTCTATTCAGAACCGCTTTTGAACGGCTAGATTGGTAAGTTGTGGTGCGCTTGAACTCGGTGTTGCGCGTAGTGCAAGTTATTGAATTATTTTGAAGAAATAACATACTTTTAAATCTTGGAGTGTTATAAAATAGAAGTGACAACATATAAGCAATTTATTTGAGAAAGATTAGCCTCAAAACATTTATGTGCGGTTTGAAGGAAAATACTATTGAGATTTTAAAAATAGAAAAGGGGGAAATATTTTATATAAAAACCAGAATTGAACCAAGAAGGTTTTCATAATAAAAATATTGATTTTATAAATACAATGGTGGATTAAATATAGGATATAGTACACTTTAAATTGGGTAATTTGTTTTGGAAGTTCCCTTAAAACATGTTTGCTTATCGGAAATTTCGAAGGAGGGAATCTTTTAAAAAACATGTATATCCCCAAAATAAAATGCTGAAAAGGTCTTCATAAATGAATTTTTTAAAACTAAAAATAATTTAGAATATGTATAGAAATAGATAAGATAACTCCACTTTGATATAAATAATTATAAGGAAACCCGAATGAACAAAAGGGGTTCGGGTAGAATTCGTTACGGTTTATTGGAATGGTGTTGGGTATAACTAAGAAGTCTTCATGAGAGAGAAAAGGGGTTTATCATAACTTATACATAATTAGTACAACATGGGGGGGTGAAAAAACATACCCCATCATTTGGGATTACATATAAAAGGCATAGCATAGAGGACAATCTTGATTAAGAGAGAAATGGAGGGGATCCCTTACCTTAATTCTGTTGGTGTTCTCCACTTGTTATTGATGACCTGAATAAACTAATTAGGTTTATTAATTAATAATTAAATATCCTATTCTATATTTAATTGGTTTATTATAATAATTTTATGTTCATTTATAACCGTTTTGATTGGTTATGAGGTTCAATTTCATTGTTTGGGATCGTTTGTTTACTTGGTTTTAATGACCGGTTCGCTTATATTCATGTTTAGATAAACATGTAAGATGAAAGTGGTTGTCCAGAATTGAAGTTATATGCTATTAAAGAACATCCAGGAGATTACATGGTTTTGAATTTAATTTAGTTACCTAGGGTGAAGTTGAATTATTATATATATAACCTTAGTGACAACCGTTTTGGTTAATCGATGAGTTTGATTACAAAGAACATGTTTTTCTTTATAACTTAATACCATTAGTAAAAAAGGATTAAAAAACAAAAAAAAGATATATTACCTATATAATAATCTATTTCAACCATAACACAAATGGTTTCATGACAAGAATTAAAGATAATAAATTAAAATGATAAATTGTTGTCATTGAATGTGCTAAATTAGTGCATCTCAAACGGTGCTTTAATTTCTTTTAAATAAAAAGGTGGGGAAAGGAGAGAAGATAATTTAATATCCCATTAGAATAAAAACATTCCATTACATGTATTTTACTGGTTTTATCACACTATTTTGGTGAAGGGAGGTGAGGAAAGAAACAAAAAATAAAAGAACTTAAAAGAAATGAAGGAATTGGAAAGAGGAATTTACCTCTTGAGACTTCCTCCTTTGAGAACCTCTTAAAGGGAGAGGTTTTGGTATTTTGTAGAGTTTAGGAGATTTTGGATGTGGGGAAGGATATTGGGGAGATATTTGGGTAAAATATTTTAATGGCACAGGGCTTGAGAGGAGTGAAGAGAAGAGAGAGTGGGGGGGGGGTTATAGTGGAGGAGAGGAGGGATTTCATAATATTATAATCATTAGTTTATTATTTCTTCACAAGGAAAGGAATATTAAGTATTCGATGAACAAGAATAGTAATAAATGCATGTGAATTCGAACCAAATGTAATTTACATCATCCATGACTCAAGCATGATGTAGAAATTATGGTTTTAGCATTTATTGTGAATTATCAGATTTTACTATTCATCAAAAAAATTAGTATTTTAGAAAAATCTCAAAAACTCACCCAAACCATTTTTTGACATTGAAAATAAAAAAATGAAGTCCATTTTTCAAAAATAATTTTCTAAATATTATTAATTTAATATTTAATTATAATCATAATTTATTATTAAAAACTAGTTTTAAAACATTATTTACTTATTCTAAAATATATGTATATCATACTTTCAACTTGAATATTATTTATATATTATCATAGGTAAGGTTACTATTCATTAGGGTATATCACTATTCATAAGGGTATGTTCCGATTCATAAGGGTAGGTTACTATTCACAAAAAATTAAGTTTTTCTTATCAGACTCCAAATAACTTACTGATTGCAACCGTGTATGTCATATTTTCGAAACTCCAAACACAGAAGTGACAAAATTATCTTTAAAGGTAACTTATAACTTTTTAGTTCATTATATTGCGTTTTCATGTGATTTTATGACATATTTATAAGAATGTAATTTCTATTGAAAAACATTGGGTCATTACAGGGGGTCTAGTGTAGTGTCTTGTGGACCAGAGCCCTCCCCAATAGGGGGTTTCATTCAGTGGGTAGAGGAACCGAGCCCATGCTTGGGGGTGGCGTGGGGTTCCACTCTGGTCATCGAGGACCCACACCCTACCTAGTAGGGGGGACTAACTTAGATTTCGAGGAACCACACCCTGGTACATCAGGGGGTTATACTATATTCGTTGAGGACCAACGTCCTACCTGGTAGGGGGTTCCACTTGAAGGTAGTAGAAGAGGAACCGTGCCCATGATGATGGGGGATTATACTCTAAAGTTATAGGACTCCAATTACCTTCTGTATTGTAGGGTATAACTCGATAGTATTTGTTGATTCTACCTGATTACTGCCATCGTTGGGAGTCACCTTCATAAATTATTTTTCCAGAATATTTTACATTGTATCCCAAAAGAAAAAAATTAGGGAACCATCATATTATATAATGAAAAGACTTAGGATATGCTACTTACAAGAAAAAATCATTGCCCAAACAAAGGAGATATATAACATAAAATTTTTCTTAAAGGAGGTCAAGGGGTACATGACATGTGAGGGGACCCACATGACATGTGGTCCCACTCCATTGCTTGGCCATGTACCCAAATGGAACATGGATCATGACCGTGTAGGAGTATATGACATGCAGGTGGACTACATAGCTTGTCCACACTACCCGGGACCAGGCTGTGTCATTATGGTTGTGTCCATGTAACAAACCCTATATATTTTTTACTTTAGTACATGACGTGTTGCTTCACATGGGGTTGGACCCATGTGATCTAGTAGTGTCTGTGTACTCGAGTACATGGACATGTACCTAGCCATGTACATCCACATGGGATCATACTTGTGTGATCCTCCACATGTGTTTTCCATTAGGGGATGGGGTACACAAAGTGTAGAAGGGAGACACACTGTTTTATCTGTATCTTTTCCAAAACCATAGCCTCTACACTTAAGGGGACACATATAGTGTGTTCATTCTTTTACATGGTGCGAAGTCGAGTTTTATCGATAATTTCAGATATAAAATCCACACCTTGAATCAAGCATCACTAGTTCAGATCCGGCCCAATATCCATCTGAAAATGGTGGATCTAGATGATGATCATGGTTTCTGGCTGTCGTTATCCATAAAACGGTTCCCATGATTTGTCGGAGGCATTCCGAGTGTTCATATTGCCTCCAAACCTTCTACAACCATGGATTTGACCCATGTTTGTCAAAATGATCATCCAAGAATTGAAAAATCTATTATATATCCTCTTTATGTTGATGCATCATGATTCTGGGGGTTTGGTTAGGCATGGTACCGCCTGACAATGTCAAACCAGGACTGAGAGGTCCAACTGGTGAAAACATGATGCAAACAAGGTAGAAAATAACAAAACATAGGTTTAAGAATTATTTGCCAAGTTTTATCATCCAACAATCAAGAACATGCGCCCAAGGTTAGGAAACAATTGAAAATAAATAATTTTCTAAACAAGCTCACATGAAATTGGACCTAATTGGCACAGATCCAAGAAGAATGATTGATATTCTCAATATATTTAATCAAAAGTTCATAAATAAACAAATTGATAATTCCTACACAGAGAGTAGATTTTTATTTATTGAAAAACACAACCTCCAATTATTGATTAGAGTTGTTGAGTTCATTTCATCTTAATCTACTCAAAATGACATTTCTTAATCGTCTGATGTGTTTCACCAATGGAGGATGAGGGAGATTTGGAATCATCCCAGGGTTTATGCCGCTAACAAAGAAGGAATATCCATATAAATATATTTATTAAATATAAAATTTAGGATAAATGAATTAATGGAATAATTATTTTTTTAAATAATCTACTGAACATATGGCTAATAAGTGAGGATTTTGAACTCCCTGTGATGACACATTATATGTTGTGCCTTGGGTAAAAACATCATCCAAGAATCAACCACATACTCAGATTTATGATCCGAGCATCCATTTAAGCGTTATACAATTTTATTTATGAGTCCACATGTGAATAATATTAAATATATTAAATATTTTTATAAAAATAATTATGGCCACACTATGGCTCATAATCACATGCCGTCTCAGTTCCTAAATATAGAAATATAGAATTATCTTACAAATAAAAAGGGTCACTGAATCTTTCCATCCTTCAATATTTTTATCCTATAAAATAAAAAGTAAACATAAAACTTGGGTTATTGATCCCACACTTGGCCCTCCCACTCCCAGGAACACTGTAAAGGCATTTCCATCCTCAATGTCTAGCTCACCCCAGTTGATGACGTGTGTGGGTTCATGCATGTATCTCCCCATATTTGACATGTGGAAGATGTTGTGCACTTTCTCTAGCTGTATGGGTAAGGCGAGGCGATAAGAAACCTCTCTAACCCACTTCTTGATCTCAAACAACCAATTGAACCTCAGGGATATCTTGGTTCCCTTATTGAACCTCCATAATCCTCATCATGGGGATACTCTTAGAAAAATGTGGTCTCCAAAATTGAACTCTAAGGGCCTATGACAGTATTCTGTATAAGATTTTTATTTTCTCTTGGACTTCCTCATCTACTCACAGGTGACTTTGAACTTCCCTGTCATCACATGCACCAACTCTAGACCCACAAGTGATGTCTAAGAAATCTCTCTCCAAAAAAGGGTGAACAGTAGGGTATCCCATATACGGCCTCAAATGGTCCCATGCCTATGTTATATTGGTAGATATTGTTGTACGCAAACTCTACCAAGGGAAATGGATCCTCCCATCTCTATCAAAAGTCTAACATGAAAGCCCTCAACATATCCTCCAACACCGGGATGGTGAAATCCATTTTCACATTAGCCCGGTGGTGAAAGGATGTACTCATCGTCATTTGGGTTCAAAATTCCTCCTGTATGCCTCTCCATAATCATGATTTAAAATAAAATAAATGATTGCAAACAATTTTTGTGGGAATCCCATGAAGGAGAATAATCACTTGTATGAACACCTACCCAAAACTCTCCACTAAGCTCTGCACTTTGATGGTAAGGATGTGTTTTGAATTCATGAGTTGATCAACTATCACCCATATAGTGTCATGTGTATTCAAAATGTGTGTAATACCTATCACAATGTCTTTGGATATGTCATACCATTTCCACTCTGGGATCTCAAGGGGTTGTATAGACCTACCAGAACATGGTGCTCTGCATTCACCGTTGATAGTGGAGGAGATGAGAGATGAACACAACTATGATTCGTTACATATCAGACCACAAAAACTACCACTGATGGTCTCTGTACATCTTACCCACATTGTGATGTATAGCTAGTGGAGAAGTGTGGAACTCTCTCATCACCTCCTCCTACATCATTACTGGGACAATCATCTATCCCTAGAAAATGATGACACGATTCCATACTTTATAAAAACCATATGGTGAGTCCCCTAAGTTTATTTGATCATGCATAACCTCACAGTAGATGTCTCTCATCCTAGACTCTCTCACATGTTTGAGAATCTGAAGATTCAGCACCATTGACTGAAGAAAAACTATACCATCCTACTATGTTAAGGTCAGTTATAGGGAGTCTGCTGCTCTGAATCCTCATGTACTAAGAAATCCTGTGAACTCTTTCTAAGGAAATATTATACAATGTTTCCCTTCCCAAAAGTATAGTCTATATTGAATCCATAGTCTTATGGGAACACCAACTAGCGTTGTTGTCTCGTGTTCAAATCTCTCTACATGAAGACATACACGAGACTGTGATGGTCTGTGTAAACCAAAAAGAGATCTCCTAGAAAATATTTCATGGAAATTATCAAGGAGAAGACTACCACTTCTAGTGCTAGGTTGTTTTTTATGTATTTATACTCATACGATATCAATTTACTCAACTAGTATGTGATTTATTGCCTGTCGATACATCAATACAAATCAAAGACCATCTCATAAGGCCTTGTAATACACCACAAACTCCATGCCTTCCTATGATATTCTCAACACTTGGGAACTCTTTATCCTCATACTAATCTCCTCAAAGTCCCTTTTCCACTACTCATACCTAATAAACGAATTCACTTTCCATGTTAGTGTGGTCAAAGGGGATGCAATTCTAAGGATGTCTTCCAAAAACCTATTATAGTACCCCACCAATCCAAGAAATATCTAAACCTCCAATACACTATTAGAGGGATCCTAAGAAAGATATTCATTGATAATTTTTGGGGTCCATGGAAAAACCATTCCTTGAAATTAAATTCCACAAAAAGTGAGCCTCAGGAATCCAGAACTAAAACATCAAGAGTTCCCCATAAAGCTGGTGCTCTTAAAGAATATCTTGGACTATCCTCAAGTGCTCTGCATGCTCTTCCTATTATATAGATTAATAAGATTAAATTTTCTATGAAGACAAAAACAAACTGGTCCATTTATTGATGAAATATTTTGTTCATCAAAGCCATAAACATGGTTGGATAATTCATCATACCAAAAGGAATCAACAGAGACTCATATTGTCTATAGAGATATATGAATGCCAAATTTGGACTATCACCCTCATGAATGATCAACTGGTCATAGTGGAACCTAAGATCAATCTTCAAAAACCTTATTACGCCTCAAAACTAGTCAAATAGGTTGTTAATCCTTATCAAGGGTTACTTTTTATTTATGGAATCCTAGTTTAGGTGATGATAATCCTCACAATGACACAAATTACTCCCCACCTTTTTCACAGACAACACTAGATATTTCTAGGTCGACACACTAGGCCTAATGAAAACCTTCTCTTGAATTTTCCCCAAATACAACCTCTAATTTCAAAGCTCATTAGGGGTCATATGATGTTCCTCAAGAAGATATCAGAGCATTATTGGTATGCAAGTTGATGAAAAACTCCATACCCCACCATAGTTGTAGTCCTAGAACATCTTTGGGGAAAATTTCCATATAGTATTCCACAAATAAAGGATCCTAGATTCTTAAGGATCCTACATCACATAGGGATATACTCACTAACTAATGGGTGATGGGATATAACCTTATACCAATAGAACCCACATGCCTTGGTATGAGTTCTCACTAACCAAAAAAGAAGAATCTCATCTCATTAGTGTGTATGCCTCATATTCATCTGTGGTGATAGTCAATGTGGGCACAGAACATGTATAAATATTCTATACCAATGATGAAGTCATAGGGTTTCATCGTGATTACCAAAAGGGCCCATGTGAAACTCTCTCTACCAAGCAATATCTCGCACTACCGATAGATAAAATACATAGAAGAAGCATTTCCCGGAGGACCCTCAAGATGAAGATGATGCTATAATGCCTCAACCAGGAGGTCTAGATATTTAACTAGGAGTATATATATTATGTAATGAATTTCACATGTGTCTAATAATACTTAATCAAGAGTATAATAAACATATATCATTCATGTAATAATCTTATGCACTATAGGATCATGATCTTGAAAAGAATGCAACCGTCTGTGGCCCTGGTCTCAAGCTCTCTGAGCCTGATGTTAATCTCATAGTGGTGAAAGTGGATGGATCTGATAGATTTGACCCCCACATATAGCTCTTTTAGTTCCTCTACCCACTTTTCCTCCCAGGTTACCACCCTTTACCAACCTTAGAGATCTCTAATTAGGGTGTTTCCTCTGCTGTTGTAGTCAATCAGCAATCTTCCACCATTTTTGACACATCTGGTTGATAATTCTTGCACTATGTGACCTATGACATCACAAGTGAAGAACCTCCCGTCTTTGAGATTCCATATCCCTCTATGCTTCCTATGACCATGTTCCTGAGTCTAATAAAGAGGATGACTCCTAAATTGAGATGTTGGAACCTGACATCTTCTAGCTACTACACATGACTCATCCATGAGATGTTCATTACTATCTCCATCTATCTAGAATACCTATGAAAGAAGGATCTTTGTCACTAGTGACCACTAAAGCACCCCATCATAGGTGGGATTCACAAGGGCACACATATTTATTGGATCTCTCTATAGAGTCTGTGCTCAAACATATGTACTCAGAAGTATCTAAGATCTTGTCAAGAGAGTACCATATACGATCTTTTAACCTTGATACATACTTATCCATCATCATCCCTCCTTAATATAGCTCCACAGGATCATGGATCTGAACTGAGAACAAACAGAAGGGGTGGTAATCCTCACAGAATAGCTTCTGGATGTCGGTCTATGCTAATGTTGACTCATCATGTATCTGCGTAAGAAGACTCCACCAGTGCCCAACTACTCCATGGAAATAGATATTTTCTAGTGTAGACACCTAATCCTTCGGGGTATGAATGAGCCTGAATAAACAAACCATCGAATCTAGAAAATACTCTTCTTCCTGAGGATCTAGATAGTTTTGGAACCTCAAAATCCTCTAACATTGGAACTTATGGACCACACTAATCCTACAAACATCCTTATACTACTACACTGGGAATATCTATTGTTCAATAGGTGGAGGTATTTTTAACTTCCCACCTAGAGGAAGGGGGTCACATGATGGATCCTGAACTGAGGCCTCATCACACATTGAATCATCATCATGATCTGGAGATTGTATTATGTCTAGCTTTCGGCATGGAGTCATCCTAAGATTTATCAAGTAATACCAAGGTCATATGAGAATATATATATATATATATATATATATATATAGACACACACACATATATAAACAATGAGGAGATGACTCTAGAAGAATAAATACTATATGATTCATTTACCATTGATACCTATAACAAATGTTAGGAAATTCGGAGTCGAAAAGCAGGTAGTCATGGTCTTGGTGAATAGATATGTCAGCTGCTCAAACCATCACTGGACTCCCTAGCCTGAGAACCACACTCAAGATACTTTAACACTATTTCCATAAACTCAACCAAAATATATTTAAGGGGACTAGTGTAAAAAATGTCCCAATGATCAAACTTCCTCTGATACTAATCTATCACAACCTAAACCATGTTGAGGCTTGATCCACAACTACCCTAAGCCCACCTCCATAGGCCAGGAGTTGACGATGAGAACTAAAGGCATAAATAACATGAGGATGACTTTTCCTATGTAATTTTACACACACACACATAAACATCTTGATGATAAATTGTAGAGGGAGTAAAAGAAAAAGAAACAGAATGTTGAGGGAATAACCCCGCATACAAAACCTCTAGATAGTATAAGAATACTATAGTACAAACTGAAAAGTAAAGGGGAAAAATACAATCCCAACCAGAAATACTTCCCAACCTAACCAAACTAGAAAATAAAACTACTAAGAGAGCCCAACTCTTGAATCTCAATATGAAACCATCATATAATCCAAAGTACCAGGTATCCATAAGCTATACTGAAATCATAATCGACCTGCATGTCGTATGTATAAGATATGACATGTGTGGGAAAATCCCATGCAGAGATGATTATATACATACCCAGTAGGATTCCTTGAAAGATGGCTAGGGAGAATTAGGAGATACAACATAAATGAGAAGAAAATTGATGCAAGATACAATCAAGCAGAACCTCTCAACCCAAACCAAGAGAAAAAGTATCATAATCCAAACACAATGGGATCAACAAAGTGAGTAGGTGAAATACACATAAAATTTTCAACACCTATACTAGGAGAGTAGACTCCTCCAACCATGATAAGATATCCATAGAAATCATTTAGAATACCCTACATGTAGTTTCCTCGCCTGGAAGGAAAGTAATCAAATATATGGGTATGTATACAGAAGAAAGTATATATATATTCTCATTCAAAATAATTCCAAATGAGAGAGTAATAGGATCTCCATTTAAAATATTATTCCAAGAAGAATATTATCCAAAAGTTTTAATAGTCCATCAATGATTCCTAACATATAATTTGTATACCCATAAATAACCATTCAAGTCAACCCACGCCTCATCATTGTGCCACATAGTCGGGTTTGAGGGGGTGTACAAACTCGAAGTAGAGGATGCTTACCCTCATACAACATGGGGTTCCACTATGTATGTATCCATAGATGATGCACGCCCAAGATAGGAGGAGTGGGTTAACTCTAGTGTCATGAGGACCCACTCCGACACCGATACGGGGTTTCACTAGGTGGGTAGAGGATGTGCGCTTATGATAATGGGGGGTTCCTCTTTATAACTTGAGGACCCTCTCCCTAGTGTGATAGGGGTGTTCCACTATATAGGTTTAGGAACTTTCCTATGATGATGGTGGGGGGAGGCTCTACTCTAAATGTTGAGGAATCTATTTCCCAACTCTATTAGAGGGTACAAATCAATAGTCTTTTGTGATTCTTCCTATTCAATGTCATCATCAAGAGTCACCTCAATAAGAATAGTGGCTAGAACATTTCACATCATATCTCAAAAGACACAACCGAGGGAAGCATACCATTCAACATAAAAAAACACTCAAAATAATCTACTCATGGGCCAAAATCCAAGTCCAAACTAACAAGATAAGAATCATTGAAATTTAGTCAAAAGTGTTCAAGGAGTTAACAGTGTGTGATGGGGCCCACATGGAATGTGGGCACACTCCATCACCTAGCCATGTCCCCATCCAAAACATGGATCTAGACCTTGTATAAGTACATGTTCAAAAGGTGGACTACATGATGTGTCGAAGCTACCCTGGACCAGGTCATTTCCTTCTAAGAGTGTTCATCTACTGGACACTGTGTTCATGTACTTTGGTACATAAAGTGTTGCTTCACATGGGGGATCATCCATGTGATATTACCATGTCCATGTACTCAAGTTAACGACTGTGTACCTGGACATGTGATTCCACACACGATTACACCTGTGTGATCCTTCACACAGGTTTCCCATCTAAGGAAGGGGTACATGAACTGTAGGATGGCTACACACAATGTCATCCTTATCTTTTCCCAAAACCTACCTACAAAACATAAGGGGATACACACTATGTGTGAATCCTCATAAATGGTGTGAAGTCAGGGTTTCTCTATAATCTCAAATATGCTATTTTTTCCTTGAATCAAGCCTATCCATTTTAGATTTGACTTTATTTCCATCCAAAAATGATGGATCTAGCTGAGCATTTTGTTTTCTAGTTGTTTTCACTAGAAATATTATCTCCTACTTATTAAAAGGTCCATAAAACATTATACATGCCAAATCACCTTCCACAACCTTGTAATTGATTTCCGTTTCTCAAAAAAATCTTCTAAGCATCATAAAAACCCCAGATCTATCCTTATTACGTCAATTTTTCATGATTTCGGGTGTCTGATCAGGCTCAGTATCACCTGGAAATGTCAAACCTGGACCATGGTGTCCACAAAATGAATAATGTGAAGAAAAATAGGGAGAAACAAAATATTAAGTATATTTGGCCAAGCGTTCATGGCCAGTGATCAGGAATAAGAACCTAGGGTTATAAAAAAATTGAAAATAAATATTTTTTTTACATAGGCACATGAATTTGGACATAATTGGAATAGATCCAAGAACAATGATTGATTTAATAAATATATTTAATCAAAAGGATGTAAATAACTAAAATTATGATCCATACCTAGATATTATATCATTTGTCATTAAAGAATGTGTTTGTCAACACTTGAGGGGAGTCATTGCATTCGATGTGCTGTGATCTCCCTAGATCTGGAATTTCATCATATTTTGTTGCGATTTTTAAATAATGCAGAAAGAAGGAACTTTGAAATCCTCATGGGGTTTATACATATAATCCTGGAGGAGTATACATGGATGTATATTTATAAACATTCCAGTTTAGCTTAAATGAATGAATGAATGAATGAATGAATGAATCCACTAAATGTACCACCAATGAGAAAGAAGTCTGAATAACCCACAAAAAACCATTTTATGTCGTTCCTAGGGTAAACACCATGTTCCAAACTCAATCATGGTTTTAAATTTTTTATTAAGGATTTTGTTTAGGATTTATCCCATTTTCTTTAAGAATATGTGCATGATAAATATAAAGTATATAAAATATTTTTATAAAATTAATCTTGGGCACATCATTCCTCATAATCCCAAGATGTCTTAGTGCCTAGCTCTATATATATATATATATAGAAATATTTCAAAGTATTACAAGGAAAATAATGGTCTCTACAATTATGAAAAATGAGTCAAAATAGTGATAAATAGTCAATCATTCATTATTAGCTTTAGGTCCCCTCACGGGGGACACAATATTTATAATATGATACATGAATTTATATATGTGAATTAGAAGTTAGGGTTGTACGATAGAAGAGTAAAAAATTGAATATTTTACCTTATTCCTCATAATTGATTATACACCTCCCCATAAAACACCATTCCGAGGGGTGATTATTATCATTGAAAAACACATATAATAAGGAAATTGTAGAAATCATATCAACTAAATTGGTAATGGTTTTAAAAAAATAAATTTATAGATAATAAGAAAATAGAGTATGAAACTGTGAGTTTTGAAACCCAGTTTCTAAAAATTATAGAGCTCTGTATTCTAAATGAATGAGGTGAAAAGTGAAAAGAGGCCAATGGACCCACACTATTAAAGATTCAATAAAAATTATAGACATTTGAAATCATCCACCTATCTAAATCAAGAGGCCTATAAATACCAACTCAAATTTTGTTTAAATGGTTGGGAATTTGAGATTTCAAATTTAGATCTATAAGCTCACATAAATCATAATTACACATACAATCCAACCCTAAAAACTTTCATTGATCCTCATATGTGAAAATATTTTTTTAAATAATTCACATGTGTCTATAAATATTATAGTTCATGTTTGATATTTTTTTTATGTTACTCCCTAATAATAAATGCATAGTTCACACTAGTAGAATAAGTCTTAGTAAACTCAAAGATCTTAATGAAAATCAACTTTCAGGAAACCCCTGCCTTATTTATCTATAAAAACCATATGTCGTAGAGTATCAAGTCTTTCACAATATTAAAATCCACAAAACCCTCTACTTACATGATTCTCACATCATAAAACCATATTTAATAACACTTTTCAAAAATCATAGTTACAAAAATGGATGATGGTACATGGGCCCAACATCGTCCTAATCTAGGATATATCATGTGAATTTTAAATGCCTAACTGGATTGATAGAATTTAATTCCCATTCCATTATCACCATTAATGGAATGAATTTAATCCTTACCATTCTATGTTAATCATTAATACACTCATCTATAATTTTTTTTACCATAAATGGTTTAGTAAGAATTAATAAATATTTCACTATAGCACATGACATGTAGAAAAACTTTTATTTAAGCCCTACTCATATGATTCCTATTCTCAAGTTTCACCCATGAGACACCTATAATTTGAAAGGTCCAATCATGAACTTTTCAATGGAAACCAACCTAGTCATCCGATTGATTTATACTCCTAGGTGGTAGGTCAAAGTGTATCCCACCCAATATTCCTTGTTGTTTCTTCTTTCCTTACATATGTGTTGTAATTTCATTATTTGGAACTATATGGTATGATACTACCACAAATAAATAATTTATGAACCTTGAGATATGTGGGTTTTTATTTCTATTTTATATGAGGATATATAAAACTCATATTTCAGGTTCAATCCCAATGTTATCCCCATTTCATATCCCCATCAAGAGGCAATATCATTAAACCCAATCCCCTTTATAGATTGAACTAAAACTCTCACCAAACCTATAAAAATCCTTTATATTGTTTTAAAATATTGGTACATATCTATAATACTTTATACTATGATAATCATATTGTAAAAATTGTTTGTGGAACCATCTCCTTAGGAATTCAACCTATGAACGACATTTACTTTATGAGAATACAATGAGACATCCACAAAGGTCTTTAAACCATGACCCTAAATTAGAAGAAAAGTGTATATGGATCCTTCTCTAATGTTACTATCACAAGTATCCCTTTTTTAAGAGTCAATGAAAATCCCATATGATACATCGTAAACATAGACTAAGCTGAAAATCCTATAGATCCTTATAATGAAAAGATGTAGACTATAGGATGAGCATATTATCTCTCCACTATTACAATATGTGAGTAACCTATGATTATTTACATCATTTTATGATAATTATATAGTTTTTAAATTATTATCATAATAATCCTATGTGATGAGAATAGGATTTAATCAATCATCCCATAGGAAAAGAGCCATTGATTTTACCATTCCTTAAATAATGGACATATAAAAAAGTATGTGATGAGTATTAGATTCCTTTAGTCAAGAGCTAAGGATGATTTTGGTTATAATCATAGGTTTCAATATGTGATGAGAATTGGATGAATCATATGATGATGGTTAGATGCCTTATGTGATGAGAATGAGTTATCTGTGGTGAAGATCCATAGATCACCTATGAAATAAGAAGTTGACACAATATGAGATGGACATAAGATACCTTGTGTGATGTGAACATGATACCTCATGTGAAAAAAATGTGTTTACTCTAATGAAGATCCAGGTATTCCTTATTAAAAAATAATAGGAATAAATATGTGATGATAATAATCTTTCATATATGATAAAAACATGATTCCTCATGTAGAGAACATGATTTACCGCTCATGAAAAACTATGATTTGATAAATATATAATAGTATTTCATCTAATATTAGTATAAAATACCTCATCCAAATAATAAAAAATAAATCAATTCATGAACATATTATTCCCTATACGAAAAAAATTGTATTCAATTATGATCATTACTATTTAAAAAGTTGAATGATTATTAATCTATAAAATATTTCCTAAGAGTGCATGATTACATGTTTTCTCTAAAAAAAAGGTTTTAAAATTGCTAAGGTAGAATGTGAAGTAATTTACTATTGTTTACATGATGTTGACATTGGGAATAGTATTTTTATGCATGTGCTAAATCTTTATGGGAGGCCCAGACTGAGAAATAAACTCTATTGAAGATTCCATTGAAGGAAGAGATGAAATCCCATTATCATGTTCTGACCAAGGATCCATAACCATAATCCTTACTATTTATAGACCACCTTATATTGATATATATGAATGAAGGACCACATGATCATTACTATCTGATTCATATTATGATGACACCATATTTTTTCTCATATAAGGAAGAATAAAAAAAATATGGTCAACTACTTTAGGTTCTGTATAGTGGAATGATAAGACCATTTCATTTCAATAAGACTATTTAGATATGTTTTACTATTCCTAATAACCATATTACCAAAAAACATTAGGAAACATCAACATAAATTACTCTATATTCCCACTATCATCTATGTAATAGTAGGAATAATTTTTAAAATATATCTTATAATTTTTTTAGAGATTTTATAACTCACATGGACAGAGTGTCATGAAATTATATGTTAGGATGGTATTAGAGATTATGAATTTAATATTGTTGTTAGACTTATATAATGATATTATGGTATTCATTCCAACCACTTTCAAGTGTATCAATTCATCACACATGGATAATTAATTAGTAGTAGTCAAGATAAAACTTAATTAATGATATATCACTAGAGGATATAGGAAATCAACAAACATTCCCCAGATAAAAATTTTACATGTTTTTTTTTAAATTATAAAATCTATGAGGGTTGGTAAATAGAAATGGAAACAATGTAGAAAATATGAAATTTCATTGTGAATTCTATGTAATCATCCATTATCATGATTTATAAGTATCCAATACATTTAATTTTATGAGAGATATTGGATCATATTTTTTGAGATTATAATGTGCCTAAATGATCTTCCTTGATGACTTCATGGGTGTCCCATCCTTAAATTCACCTAAGTATCATCCCATTTTAACTATTCATATAGAATGTTTCCCTAAAAAATTATTCTTCAGAGTGGAAAAATTTCACATGTCACCTATATATTTTATCTCTCTACATGATCTTATATAAGAGTTACATACTAGATATATTCAATTATCAAAGTAATATAAGATATTAACTCCTATATTTTTTAGGGTTAATCTTATAATATACTTAGAATGACATATTTTACTTTTCTTATCCCCGTACTATTAAATGAGAAGAAAACATTCTGATAGAAAACATGAATGTTTTATTTTTCATCATATTGGTTGGAAAGGGTGGATCCCATAATAAAAAGTGTGTAATAAATGTATTATTATATATTATTATGTAATTAATTATTATCTAAATGGGTAATTATTTTATCAACTATATCTTGTAATCAATTTTGTTCATTATTTCCACCTTTTAGATGGAATTTTCTCCAATGATATTCTTAATGACCTAAAATGACTTTACCTTGATGTCCTGATGTGATAACCAGACATATTTATTATAATTCTAGACTCATATTTAAGGATTGTTATTACACCAAGTTATTTTTACAACACTCATAAAGGAGGAATGAGTATAGTAGAATCTCCTTTGAACGTAAAATAAGTACAATATCTAGGAAAAGCCAATTTAGTTTTGGAAATTCTATTATCATTACAAATGGGATATAAGATGAAGTATCAAAATACATATCTCATTTATGGGAGTTATCATTTATATATGTCATATTTATCATGGATTTCCATATCAAGACATATTTTATATGGATTTGGATTGGTCATATAAAATCCATTGATTTCCTACATTTTAATGAATCTATAAGTGATGAAAAAAATTAAAATTGAAGAAATAGTATGGATGATCTGGCCAAATTCCCCTATATAATAGGGATATTGAGGATATATTTTAGGGGATCTATATATGATACCTAGTCAACATCATGATGTTTCATTTAATGGAATAAATTTTATACTGCAATGATTTTGGAGAGGCAATTCTTCTCTACCATGTTATAATTTATCTTAGCCGCCAATATAGTTCAACTAAGTATGTATAAGATATTTTATATTTCCTCATCATAAATTTGATAAATATTTTTACTATGAAATCTCTATATGGATTACTTATAAATTTTAAAAGGGTTTTCTTTAATGGGTGGAATCATAATTAGGGTGAAAGAAAGACCCTAATTTAGGTTATCAAATGTAAATTGGAAATAACTATTTCAATATTAGGTTAAAACATTAATTATTATTTTGGTATGGTTAAAGAAAATACATATGTGATTCATTGTAAAAAACATCATGTATGGGAGGGATCCTTAGAATAATATCTACTCTCAAATGATCTAGGGAGGGATTATTTTAAGGAATTACCTAGCCTTTTTGTGTTCATACTAAATACATTAATGGAAAAAAATAAAATATTCATTCCATCAGTGACTCCGAAGATTCATTTGAGTGGGTTCTTTATCAGACTATGTTGACATAGTTTAGTGAAAACCACCTCATAATCTCTTTAATAGTTATGTATCTAGAGATATTTGACTAAAATTTCACACCAATAAAATACCATCATATTCCTAAGGAGAGGAATTGAAAAATAATTCATCTCACTCTAATTTGTAGAACCTAAATTATTTAGTTAAAAGGGAATCACCTAATAACAAAATACTTTATGACATGATTTAAAGTGGAAACATATTCATCATTAGTTTCCATAATAATTTTATTATATTATATTTATCTTTCTATGAAGTAAATCCATTTAAAAAATCTAAATTCTATGGTCAATAAATTTATGACTGGGAATAAGAATTCATCCTATATAAAATAGTATTTGATGTTGTTGAACATGATAAAAACACTAATATACCCATTTGACATCCTCATGGGGGAAATATTGGCCATCCACATGGGCCACATATCCTCCTATATTATGATATGCTTGATAATATTATCCAATGAAACCACTATAATGGTACCATGATATAGGTTATTTATTTTTATTTTTTTCTTATAAACAAGATGATTGTGTGAAACATCATTGTATTGAATGGAAACATAGGATTTTTCACCTATAATATCTATATAACTCCTTCTAAAAATATTCATGTGTTTCTTATAAAACATGATGTATTGATCCTACTATTTAGTGATAAATAAAAAAGAAATTAACATGTGTTATTGATCATATTCAGTTCCCATATTCAGTTGGATTATTATTTCGATAATTATTGAAACACCCACCTCAATGGTAGGTGATACATTTCTATAATCTTCTTTATAAAAAACATGGGTGGAATTGGATATATTTTTTTGTGGGATTCATGTAAATACTTGTCCCCTATATATTCTTTATTAGGGATAAGAAATTAAATGTTATTATCATCATCACAATATAAATATTCCTCTATCATCATCAAAACAATTTGGATAGTAGTAGTGGTGTGAAATTTTTGTGTCTCAACCCATTTATTGAGGATTAAGAAAATTTCCTTCAAAAAATCTGAGGGGATTTTTGGTGTAACTATGAAACCATTAGATGTGACCCATTATAGAGGGTTCTTGGTCTTATATGTATTTCTCTCTCTCTAATATAACACAATATTGATATAACAATCATTGAATAGTTTTAATGTGAATCATTCAAATAAATTAATCCCATGTACACTATTTTGGGGTATTCTAATCATTTATTGGAAGAGGAGGGAATAAGAATATTTGAGTGTGGTCAAGAGAAGAATTTAAATGAATTACATGAATTTTTATCTCTAAAAATAATTAAATTAGTATCTGTTTCAAAGTTTCAAAATTTTTCATTCAATATGATATTCCCCAAAGTATTCTTATCTATTTTATAATATCCCTAAAATTTAGGGCCAAATGGGGTTACATCTACTTGTATAAAACTATATTTATGGATAGTATGTGATGGGATGTGGTTAATACATGAACTATTATCCACCATGACTCAGTGGATTCACATATTATTGAGGTTTACATACACATAAATTTTAAAAATATATACTTGGACCACTGCCTAATGATTTAGGTATGTTAAATATAACATGATATGAAATTTATGATCTCACATTAAAAGTAGTATGCATATCCAATTTTCACATCTATGCCATTTTTTTTGTAATTTTATATACTGAAATAGGATCTATATTATATTCCTAGGGTAAATTAAGAGCATATATATGGTATCATAGAACATTACCTCCCATAATTACTTGCGTTTTATAAAATATTACATTACGTATATTCAAATGTCATTCCGGGTTTGGTATTTTTGGAATTGGGACAACTCATTAACTATCAGGTACCATGTACTTAATAACTAATGGGAATCATTACCACTATTAAAAGGTACACTCAAAGCATAATGTGTGTAAAAAATTAACCAACAATTATATTCACAATATAATTATATAGATATTTCTTATTAATTAATTTCCATCATAATATATGGAAACATAACCATAAGATAGAGTGAGTACAAATTCTCATTATGGGTAAAAAAAGCGATAGAAATATAATATAACAAATGATAATGAGATGATCATATAGGTTTGATCAATGTAAATTGAAATGTCATAAGAGAATAACACCTTAAAATGGAATCGGTAAAAATCATTTGTTACATAATAAGTCTTGTCATAACATATGACATGTAAAGAAATGTCTTTAGAAACATTATTTATTACCCATTATTCAAGAGTTAATAACCTTCGGATAACATTTAAAAGTCACAAAAAAATTATCTTAGGATTAAATCACCTTAACGAGTCACACATATTAAACCATTATTTTTTGAAATGAAATTTTGTACTTTTATACTTTTCTATGAATAAATACACTATTATTTAATGAATTGGAGGTAAATATAGGATGCTACACATCATTTATCTATATTAATCTGTACTACATTAAATAAATTCACTTATCACTCTATAAATAACCCATAGAAAAAACCCTCTATTAAAAAACTCAAAAATGAATATCATTTACATTGTATCGCATAAAAACCCATGTAATGGGAATTGTTTTTATATTATTTTTAAATAGAATTCATGTAATTAAAATTTTCATAATTCCATCATTATTAATAACGTGAGAAAATCATCGAAAATAAATGGTATCTGATGTTATTATTCCAAATTTTAGGTAAATATAAATAAATTAAGATGAAAAAATATATAGTATTTATATTATATTGACAAGTTGTATATATTTTAGTTAATAATTTACCCAATCAATATTTTTGTTTCATATAGACGAACACACATCAAATAAGGAATTGTAATATAGTGTTTTCATAAAGGAAATATATTATTAGATAAATAATTTTTATAAAATATTGATTATTATACAAGAAAAAATGTTTTATTTATCATTTATTTGATGAAAGTGATAACATCAAAAATCATTTAGAGAAAAAAGATATTTCAGATCAGAATAAAAATATCATTGATCATGAATAAAATATGAAAATGGAAAAAGAGTAGAATAAAAACACTTTTTTAAGCATTTGAAAAACGAAATTAGATATAATAAATAACAATTACTATATTATGAATTTGTTTTATTATAAATATTTTCTGAAAATAATATAATCATTATTCTTTTTGTTTTATGAAATCATCATGTAGAAGTTTTAGAGAAAAATAAAAAATAGCAAAATTATTTCTTCACATGTAAATGTCTACAGAGATTCATTTCCAATTTTTTCAAATAAAAACCACATATAAGGCATAAAAAATTCTATTAAAATAAATGAAATTTAAATAAATATAGTATAAAATGGTCTTAATAAATTAATAATCAATAAATAAAGACACCTAGAAAATCATACAATTATTAAGGAAATGGATAAAATTGATACATGATGGAAAGCAATAGGTCGGGTTAGTTTCCCTTATAATCAGTAAACAATGAACCAAGAAAAAAAATTAAATAGTGACACTAAATTTAAAACACAATGCATGGCTAGAGGAGAATAAAATAATGGGGGGGGGGGGGGTTAGAGAGGAATTTATAAAAATTACCTCATATAGTGTGTTCTTCAAAATAAGTCTTTATTAAAAAATTAGATTTTTAATGAATCCCATTATATTGGGGTTAAATTTTATCCAAAACACCTTGAAAGTTAAAACTATTAGTTAATTATAAAAATAAAATGAATGAAAAATAATTCATTATATAAAATATCAAATGGGAATTTTATATACCTTATAAGTTAAAATAGGTGCATAAAACAAACATTCCACAAATAATGAGATTTGAGTTGAAACACCCTTATGACATTGGTTACTAAATAATCAAAAGTACCTGAGAGGGAGATCATGAAATGGAAATTAAAATATCATGAAATTGAAGTTTTTTATGATTAATGAAATTAAATATAGAATGTAATAAATCATAATAATGATTTTTTTGAAAAATATTAGATTTGTCTCATGGATTTGAAAATAGAGACAAAGAAACCATTACATAATTATTATATCTAGAAATGTAAATCCATAAATGGTAGAAGATGAAATGGATTTGAAAATTAATTATATTTAATTATATATGTTGATAAAATAAATTCATATCAAATATATACATATTAACAAGGAAGCATATTAGTAATACATATCATATCTCAATGAAAACAATAATGATGAATTAAACATCAACTAAACTACTATATTTTATGAATGTTCATAAATATCCATGCTAATAAAAATAAGTATCTCATTAAATTATTTCAAAATATTAATAATATGTATAATTTTTTTTAAAATATATACATATTTATTTATTAAAAATTTACTTCTAATTTATATTTTTTTCATCATTGAATGTTGTTTGATTTGATTGTGTGTTTAGTATAGTATTTTTAATGACGATGTCAATTCATGTTTATAGATTCAATGTTCATAATTTTGAAATTATTAATGGAATAAATATAATTTTTTTCAGGGGATTTATAATTTTAAAATTTTATTTTATTAGTTTTTTATTATTGATTTGTGATGATGAACTCATTAGAGTTCTTATTTGGTTAATTTGGTTGAATATTTATGATAAATGAAATATATTTAAATATAAATATCCATTCCTAAAACATAAATAAGAAATTATTTTCTCATAAATTTCCAATAATTTAAGTATTTATTTTTTCATATCCATCCATGTTTCAAATTTATTTCATTGTTCATGTATGTGGTTAAACTGAGGTAAATAAGAACATGCTATATTTGATGGGTCAGTATGATGAAAAAAGTGATTTTATTAAAAAAATATAATTCTTAAAAAGCATTAATGATATAATTTAGACTATATAATGTTATTGAATCATATATTTTTTATTTTTATAATGATTAAATGTATATATGAAAAATGAATGTCACTTTCATTGAGGTAGTAGTCCACATGTAGGAATGACTACATATTTATTTTTTGAATATTTAAGAAGGGATAAATAAAATTGATAACCCATAGTCCTTAAAACATTTAAAATTATTAATAATAATTATATTATTATAAATTAATAGATATAATTGGTTTTATGCTGTGGAGTATGAAAATAATTAAGAGATATCGGTTCATAACAATACAATTTCCTTTGGATATTCTCCCTTGGAAAACACGTTAAGGATCCATAAAATTATTTTTTTTGGAAATATCGAGGTCTCTATAGAATTGGGAGAGAGTTTAAGAGATAATATTATAGTTTTTTATATGATGTAATAATTCATAGTGGGTGGATAAATGTGGTGGATTTGAGATCCTTTTATTTGTGAATAGAATTGTTTTTTTATAAATAAAACTTCTTAATGTAAATATATCACAATATTCACAAGGAAATTGGATATGAAGTTTAAAATAATATATTTGAGTAAGATTAAATATCTATAACCCCTCAATAATTCATTTAAAATCATTTTTATACATTTTTTATGTTTGTTAATATTAGATTTTCCACTTTTACCATTTTACATTTTTACTGTGGTAATTAATATTTACCAAATTAAATTACATTTAATGACATGGAAATAAAATATAACTTATTATATAATCAGGATATACTAAAATAAAATAAAAAATTCAGTATTTATTAAAAAATATATCTTTATAAAGTAAAATTTCAATACTAATGTATGTAACACCGAATAAGTGATTTTTTTGAAAAATTTTATTTTTATACATTGAATTTTGTTTATGATAAAATTATCAATGATTTTTATTTTTATGAATTCATTTTTTATCATATATATATATAATTCAAATTATGTAACTTTAAATTAACTCCAAAACCAATTTTCACTTTGTTTAAAATTTATTAAAATGAATAAAATGGAAAATATTATACTTGAAAAATATTACTTAATTTTCGTAATGTTGAACATGTGATATCCAAAATCAAAATTATAGTAAAAAAATAATAATTATACTTATTATTTTAAAAATTTATTTATTTAAATAATTCATAAAAATCATTTTGTTTCTCATATAGTGTTAAAATATTAAAATTAATTATTTTAGTAAAAAAATCACTATTCACTTCTGTAATGACCCTCTCATTACCATTGGATTGAGAATACAAATAATAATTAATAAGCCTTATGTGACATCCCCAAGATGCTAAAGGCTGAAAATAAATACTGAAGGGTTTTAAAAAAGTGGGGGTTGATTTACCCATTAAGAATAAAACTATTAACTCAAAAAACCATAACCAAACAACTCACTATATGACGTATGAACAAATAAAAGACAACTCAACCACTTCATTCATCTCAAAACCACATCAAAGTGTACTATAGTGGAATAAAAAGTAACTATCAAAGTATATAGAGGAATAACAACTAAAGAATCCAAGAATACCACAATAATCCATGATCCACAAGCTCTAAGCTCCAAAATCACCAAACATCTCAATTATTATGAGGTGGTTCTAAAAACATGTGATACTTTACCTTTTCCCTTGTCCCAGAAGATAACATCTATAAAATCACCAAAGTACCAACATAGGGGTGAGTATAAAACTCAATAGGTTTTCCCTAATTAATTCCCTACTCATTCCACTAGGATAAAAAATTTAGCCACATTTATATAAAACAATTTATATAAAACAATTCTGAAAAATAGTTTATAATACAATATAAAAACTTCCAAATCCATTTGTAACCAAATTAAAATGAGAGAAACTGAAACCATTTTTACAAAATGTTATTTTTCTATAAAGATAACTAAACAGATCTCTTAAACCATTTCTTAATATTACTTTATCATAACCAATCCATTCCACACATCCACACAATCAACCGTGCATGAAACCTAGATATCCCTATACTTGTGAGTGGTGAGTCATGCTTTCACTAAGCCATCCCTAGTGAACCAATTGATGGGGGAGATCCCTAACCCTTATCCATCCTATTAATGACGGGGGATACTGTAACGACTCAAACTATTATTAATTAAAATTCCTCTTGATCTAATTAAATGTATTATTATGTAAAATGGTTATATAAAACATATTAAATTCCTTGGTTTTATGTTTTCGGATTTTAAAATACTGTTAAATTTTTTTACAATTGCCAATATAACCATTGAAAACTGATCACTTGATTAGTATAAATATAGGGCTTTAATATATCCAATTTACTCAGAAAAATGAAGTGATGGCCTCATCCAGTATAATTTCCTTATATGAAGCCCATTTTTCAGAGCTTAGAAAAGAGGTAGCATCACAGGGCTTCACTCTTGACCAAGCCCAAGCTGAGCTTCAACACATTGATCTTGAACAGAACCTCCTATGGGAGTTAATAGAGATTACCACCCGAGCAATGATATCCGAGCCACCCCAAGAGTCTCTCACCATCGCACACCTTACCCTTGGGTCTTATACGAATGTTATAAGGGGTTATGTAAAAATATCCTAGCACTATGATTATGTTGTTAATTTTTTCTATAAAGAATATACATTCATTTTATTATTGTTAATTTGTAAATGGGGTTTAAAGAACAAATAGAATTTTTAGTTAATATTAAATTAAGAAATATATTTTGATGAATGAATGGTTTTTTGAATTAAATAATATTTTAATAAAATATTATTACAAAATTACTTTTTATTAAATATAAATGATCGTATAATTTTTTATGAATACAATTGTAATTTTTATTAAGGTTTGAAAGTTTTTTTGTCAAAACTCATTAATTTTTGATAAATGTCAGTTTTTATTCTAAAAGTAAGAATTCACATATTTAGAAAATTATTTAGATAAAAGGAATATCATTTTTGGATTTAGGACGTCAAAATTCTCTAATGGTGAAGTTTTCATAATTTTCTCAAACAGTCTAATTTTTGGGTAAAAATTAAATACCATTTAAATGTATAATGTGTTTTATGACATCATAATGACACAATAGTGATGTAATAAAATACTATAGAAGGTATTTTCGTCCAATATATGTTTTAGATTTAATATAATGTGATTTTATATTTTTTTGATTAATTTTATGGTTCCTTAGGGGACCCTCCAAGACTTATAAAATATTTTAAAATTTTAAAATGATTTCCTTGAGAGTGTGAATCACCTCCACATAAGAAATACTAATATTTTAATAATTTTGGCCATTTTACTTATAAAATAATGTTTTGCACCCCACTTTGTCAAAAAAAACATAGGCAAAAACTATGTGATGGTTTGTCGTTTTGATTAGTTTAAAGTGTAGTGTCCAAAACCTAAATAATAAAGAATTCTCTCTCCTTTACTATATACTAAATATACCATTCCTATTCACTCAAACCATTTGGATCTCAAAAAACCTCTACCCTCTTCCTTCTATAATCCTCCCAAGGTTCCCCAATCTTCCAATAATCCTCTCTTAATGCCTCTCCCAAGCCTTTGCGATCACACTTCCAAGTAAGGGATCCTCACCTTCCTTCCTTCCTTATTTATATCCAAGTTTCCTTATAATGTTATGAACTTTTATTTTCAATTAAAAATGTTGGGGTTTAATTTATCTCCTACCTTATACTTTTCGACATATATTTTAATGACGAGAGACCCCTTTATCTCTAATTAATGCCTCTCATGTATATCTATTACCATGCCGAAATTTGGTAAGGGATTTCTATATCCTCATTTACATTCAAGAATTTTTTTATATTATGAATAAAAATTACATTAAATATCTTAGGATATTATGTTCCATGACCCCCTTACCATCCATTTAATGTATAAATTATGAGATACCCATTTATCTCTTATTAATCCATTTTATGATTTCTATTTGACGTCGTTATGCTGCCGAAGTAACACCACAATTTCCCATGCCAAAATCATCATGTAAGTGAATACCATACTCATTTCTCTATCAATGGTATTAACCTTTATGAACATTTACTTGTTGATTGAGGACTTAAATTTAATTATTTCCCATATCTTATTCTTGGAATAAATTATGATGTTTAATGAATCCATGTTGCATGATCTATGTGGCACAATTATGCATGAAATGAAATGATTAAGAAAGGTGTGCCCTTATAGCGATCCAATGCATTGGGTAAAGAATAATATCATTATAAGCCATGTGAAATGATGGTTTAATCATGGTAATTAAAGTTCAATTAGGGTTTACTCATTCTAATTCAAGTGTAATTATGTTTTACTCATGCTCCATGTGTAATGAGACTAGGCTCATGCTAATATCATGTTAAATTTTGTTTCCCCGTATCCACATTATCATAATCATGCTATATCCTGACTTTATGTTCATGTTTCTATTATGATCCATTTATATGCCTATTTACTAACATGTATTGTATTATTTATGTTTTTACCTTTTTAATCCCTAACTTGCCTTTATAGATCACCATTTTCTTATGTATGTCCTCAGGTTATCCCATGCAATACTAAGTACAAAATAATGTTGTGGTCATGTAAAATAAATTTTCAATAAAGATGTTATATTTTATGTTTTAAGTTGACATGTAATGTTTCTAATTTCCAAAGACACTAGACCTCTCGATCCTCATAGTTTTCTTATGTTTAAGTTTATTTAATGAGTCATTTTTATGTGTGTAATAAAGATTAGGGTTGTTATATTTGGTATCAGAGGATAGATTTAGTTATTTTTTGGATTAAGATTAGAAAATCATAGTGAAAATCCATTGGGATAAGACTAAGTATAATAAAAACATCCCTAAATTTTGGTTAGTATAGATTAAGTGGTTTATCAAGAAAATACATCCATGTTTGGATACGAACAAGTAGAGGTGGATCTAGAACATATGTATCTAGGGGTAAAACCCGAAAACACCGCTTTGAGATAGAATAGAATAGGAACTGGTGCACGACAACGAGCCTTGATGCACTCTTGATTTGACACTCCTGGTGGATATGCTTTGGTAACTTCATAAGATTAGTAATAACCATTATTAATGGAATAAAAAAATTCCCCTATGAATATATGTTGGGAAATATATCATGGATAACCTAGATTTAAGCCTATAAATTCATAAGTCAAGGAAATAGATGTAATGTATATGTTATCCCTTTTTTTCATTGGATTACCCTTTATGTGTTACCCATAAATTTACTTTTATTCCAGCCAATGGCTGGTAATAGGAGGACTCAGGCTAACAACCGATGTAAAGATCAATGTGATGCATGTTCTAATGAGATGACCAATCCGATGGGATCAGGAATTGAAAAGTTTGTCATAATAATATCTCAGTTAACTCAAGTTTTAAATACAAACATGGGTCAAGAGAAACTTACAACCCCCCCCCCCCAAATAAAGAACAAGCCATAATCGAGAGCTTTATGAGACAAAGGCCTCCTACTTTCAATGTATCATCTTGTCCCTCAATCGCCGAAAAATGGATCAACTCCATTGAGAAGATATTCTCCATACTCTAATGTTATGAACAAGAGAAGGTTCTTTTGGATTCTTATCATATAGAGAGTGAAGACGATAAATGGTGGACATTGATGAAAAACAAAAATCCCGAGAAAGAGATTGAGGTTTTGGAATAGAAGGATTTCAAGAAAATATTTTTTGATAAATATTTTCCTGGCACCCTCTGACTTAATATAGAAAGGGACTTTATTTCCCTCAAGAAAAAAGAAGATGAATCCATCAGAGCGTACAAGGAAAACTTCACCAGGCTTTCATAATATGCCTCCATCTTTGTCGTTAACCTTGAATTCAAGGTTGATCGCTTCTTTGGAAAGATAAAACCTAGTAAATAGAAATCTCTAGTGATCCGTGACTTTGATAGATATGAGGAAATTGTCTGATGTGACCTAAAATTCGAAATTTAGATTAGTGGATATTAGGGGTATCATGGGGATAAGAATTGAAAAATAGACTTTAATTCTGGAAGCCCAATGGATAAATCCAATAGTGCTATGAAATTCCAGCACCCCACTTTCCAAAGGTGCGGAAAGAAGCACCCCAAATATTGCCTGAAGGGGATGAGTAAATGCTTTAGGTGTGGAAGAGAAGGGCACCTGGACATTAACTATCGACAAGAAAAACTACTACTGCCATAGAGGAGAGGAATTCTCTGTTCGACCCTCAACGCATTGTTCATTTCTTCAAATAAAAATAACCATCACACTTTTCAAAATTGTGCCCTAAGCTAAGGATTTTCGAAGGTAACCAATAAACCCCTAGGCAACACGAGATATTTTTTTCCATCACTACCACTGAGCGAACCCCGACAATGAAGTGTTGACATGTCCACTATTTATTCATTCAAGAATACCAAAGTACTTTTTGATTTTGGTTCTATTCATTGTTTTATATCCAAAAATTTTAGTAGAACAATCTCAACACCACCACAAATCATGGAATTAAAGATGCTGGTGAGAACAACAAATGGGGAAATTATTTCATCCCATGAATATAACTCCTCCCCTATCACAATTTGTGGATTGAACTTCCCATCAAATCTCATCATACTCCCTATGGTGGAATTTGATGCAATTCTTGGCATGGATTGGATTTCCCTATATAGATCCAACATAAATTGTCGTGAGAGGGAAATCACTCTCCATATGGAGAATCAACCCTCGATTCTTTACAAGTGCAAGGATGAGGATAAATATTCTTTAGCACCATCATCTCAAGCCTAGATATTACTACCCTATGATAATGCGTATCTTTCTTAGATGATTGAGTCTAAGGAAGGAACCATCCTTGAAGACATTCCTATTGTAAGAGAATTTGATGAAGTGTTTCCTGATAAATTTTTTGCTCTTCCTTCTAGACGAGATATTGAATTCTCAATAGATCTAATACCTTGGGCGTTGCCAATATACAATACTCTATATAGAATGGATTTTGTGGAGCTTTAGGAGATAAAGAAACAACTATAGTAGAATCTACATAAAGGGTTTATATTCCCAAGTGCTTCACTATGGGGTGCACCAATCCTCTTCTTCAAGAAGAAGGATGGGTCAATGCACCTTTGTATTGATTATCATGAGCTCAAAAAATCAAGATAAAGAAAACGTATCCTCTTACATGAATTGATGACTTTTTCGATCAGATACGTGGAGGAAAATACTTATCCAAGGTGGATATGTGGTTAGGATATTACCAAGTAAGGGTGAATAAGGAGGATATCCCCAAGATTACTTTTTGTACAAGGTACGGGCACTATGAATTTATAGTAATGCCTTTTGGACTCACTAATTCTCCAGCAACAAGTGTGAGTTATGGTTGAAGTAAGTCTCATTATTGGGTCATATTATCACAAGAAATGGGATATATGTGGATCCCTCCAAAACAAATGCAATTGAGGGATGTTCAAGGCCAACATCTGTGATAGATATCCATAGCTTCAATGGGTTATCTGGATATTATCGAAGATTTGTGAGAAATTTTTCATGATTGTCAAACCCTATTACCAAGCTAACTTAGAAAAGATTCATGTTTTCTTAGAGTGATAAATGATAAGAGAGATTCAAGGAGTTGAAAAGGAAGATTATCACTGCACCCATGTTCACACTACCCACACATAGAGAACTTTTTGTAGTATTTAGTTATGCTTTAAAGATGGGCATGGGTTGTGTGTTGATGCAAAATGAAAAAGTCATTTCCAATGCTTCTAGGAAATTGAAAGTTCATGAGAAAACTATCTAACACATGATTTGGAGTTGGCTGTAGTAATCTTCTCTTGAAAAATTTGGTGACATTATCTCTTTGGGTATAAGTGTAAAATATTATAGATCACAAAATCATCAAGTATATATTCACACAGAAATAGTTGAATATGCACCAATAAATATGGTTAGAGCTGATCAAAGACAATGACTACTCAATTCAATACCATCTGGGGAAAGCAAACAAGGTGGAAGATGATATAAGTAGAAAGGATCTAGAAACTCTTTCATTGATGAGAATTGAAAAGGATCTAATCTTCCTATATTTAATGAATATGGACATAGTAATCATAAAGAAGGGAACATCATAAATAATTTCACAAATGATTGCTCAACCATCTATTTTGGAAAGGTTAAAGTATTATCAAAAGGATGATATGGGAATTCAAAATAAAGTGGAAACTCTTATAATATGGAAATCCCTGGAGTTCAATGTTAATGAAGAAGGAATTGTGAGATTGGGGACAAGATTGTATTCTATAAAATATGGAGTTAAATAATGAACTCTAGGATGATGCACATAGTTAGAATTTCTATATTAACCTAGAAAACACAAAGATGTATCGAGATATCTGAGAGTATTACTGGTGCGATGACATGAAGAAGGAGATCACTGAGTATACATAAAAGTGCATGGTATGTCAGCAAGTGAAGGCTGAGATGCATAAGTCTAAGGGGATGATGCAACCATTACCCATACCAACATGGAAATGGGATAACATCACCATATACTTTGTCACCATACTTCCAATGACATCCGAAAGAAACAATACTATTTGGGTTGTTTTGGATCATCTTACAAAGACAACACACTTAATTGTAATTCGAGAGGATTTCTCATTAGATCAACTGGAATAAATATATATCAGAGAATTAGTGATGCTGCATGGAGTACCACTATCGATTATATCCGATCAAGATCCAAGATTCGCCTCTAAGTTCTAGAAGAGTATCCAAAATGCTCTGAATACTGAGATGAACTTCAGTACAGATTATCATCCTCCAACTGATGGCCAATCTAAACAGACTTTCCAAACATTTGAGGACATGTTGAGAGCATGATCAATGGACTTCAAAGGAGGATGGGATCAATATATTCCTATGGTTGAGTTTTGTTACAATAACAGTTTCCACTCAAGTATACAAATGGATCCTTATGAATCCCTTTATGGGAAGAGGTATAGAACATCATCATGTTGAGATGAAGTTAGGGAGAGAAAACTCATAGGTCAAAAAATGTTCGAAGAAATAGTGGAGAAGGTTAAGACCATACAACAACACATTAAAGTTACCCAGAGTCAACAAAAGATCTATACTGATAACAATCGATGAGACCTAGAGTTTGATGTTGGAGACATGGTATTACTCAACATATCACCGTGGAAGAGAGTTATGAGATTTGGTAAAAAGGGAAAGCTTAGTCCAAGGTACATTATCCCTTTTGAGATCCTTAATTGCATTGGAGCAGTGTCCTATCAACTATAACTCCCACCAAACCTATCTGAAGTACATGATGTATTTTGTGTATCACTCTTGAGGAAGTAAATACCTGACCCATCACATGTACTCAATCCAGAGGTGGTACCATTAGAGAATTACCTCTCCTATGAAGAGATGCCAGTGAAGATATTAGATTGTAGGGAAAAAGTTCTATGAAATAAGAAAATACTCCTCATCAAGTTGTTGTGGTGAAACCACTAGTTTGAAGAAGCAATGTGTGAATCATAGGAAGTGATGAAATAGAGTTATCGTCATATGTTTTAGTGTGGGAAAAAGAAATTTCAAGGGAAAATTTCTTTAGTGGGGAAGATTGTAATGGCCAAAACTTTTATTAATAAAAAATCATATTGATCTAATTAAATGTATTATTATTTAAAATGGTTATATAAAACATATGAACTTCCTTGGTTTTATGTTTTTGGATTTTAAAACACCATTAAGAAAATTTACCATTGCTAATATAGCTGTTGAACAGTGATCACATGATTAGTAGAAATACAGGGCTTTAACAAATCCAATTTAATCAGACCAAGGAAGCGATGACCTCATCCAATAGAATTGATCTATATTAATCCAATTTATTAGAGCTCATAAATGATGTAGAATCATTGGGATTCACTCTTGACCAATCCCAAGCTGATATTAAACATGTTCAGCTTGAACGGAATCACCTATGGGAGAAGAGGAAGTTAATAGAGATTACCACCCGAGCGATGTTATCCGTGCCAACCCAAGATTTGGTCACCATCACACACCTTACCCTTAGGTATTATGAATGTGTTATAATGGGTTATGTAACAAGACCCTATAACTATGATTATATACTTTATTTTTTTTATAAAGAATATACATTCAATTTTATTATTGTTACTTTGTAAATGGTTTTTAAAGCACAAATATAATTTTTGGTTAATATATAATTAAGAAATCTATTTTTATGAATTAATGTATTTTTGAATTAAATAATATTTTAATAAAATATTATTACTAAATTAATTTTTGTTAAATATAAATGGGCGTATAATTTTTTGTGAATACAATTATAATTTTTATTAAGGTTTGAAAGCTATTTTGTCAAAACCCATGAATTTTAAATAAATGTTAGTTTTTATTTTAAAAGTAAAAATTAAAATATTTAAAAAATTATTTAGATAAAATTAATTTCATTTTTGGATTTATGAAATCAAAATTATCTAACAGTTAATTTTTCATAACTTTTTGGGACAGTCGAATTTTTGGGTAAAAATTAAATACCGTTTAAATATATGATGTATTTTATGACATCATAATGACCCAATAGAGATGTAATAAAATACTATAAAAGGTTTTTTAGGATAATATATGTTTTAAATTTAAAATAATGTGATTTTATATATTTTTTATTAATCTTATGGTGCCTTAGTGGACCCTCAAATACATATAAAATATTTTAACTTTTTAAAATGATTTCCTTGAGAGTGTGACTCACGTCCACAAAATAAAATCTAATATTTTAATACTTTCAACCAATGACCTTATAAAATATTGTTTTACACTAAAATTTGGAAAAAACTATGGTAAAAAATCATGGGATGGTTTTTTATTTTGATTAGTTTAATGTGTTGTGTCCAAAACCTAAATAATAAAGAATTCCCTCTTCTTTCCTATATAAACCCACTCAATGTACCATCACTCTTCACTCAAACCATTTTTATCTAGATAAAACTCTGACCTAATCTCTATATAATCCTCCCAAGTCACCCCAAGCTCCCAATAAGCCTCTATCAAGCCTCTCCCAAGCCTTTGGGATCACACTTTCAAGTAAGGGATCCTCACTTTCCTTCCTTCCTTATTTATGTCTAACTTTTCCTTATATTGTTATGCCCTTTTATTTTAAATTAAAAATGTTGGGGTATTATTTAATTCCTCTCCTATACTACCCTCCTTATGTTTTAATGATGAGATACCCCTTTCTCTCTCATTAATTCCTCCTATGTACACCTGTTACGATGCCAAAATTCCATAAGGGATTTCTCTCTCCTCATTTAAATTCAAGAAAATATTTTATATTATGCATCTAAATTCCATTACATATGTTGGGATATTATGTTACATTACCCCCTTATTATCCATTTCATTTATAAATGATGATATATCCCTTTTCTCTCTCATCATCCCATTTTACGATTTCTATTTGACGTCGTTGTGCTGCTGAAGTAACACCAAAATTTCCCATGCCAAAATCATCATGTAAGTGAATACCATACCTATTCCTCTATCAAGGGTATTCAACTTTATAAACATTTACTTTTTGATTAAGTACTTACATATATGTATTAAAAATCTATTATACATGGAATAAATTATGATTTTTATGAATCCATGTTGTATGATCTATGTGGCACACTTATGCATGAAATGAAATGATTAAGTAGGGTGTGCCGTGATAGCGCTTCAACGCATTGGGTAAAGAGTAGTATCATGATATGCCATGTGAAATGAGGGTTTAATAATAATAATTAAAGTTCAATGAGGGTTTACTTATGATAATTCAATTTCAATGAGGGTTTACTCATGCACCATGTGCAATGAGCCTTGGCTCATGCTATATAATGCCTTTATGTTCATGTTTCTCTTATGCTCCATTGATATGCATATTGCCTAAAATGTATTCTATTATTCATGTTATGACTTGTTTAATACCTTATTGGGATTTATATCTCACCCAATTCATATTTATGTCCTCAAGTTATCCCTTGAAATCCTAAGTATTAAGGAATGTTGTGGTCATTTTAAAGAATTTTTCAATAAAGATGTTGTATTTTATGTCTCAAGTTTCCATGTAATGTTACAAATTTCCCAAGACACTAGAACTATACATCCACAAAGTTGTCTTAAGTTCAAGTTTATATAATGAATAATTATTATGTGTGTAATAAAGAGAAGGGTTTTTATAGATACCCCTAACCATTTTCCATTCCATAATAACCCTTTGACAGGGGAGATCCCTAACCCTTATCCATCCCATTAATGATGGGGGTGACCCCTAACCCTTATCCATCATGCGATCCCATGAACAATAAAAACCATAATTTCAAAAAACAAGGGTGTTCAACCAATTCAAAAAATTTCAAAAAAAAACTATTCTTTTATTGAAAAACATTAAGCAAACCATTTTAAACAAACCATTTCATTTAAATAAAACATTCATTTTCAATAAAACCGTCCTTTTATTAAAACCTGAAGAACAAACCAATTTCGAATAGCCATATCACTTAAATAAAACATTCCCTTTTTTATTGATAAAATCTAAGAAAAACCATGTGACATGATTCCATAAATTTTCATTTTTAAAATCTATATTTTAAAATCAATAACAAAAGCACATTTTTCAAAACACCCAATTTTCCGGATTTTCCCAATTTTCCAAACCATTATAAAGAAGTGTTTCCAACAGTTTTTAAATAGACAAATCTCAACCAATTTATCAAAAATAAAACAATTTTAAATCATTCCAATCAGTTATAATAATATTATTCAAGAGTGAAGCCACCTACCTAAAAGGTTTTGGAAAAAACTGACAATGGATGAAGAATGCTCTAGAAACAGGGTTGATTCTCCAGAAAACAGCCTTAGATCCCATCTACTATCAAAAGAAAGACCAAATATCATCATATTTGGCATCAAACATATTAGATATACCCATAAATAGAATATACATGAGAAATAAAGATAAGAGGAGAAGTAGATCTAAGTAGATATAAAGAAACGTGATGAGAATGAAGTAGAACATCACTTATCGTGATAATCATGCTTGAAAACGCTGAGGGAGGGATCTAGATCAGTTCCAAAACACTCGGTAGATGTTCCCAAACCTTCAATAGATATAAACATTGAATTAGGACTGTTTAGGAGAAAAAATGAGCAAGTAGGAGAAAAAATGAGATAGATTTAAAAAAATGATCTTACTTTTTCTCTGCGCATGGTTAGTCCACACAGTTCGGAAAACCATGTGATAACCATGCGTTTTCCACTACCCCAAAACTGCATGTGTGCACAGTTTCTCCTAGAACCTACACATGGTTTGGAAAAACTGTTCACCTCTCCTTTGGCCCTAAAAAAATCTTGAAATTTCACCAAACTCTCCCATTATACACCTTACACTTTGTAACTATAAAATGCTTCAAGTAAGGGCTACATACCAGAAACTGGGGGCATTATAACTTTTAATGTAACAATATCATAAAAAACCAAAAAATTCAACCTAATATATTTGTTTTTTTTTTCTAAATCTAAAAATTAGATTTATCTTTTAAAATTATATTTTAACCTCTCAAAATTTGACATTTACATAAAGAATGTTATTTAATCTATTTTCATATGAAACTTTATATTTTTTAAAATATTATTGGTTCTTATTCATATCTCAAATAATGTAAAAATTATATAATTCATATAAACATTATATTTTATTCATTATATTTTTTTTGTTAATATAAATCACTTAAAATCCAAATATAGAAAAAAAATATTTTTTATATAAATTTTTTGAATTAGTTATTTAGGTACTTTATTTGAATTTATCAATGCATTAGTATTGGAAATTGATTTTTATCTTAATTAACATTGAAAAAATGAAATTTAAAATAATATTAATTCCAACATATTTATTAAATTTATAATATTAATATATAATAACATAACCCCTCAATAACTACTTGTAATATCTATGAAAAGAAATGATATTGTAGCAGTTGTGTGTGGTGATTCTTCTTAAATGGATCTCATATTAATTTAAATAATCATGAACATATTCCACATATAATTTATATCATAACATAATTGTGGGATTTCTATTGGATTTGGTCCATGTAAAACACTAGTGAATCTACATACATTCCATTCTTAGATAAAAGAGTCTCATAAAAATGGTTTCAACTAATTGATGACATATATTATTTATCCTAAATTTTATATTCTGATTATTCCTATTTTAACATGTTAACTCAAATATATTTTACAATTGAGATATATAATTTTCAATATTTCACTATCTTGTTTTAATCTTTTGGTTCATAAATAAAGATCATTCGAGCATATTTGGTTTTAAAGAAATATTAATAATATAAAATATTATTGTGGAGCATTATACCCCTTACATAATTTATGTCCTCAAAATGTTAAATATTACTCACTTAAAAAATTATTGTTTTCCAAAAATTAGGATTTTAATTCTATTTTGAATTAAACCTAGATATCATTTTTATCACCAGTGTCCCCATATTCTTCCTCCTAAGAGGAATATTATTAATTTTTTATTTTCTATAACTAATTTTACAAAATACCATAATATAGTGAGAGTAATATTATGTAGTGTATTTATAGATATCCATATATTAATTGATGATAAGGTATTGATTTTGGAGATTAGTTGTGATTTTTTTATATTGGGAAGAATCATGGAATTTATGTCAAAAAGGACTAATCCTAAAATAATATCACATCAAATTTGACTAATAGAAGGAAAAATTAACTTATAGAAAGAAAATTATTATAAACAACTTTAAGAGATGAGTTATAAATTCATGATATAATAATTATACTAATAAATGTTTTTATTTATAATTTTTACTTCATGTCATCAAGGATGTGATTATATCTTCTCAGTAATAATTTATGTTAATGAGGAATAGGCTGAACAAGATACAAACGCAACACTCATTTTTCATGAGTGGGTGATCATTGGTTCACATTCCATATAACTTTTAGAACCCAAATTTGTTGTTTTTAATTCATAAGATTTATCTTATCATGGATTTTTCTAGTTAATATCATCCTTGTAAGACCTTGCACTATAACATTGACTTGTATAATTCACTTGTTTACCATATCTATTATAGTGACTTTTTAGTGGTAATTTTTGACAAAAAAATTATCCCATCACCATATCAACTATAATCTTAATATTTAATAAAAAATGATGTTATATTTCCTCATTTTTCTCACATAAAATATATTCTAGATCCATTAAATGATATTCCTAGGCGATTCTTACCACATTTCTAAAACATAGAATTTAACATTCTTTCTTTCATTATTTTTTCACTAAAACTTCCATGAGACTCTATATTTTTCATATTTTCATTATATCGAGAATTCATATACATAAGACATGTAAATAATTATTTTTTATAACTATTTTTTATTAATTATATAATATCTCACTTTTACCGTTATCCTATTATGTTTCTGATTGAGATAATATCCACATTTTTCATGAAACTTGTAATGTCCTAACCCAAGTTCCACACACTGGTTCCCCATTCTAGTTAGTTATATGACATCAAGAATGCCTCCCTATATTCCATAGGATACCAACAAGAATTGACGGTCAAATATCTATCATGGGGAGACTATAACTGCTTTATCAAAGTAACACAATAGCCGAATAAATAAAAAATATCCAAATGATATAACCATAACCAGAGAAATACAATAACCAAGACAAACCAACATCACAAGCTGAACCAATAACTGAAAAAAAATATACAAAACTAAATAGTAGATATATCATGGAGACTACATGTCAAGTGTCAATATAAAAAATCCAAAATAAATAGACACTGAAAACTCTAATAAGATATCGAAACCAAGTATGATTACCTCATACATGATCCATCCCAAATTATCCATCTAACATATTTATTTTTCCCTTATCCTATCCTGTAACCATGAAATATATTCATGTACCAATCAGGCATCCCAAGTAGGGTTTTATTACAACTTATTATGACACCATCAACAGCGTTTAACAACAATAACAAGTCAATAATAGTGTATAATGCTGAATAAAGAATAAAGTAGAATGGATAATTAAATAGTTATAACATTCCAACTATTGTTTAATTTAACCCCATAAACCCCTAGGTCCCTGAGAACACCTGAACACTAAATACATGATTTGGATCATTTTGGAGTCTAAACCATATCACAAAACCATGGATAACATTAATCATTTCATTTCAAATCATATCATGGAAAATTGGAACCATAGTTCAATGCAAAATCATGGTAACAGAGCAACCTGTCTAACACCTCATGGGTATTTGGATCCTTAGTCTTTATCCCACATCACAATAATAACATGAGTATTTTGTTCCTCAGTCCCTTTCCCATACTCCCTATCTCATATGGGTATTTGGAGGAATAATATCTACCCCACACCTCATTTATCACATATCACACAAGTGTGCTTTTGAATAAGAGACTTTATCCCACAATCATTTATCAATATGAGATTTTGAAGCATCATTTCATGTACTACAAAATTATACCACATATGTGAAAATTTAACATACTATAAAGTAACCATGATTAATAAAAATTAATCATTTTAATTTTTTTTACACCAATGGTATCATCAAAATTTATCACAAACAACATGGTTCTTCAATTTGATCATATAGAATAATATGAATAATTCACTACTAAACCACTTTGCACCATTTAAATAATTTAATTCATTTACTCATTAATTTAAAGTCAACCTTATCACAGTCCTCATTATTAATTAAGACATAATCACATTAGTTGACCAATTACACAATATCATTATCCATTAAATTCCATAATCACAATATCCCATTAATTTATTAACCAATTAATTATTCAAATTCAACAATCCCAATATCCCATTAATTAATTCACCAACTAATTAATCCAGTTCCATGATCCAAATATCCCAATAATTAAATGACCAATTAATTAATCCAAATCCACAATTTAATAATTACATGAACCCATTAATGGAATATTTTTGTAACCCCATTAACCAACCAATTATATAATCCCTTAAATAATTAATTTAAAAAATTAATAATTTAAATTTAAGAAATTTAATTGATAAAATTTTGAAATGAATTCTATAATTACAAACATTCAATTGAAATAAATACTTTGGTATTTGAATAACAAATCACCTACATCATGATCATTGATCACACTTGCCAATAAAAATCCACAATTTGAAGCAGAACAACCACGATCATGATTAAAAATGATATCTATATCTAAACACAAGATCTAAGATCAAATGAATCAAGATACAACAATCCTAGACCTAAATTCACCACCAATAGAAGAAAAAATCATTTATTTTTTGGAAAGAGATATAGGGGAAGAGAAACATAACCGTGAAGAAAACACATACCTGAGGAGGTGCATATCTGAAAATCCTACCTTCAATTCATCAATAATGGTGTTTGAGATCCCTAAACATTCGTATAGAAGCCTCTCAAAAAGAGAGGAAGAGTTTAGGGTGTAATTAGATCAATTTTGGGTAATTTCTAAGGGGTTTTGTATTTTTAAAACTAATTTTTTTTATAAATGAAACATACGCGCACTGTTTCCTAGGAAGGGGATCATTATTCTAAAAACTATTCCCCTTAATCGTGTAGTTCTTGGGGGGGTTACCAATTACTCCTAATAGGGTTCATAGCTTCACTAACTGTGCACCAACTGTGACCTTATAATAGATCATCCTCTATATTTACTCCCAAGCAACACTAAGATTCAAAGGTAAAGAGTTCATGGAACTAAGACCACATATCTACTTCTCTCTCCCATGTTTTATCTTGAACACGACTGAGTTTCCATGGTACAAAAACCAAAAGAATGATATTTTTGTGCGTCAATTTCCCACTGTGATCCAACACACATATCAGATGATCCTCATTAGATGCATCATTCTCAAGCTCAAAATAATCCACATTGATCACATATAAAGGATCGAGGTGATACTATTGAAGTTTCAACACATGAAATACATCATACATTCACTATAAATCTATGGAAGATTCAATCAGTACGTGACCATCCTAATTCTTTCCACAACCTCAAACAGTCCAACAAACCTAGGTGCCATATTTCTCTATCTTTATATCATGTGATGAACCATTCTAAGTGACACAAGAAGAAAAACATGATCACCCTCTATAAACTCTAGGGGTCATCGATGTTGATCATTATACAATTTTCTCAACAATGATCCACATACATGTGTTTCTTAATCATTTGAAAATGTCTCGACATGTCCTACATGATACTTGACCCTAATAACTTCGAATCAGCTCAATCCATTCAACATAGAGGTGACCTGTATGGCCTACCAAAAAGTTCTTCATATGGGGACATCTGAATAGTTTCCTAATAACTATTTTTATAGGAAAAATCCAACAATTATAGGTTCTTCTGCCTAGATGCACCAAAATTATGAAACACACACTCTAAGAATAACCTTGAGAACTTTTATAGTATGCTCTGATATCCCATCTATCTGTGAGTGAAAATACCTACTCAATAAAAATCATTTACCTAGTTCTTTTTGTAAGCCTTACTAGAAGTGCAAAGTAAATCATGTGTCATGGTAGGAAATAGTACTTTGTGGCATTCTGTGTAGATGGAATATTTTCCATACATACAAGTCTCTTAACTATTCCACTGAGAAAGACCCCTGTATAGAAAACAAATGTGATACTTTAATTAGTCTGTCCACCACCACCCAAATATCATTATTCTTATAAGGTGTCCACACGAGACCTAATAGAAAGACCATATTAACGTATTCCTATATCCATTCCAGAATGGAAAATGACTATAATAAACCACCCGATTATTGATTCTTGAACTTTATATGTTTAAAGGTGTGGCATCATGTCGTGAACCCTACTATCTTCTTTTTCACACCCAACCAAAAAACTATCAACATAATTCACCATATATATTTTCCACACCTGGATACACTGGACACTTGAGGCATGAAATCAACACATCATCTGCTCTGATATACACATAGGCACAACAACCCATTTTTTAACCTAGTTGATCTCATCCTCATCTATATTTTAATATGAAGGTGACACCCCACCTTTATGTCTTTACCCCAAGGAAAAACATTCCAGATACTCATAATGTCTATGTTTAATACCTCTAAAAATAATATAATCCAATATATATGATACGATGTTTATTTGACCCTGAACCTCCTGAATAATAAAATGCATCTAATCCATTAAAGTCATAATTTTCTACTCAGTACTAGAATCCTATAATATCTAAGTTCGAGTTATCTTGTTTAAAGTTCTAGTAACACTATTTTCTTTATTTGGTTTATATTCTAGATCAAAGTCAAATGACTGCTTAAACTCAACCCATATCTATAGCTAAAGATTCAAATCTCACTGAAAAAATATATACATTAAGTTATTATGATTAGTATACATAGTAAACTTCTATCCTAAAAGTTAATTTCACTAACACATCGAATAATATACCACTTATTCTAAATCTAGGTTGTGTGTAGGGTACTTCCATTGATGTAAACTCAACTGTTGAGACCCATACACCACAACCTGATCTCCCTTCATCAACACCTCTCTAATCCCAATCCTATAAGTGTCACAAAACACCATATACTCCTCACCTAGCTTTGTAAGATCAATATTGGTGTTGTCATCAAGAGATTATTCAACTCTTGGAAGGAATTATCACATGTTTCCATCCATTCAAACGTTACCCATTTTGGTGAATCCTGTAAGAGGTGCTACCAAACATAAAAAGTCCTTGATAAATTTTAGTTAATAACCTAAAAATTAAAAAAAAATAGATATGAAAAATAGTCTTAGGATGCACCCACGAAATAGCTTCTTTCACTTTATGTAGGTCCACCTACACACCCTCCTCTGAGATTATGTGACCCAAGATGTGTACCTAAACAATACAAAACTGACACTTAGATAGATTGGAATATAGATGATTCTATCTCAGTGTACTGAGGAGAATGTAAATATATTTGGTGTGGTCATCATGAGTATGGTAGTACACTATGATTTCATCCACAAACACAATAAAAAACTAATCCAGTTATGGATGGAAGATTCTATCCATCAAGCCCATAAACACTGGTAGGTCATTTGACAACCCAAACATCATCGCAACGATATCATAAATTCCATACCTTTTCTAAAAGTAATCCTTAGTATATCATAAGGTAAAACTCTCAATTGATGATACCTCAATCTTAGTTCTATATTGGATACAACAATATATCCCCATAACTGGTCAAAAAAATATTCAATATGTAGAATATGATACCAGTTCTTCATAGTCATTCGATTTAACTACCTGTTATCAACATATAAGAACAAATTTACACCATCCTTCTAAGAAGGATATATTAAATAACCCCAAGGATACTTTCTTAGATGGAAAAAATAACTTATCCATCAACTCTTATAGTTGATTCTTCAAATCTTGAATCTCTATTAGTGTCGTTATATATAGTGGAATAGAAACTTCCTCATCCCCTGACATGAGATCAATTGTAAATTCCAAATCTCCCTCAGGTGGAATCTGTGATAAGTATTCCAAAAACACCTCTAGAAGCTGATCCACTATGGGTTTAAAGACATCATGCATTACACTGCCTTTATCTATAAATAGACTTTCAACCTGGGCTGTAATCTCCCCATGTTGCTGGTGAACTAGCCCTGCACAAACTGCCTTAATATCCCACTCTCCATAATGAATTTAATTTTTACCCTCTCAATAAGAAAAATTCAACCTCCTTTGGTAGTAATAAATTTGGGGTTGTTATTCTACTAACCAGTCCATACCCATAATTAGGTTAAAACCCAACATATTCAGAATATAAAAATACCAACTGAAACGATACTCTGAAACCTCGAGAGAACACCCTTTAACAAACATATGTCTCTTGACCATACTCCAAAGGTTGTATCTATCCTCATAACCCCACTCATGAACTCCATCGCTAGTCTAAAACCATTTGAAATTTGTGCAGATTAAAAATAATTAGATGCACCAGTATCAAATAAATCACTTACTAGCATAGATTTTATAAGAATATTACATCTAATTGTTGATGGTGCTGCCTCGTTATCCACAAGTGTTGGATGAACTACATGAAACTACCATGCTCATCTCCCCTATGATAGTTCCTAAGTTTCCTGATTTTCACTACTCTTTTGATACATGTTATATTTCCCAGATGAACCTCATCCATTAAACTCCATGGCTATTAATAATCCACCTTCTTGATTGATACGATATAAAAGATCCCCATCCCACATTCAAATTTTGTTCAGTTTCTCCATCATTACATATATGTCATGGGTTCCTACAAAAACTCTATAGATTTCCCATCCTGCTGCAAGATCGGTACTCTACTAGGGGTCATAGAAAATGTCTACAATAGTTTCCCATCATAACACACTAGTGGAAAAGCATGAGTAATTGATCCTTTCCCTTTTCCACCTCTATTTCCAAATCTCTAGACAGATTTCTCATAACAAAGCTTCATACCCTAGGAATACATACATCTGGATCATCTAGTAGAAACCACCTATCCTCCACTATAATCCTCTTTTAGGTTCCCCTCATACATGAGATCCTGATCCACTACATCATAAAAAATATTTAACCTAAAGATGTTAACATGGGACTTAATTTCACATTTAATACCATTCTAGAAATGCCTTTCTAGAACTATATTATTCTCTACCATCACTGTAAATAATCATTTAAAGTTAATAAAGCTCCCTTAATAGACTGTTACAAAATACTCCCTTAATTCATCCACATGAACTTAGCTTACTTCTCTTTCTCCAGTGTCTTTGGATAAATGTGATCAAGGAAATTCTCTAAAAAAGTACTTCCAAAATATACCGCCCACCTACCCTGTCTGAGAATAAACATCCCACTAGTTCTTTACTAATCTTCATAGCATATAATTAACCAACAAGACCCTCTTCTCAGCAAAAGTATCTAAATGTTCAAGTATATTATGTATGGACTCAATATAGAACTCTAATACCTCAGGTACACCCAATCCAAGGAAAGTTATAGGGTTTTTAAACTAAAAATACCATGTTATTTCATACATACTCTTTACAACATACTTCATGACTCTCTCCAAAAACTACATAAACCAAGAAATGTTCTCATGAAACTTCTCTCATACTTCTTCACTCGAAACTATTAATGGATCGGTCACCACAACTATAGGATCATTTCAAGCCATTCCATCCTATCATTCTCTCAACAAGCATCATCATGGAAGCATATCTATAAAATTACAAACACACATCCCATGACACATTTCTCAACATAAACATGTTTATGTAATAGAGATTCAAAATAATCCATAACAAGACATTTCCCCCAAACTCCACCAAATGATCAAAAATAGGGCTCTAAAACATACCCTTAACTATGAGACATCTAGGTCATAATTAAAAAAGGGTAAAAACATCCTCATTATTCAAGTCTCATTAGACATAATTTTTCACATTTTTCATCATTTTATAATTTTCATGTTCACATTATTCAGCTTTTCATTTAAGTCACATATGACAATAAAATAATTTTCATTTAAAAACATAAACCAAAACTTATTTTCCCATGAGTTCATAAAATGATGAATGTCACAAAATAATCCCTAATGACTTGAATTATGCATGCTTACTCAACTCTCATCCCATTTTGAGCTATGAGTCAAATCCTAGAAAAACTTAGAAAAAAAAATCAAAACACACAACATGTGAACGAATCTAGGTGAAATAACATCCAACTATAACATGAAACATTAGCAATAACAACCCCCTAGGTACTTGGATTTTACCCTTGTACATGGGTTAGATAGTCCCATGAATGAGCTATTAAATAAGTCCTGACTCATCCTATTACCCTTTCTACATTTCCCAAATATAATGATCAAAGGAATAAAAGAAAACATTCCTCTAATACTACTTTGTATCATCCCAACATAGGTGTCACATACTTGTAACCCAAGTTGGTCGGTTACATGAACTCAAGAATGCCTCCCCATATTCTAGAGGCTACTAACTAGAAGAAAGTTTCTAATATCTATCATGGGATTCATATACTCTCTTTATCAAAGTAGCACAATAGGGAAATAAATAAACAATATCCAAATTATATAACCATAACCAGAGTAATTCAATAATGAAAACAAACTAGTATCACATGATGAACCAAAAAATAAAACAATATTCATATCTAAACAGTAGATATGTCATGTAAACTATGCTTAAAGTATAAATATGAAAATCTAAAAATAAATAAAGACACTGACAACTCCGATTGGGTATATAAACCAATTACAATTCCCTTATTGATACTCCATTCCAATTCATCCATATAATAGATGGATCTTTACCTTACCTTTCCTGCAACTATGAAATCTATTCAGGTACCAATCAGGCATCCTGAGTAGGGTTTGAGTAAAAATTAGTAGTCCACCACTAACGAAGTCTAAAAAATATCCATACAATAAAAGTGTATGCAATTGAATAAAGAATAATGTACAATGCCTATATAAATAGTTATAACATTAAAAGTATTCTTTAATTTAAAAAAATAAACCCCAAAGTTCCCAATGACACCCAAACCCCCAATAAAGGATTTTCCCCATTCTGGAGTCTGAAACATATCACAAAACCATGGATAAAATTTATAATTTCATGTCAAAGAATATCAAAAAAATGGAACCATAGTCCAATGCCATTTCATTGTTGTAGAGAATCATGTATAACAGCCTGTGGGTATTTGGATCTTTAGTCCTTATCCCACACATGAATAATCACATAGATATTTTGAGCCTAAGGCCCTATCACATACTCACAATATTGTATGGGTATTTTGTGAATCTGTTCATGTACCACAACTCGTTTATCACATATTACACAAGTGGGTTTTTTAAGCAGCAGTGCATGTTCCACACTGATTAATCACCCTGGGATTTTAAATAATCATTCCATGCCCCCACAAACATATATCATATATATCAAAATGTCACATACATAACAATAATCCAAAATAGTCAATATTAATCATTTTACCAACATTTAACACTAATAGTACCATCACAATTTATAATAACCAATATTGTTCTTCAATTTAATCACATAGAATAATATGAACAATTCACTATTAAACCACATTTAATCATTTAAATCATTTAACCCTTTAACTCATTAGGTTCAATTAAACCATATCATATTACTAATTATCAATTAATTCTTAATCACATTAATTGAAAAATTACATAATCTCTATATACCTTAATTTACCCAATCACAATATCCCATTTATCAATTCAAAAATTTAGTAATCCAATTCCAAAACCCCATATCCCAATAATTAATTCACCAATTAATTAATCCAGTTACAAAATCCTAAAAGTACTATTAATTAATTCACAAATTATTTAATCCAATTCCACAATTAAATAATTACACCAACCCATTAATTGACCAATTCTTTAACCCCATTAATTAACCAACTCCCCAATCCCTTAATTAATTAATTTTAAAAATTAATTTATTTAATTTAATAAATTAAATTTATAATCATTCAATAGAATTTATAAAATTATATACATGTAATTGAATTCAAGACGTTGGTATTTGAATAATTGACCTCCTACCTCATGATTGTTGACAACACTCGCTAACGGAAATCCCCAATTTGAAGAGGAACAACCATGATCACAATGAAGAACAAGATCTAGATCCGAACCCTAGATCCCAGATAAAAAGTATTAAGATACAACAATCCTTGATCTAAAAAATTACCCAATAAGCAAAACCATTACTTTGTTATCTAAAAAGAGAGATGAGGGGATGAGAAACCTAATTTTGAAGAAAACACATAACCATATAGGTTCAAATCTGACAATAATGCCTTCGATTCATCAATAAAGGACTTTGGGAGACCTAGGGATTTGTTTAAAAGCCTCCAAAATTTATAAGAAAATGTTACGGTCAAATTTGGTTGACTTTGGGTGAAGTAACTATGTTAATGGATTTTGTAAACTAATTTTTGGATCAATTAAACCCACAAGCATGGTTTCTTGGGTAGGGTCGCACAGTTTGAATAACCAGGTGCCTAAATCATGCACATTTTTAGGGTGGGGTGGGGGGTTCACAGTTACTCTTAAGTGGGCACGTGATTTTACAAACCATGTGTTGGCTGGGTAATTACTCTCTGTCTAGGGATACACATTTTGTCGATGAAGGGAATAGTATTTGGCCTAATTGTAATCCAACCGTGCACTGCCCAAAACCCCTCCAAAATCATTCAAACTTATTTCAAACACACCAAAAGAAACAAATAACATTGTGGATGAAAAATTTACAATATATGTTAATAATTAGAAGATAATTACAAGAAAAATTCACCCTAAAAATGACATACTATTCAAAACTATCACATTATATTTCAGTTCAACATAAATTACTATCAGTTCAATATAGGTTTCATTAGGTTGGTTTATCAAAAATGATTTATTTGGATTACTTAAAATAATATACCCCTAATGAAATCTTGTAAATATAATGTTATTAAGCAAGGAATATCCCACATGAGTGTTTATTTAGTTGTGTAGTCATAGTCTAACTTATCATATACTAAGTGAATATTGATTTAATACTCAACATTGCATTCTAATTATGATTATCCACAGTTTCATATATAAAAAAACTATGTCCACATTTCAGTATGTAGAGAGGTATGTAATTTCTAGGAAACCGTAAAATTATACATTACTAAAACATCATGATGTTATCCTTTTCATATAATTATAAATTTATTTTTCTATAGAGTTATGTGATCCAAATTATAGGAAGATGTAAAATATTAAATATTACCTAAATTTACCAAAATGATTATATATATAATTATAATTATGATCAACCTTATCTTATGAACCATTTATGACTTTTATAACACTGAAATTATCCTAAAGTGATAACATCTTGACCCGTAATGTTATTAAACCCAAATTTGACACCAAAAATTGTAACCCAAAATATAATCATCCTATTATTACATGATATATAAAAGATATTGTATTACAAACATTCCATCATCCTTCTAGGTTTATAGTATTTTATAATTAATAAGAATAATTAATTAATAAATCCCATGTGTTTCTAAACAAAGGGATATTTTTTCCTCTATTCTAAGAACCTCTCAAACAAAAATACATCATCAACATATCCTATAATGTATCCAAAAAAGGTACTTTTCTAGACATATCATATATATTAATTTTATTTATAACACATAAAAATGGGAACATGTAAATTATTGATATCAAATGTTTCGTAAGGGAATGAATAAGTGATAATAATCAATGTTCATAAGTAATAATAAAATAATAATATGCAAAAAATTATGGTATATGAAAATAACAAAAGATAGTAATGCCAAAAAATACTATATCTTAAATCATGTACCATATCATAAAGAATGAAATAAAATAAGTACTGAAAATGAAAATCCTAAAATACCCAAATTAATATGAATAACTTTTTATCATAAAACCCATATAAATAAAATGGGTTGTTTATCTTTTTGAAATGGTTTTACATAAGTAAATAAATAATAATTTTATAAATAATCATAACATGATAATTCAATGGAAAATAAATGGGTATCAAAATACATTCATTAAATTTATAAGTAAATTCCCTTTAAATATAATAATGAGGTTTATGGTATTTAAACTATATATTTAAAAGGTATATTGATCAGTTAATAATTTATTGAATCAATAAGTGTATGGAATATAGGTTAACAACTTTAAAAGAATATAATTTAACAATGGGTGTTCAATGAGGATGGAATTGGATGAAAACAATGTATATAAATATTAAAATATTATAAATGAAAAACTATTGATAAATACTTACTATGATATAAAATTATATTTCATTATCCATCATAATTAAAAAGGTGGATGATATTATATGATGAATATCCTTGATCAAGAATAATTTATTTCAAAACATGTATACACCATTGGAAAAAATATAGAAGAATTAAGAAAATTTTATGGTAAGAAAAAATAGCCTTTACCATTTGAAAGAATTTATAAAAATATAAATATTTTATAAAATGTATAGATCATTTATTTCGATAAAAACATGAATATTTTGTGAGTAGGATTCATCAAAATATAAAAAAAATATTATAATGATGTGTTCACAAAGAATCATTTTATTGATTTTAATTTCAACTTTGTGGAACATAACAAGTAAAATTAATTAAATTCCACGTAAAAAAATTTAATGAAATGAAAAAAACATTTAATAATATTATTCAATAATTTAGAAATAAATTAGAAAATCTAAAAAATCATCCAATGAATATGGATATGGAAGAAAATGACATCAGTTTGAAAATAATATGTGGGGTCAATTTCTATTATAATTGGTAAACTATGAGAAAAATATAAAAATGAAATTTTTATATGAAATATAAAAGACCAAGAATGAACATATAATATTATTAATATAGGGGTTTCTTGGATAAAATTTTAAATATTACCCAAATGTAATATCAATTATACATTGCCCCAATTTGAACAATAGATTGGGTATGAAAACCTTCCAATTACTATAACATTTTGATCAGATGGTATTTTAATTATTAATATTAAAATTGAGCATAAAATACTAAGAATTCAAGATATGTATTTATATAAAATTTTTAACTATATGTGTATACTTTTTTATTTAGGTTTTAAAACAAAACATGTCTCAGTGAAAGAAATTTGAGAGGGAACACCCATATGAGAATGGTATTATAAGTATCAAAAAAACATTACAGGGTGATCATGAAATGTATATTTAAATCATAGTAAATTAAAGTTCTTTTTTATTACTAAATGAAAAATGGTATTGAATACACAATATAAATGAAAAAAATGATTCATAATATTAGACACACCTCATGGATTTGAAAGTTGACATGAAAAAAAAATTACAAAATCATTATAATTAAATTTAAAGTCCCATTAAATTTAAAACATGAGATGAATTTGTAACAAAATTGGATTTTATAAATAATTATGATTAAATAAATAAAATATATGTATATACTATACAACTAGTAAATGAGGGGAATACACCTCATATCTTAATAAATCCAAATTAAAATGTTACAAATCCTACCTTATTTCATTATATCCATAAATTTTCATTAATTTTTTTAATAAAAATAAATATCCTAAAGAAATATTTAAGAACCTTATTCAAATATATAATAATTTATTGTCAAAAATTGTAATATTTTTTTTTAAAAAACAGTTGTTTATACTTTATATTAATTCAAATATGTTATAGGATTCGATTGTATGTTTAGTACAAGTATAATAATAGTGGTGTCGATTCTTATATATTGTTTCAAAGTTCATCCTTACAAGATCATTAAATGGACTATAATAGAGGTTTCATTATTATATTTAATGTTATAATTTAATTTTAGAATTTCTTTTTTCATGATCATGGACGATGATGTCAGTGACAATATTTTTTTTGTATTTTTTATCCAACTGTATCTGGTATCATAATAATTAGTTAAATATTAATATAAAAATTCCAAAAAAAGATACCAAATATTATTTATATGCATTTTTCTAATAATTTTAGTTAATAATTTTCGTTATTTATCCATGTTATAAATTTTTATCATTGTTATTTTAGGTGGTTAAATAAACCTAATCATAAAATTGATATAATAAAATGGTGAGTATGATCAAGAAATTTAATCTATTAGAATAATATTATTATTATTTATGAATAATTATATTATATTGAATGTATTAAGATTAATAATTTTAATTCTATATAGTTTTATAATGAACAAAAATATAGATGAAAAATGAAATATTTCACTTTTATTGAGGCGATAGTTCGTACATATGTATGATGAAATATTTATTTTTTAATGGTTTTATAGGAAGAGATAAATTGGATATTCCCATTGTATAATAAAATTTAATTTTATTAATAATTCATATAAAATAATAATATATTAGATAAATTTATTTTATGTATTAGATGAAGAAAATAATTAACAGATCTTAGTTGAGAAAATTACCATTACCTTTGGATGTTATTCCTTAGGTGACAACTTTAGGCTCCTTAGCATGGTTTTTTGGAAATAACTGGTCTTCTATGATACTTTCATTTAAGATAGGATATACAAAGGAATATTTTTTCATGAAAATTATATACAATGAGTTAAGAAATGTGGTGAAAGTGTGCTCCATTTTTAGTTTAATGTAATAGAATTTTTCTTAAATATAACCTCTTTATATAAAGAAAGTAACCGTTTAGCATAGAAAATGAAGTAAAAGTGTAAAATTAGTTTAGAGGATGAGTGATTCTAGATAACCCCAAAAGAAATAACTTTCACACATATTGTAATTTTTTCATGTTTTTTTCATATTTATTTTTCACTTTTACTATTTTAGATCTTTAGCATGGTAATTTATTTTTTAATATAAAATTCATTGTTAATTTTCTTATATAAAACAATCCTTGTTGTATATTGTTTTAAAAAAATGATTGTAAATATGAAATCCAAATTGTGGAATTAAATTTCTATGTGAATTTTTTTTACTTTTATAGTTGTACATGTAATTGATAAAAAAGTGTTTGAAGAAAAATTTAATTTATAAAAATAAAAATTATTACTAGGCTAAAGTGATCAATGATAGTGATTTTGAAGAAAATAATTTTTTATTATGGACATATATAGAGTTATTTAAATTTAAAAGAAATCAAAAAACTAATTTCACCTTCTTAATGATTAATAAAATGGAATATTCTGGAAGTAGTTTTTATTTGAATAAAATTACTTAATTTTTAAAATGTTTAACATGTGTTTTCTAATCTCAGCATAATATTTTAAAAATTGATAGTTTTAATTATTAATTAAATATTTGATAAATTAAAGGGTTTCATAAATAATAAGGTATTTATTATATAATGATAATGTTATAAAAATTTTTGTTTTGGCCGATATTGTATTAGTCACTATTTACCAAAAAATATATTGCCTTAAAAAACCAACTAATCATATTAGGAAAGTTCAATATTTTTAAATCCATAAAATCTTATTGTTATTAAATTAAATTTTACAAATCCATGAATTTTTATTTAAAAAAAAATTGAATTAATTTATAGGAAAATATGTGTTTTGAAATATTCACTTTTTATGTTTATATTGATTATTATTAAATAATTATTTCACTCATATAAAAATTATGTTTTATCCATGATAAATATATATTAGTAAAACGAATCATATAAAAATAAAATTATAAAAAGAGGTAAAATTTTATCAAAAATGATGTTATTTATTATTTAGTAATATTAATTGAATTTTATATATGTAATAAAATCAATAACATAAATTTATTTTCTTTAAAATTGAAATTGTAAAATGTAAAAAATGCATGTGACATCTAAATAATTTATTACATTGATCATCTTAATTACTACATAATTTACCCTTTAATATCTTCATGTATGATCTATGTATAAGATATGGAATAGTGGTATTTATCAGTGGTTATTTTTCTATAATGTATCTAAAAGTAATTTGTATGTGAATGAGCATCTAATGCATTTAATTTCCCTCATAACATGATTTTTTTAGTCAATCATATTCTTTTTTCATTGAAAACTATTATGAATTTAACATATTTCATGGATTTTATAAATGATCTTATATAGAAGTCATCCACTATAATATATTGAAACTTATTTCTCCTAAATTTGATAAGGTGGTTACTCGTATTTATAGACTATATCTTAGTTGAAATATCATAACTATTATTTTTTATTATTATGATTTATCATTTTATTTTTCTAGTTTTAATGGAATAACATGATATCATGATAGTTGGGTTTTATATAAAAAAATATAATTTAAAATCTTTGGGTTTTATAACATATGATGGAGAGATACACTAGAACGATCGAAATATGAATTAGAAAAAATCATTTCCTTGATAAGGGCCTAAAATTATAAAGTTTTGAATTCTATTAATTTTAGGGGGTATACGGTTGAGAAGGATGTCATGATGATACTACTAGAGATTCATCCATGAAAAAAATTTATATGGGGGAATTTAAGGACCCATTCTTCATTAGGACATGATATTGAGTGGTTGATTCTTATCATGAATAAATTGCCACTAACCTAATCAAATAATAATCGAATCATAGAAAACATCAGTGGGACCTATATTAAGACATTGATTATGCTATTATATCATCATTTCGATCATACTTATTTTAGTGTAATTTATTAGATTATCAATGAGAGATCCTCAATAAATTTTTATAAAATTGGTTTAACCTCCACCTTAAGGACCGATTTTAGGAGAGTAATCATAAGTAATTGATACATATATCACTCATCATATAGAATAATTATAGTAACCCAGGATTAACATAAATGAATATTATATCATTTATGATGAATATTCAACATATTACAAAAGTACATGCCAAAGGACTGTAATAGTTTAGTGTATTTTGAAACGTGGAACAAAATATTCTAACTTGGTGAAAGATCTTCAATTTCTCTATAAATGATCTTCGCCTATCTCATTTCTACCTAAAACATTCCTTCATAATCTAGGGAAAGGAAGCATAAGAAATGGGTGAGCTCTAATGCTCAGTAAGGGAAAATAAGAGAAATGTATAAGCATAACATGAACATAAGGGTATGATAATGTGAGTGCAACATTTGAAGATCATACCCTATATATCAAAGATCAGAATCATGATACATGGAATAAATATTTCCAATTCATAGTCATGAATCATAAGGAAACCAATAGAATAAACTATAAAATCATAACATATGAATAATACATGGAATTATAGAAACCACGTGAACATATAACATTTTGAACATGTATAAATAGAAATAGGTTCACACATTAATTTAAGGACATGAAATTAGACCCTCACATAAACTTATGGACATGAAACCAGGTCCATGAATAACATTGTGAACATGTAATCAATTTCATGAATAAAATTATGGAAATAAAACCAGGTTTATGAATAACATTGTGAACATGTAATTAGGTTCACTCAAAAACTTACATACATACTACCAGGTCCATGAATAACATTGTGAACATGTAATTCAATTCACACATAAATATATAGAAATTCAACCAGGTCCACACATAACATTTTGAACATGTAATCAGGTTTCTTCATAAACTTATGGACATAAATCCAGGTCCACACATAACATTTTGAACATATAACCAGGTTCACAAATAAACTTATGGACATGAAACCTGGTGCTTGCATAAAATTGTGAACATGTAATTAGTTTCACATATAAAATTATGAAAACAAAGTAAGGTTCACTCATCACATTATGAACATGTAATTAGGTTCATGCACAATCTTATGGACATGCTACCAAGTCCATTCATAACAGTTTTAAAATGTAATTAGGTTCACATATAACATTTATACTCATGAGTCACCAATAATTACCCAATACATTGGAGGGATATATAGGCCCCACATAACACATAATAACTCATGCATACATGTTCCACAAGATAATAAAACATTCATCATATCATTACCCATAAAAATAGATCATATAATAACCCATGTAATAGGTATCATAGACATTTAATCATATCATAACCTATGGAAAATATATAGGTATGATAATCATTTAACCCTAGAATAACCTATGAATGCAAGCGGATTTTATTAGCATTTATCAAGGTATAACTTTTTAAAGATAAATAGTTTTCATAATATATAACCCATTGAAATGGAATGAGTTTCATAAACATATAACCTAGGAAATACAAATGATTTTTCATAAACATCATTCCTTCAAAACATAAACCATTCAGAGAAATAATATGAATAAAACCTTTGAATCATTTTCTAAAAGGGTGTGAGTGACATCAACTGATGTCATCTTAGATGTAAAATAACTTGGAATGATATTTTCAATACATTTCTTAGGGAAAATATATTTTCTTCTTTGAAAAGTATTTTTTAATACATAAAACCATTAGAAAACCATTTTCTTTGAAAATTAATTGAAAACATAAAAATTACACTTAAAATAATTATGAAAACCCATTTCCATTGAAAAATTAAAAAATAATCTTGAATATTTTTTAAATTCAGTTTCCTTAAAAATTTATAAATGAGTCTAAAAAAACATTTTCAAAAACACTTTCATTGAAAATTACTTTGAAAAATTATAATGAAATCATGAAAACATTATGAAAACCATTTAATTGAAAAGTAATTTTAGAGAAAATTTATTAAAAATTAATATTTTAAACCTGAAAAGTAATATTCATTGAAATTATATTGGGTAAATCCATACTTTACATATGAGCTAAAAAGAAAATTCCTTTTTTACAGTAAAAATGATAGAAAAATTAATTTATCTGAAAGTGAAAAGAATATCACTATAAAAACATTGGTAAAAGGATAATGGGGTAAAAATGTATTTTATATATTATAAGATAATAGTATAATATTCTTGTAAACCCTTTTTAGAAAACATGGTTTTGAAGGAACAAAGATTTCTGACTAAAGAGAGAGGTAAAGTCAGATTTTTATAAAAACCTTATCTTAGAAATCTTAAATAAAAAAAGCGGAAAAATTTTATTAATACATGAAGATATATTTTATAAATATAGAATAATAAATATCATGAATTTTATTAAGATATGGTTTATAGTATTTCATCCAAAGAATCATAAACATAAATAATCATGAAAAGTGATGAGATTGTTTCAATAAACTCTTACCACTTGGTAACTTTGAACCATACTCCCCGTGTAAGAATATTAAATTACAAAAGTATTAAAATATCATGAAAATAAGGAGATTAATTATATAAAATTTCAAAGTTAGTATATACACATCAATGAAAAATATAGCTGTATAACATGATATGTGTCTCAAAGGAGGAAAATTGAGACAAAATTACTTTATTGATTTGGTAACTTTTGAAACATAATCCACACAAAAGAAAGATCATTAAATGGATATGTAAACACCAAAAAATTTATATATAAGATTCATATAATACATTAATGGGAAGTATATACACCACACATAATAAAACAGTGGTGAAAATGGTATGTATCTCATGGAAATAAAAAGTGAGATAAAATTCCCTTACCTCATGTCTTGATTCTCTTCGTACTAAAAAAATAATCTTGTATAATAAATTTCTATTTATTATAAATATATTATAGAATAATATTCCTAATATAATACCATATATGTTTTTATTTTTAATTTATATTATCCACTTGTTAACAATTATATGTTAATGTTTTACTTCTGGTAATATCCATTTTGTTCTTCGTATGTGTATTAATGTTTTATATCTTTGGTCCTTATACTTATATAAAGTCTTAAAAAATTTAAACCATGGTATAAATATTATTTATATTAAATAAATATGTATTATAAAAATCTATAGAAAATATAATCATGAAATGGAACACATCATTCATGGAGGTTGTAGGTCGTACATACGCATGAACGATGTTTTCATTTTTTTGTGATTTTGAAAAAAAATAAAAAAGATTACATATATCTATATATTTATATAATATCATTAAATTATAAATATTATGTCATATATATCTTATAAGTTCCTTAAAAACATCCTTAATACATTCCATGTAGTGTGTTAATGGATCACATCACTTTGAAGGGGTGTTAGTCTACACTTCCTCAAGGGAAATTATCGTATTTACATCAAATGGAAATTATAATGATATGTGTTATAAAAGGATTAAATAAACATAAAAACATAATAAATATAATAAATATAATATATAAATATATTTTTTATGATAATTTCCAATATGAGTTGTGGTAAATAAATAATGAAAAATCATCATTTCTTGAGGCGGTCGTTTATCGTACACATAAACAGTATGTTAATTACCAATTAGATGAAATTGTGTGTAAGTATTGGTCAAAACCTTAACATAACAACATAATAGTAAATTTAGTACACGTTTTTTTATAAAATCATGTAATTAGAATATTTGATGGGTGGATAATGGAAATAACATAAAATAACTTGAGGAAGAATGTTACCGCTTATTCGGGTAACTCCTTTTGGTTTTCACCAAAGGGATTCCTTGTATTTATTATCACAAAAGGAGAGGTTTATATAAATAAGGGAGGTATGTTTATGAGATATATGGTTAGATCTTGGTCGATCCAATTTGGGTTGATATGTATTAGGAAGTGGGGGGATATGAGACCGTTTATAGTGGGGGAGGAGTGGCACTCTTGTACATTTTGGGAAAGGGAATTCTATCCACGTTTTTACCAAGGAATGTGGATCCAATAATAGTAAAATGTCCATAAAAATGATTATAGGGTATAAATATGGATATAAAATGGATTTTTAACAAGTTTATATGTCATTTAGATCCTTAAGTTTCTAGTTTAGTCCTTAATTAAGCTTAATTTTACCTTAATTGATGTAATTAACTGTAATTACTTTCACAAATATTTTTGGTCAAAAACAAAGTTTAAATTACTAGAAATTATATATTATTATTATATATATATATGGAATCCATTTTTTAAATACCAATCTAATAAGTGGTAAAAATTAATTTAAATTTAATCTTCATAGTCGGGTCGACAATGCAGGTTTTTAACGTATAAACATTCAAAGGTTTGCTATGTTTTTATATTCAATTTCAAAGTGAAATTTATTCCAATGATCCACATTGGGTATATTTATAAAAATATTATCTAATTAAACATTGAATCTAATTTAAATTATAATTTAACCTTATAAATATATGAGATGAAAAATTAGTTTTTAACTGAAATTATGTATTTTAAACTATTCATTAAAAAATGAAACTTCACAAAAAAATACCAAAAATATACCCCAACCTAATTATTATGTTACACTTTAAAAGATGAATTTTATTTTGATATATTAAATCTGTAATAGTTACAAAAATGGTATTTAAAATGGGTTCTTCATTAAAAGGTTGTATAAATGCCTTAATAAAAATATAGATTTTAAGCACAAAATGGAGTTTGTTCTTATATTATGTCTATAAAATATATTGTATGAATATCAAAAATATTTTATTGACTATATAAAATATATGTTACATTAATATCACTTTCTATTAGTAATTAATTTAACTTTCTAAGATAAATCATCTTTTTTCACATGAAAATTGTATTTTATAAAATCATTCCATTTATATTCATTTGGTTTATATATTATTTTTTAATTAATAGGTAATACATAAATTCAACTATATGATATTAAATCCTATAATCTTATATTTAACAGATATACTATATCTTATTAAATAATAATATTTTAATGGTGAATTATTTATTAGTAAAACGGGTCTGGCATTTTATGCAATCCATCGAGGAAATTTTGTCTTCTGTCTACCATAAGATAAAGTAAGTGTTACATGTAGAGACAAATAAAATTTAAGTTATGTTTAGTGAATAATTAACTTGGTGTTTCATATAAACCAAGAAAGACATAATTCTTTGATATAAAATAAACTATTTTTTCAGTGATGTATAAAATGAAAAATATCAAAAAGATTAAATTAATTTGAAAAATATAATTCAAAAAATATCAGGGTGTTACATTATACCCACCATAAAATGAAAATTTACCTTGAAATTAATTTGGGTTATCAAAGGTTTAATACTTTTAATTTACTTTAATAGAAACCCACATCATACAAATGAACACTAAAACATACTAAAAAAGTAATGTTGGAACCATAACAGTTTCCCAAAGTAACACATAGATGTCTTTCAACCTAGGAGAACTTAATTGGAAAGTGAAAACCTAGATTTAGAGGAAAAGAGAAAATATTCATAGGGAGTGATTGAGGTCATCAATCAATAACAAGTAAACGATCAATGAAAATTTTAGTGACTCAAAGTCTTAAATCTATGTTGATTTAAAAGTACATCAGTACCAAAAAATTAAGGTATTAGGACAAAAATTTATTTCTAGATCATTTTTCTAAAGATGAATAATTTTCATGAAATGATATACTTGAATGATTTTTGGACAACCTCACTTTTTTCTATTCCTCTGCTTTATCCAAAAAAGAAGATGGATTTTTCATTCCAGAATTACTCATAGATCATGAGATCCATGATCTTTCATCCAATTTGTCAATAATTATCATCAACATAATATTGTTAGATATGGTTATCCAATATGCATAAATCCTCATGCGGTGAGATAAAACTTTAATCTTATCGACTTCATCAAAAGTTTAACATAAAATTTCCATAAATGGTTAACCTTATAACCATTATAAAAGATGAAAATCCAATGCTTTAGAAAGGATTACATGAAATCATATTAAAATGACCCCCATATATAAAAAATTTGATCTTGGTTGTCACATTCCAAAAATGTGAATACCATCATTGTATATTCCTACAAAACATGGTAACAACCGGAATTATCATAAATCGTTTTAGAAAACATGCACGTTTAATTATTCCAAAGGTTTTAAGACGTTTTCCTTAAATACAAGAAGTTTTAATCTTCATACATGTTGACATATACCACTTTGTCAATAATAATTTCTAATAGAATCCATATCGTCCATTTTACTTATTCGTATCCAACACATCTTTATCCAAAGATCATTATCTCAATGTCAAAAATTAAATAAGGGTTACCTTCCCTTAATAAAAATATCACCTTTCCATGAAATATACATTAATAATATCCTTTTCAATCATAATTATACTAAAAATACTTATATATTTCATGATTTATATGACATAATCATTGAATTCAAAAACATAAATACTTCATTCATCCAACTTTATTCTTAAACCATTACTCAGACTTCATTAACATATTCCTTAATACCTATTTCCTTGAATATGAAATATGAATAGTGTATTATGGTTACTAAAAATCAATCATTTCATGCTTATTATGTTTAAAGTAAACAATACTAGAAGAACATCACATACCTTTCACACGTTTTTTATGGTATCTTTATCTTTAGAAGTATAACCAATACCCATACCAACATCCAAATGATATTTCCAATTGGGAAATAAATTTTCATAATTCCCATACATTCTAAATCTTAACAATTCAATTTTAACCACGTTCCTTAGTGTTCTCTCCATTGACTAAAACCAAAAATAATTGGGTGAGAAACCCATATCATAGAATAAAACCTCCTAATCATGAATAATTAGTTATAGGATGTATAAATCATGACATTTATTTTTTAATCAATGAAGCCTTAGGTTTATCTTAGGTTATTCCTAGCCAAATTGTATTTTAATCCTTCATGATGGTTCATGAAGAGTTTGTGAATTCTCAAAACAACCCCCAGGGATTGTCAAACCATGTGTGAAACAAGGATTATTTCTATGTACCAGATTACCCCGAGTCAGTCCCATGACATATTATCAAAGTTGTAACCCTTTGTTACATCTATTCTAGAGCCTCATCAACTTCTAGTATATATATGGGGAAGTATTTGTAGGAAACCACTTACTCTATCCTTTTCTAAAATTCCATGATATTTTACTAAATGTTAACTCATCCTTATACTTATCCTTAGAGACATCCGTAGACATATCCTTATAAATATAGCTAGGGAGCTCACTAAATTTTTCTAATCCTAGTTTCTAATGGGTGACTAAACCTTTCCTTTAATACCAACTATATTTCCCCATTCTTAACACACATGGTTATTACATTATTTATGATTAATATTAAAAATATTACAAAAGTAAATTCCTAAGGAATGTAATAGTTTAGTGTCTTTGGAAACATGGAAGAAAATATTCTTACTTAGTGTAAGATATTAAATGTCTCCAGTAAATATATTCCCCTCTAGTATTTCTACCTAAAACATTACTTCATTACTTGGGGAAAGAAATCATAATAAAGGGGTGAGCTCGAATGCTCAATAAGGGTAAACAAGGGAAATGTGTATGCATAACATGAAAATAGGGGTATGCTAATTTGATCATAACACTTAAAGATCATACCATGAAAACAATCTATCATAACCATGAGACATAAAATAAATTTTGGTAGTTTATAAGACTTGATTCATAATTAAATAAATATCATAATCCATGAAAACATAACATATGGATAAGACATGGAATTATGGAATACGCATCAAAGTATAACATCATGAACATGTATAATTAGAAACAGGTTCACACATTATTTCAAGGAAATAAAATATAAGGCCCCATCCTTAAACCTTACTTAATCTTGATTTATTACAAGATTATACATTGAAGATCTTTTCAGGTTTAGAGTTTTAGAGAATTAGATCATAAAACTTGCATTACATTCCACATATAAACAAAGTGGTTACATAAAGATAGTATTCTTCTTTCCCATCAATGGAAACATATTTAAAATAAAACATGGATTCTTTCTTGACACTTCCTTGACACTATCATCATATCATGTACCTTTCCCTTGACCTGTGAAAAACATTTCAAAAAACTTGGGATAACCATAAAAAGCTCAGTAAGGGATATAAAAATATGGAAAGGAAACATGGGTACATATATACATAAGAATGAAATCATAATTTACCCATAAAACATAAGCACTTTAACATACCTCATCAAATCATGAATAAATCATAGAAATCATAAGACATAAAGGTAACTTGAGGCATTCATAACATTCTCACGTAGGGAGTAACCCTCTTGGTTACGTTTGGAATACGCATCATAGTATATTCCCTAAATCTCTTCGGAGAAACCTTAACATTTCACTCCTTCGCGTTACCCAATGCATTGGAGAGATATATCGGGCTCACCCGCCCTTAGTTTATCACGGAACCACCCGTCTTCATAATAATTCCCAAGAACCTCAACATAATTGAATCACATAAAACATGCATAAAGGAAACATAACATTTCCACCTTTCAATCACAAGATATCAATACAACACATTGATATAAAAACATTATGAAAAACATTTTCAATACCAAAATAAAAGAAAAGTAAAACATGGTATTTATTTTTCTTTTAAAAAAAAGGTAGGGCTTGTAGAGGAAGCCGAAACTCAAATAATGGTCACGGCGGCGGAGAAGTCGTTGTCGCCGCATACGTACGACAAAAACATTCTCTTTTTTAATTTAGTAAACGCTTCGTATAAAAAAGATTCCTTTTGAATAAACGTAAAAGTCAAAGGGGTTTATACACCGTATAAAAGAAGGTTGTGTATAAAACAAAATATGCCTCAATGAAAAAAGATTGAGACGAAGTCCCATACCTCGGGTCCGACTTGACTCGATCGTTCTTTAATGTCCTGAATAATAAACTTGAGTTAATTTCTACTTGCTTAAGAACCTTTTTCAAGTTCATTATTCCTTTTATATCACTTATTTTCATGTCATGAACACTATGTAATTATTTAAGTTAATAACGGTCGTTTTAATGATCATTGGTACTTGAGTCAAAAATAAACCCTTTATAATTACAAGTTGTTCATGTATCCATTATATCCAGAATTATAATCATGATGTATATATCATATATATCCAGTATATACATGCATTTATAATATTACATAATCATTTAGAGGTAATAAATGAAATGCACCGTTCATGGAGATGGTAAGCCGTACGTACGCATGAACGCTACTTTCATTTCTATTTCGTATTTTATAGAATAGAATCATAATGATATAAAGGTATATTATAATTACATTATAATATCATATATAATATCATAGTTCCATCCTTTATACGTACCACATATGATATTTAACGAATCAAATCACTTTGAGGGGGTGGTAGTCCGCACTTCCTTAAATGAAGATATCACGTTTACCCATAATGGAAACCATAAAGGTATGCCCAAAATGAAAAATACAGAAGCTTAAGGAAAACATAAACATATTATATATCATATATAAATATAGTGACATCTTAATTTCCACCTTTGAAGGTGTTAAAAGAATGTTGAACAATCATCGTTTCGGGAGGCATAAATTCACCATCCACGGAAACAGTATGTCCTTTAACCATTAGATGTAGGTGTGTGTAAGTGTAGCTCGAATCCTTCTTATAACAACATCCTAGTATATTTAATATACTGGAGTTGTTACAAAAGAAATGAATAAGAAGAGTTTAGGGGGTTGGAGAAGCAAAATAAAACAAAAGGACTCAAGTGAAGACATTATCTCAAAATCGGGTAACTCCCTTTGGTTTGAGCTCAAAGGCTTCCTTGGGAAGACTTCTGCCCAAAGTGAGGCTTAAAAGAGTAATATAGGGATGTGGAGAGACAAAATGGGCAGGTTTTGGCCGAGCCAAAGGATTTGGGAGTGTGGGTAATGAGGTAGAGGTGGGGGCCTTTTATAAGAGAAGAGGAGGGGCACTCTTGGAAAGTAAAGAAATGTTACTTTATTTGAAAATGATTTTCGGATTCAAAAGGTCCCACATTGATATAATTTGAGGGTAAGGTGATAAGGGTTCGAAATCCACCCATCCAATAGGTTTTGGACATGTGTAGGTCATATATTTCACATTATCATTTCATTTTATTTAAATCCTTTATTAATGAGGTAATCGCTGCATCATCATGATGTCATAAATAATTTAATAAATTTCATGTCTAAAAATTATAAAAAAAAATATCATGATGTAGGAAATAGTTTTAGATTTCTAATGAATATTTATAGTCCAAAAGATCATTTATGTAGACAAAATTAAAAATATTTTACTTAGGTGATACATTCTTTGTCACATTTAACAATCTTTAAAAATAAAAAGATAAAATGTCACTTTCTCACAAAAGTGATTCCATGGGGCCCCCAAGTTTGGTACAAGGCATCCCATGGTCGGCCATGAGACAACCAGTAGCCTTAGGACACATGTTGTGGTCTTTTTGTTTTATTATGATATCATTTTAATATCCTTAACTACCTGATTACTCATTAATCAAGATAATTAAAGATAATTACCGTCGTTACTATTCATAATGTCCAAAAACAAAAGTCTTGATTACATAATTTGGACATTATGATTCCAAATATGTAATCCATTTTATCAAATTCCAAACACAAAAATTGCAATAATTGATTTAAAAATAATTCCCGTTGTCAAAACAAATAGCGGGTTTTTTTGAAACAATATCTATGAAAAGTTTGGCATTAGTTTATGCCCAATTCCAATGTGAAATTAATCCTAATGAACACCATTGGATTAAATGGTAAAAATATATTCTAATTTAAATTTAAAACAAATTCAAAAGATAATCTAATCATATAAATAAAGTAGATTAAAAAGCAGTTTTGATGTAAAATACTGTATTTTCACTATTCATAAAAAAAATGAACATTGTCAGAAAAATACCAAAAATTCACACAAAGTAAATTTTGATGTCCCAATCATAAAGAATAAGTTTATTTTGACAGAAATAGCTTGTAAAATTTTCAAAATATAGATTTTAAAAATGGTTTTCCATCAAAAGGTAGTAAAACAATCCTTTAAAAATATTAGTGTATTTCATGCTTAAGATTGGATTTATTTTCATTTTAAGCCTCTAAACACTATCTAATTCATTAATAGACATAGATAAAAATATCTATTATTCATTACTTACTTGGGATGTTACATCCTTACCCCCTGTAGAAAATTGTGTCCCCGCAATTTATTTACTTATCGAATAAATTGGGGTACTTATCCCTCATTGCATTTTCAGATTCCCATGTTGCCTCTTCCATCATGTGGTTTTTCCACAAAACCTTTACCTGATTAATCACCTTATTTCGTAACACTTTCTCCCTGTGGTTAAGAATCTGGACGGTTGTTCCTCATAAGATAGGTTCTCTTCCAGCTGAACTACCTCTAGACTCAAAACATGAGATGGATCTGGCATATACTTTCTCAACATCGAAACATGAAAAACATTGTGTACCTGAGATAAACTCGGAGGTAAAGCCACCCGGTATGCAACCGATCCAACTCTCTCCATAATTTCATATGGTCCAATGAACCTTGGACTCAGCTTTCCTTTCTTACCAAATCGCATCACACTTTTCCATGGTGAGATTTTGAGAAAAACATGATCACCTACCTCAAAAGATAGATCCTTCCTCCTGTTGTCTGCATAACTCTTCTACCTGCTCTGAGCTGTTCTCATGTGTTTCTGTATCAGCTGAACTTTTTCTTCCAACTCTTCTACCAATTCTGGTCCCATCAACTTCCTTTCACCCACTTCATCCCAGAAAGCTGGAGTTCGACACCGCTTCCCATATAATGCCTGAAATGGTGCCATCTGTATACTGGAATGAAAACTATTATTATATGAAAATTCAACCAAAGAAAGATGTTGGCCCCAACTTCCCTGATAATCCATCGAACAAGATCGTAGCATATCCTCCAAGGTCTGAATTTTTCGTTCTGACTGCCCATCTGATTGAGGATGGAATGCTGTACTAAAATTTAATTCAGTGCCCAACGACTTCTGAAAGCCTTTCCAAAAGTTAGAAGTGAACCTGGGATCATGATCAGATACAATGGAGAGGGGAACTCCATGTAACCTGACTATCTCTTTAAGATAAAAATGGGAAAGTTGATCTAGGGAAAAAGTATCTCGTATAGCAAGGAAATGAGTAGATTTAGTCAAGAGATCAACAATAACCCAGATTGCATTATTACCTCAAGATGTCTTCGGTAATCCCACAAAAAAGTCCATGGATATATTCTCCCATTTCAACTCTGGAACTAGTAAAGGCTGAAGCATCCCTTTCAGTAACTGCCGCTCTGCTTTAACCTATTGACAAGTCATACACTTCATAGTAAAATCTGCAATATCTCTTTTCATTCCATCCCACCAGTAATACTCCCACAGATCTATGTACATCTTAGTACTGTCAGGATGAACTGAAAACAGAGAACTATGAGCTTTACATAACAACTCTCTCTTCAACTGTGAATCACAAGGCACACAGAATCTCTTCCCAAATCTCAAAACGCAGTCATTATCAATGTTGAATTCAGGCAACTTACCTTTCTGAACCAACTCTACCTTTTTCTGCAACTCACTGTCTTGCTTCTGTGCTTGCTTGATTCTATCTGATAGAGATGATCTCACTGATACCTGAAACAAAACAGAAGAACTTCCTGCACCAACAACTTCTATGCCAAATTTCATCAAATCCTTAACCAAAGGATCAAGTTCCAAACGCAACATTGCTAATGAAGCATTACTTTTTCGACTCAAAGCATCAGCCACTTTATTTTCTTTTCCCGTATGGTAATGAATTGTACAATCATAATCATTGATTAATTCCAGCCATCTCCTCTATCTCATGTTTAACTCTTTCTGAGTGAATATATACTTTAAACTTTTGTGATCAGTATATATTTCACACTTTACTCCATACAAATGATGCCTCCAAATTTTTAAAGTGAAAACAACAGCAGCTAATTCTAAATCATGTGTAGGGTAATTTACCTCATGAGTTTTCAACTGTCGTGAAGCATAAGAAATTACCTGATCATTCTGGATTAGGACGCAACCAAGTCCTTTCTATGAAGCATCACTGTATATAACAAACTCATCATTCCTGGATAGTAGTTCCAAAACTGGAGCATTCACCAATCTTCTTTTCAGTTCCTGAAAACAATCATCACATTCTTTTGTCCAGATAAACTTAACACCTTTCCGAGTTAGTTTATTCATTGGACTAGATAACTGTGAAAAATTTCTAACAAACCTTCGGTAATATCCTGCCAAACCAAGGAAGCTACGAATCTCAGTTACATTTGTGGGTCTTGTCCAGTCTTCCACAACTTTTGTTTTTGCAGGATCAACAGTTATCCCATCTTTAGAAACAATGTGACCAAGGAAAGAATTTTTTTTCAACCAAAACTCACACTTGATGAATTTTCCATACAGTTTCCTTTCTTTTAAGGTTTGCAAGATAACCCTTAAATTTCTTTCATGCTCCTCTTTACTTTTAGAAAACACCGAAATATCATCAATGAAAACCACCACAAACTTATCCAAGAACTCATGGAAAATTCTATTCATTAAGTCCATGAATACAACAGGTGCATTGGTTAGCCCAAAATGCATTACTACAAATTCATAATGGCCATATCTTGTACGGAACGCGGTCTTCGGAACATCTGCTTCCTTTAGCTTCAGCTGATGGTACCCCGATCTCAAGTCAATCTTTGAAAAATACTAAGCTCCCTGGAGCTGATCAAACAAATCATCGATATGAGGCAAAGGATATTTGTTCTTAATAGTGATATTATTCAAGGATCTATAATAAATGCAAAGTCTCATTGAACCATCTTTCTTTTTAACAAATAAAACATGAGCACCCCATGGTGATGTGCTAGGTCAAATGAAACCTTTCTCTAATAAATCTTGCAATTGCTCCTTCAACTCTAAAAGTTCAATTTGAGCCATTCGATAAGGGGGTTTTGAAATTGGCTTAGCATCAGGAACTAAGTCAATAGTAAACTCAACTTCCCGATCTGGTATTATTCCAGGAAACACATCAGGAAAAACATCAGGATAATCATTTACCACTGGCACATCATTAATCTGAACAGTTCCCTTGTTTTCAACAATGTGTTCAAGGTAACATTCATTTCCATATTTTACAAGTTTCTTGGCCTCTTGATAAGTTATCAATAGTAAGGGTTCATTCTTGTACAAAAACTGAAAGTCTTTCTAAAAATAAACTTCTTTAGCTCTACAGTCAATCTTAGCATGATAAATAGAGAGCCAATCCATACCCAGGATAACATCAAAATCTACTAGAGGTAGAACAATATGGTTTTCAAGTAGGTTCTCTCCACAGATAAGGATAGGAAGATTCTTATAAATTCTTTTTCCCTCAACATTTCCCCCATGTGTTTTTACCAAAATTTCAGGAGTCATTTATTGAGATGGTATTCCCATTTTACTAGAAAAGTTTTCTGAGATGAAAGAATGTGTAGACCCCGAATCAAACAACACACTGGCATAATATGAAAAAACAAAGTACCTGATACAACTTCATTTGACGGCCCAACATCTGCTGAAGTATTTGCAAAGGATTTCACCACCCCTTTCTACTTATAGTCTAACTGCTTCCCATCACTCAAGCTCTTTGTCGGACACTCATTTGCATAGTGACCCATCTCATTGCACTTAAAACATTTCACTAAATGTAAATCAAATTTGAACTTACCGTCACCTTGATCTTTTTCAGTGCAGTCACGAGCCTTATGTCCCATCTTACCACATCGGTAGCACTTTCCAGAATTCAGAAGACATTTCTCAGCATTCCTTTTGCCACATTTATCACAAACTGGAAACTTAGATTTCTTTCCATCGGACTTTTTTGAAGAATTCTTCCCTTTCTCCTGCCACCTCGGTCTCTTCTTCTGCTGGTTGTTATAGAAAACTTGGTCATCGGCAAACTCCATTTCCACCTTCTCAGCACATCGAACAAGCTTTTCATACCTTTTAAACTCATGAGAATCTAATTTCCTTCGATATTTTGGCTTTAATGCTGAGTAAAAATGATTGATTTTACTATCAAGGTCTCAGATAAAATTTGGAGCATACCTTGCCAATCGAGTGAACCTTTCTTCATAGGTAGCCACTGAGTCTTCCTCTTGCCTCAATTCCAAGAATTGTTTTTCCATCCTAATTCGAACAGCCTTAGGAAAATACTTTTTAAGAAACATACCTTTAAATTCATCCTAGTCGAGAGCATCAACCTCATCAGCGTCCCTGATATTTTTAACCATCGACCACCACTGATCTGCTTCACCCTTCAAATGGTAAATAGAAAGACTAACCTTTTGATCGTCTGAACAACCCATGACATCGAAAATCTTCTCCAGTGCTTTAATCCACCCTTCAGCTAGCACAGGGTCAGATGATCCTCTGCATGATGGGGATGTTGCCTCATGAAATGTTCCACCACTGACATGTTCCTCTGCGGTTGATCTGGCTGATCTCGTGCATGGATACCACCACCATTTATCGCTTGAGTCAACAGCGCCATTACTGCAACAAACTGTTCAGTTCCAATTCCGACCATCTCAGGATGCTGATTCGGAAGGTTATTTCCTTCTGTATTCCTTCCTAGCATTGCTTCTTTATTTCCTCTACGGAAAACCATTCTGAACAAACATGTCTTAGATGAAGAAACATGGTAATCTTCAAATACTATATCACTTCAATTTGACCATAAAAAATATATTTTTGGATAATCATTTAATAGAATTATAACTCTTAAAGTTATCTAAACCGACCTCTGATATCAACTATAAGGCCCCGGCCTTAAACCTTACTTAATCTTGAGTTATTACAAGATTACACATTGAGGATCTTTTCGGGTTTAGAGTTTTAGAGAATTAGATCATAAAACTTGCATTACATTCCACATATAAACAAAGTGGTTACATAAAGATAGTACTCTTCTTTCCCATCAATTGAAACATATTTAAAATAAAACATGGATTCTTTCTTGACACTTCCTTGACACTATCATAATATCATGTACCTTTACCTTGACCTATGAAAAACATTTCAAAAAACTTGGGATAAGCATAAAAAGCTCAGTAAGGGATATAAAAATATGGAAAGGAAACATGGGTACATATATACATAAGAATGAAATCATACTTTACCCATAAAACATAAGCACTTTAACATACCTCTTCAAATCATGAATAAATCATAGAAATCATAAGACATAAAGGTAACTTGAGGCATTCATAACATTCTTACGTAGGGAGTAACCCTCTTGGTTACGTTTGGAATACCCATCACAGTATATTCCCTAAATCTCTTCGGATAAACCTTAACGTTTCACTCCTTCACGTTACCCAATGCATTGGAGAGATATATCGGGCTCACCCGCCCTTAGTTTATCACGGAACCACCCGTCTTCATAATAATTCCCAAGAACCTCAACATAATCGTATCACATAAAACATGCATAAAGGAAACATAACATTTCCACCTTTCAATAACAAGATATCAATACAACAAATTGATATAAAAACATTATGAAAACCATTTTCAATACCAAAATAAAAGGAAAGTAAAACATGGTATTTATTTTTCTTTTAAAAAAAAGGTAGGGCTTGTAGAGGAAGCCAAAACTCAAATAATGGTCACGGCGGCGGAGTGGTCGTTGTCGCCGCATACGTACGACAAAAACATTCTCTTTTGTAATTTAGTAAACGCTTCGTATAAAAAAGATTCCTTTTAAATAAATGTAAAAGTCAAAGGGGTTTATACACCGTATAAAAGAAGGTTGTGTATAAAACAAAATATGCCTCAATGAAAGGAGATTGAGACGAAGTCCCATACCTCGGGTCCGACTTGACTCGATCGTTCTTTAATGTCCTGAATAATAAACTTGAGTTAATTTCTACTTGCTTAAGAACCTTTTTCAAGTTCATTATTCCTTTTATATCACTTATTTCCATGTCATGAACACTATGTAATTATTTAAGTTAATAACGGTCATTTTAACGATCATTGGTACTTGAGTCAAAAATAAACCCTTTATAATTACAAGTTTTTCATGTATCCATTATATCCAGAATTATAATCATGATGTATATATCATATATATCCAGTATATAAATTCATTTATAATATTACATAATCATTTAGAGGTAAGAAATGAAATGCATCGTTCATGGAGACGGTAAGCCGTACGTACGCATGAACGCTACTTTCATTTCTATTTAGTATTTTATAGAATGGAATCATAATGATATAAAGGTATATTATAATTCCAGTATAATATCATATATAATATCATAGTTCCATCTTTTATACGTCCCACATATGGTATTTAACAAATCAAATCACTTTGAGGCGGCGGTAGTCCGCACTTCCTTAAATGAAGATATCGTGTTTACCCATAATGGAAACCATAAAGGTATGCCCAAAATGAAAAATACAGAAGCTTAAGGAAAACATAAACATATTATATATCATATATAAATATAGTGACATCTTAATTGCCACCTTTGAAGGTGTTAAAAGAATGTTGAACAATCATCGTTTCGGGAGGCATAAATTCACCATCCACGGAAACAGTATGTCCTTTAACCATTAGATGTAGGTATGTGTAAGTGTAGCTCGAATCATTATTATAAAAACATCCTAGTATATTGAAGATACTTGAGTTGTTACAAAAGAAATGAATAAGTAGAGTTTAGGGGGTTGGAGAATTAAAATAAAACAAAAGGACTCAAGTGAAGACATTACCTCAAAATTGGGTAACTCCCTTTGGTTTGAGCTCAAAGGCTTCCTTGGGAAGACTTCTGCCCAAAGTGAGGCTTAAAAGAGTAATAGAGGGATGTGGAGAGACAAAATGGGCAGGGTTTGGCCGAGCCAAAGGCTTTGGGAGTGTGGGTAAGGAGGTAGAGGTGGGGACCTTTTATAAGAGGAGAGGAGGGGCACTCTTGGAAAGTAAAGAAATGTTACTTTATTTGAAAATTATTTTCGGATTCAAAAGGTCCCACATTGATATAATTCGAGGGTAAGGTGATAAGGGTTCTAAATACACCCATCCAATAGGTTTTGGACATGTGTAGGTCATAGATTTCACATTATCATTTCATTTTATTTAAATCCTTTATTAATGAGGTAATCGCTGCATCATCATGATGTCATAAATAATTTAATAAATTTAATGTCTAAAAATTATAAAAAAATATCATGATGTAGGAAATCTTTTTAGATTTCTAATTAATATTTATAGTCCAAAAGATAATTTATGTAGACAAAATTAAAAATATTTTACTTAGGTGATACATTCTTTGTCACATTTAACAATCTTTAAAAATAAAAAGATAAAAAGTCACTTTCTCACAAAAGTGATTCCATGGGGCCCCCAAGTTTGGCACAAGGCATCCCATAGTCGGCCATGAGACAACGAGTAGCCTTAGGACACATGTTGTGGTCTTTTTGTATTATTATGTTATCATTTTATTATCCTTAACTACCCGATTACTCATTAATCAAGATAATTAAAGATAATTACCGTCGTTACTATTCATAATTTCCAAAAACAAAAGAGTCTTGATTACATAATTTGGACCTTCTGATTCCAAATATGTAATACATTTTACCAAATTCCAAACACATAAATTGCAATAATTTATTTAAAAATAATTCCCGTTGTAAAAACAAATAGAGGGTTTTTTTTAAACAATATCTATGAAAAGTTTGGAATTAGTTTATGCCCAATTCCAAAGTGAAATTAATCCTAATGACCACCATTGGATTAAATGGTAAGAATATATTCTAATTTAACTTTAAAACCAATTCAAAAGATAATCTAATCATATAAATAAAGTATATTAAAAAGTAGTTTTGATGTAAAATACAGTATTTTTCACTATTCATAAAAAATGAACATTGTCAGAAAAATACCAAAAATTCACACAAATTAAATTTTGATGTCCCAATCATAAAGAATAAGTTTATTTTGAAAAAAATAGCTTATAAAATTGTCAAAACATAGATTTTAAAAATGGTTTTCCATCAAAAGGCAGTAAAACAATCCTTTAAAAAATATTAGTGTATTCCATGCTTAAGATTGGATTTATTTTCATTTTAAGCCTCTAAAACACTATCTAATTCATTAATAGACATAGATAAAAATATCTATTATTCATTACTTAATTGGTATGTTACATGAAATCATCCCTCTCATCAACTTATGGACATGAAACTAGGACCATAGGAAATATTGTGGACACATAATCCGAATCATGCATAAACTTATAGACATAAAACTAGTCCCAAGCATAACATTGTGAACATGTAATTTGGTTCATGCATAAACTTAAGGACATGCAATGAGATCCACACATAACATTGTGAACATGTAATCAGGTTTACGTATAAACTTATGGAAATGAAACCATATCTATGAATAACATTGTGAACATGTAATCATGTTTATGCATGAACTAGTGGACATGGAACCAGGTCCATGCATAACATTGTGACCATGTAATTAGGTTCACACATAAATTTATGGAAATTATACCAGGTCCATGCATAACATTATGAACATTTAATCATATTCACACATAAAATTATGAACACCTAATAAGGTTCACTCATTACGTCGTGAACCTGTAATCAGGTTCATGCTTTAACTTATGGACATGAAACCAGGTCCATACATAACATTGTGAACATGTAATCTGGTTCACACATAAAATTTATAATAATGAGTCTTCCATAATTAACCAATGCATTGGAGGGAGATATAGGTCCCACTCATCGCATAATAACTCATATATACATTTGCCACAAGATAATAAAACTCACACCATATCATTACCCATACAAATCTACCATATAATAACCCATATTATGGGTATCATAAATATTTAATCATATCATAATCTATTGAAAATATATAGGTTTTATAATCATTTCATCCTAGAATAACCTATGAATGGAAGAGGTTTCCATAATAATTTATCATGGTATAACTCATTAAAGATAAAATGGTTTCATAATCATATAACATGTGGAAGAGGAACAAGTTTCATAAATATATAACCTGTGAAAGAGAAATGATTTTAAATTAATTTAATGCCTTCAAAACATAAACCATTCAGATAAATAATATTAATGGAACCTTTGGATCATTTCTTATGAGGGTATGAATAACATAAATAGATATCATCTTAGATGGAAAATAAAATGGAAATTTATTTCGAATACATTTCTTAAGGAAAATATCATTTCTCCTTTTAAAATGATTTTTTTTAAACATAAAACTTTGGGAAAACCATTTTATTGAAAATGTATTAACACCATATAAATTACACATGAAATAATTTTAAAAAACCTATTTCCTTGAAAACTTATAAAATAATCTTGAAAAAAAATTTAAAATAATTTTCTTTAAAAAGATATAAATGATTCTAAAAACCTTTTGAAGAACTCATTCCTTGAAAAATTATATGAAAACATATAAAAGAAATCTTTAAAAAGTTTTGAAATCAATTTCCTTGAAAATTAATTTTAGAAACAGATTATTAAGTTGTAATATTTTAAAAATGGAATGTAATCTTTAATGAAATGATGGAAGGTAAATCTATATAAGGCATATGAGTTAAAAAGAACATTCCTTTTACATGGTAAAAATGATAGAAATTTTCGTTGTTTGTAAAGAGAAAATATGAATCCTTTGAAAACATTGGAAAAATGAAAAAGGGTAAAAAAATCTTTTTAATGTTATAGAAGAATAATAGAATATTCTTAGAAACACTTTTTAGAAAACATGGTTTTGAAGGAACATGGATTTCCAACCGAAGTGAGATATAAAGAAAGATTATCATAAAAATATTATATTAGTTATCTTAAATTCCAAAGAGTGGAAACTTGTAATAATACATGAGAATAAATATAATGAATGTTCTTGAGATATAGATCATAAGATTTTATCAAAGGAAACATGAACGTAAACAATCTTGAAAAGTTATGAGATTGTTTCAATAAACTCTTACAACTTGATAAATTTGAACCATACTCCCCATGTAAGAAAATTAAATTGTATAAAGCTTAAAATATCATGAAAGTAATTAGATTCATGATATAACATTTCAAATTCAGTATATACATGTCATGTGAAAATATAGGTTCGTAACATGACATGTGTCTCAATGAAGGAAAATTGCGACAAAATGACATTACCGATTTGGTAACTTTTGAAACATATTACCCCTGAAAGAAATATCATAAAATGGAAATTTAAATACCCATAAATATAAGTATAATATTTATATAATACATTCATGTGAAGTATATATTCCATGAAAAATAAAATTTTTGGAAACATGGAATGTATTTCATAGATATAAAAAGTGAAATGAAATTCTAGTACCTCATGTCTTGACTCTATTTATACTCGAAAAATATTCATTTATAATAATTATATCTTTATTATAAATATTTTACATAATAATATTACAATATCTAATACCATGTATTGTGTTATTATTACTTTATATTACCCTCTTGATAACAATTCTTTGTTAACGTTTTACTTTGGGTAATATCTGTTTTCTTCTTCGCATGTGTCTTAATTTGTTATGTCTTTGGTCCTTATACTTATATAAAAATTTACAGAATTTATACCATGATATAAATATCTATTATATTCATTAAATTTTTATTATAATAATCTTTACAAAATATAATCAGGAAATGGAATACAACATTCATGGAGATAGTAGGTCATACGTACACATTAACATTGTTTTCATTGTTTTCATATTTAATAAAAGAAAAAAGATGACACATATGTATATATGTATATAATATCACTAAATTATAATTATTATGTCATATATATCATATAATATCAGGAAATATATTCTTAACACATTCCATGTAGTGTGTGAATGAATCACATCGCTTTGAGGGGGCGGTAGTCCACACTTCCTCAAACGAAATTAACATATTTAAATCAAATGGAATGTATAAATACATATGTTGTAAACAGATTAAATAATACTCAAGAAATAATAATTATAATATATAAAATATATAAATATATTTTCCATCATAATTTACTCTATGTGAGGTTGTAAAAGAAAAATAAATAATCATCATTTCACGAGGCGACAACTCTCTATACGAATAAACAGTATGTTAATTACTGATTATATAAAATTGTGTGTAACTGTAGGTAGAAACATTAGCATAAAAAAATCTTTGTATATTTAGGATAATTTTTTTATTCCAGAATTAAATATTAAGAGTTTATGGGGTGAGAATGGAAATAACAAAAAAAGAACTTGAGGAAGAATGTTACCTCTTATTCGGGTAACTCCTTTTGGTTTACACTAAAGGGATTACTTGGATTTATTTCATCCAGAGGTGAGGTTTCTATGATGAGGGGTTTTATTTTGAGTATCTATTTGGGCAGATATTGGTTGAGAAAAAGTGGGTTGAGAGGTGTGAGGGAGTGGGAGGAGAGTATGCCTTTTTATAGTGTGGGAGGAGCGACACTCTTGTAAATTTTGGGAAAAGAAATTCCACCCATGTTTTTTCCATTGAATGTGAATTAAATAATGGTAAATTTTTTATAAAATTTATTATAGGTCTGAAATACGTCTATAAAATTTATTTTTTGACAAGTTTATAGGTAATTTATGCTTTTAAGTTTAAGGTTTAGTTCTTAGTTAAGCTTAATTTTACCATAATCGATGTAATTAATTTTAATTACTTTCACTAATATTATTATTAAACAACTAAGCATACCTTATTATAAATTATTTATTATTATGATTCCAAATATAAAATCCATTTTTTAAATACCTATCACATAATTAGTAAAAATTAATTTAAATTCAATCTTGTAGTTGGGTCGATAATGTGGGTTTTTAAAGTATAAACATTCAAAGGTTTTCTATGATTTTATATTCAATTCCAAATTGAAATTGATGACAATGACCCAAATTGGGTGGAATGATAAAAATACGATATAATTAAACTTTTAAGACAATTTATTATATAATATTATCTTATAAATAAAATAGATGAAAATTCAGTTTTTAACTAAAATTTACTATTTATTAAAAAAATGAGACTTCATAGAAAAATAACAAAAATGTACCATAACATTATTATTATGTACCAATTTTAAATATGAATTTTATTTTTAAATATTAAATATGTAAAATTTCTAAAAATATGATATAAAATTGATTCTCTATTAAAAGGATGTAAAAATAACATAACAAAAATATAGGTTTTTAAGCATAAAATTAGGTTTTTTCTTATCTTATGTATATAAAATCTATTGGATGAATATAAAAAATATTTTATTTAATATAAAATATATATTACATTAACATCATTAAATTTTAGTAATTAATTTAACTTATTAAGATAAGTGTCTTTTTCACATGAAAATAGTCTTTCATAAAACCATTCTGTTTTTATTCATTTGGTTTCTGTATTTTTTTCTAATTAATAGTTAACAAATGAATTCATCTATAAGTTAGTTAATATAAAAAAAATTAAATTTAATGGATATTTTATATCTTATTAAATAATAATATTTTAATAATGAATTATTGTTTGGTAACACTCGGTCTTGCATGTTACGCAAGTGATTGAGGAAAGTCAGTCTTGCATGTAATGTAAGCTAACCTCAGTGTTCTCCGTAGAGAAAGATAAAATTTATATTATGTGTAGTGCATGATTAACTTTGTGTTTCATATAAAGAAATATCTAAATAATGCTTTAAAATAAAATAAACTATTATCAGTGTTGTTTGAAATGAAAAATATCAAAAATATAAAATTAATTCGAAAAAAAATTCACGAAACCGCATGGTGTTAGAATAATCAACTAAAAATTGCATGAATTTGGAATAAGAAAAAAAGGTTTATTCTTAATTGGTGGGTGACATTTGAATGAGATTATATCATTCATATAATTTGTATTTCATGAAGTATATAATATTTTAGAGAGGTTTTATGACTCACATGAGCCTGCCTTCTATAAATTTCATTCACTTGCATTTATTATGCTTATTAGTATCTGGTTTTCCATGGTATCATGGAAGTTGGTAAAAATAAGATATTTCCCATCCAATAATTGTTTAAATATCATATATAATACTCTATTAATCATTAATAAATGTGAACATAGTATGTAATTTAGAAAAGGATAAAAATTAAATCAAAATGTCACCTCTATTGATTTGATATCATGGAATGTTACACTCATCACCAATGATAATTTCATAAGGGATCAAATGAGGGAACCATATAGATCATCCAAACATTAATCAAAATAATTCTATTGAAATTATCATCACAATCTAATTGATATTATAACGTATCAGTGAGTTTTTTGATGTAATGAAAATTAATAAAATATTGTTTACTTTTCCAGATAGGGATCTTGGATTGGGGAGGTATAAACTCTTCTTTATTAGTCTAGGAAATGGTAGATATTAAGGAGAGTATATAAAATTTACAGGAAAGAACATTTTACTATATTTTTTGTATTTTTTTATCTAAAATAGTAATTTCAAAACATATTAAATTATATATCAGTCTTTTAATAAGTATAACCTTTTAAATAATACATATTCAACATATTTAAACTATTAAACATGAAACAAAATTCTTAGTTATTTAATAACATACTTATAAAATTAATATTATTTTATGTGATAAAATATGAGTCATTAAATTTACTTATTACTCCCATATATTTAAAGACATATTAATAATGAATATTCATTTATAAAATATTTTCTTGAATTTACTTAACAAAATTTGAATATTAAGAGTTAATAAATTCAAAATATACTACTCTAAACTCATATAATATGATTTTTTTATAATGATTATGAAAAATTGGACATTACCTAAACCCATTCATGGATCCCACTATGTCATAAACATCATTTCATTAGAATTTTCTAAACATTAAAAATAACATTATTTAAGACCTTATATCAATAGTAATGAGTGTTAGTCATTGATGAGGAATAGTGTCTAACAACATGCAAAGACCCTTATAGGGATAATGTTATGTCATAAAAAGGTTAACATCTCACACATATGTACATAATGTTATATAATCTCTCAATCTCATGATATATCATAATATTAGAATCATAAATTTTGTTTCTTACTATATACATTAATTATTAATTTTCTTCCTTTATGATACCAAATAGAGATTCCCAATTCTATAATAGACATATATTAAATAATGTTAATACTATTATGGTAAATATTTCTATAAATATCTCTTTCTCTATATAGTATTCATAAATCAATTATTAATTATACAATCAATAGTATATCATCCATAATAAACCAGACACATGAAACCTCACCATGGACATAAAATTATAAAGATCCATTATTCCAAAATCAATGTGACCAATGGTATACATCCATAATAATTTCATGTCATAAGAATATTATAATTGATCATAGATAGGAAAAACCAATGAATCTAAAAGATATGATCTTCCCACTCTTGGTAAAGTCTTCATGATCTTGTGTACTCAAGTTAACAATATGTGGAAATTATGAAAATAATATTTCAATGCTTATGAAATACAATTACCTAATAGGAAATATTCTATTTCCCACTAATAAAAGTATTTATTGATTATATATGGAATATATTAATGTATTATAGTCATATTATCTAGTGGTTTAAAATTTTCATATAAAATTATATAACATATACATAAAATATATAATCTTTTCAAATTACCAAATATATCACATGTACATGTAATATTACTATCAGGGTAATAGAAAAACATGTTTATTTAAATTCTTATACATGTAATGGTAATCAATGTACAAATAATATTTTGGTCTAGGGGACTCACTCTCACAAAAATCTAACAACAACTAGGGCCAACTAATAAAAACTTTCAATCTAATAGCTCTCAAATGAGAATCCTACTTTTACCAAAAATATATAATTCATGAGATATAATCATTAAAAATTATCATCTTTTATCATTTATTGACATGGGATATTTCCCTGGAACTATTATCATGAACCAACCTGGATACTATGGTACCTTGTTACCTGAACTCATCCTGACATGGCCCAAAGGGCGTTTCCGATCCCTATGGGTTGGTTTCTAGAACATGAAATCATACAAGAAAAAACTGGGATTTTTATTTCAACAAACAAAATAGAAGAAATAGTTACAAGTCAGTATGGTCAAAAGAAAAATCATTTGTTAGAGATGTACCAAAATTCAAATAGGTATAACAACCTAGTGTAAAACCACAAAATACTAGAAAACTAGATAAAAAACCCAAGTACAAATTGACATAGAAACTCAAGACAAAATAATCAACAATAACTACCACCTTCTTGTGGAACATTCTTCTTTCTCGAACTAAACAGAAGAAAATCTACAAACCGTAGAAGGCACAGGTAGGGTATGAGCTAAAATACCAGTTGGTTATCACCAAGGATTCAATAAAAGGATAACAAATTAATTTACCAAATAAATAATTAAATTTTTAATAGACATTCATGGTAGTAAAAAAATCATATTTAAAACAAATCATGCTTTACATTTAAATATATGGAAATATTTCATACAATGTCTTAATAATCATTTTTATATAAAAATGTTTATATAAATTCATAAGGCATTTGTAAAAAATTTTACAAACAATGGAAAATATATATAAATAATCACAAACAATCAACATGTCCATATTCCAAGAGTTAAGATAGTTTCCAGTTATGGGATCCCCACACACTATAATATGTTATCACGAAAATATGTATACACATGTCTTTCAAACACTGGTCAAACTAGACTCATCACCATCCCATCAGTGATGTGACATGTTGTATATGTTTTGTTAGAGTTTTAATGTGGAAATATAATGATGAAATAAATAAATTACTAACAACATAATCATTCATCTTCTCTATCAGTAAACAATAATGGGTAATTTATTTCCATTTTTTTAAATAAAATTATCCAATTTCCCATTTTAAAATGCCAAATTTCTATTTAAAACCCAAACATGAGTTTTTTATCTATTAATGTTATTTTTTAGGATCAAACCAAATGGGTTCATATAGAAAAATTTAATCTATTTAATCTAATCTATTTCCCAAAAAAATCACAAATCAATTCCATCATTTTAAAATCACAATTTTCCATCAAATTCAATAAACACATCCCAATTCACGAAAATTGGGGGCTTCCCCAATTTTCATGCTAGAGAAAATCTAAATCAAAATCTTCAAAAAAATGATTTTTTAAAAATTTAATGGAAAGTAATTTCATTTAAATAAATCAGTTTAGTGTAAAATCAATTGTCCATTAATAAATGAAACCACCTACTATAGACCATGGGATCAAAAAAACCACATTCATAATGGGATTCTCGAATAAAGAATGCTGAAAAAGGAGATCAATAAATAAAACCTAGATTCAAGATCCCAAAAAGAAGTTATATGATCCTATAACAACATATAATTATTTTAAACACAAATAACGGGATAGGAAGAGAGGGGGAGAAACCAAGAAGATAAGATTTACATACCTAGAGAAGCACAAAAGTGATTTGTCGTGTTTCAATCCACACAAAAAGGGGTTTGGATGAGCTAAAAAGGGTCCTTGAGAGACTTCTCAACCATGGAAATCTTGACATGCATAATTGATTGAAAAAGGTATGTAAAAAAAGGTATTCAATATTTTTTTTTGAAAAAGTAGAATAATTAAATCCCATGCACATGGTTAGCTAGGATGGGCTACATTGTTTTTCAATCCATGTGCCCTAATTGTGCACCCCAACTATAGGGTTGAATTTATTTTTCCATTTTTGGGAAAAATAATTTATCAAACTATGTTACAGCTATGAAAGAACCCAAAATTTGGGTTTTCATAGTTTCCACTAGGAGCGTGCACTATTTGCGAAAACAATGCTCCAACTTTACAGAACCCATAAATTACGAAAAAAATCACTTCTTTCCCAAAACAACTTGAGATGAACTGCAGCCAATTTATGAAAAAAATAGGGGTTATATAGTACCTGAAAATAGTAATAGGATGTTATAACCTTCCTATCATAGATACTATTTGTCCCCAGAAAGCTAGTCAAGAAGTCCCAATGTCAAAAATATGAGGCCACTTTTCTCTCATCAGTGCTTCCCTCTCCCCCATATCATGAGTATCAAAACTGTTCTACCATTACACTCAATCCAATGGTATAATCCTCCCATAAAGTACCTTGGTTATAGAATCAAATATCCTAATTGTATGTTTAGTCACAGAAAAAATGTGTTCAACATCAATATCACTCCAGCTCATAACATGAGATGGATCAGAAAGATACTTTCACAACTGAAATACATGGAATAGGTTTTGTATCATCATCAACTATGGTAGAAGTGATAATTGTTAAGGGATTATCCCCACCTTATCATTCACTTAAACTGGTCCCAAAATATGGGGATAAAACTTCCATTTCCCCCCAAGTTGTCGATGACCTAACTAAGATGAAACTTTTAAGAACACCCATTCACCAATTGGAAATTTCTAACGGTCTACATCAAATATTATACTAATACTTATACCAGTTTATTCTATCAAAATTATCTAACAAATAAAATAAATATTTTATATTATCTCTTGAACTATGATTGGTCAAACAAAGGACCTTTCATTGATCTCTGAGTAACACAATTGAGATTTACATGGTCGGCCATACAAGGCCTAAAAACGATCCATTCTGATCATGGAATAGTAACTATTGTTATAAGAAAATTCAGCAATCCCTAGATGTTGATCCCGAGATCCATCAAATTCAATGACATAGGCATGAATAAAATCTTCAAGAATCTATATATGTATTTTGATCCAGCCATCCAACTAAGGATGGTATGTCGTACTCAAAAAAACTAGAGATCTCAGTGGATCATGAAGGCCTCTATAAAAGTGAAAAGTAAACCATGGATCTCTTCAAATACTATAGAATATGGAACTCATACAAATGAACAATATATTTCACCTAGATATCTCTCAACTATTCAACTTTGGTTATATCATGAATGTGTATAAAGTGAACTAATTTGGTAATTATATTGATCAAAACCAATATCTTATTCTTCTTTTTATGGGTATGAGGAAACCCAGGAACAAAGTCCATAGAGATCTCATCCCACTTCCAAGATGAATCTAGACATGGATGAATCAAATCCAAAGGTCTCTAGTGCTCGACCATAACCTGTTGGAACATATAATAATGAGAAAAAAATAATCAATGCCCCATATCAGACCTATACACTAGAATAATCACCACATAACATAAAACATATTCATGATTCTTGGGTGCATAGACCATTGGGAATTATGGAAATCACCCATCACATCATTCATTTATAGAAAGAGTACAATATAACATTCCTAAAAAAATAATACCCTCCATATAGAATGACTACTCTGCTATGGTATCCCCACTATAAAGAGATTCTACAATTCCATGGAAGTCATCATCAATATTTTGTTCTAGAAGAATCTTCTTGAGAAGAGTAAAGGTGAACTAGACACTATCTAAAGTATCCTCATCCCATGATTCTCAAACTTCTATATACTACTGTGAAAAAAGAGACATCGTGTTCCACTCTTACGATGATTCTTTCATAGCATGGGTTAGATGATTCATGTTCAAATAATACTCTATGAAATTACATTTCCCCATGGTATAGAGAATATAGAAATGAAAAGATTTCAAGTATTATACCCAATTCCTATGGAATAGATTCAAATATTTTTGAGGAAAAATATAACTATAGATCATGTTGTATGAAAACATGGTAAAACAGATTTCAAAAAAGGTAATTTATCCAAATATTAAGTGTGTTCATCATATATACAAGTTCATTGTTATGGGTCTAGTAAATCATTTCATCTAGAATAATATACTGATACCCATAATAAAATATATGATCACCCTACATAAGAACACAACCCAGACCCAGACCTAATGCATCACATAAGACCCAATAGCCTTGCCTGACCTATGGAAGTGTCAATGCTAGTGTAATATTGAAAAAAAATCATCTCAATAAAACAACTCTCACATTATTCATCCTAATAAAACTATACTCCCTTTAGATTTAGAGAAGTCATTAGAGAATCCAACTTCAATAAGTCATTTACAAACCAACAACAATAGCCTGCTAAACCCAAGAAGCTCCGAATATTATTTTTTTGTGGTTGTTCCCATGTCATAACATCCTTTACCTTCTCAAGATCAACTAATATACCATGATCTGACACCACATGTCCTAAGAACTTCACTTCTTGAATCCAAAAATAAAATATCAATATTTTGGCCAAAAGTCAGTGATTTATCACCAATTCTAGAACTTATTTCAAATTCTACACATGATCTTCCTCAGATATAGAGTAAACAAGGATGTTATCCAAAAATACCACCACGAAGGTATCTAGATACATATGTAAGATCTTATCCATTAAATCCATAAAAATGATAGGAGAATTTGTTAGATAAAATGGAATGAAAAGGTAATGAAAATGGAAAAACCTACTCTTAAAGGTAGTTCTCTGAATATCAGATTCTCTTATTCTCAATAGATGGTAACCAAACCGAAGATCAATATTTGAAAACCACTTTACCCCATAAACTTGTCAAAAATGTCATCAATATATGGGAAGAGATACGTGTCCTTTATCGTAACTCAGTTGAGTTTTTGGTAATAAAAATAAGATGAACTGACCCATAAAATTTCTTAGCAAAGAGTACATGCTCCACACAATTTGACACACTCAAGAATATAAATCCTATCTCTAAAAGGTCATAAAAATGTTTCTTCAACTCTTTCATTTTATATCATTACATGTGGTAATAAGGAATTGATATCAGATGAGTACCAGACATTAAATAAATAGATAGTTCTACCTTCCATACTAGAGGAAAACCAAATTAGTTAGAAGGAAAAACACCGGGAAACTCCATGAAAATTGTGGACAGATCACTACTCAATTTTTCTCACTCCATCTCAAACTAAAACACATATATCACTTTACCCAACTCTGGATAAGATGTTCTGGGTCTACTAAACCTCATCTCCCATCCTCCCCAAAAAATACGACACACTACACCGAGTATATTAAAGGAGACCCGTCAATGATAAAAATAAATTAAAGATTTATATGAAATGATACAATCCATAGATAATATTATGTATAGAGGATTCATGTCGAGATCCTGAAAATAATAAATAATATTGATATCTAATAATGAGAAATAAAATACATGATAATAGAGACCCTTCAGTTTCTTCATTCTAGGGGGTTTAGTAATATCCATAAAATTAGATAAAATATATATAGGTAGATTTAGAAGATTAACAATATGAGTCAAAATAAACAAAGGAGATGCACCAACATCAAATAAAGGAGCCAATAAAGACAATACAGTAGTGATGGTACTTCTCATAGTTATTGTACCCATATATGCTTCCTCTAGATACTCTTACATTGCGTGAAGAATCTTCTTTGGGGATGCTTATGGATCAAATCCCTTTCTTCACAATGAATATGATTTCATCGCAGATTTATTAGGAGTTGACGGTTCTGTGATAGTATATTTAGTAAAATAGACATAAAAAAACTTTTTCAATTGACCCAAGCATCCACATGAAACACATGACTTGGGTTCCTCAGTGAAAGCCCATTTAAAATTCCCAGGATTTCCACATTGGTATTGAATCAAAGGTCATATACCCCACACTTCAGGCGGTCTAAAAAACCACCTATCAGGAAAAACCAAAATAATAATCATAATTATTATTCCCATTTTGAGAACTAATTTAACTACCATTAGTAGAAAAGTAACTCCAATCAACCCTAACATACCAGCTTAGTTCATTTCAACCATCAATGTTATATCCATCATGTCAAAAAAATAAGAAATTTTTAACAATAAAAAATGAGAAAAAATATAATATCCAAGCCCCATATAGAACCATTGGGTATTCATATTCGCATTATTCAAAATATTAAGTGAAAGCTGCACAATTTCAACAAATTGATTTACATATTCTTTCATGGTCTTGTCAGCCTCCTTGAGTATGAAAAACTCTATACCCTTGAAAAAAACTATCAACTCATGATAGAACTAGTCAATGAATATTAGTCTAATTTCATTGCACTATAAAACCCTATGATTCTTCACCATCACCACGGTGTACCACCATCTCCTGATATGCCCCTCTAGCTTGAAGTTGGCACATTTCACCTTGATTTCTCAGGTTTTTACTATAACTCAAACAGAATCACGATATTTCTCAACTAAACCTAAGTCAATATAGGATCATTAGAGCCTTAGAACAATGGTGTATTTTGGAAAAGGAATTCCGGACCACAGATCCTAAAGTCATCCATTAGAGGTTTCACAGCTAAAGCCTGAATGGGAGTGGGTGCAGGTGCTTGTCCAAGATCTTGTACAGAATGCACAATAACTTTAACCCGATTCTAGTCCATGGTAGGATTTTCATTCTATGATTCATCAAAATATTCCACTTGGGTCACATTCTCATTTCTTTTTGGATACATTATTTTACAAAACATCAGCAAAAAACATTTTTGGTGTCAGATTAATACCCAAATAGAGCAACAATGGAAATTAATCCCATCATATAGATATAAAATATTTTTATTTCAACCTATACGAATCAAAATATTGTAAAGGAGTAGAACTAATCCTCTATAACACTTTCCCAAACCACACCTAGGGACATATGGCTCATTGAGGTGTGAGATGGACAAGTACTCAATCGCAACTACCTTCTATGTTTTGATAATATTACTCAACTGTATACTAACATAAAGGCAAGATGTTTTACCTAAAACTTTAATACAACATTTTCATGAACCAGCTCATATACCTTGATACCCTAATACCCAATCTGGTCATGACATGGAATGAATGGTGTTCATGATCCCCACAAGTTGGTGACCAACACCTAACATTATAGAAGATAAAACTAGGAATGATTTTTCCACAAAAACTATAGAATATACAGTTACAAGTTAGTATGCACAAAAGAAAAATCCACATGTAGAACTATACCATAAGTAAAACAAGTATAACTAAAAAAAAGTACAACCATAATGTACTAAAAAATAGGATAAATATCCCTTGTCCCAACAGACACATCAAATCAATCAAAAGGAGACAACAACAACCACCACCTCCTTATACCGCTTTCCCCTTACTTGAACCCCATAGAAGGAAATCCACAAACACATAAAGGAATGGGTAGGGTGTGAGATAAAATCCCAATAGGGTCTCACAAAGTATTCCATAAAATTTTTCAAGTAAATTAAATAAATAATTCTTTAAATTTTAAATAGACATTAATGGTAATACCAAAATAATATTTAAATTAAATCATGCATTACTTTTCAATTGATGGAAATATTTTATACAATTGATTAATAATTATTTTTATAAAAAACATTTTTATAAATTCATAGGGAATATGTAAAATAATTTAAAAAATGGAATATATATATCAAAATAATTAGAAACGAGCAATATGGTCCTCTTCTAAATTGAATGATAGTTCTAGGTTATAGGATTCTCACACACTTGAATATGTGATTGCAATAATATGTGTACACATGTCCCTCAGATAATAGACAATAAAGATTCATCACTATTCCACCAAATATGTGACCTACTTCATATGTTTTGTTATAGTTGTAATGCTTTAATAGAGTGTTTTACCAAATAACTCACTAAATACCTAGGCTTTCATGTTCTTTACCAACAATAAAAGATGTAAAATTTGTTTCAAAACTATTTAAAATAAAATTATCCCATTTATAATTTCAATATGCCAAATTTCTATTTAAATACCAAACATGGATTTTTAATTAATTTAATCTTTCTATGACAAAACCAAACGGGTTCATATAAAAAAATTAATCCATTTTCTCCAATAAATTTCACAAAAAAAACTTCACATGTCAATTCCATCAATTTAAAATTACACTTTCCATCAAATTCCCCAAACACACCCAAATTCACTAGAATTTGGATTTTATCCCAATTTTCTCACCAAATAAAATATAAATCACAATCCACAAAGAATTTTATTTTTTTCACAATTTAATTTAATGAAATTTAATATATGTTAATAAATTAAGGTTTAAATTAAATGGATGGTCATAATTAGACCCACATACCATAGATCACGGGATCACATAACAAAACTTACATAACGGGTTTCACTAATGAAGAATGTTGAAAATAAAGATCAAGAAATAAATGATATATTTAAGATCCCAATAATGGATATTATATCATCCAAAAACACAATGATCTATCATACCCTTTGAAGGAGAGAGGAAGATAGTGGGATATACTATGGAGTGAATATTTACATACTCAGAGGACATCAAAAATGATTCCCCACACTTCGATCCTCCTAGAAAGGGGATTTGAGGATCCAAAAAGGGTCCTTGAGAGCCTTATCAATCTTGAAAATAGTGATATGGGGAGTTAGTGATGAGTGGGATGTAAAAATAGGGTTTCATGAATTATTAAACAATGTTCTAAATAATTAAATCAAATACAAATGGTTAGCCAGACAGGGACACAAATTTTTTCAAATCGTGCAACCTAACCATGCTCCCCTTTTATAGTGTTTCACAATTCCTTACTTGGTGGATGCACTAGTTTTTAAAATGTGCACCAACCATGAAAACCACCACTATTTGGGTTTGAATTGATTCCACTAGGAGGGACACAGTTTGGTTAAACCGTTACCTAACCATGAATAACCAAGAAATTCCCAAAAATTTTAAGTTCATTCCTGAAACAATTTGATATGAACCCTAACCAATTTATGAACAATAATAGGGGTAAAGAAGTACCTTAATGTAGTAACAAGATTTTACAACTACTATGATGTTAATATCATCATATAAAATATAAACTTCCAAACTATTAGGTATAACTCCAGGATTTATGATAATTTTGTGTAGAAAAAATTCTTCTAGAGCTATCTTATATGGCACAGTATACTAAAAAATTTGTATATATTTTGTTACCACATGTTATATTAAAATATACTACAATTTAGGAAATAAATATAGCCTAAAAATGATTTTATATGAATACAACTATTCTATAATATATAATCAATGTATCCCCTCCCCACTAGATACTTATATACACTATACACCAAGAACATATATATTTTTATATCTCAAGTACTTTAATATAGTTTCATATACTACAAAATGATGCTATACGAGATTAGATTGATATATTTTCACCAAAATTAAATCATATAAAGAATGAAACATTATACATAGTGGGTTATATATTATAGAACCTATTTTATGTTTATAAGGAATTTTAATTGTTATATTTATCTCCTCATATTCTTTTGGAAACATTTCCAATGAAATATTATTTCCTTGTAAAAATAGTAAAATTACCCACTTTAATCATATTATACTTAAACATTAATGTACCTTGATAATTTATATTCATTTACTTGGTCCTAGAACCCTTCATCATTTATTTTTGTAGATCATTATCATTGTAATTTATGTAGATTCACCTATGTATTTATTATAAAATCACTCTTTCCACCATGAATTTACTAATTGTAAGAATTTAATTTAATTCATGATTAATACTATGTCATCAAAATATAATATGCATAAAAAAAATTTGTTCCCACATGTTATATTATAAAGACATGGATCACTTTCAATTGTAATAAAACCACCCTTTCTTATGTCCTCACCAAGACAAACATTACATTATCGTGATCCCTACTATAATCCATAAATTCACCTTTTTTATCATGATTGATTTTTTATAATAAATATACATTTTAAAAAATTAGGTTTCCATATATATATAACTTCAACCAAATTTTTTTATTATGAAAGAATAATTGATATTAATAGTTCTATTATAATTAATATTTTAAGGGATTTATGCATTGTAATCAAAGAGATGTTTTAATTATAATCAATAATTTTAAATTCTATGAAACCCATTACAAAAAATACTAAATTTTAGATATTTATATACAATATATGTCCATGACCTTCAAAATACCCATATAAACCAAATATGTCATATTTCAGCTTTTTGGTATAATATTGTCAGAATCTGATTTTGTGAAATGGAATCCATTTCAAAATTAATTGATTCATTTTATTTAGTATATTATTTTCCATATACAACATACATATATGTTATATGTTCATTATCCTAAACGAATAATGTTTCCCCTCTTTTGATGACAAAAAAGAATCTCACATTCCTTAACCTACCTTAAAGACATAAACCTTACATATAACTCAATAAATTAATCTTCTCTATATATATTGTTATGGTTATCCCAATACCAAATACTTGTGAATTTTTATTTTAAAATAACTCAAATTCATTATTCATCCATTAATTTTCATTGCATATATGTAACTTTTGAATAAATAAGGAAGCATTTATAAAATTCACTTCACTATTTTAATGTCTATATATGTAATATGATTTAAATTTCTTATTATTACATAAAAATATAAAAATTATGCTTAAAAATACTTGTTTTCCATTATTCATTTTTTTCAAAAATATCCCCCTTACACATATGTGTGATATATTGATATTATTTTGATATAATTGCATGCATGGAATATCATGTGGAACTTTATTTGGTATAAAATTTAGTGAATATGATTCCATCAATATTACAAATCACCAAAATGAAAAAAGTCAGATATCAATTAATTATCAATCATCTAACCATTTAAATCAAGGTATGATTCCTCCTTTCACATATACTATACAACTGAGGTTTATATAAAGGAGTGACATTCGTGACTACCCCAAAAACCATTAAGTGATCAATGAAGGCATGGTTAAAATATTAACCATCATGATTCGAATATATCTTATTAATATCTATAAAGTATTGATTTTATACTTCATTATAGTATTAGATAAACATGTTGAAGGAATCTAACTTATTCCTCATTACGTAGATATATACATATTTTCTAAACACCTGGGTAAAAGTAATGAATTATGAAAAAACACCCTTTCCACTATTGGAAATTGACCACATACATTATGTGATATGGATGGGTAGGATATGAGTCTCAATTTCTGTCTTTTTCATTTATATTCATAAATAAGTTTTAAATATTGAGTATGTATAATATGTTTTAGTGTTTTACCCTGACAAAATCTACTTCATCCTTATTTATAACAATAATGTATTTAAAATCTTATATAAAATCAAATTGTTTATTGAAATTATGTTAATGTAATTTTCTCGGTAATAAAATATACATAATAAAATAAATTTAAATAATAATAAAGAAACGAGGTAAAATAAAAAGATATTCCCCAACATTAAATGATTATAGTTTTAAAAAATTTCTTCCTAGAGATCCAACGCACCAATTTCAATATTCTTAAATATTATTTGTCGCATTTCTAAAAAAATATGTGTGTGTCAAAGATTATATCAAAACAAAATATTTATAAAAAAAAATATTTCATTCAATGGAAAATTCCCACAATATAGAAATATCTCTTTGATTATTCTTCACAGATATGCTATTATTATAACAGTTGTCTTTGATTTTACATACAACAGATATAGATTAATTTTAAATGTTTTCCCTCTTAATCATTAGGTTTATAAAGGTGTGGTACATTTCTGTATTTAGATTTGGTATTTCCAGCAACACATTTTCCCTGAACATCAATTCATATTCACCATAAGGACTAGAGAGTTTGTTTTTAGAATATCATTATCATCTTGGAGAAACATATCTAATGGATCAATAATTAAAATAATCATGTTTTTTATATACTAATTAATTGTTGATAATAAATATAATAGAGAATTAAAATAATTTTAGAACTATTTAATGTTCATTGTTTAGTTCTAAACATGTGGAATCTCATCACTCAATATATACTCTTAATTTTATTAAAAAAGGAATTTTATGGGTCCTTTATCATATCATACACCTACATAGTACAACCAAGATCCTAATATTTTCATCTAAATGGATTTTCTAATATCATGGTATATAGTAGTTCAAATCATGGGGTTATGATATTGAATTATTCTAAAAATGGTTTTTTTCTAGATTGGGACTCTATTATAAATTTAAGCATGTTTGTAAAATCTATCCCTGTAATAAAAATAATAATTTTTTCATGAAATTGATTATTTGAAACTAATGAAATTGAAAAGAATGAAATAAAACAAAATATTTTATCACATATAACAAATATTATTGATAAATCAATTGTTTAAACTCATATAGGAAGGAATAATAAAATTTAACACCATCCAGGATTGTGTATCTAATGAAGAATGGAAGAAGGTACTATAATAGATGGATTGGGCCCAAAAGTAGAATTATATAAATCCCCATGATGTTAATATAAAAACTATAGTTTAATTCCATATAATGATGAATTTTACTCTTATTTGATCCAAAAATGTTGTCCATGTTGTTCCATTTCTATCCATTCATCAAGTACCAAATGTGTCTCTTATTTATTGGTTATATGATTAAGACTATAAGGTGATAGCCTCTAATAAATTACTTATGTCTGGGATTATACATGACTGAACCATTATTATTTTCTCTATAATATGATCTTGGTGATGTTATGGGAATTATTTCTATGTGGAAACACAAGGATGGATGTTTTTCATAACAATAACCACATCAATATACATGGAAGGGTAAAAATGCATTTTTAGTACCAGATATAGAAAAAATATATCCAATAATTCCATAGATTTTACTTGGGTAAAATTTTAGGATTTTTCAAAGGCATATAACCAATAATATTATTAATTCTATGGTTACATTTTAGAGTTAGTGTAAACTATCATCTTGGGGGATAAAATAGGAAAAAATTTCCATGAGTGTGTCGAAGGAAACTATAAAGAAATCCAAATGGTTCACCTTAGTGTGTAATGTTTTTGAGTGGGGCACCCAAGATTCCTATTAGGTGATTGGATATAATGTTACACCCCATGATACTAGAATATATATTAATTTAAACGAATAATGTTTTTAATAATTTTCCCACACACAACACATATATTTTATTAACCACAACATAATTACTTAATTTTGATCTATATATCCTATTTATAAAGTTGGATGATATGAATATGAGTAACTAAAATTAGAAATAAATGTAGAAATGTTCCTCTAATGAAAATTTATTTATTTATTATTATGAAATTATTACTCAATATTTAACGAAAATAATAAAATTATATAAGGTTAAGAATAGTTAACATCTAAAAGGGTCATTTTTTTATAAAAGATGGGTTTTATTAAATTTTTATGATTCATTTTAAAATTGCCTTTTTATAATTTATATTATAATTTTTGTTTAAAAATTACTTTTTATTCATGATAAATAATGAGAAATTAATCATAAATTGATTAAAAATTCATTATAAATAATGAAAAAAATCATTTGTTTGTAAAAAAGTGATATTGTTAAGAAAATTATATTCATATGCGTAGTGTATTTATTCATTATAAATTAAATTAATAAATATTTATTAATTATTATTATAATAGGAATTGATAATATATTCAATTGAAAATTTAAAATATCAACTAATGGTTGTTACTAAGAAATAAATGATAATACATTCATTTTTTATTTCAAAAAAAAACATTTTTTCTAAAATTAGTTTCTATGTGTTTTGTATAGGGATTTTAATATTATTTTATGAAATAGTAATAAATTTTATATTATAATGGGTTTATTTAAAAAATAAATATTTCAAAATAATTTTGAGATTAATCTTTGGTATTTCTACAAAAGTTTGATTATTCTATAAATTATGGAAAATTTATAATTATATTAAATCCTTAAATTAATTTTTCATCTATTTAAAAAGGACCATTAGTTTTTGTATTAGTTTTAATGTAAAATTATTACAAAATTAATAAATAGAAACCTTTTATTTCTTTAATAATAAGAGTTTTACATTATTTTTTATTAAATTCAATTTATAAATTATAAAAAAAATATTTGTAAAAAAATATTTTTTTATACATATTACTTTATTATATTAAAAATGATTTCCACCACTTATTTAAATTATATATTGAAACCTTTATATCATATTTTGAATTTGGATTTTAATTTTTAATAATGATTCCACTTTCATTTTTTTCAATAATTATTAGTTACCATTTTAAAAAAATTAGTCAATAGGATAAATGTTCAAACAGGTTTGTTATTAAAAATGCTATGCAGTAAGATTAGAAAATTTTAACTTATTTATTATTATATTATACTTTTTAATAACTTATAACTTTTCATTTTTTATTATATTTATTTAGTTCCACATTCCTACAAGTAACTCAGTTTTATTTTTTAAATGTTAAGTATATTTACAGGTGTATCACTCCCCTCCATAATAAAATAAATCCTCCTCTCCACACATATTCACAAAAAATTTAAAAATCTATATTAGAAAATAACATAACATATTCAAACATAAATTCCATAAAACTTTCATAGATTTCATAGACTCACCAAATTAACACCCAAAGGGGTATTAAGGTGATACACAAAGTATGTTTTCTAAACAAGAGGTATAACTCTTATCCAAGTTCGTTCATGAATATTTCTTATTCTAAATCCTGAATAACTATAATAATAACTTTTATGTAATAACATCCATAAGAAAAATATATTTAATCTTTCATATGATTTTTTACAACCATTTTAATCTCCTCTTAAATCCTATGGAAAACAAAATATTGATCATACATACATGAGGAAAACCACCCGCATGAAGAGGTCATGTTAGTTTTTAATAATAGAATCTAATGGATCATCAAAATAATGAATAAAATGAATATATATGATATTAATTTATGAATTATTATTCATTAATAATGATCTATTTATTAACTTTATACCCCCCATCTGTTGCAATATGAAAATGTTGCTCGTGCATATAAGTGGATTACCATATCCATGAAATGATTTGACTCTTTATCCATTAACACTTCACATGGTTAGTCATAAGGAATGACCAAATGGATAAGTATGACCTATATAGGTAAAATATTATCCACTTTATTTTCATTCCACCATATAGATAGAATGAAAATGACATTCATGCTATAATATGGACTAAATTATTCATGAAATGATGTGCTTCATTTTTTTACCATCATACATAGATGTTTATAAATGTATATTAATTATATAAATATAATATTTATTTCATGATTTTTATTATTTATATGATGGAAGATTTTAAAATTTGATGATGATTAACTTATCAATGTTTTTAAAATATTATAAATCGAACATCCTCGAAACATCAAACATGAACATAACCAAATTATTAAATAAATAAAATATTTCCATAAATTTAATAAATGTAATAATAATGAGCTAATAAATATGAAAAGGTTCTTATTCAAGTAGAAATTAAAAAAAATATTATTATATAATAATTTAAAATTAGTATGTCATAAGTCGAGGTATAAGGTAATTGATTTATCATATAATTTTTCTTTCTTATAGATTTATTTAATTTATTCCACAATTTTTCTTATAAAAATACATATAGATTTATTTTATCATTTATTTAATTAAAAAAAAGTGTTTTACAAATAAATTTAATTTCATATTTTTAGCATTCTTTTCATTAAAATGTTACTAATGTCATAAGGGATTTATATTTAAAACTTTATTCTAAATGTTTTAAACTCGTTAAATTACATACACATGTTTTTCAAATATTATAGATAATTTTAATCATTGTAATACAATTAGTTTTAATTAATTTTCAAATACCCTTATATTTTAAAAAATATATTAAATGGAATTTTTAATTCATTTTCTGTATAGGTCACTTTTAAAACTTTTTGAAAAACTGAACATTAATTTTTTTAATGTTTAATGAATTGATCCATTTAGAAAAATTATAGATATTATTCATTACCACATATCCTCTAAAATTTTTGTATTGTTTTTTAATGAATATCATATTCCCCTTATTCATGGAATTTTTGGATGATTTTTTCTTCTAATGAAAAGTCAATTTATTATAATTATTATGAGTTAAATATAATTAGTTTTACATAAGATACCAACTACAAAATTGTATGTGGATTATCATAGAGTGGGATGTTTTTATGTGTTTTTATCTTGGTATAATTGTGATAAAAATTATATGGTGATTTAGTTAACATGAAACTTTTTACTCAAATGAGATAATTATGTAAAGGGTGTGCCAGTCAAATATCCCTAATGAATTGGGTAATGTGACATAGTTAACAATAATTAACATACACCTAAGGGATATATTGGAATTAAAAAATATGGTAATTTTATTTCAAGGGTTCATTAATGGATGGTTATAATGACAATATACAATAAAATATACATGGTTTCTCAATTGTTGTTATGGGATTTAATTTAAAACTATATATTTCATAATTTATGAAAATTAACTCAAGATTAAAATAATTATTATGATAATATAAATGTAAAATATTTTTTCCCATTAGATTTCAATTTTCTATTGTATCATTCAGGATTCTAAATTTTCCTTTACATTTATTTAAAAATTTATTTATGAAAACATTCAGGGTTGATGTTATTACCATGTGTATGTGCTGATTATTTTGAGCTTGATGTTTATAATGTAAATAAGAAAATATCCATAATGATTTTAATTAATTTTTAAAATGAAAAACAGGTTTCCTTTCATTTTATTTCCCTTACTAATATATTTCATTCTCAACAAACATTAACAATTTTATTTTAAAGGTAAATTAGATATATAGAGATTATGTCAAGATAAATGGTGAAACATCATGTAAAACACATGAAGATTTTGAAATATTTATCTTATTAAATATGTAATGACCCAGAAATTTCAAGGAAATTTTTTTTTTCTAAAATTCTTTGGAATTTTACGAATCCGCAGTTTCTGACAGCACCTGATTCTAAGGCCCGGTGTGCCCGAAATCATTTTCTGAAGTTTTGTTCGGGAATGTTCAGTAAACGTACGTGTAGTTTTTTCTGTCTTTTAAACCGGTGCTCAGAATTAAAATATGAGGACACTGATGAACTTGCAGCACTGGTAATCATTTAAGGAGACCTCTACCGCACTTGCGTTTGGTCGAGAGTGGAAGTTTTAAGTTGGGGTTTCTTTTTAAAAATTAAAGATTAAATAAAAATGTGTGTGTAACATATTTTTATTTGATGGTGGTTAAAGTGTTTGGGTGGTGGTTGTTTTCTCCAATGGGAATTTTAAGGTGGGTCCCACCCCCACATAACCTCCCATGGGAGGATATTGTGTGGCGAGGCCCACACGATCACCTAACCCTTTAACTCCCCTTGAACCCCTTTAACTCTTATTGTCTTTAATGAGACAACCCATTCTTCATTTATATTGGGTGAACTCTCCACCTTCTTCCTCTTATTAAGTGTGCCAACCACATAATTAATGAATTGAACTTAATCAATTTAATTAATTCTAGATTTTGAATTTTGAAAATCTTGTCAACAATAAAATAATAAGAGAGCCTATTATTTTAGTTTGTGGGTGGAACTTTGAGAGGATTTGGTATGAACTTTCGGAGAAATATTGTTCTTCAATGAAGAATGCTCCACGTCTCGAAGAACGTGAAGCATCACCTTCTACCTTCTTCTAGCAGGACAATAATGTGAGGCGACACCCATGAGGAACGCCGTCTTCCTTCCTCTTCCTCCGCGTCAAGGGAGAAGACGCCGCCCGTGAAAAACGTCTCCAACAACAACGCTTCCTCCTCGAACGCATTTCGATGTCAACAAATCAACACCGTCATCAATGAATGAACTTATAATCAAGGTATGGAGTCTTGTATAATTTTAATTGAATTAAATTATACCCTCGTTCTTGATGAATGCTACAGATCGTCTTTGGCCTTTTTTTTATCACCTAACGCGGAGGGCGCGGGCCTAACAAACACGACCCGAAGACCCTCCGTTGTTTTATTGTTTGTATTGACGACGGAGGTGGTGTTGGAAGAGGCGAAAGCGACCAAAGTAGGCAGCAACCGAAGGAAGTGGCGGTCGCGCGTCGGCTGCGCGAAGAGACCAGTGTCCTCTCGGGCCGCCCGGTCCGTGGGACGACCAGCCGGCAAATCCGGCCAGCCCGTTGGGAACCACGAAACCCAAAGGTGCCGCACTGAGGAGGGAATCGTGGCCCGAAACCGCGGGTCTCTTGGTCGATGAACCGGCCAGCTATGGCCGGCCGGGCAGAAGACCGCGGCCCGCAATCCACGGGCCGCTCGACGGGCGAACCAATCGGCCGCCTGTTGGAAGGGCTGAAGGAAATCGCAATGCTGCATGGGAGAGACAGCGACCCACTATGTGGGCCGTTCACTCTGGACAGAACCGGCCGACTTAGGTCGGCCTTACAGGGAGAGGTGGTGCCGCCAGGCAAATCGGACCGGCCCGCTCTACGGGCCGGGTCCGCCTGTAGGTCGCGCCCCACTGGGTCGGGTCGACCCCCAACTGGGTCGGACCTTCCAAACCGATCCGGGCCGACCCCTAGCTGGGTCGGACCCGCCGAACCGGGACGAGCCAACCCGCCAGCACACTGGGCTTGACGGGTCAGGCCCGTTTTTCTTAAATGTGAATAACTTCTAGATCGTGTGTTCGATCGACGCGTCGTCTATGGCACTAGGAGCCTTGTGATGAGGCAGTCCTTCTGCGATACTCTAAGTGAGTTTTAGACGACTTTGTTAAATAGCAGGGTTTGGATCGAGCGTAAATCCAACCGGGCCCCTGGAATGGAAAAGCCAATAACTCTTAGACTGGGCGTCCGATTGGCGCGCCGTCTATCCCGTTGGGTTTCTTTTGACGAGACGGAACTTTGGAATACATCAACTCAGGACTTCATGAAATTTTATGTATCGACCCCCTTTACTCGAGGAGAGAACCCTCCAGGAATCGAGCATGATGTGTGCAGGAACCCTAGAGTTGGCTGCGACTGCGACGACTACTGTACTGGAATCCTGTGTGGGTTCGACAGTTCTGACTTATGTTCTTGTATCCTGTGTTGGTCCGACAGAATATACTGTCCTGTATCATGTGTGGGTCTAACAGCTCAGATGAATTATAGTTGGTCATGTATCCTGTGTGGGTCCGGCAGCTTAGATGAGATAGCTGGTCCTGTATCTTGTGTGGGTCTGACAGCTTAGCTGGTCCTGTATCCTATGTGGGTCCGATAGTTTAGATGATCTAGTGGCTACATCTGATCATCTATATCTCTCTAATATTGTGGCATACCTGTGTGAGCTGATACATGTCTTTCAACCATTATCATCATGGTGATTGACTTTACGTCCTATGTGGACTGGGTTGTGCTTGAGCTTGATATTTGGAGTCGAACTGTGATTGGTAACTTAGGTATATGTATGGGAATATACCTTAGTAGGGTTGGTTGATACTTCGTGATTGTATCTTTCTTCATTTTTTTTATCCTTAGTGGATATTGTGATACCTTGCAGGTCTCGGGGTCCCTACTGAGTATCATTATACTCACCCCTGCACGGGCTATGCCTGCACCTCATTGTGTTGGATGCAGATGACGGAAAGCGCTGATGGAGGCCGAGAGCGCCACGACTAGATGGGACCCGGAGGTGGACCTTGCGACGAGTCAACACACAAAGGAGACTGACGGGTGTGAGTGTTGAGGTGGCCATCTGTATCTACCCTTCAGGTTGGAACCCCGAAGGACGATCCATGAGCTTCTCTTTACTTTCAATTGTTTTTCCCTTTTTGCTTGTACTTGTTGTTTAGTTGGGTTTGTATACTGGCCCATTTACTTTCCAGCACACTCTTTTGTATTCAGTTTTACTTAGTGTTTACTTCCTGTTGTGTACTCTGTTGTGTTTGTTTACTTTTATAAAGGCAATGCCTTCCCAGCTTTGGGATTTACGCCTTTGGTGCTAGTCGCCAGCCTCTGGCCTATGGAAGGCGGGCTTGGGGTAGTCACGGCACGGGCCCGGAGGATGGTTCGTGACAAAATAAATTCAATTTCTTTAATAACATACATTGTACGCAACACCATGATATGTTTAATCTACACACAACAATGATTTGTCTTGTGTTACACGCAAGCCCAAGTTTTACCAAACAACAATTTATTATTAAAATATTACTAATTATATTCTAGCCATTATGTTGGAGGTTATGAATAATATTAACTAACTTATGAAAATATATGGTTTAATTAATTTTTTAAAAATTAATTATAAATGAATATAAGAACCAACTGAATACAGAAAATGTTTTTATAAATAAATTTTTAATTTCATCTTAATTAATTAAATTAATTACTATTATTGAATGGTATTGAATAAATAAATATGTTATATATTCAAGAAAACATTTTTTTATCCATCCAATATATTAGATAGTCATAAGATAATAACAAACACAATATTACATATAAAAACCTATATTTTTATAGAAGCAGTTTTACAACCATTTAATAGCAAACCCATATTAAAAATAAATTTTGGAAATTTTATAGTTATTTTTTAAAATATACTTTATTTTTGAATTTTTTTAATATCAAAATTACATTAAAATTAATATTTAGTATTTTTATGAGATTTTTACTTTTTGATGAATCGTGAAAAATACTACATTTTAGTTAAAACTAACTATTCATTTAAATGATTTTTATATTTTAAATTGATTTTTAAAGTCATAATAGATAAATAATATATATATTAATCCAATTTAGTTTATTGGAATCATTTTATATTGAAATTAGATATAAAAACTTATTGAACTTTGGAATGTTTCTATTAACCTGTATTCTCGTCACATCTACGAGATTAATGATAAAATTAATATATCCACTTATGTGAATTAAATTTGAAAAACCAGCTTAAATGGATATAATTAGTATGATATTTATATTCTAATAGTATAAACTTAATTGTTTTGGATATTATGAATAGTAACTTCAGTATCTTTTTAGTTACCATGGTTAAGGGTAAATCAGGTAATTAAAGTTAAAAATAATATTATAATATAAAAACATACCCCAAAAACTTGTCCAAATTTCATTCGATAGGTGTCTTTAGACCAAAAAATACTTAGGCTGAAATTTTAACCTTTTCATGCCACTTGGGTAAGAATATAACATTTATTATATTTAATTTAAAGATTAGTTAAAAATATCATACTCATATTTTTATTAAATAAATCATTTTTAATATAGGGTTATATAGAATATAAATTTGAAAATAAGTAGTCATTCTAAATATAATAAATTTATATTCATTAGGATATTTTATTTTTATTTTTTCGAGGACAAATAATTAAATTAAAAATTTTCATATTAATAAAGTAGTAATTGATTAATCAATGAGAATATCAATTAAATGATATTAAAAATATTAAAATAAATATAATTTGATATAATAAATGATATACAAAAAATTTATAGACAAAATAGAGTTGTTAGTGATATATTATAATTATTGGTTCAAATTTATCGTGTTGTTATGATATTTCTAAAAAGACATATAATGAATAGTAGAAAAATTAACATGGTTGATTCTTTAAAATAAATAAAATTTTATTACATGATTTAAAATTAATAAAAACATAAAATCCATAAAAATAACTAGAATAAGGTTACTATTATAAAAAAATGACACATTTAATTATATTTTGGAAATTTATAGTAATTATATTAACCCATGATGTATAAATTATATGATATCACAATAATAGTTAAAGGGGTTAAATAATGGTTTAAAAAAGATAAGGATTAAAAAAATAATAAAATCATGTAAATAAATTATTTGGGTGAATAATATTCTACCTTTAACACATTATGATCTATTTTGAGTTTTTTAATGGACATTTTATCATGAAAATAAATTATATATTATTTAAATCAAATATAGTTACAAAATATCACTCTTTTCGTTTTTAATGTCTTTTATGTGTCCACATAAGGACATAATCAAGATATGAACGGACCTGAATGAATATTTTTATCATAATGATATTTTTTTCATTATATAATTTTATTTTTAATTTTTTATAAATTATACAATTACCTTAAATTCTTCTTCATTGCTAAAATGATATTTTTTTAAGTAATAGAAAAAAAATTATATTAAAAATATTAATTTTGATATATTTTGATGATTAGATGTGTCTAATGAATTTTATAGATCTATAAGATATATTATATATTTTTCAATGAAATATATTATAATTATTACTTTTTCTTAATTTATTTTAATTAAAATCAAATGAATAATATTAAATTTGAAAATAATGATATCTTATTGAATTAATTTATTATAAAAATTAATTAAAAATCATAAAAATGTTAAATATTTAAAAGGGGATAGGTTATGATCGAAAATGTATTCTTGTTTTTATTTATGGTCTATTTTTAAGTATTTGGATCTAGAATAGTCTTATTATATTTTAATATTTTGAGGATTTCCAAAAGTTCCCCTCACCTCAATTATAATAGGGTATCTCCTACCTCACTTCCTCACACAAATTTGAGCCTTATAGCTTGTCCAAACCCTACCCATTTATCCTCAAAACGTTATTAGTTAATTTTTTGGGGTCTTGGTCTTCTAAAAAGGCCAACCCTAGTGTCCTTAAGAGGATATCCAAAGGATTTCCACTGAAGAAGAGGTAACTGTTTTACCAATTAATTTATATTCATTTCTTCTTCTACTTACTATTCATATATTGTTTCCACACTAAAGTAATAACTCCAGTATCTTATATATGATGATATGTTATTATTATGGTATAACCATAACCCTTCTTTTATCCATCCTATGAAAAACAATATCACCATGCATGCGTACATACGACTTATCATCTCCACGTTGTGGTGTAACTTTTTTTCCATAACAAAATTATATGGATGGGTATAGTGATGAATATAATGGTTATAAATAATAAATATTACATTATATTGATTATTAATAATTAATATACCATCCAATTCCTTTCCACTTCATCCTTAAGGGCATGATATCGCCCCTCGTGCATATGTACGGCCTACCATCTCCACGATGTAATGAGATTAATTATCTATGTTAACCATTCAATAATGATTATAAAGAATATATATGATGAGTGAAAATAATATTTATAAACTTAATATTATTATTTATATGAATAAAATATATACTTTTAATAAGAAACGTGACTTATATGACAAAATGAAGATAAGAAAATGAAGGAGTTAACACTCCGAAACAATGGTTATAATGAAATATTATTAACAAAATGATAAAAGAAGATAATATATGATATAATAAATATGGATATAGTTATAGTATAATTTAATAACTTGTTTAAAACCATTATACAATAAGTTAAAGAACATTCAACTAAAGAAATGTACAAGGTAAGGGTTAGTTTTACTATCTCATTATTATTCAGGATTGTTTATACATAAGAATCTTTAGGGGAGTATTTATCTTCCATGTCCATGTTTCTTAAAAATATTTGAAAAAATATATTTACTACTATCATACTAATGGTTTGTGTCTTTTAACATTTTTTTACTTTTTATAAAAAAAAATTAAAGGAATATTTTTTTTTTCATTTTCTAAACAAGGTACTTTATGAATTTTTGAAAAAAGTAAAATAATGATGTTTATTTTTAACTTATATAGAATGAGATGATTTTACCACTTTCATGATTATTTTATGTTTTCAAGATTCTTTTACAAGTTTAAGATGTTATTTTTTAATATAATTTTTTCTTTTATAAATTCATGACTTTTAAATAAATGATTTCAAAGAATAAGGGTATTTTTCTTAAGATATTTCAAAAAAAATGATCAGAGTATTTTCATCTATGTCATCATCCTTTGATGAATTTTATTTTTGATTGATATTTATCTCTAATCATACAATATTCCTTATTTTATTGAAGGTTTTTTTATTATTTTGACTATCAATGTGCTATTTTGATACCATTCATTGTTTATAGTTAATGTATTCACATTTCATATGAATGTCTTTCAATGGGAATGTTTATGTTGTTTATGTTGTCATATAATGAATCAATTGGACTTAGAAATTGATGAGAGGGGACCTATATACCCCCTTGATGCATCTGTATGTTTCATGATTCAAAATCAGTTGGTGAAAAATTCTTCACTTTTGTTTCCAAGAAGTTTTAAATTACCAAGAGGACATATCTTGACTCACAGACTTAAACTTTCGTAATGATAGATCTTGAAAGTATTTATCTTGGGGATATATATTAATAGTTCAGACATCCAACATTATGAATTACCTCATTATGAGTTTAGTTATTAATATTCCATGTGATAATTATACTAGTATAATATCCATGGTTATGTTTTCTAGATCATGTGATGATTATATATGGTATTATTTATTATTTCTTTATTATGATCAAGACTAAGTTTAAATGGATTATGTTTTTGTTATACACTTTTCCTTAATGTTTATTCTTATTATTCTTAATATAATCTATTTTACGCTTATAATTAGTGAGCATCTGAGCTCATCAATTTCTTAAGTTTTATTTTTTCCAAAATTCCAAGATGAGTATTACAACTAGTATACTGGGTTAATCAAGGAGAACAATGGTGTTCTCAAAAGATTTACTTTGTTATACTTTATGTTTTAAAATCTATTGTAATGTTCAAATATGTAATCTATTTTCCAAGTCTTCTAAACTGATCGGTCCTTTAGAATTTGATTCCTTGAAATTATGTCAATGTAATAAGGTAAGTCACTGACTCTGAGCTATTGGGTTTAGGGTCATTACCCTTGGTATCAGATAAAGTTTAGCAAAAACCTTGGAAATATGATTTAAAAAACATATATTAGGGAACATAACCCTAATATAGACTTGAGGATAAGTATATAATAACTTCCTAGAATCATGTTAAGGTAGAGATTATGTGATTATTCCAAGAAATATATATATTTCTAGATTCTACTAGTGTACATGGTTCTGAAATAGATTTACCTAGGAGTAAAAACTCTAAAAAGGTGTATCAGACTTGACTCAACATAATCCGGTACATGACAACGAGCCTTACATCACACCAGGTTTGACACTCCTGGGGGATATGGTTAGGATAATTCACAATTTCATTACAAACCATTATAAGGCATTTAGAAGTAAATATGTCCCCAAAAAAGCCAAATTTATGATAATGAGACTAGAAACGCATAAATTTTACAATTTATGTTTATTATTTTAGTAGTTCCTAGATTATTCATTATTATATGATATATCCTAGTGTATGTAATCATTTATAAATCGAGCATAGTAGAAGGAATATGAACCTCGTCGATACAAGTGATACAAATATTAAGAAAGATCATTTCATTCATTTTATTAATCCAGTATTTGAAAGGGAAATAGTATCCCTAGAATTATTGTCATATGAGGACATAGTATCATGTGCTAATGGGACAAGAAAAGAGTACTCTAAGTATTATGGCTTCGTAGGGATGCTATAGAATAAGAGGAAATTTGGGAAAAAAATTGGCTAAAGGGAAGAAGGGAATCATGTATGTCCCACATGTAATTATTTAAATAATCACCTTGGAAATTTCATAAAAGGGATTGGAATTTTATACAAGTGTGGAGAGAAATACCCCTATGTTTGGGAGTTCAAGGATATGAAAAATGATTTTAATGTTAAATGTTTCATCTGTAATGAAATGGGGTACTAAAAAATATGAATGTCCCAAGAATCAAGGAAATATAGCTTAGAAAAATAAATTGGATCATGGTATAGCTTATGCTATTACTATAGTACAATTGGAATAATTAATGTATTTTTTGTTATAGATTAAAGAATAAGGCTATTATGTTGTGTTTATAGGAATCATGAGATATATAAGGATTGTAAGGAAGTACTTATTCTTTAAGGATTTGTAGGGATAAATTTATTAATTATGATTTGTATGGTAATCAAATATTTGGAATGTCTCAATAAGAGCTACATTACATTGTTTGGGAAATCTGATGTTATGAATGTTTTTGAAAATTTAGGGACCTTTTTATACTGTTAATTGAGATATAAGTATTTTGGATAAGTCTTAAGGTTGGAATGAAGTACGTTGAATATTAGATATTATTTTTTAAGGTTAAAGTATTATATATTGGATACTTTAGGATAACCTTTATGGTTTTAGTAAACATTTAGTGGATGAAGGAAATATCGGCAGACCTCATGATTCATCAAAAGTTCATTGGGCATGAAAAAATCATTTTGAACATTCATTTCTAGGTGTAATAGATGAATTAAAAATATATTAAAGCATAACCAAAGGATGATATTGTCCTTATGACATGGAAATAAATAAATTAAATGCTTATATGAATAGTAAAATAATTCATCAACTCTAAGAAAAAATTCTTGAAACAAAAAAATGTTATTTTAGTACATTTTTTTCCAACGAATCAAATGGTCCCTTAGATCATCATAGATTTATAAAATCGTGATCGTTAAATTTATCCTAATCATGTTCTCTATCACAATCTATAAGAACATGATGGTTAGATTTCTTTTCAATGTCCATGTTTTTATATATGGAACCCTAGTATGGGTTATCTCTAATGAACTTCATACTTCCCCTTATTTATTTTAATGTGGAGGTCTCATTAATCCTTCTTCTGATGTGGAATTCTAATAAAGGTATTTGGAAAAGTAAAAACTCTAGTCTTCAATACTGAGTTAGAATTTAAGGATGTAATTTATTGAAGGAGGGGAGAATGTAACACCCCAAGATTTTAAATAATGCATATTATTAAATAAATTCAATTTCTTATATAGCTTATGTTGTACGCCACACCATGATAAGTTTATGCTACACAAATCAATGAGTTGTCTTGCATTAAATGAATGTCTGAGTATTACCAAGAAATAACATATTATTAAAATATTATTATTTATAACCTAGCCTTTATGTTGGTGGTTATGAATATTATCAACTAACTTATAAAAATATATGTTTTAACTCATTGGTTACAAATTAATTAGAAATGAACATAGGAGCCAACTGAATATATAATAAATGTTTTTATAAAGAATATTTTTATTTAATCCTAATAAATTAAATTAATTATATTTAACAAATTATATTAATGAAATCTATATTTTATATATTCAATCAAATGTTTTTTATATTCATACAATATATTTGATAGGAATAAGATAAGAAGAAATCCAATACTATACATAAAAACCTATATTTTTATAAAATCCATTTTACCACCATTTAATGGCCTAGCTATTTTAAAACTAAATTTTTGGAAATTTTTTAAATTTTATTTTTCCAAATAAACTTCATTTTCTAATTTGGAATGTCAAAATTATTTTAGGGCAAATTTTTTATATTTTTCTTAGATTTTTTATTTTTTTTATAAATAGTGAAAAATATTGCATTGTAGTAAAAAAATAACTTTTAATTTAAATGATTATTATATTTTAAATTGATTTTTAAAGTAAAAAAGAGATAAATAATACATATATTAAACCAATTTTGGTTATTGTAATCATTTTTATATTGAAATCAGATATAAAAACTTATGAAACTTTGGAATGTTTCCTTTTGCTCACCTTCTCGCCACATCTGCAGGATTAGTGTCAAACTTAATTTATCCAATTTTGTGAATTGAATTTGAAAAAAAGAAAATAAAAAGTTGTAATCAGTATGATATTTATATTATAATAGGATCAATTTATTTTTTTTGGATATTATTATTAATAACTTTAGTAAATTTTTATTTATCACGGTGATGGGTAAATCATGTAATTAAATGTAAAAACAATATTATAATATAATAAAATTACACAAAAACCAATTCTATTTTCATTTGATATTTGGGTATATACAAAAACTATAATTAGAAATAAATATTAAACTTTTTATTCCAGTTGGATAAGAAGATGAAATTTATTATATTTGACTTAAATATAAGTTAATAATGCCATACTCATATTTTTAATAACTAAATCATTTTTAATATAGGGTAATAAAAAATATAAATTCTACTATAAATAGTAATTTGGAATATAATAAATTTATATTCATCATGATAATTTATTTTTAATTTTTAGAGAATTAATTAATTAATTAATGACTTTAATATTAATGATGCAATAATTGTTTAATTTATGGAAATATCAAATAAATGATATTAAAAATAATATAGTAAATATAATTTTACATAATTAATGACATAATATAATTTTATAGAAAACTTAGACATGTTAGTGATATATTATAAGATGTTGTTATAAGTTATCAGGTTTTTATGATTTTTAAAAATATATATATAATAAATAGTAACAAAATCGACATAAATGATACTTTAAAATAAATAATATTTTATTAAATGGTATAAAGTTCATAAAAATATATAATTCATCAAATTAACTCTAATAATGTTAGTGTTTTCATAAATTACTCGTTTAGTGGTCTTTTTTTAATTTTATAGTAATTATATTAACCCATAATGTATAAATTATATGATATCATGATAATTGTTAAAGAGGTTAAATAAGGGTTAAAACGAAAAGATAAGGATTTAAAAAAATACTAAAAACTTGTCAATATTTTGGGATGAATAATATTCTACCCTTATCACATTATGATATATTTTTATATATTTAATGGAGACTTGTACATGAAAATTAACTATATATTATTTAAATCAAAGATAGTTAAAAATATCACTCTCATTGTTTTTAATATGATTTATGATCCAACATAAAAACAAAATCAATATATGAACGAACATAAATTTATATATTTATAATGATGATATTAGTTTCATTATACAATTTTATATTTAATTTTTTAAAATTAAACAATTTCCTTAAATTCTTCTTCAATGCTAAAACTGTATTTATTTAATTACCTGAAAAAAATAACTGATATTAAAAAATTTAATTTTGATATATTTTGATGAGTTAACATGAATAATGAATTTATTAGATCTATAAGATATATTATATATTTTTTAGAATATTATATTTTAATTTCCACTTTGTGCTAATGTATTTGAAGTCAAATTAAATGAATAGTATTAAATTCAACAACAATGATATCTTATTAAATTAAATTATTATTAAATTATTTAAAAATAAAAAATGTTAAATAACCACAATGGGATAGGATATGGTATAAAATGTATTTTAATTTTCATATATGGGCCATTTTTATGTGTTTGGATCTAGAATAGTCTTATTATATTTTAATATTTTGAGGATTTCGAGAAGTGCCCCTCTCCTCAATTATAAAAAGGAACATCATCGCTCACATCCTCACACCACATTGATCCTTCCAGCTCGAACAAAACCTAGACATTTCTCCTCCCAAATTTTTTAGTTAGTTTTTTGAAGTCTTGGTTTTCTAAATAAACCAAGCCTCATGTCCCAAAGAGGAGATCCAGAGGAAGTCCTATGAAGAAGATGTGATTGTTTTACCAATTAATTTAAGATAATTTCTTCTTATACTTTCTATTAATATGTTGTTTACACACTAAATTAATATCTCCAATATCATATATATATTATGAAATGTTATTATGATTATTGGACAACCATATTACTCCTTTTACTCATCATGTTAAAAACAATATCACCACGCGCACATACGTATGACTTATCATATTCACAATGTGGTGTAATTTTTTTTCTTCACCTTTTTTTGGATGAGTATAATTAGGAATATAATGGATATAAATAATAAATATGACATGATATTTATTCTTTATAATTAACATGCAATCCAATTCCTTACCACTTTACCATTAGGGGAATTATTTCGTCACTCGTGCGTATGTATGACCAACCATATCCACAACACGATGAGATTCATTATCCATGTTAACCATTCCAGAATGATTATAAAATATATATGTGATGATTTAATATAATATTTATTAACTTAATATCATTATGTATATGAATAAAATATATCATATGCATAATAAATCAGACTTACAAGAAAAACAAAAAATAAGAAAATGGAGCAGTTAACACTCGAAACAATAGTAATAATGAAATATTATTAACAAAATGATATAATATTATCATATAAGATATAATAAATATGTATATAGTTATATTATAATTTAAAAAATTGTTTTAAACCATTATACAGTAGGTTAATAACATTCAACTTAAGGAAAATACGTGGTACGGGTTAATTTTAGAATCCCATTATTAATCGGGATTTTTTATATGTAAACATATATTGGGGAATATTTATCATCCATGTCTATGTTTATTAAAAATATTTTCCAAAATATCTTTTATATTATCATAAAAATGTTTTAATCCATTTAACAATGGTTTAAGTTTTCTAAAATGTTTTTAAAATTATCTTTTTCTATTCATTTTACAAATGTGGTACTTTTTGGTTTTTTCAAAAAAAATATGGAAAGAATTTTAACTTTTAACTTATATAACATTGGTGGATTTTACCACCATAATTATTAATTTGTGTTTTTATAATTCATTTACATGTTTAAAAAGTTGTTTTTAAATTAAAATTTTTCTTTTATAAATGAGTGACATTTAAATAAATGATTTTAAAGAAAAAGGGTATTTTTCTCAAGATATTTCAAATAATTTTATTAGGGTATTTTAATCTATGTAAATAAACTTTTTTGAATATTATGTTTGATTGAGGTTGATCTCTTATGTTAAAATATACCTTATTTTATTTAAGGGTTTATCATCAGTTTGATTGTGGATTTTCTATTTTGATACCATTTATGGTTTATGGCTAAAGTATTCATATTTTGTATACTAGTTTTTCAATATGAATATTTATGTTGTTTATGTTTTCATATACAGAATTCATTGGACATATTAAGTGATGTGTGGGGCCATCTATATCCCCTAAATGCATTGGTATGTATTATGAGACAAAATTAGTTTGTAACAAACCCTTCACGTTTTTTTCAAGTGGTTTTAAATTGTAAGGATGATAGATCTTAAAACAAATCAGACAGGCTTCTACCCACATACTTAAACTATTGTGATGATAGATCTTGAAAGTTTCTATATTGAGGATATATATTGATAGTGTTGACATCCATCATTATTCATTCCCTCATTAATAGAATAGTTATTGATGTTCAATGTGATTATTTTACTAGTAGAATATCTGTAATTGTGTTTTATAGCTCATGTGACTATTTTATATGGTATTATTTATTATTTAAAAATTATTCTCAAGATTATGTTTAAATGGTTTGTTTTTTAGTTATACACTTTTCCTTAATGGTTATTCTTGTTATTATTAATGTATTTCCTTATACACTGACCCTTACTGAGCACCTAATCTCACCCCTTACTTATGTTTTATTTTTCCTATGATACCAATTTGAGTATCATGAATGATAAGAAGGGTTGAAATAGGAGAATAATGGAATTATAAAAATATTTTATATGTTGTAATTTATGTTCTAAAAATTAATGTAAGGTTCATTTATGTAATCTATTTTTCAAGACTACTAAACAGATCAGTCCTTCTGGATTTCATTCCTTATAAATATGCCACTATAATAAAGTAAGGCACTGGCTCTGGGATACTATGGTCTGGGTTATTAAATCATGAAAAAATAGTAGGTTTCATGAAATAAACATGATTTTAAATATACCAATGTTTATGGAAAAGATGTATAATTTTGGGAAATTTAAAATATTTTACGTAATGGTTTTACTAATTCATTAAAAAACTAAACCAAAAAGAACATAGAAATGATAAAATTTGAAATATTTAATTTTATACTAAAAATTATGGGATGATAATGGAATGATTCCTTACATATGGTGAAAAATGTATGATTTGGAAAAAATTAGTGATTCAGAGGTTATTTAGGTATAATATAGAATTTTTATATAAAAATAATGTTCATAATTTTATGTTGATATATGGTTATTTTCAGGATATAACTATAGATGAAAGAAATTTTAATTTATAATTATATAGTTAAGGATATATTTTTTTCATAATATGTATTATATTGATTTATTTTATACACTCATCCTAACCATTTTTGGTTTTATTATATGTTGAGATCTGATAGATTCCAAGTTAACAATGTATGTGAGGGACAATGTGGTTTTTACCAAAATAAGAAACCAAATGGGATAATATTAGATGTGAATATTTATATAGTTATGCCTAAAAATATATCTTGAGTTATTATTAAAAATATGTAGCTAGTTTCATTTCATAAAAGACCATATTATAGAAAAATAATATTTCAATTTTTTATGTGATAATGATCATGGGGAAGAAATTATTCAATTTTATACATGTCATGAATGTGAGAATGAATATCTATGAAAATATCAAAAATAAAATAGAATGTGTTATAAGGGTATGTAGTAAGGAAATTATTTAAGTTGATGTCCCAAGGGGAAATCATTATAAGGGTATGTGGAAGGACATGTAAATAAATGTTAATATATCCTAACAAGTAAACTATAGATATGTTGTGAAAAGTATGAAATGGTTTTTCCTCATTTATTTTGGTAAAATTTGGAAACCTAATTAATTAATAATTTATAAATCTTAGGAAATCATACTTATTATTTATTATTATATGTAAGTGTTAAAGAATATAATGTAAATTCATGGTTAATAAAATATGAAGAATGTTGAATGGTTAATACTTCTATAAATAAGGTTTCAATAAAAATAAGATTTTTTTTGTTTTATTTGGGGGTTAAATATTTTAAGGATGATCAAAAGATTAAAATAATTGATACAATTTTTTTATATTTTGTGATGAGAGTACATTGGGAGGAATTTATTGAGTTTTAATAAAGTTTTGAGTAACATATAACCATTATGTTTGACTTGTGTTATAGTGAAAATGATATTTAAGTATAGATTTATTTTGTATAAATATATTGTGTGTTATTGATAACCAATTAAATAATATTTAATGTTGAGTAAATTAATTTTAGATGGAAAAAAATTAATTACACTTTGGGAACATAAAATTTTTATATAGATAAACATTGTATTCAAACAAATTTACTGACTAAGAGATTATTGTAATTTTTGAATATGATCACTATTTTAAAATCATTATATAAGTATGGTAAACATAAATATTATTTATAATATATATTTTTATTTGAGTAATAATGGTTAAATTATATTTTACAAGTTTATATTATTATATTTTAGATTTATATTGATTTAGGTTATTTATGAAATGATACGCATATTTTATAGAATATATGATTAAGTAATATACATTAATGGTAAGTGGATTTAGAATTGATTGATGTTATTTAGAGATAAATGTTATTTTTATCTTGGAACAATTATGATTAAATTATTCAAATATTTGGGCTTAAATCTTGGGCTGGGAATTTTTTGAAGTGTTTTAAATTTGTTACATATTTAATTATTTGTGTTGATAATTTGAGATAATTTTATGTGTTTTTGGTGATTTATGTAATATCACATCACAATAGATATCATCTTATATTTTGATAGCCACATATATTTATTAATAATGTATTGAAATAGAAAAAAAAATTAATTATTTTTTTCATATCTTATGATTTGTTTAATGTTAATATTAGATATTTAGGTATGAGAAATTCATCATGATTATTTATAATTTTGAATATTAGATGAAATGGAGGTGGAAAAATACTTGAATCATAATTAAATTTGAAATTATGAAAATGCATTGGAAGGAAATTTGTGTAAGTATATTTTCTCATATTCTCTTCCAAGATGATAAAATAATTACTTTACTCATGTAAGTTGAAGATAAATATATAATTTTTTATATAGAAAAAATAAATTTCCTATGAATTTAAGCATTATACAAATATTTTTCTAGAAAAATTTCTCAGTTTTTAAAATGTGTTATTTGTGAAATATATAGGAATTATTAATTTTTTGTATATAAATATAATTTAAATATATTTAAAAAATGAAATATTTTCCATTTGGATAAAAATATATTTATTTCCACCTATATGTATTTATATTCCACACTATATAATTGTTTATAAAAACAATTGGAAGTATTTTTAACAAACATAAGATAAAATTGAAGTGATATAATATCATTATGGTGGTAGAACATAACACCCTTATATTTTAAAATATATATTATTTTAATCGAATTTTATGTTTGATTTTGTGTTAAATATTAAATATCAACCTTAAAAATACTGCAACAATATAATTTCAATATGATAATTATATCCTAGCTATTGTAATGGGAGGTATGAATATGTTTGAAAAAACTATATATTATACACATATATATATATAGGAATACAAAATTAAAATTTTATTAACATTTATTGTGTAATATATACTCAATTTTATTGATAAGAATTAAATAATATAATTTTTTATTATATAATTTTTTAAATGGATATTTTTTTTGAAAAAAATTATTTTTCATTATGTTTTATATGATTCATTATAATGATAAATTTGAATTATTTATATTAATAAATTTGTTGAAAAATAATTTTTTATATATAAAATCTAAGTTGTATTCATTCTTATAATTATAATCAATTTGATATAAATGGTAAGGAAACCATTAGATCAAAAAAAGATATATTTTTCCAGAAAACTGGTTTTTGGTGTGTATAGTAATTTTATCAAAATAAATTATAAAATTTAATATTATTAATTATTTTTTATATAATTTATTTATTACATATTAAATTTTATTAATTAAAAATTATTTAATTATTGTAAATATGAATGAAATATGAATAAATTCATTATTTTTTAAAGTATTTTTTATAAAAAATTGGATTTTACTCCTTTTGTGAATAGATATTAGAATGAAATTATTCCATTTTTATAATTCAAATTAATTATAAATGAAATAATTTTGAAAACATCATCTCAAAATATTCGTAGTATATTTTTTTCAATAAATTAAACTTTCACATCGTACGTTCTAAGGGATATGAATTTTACATAGTAAAACTAATCTTTTCACTATAAAACCCTCATGAATCTAAAATCACACTAAAAAACATGACTCATAGTGATTGAATTGTCATACACCATAAAAAATCATTGTACTGAGTGAAATGATCTCATGCCTAGACCCTTGGCGAACACAAAGAGTAAGATGACCAGCTACTTAGGCTATACACCTTTATATTATAGAATAGTCCCCACTTTTATGCTATAATACTCCCTACTACATCAAACCATTAGAAAACTCCATAAAACCTCTCAAACAACCTCAAGACTCCTCTAAATAAACTCAAACTATCATGACCCCTTCTCCACAGAGTGTACCCCTCCTGGGCTAGCAATGCGAGAAGGGTGATAATGACCCCCGAGTCCCACCTCCAGTAGGCCCCGGGTTGGAAACTAGCACCAAGGGTATAGTAAACAAACAGATGGGAGTCATTACCTTCTAAGAGAACACATGCGAAAGAGAAAGATAAGATAGAACCCAACCAACTCCAACTCAAGATGAAATATAAAAGAAAACCCAAGTACACATATGTAATGTCATGCAAAACTACTACAACTGAAAGGGGAAAACTGCAAATACCAAAGGAATGTAAAAACAGCACCAACCACAAGCCTGAACAGCTCCTACAACCCCAAGCTAGTAGAAACCAGCTTGATCTCCAACCTGCTCCAAGTGACCTGAAAAACAGTTTACATATACATAGGGTGAGTATAACATTATACTTAGTAGGATCCTCCCCGAAACATCTCATGCAAAAGTAAAGAAATCATGATAAAGCACAGTGAACAACAAGTGAAACTAACTCGTCACCTAAATAGGTATAATATGTTCTCAAACTCACCATGGCTACTCTCACCAAGTAATGAATATAAGAGTATATAATATAATAAAGAATATAAAGGGTACCTCACTACTACTTCCCCAATTGTTTTCCACTTTGCCCCAACATTGCACATCCTAAGCATCTCTCTCCAAAAAGGCTTTCCCGCAGACACCTGGGTGAAGCACCACAACATGCACCTCGTGCAACAAAAGCACCATGTCCACGTAATCAAAGTAACCAGGTATTTTCTAGGATCCACCACACCTCGCATAACATGTATCATATGTCGGGTATTATACCTCAAACCATTACAGGTCAAACACTGAGTAACTATCCTCAAGCCATCACAACCTATACACGTTACACCTATAGTATTCCATTGGAAACTATATTCAAAATATATGTGTATGAATAACCACAATCCATTATATCCCTTTACATGCATATATGGAGAAAATTAATTGTTGTGCCTACCAACACAAGTAACTACCAAGAGAAGAGAGTGGGTCCAAAGGGGGTAGTCAACCATCCATCCTCCTAATGAGATGTTGGGGAAATCACCCCCAGGGCTCAGAATCCTCGGGGTGTCAGTTTCCCTAACTAACGGGGTGGAGTAGAATATAGAAACACAAAAAGTACATAATATACTATAGCTCACTACCACACTATGGGCATAACCTAGTATTAGACTCAACTGAATCTAACGCCTCTCAGACTCCTGGCTTCCACTTCTAAGACTCATTATCCTATGAGAACACAACCATTTAAAGAGCTTTATGACATTACTTCATTCAATTTTTATCATTTTCACTTTATGATAAATAATTATTTAAACATTAATTAACCATCAATAATTTCCACATTATATTTCATTATCATCACACCCAAAGTACATTTTTCCTTCAAATTATAACATTAGCATTGCGCCCCAGTAAGCTCCAACCCCATGGGTTAACATCATTTATTAAATTATTTATTTATATCATTAATTTACCATATTTCCAGGAATTCTAGAAAAGCATTCTATTTTACTAAACACAAGGGGGCTCAACACGGTGAGGAGATGAACTACCTGTCGAGTCTTCGCCACCTATAACAAGAGTGTAGACCCATCCTCCCTTGAGAAGCTAAACACAGAAATCATGTGGCATACCCCATGTGTTTGCGCCCCTTTCAGAAGAATGGTACGAAAGACCCTCTACCTTGAGTAGTAGGGAAAGTAAAGTAGATAAACAACCAATAAGAATCAGTAAGAATCCAAACATTCACATCCAACCCATTTCATCATCCTTAGTGTCCTCCCCAACACCCACATGCATAAACTGATGCATCTCACCACTCTAGGTGTCAACTGTTGTTGTAACCAGTAGGCCTCTGTGCCCCCACATATCACAACAGCAATCCAGGCTCACATCCCAACACAAGCAGCACGAAAAAAACATCATATCAATTTGGATATTGGCCCTTAAACAAGCAAGAGGGAAACTCAAAACCCTACAAGGAATTATCTTTAATCAAACAACCAATTATTTAATCCATCTCGGATTAACCAATTTATTATTCGTAGGTTTTAAATTCTGGAAACCTAACGAGTAAGCAATGAAAAATAATTAAACATGCTTACTACACCAATTTGAATAACATAAAATTACAACAAGAAGAACTAGATTCATTTACATGCCTCTTTATCTTTAGCCAAACAATTATTGATTAATTTTGGATTTACATTCTTTACCAATTTCCATCTTGAACGAAAATCTAAACAAATCTAGCATAAATATCACACGATCTATCAAAACAAGAGGCAATAACATACGACTGATATCAATTTATTTATCCAGTTCAAATATTTATTATATCAATTCCATTGTGATCTAGTGGGATAAAACATGATAATTATACAGTTTCACATAAATAAAATATAAGTAATGAATCCCCTACCTCAAACGGTTCTTGTTGTTCTTTATACGAGAATGATCCACACGAAGGATCACAATCACCTCCTCCTGTGACAACTATATCCACCCGAGGATATCGTGGTACGGTCGCACCAATCAACACCCAATAAAACTCCATTAGAATTATGGAGATCACATACCATAATAGGGATAGGAGAAACATAAGTAGATGAACCCAAAAGAACAATGATAAAACATACCTTATATTGATGAAGGATTGACACTTGCTTCTTGCACCAAAACAGGGGGTGCGTATGTAGTAGTAAGAAACTTCATGGGGAAATGATCCAAGGATTAAGGTTTGATCACACTAATCCTATGGTAATAAGGAAAGGTTCGAGCGTCACACACCAGGGAACACGAAGGTAGAATAAGGGAGGAAGATATCTCACCCCTTTATAAGATTTAATGGATCAATAGGTTAAGATACGTTGGATTTTTCATTAAAGGTGGATCGCATTAAACCACAAGGTTTGACCAAGTAAAGGCATCCTGAGACTTAGGAAAATTAATATAGGAGTTATGAAATTTTATTTAGCCTCAAATCCCTTAAAACAAGGCCTTGAATGTGTTTTACGTCAAAGAAAACGCCAAAGGGGAGAAACTATAGGAAGCTGAAAACACTATTCATGATCCTGGAAACACTATACACCTACCGATCCTAGAAACACTATACACGATTCTGGAAACACTGTATACTCACCGATCCTGGAAATACTATTCACAAAATGACTCACCTATCCTAGAAACACTATTCACGGAATGACTCAGCAATCCTGGACTCACTGATCCTGGAAACACTGTTCATGGAATGACTCGTTGATCCTGGACTCACCGATCCTGGACTCACAAATCCTAGAAATACTATTCACAAAATAACTCACAGATCCTGGACTCACTGATCAAATGGTACTGTTCATAAAACGATAGACCGATCCAATGATACTGTTCACATAACAACAGACTGATCGGATGGTACTATTCACAGAACGACTCACCAATCTGATGGTACTATTCACAGAATGACAGACCGATCCAATGGTACTGTTCACAGAAAGAAAGACTGATCTGATGGTACTTTTCATAGAATGACATATTGATCTGATGGTACTTTTCACAGAATGACTCACCGATCAATGGTATTATTCACAGAAAGACAGACCGATCTGATGGTACTGTTCACAGAACGACAGACTGATCTGATGGAACTATTCACAGAACAACAAACTGATTCAATGGTACTATTAATAGAATGATAGAATGATCTGATGGGACTGTTCACATCTATCTCACCGATGGAACTGTTCACATCAATCTGAATGATGTAACTGTTCACATCAGTCTCACCAATTGAACTGTTCCCATCTATCTCCCTGATGGAACTCTTCACATCGGTCTCACCAATTGAACTATTCTCATCGGTCTCACCGATGGAACTGTTCACATCGTTCTCACCGATGGAACTATTTGTAGAATTGGAAAACTAGAAAATTGTTGGGGATAAGTCACCTTGACCTCCCAGAACACCTCAAACACCAGATTTTCACAAAGTAATAGACCAGAGAGGTATGATCCATTACATCAGATACCTCTCAAAACATTCTCATCCTTGAGAATTCAAAACCAACCTAAAAGGTATGGTCCATTACATCAGATACCAGTAATTATTTTCCCATATTCATTCATGATATAAATTCATAGTACTGTTTAAGTAGGTGGTTAAACTAACCCAAACATAAATATATCCTAATTTAATGAATGATTATGAGTTTTTTTATAATCTCATTATAATATTAGAAGAATGATCTTATTTAGTGTTTATTAGTGTGATATATCATAATTTAAAGTAATTACAAGAATAATTAATGGATTTAAAAATATTATAGAATTTGAATAAAATATTATCCTCTTAGTGATGAATATATATACATTATCACATTCTATATATAAAAATGTTTATAATTTATTTCTTTCATGTTTGATTATGACACTAAGGCCAAAATTTAAGTAAAATTCCATAGATTTTCCAGTATATTAAATTTACATTTTAGTACATAGTGCATAAGCCACGGGAAATAGCTAGTCATGTATCATCATTTTCTGGTCATGTTAAGTCACCCTCAATGGTGTTTCCCCATAAGGTATATGATGTGTGGGGAATACGAGCTAGCCAAGTGTGTATTATTATGATAGCATGAGTTATACCTTCATTATCATCACTTCCATCAGTATGGTCCACAATACACATCACTATATCCATTATCAAGTTCATGCTTAAGCCTTACTAAACCCAATTCATGTTTCTTCTACCCCATTAAACCTACCTTATCAGTTGTCTTCATTGACACATTCCACTATTTCTCATTGTTCTATCTTCCATAGTATAATAACCTATTATTTTGAAGGATAGATCTTATTATTCTCTATGATAAGGATGAAAAATTAGGGAGGAGAAAATATTTTGATGGTTATATATTCTTCCCAGGTTTCCATGTTCATTGATCGAATAAGTGGGCATTGTTGATTAAAAGGTGGGAATTAAAAATGAACAAAAAATACTAATGAAATATATTAATTCACATAGGATTTGAAGGGATGGAATATGGTGACTGGTAATCAACCATTCCTCATTTTTTATTGTGTTTTAAATAGTATTTCATTCCACGATAATAATTAAATAAATATCATAATAAAAATATGAAAATAATATCAAAAATATTAATTAAGGATATTTCATGAATGTATTATTAATATTTCCTCAAAAATTTCACTAGAATAGAACACATAATAAAAAACTTATAATAATCCATTAAATCAACATGTTTTCTTAACAATGAATTCCATAATGAAACATTTGAAGAATGAGGAATATAAATTCAGAGTGATTCCATATGTTATGGGATAATCATTGTCTCCCAAGTTTTTCTCAAGAATTTTTCTTCTCTTGGCGGTGTTGTTCAATCCTCTTACATGATCACTCTATGAATGAGATAATTATATCTAGGGTTCCTCATAAAAATTGATGGATAATCATCTCAAAAAATGATTAAAAATAGATTTGTAAGGAGGGTCGGGGTTACAGTTTTTAAACCATGTGAGTTTTTAATGAAATCTAGAAATAGGCTCATACCAGGCTCAAAACCCTAATGAAAATAAGGGGAACCCTTGGTAAAACCCCTTATTTCAGACATATTCTACATGAAAAAAATTCCAAGTGGGTTATCAATTAGAAGATATAAATTTTTTACACATGCACAAGATAAGAAATATTACTTCTTAAAATATTATATAATTTTCAATGAATTGTGATTCTTCTCAAATTGAAACATTCATGAGACCATCTTGACAAATATTATTGAAAATATTAAAATATATTGAATTAAAAAACCATTTCACCATATCCTCCTCATCATCAATAATTTTTATCCTAATAAAAACACACTTAAAGAGGATTGAGTACTAAGATTTCATTTGAATATCTCATTTTTATGATCTTTAATAAATAATGTTTTCCAGAAATAACATAAAAACCAATAAAACCCATCATAAATTAAGAATATTCTCCTAATGATCCATAATAAACATTGTTTATTCAATAAAGGTGGTATTATCCTTGACATTCATCTCTCCCCGGCCAATAATGTGCAATAGATCATGCACATACTGCCTTAACTACAACATGTGTAATATATTATACACCTATTTTATCTGTGGGGGTTATTCGAAGTGATAATAAACCTAAATTTTCCTTCATGGAAACTAGAATGACCCCATAAATCTCTAGGATATCATGTATTCACAAATAAATCTCCTCAAATCACGTTGGGTTGAGATCTTTAGGAACTCATGTCTCCCTCATCAAACAACATGGGTCACTATCTTCTATATGTGTATGAATTATAACATATCTAGGTTATCTGTATAGATTCATGGGTCACTTACATCCTTGTTGCCATTAACTGCACCAACTAATGACAAAGGGGTGACCTACAGGGTCACCCATATAGGTCCATTAAAGGTGTGTTGTCAAAAGTAGAGTATTATTTGTCATTATATGAATACTTAACCAATAGTAGGTGATTATCCCAACACCTACAAAAATATAGCAAGAAATCCCTTAAAATATCATGGAGGACTTGAATGATCCACTATATCATATCATCTATCACAGGGTCTAATTTCATAATAAATCAAAACTAGGACTTGAATTCCTCCTATAAAATCCACCACAACTAGGATGTGAATCAAGTCCCATGGATAAGAATGATCATTAGGGGAACTATATATAATTTTATGATATCATTTGTATACAGTCATCCAAATATCTTTGTAGAACTCTTCTCTTGAATGAGAAGGAAGTGAGATAAATTGACCAATATATCAATAATTACACATAAAACATCATAAACCTTCATTTATATTGGATATTAATTCAAAAAAAACCATCAATATATTTTTTGACAACCTATGTGGAACATAAAATGGTTAGTTTAAACATGTGGAAACTAGATTTTCAGAATTCTCCTACTAACAGGTGAGGAACCACGAAAGAAAATTAGAAAGACTTCACTTCATTCTTGTCCACAAAATTTAATGCCTAAGATCTTGATATAACATCATCATGATAGGATGTACCACTAAATGGGATATGTTGAACTCCCTCAAAACCTCTTGATAAAACACTATCATAACCACTATCTTCCACTTAAGGAGGATAATTTTCTCCCCAAAATCATAGAATTCGTGAAGTGTATCACTTAATAATAACTAGTCTCATAAGATATCTCAATCAATGACTCCAAGATAAAACTTTCTTACATGATGAATAAGTGTGATGGCCACCACCATCAATCATAAATAAGAAATTTTTTCCTCTTTCACCAAAACAAACTTCATTTAGAATAATTTATTATATTGATTTTTTATCTGTTGAGCATGGGATTTCCTTTAAAGGTCATAGGCCACCACATTTACCTTCCCTGTAGTGTAGAAAATATCAAAGTTGTAATCATATAAGAACTCCATCCATCATCTCTAACTCAAGTTGATATATCTTTGATGAAAGATGTACTGATCCTCTTATGATTTTTTAATACCACAAACCACCCATCAAGATGATAGTTTCATGACATATTCAAAGAAAACACAACCACCATAATATTTGATTCATGGGTCTCATATTTATATTCATTAGGTTTAAACTATCTATACCCATAGATAACCATTTCTCTCTACTACCTCAGAACAAAACCAAACCCATACATGGAAGCATCATAAAATACCTTATACTCAACTCCTTCATTAGATGATCAAAAAGGGGGGTGTTGGAAAACCTATTCTTCAACACCTTTAAAGAAATTGAAAATTGATCAACTATATAAATGGATTACCCATTCATGTAAGTTCTATCAAGGGATCTGAAATCCGGGATAATTTTACTATGAATATCCTATAATATCTTACTATCTTAATGAAATTTTGTACCAAAAAAACTATCTTAGGTAGATAGAAATCCATCACAATCTCTAAATTCATGGTATAAACTGTTAATACACCCTTTAAGATGACATACCCCAAAAATGAGCTTCTGAAATCCAAAACTTAAACTCCAAGTGCTTCCTATAGAGATGGTTCTCAAAAAATAAGTCTAGAATAATCCCAAAATTATTATCATGATTATCCTACATATAATAATAAAAGAGGATTTCATCCATAAAATCCCCCAAGAATTTGTATATTAAAAGATGTAAAATCCATTTTATCAACCCCACAATCACATCAGGGGTGTTTATCACACAAAATTGGAATCATGAAGAACTCCTAGTGGTAATAATGATACTTTGTTACATCCTAGACTCTAGAAAAACAAAGAATATAGTTATATTGAATTATTGTTATAGAATAAAAGAGTCCTTAAATAATACAATAGTTTAATAGTCTTAGATGACTAGATGTATAGATAAATTAAATTTCAAAACACAATATACAACATGAACATATTATGATAACATTAATATTACATCCATAATAACCCTAAATATTATATATAGTTCTCCTCTAGGTTTCCTAAAAAAGGGAAAAAATTAGGGTGAGATTAGATTCTCATTAAAGATTACTATATGGTTGAATCTATTATATCATAAACATTACATAAGTGATATAGTAATACTAAATAAAAAACTTGAATCCCTAATCAACTAAAACTGATAGAATTTTATATCCATGACAATAAATGAAAAAATGCGTAATAATAATCATAGATCTCATACTGATGTAATGCATAATTTAAGACATTAAAACATTTTTCAATTCCACATTCAAGGAAACTATATTGATATGGGAAGAGTAATTTGTAATATCTCATGTTTTTTAATCGGTTGAAAATTCCAAGAGAATTTGAACTTTTTGTTTAGTGTTTGGTATTAATATTAAATTGAGCCTTTGAACATAAATATAAGAATTGGAACACTTAAATTTAATATTTCTAAATTAGTTTTAAATCTTGAGAGATTTTTTAGGTGTTCATTTGAGTTTAAAATGTTTTGGGATTCAAAGGAAATTTTTTTTAAAGGTTGAGGGAGTGCATGGTTTGCACATGGTTAATGAAGACCATGAACCTAGACCATACGACCCTATAAGGGGTGTCACAAATATTTTAAAACTATGAAATCAAGGGTACATGTTCATGTGATTTATCTATAAAAATTTTAGAGGGGGTCACACATCTTGTGCCCAGTTTTTCAAACCATGCACCTAGCCATGTGGGGGGTGTCTCTTCAGACAATGGAACCACATGATTTTCCAAACCATACAGCCAAACTGTGCAAATCATTGATGGGTATGAAATTAATATTTTCCCCTACAACTTTTAAATTTTATTACCCTTATCATTTCTCACATTCCCACATGTAGAAGGCTACTTGAGCTCCCCTCATCTTCCTCTCTAGGCTTTGATGGTTATTCTTTGTTCAGGCTCAAAATCACTCACCACCAGTTGTGTTATATCACACTAAATAATACTATTATTCTAATTTATTACTTTACTCATTTAATTTTTATTATTGGATGCCATTTCCATGTAAGATCATATACCTTATTTGTAGGATTCTTGATAATTCTTCTGATTTCTATCGTTCTGGCTCAAATCAAGTACTGATAATAGACGAGTGAATATTACTAAGAATAAGGTAGGTGGTATAGTTTATTTTACCTTAAATTTATATCATTATAAAATAATGTTATTATTTCACACACTATAATTTATATGAATTTCTCTTAAAAACATTAATTACCTTAAATTGAACACCCATACTTCTCTTAGGCACGTTATGTCACCTTCATAAATGGTTGGAGGTCGATGACCTCAACCCAAACCACCACTTGAGTTAAGTATGAATAAATGTTAATGTTAAATCTCTTGATTAATGAAAGTTACTTAAATAACCCCTTTGGGTGTGTCTCATTATTTATCCTCATTGAACTTTATTAATAGTTAAAACAAACACCACTTAGGTGTTAAAATCTTAAGAAGGGAATTGAATAATTTTTTTAATGGATTATTTGAATTATTAATATGGGTGTACTTTTTTTACCCTTTATACCTTATGATCAAGATGATTAGTGAAATAACCTATTTTATAAACAACTTGGAGACTTACTTGACTTATGTGAACCTATATAAATATTCCTTGTTAAGAAATAAATCACCCATGGATATGATAAGATTTCCCTTGTTAAAGGGATCATTAATGAGGTAAATTAATTGATTAATGATTAAAAACCTTTATGTGTCTCTTGGTATCACTTGAGAGTTTTTTTATTATATGAATGTAATGTAATTAATTGTTCCATACCTTGTTTAACTGTTTAAAAATGTAATGGCCCGATTTTATATATTGAATTGATTATGAACTATTAAATATATAATTTGAAATGAAAAATGGAATGAATGAATTCTCATGGACTATTATTTATTGAATGTGAACTACCTACACTTTTATATAAATTCTTGTGTGAACTTTTGATTCCAAAGTAGGAATACATTTGATGGGCTCATAGATCAAAGGTATTACACTACACCTTGAGCAATATCAGGTTCCCCTTGATGGAACACCTTGTTTAAGGGATCATAGGGAAAGTGGGGTTACCTTATACATAACTATTAATGATAGGCCTTGGTTAGGGTTTTTGGACATGATGTTCCACACCCCCTTGGTCTAGTATATTGGACATGATATTTCACTTCATTTTGGGTTGCTGAACATGATGTTTCACACCCATGATTATGATGTTGTACATGACATTTTACAACATTGATTGGGATTTTTGGGTATTGTGATCTTCATACCCAATTCATACACTTGTTCTAGTACCCATATTTAAACAAATAGGATCTATTATTATTGTTTTTGTTTTTGTTTTTTGTTGTTTTTGTTGTTTTACATTCATGCCTTGGTCTTACACCTCAGGTCCTCATCGGTGCATGTATATCTATACATATATATGTTTACATATATGCATATATATATATATATATATACATAATTGCATTTTTATATACATTTTGTCTTAGGTTGAAGTAGGTATGGTCATCAAGGTGTCCATGAGGAAATTGAGCCTGACTTGATCACATTTATTTATTTGTTCACTACTTTATTTTACAACTACAAACTGCTTCATTTTATATTCACAAATTGGATTGCATTCGAAACTATTATTGGTGGCCAACTAAGTTTATCTAACACCCTATTAAGGTTGTATTTTTGTACCTGGATATACCTCATGGTTGTAGGTTAGTAGCTGGACTATAATTTGTACTATTTTCTTTCATTTGTGCTAGGATTGGACATGGGATCTTGGGAGTAGTGGTTGATCATGTACTATGGATTCCCTCAGAGTTGGATTATTTTAATTATTTGTTAATTAATTTTAGTCTCACCATGTGTATTATATTTATTACTTTATTTATATTACTTTGATATTGTATCATGTTCATGTATGATTATTAATTAATTTATTATTGATTTTTAGTTGTTATTATTATCTTCTAATACTATATTATTCATTTTTTTTCTGTTATTGTTTTATTTGTACATACCAATGTGCTACTATGATCATGAGAGTATAGTATCCCCAATGTAACATAATTAGACCCTCACTACTAGTCAACAACCTCTGGTATACTAGGAGGTGTGCTTAAGGTCCTGTGGAAAAACAGCTCAGGGCACCATTTTAGGGGATCTTGAGTCAAGACATTACAAGTGGTATTAGAGGTTTATTTTCCTTTATATTAATATTTGATATGGTAGGTGTGAGATTAACAATGTGTCAACACTTGGAAAATAGCTTGTTTCTAGGTCTGACCGACCCACGTATGGGAGAAAGATAAATTTTATAGGGATGGGATTATTCATGTTGTTGTGATTATAGTTGATAGTTATTTATCCTTGAGTGGTCGGTTTGATTTACACTGGTTACTGATTTATGGGATATAAATTATTTTGACCTTGGTCGGATATATCAAGGAATTATTTTTCATGCATTATCATATGCACTTAAGGATTTAAATGTCATAAATATGCCATGTCATGTTTATTTTAGTTCTTGTATTTCCTATAGCATGTCGTGTGTTCCTGTAATGTTATATTTGAGATTATTGTAATGTTTCTTATAAGAAAAAAATGATATGAATAATTGGTTATTAATGTTTATGAATCAACCTAAATTGTGTTTTCTCATATTTTTTTTATGGTGGAACCTTAACTAATCAATTATAATATGTTTTAAACATGTAACTATAGTCATATGGGCTAAGATGGAAGTTGATTTTGATTATATAGATTCCAGTTGTAATTTTTTAAGTAATAACTTCTATAAATTGGGAATGGTGATCCATTTAATCAAATCATAATTTATGACATGTTACATTCTAATAACCAGATGTAAAGGTATAGTTGTGGATTATCCAATAAACACACAAATTCTAAATTAAATTTTAATGATATCAAATGTTCATTTTTGATCTTGTGGGCCTATTTTAGTAGATTTTACTTTTGAACATCCATTCTCATCATTTGTGCACTTCATGCCTAATGTACACCAATTTGGGCCCAATGATTCATTTGATTTTAAGGGATGTAATTATCCATATTTTAATTTAATATTTTGGTAAATGGATATACACTTCAATATGAACATTTTTCATTCAGCAATCAATAGAGTATTCATAAAGGATGATGGAGATATTTGGCGATGAAAGGAAACAATTCTGGAGAAGGCGTATTGGACACCATCCCACTGATGAGAATGTGGGGCCCACAATATAGACTCATTGAAGCCCAAATTTCTTGATATGATAGAATCCATATATAATAACATAAAATTATTCAGGATCTAGTGCTAATTAGGATTCCATTGTGGTTATTCAGGCTGCTAAAGTTAAAGATAAAATTCTGGGCTAGATTCTGTGGCCCAGAAAAATAGCCCACCAATTTAATCATATATCGGTAACCAAAAATTCATTTGGGCTGAAATTTTACAGAGATATAGGAGACATCATGATACTCACTTTTTTAATATATTACCTACTCAAATTAGTCCATCTAGAAGGCTATATAGTCACTTCTGTTCGGTGGATGCAAGTTGGCTGCCACCTCGGGTCAAGAGTGGAAAAGTCCAAGTTCCATAAGCTTTCCACCACCCTAAGCCTACCATAATCAAGTGGGACGATTTTTACTGTTGGATGCTCGACCCAAGGTTCCCAAAATTTCTATTGAAGGCAGTGGTTTTGAAGGATTTAGGGATCTTTGAGATTTGTTTCATTTTAATGTTATGCTGCCAATGTGATGTTGTAATCACGTTCCTTTAATTGTAAGTTCTTGAATTACCTTAGCTTATTTATAAAAGTTCTTCATATTCTCTTTTCCTATTCTTTTTCTTATCACTTTGATACCATTTTCTCAAGGTGTGATATTTTTCACACCAAACCTTGTGATATCATCACACAACGGTGGAGTGATTGTTATTTCATTTTTTTTACTTCTCTTATTCCTCCCTTATGAGTCTACTTCCCGCTTCAATTGAAACCACATGATCAATGGAGGGATAACCCACTTATGGGTTGATACAATAGAGTAGAAAGGGGCTGGATTGGATGTTATTTCTCACTCCATTAATGGATAATAATTTCTTTTAAATGAGTTTTTTATTTGATGATTTTAAAACTTATTTATCCTTGTTGAATTTATGGTCACTCACTTCAAGTACTAATATGAAACTTTACCATGGAGTGCTCAAAACTGTGATCCTTCAAGTGTATATGTGATTAGTTTTAGGGTGAGTAGGAATTAAACCATTAAGTGATGATTTTGTTTGATCTCCTTAAATGAAACCATCTCAAATATAATAAATTGAAATATTAATGAAATAATGCATCCAATCCACCCCTTGTAATAACCTAGGATCAACCCTTCTCATAATTTGAATTAACTTAAGAATTTTAGTGTTCAATTAAAACCATCTAAAATCAACCCAAAGTTGGCCACTTAATAGAAAAAAACAGTCCATAGAATGTACGTGTCTGTAGGTTACTTCCTAGGTATCGGAGGATTCAACAACCCAAGCTACACTACAAGCGACCGCTTAACCCTAAAAACTTGGGTAAATTTGGGCGAGACCAAATTTTGGCGCCGTTTACAGGGACCTACGTAAGTTATCTTATACACTGGCTTCTTTTTCTCACCCCACTTCTCTAATATCATCCCCAATTTCATTCCAATGGAAAACCCTTTTGAACAAATCCAAACATGGGTAACCTCTCTTTACTTTGATCACTCCACACCAAGTGTGATGTACAATGACCATCCTAGTTTATACTGGTGGGATAATAAAAAACCTATTTAGAAACATTTTTTAACTCCTATTCTCCACAAAACACTCCAACTTATTATGAGTTACAATCCCAACAAGGTCAATCAGAACATCCTCATGTGGAATTCCAACAACTTAATTACCCTCTTGGAATAGACCATCTGTCTCAACCCCTTTCCCATATTGATCTAGATACATTAATTGAGAAATTGTGTAAACAAATGGATATAATTACTTATGAATTTTTATCCTTGAGAGTATAACTACAAAGCATTGAAACAGTTATGGAACTCATTCCCAGTCAAGTTGTCCATTCCTCATCATTCATAGAGGAATATTGTTACACACAAACATCTCATGAAAATGCTAAAGAAATTTCCATTGAACCTAGGATACTTGAAGAACATGAAGTAATATTTGATGGGTGTTTAAATGATTATGAAACTGATTTTTTGTATTCATAAGAAGGAAATTTTACATCATGGATGATTTCCCCTATTATAGCTCTATTGATGATATTTCAGAAACACCAATCACTAAAACATTGGAATAAATCATAAACTTAAAGCCCATACACATTCCTAAAACTTATTTTTATAATTTTTTGGTTGAATTTTTTATTAAAAAAGAACCAATTTTGTTGAGAAATTTGGAAAATGAAACCGAGTTGGATTAAAAATTTCGACCTGTGTCTGAATGTCCTATCCAACCCAAGCTCAAAATTATTGTCCTTCCTTCCCCACTCAAGTATCACTTCATAAGGTATAATCATGAACTTTAAATTTTAATTCATTCCCCTCTTGAAGAAAAAAAAGTTGTAATGATCATTTATGTCTTAGGCAAGACTATAGAGGAAACTGGATCAACCATTTCTGATATTCCTTGGATTTTCCCACTCATGTTAGAACATAGGTTTGTACATGACACAAATTATAAACAAATAATCAATCTCAATAAATTAGAAGTGGAGAAATATGGGGTCTTTAAAATGTTTAAATTTTTTATTGGGTAAGTTATGGGGGTCCAAGTCGAGCTAACGACATTAAATAAAAGCACTACATGGGAGGCAACCCATGGTTTTCAAGTTTCCAATCATTTTATTGTTTTAATAAACATTATATTTTAAATAGGATTAATGAATCATTTTGATATTTAAAAATAATATAAAAAATAGATTTTTGACCTATTATTCTATTATGAGTATGGATGGGTATGAAAGGGTAGCGCCATATTCATTCGTGTCATGTGGTGTGATCCTTGAGTAATATCTTTCCCAGAAATTTAAAAAGAAGACAATGTATCATCAGTTCGTTTTTTATGAGTTTTTAGGTTAAAAAAATAATAATAATAAAATTAAAAGGCCACATCATAGGTCATGGGGAAAACCCTGTCACAACTGGTGAAGCCGCGGGGACTCAAACCCGGGACCAAAGGGAGATAGGGAAGCACGCTAACCACTGACCTATGACTTATAGTGCTTCCTTATTCTATAATTTTTGTATATATACTTATATTTTATTTTTTTATTATATATATATAGTTTTTTTATTTGTTTATTTTTTCTTCCACTAGGGAATTCTCAGAGTGACATGGAGATCAAGGGAATAAAAGGGAGCATCAAGAATTTCAACTTCAACCACCAGGTGAATTCATTCCATGATCCTCATTTTAAATTTCCTTTTTGAACTCTTATTCTCTGAATCTACCCCCTTCTAAATTTTCTTTTATTTAAACACTGGGGATGGTGTTATTTTAAGTTGGCGGGATAAAATAAAAAAAAATTATTTTGTGTCAAAAAAATGAATGATTTGAAAAAAAGTGTGTGCCTTAATGGAATGAAAATTTTATTTAACCTTGAACATGATAATAGACATTTTATACTTTGAAACTGAATATAAAATAATTTAGCATGACCTGATTCTTATTTTAATCCATGTATAATTTCATGAGCATAGATTTTGGAAAGCGTGGTTGTCTAATGTGAAATTTCATCATTTATATTTTCATCCAAATAAAAAAAAAGATCATAATGCACATCATTTGGATAGTGGGGTATTACTTTGAGTTCATGGGGTCCCCCAAATAAATATCAAAGGTTTGGTGATCATTTTAGTATTAATATGAGTATTCAATAATAATAAAAACAATAAATGTGCGCGTAGAGCAATTAAATTACCTAATGTGTGGATTTTGGCACTTGGGGATTGTGACTTCATAGTTGTCTGGCCTAGAGTTAGAAATTGTATCTCTATTTATGGTAATTTGACTTTGTTTTTGAATAAGTTAACTTGAGATGATGCCCGAGTATGTAGGATTCACTTGGTGCCCTATGGTCTTTGAGCCTGGGAGTCATCGATAATGTCTCGCTATATGGGTAGACTCTTTTTTAGTGTAATTTAAATTACCATTGAAAAATTACAAAAAAACAAAAACAAAAAAAATATACAATAAAAAAATAGAATACTCATATTAATATTGAAATGTGATTCCACCTAGCATTTCCATCATTTCCCCTTGAATAAAGATGAACCCCCATGTCTAATGTGATGTGCAACACATCATCACTCTTGATTGATATTGGATGAAATATGGAGATGAATTTGAACAAAGTAATGGGCTTGGGATTGGGATCTGATTATGAACCTATCTTGTATTAAAATATTTTTATGGGTCTCATGATTGTTTGGTATAAGGTTTTTTGGTGATAATTGTTTATTAAAATGTTTTTAGAAAAGGGAATTCGAATTTATTATTGTTGAGATACATTTTTCTCGGGACTAGCAAATCTCAAGTTGGGGGGTGTGATTAGATAATAAAAAAACATATTTAAAATTACATTTTAATGATATTAAATGTTCATTTTTGATCTTATCGTCATAAGTTAGTGGATTTAAATTTTGAACATCCATTCTCATCATTTGTGAACTTCATGCCTAATGCACACCAATTTGGGCCCAATTATTCATCTAATTTTAAGTAATGTAATTATTGATATTTTAATTTAATATTTTGGTAAATGGATATACATTTAAATATGAACATTTTTCATTCAGGTATAAATAGATAATTCATAAAACATGAGGGTGATATTTGGTGATGAAAGGAAACAATTATGGAGAAGGCAGATTGGACACTAGCCCACTGATGAGAATGTGGGGCCCGAAATATAGATGCATTGAAGCCCAAATTTTGTGGAATGATATAATAAATATAGAGTAACTTATAATTATTTAGGAGCCAGTGATAATTAGGCTTCCATTGTGGTTATTCAGGTGGCCCAAGTCAGAGATAAAATTCCAAGCTATATTCTATGGAAACCACAACTTAGTTTGGGCTGAAATTTTACAGAGATCTAGGAGACATCAGGATCTTCACTTTTGTCTTCTATGTCCCACTCCAATTAGGCCATCTAAAAGGCCATATAGGTGCTTCTGTTTGGTGGATGGAAGCTGGATGTCACCTCGGGTCAAGAGTGGAAAAGTCCAAGTTCCACAAGCTTTCCACCACCCTAATCCTACCATAATCAAGTGGGATGCTTTTTACTGTTGGATTCTCAACCTAAGGTTCCCAAAATGCCTATTTAAATTAGTGGTGTTGAAGGATTTAGGGATCTTTGAGCTTTGTTTCATTTTAATGTTATGCTGCCAATTTGATGTTGTAATTGCGTTCCTTCAATTGTAATTTCTTGAATTACCTTAGCTTATTTATAAAAGTTCTTCATATTATCTTTTCCTATTCTTTTTCTTATCACTTTTATACCGTTGTCGTAAGGTGTGAACTTGTTCACACCAAACCTTGTGAGATTATCACACAACGGTGGAGTGATCATTATTTCATTGTTTTTTTACTTCTATAATTCCTCCCTTATGAGTCTACTTCCTGCTTCCATTGAAACCATAGAATCAATGGAGGGTAAACCCACTTATGGGTTGATCCAAGGGAGTATAAAGGGGCTGGATTGGATGTTATTTCTCACTCCATTAATGGCTAATCATTTCTTTTAAATGAGATTTTTATTTGATGATTTTAAAAACTCTTCTTCCTTATTGAATTTAAGGTCACTCATTTCAAGTGATAATACAAACTTTTACCTTGGAGTGCTCAAAACTTTGATCCTTCAAGTGTATAGGTGATTAGTATTAGGGTGAGTATGAATTAAACCAGAAAGTGATGATTTTGTTTGATCTCCTTAAATGAACTCATCTCAAATATAAGAAATTTAAATATTTAAATAAAATAATGCATCCAATCCACCCCTTGTAATAACCTAGGATCAACCCTTCTCATAATTTTAATTCACTTAAAACATTTAGTTTTCACTTAAACCCATCTAAAATCAACCCAAAGTTGGCCACTAAATAGCAAAAAACAGTCCATAGAATGTACGTGTCTATAGTTTACTTCTTAGGTCTCTGAGAATTCGACAACCCAAGCTACAATACAAGCGACCGCTTAACCCTAAAAACTTGGTTAAATTTGGGTGATGCCAAATTTTGGCGCCGTTGCCGGGGAATTTTAATTTCTTATTGTTCAGATACATTTTTCTCGGGAATATCAAATCTCAAATTGGGGGTGTGATTATCCAATAAAAACACAAATGTTAAATTAAATTTTAGTTATATTAACTGTTAATTTTTGATCTTATGGGACTAAGTTAGTGAATTTTAATTCTGAATATTTATTCTCATCATTTGTGCACTTCAAACCTAATGTACACCAATTTGAGCCCAATGATTCATCTAATTTTAAGGAATGTAATTATCCATATTTTAATTTAATATTTTTTTAAATATATCTAAACTTTAATATGAACATTTTTTATTCAGGTATCAATATAGGATTCATAAAGGATGATGAAGATATTTGGATAGGAAAGGAAACAATTCAGGAGAAGGTAGATTGGATACCAGCCCACTGATGAAAATGTGGGGCCTACAATACAGACCCACTGAAGCCCAAATTTTACGGGATGATAGAATACATATATAGGAACATATAATTCTTTAGGATCTAGTGCTAATTCGGCTTCCATTTTGGATATTCAGGCAGCCCAAATTAGAGATAAAATTCTGGTCCAGATTCTATGGCCCAGAAAAACAGCCCACCAATTTAATCATATCTCAGCAACACAACTTCATTTGGGCTTAAATTCTATATAAATCTAGGAGATATCTAGATATTTACTTTTGTATTCTATGGAACACTCTAATTCGTCCATCTATAAGGCCATCTAGGCGCTTCTGTTCGGTGGATGCAAGCTGGCTACCACCTAAGGTCAAGAGTGGAAAAGTCCAAGTTCTAGAAGATTTCCACCACCCTAGGCCGACCATAATCATTTGGGATGCTTTGTACTATTGTATAATTTTTCCAAGGTTCCCAAAGTTCCTATTTAAGATAGTGGTGTTGAAGGATTTAGGGATCTCTGAGCTTTGTTTCATTTTAATGTTATGCTACCAATTTGATGTTTTAATCGGGTTCCTTCAATTGTAAGTTCTGGAATTACCTTAGCTTCTTTATAAAAGTTCTTCATATTCTCTTTTCCTATTATTTTTCTTATCACTTTGATACCATTGTCTCAAGGTGTGAACTTGTTCACGCGAAACCTTGTGAGATTATCACACAATGGTGGAGTGATCGTTATTTCATTGTTTTTTTACTTCTCCAATTCATCCCTTATGAGTCTACTCCCACTTCCATTGAAACCATAGGATCAATGGAGGGATAACCCACTTATGGGTTGATCCAAGGGATTAGAAATGGGCCGTATTGGATGTTATTTCTCACTCCATTAATGGATAATCATTTCTTTTAAATGAGAATTTTATTTGATGATTTTAAAACCTCTTCATCCTTATTGAATTTAAGGTCACTCACTTCAAGTGCTAATACAAACCTTTAACTTGGAGTGCTCAAAATTTTGATCCTTAAAGTGTATAGGTGATTAGTATTAGGGCGAGTACGCATTAAACCAATAAGTGATGATTTTGTTTGATCTCCTTAAATGAACCGATCTCAAATATAAGAAATTGAAATATTTAAAAAAAATGTATCCAATCTACCCCTTTTAATAACCTAGGATAAACCCTTATCATAATTTGAATTCACATAATACTTTTAGTGTTAACTTAAACCCATATAAAATAAACCCAAAATTTTCTACTTAATAGCCAAAAACAGTCCATAGAATGTACGTGTATTTAGGTTACTTCTTAGGTCTCTGAGGATTCGACAACCCAAGATACACTACAAGAGACCTCTTAACCCTAAAAACATGGGTAAATTTGGGAGAGACCAGTTGTAGTGAAATGAAGTGCCAATTGTAACTTATAAAGGCGTGTACCTTTATAATTTGGGAATGTTGACTCATCTAACTAAACCCCGGTATATATATAAATAAAGTATTTTACTTCTATGATTCTGGCATGATGACACATATGATGAAATTCTAAATACACAACTGGACCCAATTAGGTAATTTGGAGAATTTTTCTTAGAGATAAACCCATTGAGGGTGTGTTAAATCTTGAATGAAATAACTGTTATGGGTTTTATTTAAATGGGATTCCAATTGAAATTTATATATTTTTCACTCCATATTTTTTTGAATGGTTTCTCATATAAATAAACCTAGAATGGATTAACAAGACCCTCATAGGTCACCTTTACTTCTTCGAGTGTTTATTACTTAAACCCATGCGGGGTATAATCATGCGGTGTTAGAAACCACTTATATAATGTTACATATAAATGTATAGTGTAATCTTACAAAACCAAATCCCTTTGAAATGATAAATGACTTTTTATCTTCTTTTGAGGCTTATTATTATAAGGATTATATTAATTAAAATGTCAATTACAACCTAAAGGGTGTTTTCCTCTATATATTGGAATTGAAATTATCTTTAACTAAGACAATTTTGATAATTTCATGATTAAATAAATAATATTTAATTATTTAAAATGAAGTTATAATATAATTTTCCTATTATACTATATGGAATCAACTAAATAAAGTACTTAGTATATTTTTATTTTATAACTGGTAATTAATATCTTTTATGCATGATCTTCTTTAAATATTGTGAAAAAAGAGTATTGATTAAATTACCTAAAATTGAAACCTTAATGTGGTGTTATTAGTTTCAACCCTTGAGTAAGGGTAGTTTAAAAATTGTCACCTTGGTAGGGAATGTGGACATTTCCTATAGGTATTAGTTAACATCTTTATTTTATAGTGATCTTAGAGATTATAATGATAATCCTAGTGACCTTCTTGATGTGACCTAGTTATAGGGTCAATGCTTCATTATTTATTATGGGTCTAACCCAATTGAGGTAGCTCCCTCTAATGCAAAATAGATTTTGTAAATTATTGATTTTAGTTTTCAAATGGGATGTATCATTCAGGTGTTGTCTGAGTTGGGTAGGAATATTATTTTATAGAATGACACCCATGTTGGGGAGTGGTCATGCACTAGTTCATCTTTGTGGGAAATATAAGCATCATATAATGCTAAAGTTTAGAGGAATGGACCTGCCTAGGGCATGGTTAGGCACTTATTTAATCATGTGACCCTTATTTTTAAATGATGGACAACATGGTGAGTCATCAAACAAGTTAATAGTTGTATGGTGTAATATGAATTTGGGATACATAGTGTCATTTGGCATATTGAATTAGAAGATATGGTATCTCCTGTTGTTCTATTTTTTATTTCATAGTAGAACACGTTGTTACACGTGTTTCTATTAGTTAATAAATAGTACAAAGAACCATATGAGTTTGGTGAAAATAGTTTAAGACTTGAGTTGTTACATTGTTTTTATGAGTCACTTTTGGAGTAGAATGACCCAAATATTTATAGAAGATTGAGTTATCCCAATACTTGGGGATGATGTTGGATAGATGAGTGGGTGTTGTAACACCACTGATCAAGTTTGGTTTGGATCTTATGCCTGATGTTAGTGATGATCATGAGTGCAGATAAGAAAATAATCACACCTACATCTAGAGTGAATATGATCTAGTTCACTTTTAAGTGATTGGTTTTCCTCTCTTATAAAATTAGAGCTTGGTATAAGAGTGTTGTCCATGTCTAGGAATAGTGTTCAGTGGATGGAGCATGTACCCTATAATAAGTGTTGTTTTTAATAATGTGATGACTAGGACACTCCTAAGGTAGGGATTGTCTTATCAATTGTAAGGATTGTGTCCATCCAAGTAGAGGGAACACAGCTGTAAAAGACCATTTAAAATTGGTCAGAATGAATTTTGGAAGTCTTTGAGGCTAGTGAGTTCAATTTTTCTTGTCCTAGAGATGAGGATCAATATAAAATCAGTTTATAGGTTAAGTTGGAGTTTGAATTCCAGATTTATACTCAGGATGAATATGAGATATGTGAGTTTTATGGGTCAGTATCACGTATGTTCTTATTAGGAAGCATGGAGTCAAGGTTGTTGGTTTAGTACACAACCATAGATGCACACTAAAATTTAGGATTAAACTTCAGTGGTTATACTAAACAATCATTAGTGAATACATATTTAAGGTGATGTGATTGGGATTTTATATTAAAACGTTGGCTGTTAAGCTATGAGTATCTTAAATAGGTCATTCTGGTGTGGATTGACTAACGTTTTATTGATCAAATATTAGAGGTGAGACAATAAGACCTTGTCTGCAATGTGTTAAACATGACTAGTAAATTTTAGGGTGTCACCCTTAAAACTATACACTAAGGGTATGGATATGGTTTTAGGGTGTCATTAGGTGGTTGACCAGTAATCGAACCCTGTCACACATCATTGGGAGATGTAGTTCCATGGGTTGTTTCAAGGAAATCATGGTATATTTTGATGCAATCTATCACGGGAGAGCTATACATTCCTATCATTGGTATTTATCATTATCATCTTGGTATAATCCTATTTTAGATATGATCATGTCATCTATCTTGATATCTTCTTGAGTACATTGGGATAGTTTTACCTATACACTGAGCTAATCAAATTCCCTTATGGTTTGATGTTTACAACCTCATGTGAGAGGGGTTATGGGATGTTGAGGTCATTCATTAGATGGTCATATTTTCACTTTGATTTCATTGGATTATGGAATCTATTATGGTTCATCTAGGAGAGTTCACTGAGAGACAGTTGTGGCCTTTAGTGAATGTTCTTGAAATGAACTTGGTGTAACATGGAATAAAGGCACCAAAATTAGGGTTTTCAACATGTTGGAAATTAAAGATGATAATTTTCAAGAATAGTTGGTCATAGGTGGTTTGAATTTCATTTTCATGGTTACTTGAATGTGTCCAGTGATTAATCTCATTAAATATGATATCAAATAAGATTATTTCATTATAAGAGTTCCTCAGGGATTTTGAAGGAAAATCCATCATGTATAGTTATAGCATAGTCTATTGGGATTCAACTATTTAAATCTAATAAAAGGCTTGTATCATATTCCTTATGTGCTACCAGGTGTCACGAGTTGAGAATCATACCAGAAGTTCTACTGGGATTCTAGGGATGAGTTTCAATAGTTAATTTCAACATAAGAAGTATCATGGCTCAGAATTGGACATGGAAATATAGAGATTATGGTGGAGAGTGTCATAGGATAGATTATGAAGGAGATTAATAAGTGATCACGTATTAGGTTATATGGGATTGGGTAATAATCCAAAACTATAAAAAATGGCTATTTCCATGGTTCAAAACTGTGGCAATAGGCCCCAAAACCGTGGATAAAGGATACGGCCACGGTTTTGGCCAACTATGGCCGTTATTGCTGTGGAAGTAGGTCCCAGCCTATTGCCATGGTTTTAAATGTGGAAATATCTACCTATTTCCATGGTTTTGAAAACCATGGTAATAGGCCTCCAAATTTGAAACCATGGTAATAGCCTCGGAAAACTGTGGCAATAGCCAAAATTATAAATGTCTCCAGAGGGTTTTGATCCTTGCACCTCTACTATGCAGTCCAGTGCACTTACCACTACACCACGCCACAATTTGGGTATATATATATATATATATTATGATATATATATATATATATATTAATAAAAACTGTGGTAATAGACCCAAAACCATGGCGATAGGGCTTCTCGCCAAATTTTTTTGTGGGAATTTTTTTTCCTGTGGAAGCACGGGAACCCTATAGCCACGGTTTTGGATAACTGTGGCCATAGGGCAATGAAAAAATTAGCCTATGGCCACGGTTCGATAAACTGTGGCTATATTCCATGGAAAATAGGCATATAGCCACGATTTTAAAACATTGGATATAGGCCACATAACCATGGCTATAGCCACTTATAGCCACGGTTTTAAAACCATGGCTATATATCTGTGTAAGTAGCTCCATTTTCTAGTTGTGATCGTCTTGATGTTTCAGTTTTGAATTTTAGAAATGGCTTGAGTTTTAACGGTTTATGTTTCATATGATTAAAGAAGCACTTGGAGGAATGTTGGGAATTTGGAAACACAACGCAGCCATTTCAATAGAAATTTCACAACCTAAGTAGGTTAGGTGATGTTTTTATTATTCCCCAAGGCTTATTAGGTATAATAAGTTCTAATATGGAATATTGTAACAACCCATGTTTTTTAACTGATTTCAAATTCTAATAGAATTTGAAATTTTCATTTGGTGGATAGAATGGATCTTAAATTGAACCTTAGAACATAAATTAGAGCATTGTAACACTAATATTTAATGCTTTGAAATTATTTTTAAGGCCTAATAGGTGTATTGGGTTTTCATTTTACTTTCAGAATCATTAGGCTTTGAAGGGTGGGTTTTTGGAAAGGTAGAGGGTGTGTATGGTCTGCATATAATTAGTGAAAACCATGCACCTAGACCGTGCAGCCCTGTAAGGGGTGTCATGTAGTTTTTTCAAACTGGGTACCCAAGGCCACATGACCGTGAAAGTTATTTACATAAAATTATAGTGGGGTCTCACAACTTTTTCATGGTTTGTCAAACCATGTGCCAAGACATATGAGGGGGGGTGTCCCTTTGGACAATAGCACTACACGATTGGTTCACAATTTTCAAAATTGTGAGGACAAACCCTAGGGCTCATTAAAGTAAATGAAATGAATATTTTCCCATCTATCCTTTAACATTTATTATTTCATTTACTTCCCTCGTCTCTCACAAACAGGAGGCCACTCAATCTCCCCTCATCTTCCTCCCTAGGATTTGATGGTTCTTTTTCATTTGGACTCAAAACTGCTCACCATTAGTTTTGTTAGATCAACCTTAGTAATACTAAAATCCCTCTTAATTATTTTATTATTTTATTTTTACATATTTGATTCCATTTCCATGAAAGTTTATATACCCTATTTTTCGGGTTCTTGACGATTCTTCTGATTTCCCTTGTTTCTGCTTGAATCAAAGCCTGATAATGGATGAGTGGAGATTCCTGAGCATTATATAGGTGTTCAAGCTACTTTTCCCTTAAATGTTTCTTATTATAAATGAATTTTATTATGCTTCACACTATACTTTCTATGAATTTCTCCTAAAACATGAATTACCTTAAATTGAATAGCTAGACATCTCTTAGATTCACTATCACACCTTCATAAATGGTTGGAGGCTGATGACCTCAACCCAAACCACCACTTGAGGTGATCACAACATAATGTTCATTTTTACCAATATTGATTCATGAAATTTACTTAAATAACACCTTTGGGTGTGTCTCATCATTTATTCGTGTTGACATTTATCTATAATTAACCCACACAACACTTAAGTGTGTTTTTTTAGACTCCTAAAAAGGGAAATTATTAATTTTTTATAAATGTATTATTTGAAATATATTAGGATGGGTGTAATTTCTTGGACCTTTATCCCTTTTGAGAAATATTATTAGTGAAATTCAATCTTTTATAAATAGAATGGAGACTTACTTTACTTATATAAAGCCATATAAATATGACTTATTGATAAATAAATTACATATGGATATGATGAGATTTCCCCTTTTTTAGAAGAATCATTAATTAAATTAAATTAATTATTTAATGATTAAAAACCATTATGTGGACCTCTTTATCGCTTGAGAGTGTTTCAATTAAATTAATGTAATGTAATGAATTATATCATGTCCTTTTTAACTATTTCAAAATATAATGGACCAATTATATTGATTGAATTGATTATGAACTATTCAAATGTATAATTTTAAATAAAAATGGCATGAATGAATTATCATGGCCTATTAATTATTGAATGTTAACTATCCACACTTTTATATAAATCCTAGAGAAAACCATAGATTACCAAGTAGGAATACCTTGTATGGTCTCATAAGTCAAAGGTATTACACTATGTCTTGAGTGATATTGAGTTCCTATTAATGGAACTCCTTGGTTAAGGGGTGATAGGGAAAGTTGGATTACCTTATACATGAATATTACTAATAGAAAATGGTTTGGGTTGTTGGATATAACGTTTCATAGCACCATAGTTGAGGATTTTGGACATGATTCTTCACATATTTTTATGTTGTTCGAAACGATACTTCACACCCATGATTAGGATGTTGGACACGAAGTTTCACATCACTGGTTATGATTGTTGGAAATTGAGTTTTGTATCCTCTATTTGGATGCTTAGGCTAGTGACCATATTTAAACAAAGAGCCTCTATTATAACTATAATAATAATTATTATTATTATTATTATTATATGGATTCTTTGGTCTTACACCTCGGGTCCTCACTAATAAATGTGTATCTCTACATATATATACATGATGGCATGTTCAGAGACACTCCAATCTAGGTCAAAGTAGGTATGGTCAAACAGGTTTCCATGAGAAACCTGAGCTCAACTTGATTGCATTTATTTATTTATTCACCAGTTTATTGTATACCTACACACTACTTCGTTTTATTTTCATGGATTGGATTACATTAGACATCATTGGTGGTTTCATACTGAGTTTATATCACACCCTTTCTAGGATACCATTTGATACCTGGACATACCTCATGGTTACAGATTAGGAGCTAGACTATGCTATGTAATATTTTCTTTCATTTAGGCTAGGATTGGACATTAGATCTTGGGATTAGCAGCTAAGCACATACTCAGGTTTCCCCCAAAATTAGAGTATTTTTATTATTTATTTATTATTGTCATTCTAGCCCTATATATTTTATTACTTTTTGTATGTATGTTGATTACACATTGTATCCTATTAGTGCGTGATTATTCATTCATTTATTATTAATTTTTAGTTGTTATTATTATATTCTGCATCTATTTTATTTATCTATTTCTTCTATTATTTTATCTATATATTTCATTGTACTACTATGATCATGAGGGTATAGTATTTATGACATACCATCATTTGACCCTCATTACTAATCGGCGGCCTTTGGATTATGGGAAGGAACACTTGAGGCCATGTGGAAAATTGGCTTGGAGAACCATTTTAGTGTCTCTCGGATCAAGACATTATTGTATTCACTAAAACCCAAGCAATTTTTTCTCATGATACCTGTTGATTCATTGATGGGATATATAATTATAGTCCCCACCCATCACCTGATTAAGTCCAATGCATTCACCATAAGAGTCTATAAGACCTTTAATACCATTCCATAATGAATATCTAGCTAAATAAATTCACAACGATCTATATACTGAGAAATATGGAAATAAAATAATTTAAAATTCAATAGAATAATTTTTATGTCTATGAGAACATCCCATAATAAACATAGAATCTATGGGGTGTCATCAAAGTAACAGAAAGTTACTTTATCAAATAAATATAGTGGATAGTGTACTTTTAATGTGTTGGTATATTGATAGAACATAGTAATTAGGTTCAATGGTTTTCATTGGTATTATAACAAGAGGGTGTAGATATTACAAAGAATATCCCTCAGGAGTGTCTATCTAGTTGTTCAGTATTAGTCCCAATCCTTGTCCATTATGGTGATGAATGATTCAATGATTAACCAACCCTTTTTCAAGGTTATTACCCTAGGTGCATCTATTCTATAGTTTTATCCACCTTCAAGAATCCAGATAGGGATATATTTACTAGGAAACGACACACATGTTTAGTTTATTAAAACATGGGATAGTTTTTCCACTATAGAAAAAATATACTTTTACAATGGTTTTGGTAACTCTTGAATCAAAATAATATATGGGAGGGATAAAAATATAGACTTTTAAATCCATTAAATTTTATGATTAATATGGTAATATTTATTTCATGGAAATATATGCACCACACTAAAGGAAATAAGTGGTTAATGTAACATGACTCCTAAAGAATGAAAATTGAGATGGAAATACCCACTTATGGATTGGGTAGAAATTAAATAATAGTCTATTAGAAGATATGGATTCAAATAAATTATCAAATACCATGAATAAAGTAATTTCATGATATTAAATCTCAAATATGTAGTATATATTCACCATATAAATGAAATTATGTGAATAATACAAAAGATATCTCAAAGAGTGGAATTTGAGAAGGAAAATCCTTACCTCTTATACTGACTTCCATGAACTTACTATAACATCCTTTATCAATCTTAATTACCTAATAAATAACCTTAATCATATCCATTTTCATTTATACTCTTCATAAATATTCATTCTCTATATGAATTCTACCTATTTTCCACATCGGGTGTTCATATTTTTTATCATTTGTACTAGTTCCATAATAGTAGTGTCCATGTTTATTATTCATCCAAAGTTCATCATTAATATTTCATTAAAGTTACTCTTAGTGATGATTTATAATTATTTATATTTTTTAAAATTCCTTCCAAGAAATTTTTAATCTTTAACCTTAAAGATGAAATTGATAACAAACATGTTTCAGTGATGCTTGACAATCAAAGGGTATTTTCTAAATTAATGATTTAAATATTGATATAAAATCTATAGAATAGAAAAATAATTATTTACACATTTATATTATATTATACTAGTAATTATTTTACCATATTCATTCATGATATAAATTCATATTATTATTCAAGTAGGTGGTTAAACTGACCCAAACAAGAATATATCATGATTTAATGAATGATTATGAGGTGGTTTTGTTGTAATGACGTTATAAAATGAGAATAATAATCTTATTCAGTGTTTATTAGTGTTATATATCATAATTTGAAGAAATTTCAAGAATAATTAATGGATTTGAAAATATTATAGAATTTGAATAAATGATTCTCCTCTTAATATGCTTGTTTTAAACAATTAAATTAATAATGATCATTTGTTAACCATATCATTAAAATGTTATCCAATTTTTCATAAAAACCCTTATAAAAATAATATTTATCCTTTTTTTCATCCTTATATCCAGTATTTTAAGGTAGTGAAGTAAAATGAAACATGTTGTGTGGCGGAGGTAGTAGTCCTAAAAACTTATAAATGGCAGTATCATTTTTCTTAAGGGAATGGGGAAAGGTGGTTAGTGTTTATTTATAGAATATGATAATATTAATTATATTATAAATAATTAATCCATAATATAATATTAGGAAACATAAATTTTAAATAGAAATATAAATGGAAAATATGTTAGTGAAAATATTAAACTTGCGTTGAGAATATTGGGTTTCTCTTGGAAGATTCCTTGGAAGGGAATGACTTAGGAAAATATATTATGAAAAAAATATATTTTGAGAGTTAAATAGGATGATAGGTTAAGGAAATTGGGTATATTTTAATTAGTGAAAAAATTAGTGGTATTTAAGGGGTGGTGGGAGGCCCCTTTTATAATTGGTGAGAATTGAATTTTTGTAAATATTTCATCTTAATATAAAATAAGAACATGTTAAACATGTCAAGTAGAACCAAAAATAAATAATAATTGATTCGATGGTGTTATAAGGTCTATAATATCTCAAAAAATCAATTTTATAAATTTTTTATCATGTTTCAATCCCTTTAACCCTTGAATTATTACTCTTACCATTTTTTCTTTTACTGTAGTAACTAGTTTTTACCTAATGTAAATTAATTGTTATGCCTGAAAATAAAGTGGTCATTATTAGATAATTTGGACCTAATAATTTTAAATTTTAAATCCACTTTTTATGATTAAGTTTCAATAAGTTTAAATTTTTTTAAATAATAAATTCATATTATATTAAAACAATGTTTTAGAAAAATATTACTTGAGTTCTAAAATATCGATCATGGGTTTGTAAACTATAATAAATTTTAAAAAAAGTATATTTTCAATTATAAAATACATATTTTTCAATAAAAATGTCTCATAAATTTTTATTTCATATTAATATACTAATAATAGAATAAAATTTATAGTGTTAATAAAAATAGTAAATTGAATTATTCAACTAAGAAACATTTTTTTAGAAAAAAAAAACAAAAAATCATCCTAAGATAATATATTTATGAAAATTTATAAAATGAATCTCATTTTATTTAAAAAAAATTCTAAAATTTATGAATTAAAATTTTAAATATACTTATGAATAAAGGCTCTTTATATCTTACATTGTGTCATAGTTCAGGATATGGGGTTTACCTTCGATAGTAGGGTATCAAGTATAAATTTATCCCCCATTAAATAATTTCATCCTAAAAATTTTGGTATATATTATATATTGAAAAAATATGGATATTTATTCCTCATAGCTTCTTTAGGATCCCAGGTTTCCTCTTCTAGTTTGTGATATATATAAAGGAACCAATCAACTTGTTTGATTTTGTAATAATTTATCTCGAGTGTCAAGAATCTTGATAGGATCCTCATTATAATAAAATTCAGGCTCCAACTCTATTCCCTTGTAAAGGAGAACATGTGTTGGATCTACCATGTATTCCCTCAGTAATGAAACATGGAATACGTCGAGTACTTTATAAAGGTTGGGAGGCATATTCAATTGATAATTTACAACTCTAGTTATTTATAGTATTTCAAAAGGCAGAGTGTATCTAGGTCTTAATCCCCTTTTTACCAAATTTTACAACTCCCTTCCATGGGTAAACCTTTTAGAATACACATTATCCCCCACTTGAAATTCTAGGTAGTTCATTATATTATTATCATATCAGTTTTTTTGTTTATGGGCTAATTTAATATGATACTGAATAGTCCTCACTTTAACAATCATGGCCACCAAAATATCTAGAACAACTAGATTTATTTCACCAACTTCTTACCAACATATTGGAGTATGAAACCTCTTCCCATACAATTATTCATATGGTTTCATTTGTATTATCGAATGGAAGCTGTTATTGTATGGAAATTCTAAAAAAGTAGATATTTATCCCACATTCCTTGAAATTTAAGAGAACATGATCTCAACATATCATTAAATTTATAGATAGTCACTTCATAATACCATCAGTTTGGGGATACTATAAAGTATATAAATGTATCTAAGTGTCAATATTCCTTTGAATACTCATTTAGAATTTCATGTGAACTGAGGTTAACGATTAGATAAAATTGACTGAGGTTCCCTATGAATCCTTATGATTTCATTAATGTAGAGTTAGGAAAGGAACTTAAGGGGTATATTTTATCTTATCACTAATAAATGACTAGAAATAGTAAGATGATCAACCATGACCCATATAGAAATTTTCTTCCTTGGTGTATTTGGAAGTCTAGTGACAAAGTCCTTTGTGAAATTATCCCACTTCCAAATAGGTATAGTAATTGGTTACATGAATCCCATAGGATTTTTTTTTATCCTTCACCAACTATCATACTAAGCATATAGACACATAGTATATAATTTTTCACTTCATATCATCCCACCAAAAATATTATCTTAAATACCTATACATCTTTGTGATACTATAGTGAATAGAGAAATTAGAACTTTATGCTTTATCTAATAATTCACTCTTCAAATTTTGTATATATTGAACACGTAAACTCTTCCAAACATCAACATTTCAGATCTATAGATAAAGTTTTTCAATTTCCCATCATTTGATAATTTAATATTCCTTTTAACTCCTCATCATCCAACAGGGATTTATTTATCTTTTCTATTAAGGATGGTTTATAAATTTATTAGAAATTAAATGATTGATTCCCATTCCAAGAAATCATTATATCCATCATTAGTAGATCAATGTATATAGGATCCTTGTTAATCCTCATCATGATAAAAACTCCATGGTCCCTCTTACTCAATGCATCAGCCACCTTGTTTTCCTTTCCAGGATGATAGTGTATCGAGAAATCATAGTCCTTAAGTAATTTCATCCATCTTATTAGCCTCATGTTGATCTATTTCTGAGTGAATATATACTTAAAACTATTATGGTATGTATATATATCATATTTTTTCATAAAGGTAGTGTCTATATACTTTCAATGAAAATATTATAACTTACAACACAAGGTTGTGATTTGGATAGTTCTGTTCGTGGATTTTCAATTGATTTAATGCATAGGAAATAACTTTATCATTCTACATAAGAACACAACCAAGTATTTTATTCAATGAATCACTATATATTACAAATCCTTCTTTACCTAATAGTAGAGTTAATATTGGTGAATTAATCAGACTCCTGTTATACTCCTCAAAACTTTCCTCACAATCCCTGACTATGTTAATTTAACCTCATTACATATTAACATGGTTAATAGGTTGGACAACCAAATTAAATCTTGGAATAACCACTGATAGTAACCTATTAAACCTAGGAAACAAAAAATATAAGTTATGTTCATCGGTGTATTCGATTTTTGAACTACCTTTTTCTTTGAAGGGTTGATAGATATTCCAACCTTAGAGATAATATATCCAAAAAAAGAAATTGCATTGAGCCAAAATCAATACTTATTATATTTATCATATAAATTTTTTTAAGGTCTCTATAATTATTTAAATATGAATATAATTCTCTTAATATATCTTAAATTATATCAAGATATAATTAATGAATTCCACTAAAAATTTATCAAGATAATCCTTAAATACTTTATTCATAAAATCCATAAAGACAGAAGGTGAAATAGTCAATCAAAAAGGAATTACTATAAAATAATAATGTTCATACCTTTTTTGATACTATACTACAAAAAACAGAAGGTGAAATATTTAATCAAAAATAAATTACTATAAACTTATAATGTACAAACTTTATTCATTAGATAAATAAATACAAAAGGTGCAATAGTCAATCAAAAAGGAATTACTATAAACTAATAATTTTCTCAATTTCTAGGATGTATGAATTCAAGGGAAACCAGGAGAGGAATATGATAGTTGAGAAACATATAAATAATTGTTTTGAAAAGGGGAAAAATAAAATGTGGGATTTCCTACATGTTATAGTAGGAATAAATAAACAACATTAATCAATAATCAATTGAAACTGAGGACACATAAATTCCTTTATGTCATGCTCTCCTGATGATGACCTGGCTAGTCAATGTCATTCGTGATAGACCCTCCCCCACCGAAGGGGGAGGGGGATATTATGCTAATTAGTTTCTTCTTCATGATCAGACTCAGTGACCAGATATTCTATCCATCGAGTTAGGCCTAAATTTTCCTGGTCTCTTGGAGGGTCTTCCAGTGGTGGAAATCAACTCCTTGGAATTTTCCCTCACCTCAGATCAATTTGGATTGGCACTAGTTTCTCACTTAAATCAAAGATATATATCTTTTTATGACTTTTCACTTCATGTAAGGTCAACTTAGAGCTTAAAGAACTTCATCTCAATCATTATTTTAGATTCTAAGAGTTTCTTTCTTTTGTTTCAAGAGGAGGAAGATTTTTTGCATGCTTGGTTATGTCAATGTTGGGTTTAGGTTTTTTTATTCCATCTATTTTGATGTTTGATTTATTATCACATGGTTTAGGATCCACCAAAGGACGTGGTTTTGGTGTGCCTTATAGGTTTACCCCTCCCCTTTTTTAATCCATCCATTTTACTTCTAGTATGGAATGATTGTGGTAGATTCTTGTGCTCAGATCTACTTTCAATGTCGCTACAACATCCCACTTATACCCACCTATTTGTGGAAGCTAAATTATCCAAACCGCTCCCTAATTTAATCTGGATTAGTATTTTAGGGTAATATCATCTCAAACAACAAGTTATTTATGAAGAGTGTCCTCCTTTCTATGAAATCTTCTACCGGTAAGGGAATGCTTCATTTGTTTATCGCAGTGCAGTATTTGAAAATCCCATGGTCACACCCTAGATGGAGAGAATGTAGTGAGGCCAGACTGCTAGTGATACTAGGGATGTCTCGGGTGGTTCTCAACCGAACATCCATCCCCCTCTATCTGATTTTTATCCTAATTTCTATTTTGAGTCATGATCAGACTCCAACCCGTAGTTAGTGGGTAGTGATATCCAAGAGAGTGGAGTGGTGAACAATGGGACAATGATTCCTACTGCTTCTCAACATGAGCAAGGTAAATCTAGGGTGTCTAGAAGTTTTACTAGTCTGGTATCAGGTCTGGGTAGAAAACATGATTAGGTTAAGAATACGAATTTTCAAGAGAAGACTATAGTTATGGATGGAGTGCTAACATTTAGGGTTCAATCTGAGCTAAGTGACGCCCAAGGGGAGGTTTTAAGCCCCCTCAACATGTAGGAAAATAAGGGCATATAAAATGTATATCCTAATGTACAATTGGAAGTAGAGGGACTCTCAGTGGCCCAATTGAACTGTTTTGGGCCCCTATGATGGGTTGTACCTAGCTCCAAATAAGACAGTGGTTGGATATTATTGGGATCCAAAAAGAAGACGAAGAAATATTGAGGTGTTGAAGCAAGTCAGGTGGTGGAAAATCATTCTTCTCCCAAATATATTTACACTAATGTCAGAGAGTTTGATGAAGTATATACTTCAGATTCTGACTAGGAATAGTATATCCATGTTGAAGGTTTGTTTCCTTCAATCAAGAAGAAAGGGAAAAAGACTCTTGGGATTCTGGGGACATTACAGCCTGGTCCAAGAAGAAGACTAAGAAAAGGAAAGAATATTCCCACCTTCCCAAACCTATCCTGACTAGATCAGTGGGAAAGAAGGGTATTTCCCAGGGAGATATGGACCAAATTTGCAAGGGAACCCTTACTTCAAAGGATCTCTCAGACTCTATCCCCTTGAAGGTGGGTGTAGCACCAGGTGGTCAGAAGGGAGAGATTATAATACCCTCAGTTCTTAATGGAAATATGATAGCGGTGATTAGTAAGTTTAGGAAGGCTACAAAAGAATATATTAGTAGGACAAGGCTTGTGGACAATGCCTTGATAGTGGAGGAGTGGGATAGACTCAGACATGGGAGATATCTAGAGAATATTATCTTAGAACAGATGGTGTGGTACACCTCTCAACTTGATGTCTTATTCCTAGATTTTGGCCCTCCGTTTGACATAGACTCATTTTTGGAGTTGATTGATTTTATTTCAATCAAGTTAGAGGTTTTTTACTTCACACCCAAATACCGATATTAGAGACTTAGCAAGGAAGCATTGGGCCGATCCAGCTGAGTATCCTACCCAGTGAAGTATGGTTTTGTTTTTGGTTTTCTAGTTGTCTTTTCCTATAGTGTTTTGTTTATTTTGTAATGTTTAAAATTTTTACCCAATGTGGTCTCCTTTGGAAAATGAAATAAAAATCTACTTTAGAAAAGTAAAATAAATGAAAACATAGATAACAATAATCATTGATCTCATGCTGATGGAATTATAATGTAAGACATAAAAAAATACTATCGGGGTATTTTTTTCCAAGAGACTATACTTATATTGGAAGAGTTATATATAAAAATTCAAATTGTTTTGTCTCATTACTGACTGAAAATTAATTTTTTATTAGCATAATCCCCCATTTAAGGGGTGAATGGGAACCCTAAATTTCATCAAACACTTAAGACAACAAAACCACCATAGTAAAATATTTCAATACTGAACAACTCATTTTCATGGATTCTTCCTTACTACTCATTGCTTCTTAGCTAGATTTCCCATGCATGAATGCAGGGGCCTAGTACTGATGGCAAAGCCATACCCTGTCAAATATCCAATTTCAGATATCAAGGACCATAATAAAACTATCTTCTCTAAACTCAATTTGGATAAACCCTTGTAAGAGAACAATTTCATTGTTCCTCGAACCAAGAACCATATAGACAAAAGGAAATCACTATCTCAAAAAGCATATCCTGATATCAAAATTCAGCAACATCACAAAGCACTTCACATGTCATCCTACACCAAGAAAGAAACTAGGATGAACCCTATCACGCTTCTCATGACTCCCACCACCACTGTAGTGATATGATATATAATTATTATACCCACCTATCACTTTATTGATTCTAATTCATTCACCATAAGTGACAACAATACCTTTCATACACTCCCTAAAGAACCTCTAGTAGGATAAAAAAATAGATTTCCATATAATTAGAATATTAAAATAAAATACTTCCCCATTCAATATAATAACTTTAATTCTTATTACAAAATCCCTTAATCAATATAGAAGTTGTGGGGTATCATTAAAGTAATAGAAAGTACCCTTATCAAATAAATATAGTGGTGAGAGTACTTTAAATGTGTTGGGATATATATGGAAGATGGTAATTGGGTTTAATATTTTTTATTGGTAGGAGAGTGGGGGAATGGTCAAAAAAATACTTTACCATGGTTCATGTAAAGGGTGTGAATATTCTAAAGCATATCCCTTGGGAGTTTCTTTCCAGGTGTCTAGCCTTAGGCTCACTCATCATACATTAGGGTGGTGATTGAGTCAATACTCAAATAACCGTTTTTGGGCGATTACCCCTAGGAAAATATATGCCACAAACTCATCCAATTTATAGTATCCAAATAGGAATTTATTTTCTAGAAAACTACACACACTTTTAATATTCCAAAAATTAGGATGGTTTTCCACCATGGAAAAAATTGAGTTTCACTATGGTTTTGGTAACACTTGAATCAAAAGAATATGTGGGAGGGATAATAATATAGAATTTTAAATCCCTTAAATTTCCTGATTAAAATTTTAAAAATTATTCCATGTAAATTTATGAACCACACAAAATCAACTAGGTGGTGAATATAACATGAGTCCCAAATAATTAAAATTGAGACCAAAATACCCACTTATGGCTTGCGTAGCAATTCAATCATAACCTCTTGAAAGAGAGGTCTTAAAATTGATCTTAATATACCATAAATAATATAATTTCATTATATAAAATCTCAAATTGTAAATATATATAAACTATATAAAGGAAATTATGTGTATTATACAAAATATGTCTTAAATAGAGGAATTTGAGATGGAAAACTCATATCTGTTATCCTAACTTCCATGAATATACTTAAACATACTATATTCAAGAATATATATCAATATTACTTAATTTAGAACATTATTCATTTCCATTTTCATTTATAATCTTTAAAAATATCCATTCTCTATATTAATTCTACATATTTTCTACATCGAGTGTTTATAGTTTTAATCGTTTATACTAGTTTCATAATAGAGGTGTATGTATTCATTTTTCTTCCAAATTTTATCATTAATAGTTTATTAAATTCACTTTTAGGGGTGATTTATAATTATTTATGGTTTTTAAAATTCATTTCATGATTGTTTTATTCTTTATCCTTAACAAACATGTTTCGATGATTCTTGAATATCAAAGGGTGTTTTCTTAATTAATGATTTAAATATTGATATAACGTCTCTCAAATAAAGAAATCATTAATTACACATTTTTATTATATTATACCATTAATTATGTTCTCATGGTCATTCATGATATAAATTCATAGTATTAATTAATTAGGTGGTTAATCCAACCCAAATATGAATATACCCAAATTTAATGAATTATTATGAGGTGGTTTTGTTTTAATATCATTAGGACCAAATCATAATGATATTATTTATCATTTATTAGTGTGATATATTAGAATTGGAAGAAATTATAAGAATAATAAATTGATATAAAAATATTAAACAATTAAAATAATATATTATCCTCTTAGTATGCTTGTTTTAAATGATTAAATTAACTATGATAATTTTTCAGTCATATCATTAATAGGTTATCCAATTTTTTATACTAGAACCTTAATGATATCATAAACATAAAATTTATCCTTTCATATCATCCTTAGATCCATACTTGTAAGCTCGTGAGAGAAAATGAAATGCATTGTGTAACAAACTTAAATTTTATTAAAAAAAATTCAAATAAATTTAATTTCTTTAATATCTTACATTACACGCAACACCAAGTTCTTAACGAACCACAATATATTATTAATATTATTATTTTTATAAGAATATTATAACCTAGATGTTAAACATTAAAGTATGAATATGAATATCCCCTTTTAAAATATTAATTATAATGGTTTTATATAAATAAAAAATATTGATTAAAAAGTGATTACTTTTTAGTAAAGTCTTTATATGTTATGAAAATATAATTTTCTCAAAAAAAATGTTTTTATTGTATTTTGTGATAAAATAATAAAATTAATTTTTAAAACATTTAGAAAATATATTTTAAAAAATAAACTTTATTTTTTAAATCTATATTCCAAAATTATCTTTAATTTTATTTTTGATAATTTTCTGAAAAGATTGATTTTTTGATGAATAATAAAAAATGATGATTTTTATGAAAATACTCTTTTTAGTTTAAAGAATTTACAAGATATATTTTATTTTAATATGGTTATAAAAGTAAAATTAATTCAATAATATATTTATTAATCTAATTTAGGTCATTTGAATCAATTTCATATTGAATTTTGATATTAAAACTTTCTATACTTATGAAAATTTTCTCTTTAGAAAATCGATTTTTAATCACGTCTGTGAGCTTAATTTTAAATGAAATTTGTCCACTTTGGTGAATATAATTTTAAAAAATAGATTCATTATTTTTAATAAACATAATTAATATTATATAATAAGGTTAAAATTTCTAAAATTAATTGTAAAAACGGTAAAAATAAATTACAACGGTTAATGTTAAAACATGTTTATCGGGGGTTAAATTAAAAATATAAGATATAAAATAACATAGAAACATTTAAAAATACAATTTTATTAAAATATTTAAAAATATATCATATAAGGTTTAATAATTATCCTTTTTTATCCTTTATTCATGTGAAAAATGTGGGTACACTTTATTCTTTTCAAAAATTCCATGTGTGCCCTCCCCCCCCAAAGGTCACCTACTCTCATCTCTACTTCAAAATTTAAAAACCATTTGGTTAAGAAAATACCTAAAAAAATACCTTCACTAATTTCCTCCACACATCCTAGATATATTATTTTTATTATTAAATCTTCCTAATAATGCTTTAGGTATAAACCTAAAAGGGGTTCTCCAAAGAAAAGGTAAATTTCTTAAACTTGTGTTTTTGTTTTATTTATTCTTTCACCTACTTCAAATAATATCCATATATTATGATAAAATAACACTATTATATATAATATAAAAATATTTTATTATGATAATTTCACAACCTATATCCATATCATCTTCAATCAAATGGGAAACAAAACCATTGTTCGTGTGTATGGAGAACTACCACCTCACGAACCAATGTAATTCGTTTTCCATCACCACCTCTCATGGCTGGATATAATGATGGATTTAAAAATTTAAATGAAATTAATGAAATTGATATACTTATTTAATTATAATATCACATATACCTTTTTACTTTTCATTCTACAGTAATATGATAGCGTCGCTCTAGTGTATATTGGGCTACCACCTTGCGAAGCGATGTGATTCGTTATTCACTTACGCTATACATGAAAAAAAATAATAGGTTTAATTAAAATATGTGATATATATGAAATAAAAATGATTCTATATAGTTAATAATTTATTTACATTTAATTCATTTTATCCATCTAGAAAATGGAAATGGCTTTCATGCCTACGTATGGTCTGACATCTCCATGAACGGTGTAATTCATTTTCTATCTCTAACTTTAATGGATCATACTAAATACATATATAATGAATATATATGATATTTATATAATTTTTTACATTATATATATTATGTAACCATGATAAAACATTAATTTCCAAGAATAACAAACCTAAACATACATGAAAAATGAAACAGTTGTTACCTGAAACGTGATTTTAACAAGGAATTGTTAATAAATAGGAAATAAAATGTCACAAGTAAATCATATATTATATGATAAATATTATGATATAACTCTCAATAAAATCATTTATTTTTATTATCCTCTATTTATTTTATGAAATTACATGTTTTCCTTTCATTTTTCTTCATTTATGAACTTAAGAGTCTAGAAGAATGTTGTTAAGAAAAATCATTTTTATTTCTCTATTTAGTTGAAACCCATTTTTTTCCATATCCATTATTTATAAAAAATAAAGAAAGTTTTTAATATTATCAAATTTTTATTGAAATATATTTTTACCCCCTTTTTACTTTTTAAAAAATGGTTATAAATTAATCTTCTTATCATTTTCTGAACAAGGTGAATTTGAATTCTACCAAAAATTTGAAAGAAATCCTTGTTTTTAAACGTGCATGACATGAATGAAATTATAAACCATCATGAATGATAAATGACTTAATTATTAATTTATAATTTTCCAATTTTATTAATAAAAAAATTAATTTGAAATTTTTTTATGATTTTTTATTCTTAAAATTTTATTTTTCAAGTAGAAAGGATATTTTCCTCAAGAAATGTTCCAAGTGAACATTAAAAATAATTTTATATATAAGATGAAACCCTTTGATGTTAATTATGATTTAATGGGTATATTATCCAAGTATACCATTCTTATTCTTTATTTTTAATTTTTTTATGGTTATGATGACAAGATGTTTACGAAACCCTTTTCTCTTCCACAAGTTATACCATGATAAAATAATTTCGAAACCCTTTTCTTTTTCCATGGGTTATATTATGATGAAATTATTATGAAATAAGTTTCCTTTTTATGGGTTATTCTATGATAAAATTTTTATAAAACTAATTTATTTTCATAGGTTCTGATATGATGAATTTTTTATGATCTTATGAAACATGAATGTATGATTTTCATTATGTGATAGGTGGTACCAATATCTCCCTCCAATACATTGGGTAAATATTGATATATCATGAAATAAGTTGGAATAGAATGGGTAGTGATCCAAATTTATAAAGGTATTGTATCCACAATGATAGTCATGAGAGTCAACCTTAATTACTATGATGGTATAGGGAATGAACCCATTCCACTATGATAGTTTTTGAAATGAACCTTGACTACTCAAAAAATTATTTTCTATGCTTATGTGTATTCCAAAAATCTATTTATTATTCCAATTTTATGTTCTCATGGCTCATGTTATTTGATTCCATTGTTATTTTTCTCTGAGAAACTACCAATATTTATGTCATGACTCAATTTTATGATCTATGATATGCAAGGTATGGTTTTCAAATGTTATTCTCATGTTCTCATACACTTATGCTCAGGATATGTTGATATATCCATTTTTTTACCCTTACTAAGAATCTTATATCACCCTTATTTATGTTTCCTTTCCCATGTTTTGAAGAATGGTATTATTAATTATATGTCTATAAAGGGTTCTAGTTATGAAGAACTTAGTAAGATATGATATAGCTCACTTATAAACCAGATTTTTATATATCTGAGTTTCCAAAGGCACTGAACCTAAAAAATTATGGCATGTATCATTATTTTATGTAATTAATATTATTATATTAATATGTAAGATCTATTTGTGAAAAGTATGTTTCAGTATACGTTGTGTCGCGAAGACGGTAGTCTTCTCAATAAATGAATGATGGTTTCATTTTTCTTAAGGGAAAGGGGAAAGGTGGTTAGTGTTTATTGACAAAATATGAAAACATTAAGTATACTATAAATACTAAATATATCATATATCATTTAGAAATATAAATTTTAAATGGAAATATTAAAAAAAAAATATTAGAGAATATATTGAACATGAATTAAGAACTTTAGGTTTTTCTTAGAGGATTCCTTGGAAGGGAATATATTAGAATAATATATTGTGACCAAGAGTTTATGAGAGTGAAAGAGGATTCTTGGTGAAGAAAATAGGGTATATTTTTAGGAAGGAAAAAAATTAGGTTGGTATTGAAGGAGTGATGGGAGGACCATTTTATAAGTGGTGAGAATGAATTTTTTTAAAATATTTCAACTTAAAATAAATGGATCACATGTTAAACATGTCAAGTGGAACCAAAATAAATAATAATTTGGTGTAGGTTAATATAAGGTCTATAATCTCTCAAATACTCAATTCTATACATGTTTTTATCATTTTTAAAACCATTTACCACTTTAATTATTAATTTTACCATTTTATCTTTTACCATGGTAACTAGTTTTTACTTAAGGTGAATTAATCATTATGCCAAAAAATAAAGTGGTTTTTATTAGATAATCTGGAACTAATAATTCTAAATTTAAAATAAATTTTTTCTTATTCATTTTTTTATGTGTTAAAAATTAATTTTAATATAATAAATTTATAATGTATTAAAAAAAATTTAAGAAAAATATTACTTGAGTTCTAAAATATCAATCATAGGTTTGTAAACTATAATAAATAATTCATAATTTGTAATTCAATTATAAAGTAAATATTTTTTTAGGAAAAGGGTTTCATAAATTTCAATTTCATATTTATATTCTAATAATGGAATAAAAATGTTGGTATTATTAAAAATGATAAATTTTAATATTCGCCTAAAAGTATTTTTTAGAAAAAAAATCAAAAAATCCTATTAAACTAATATATTTATAAAAAATTAAAAAATAGAGTTTATTTTCTTAAAATAAAATCCTAAAATTCATAAATTAAACTTAAATATAATTATTAATAAAGGATCTTTGCAGTACGCATTGTGTGATAGTTCATGATGTGGTGTTTACCTACTATAGTAGGGTCTTGGGTATTACAAACTTGAATGTTTTATTCACTATATCCTCATATTAAACCTAAATTTAGTGAAATAAAATCCTAATATTGATCATTTAGAACCATATTTCTCCTTTTAATTGGTCAAAGAGATCATAAATCCTTGGAATATAGTAATTATTATTTATTTTTCCCTGATTCAGATGGAAATAGTTGAAACAAATCATTAAGATTTAATCCTCCTTAAAAAAATTATGAGCTTCCTGGGGGGTACACTGGGTCATATGAAATATTTCTATATAATTTCATCCAACTACACATTTATCTACTTGAGCCCAACTGACACCATCTAATAATCTACCAAAGATATCAGTGAAGTTTCAAGGATCAAGTCAATACTAAAATTAACCACTTGATGAGGGGGAAACCATAAAATTTACTATGGGAAAATATCCATGTATTATTTCTCCATTTCTAGTAATCAATCCTTTCTATTATCTATAGAACAAAAGGATAGTCTCACTGAATAATGGGTAATTAACTGAAATATTTTTAGGGTGGTATTTTCTCATCCAACCTATGGAACCCACTCACTAGTAAAGGTGAATCTGGGGCCTTATATTCAATAACATATCACCCTACAATAATAAAAATATACCCAGTCAAGGAAAATGATTAATTATTACATTCCCAGGTTAACATAATTGGGCATTTTATCTACTTTTATTAGATACTAAAAGAACCTCTCCTTGTTGAGAGTAAACCCACACTAATGGTAGACATGGGTTAGAGGATAATCACCACCAGAAATAGTCTTAACCAAATAGGATGGGATAGAGGCTAAACTAAAAACCATAAAAACTAAAATATAATTTAGAAAGAAAATAATATTTAAAACCATGTTGGTTGACCCCAAAAAAACCCCTCTATCATTATTATCTCACCTCTACCCTCCCCTATATTATTTTTTTACCATCGTGTCCCACCTGGAGGTTGTAGTGGTGGTGTTCATGGATAAAAGTGTATTCTACCCCTATTAACCCATGTAATAATGGATCCTCTATCATATAAACCTTTGGAAGGGACATTATATCCACCTTGAGAATCCCCTTGATCTCTATGCTAACTATTTTAGAGATGTCCTTCCATAGTTTTTCCTTAGTTACTTATTGCAACTATCATGGGTTATTCATGAAATAAAATTTTAAACCTGAGATAAAATGTAGTGTAGTGGTGTGACATGAGATTTATCATAGAGAGGGAGTCATCCTCAGTGTTTCTTTTGTGTGTGTGGGTCTAGGAATTGGTATCAAATGGAATTAAACTACATGTTTTTTATTCAAATAAAGTGAATATGTGTTTATATAAATTTGAAAATAGTGTACTTCCCTAATATATTCTCTCAAACAACATACTTAATAAAAATTATTTCAAATAATCACTCTCATGTTTTCTCACTAATCAGATAAGTTCTCAATTAATAACTACCTCTTGGAATGTATGGATAAATAAGAGATAAGAAATGATCATTTCATGATACACCCTTACCAATTCAAAGTGATCAATAATCCTTGATCACTTATCAACCCACCTTACCATTTTTTACTATATGAAAGATAATGATTATCAATGGGTTTAGTGCACAAACTGAAGCAAGAAAGTAAAATAATTGAATTGAAATACTAATAAAAATAGAAATTTGTTACTATTTTAGGCATTAAAATAATAACTTTTAAGATTTATACAAGATATAAAAAAATATTCATTGTAATTCAATAGTGTGGGTGGGGGAAATCTCATCATCTTAGCCAAAAGGGGTCCTATTATTCCATCACTGGAGAACATAAAAAAGGTAAAATATAAATGTAAAATGTTTAACCCCTAAATAAAAGGGGATATTTTACATTTGTAGATAAATTTAGACCTTATGGATCATTTTTAGAGGATTGAATAATCTCTACAACATAATAAAAAGTGTTTGATCTTATCCATGTGACATATTTGAGATTCTCTTTCATGAGGTATTGATGAACTCCCTTGATCCCAACAGAATTATTCTCTTTCCTAGATTGTGTGACACTTATCAGTCTTTTGTTACTTTTTCTTGATTTGGTTACATTGTTTAAAGAAAACATCTTATGCATATTCTCCACATAGACACAATATTGGTAGATGTATCATAATGCTCAACTATACTTATTTTTGATCAAAAAACAACCTTATAGAATGTTTGGGAGAAAAAAGAATAGTTCTAAAATAAATCTCATTCGAGGATGGTTAAATTATATAAATTCGTGAAATTAATCCATAAGATTACATTATCTCTAATGTATCCTAGGCTATATCCTAACACATCATTAGGATGGTAACATAATTTCAGGTTGGCTTCCTCTATAGCATGTTTGGGTGTTAACGGATCATGCATTACCTCATGATATAAAATTTAAGTATGAACATACCCTGAAGATATAATGTGGGGTTTCATTGTTTTGAATATATATTTTCCATGTGACACGGGTCACATCACTTGATAAATTTTCCTTATGGTTTTGGAATTTTCAAATTCTATAAAATAGGGGAATGCAATACTAACTATATTGCTTTGAGTTCATATCATGTATTGTACCTCCACACTACATTGGATCATGGGTGTATTATATGTTTTATTATGTAAAGTATAATTAGAATAGGAATACATCTTGATTGTTTCCACAAAGTTACCTTGAGGATAGTGTAATATTTTTATATTAATTCAATATCCATTGGGAAGAAAACATAACCACCTAATAGATTACATGAAACAATATTCAGGTGTCAGTATATTCTATGGATTAGATGTGGGGTTTTGGTGGTTCAAGTGTAATATTAGCTATCAATGTCAAATGTTATTAACCTAGGAAACATTATGAGTTTACATTTTCATCATGACTTACACCTGATCCTAAGCTATAGATATTTTATTCAATTTATCTTTCATGCTTTCAAAGATTCACCCTCATCTTGAAAATCAATGAATCCAATTATTATATATAATCAACCATTAATTTTATTCCAAAAATAAAATTAATCAAATGTGTTCACAACTTTTTGGATTTAATAAATATTTATCAAGTCTAATGAAGTGGAGGGTAACACCAAAACAGTCACAAAATAATTATTCATATCATGTGTAGGTACTAAAATGAATATATAATCCTTAAAATATGATGAATAATTCACATGATTAACTTCCCCCATAATTTAATTGTTAATTTTCTCAAGTAATTTATTTTAACAACCTCATAAGGGTTTCATATCCTATCAAGTTCTTACCCTAGGAAAATAAAGGATAAATAAAAATATATCAATTGAATTAATTTACTAACAATAAATACATTTAAAAATCCTTTTTTATTGATCTATTATCCACTTCCCAGTTTTATAATTCCATGATACTTTATATATGAAATTATTATATATCATATATTCCTTCTTAATTTGAGTTCAAATTTCCATAAAGTCTATCCACCACCCTTTTATAATAAAGAACTTATTATACATTTTCTAGAATTGTTTTTTGTTTTTGCTTATTGAATGAGTGTAAATAAACAATAGCTAAACTATCCCAAACATAATCCCCCACAATTTATATTTTTGATAACTAGGGCATGGAAGAAAGGTTTGAAAAACTATCTCTCGGTTCAAACTAACTCTTATTGATGGCTTAAACTAACACACAAACATTATACCATGTTAAATTATAAGGATTTCTTTACAAGTTACCATATTATATTTTTAATATAGTTCAATGTTTTTTTGATAATATCATTTATTGAGGAACTATGAGGTGTTACATTTGTTTATCATACAATTCATCAAATATTGAGTTCAAATTTTTAGTGAGTCCATGTCAAAATTTGGATGCTCCAGCAACCCTTTGAGGTAAAATTACCTCACCTGGTCTTGAAAAAAAGTTTAAATTTTCCCAAAGGTGCCACTATTTCTAATTATTAAAAGTATTATAAATTTAGAAAAAAAAATCAAAAATATATCAAAAATAAAAAACATGTGAAAAATAAAATAAAAAATCACAAAAATGAAAAACAAATAAAACCCTAAAACTATTAAAAAATCAAATCCCCTACACATATCCTTAACACTTCCCTCAATGAAACCAAAGATGTAATTTTAAATATGAAGTATACATATGTTATTATTATCTAAAAACCCAATTTAAATTAAATAAATGACCTGATGGGATTATTTATGGGTGGAAGGGAGGATATTATACTCTTCTATTGGATATTTTAGAAAATATTCATTGAACTTTTTCAACTACTACCCATTCACCTTGAAGGACTTATGCGATTATCATTATTTAAATTACACTGTACTAAATGGAAAAAAAATTAGTAGTAGTGTATGGTCTAATACATTTTGAGAGATCCTTTACAAAAATAAGTTTCAATACCAATGATAAAATAAATACTTTATCACCAACTTGTAAAATTATTCCTTTGAATAAGTTTTTATGGTATGTTCTTGATATTTCCTTGTACAGTAAATAATTCTCATAATATTTTCTCCATAGATCCTTTAGCTCCACCATATAAAGCTTCTTAGGTTACCTTTGTTTTCTCATCTCTTTGTTTAACTTCTTCACAACCCATTATTCCTTATACAGTAACTCAATAAGCATATGATAGTGTTTTATATAAAAAATTCCATAAGTAGAAATATAGAGGGGGGTTTAATGAAGTTATATACACCCATAATGAATCATATAGATTCTTTCTCTAATATTTCCTATTGGGTTAAAATAACTTCTCTAAATTTTTATTAACTTCTCATTTTGAATCCTTAACCCGGTCACTAATGATTTTTCAAAGTATTACAAACCTAAAAAAATATGTGATCTAATAAAGTCTATAAAAACTCAATATTCATCAGTTATAATAGATTTATATTCAATTGATTTAGAAACACATTCCAATATCATGAGGATGTAAGTAAATCCAAAAGATAAAAAAATTGTCTCATAATTTATATTCCCTATACATAAAAAAATTTAGATAAAATCAAAGGTTATCAAGTAACCTCATATCATTTGAAAATACCTCTTGTGAACTGGTAATTCATACATGTCATAAAAATTAATGGGAATCACTTTTAATGGTAGGCCAATATAATCAATCCTCTAAGACCTTCTTAGTAGTTTTTTAGTGTACAAAATTATGGTTGAGTCAATAAGGTTTCCTTATGACTTTTCCATTCCTCTAAATTTTGAAAATCACAAAAACTTTATCTTAAGGAAAATCGTTTTTCCTAAGAATTATATTAATAAGGAAAATTTTCCTTCCCCAAGGAAATTTTATCCTTACCTATGTTTTAATTGTTCATTTTGTAGTTTCTCTAAATCTATCTCATTTGATTCCTAAGTATAAAATTCAGTTTCACATATAAAACCTTGGAATCCTATAATTCCTTGGTTATAGAGTATTCTGTTTTCAGACTCCGAATTCTCTAAAATTCAGACTCCGAATTCTATGAAATTCAGACTCTGAATTCTATTAAATTTAGAATATGAATTATTTAAAATTCAGACTCTGAATTCTCTGAAATTTAGACTCTGAATTCTCTAAAATTTGGATTCTGAATTCTCTAAAATTCAGACTTCAAATTCTTCAGAATTCAGACTTCGAATTCCTTAGAATTCAGACTCTGAATTCCTTAGAATTATGACTCTGAATTCTTTATAATTCCAACTCCAAATTCCTTAGAATTATAACTCTGAATTCCTTAGAATTCATACTCTCAATCCCTTAGAATTAGGACTCTTAATTCTTCAAAATTTGAACTCTGAATTATTCAGAATTCAGACTCCAAAATCTATAGAATTCAGGTTTCAAATTCATTGGAAAATAGAATTAAAATATCCATGATTAATAGCATGTGAATGTTTATTTAGTTAGAATCTGAAAAAAAAATTCTTAGACTTCAAAAAATGGTTTTGGTTAAGCAACCATGTTTTTGTTATAATAATTATAGTTATGAAATGATGTCGTACAATCTGTTTCTAACTAACCATTGTTTGTGTGACACGTGTATAGGTCCCTCAGATATTCAAGTAAAAATATGAATGTTGGAGAAGGGAGTCGACCATTTAATAAGTGCCTATAAATAGGAGCTCATTTAAACGATCTCATACAACTGAGAATTTAAAAGTTGGTCACTCTAGAGATTTCATGATGTGAAGTGATTTCTAGAGAGAGACTCTCATGCTTTGTGAGTACTAAACATCAATTTTAGCTTGCTTCATGCGACTCCGATTGTTGATGAGTACAATAGAGGACTTCTGGGAATAGGAAGACAGATGTTCCGACTACCTTAATGTTCAAGGACTTCCATGGATAGGAAGACAGAGGTTCCGACTACCTTAAAGTTTCAGGGCTTGCGAGGATAGTAAGACAGATTATGATATTTCTATCGAGGGATTACACTGGTGTGTGTAAGACAGACTTTCTTGAAAGTATAAATCAAGGGACCTTTATCTAAGGTTTTTGGATACCCTACTCTTTGGGTTAAAAGATTTCATATGTTTTACTTGTTTTGTTTCAAGTATATTTCCACAGTATTTTGATAAAGGAAGAAATTATAACCTTCTTATACTTTCTTGTACTTTTTTATACTCTGATAAGTAAGATTCTATGAAATTTAAGGTAGAATATTTTCCTTGTAAACTTTCCTTAAGTTTCATTTCCCGAATCATCTTTCTAGAACCTAGCAAGTTTGTAGAAGTAAAAGTGGTTTTGTGAATTTACCTTGTTTAACTTTGTTAAACGTAGTTTTACTTAAGGTTAAAAATGAAAGTTTTTTAAACATACAATTCACCCCCCTGTATTTGAGCATCTTCATCATTATTTTGATCCTACAATTGGTATCAAAGGAGGTCTCTGAAATACTTATATTCTCATATAAGTTTTCTTGATCAAGTTTTCTTGATCAAGTTTTCATTGTTTTGAATAATTTCCTTGATTATGGATTTTTATTTTTGTTTACAAACATTTACTATTAACAAGTTTTTGTGGAAATATATTTTCTTTAAGATGGAAGGAATGAATGTTGGTTCGATTCACAATCTAAATCCTACCATCCCACCTATATTTGATGGGAATGATTATGAATATTAGAGATATTGTATAAATACTTTTGTTATTAATACTAGAGTGGAAAATTTTGTTATGCTTATAGGAGATTACAATATTCCTGACAAAAAAGTTAGAAACTTCACCAATCAAGAAAAGTTAGAATATCAACTAAACTAAAAGGTACGCAATACTTTGTTGTGTTCCATGACCAAAAATATATATAGTCATATTTATTCTTGTGAATATGCTAACTGTATCTAGAAGAAATTGGAGGTAACTCAATTTGGTACATCCAAAGTTATAGAAAACTATAAGAGCTATGCTTAAAGTAGAATATCATGGATTTATATTTCCTTATAGAGAACCGGTATGTAAAGTGAAATAAAGGTTTATGACAATTTTTAATAATTTAAAATTTATGGGATAGAAAGGTTTATATAATGAGGAACTTGTGGAAAAGATTATAGATATCATTCCTAATGATTCAGAATCTAATAGAACAGCTATTGATGAGAATATGAAAGTATCTCAAATTACTCTTAATGATATTTTTAAAACTCTTCTTACACATGAAACAAGAATGAAAAGAGATGCATATGTGAATACAAAGAAAAATGGTAATGGAAGTGTAGGCTTTACTACTAATAAATCCAAGATTTCGAAAAGGGTTATAAGATCTAAGTCTAAGAAAGTAAATGTTTTATCTGAATCTAGTGAAAGGGAACATAGTGAGAATGAACTATCTAATCTTAATTGAAGGTTGAACAAGATAGTTGAAAATAAATAATTTTAGTATAGATATAAGAAGAAAGAAATAAAAGACAAGAAATACTCAAAATTCACTTTTTATGAATGAAAAAGAGCAGGGAATATCAGGCCAGATTATCTTATGCTTAAGAAAAAGGATAGAAAGGAAAAAATTTGGAAAGGAATAGAAAGAAATACTACAATACTAATGCTAAGAAAGTCTTGAAAGCTAAAAACACATGGAGTTCTGGTGGTGGAGACTCTTCTGATGAATCCTCATAGTACAAATCTTCTGGTCAGAAGAATCTTGGTCTACTAGCCAGACTAACCATTGAAAATAATTATTTAATGGCCAATGTACACTATGTATAATCTATCACTAATGTATCCTTGAATGAAAATTATACTAATGATAAATACTATAAGTCTTTAAATGAAGAATCTTCTTCTGATAAAGATAATATATTACCTACTTATGTAGAAGTGTTTAGTTTGTTAAACTTCTTGAGAATGAAAATTATAAACTCAAGAAAAATCATGATAAGGAAAATTATAGAATCTATATTTTAACTAAAGAAGTATCAGATCTTTCTAAAGATCTTAATAAGAAAATTTATGATTTTAAAAGTATTTCCAAAAACCATGAGGAAGTTAATTATGATAAGGATAAACTTTTTAAGGATCTTGAAAATGTAAATTCTAAGAAAATTATTTTAGAAACTAACCAGTTCTAAAACTAATATTTTTTAGGATAAAAACGTGGTTATTAAACGAAATTTAGAAATATTTTCCTTGAGGAAGTCTTTTTCAAACTTTACCTCTCTTAGAAAAACTTTGACAAGATGTATTCCCAAATTTTACCTCTAAGTAATAGTTCTAGATTTGGTTATACAAATTCTAAGCCAATTTTTAGTAATAACTATTTCGTTCCTCAAAGTGCTCCATTCTATAATAAATTCTAGTGTGGTGGACATTGGGAAAAAATTTGTTCTTTAAATAAAACTCAGTCTTTAGGTTTTCATAAATCTTATTTTTCTAAGAGAATGTGGATTCCTAAAATCTTTCTTTCTGAATTTTCTGGATCCAAGAAAATTTGGATTCTGAAAGTCTAATACTCTTATTTTAAGAAAAAATAAAGATAGTACCAACAGAAATACATGGTACATGGATAGTGGATGTTCCCATCATATGTCTGGTAACAAAAACTTCTTTGAAAATATTATCAAGTCTAAAGGAGGAAAAGTAACTTTCAGAGATAATACTTAGGGAGAAATTATTGGGATAGGTAACATTGTTATTCTTGGAAAAACTTTGATTTCAAATGTTTTATTTGTTAAGGGTCTTAAGTACAACCTCATCAGCATAAGCCAACTATGTGATGAAGGATACCTTGTGAATTTCTGGAATGATAAGTGTTTAGTACACAATTCCAAGGAAGAGTTTATTCTTTCTTCCCATAGGCAAGATAATGTATACACACTAAACTTAGAAAACCTTAGGATCCAAGATCTACCTTGTCTTAGTTAAATGAAAGATCAATCATGGTTATGGTGTAGAAGGTTAGGACATTGTAACCTTATGAACCTAAGTAAAATCTCTAAAAAAGACTTATTAAGGATCTACCAGAGATTATATTTAATTCTTCAAAAGTTTTTGATCCTTGTCAATATGGAAAGCAAAAAAAATCAAGTTTTAAATTAATCGGTGAATTATCAACTACGGATTCATTACAGTTGGTGTATATGTATCTCTTCGGTCCAACACAAACTGGAAGCATTAGAGGCAAATATTATGTATTTTTCTCAATTGATGATTACACTAGATTCACATGGGTCTATTTCCTAGAAAAGAAATCTGAAGCTTTTTCTTATTTTTAAATTTTTAGATCCCAACTTAAAAATGAGAAAAAACTTCTATTGATAACTATTCATAGTGATCATGGAGGATAATTTAAAAATTCTGATTTTGAAAATTTATGTAGTAAAAAAGGAATTTCTCATAACTTCTCAGAACCAAGAACTCCTCAACAGAATGGTTTTGTAAAAAGAATAAATCAAATTCATCAAGAGATAACTAGAACCATATTAAGTGAATATTTGATAACTAAACATTTTTGGGATGGAGCTATAAGTATGCCTTTTTATACTATAAATCGAGTTTTAATCAGAACTTTTCTTAACAAAACCCCTTATGAATTGTAGAATGGTAGAAAACCTATAATTTCCTACTTCAAGGTATTTGGTTGCAAAGTATTCATTCTGAATACTAAAGATAATTTACATAAATTTGCACCAAAATATGATGAAGGAATTTTCCTAGGCTACTCCATAACTTCTAAGGCTTATAGAGTTTTTAATAAAAATAATTGTACTGTTGAAGAAACAGTACGTGTTAAATTTGATGAAATTGATCCTTTTGTTTTTAAACAACCTCATCCTACATCCTCGGATGTGTTTTCAAAAACTAATTATCAACCCTTGATAGAAGATCCTTCTGATATGGAAAATTTTAAAGAAAATGTTTCTTAATCAATTACCCCAGAATATTTCCCACCATATGTTGATGAATAGGTTTTACAAAACCCAAATTAGTTATTTCTTAAGAATCATCCCAGTGATAGTATCATTGTAGATGTAAATCAACCTATAAGGACTAGAAGTTCCTTAAGAAATGAATTATAACATCTAGAATTCCTTTCCCAATTAGAACCAAAAAGCATTGATGAAGCTTTAGGTGATGACGATTGGATAAAAACCATACAGGATAAGCTAAATGAATTCGAAAGGAATAAAGTCTAGACCTTGGTTGAAAGACCTAAGGAAACTATATTATTGGAGTAAAATGGGTCTTAAAAAATAACTGTGATGAAAATGGAATCATTGTAATAAATAAGGATATATTAGATGCTAAAGGCTATAATCAAAAAGAAAGAATAGATTATGAAGAAACCTATGCTCCAGTAGCAAGAATTGAATCTATTCATATTCTACTTTCCTTTGTAGCATTCTTCAACTTCAAAATTTTTGAAATGGATGTTAAATGTGATTTCCTTAATGGATATGTTCAAGAAGAAGTTTTGGTTGAAAAATCTCTTAGTTTTTAAGACACAAAACATCCTCAACATATTTTCAAACTTATGAAATATTTCTATGGACTTAACCAAGCTCCTAGAGCCTGGTATGATAGACTTACAGGATTTTTGTTAAAAAATAATTATGTTAAGGGAAATGATGATTCATCCCTTTTTATAAAGAAAGATAAGAAAAATGTATTGATTGTTAAAATTTATGTTGATGACATTATATTTGGTTCAACTCATCAATATTTAATTGATTCATTTGCGAATTTAATGAAATGTGATTTTGAAATGAGTATGATGGGTGAGTTAACATCTTTCATAAGTTTTTAAATTTCTCAAAAACCAGAAGGAACTTATATATCTCAACATAAGTATATTGAATATATTCTTAAAAATTATGGATATGACAACACTAAGAGTATTATTACTTCCATTGGTACCTCAAGTTCTCTTGATCTTGATTAAGCTGGGAAACCAGTAGATCAAACATCATTTAGAGGTATGATAGGAGGTTTTCTATACTTGACAGATAGTCATCCAGACTTAATGTTTTCATTATTCTTATGTAAAAGATATCAATACAATCCTAAGTAATCTCATTTAAAGGCAATAAAAATAATTTTTTGCTATTTAAAGGGAACCATGGATTTAGGACTCTTTTATACTTATGGAAATGATTTTGTTTTAAAAAGTTTTTCAGATGCTGATTTTGGTGGATGTAGAATGGATAGGAAAAGTAAATTCGGAACTTTTCATTTCTTAGAAGATTCATTAGTTTCTTGGTCATATAAAAAGCAACACTCAGTAGCACTTTCCACTACTAAAGCTGAATATGTAGCAGTCTGAAGTTGTTGTGCCCAAGTGTTGTGGATGCAACACACACTCACAGATTGTGGTATGTGTTTTACCAAAACATGAATATTTTGTGATAATACTAGTGTCATTTCCTTAAGTAAAAACCTTTTACATCACTCTTGCGCAAAACACATTGATATTAGGCATCACTTTCTTGGGGATCACACACAAAAAAAATATATCATTATTCAATTTATCGGAACGCAAGATCAACTTGCTGATATTTTCAAAAAACATTTACCCTCTGATAGATTTGAATACATTAAATATAAGTTAGGAATGATAACCATAAGGTAATCTTCCATATTAACTTCTTGATGAAACCTATCTCCTTAAAGTAAGAAACTCCTTTTCATAGGGGGAGTACATGTGCTTGTTAGTCAATTTTTTTTTCTCTTATTCAAAATTTTCATAATAAAAATTTTCTTAATCAAAATTTTCTTAATCAAAATTTTCATAATCAAAATTTTCCTATTCAAAAATTTCGTAATTTTTTTTCGTAATCAAAATTTACTTCTTGATTAAGAAATATTTCCGGGATCTAAAGTTTTTTTCAAGAATAACTTTCCTCATTACGGATAATTTACCTAGAAATCTAGAAGGTATGATTTATTTCCTAAATTTTCGTAATCATCTTTTTTACATATTCATTTTTTTAAGAAAATTTTTTGGATTCACTATTCCTTAAATCCTAATTTTTATCCTAAAAACCTCAAAAGATTAGAACCTACCAAATTCCTTCTTCGTCTATCATCTCAACTATAAAATCTGATTAAGAGTATTTTAATCGTTGGATTAATAAAGGTAGATGAACTGTCACCTCAAACTCCTATATAAGGACCCCCTGACAGTTGTCCCACATTGGTTTTAAAATCCTTGGTGTGCGGAGGTTCTTCATTTCTACTTAATTCTGTTCCAAATCTTTAATTTTTCCTCAATTCCGATTGTCTATGAAATATTCTCCTCAGAAAGAAATGTCGTCAGTAAAGGAAATATCCGAATGGCAGATATATAGAGAAATGTTAGTTGATCCAAAATTCTTTTCTAAGTATGATTCTATTATCTCGATAAATATCAAGTTGAATGGATGGGAGAGCTTATGTGTATCCAAACTGATGACACAGGCTTTGGTTTATCCGGAGTTGCTGATATAATTCTATGAATCCGTGAGTTTTTTCAAGAAAGGAGGGAGAGACAAGTTTTCATTTAAGAGCTATGAAAAAACTTACTCTCTTTCTTACATTAAGGTTTCAAGCTTAATTATAATTCCATATGAGCGTGAAGCAGAATTTTGCACCTACAAGTTACCAGATGTTTCAGGCTCATTCGATAAGGAAAAGGCTTTATAGTGCCTTGGTCTATCAGAGGTGAAGACTCTGAAGATTATCCACCTCTCTGCAAATCTTCTAATTCTAGAGTTATGGGTTCAGGGATTTTACATTCCGTGAAAAGGTGATAAAGATGGCTTGAAAAAGAGTGATATTTATGCTTTAGACTTTTTGGTGAATCTCAAAAGATAAATTTGATGAAGTATGTTTTTCGGACAATCATGAATTTCAAGAATGCGACTCTGAAATCTGAAATCATCATGTATCTGGTAATTCTCTCCAAGATTATAGTCCTTTGTCTATAATCATTAAAAATCCCTTGTAGTTCTAATCCAATAAATTTCAAAGTAATTTTGTTGAGTGATGATACTCTAAGGAGAATGAAGGTTGGTTTTTCTAGTGAATTGGGAGATTTATATGATTTGTCTGAATCAGAAATCAAAGCTCTATGAAATAAATCGTAAGTGGTTGAAACTTCCAAGAAGGGTGGAATGAAGAGGAAGGCAGAGGAACCATAAGAGAAATAAAAAACTCCTGATTTTTAGGAAACTCAATCCGTACCTCCAAAAACCAAAGAAGCAAAAGACTTATCCAGATGAAATGGTTGTTAAGTAGAGAGAAGACAAGAAGAATAATGAAGAAGAGGAGATTAGTTTTGTCTTGGACCCTGCTAAAGAAAAGGATTTAAATTTTAAGGCTACTAAGGATCTTGAGAAGAAAGAGAAAGAAAATAAGTGGAGGAATATTATGTTGAAGGATGATATTGTTCAATCTCTTCTCAACACTACTGAAAAAGATTCTGAACAACACCAGGTACCAAAATTGTTTCTGCAAGAATCACTTCCAGTGACTCCATGAAAGAAGGTGGTAATTCCAGAACCAGAAGAAGGAGAAGAAATAGTTCAGGAAAAAGAAGTTGAAGAAGAAGAAGAAGGAAGTGGTGATATCGATGATATGATAACTCAAGTGGAGGAATATCATGAGAAGGAGATTCCTTCTGAGAAACTGTCAATCCGAAATTCTAAAGCAGAATATTCAAAAATTTCTACCCCAGGAAAAGAAGAAAAAGGTCATAAAGAAATGAATAAACCATCTGAAGAAGAGATTAGTAATTATGATTTCGTTCAACCAGAGGATCTTGTGGCAGGTGTAGAGAAATAAAATCTTTAGGAAGACAAGATTGTTCAATTATCAAATAGTGACATGAATCTCCCAAAGTAGAAGAGAACATTCCGAGAGCTGATAAGGGAAAGCAAGTGTTACTTGATACACCTAAGAAATTTGAAGTGAAAAATAAGAATGTTGGTGGTTCATCAAAAAGGAAAGCTGAAGAGATAGAAAAATAATCCTCACCAACTAAATAGTCTGATTAGGAATCATCCTCTCTTGGACATGAATTTGTAGTTCAATCTTTGAAAAAATTGGTTGATACTATTCCCTTATTTATGAGTATATACTCGAGGTGTTAGATGATTCACCACATTTTTAATCATAAATCATATTCACTTACCATGCTTATGGATAATTTTATTAGGCTTGAGGCTGATTTCAAACCCTTCTTCATCAGATATGAAGATCACAAAAGATCATGCAAGGAAATCATAAAGTGGTCGAGGAAAAAAATATAAGAGATGAGAATCCTTAATGATTTTCAAGAAAGTGTAAAGTATTATTTTGACACCGAAGATAGAAAGATCAAAGATATTACTAAAAAAAATTAGTAAAAGATGACTCTCGAACAGAAAACCTGGAAGCAGAAACTCAATGATCTGAATGGAAATCTTAATTCAGTTTCTTTGAATTAGAAAAGTTAAAGAGATCTTAGAATTGATTTCGAAGAAACACTCAATAAGAAAGAAGAGGTTTTCAAAGCTCAAGAATAAATTCTTAAGGTTCAGGAAGAAAAGATCAAAGCCTCGGAGAAGAAAAATGAAGATCAAGATTAGCAGCTCAAGCATGTGGAAGAATTTCACAAGGATCTTAACAAGCTGAAAACCATTGTAAAGAAGATAATGTCGAAAGAGAAAGAAGGATAATTTTTCTAAATCCAATCTGTTGTTGTATTTTCCTATTTGTAAAAATAATTTCTATCATAATGAAATTTTTTTTGTACTTTATATATTTTGTTATTTAGTACTAATATTTCAGGTACCAATTTTTTTTCAATTCCCTTTATTCCTTTTTAAAAATCACAAAGGGGGGGAAAGGAATGATAAAAAGAATACTAAGTAAAGAACTGAATTACTTAAGTACGGGGGAGTTTCATCAAAGAATATTTTCTTATTCAGGAAAAAGAAAAATCTATTTAAGGAAGTAAAGAATACAATCCTTAGTGATTTCAAAACCTAATGGGGAGTTAGTCGTATTCACCATAATTCATAAGTAAACGGAGATAAGTTTTTATTTTCAAGTCCATAAAGAAAAACTCTGATTCCTTATATTATTTTTCGTAAAGATGTTTGTGATTTCAAAAAAGAGGATGATTGTTGAGTCAATAAGGTTTCCTAATAACTTTTCCATTCCTCTACATTTTGAAAATCACAAACATGTTATCTTAAGGCAAATAGTTCTTCCTAAGAATTATCTTAATAAGGAAAATTTTCCTTCCCCAATGAAATTTTATCCTTAAATATGTTTTCATTGTTCATTTTATAGTTTCTATAAATCTAACTCATTTTATTCCTATGTATAAAATTTGGTTTCACATCTAAAACCTCGTAATCCTATAAATCCTTGGTTATAGAGTATTCTGTTTTTAGACTCCGAATTCTCTGAATTTCAGACTCTGAATTCACTGAAATTCAGACTCTGAATTCTTGGAAATTTAGACTCAGAATTCTCTAAAATTCAGACTCCCAATTCTTTAGAATTCCGACTCTGAATTCTTTAGAATTCAGACTCTGAATTCCTTAGAATTCTGACTATGAATTCCTTATAATTATGACTCTGAATTCTTCAGAATTCAGACTCTGAATTACTTAGAATTATGACTTTGAATTACTTATAATTTTTACTCCTAATTCTTTAAAATTCAGACTCCCAATTCTTCATAATTCAAACTCTGAATTCCTCAGAATTCCGACTCTAAATTCTTCAGATTTCAGATTCCAAAATCTATAGAATTCAGGTTCCGAATTCTTTGGAAAACAGAATTAGAATATCCATGAGTAATAGCCCTTGAATGTTTATTTGGTTATACTCTTAAATTTTTTATTCTTAGACTCCAAAAAATGGTTTTGGTTAAGAAACCTTTTTTTTCTTATACTTGTTATAGTTATGAAATGATGTCGTACAATCTATTTCTAACTAACTATTGTTTGAGAGAAACATGTACAGGTCCCTCCAAGATTCAAGGAAAAATATGATCATTGGAGGAGGGAGCTGACTATTGAATAAGTGCCTATAAATAGGATCTCATTTGAACAAGCTCATACAATGGAGAATTTACAAGTTGATTACTCTAGAGATTTCATGATGTGAAGTGATTTCTAGAGAGAGAGACTCTCATTCTTTGTGTGTACTGAACATCTTGTTCAGCTTGCTTTGTGTGACTCTAATTGTTGCTAAGTATAATCGAGAACTTCCAAGGATAATAAGACAGAGGTGTTGACTACCTTAAAGTTTGAGGAATTCCATGGATAGGAAGACAGAGGTGCTGACTACCTTAAAGTTTGAGATCTTGTGGGGATAGCAAGATAGATTCTGATATTCCGTTCGATGGCTTACCATAGTGTGGGTAAGACAGACTTTCTGGAAAGTATAAATCTAGGGACCTTTATCCAAGGTTATAGGATACCCTACTCTTTATGTTAAAAGATTTCATATTTGTTACTTTTTTTATTTCAAGTTTATTTCCAATGTATTTTGATAAAGGAGGAAAGTATAACCTTCTTATACTTTCTTGTACTTTTACATACTCTAATAAGTAATATTCTATATGATTTAAGGTAGAATCTTTTCCTTGTAAATTTTTCTTAAGTTTCATTTCCAGAATCATAATTCTGGAACCTAGCAATTTTGTAGAACTAAAAGTGGCCCTGTGAATTTACCTTAACTTTGTTAAACATATTTTTCCTTAATGTTAAAAATGAAATTTTTTTAAACAAACAATTCACCCCCCTCTTGTATTTGAGCATCTACATCATTATTTTGATCCAAAACTTAGTATCAAAGGAGGTCTCTGAAATACTTATATTCACATATAAGTTTTCTTGCTCAAGTTTTCATTGTTCTAAATATTTTCCTTAGGTGTTTTTATCCTAGTTTACAAACTTTTACTATTAACAAGTTTTTGTGGAAAGATATTTTCTTTAAGATGGAAGGAATGAATGTTGGTTAGATTTACAATCTAAATCATACTGAACCACCTATATTTGATGGGAATGATTATAAATATTGTAGAGATTATATGAAGACTTTTTTTATTAATACTGGAGTGGAAAATTTTGTGATGCTTACTAGAGATTACAAGATTCCTGACAATGAAGTCAGAAACATCACCAATCAAGAAAAGTCAGAATATCAACTAGACTACAAGGTACACAATACTTTGTTGTGTTCCATGACCAGGAATATATATAGTCAGATTTCATCTTGTGAAGCTGATAACTGTATCTGGAATAAATTAGAGGTTACTCATTTTGGTGCATCCAAAGTTATAGAAACTATAATAGCTATGATTAGAGAATAATATCATGGATTTTTATTTCCTTATGGAGAATTGGTATATAAAGTGAAACAATGGTTTGTGACAATTTTTAACAGTTTACAACCTATGGGAGAGAAAGGTTTAGATGATGAGGCACTTGTGGACAAGATTATATATATCATGCCTAATTAGTGGGAATCTAAGAGAATAGTTATTGATGAGAATAGGAAAGTCTCTCAAATTACTCTTGATGAGATTATTGAAACTCTTCTTCAACATGAAAGAATAATTAAAAGAGATGCTGATATGAATAAGAAGAAAATGGAAATGGAAGTGTAGCCTTTACTACTACTAAATCCAAGACTCCGGAAATGATTACAAGATCTAAGTCTAAGAAAGTAACTATTTTATCTGAATCTAGTGAAAGCGAACATAGTGAGAATGAACTAGCTAATCTTTCTCAAAGGTTGAACTAGATATTTGGAAATAAAGACTTTTAGTATAGATATAAGAAGAAAGAAAGAAAAGACAAGAAAGACTCGGAAGTCACTTGTTATGAATTCAAAAGAGCAGGACATATCAGGCTAGATTTTCCTATGCTTAAGAAAAAGGATAGAGAGGAAAAACATTTTGAAATGAATAGAAATAAATACTACAAGACTAAAGCTAAGAAATTCTTGAAAGCTAATAACTCATGGAGTTCCAGTGTTGGAGACTCTTATGATGAATCCTCAGAGTATGAATCTTCTGGTCAGAAGAATCTTGGTCTACTAGCCAGACTACCCATTGAAAATCATTATCTAATGGACAAGGTACACAGTATAGAATCTATCACTAATGAATCCTTGAATGAAAATTATACTAATGATAAATACTATAACTCTTAATATGAATAATCTTCTTCTGATGAATATAATATATTACCTACTTATGAAGAAGTGTCTAGGTTTGTTAAACTTATTGAGAATGAAAATTCTAAACTCAAGAAAAAGATTGATAAGGAAAATTTTAGAATCTCTATTTTAACTAAATAAGTATTAGATATTTCTAAAGATATTGATAATAAAATTTATGATTTTAAAATTATTTCCAAAAAACTTTAGGAAGTTAATTCTGAGAAGGATAAACTTTCTAAGGATCTTGAAAATGTAAACTTTAAGAAAAAAATTTAGAAACTAACTCTAGTTATAAAACTAATGTTTTTTAGGATAAAAACTTGGTTGTTAAACTAAAGTCAGAAATATTTTCCTTGAGTAAGTGTTTGTCAAACTTTACCTCTGGTAAGGAAAACATTGACAAGATGTATTCCCAAATTTGACCTTTAAAGAATAGTTATGGATTTGGTTATACTCATTCTAAACTAGTTTTTAGTAATAACTATTTTGTTCCTCAAAGTGATCCATTCTATACTAAATGTTAGTGTGGTGGACATTGGAAAAAAATTGTTCTTTAAATAAAACTCAGTCTTTGGTTTTTCATAAAGTTTATTTTTCTAAGAAAATATAGATTCCTAAAATCTTGCTTTATGAAATTTCTGGATCCAAGAAAATTTGGATTTCAAATGTTTAGTACTCTTATTTTCATGAAAATAAAGATAATACCAACAGCAATACATGGTACATGGATAGTTTATGTTCTTGGCATATGACTGGTAACAAAAGATTCTTTGAAAATCTCAGCATGTTGAAAAGAGTAAAAGTAACTTTCGAAGATAATGCTTAAGGAGAAATTATTGGTATAGGTAACATTGTTCTTCTTGTAAAAAAATTGATTTCAAATGTTTTATTTGTTAAGGGTCTTAATAACAACCTCATCAGTATAATCCAACTATGTGATGAAGGTTACCTTGTGAATTTTAGGAATGAAAAGTGCTTAGTACACAATTCCAAGAAAGTGTTTATTCTTTCTGCCCATAGGCAAGATAATTTATACACACTAAACTTAGAAGACCTTAGGATCCAAGATCAACCTTGTCTTAGTGTAATGGAAGATCAATATTGGTTATGGTATAAAAGGTTAGGATACTGTAACCTTAGGATCCTATGTAAACTCTCTAAGAAAAGACTGGTTAAGGATATATCGAAGCTTATATTTGATTATTCAAAAGTTTTTTATTCTTTTCAATATGGAAAGAAACATAAATCAAGTTTTAAATCAATCGGTAAAGTCTCAACTCCTGATGCATTGTAGTTTGTGCAAATGGATTTTTTGGTCCCACACAAACTGGAAGCATTGGAGGCAAATATTTTTTATTTGTCTTAGTTTATGATTACACTAGATTCACATGGGTCTATTTCCTAGAAAATAAATTTAAAGCTTTTTCTTATTTTAAAATTTTTAGAGTCCAAGTTAAAAATGATAAAACCTTCCATTGATAACTATTCATAGTGATTATCAAGGAGAATTTAAAAATTCTGATTTTGAAACTTTTTTTAATAAAAAAGGCATTACTCATAACTTCTCATCACCAAGAACTCCTCAACATAATGGTTTTGCTAAAATAAGAAATAAAATTCTTCAAGATATAACTATAACCATGTTGATTGAATATTCTATAGCTAAACATTTTTGGGTTCAAGTTGTAAGTACTTATTGTTATACAATAAATTGAGTTTTAATCAGAAATTTTCTTAACAAAACCCCTTACAAATTGTGGAATGGTTGAAAACCTAGACTTTCCTAATTCAAGGTATTTGGTTGCAAAGTATTCATTCTAAATACTAAAGATAATTTACATAAATTGTCACCAAAATCTGATAAACTTTCCTAGGCTACTCCATATCTTATAAGGCTTATAGAGTTTTTAATAAAAATACTTGTACAATTGAAGAAACAGTGCATATTAAATTTGATGAAATTGATCATTTTGTTTTTAAACAACCTCAATATACATCCGTGGATGTATTTTCAAAAACTGATTATCAACCATTGATAGAAGATCCTTCTGATAAGAAAATTTTTCAAGAAAATATTTCTGAAGCAATTACCCCAGAAGATTTCCTACCATATGTTGATGAACAGGTTTTACAAAACTCAAATCAGTTGTTTCTTAAGAATCATCTTAGTGATAGTATCATTAGAGATGTAAATCAATCTATAAGGGCTAGAAGTTCCTTAAGAAATGAATTAGAACATCTATCATTCCTTTTCAAATTAAAACCAAAAGGCACTAATGAAGCTTTAGGTGATGACGATTGGATTAAAGCCATACAGGATGAGCTAAATGAATTCGAAAGGAATAAAGTCTGGACCTTGGGTGAAAGACATAAGGAAACTTCTGTTATTGGAGTAAAATGGGTCTTCAGAAATAAGTTTGATAAAAATGGAATCATTGTAAGAAATAATTTTATATTAGTTTCTAAAGTCTATAATCAACAAGATGGAATAGACTATGAAGAAACCTATGCTCCAGTAGCTAGACTTGAATCTATCTGTATTCTACTTTCCTTTGCAGCATTCTTCAACTTTAAAATTTTTCAAATGGATGTTAAATGTGCTTTCCCTAATGGATATGTTCAAGAGGAAGTTTTTTTTTAACAACATTTTGGTTTTGAAGACACAAAACATCCTGAACATGTTTTCAAACTTACCAAAGCTTTATATGGACTTAAACAAGATCCTAGAGCCTGGTATGATAGACATACATGATTTTTTATACAAAACAATTATGTTAAGGGAAATGTTGATCCAACCCTTTTTATAAATAAATATAAGAAAAATGTTTTGAATGTTCAAATTTATGTTGATGACATTATATTTGGTTCAACTCAGCAATCTTTAACTGATTATTTTGTGAATTTAATGAAATCTTAGTTTGAAAAGTGTATGATGGGTGAGTTACCATTTTTCCTAGGTTTTCAAATTTCTCAAAAACTAGAAGGAACTTATATATATCAAAATAATTATATTAAATATATTCTTAAAAGGTATGGATATGAAAACACTAAGAGTATAAGTACTCTCATTGGTACCCCAAATTCTATTGATCTTGATAAAGCTGGGAAACTAGTAGATCAAACATCATTTAGAGGTATGATAGGAAGTTTACTATACTTGACAGCTAGTCGTCCAGACTTAATATTTTTAGTATGCTTATGTGATAGATATCAATACAATCCTAAGGAATCTCATTTAAATCCAGTAAAAATAATTTTTTTCTATTTAAAGGGAACCATAGATTTAGGACTCTTTTATACTTCTGGAAATGATTTTGTTTTAAAAAGTTTTTCAGATGCTGATTTTGGTAGATGTAGAATGGATAGGAAAAGTACATCTGGAACTTGTCATTTCTTAGGAGATTCATTAGTTTCTTGGTTATACAAAAAAGCAACATTTAGTAGCACTTTTCACAATTGAAGCTGAATATGTAGCAACTGGAAGTTGTTGTGCCCAAGTGTTGTGGATATAATACACACACATAGACTATGGTATGAGTTTTACCAAAACACAAATATTTAGTGATAATAATAGTGCCATTTCCTTAAGTAAAAATCTTTCACATCACTCTCATGAAAAACACATATATATTAGGAATCACTTTCTTAGGGATCACACACAAAAAGGATATATCATTCTTCAATTTATCATAATGCAAGATCAACTGGCTGATATACCATCCTGTAGATTTGAATACATTAAACAGAAGTTAGGAATGATAGCTATAAGTTAGTCTTCCATATTAACTTCTTTATGAATCCTATATCCTTATAGTAAGAAAAAAAATTTCATTGGGAGAGTATATTTTTTTATTAGTCAATTTTTTTCTCTTATTCAAAATTTTCGTAATCAAAAATTTCATAATCAAAATTTTCATAATCAAAATTTTCGTAATCAAAATTTTCATAATCAAAATTTTCCTATTCAAAATTTTTTTAATTTATTTTCATAATCAAAATTTACTTCTTACTTAAGAAATATTTCCATGATCTAAAGTTTTTTTTCAAGAAGAATTTTCCTCATTACGGATAATTTACCTAGAAATCTGGAAGGTATGTTTCCTTTCTTAAATTTTTGTAATCATCTTTTTATATATTGGTTTTTTTTAAGAAATTTTTTCAGATTCACTTTTCCTTAAATCCAAATTTTTATCCTAAAAAACTCAAAAGATAAAAAACTAACCAAATTCCTTCTTCAACTATCATCTCAACCGTCAGATCTAATTAAGATTATTTCAACCATTGGATCAATCAATGAAGATGAACCGTTGCCTCAAACACCTATATAAGAACTCCCTTGACGGTTGTCCCATATCGGTTTTCAAAGCCTTGGCATGCTAAAGTTCTGCTCCTCTACTTATGTCTGTTTTGAATATTCAAGTTTTCCTCAATTTCAAATGTCTGTGCAAGATTCTCCTCAGAAGGAAATGTCATCAGTAAAGGAAATATCTGAATGAAAGATATACAGAGAAAGGTTAGTCGATCATAAATTCTTTGCTAAGTATGATTCTATTATCTCCAAAAATATCAAGTTGAAAGGATGGGAGAGCTTATATGTATCCAAACTAAAGGCACAAGATCCAGTTTATCCAGAGTTGTTAATATAATTCTATGAATTCATGAGTTTTTTCAATAAAGGAGGGAGAGACAAGTTTTCATTTAAGAGCTGTGGAAAACTTTCTTTCTTTCTTATAGTAAGGCTTCAAGCTTAATTGGAATTCTGTATGGGGGTGAAGCAGAATTTTGCACCTACAAGTTACTAGATATTTCAGGCACATTTGATAAGGAAAAGACTTTAGAGAGCCTTGGTCTATCATAGGTGAAGACTTTGAATATTATCCATCCCTCTACAAATATTTGTATTCTTGATTTATGTGTTCATGGATTTCTAATTCTGAGAAAAGGTGATAAAGATACCCTGAAGAAGAGTGATATTTGGGCTTTAGACTTTTTAGTGAATCTCATAAATATAAATTTGGTGAAGTATGTTTTTCTAACAATCATGAATATCCAGAATGGGACTCTGAAATCTTAATTCATTATGTATCTTGTTATTCTCTCCAATATTATAGTAATTTATCTAGAATCATTCAAAATCCTATATAGGTAAAATTTAAGGAATTTCAAAGTAATATTGTTGAGTTATTATACTCTAAAGAGAATGAAGGTTGGTTATTCTAGTGAATCGTGAGAATTATATGATTTTTCTTAATCAGAAATCGAAGCTCTATCAAGGAAACTATAAGTGGATGAAACTTCAAATAAGGGTGGAAAGAAGAGGAAGGTGAAGGAACCGGAAGAGAAAAAAAACTCCTGTTGTTCATGAAACTCAATCCGCGCCTCCAAAACCAAATAAAGAAAAGACCTATCCAGATTAAGTGGTTTCTAAGTGGATATAAGACAAGAAGAATAAGAAAGAAGGTGAGCCTAGTTTTGGCTTGGACCCTGCTAAGGAAAAAAGCCTTAAATATAAAGGCTGTAGAGGATCTTGAGAATAAAGAGAAATAAAATAAGTAGAGGAAGAAGATTTTGGAGGCTAAGATTGTTCAATATCTTCTCAATGCTGCTGAGAAAGATTATGAATAACACCAGGTACCATAATAGTTTCTTCAAGAATCACTTCCAATGACTCATAGAAATAAGATGGTAATTCTAGAACCATAAGAAAGAGAATAAATAGTTCAAGAAGAAGAAGTCGAATAAGAATAAGAAGGAAGTGGTGATACTGATGATATGATAAGGAAAGTGGAGGAATATAATGATAAGGAGAGTCCTTCTAAGAAATTTTCAATCCAAACTTCTGAAACATAATCTTTAAAACTTGATACCCCAGGAAAAGAAGAAAACGGTCATCATTAAGTGAATAAACCATCTGAACAAGAGAGTAGTAATCATGATTTTGTTCAACTAGAGGATCTTGTGGCAGGTGTTGTGAAAGAAAATCTTGAGGAAGATGAGATTGTTCAATTATCAATTAGCGAACATAAATCACCCAAAGTAGAAAAGATAATTCCGAGAGCTGATAAGGGAAAACAGGTGTTGGGTGATACACCTAGGAAATCTGTAGTGAAAAATAAAAATTTTGCAGGTTTTTTGAAAAGGAAAGCTGAAGAGATAAAAAAATAATCCTCACCAACTAAACAGTATAATTCAAAATTGTCCTCTCTTGGACATGATTTTATAGTTCAATCTTTGAAAAATTTGGTTCATAATATTCCCATATTTATGATTATAGACTTGAGGTGTCAGATGCTTCAACACTCGTTTAATCAGAAATCAGATTCACTTACCATGATTATGGATAAGTTTTTCAGGCTTGAGGCTGATTTCAAAACCTTCTTCATCGGATATTAAGCTCACAAAAGATCATGCAAGGAAATAAAAAAGTGGTCAAGGAAAACAATTGAAGATATTAGAATCCTTGATGATTTTAAAGAAAGTGTGAAGGGTTATTTTGACATCAAAGATGAAAATCTCCAAGATATTACTAAAATTTTTGAGGAAAAGTTGACTCTCAAACAGATAACCCAGAAGCAGGAAGTCAAAGATCTGAATGGAAAGATTAATTCAGTTTCTTTGAATTGGAAAATGGAAATATATTGTAGAATTGAGTTCGAAGAAAAAATAAGCAATAAAGAAGAGCTTTTCAAAGCTCAAGAAGAAATTATTAAGGCTCAGGAAGAAAATATCAAAGCCTTGGAGAAGAAAAATGAAGATCAGGATCAGTTGCTCAAGCATGTAGAAGAATATACCAAGGAGCTTAATAAGCTAAAAACCATTGTGAAGAAGCTAATACCAAAGGAGAAATAAAAATAATGTATCTCAATCCAATATTTCATTTTATTTTCCTCTTTGTACAAATATTTCCTATCATAATGAAATTTTGGTTATACTTCATATATTTTGTTATCTAGTACTAATATTTCATGTACCAATTTTTTTTCCATTACCTTTATTCCTTTTTGAAAATCACAGAGTAGGAGAAAGGAATGATAAAAATAATATGAAGTAAAGAAGTGAATTCCCTAAGTAAGGGGGAGTCTATATAAGGGGGAGTTTCATCAAAGAAGATTTTCTTATTCAGAAAAAATCAAAATCTATTTAAGTAAGTCAAGAATACAGTCCTTAGGGATTTCAAAACCTAAGGGGGAGTTAGTCGTATTCACCATGATTTATAAGTAAAGGGAGATAAGTTTTTATTTTCAAGTCCATAAAGAAAAACTCAAAGTCCTTATATTCTTTTTCGTAAAGATGTTTGGGCTTTCCAAAAAGGGAGAGATTGTTGAGTCAATATGGTTTCCTTATGACTTTTCCATTCCTCCACATTTTGAAAATAATAAACACTTTATCTTAAGTCAAATAATTTTTCTTACTAATTATCTTAATAAATAAAATTATCCTTCCCCGTGGAAATTTTATCCTTAACTATGTTTTCATTGTTAATTTTATAGTTTCTCTAAATCTAACTCATTTTATTCCTATGTCTAAAATTTGGTTTCACATCTAAAACCTCGGAATCCTAAAAATCCTTGGTTATAGAGTATTTTGTTTTTAGAATCTGAATTCTCTGAAATTCAGACTCCGAATTCTCTAAAATTCAGACTCTGAATTCTTTGAAATTTAGAATCTGAATTCTCTGAAATTCAGACTCTGGATTCTCTGAAATTCAGACTCTCAATTCTTCAAAATTTAGACACTGAATTCTTCAGAATTTAGACTCCCAATTCCTTAGAATTCCGACTCCGAATTCCTTAGAATTTTGACTCTGAAATTCTTTAGAATTCAGACTCTGAATTCCTCATAATTTTGACTCTGAATTCCTTAAAATTTGGACTATGAATTTATTATAATTCGGACTCTGAATTTTTTAAAATTCAGACTCTGAATTCTTTAGAATTCGCACTCTAAATTTCTCATAATTCAGACTCTGAAATCCTCATAATTCCGACTCTAAATTCATTAAAATTCAGACTCCAAAATCTATATAATTCAGGTTCTGAATTCTTTGGAAAACAAAATTTGAATATCCATGAGTAATAGCCTCTGAATGTTTATTTGTTTAGACTCTAAAATTTGTTTTTCTTAGACTCCAAAAAATTGTTTTGGTTAAGAAACCTTATTTTTCTTATACTTTTTATAGTTATGAAATGATGTCATACAATCCGTTTCTAACTAATCATTGTTTGAGTGACATGTGTACAGGTCCCTCCAAGATTCAAGGAGAAATATAACTATTAGAGGAGGGATTCAACCATTAAAGAAGTTCCTATAAATAGGAGCTCATTTGAACAAGCTCATACAATTAAGAATTTACAAGTTGATCACTCTAGAGATTGCATGTTGTGAAGTGATTTCTAGAGAGAGAGACTCTCATGATTTGTGCATACTAAACATATTATTCATCTTACTTTGTGCAAATCCGATTATTTCTGAGTACAATCGAGGACTTCCAGGGATAGGAAGATAGAGGTGTCTACTACCTTAAAGTTCAAGGACTTCTATGGATAGGAAGACATAAGTTCCAACTACCTTAAAGTTAGAGGGCTTGTAGGGATAGCAAGACAGATTCTAATATTCCTATCGAGGACTTACCCTGGTGTGGGTAAGATATACTTTCTTGAAAGAATAAATCAAGGGACCTTTATCCAAGGTTATTGGATACCCTAATCTTTGGGTTAAAGGATTTTATATTTGTTACTTGTTTTGTTTCAAGTTTATTTCCATTGTATTTTGATAAAGGAAGAAAGTATAACCTTATTATACTTTCTTTTACTTTTTTATAGTATGGTAAGTAAGATTCTATATGATTTAAGGTAGAATATTTTCCTCATAAACTTTCCTTAAGTTTCATTTTTGGAATCATATTTCCGGAACCTAGCAAGTTTGTATAACTAAAATTCGTCCTGTGAATTTACCGTGTTTAACTTTGTTAAACATAGTTTTCCTTAAGGTTAGAAACAAAAGTTTTTTAAACATACAATTCACCCCCCTCTCTTGTATTTGATCGTATACATCATTATTTAGATCCTACAATGACTTCCACAAACAAGTGTGTGAAAAAATGGAGGAAAGAAAGTACCTCATTATCTAGAATACACCTATTTATCCCTTGATCAATATATATCCTTCATATGCAAAGATCCACCAAAACCTAGAATTTTGACTCATATTTCAATTTCAATAAATGATTTTTAGTAAGAAAGGAAGCTACCTTTGATGTAACCAAATAATTCACCATGTCCATGTCTCATGGAACCTTACCACTGTTCTCATAGTGCTACTCTAAAGAGAGTGATTTATTCAAAGGAATTTCTATAGGAATTTTAACTTTAATACTATAAGGAAGTTTACTCATATGGTCTGAAATAATGTCGTCATGTCCATTATTGTCCTTAATCTTTGTATAAAATACTTATAGAAGAAGCATCAACTCCACCATCATTGGTTTTGAATATACCTTATTTATAAAAATTTTTAGATTTGTATGATAATAATATATTATCAATTTTCTTTCCAAAAAATAAGGATGAAATTTATCAAGTGAAAAACAAAATATAGACAAAAACTACTTCTCAATGGTTATATAGTGGAACTGGCCTGATTATAGAGTTTTTGAATCATAATTTAATTCAATAGATCATTTATCAATCTTTTAAGATAGTAATTTTCCCACTACCTAGTTTGAAGCATCAAACATCAAATCAAAAGGAACATCCCAGGATAGTGTCCTAATGATGGGGTATATAGTCAATCTCTTCTTGAGTTCATAAAAATACTTCCTTCATGTTTCATAAAATACTAAATCAATTTCAATTTTAAAAAAATTATTTAACATAAATTCTATTTTACTAAAATATTTAATGAATCATATATAGAACCCTACATGGCCTAACAATTATCTAACATGTTTTATAGTAGTCGTGCATGGTATTTTAGATATCATAAAAACCTTATATTTATAAATTTAAATTCCATATTTATAAATTATATGACCCATAGAAATACCACTTTCCACCATAAAATTAAATTTATCAAAATTCCATACCAAACTCTTTTCAATGCACTATTTAAAAGCACTATTCATATTCTTAAGACAATTTTCAAATGATTTTCCATAAACTTTAAAGTCACCAGAGAATACCTCCAAGAATCTTTCAATGAAATCTAAAAATATTCTTACCATATAGCATTGAAATGTTCATGGGGAATCTCATTAACTAAAATTCATCCTCTGATGAGAAAACATATTATAAGAGAATGTGATGGTGGTATTGTCTGGATCTTATGGTGTAATGGGAATTGGAAATATTTAGAGAAAATATCAAGGAAATAGTAATGAATTTTATTAGCTAGTCTCTCAAAAAGTTTGTCAATAAAGGGGATCATGAAATGGTATTTTTGGGTAAAATGTTTTATTTTCCAATTATCAATTCATAACCACCAACTATTTTGAATTTGAGTAGGAACTAGTTCACTATTTTCATTTTTCAAAATAGTTATTACTGTGTTTTAAGGAAAAATTTGAATGGGGCTCACCCACTGGAAATCTAAAATTAGTTATATGATTCCAGCTTCAAATAGTTTTTCATCCCCTTTTAAAAAACTTATATTAATCTTGAGTTAAGAATTTTTATTGGGTTTCCTTGATATTTTTTAATAATTTTATGAAATATTTGATCCATACCAGCTATGGGTCTTATTCCATACATATCACCAAATATCTAGGATATTGATTTTCCATTTGGTTTCAAAATTTTCTTTAGTTCTTGTTCTTTATTGTGTTTTTAATTATTTATAGTTATCCTAAGGATTTTATCATCATTTAAAAGACAAAAATATTTAAGATTTTATGGTAACCATTTCAATTCCAGATGGTATGGTTGTTCCAATGATAGTGTCAACTCGGCTTCACTCATGTTTTTTGTAACATCCAAGAATCTAGAAACCTATATCTAGTAGTTATATTACATTCTTTTTATAGAATACAAGAGTCCTAAAAGGATCTAATAGTTTAGTATTCTTGGAAGAATATATACATAAATACATTAAATATCAAAACATAAGATGCATCATTAACACATTGTGATAACATTATTATCCTTTCTATCATAACCCTAAAAATTACACATATCTCTCCTCTATGTTTCCTAATAAAAGGAAAAAAATAACGGTGAGCTCAGATTCTTGGTAAGGAGTAGCATACAGTGAAAGATATCATAACATAAACATGGAATAAGTGATATAACATAAATAAATAAACAACACAAATCTATAATCAACTAAAACTAAGGGTGTGCTATATCCATGAAAATAAATGTAAATATATATAATAATAATCATTTATCTCATACTAATGGAATGCATAATGTCAGACATCAAAATATGCTATAAAGGACTTGTTCCAAGATATTATACTAATATGGAAAGAGGTATACACCACAAATCGGTATATTTTGTATTATATAACCTATTGATGCATTAAGGGGCTATTTAATTTTTCCCCAACTATCACTTGATTATTTCCAATGAATTCACCATAAGAGTTTATAATATCTTTCATACTATTCCATAAGGAACCTCTAGATGAATAAAAACATGGATATCTTTATAATTAGAAATATGGAAATCAAATACTTACCCATTTGATAGAATAATGTTGATATCTAGGAGAAAATACCATAATCAACATAGAATTTATGGAGTGCTATCAAAGTAACAAACAGTAACATTATCAAATAAATAGAGTGGGAAGCATACTTTCAATGTGTTGGATTATCCATGGAAGATAGTAATTGGGTTAAGTAGTTTGCATTTTTATGAGACCAAGGAAGTTGTGAGAAAAATCATTCATCATGGTTCATAAATAGGGTGTCAATATTCCAAATCATATCCCCCATGAGTGTCTAGATAAGTTCTCATTCTTAGGACAACTCATCATGCATTATGGTGATGGTTGAGTAAATGATCATCCAACCATTTTTAGGGTGATTACACCTAGGTGGATATATTACACATATGTATACATTTTCTAGTATACAGAAATGGATTTATTTTCTAGGAAACTACACACACTTATACTTTACCAAAACTTAGGATGGTTTTCCCAGCATGGAAAAGATTGAGTTTTACAATAGTTTTGGAAACTCTTGAATCAAAAGAATATGTGGGAGGGATAATAATATAGACTTTTAAATAAATTATATTTCATTATTAATATGGTAAAAATTATTCCATGTAAATTTATACACCACACAAAAGTATATAGGTGGTGAATATAACATGAGTCCCAAAGAATGAAAATTGAGAGTGAAATACCCACTTATGGATTGGGTGGCAATTCAATCATAACCTATTGAAATATATGGATTAAAATTTATCTTAAAATATCATTAATAAATTCATTTCATGATATAATATCTCAAATAGGTATTCTATACACACCACATAAAGGAAATTATATGCATAATATAAAACACATCTCAAAGAGAGGAATTTGAGATGAAAACCACTAAACTCTTGCACTAACTTCCATGAATGTTTTTTAAACTCATATATAAAAATATATATATCTTAATTACTTAATTACTAACATTACTCGTGTCTATTTTCATTTACAATCTTCAGAAATATTCATTATCTATATGAATTATACCTGTTTTCCAAATCAAGTGTTTATAGTTTTGATCATTTTTACTAGTTTTCTAATAGTGGTGTCCATATTCATTATTTTTAAAAAGTTCATAATTAATAGGTAATTAAAGTTTATTTTAGTTATTATTTATAATTATTTATTTAGTTTAAAATTCCTTTTTTGAGTGTTTTACTCTTTATCCTTGAAGATGAAATTGATAACAAGTATTTTTCAGTTATTCTTGATTATCGAAGGGTGTTTTCAAAATTAATGATTTAAATAATGATATAGTATATACAGAATAAAAAAATGGTTATTTACCCATTTCAATTATATTATATTATAAATTATTTTCCCATAGTCATTCATGATATAAATTTATAGTATTTTTCAAGTAGGTCGTTAAACCGACCCAAACATGAACATTCCTTGATTTAATTAATGATTATGAGGTGATTTTATTATAATATAATTATTCCAGAAGTATAATGATATTATTTAGTGTTAATTAGTGTAATATATTATAATTTTAATGTATTATAATAATAATTCATGGATATTAAAATATTACATAATTTGAATAAAAGGTTATCCTCTTAGTATGCTTGTTTTAAATGATTAAATTAATGATGATCGTTTGTTGATCATATCATTCATAGGTTATATAATTTTTCATTAAAAAATATAATGATATACTAATAATGATATTTATCCTTTAATTCCATCTGTATATCCATTTTTTAAGTTGGTTAAGGAAAAAGCATGTTGTTTCGTGGAGATGGTAGTCCTCACAACGCACGAATGGCGGTTTAATTTTTTTAAGGGAAAGGGGGGAGGTGGTTAGTGTTTATTTATAAAATATAAAAACATTAATTTTACCATAAATAAAAAATTCATCATATAATATTGGAAAGAATAAATTTTAAATGGAAAGATGAAAGGAAAATATTGTGAAAATATTGAACTTATATTGAGAACTTTGGGTTCTCTTGGAGGATTTCTTTGAATAGAATAGATAAGGATAATATGTTGTGACCAAAAACTTATAAGAGTAAAATATGATTATATGGAAATTGTTGTGTTAAATAGTTATGGGGAAACTAACTTTTTATAGTGGCATTAAATGGGTGGTGAGAGGCCCCTTTTATAAGTGGTGAGAATGGTATTTTTATAAATATTTCAACTTAATATAAAGGGAGAACCTGTTAAACATGTGAAGTGGCTCCAAAATTAAATAATAATTTATTTTATGGTGATATAAGGTCTATAATATCTCAACCACTAAATTATATATATATATATTTATCATATTTCCATCCCTTTACCCCTTGAATTATTACTTTTACCATTTATCTTTTACCACAGTAACTTGTTATTACCTAAGGTAACTTAATATTTATGCCTAAAAATAAAGTGGTTGTTGTTAGATAATTTGAAACTAATAATTATAAATTTTAAATCCATTTTTTATGATTTAATTTCTATATCTTTTATGATTTATTTTTAATATAATAACATATAATATATTAAAATAATTTTGTAGAAAAATATTACTTGAGTTCTAAAATATCAATCGTAAGTTTATAAACTATAATCATTATTTTAAAAAGTATAATATAAATTATAAAATACATATTTATTTAAGAAAATTGTTTTCATAAATTTATAATTCATACTTATATACATATAATGGCATAAAAGTTGTAGTATTGGTAAAAATGGTAAATTTCACTATTCACCTAAAAAGAATTGTTTTTAGAAACAACCCAAAAATTAATGTTAATAATATATATATATATAAATTAAAAAATGAAGTTTATTTTATTAATATTAGTTTATAAAAATAATAAATCAAACTTTTAAATGTACTTATGAATAAAGGCTCTTTATAGTGTACATTGTGTGATAGTTTAAGATATGGTGTTTACCAGTTTGAATAGGGTCTTGGGTATTAAATCCCACCCACCCACAAAATAATTTCATCCTAAAAATTTGGTTATATATCACTTATTGAAAAAATGTGGATATTTCTTACTCATATCTTCTTTAGGATCTCAGGTTTTATCTTCTAGTTTGGGATTTTTTTCAAAGGACATTCTCTAGTTGATTTATCTGATTCTATAATGATTACTCTCTAGTGTTAAGAATCTAGATATACTCCTCATTATAAGAAATATTAGGATCCAACAATATCCCATCATATGTGATCACATGTGTTGTATCAATCATGTATTTCCTCATTAATAAAACATGGAAGATGACATGTAAATTAGAAAGGTTGGGAGGCATAGCCAATTGGTAAGCTAAAGATCCAATTATTTCTAGTATTTAAAAAGGAAAAATGTACCTAGGGATTAAATTCACCTTTTATCAAATATTACAGCATTATTCCATGGTTAAACCTTCAATAATACATGATCCCTTACTTGAAATTACAAGTCTTTCCCTCAATTATTAGCATAGATATTTTTTCTACTCTATGTTACTTTAATATGATCCTAAAAAGTTCATACTTTAACTTATGTCTCCTCTATAATATCTGGACCAATAAGATTTATTTCTCCAACTTCTTCCAAACTGGTTAGATTATGACACCTCTTCCCATACAATGCTTCATATTTTTTCTATCTAGATGTTTGAATTGAAGGTATTATTTTATGAAAATTCCGCCAAAGGTAGATACTAATCTCATATACATTTGAAATAAAAATAACATGATATCAACATATATTCAAATATAGATAGTCCTTTTAGATAACTCATCGTTTTGTGGATGATTGGCAGTGCTTAAATTTATCTTAGTGTTGATATCCCTTAAAGACTCATTTGGAGTTTTGATGTGAACTAAGGTTCATGATCAGATACAGTTGGTAGTGGTACCCTATGAGACCTTAAAATTTCATTGATATAGAGTCAGAAAAGGAGATCAAGGGGTGTATTTTCTCTTATCACTAATAAATTATTATACTTACCAAGATGGTCAATGATGACCCATATGAAAATGTCTTTCCTTTGAGTATTTATAAGTCTAGTGAAAAAATATATTGTAACATAGTCCTACTTCCATATAGGTATAGCCAAAAGTTGTATAACTCCCTTAGGATGCTTCCTTTTAGACTTAACCTACTAGATTACCAAGAATCTGCATACATAGTCCAAAATTTCCTAATTTATAACATTACACAAAAAATATAGTTCTCTTAAATCCCTATACATATTTATTCTACCATGGTGTATAGAGAAATTAGATCGTCATCTTATAGTTTCATCTTTAACTCTGATATAGATGGAATATAAAACCACTTTACAAACTTCAAATATCCATCTCTATAGATGAATTACTTCTATTTACCAATATTTATTTCTTTAATATTCTTTTATAAGTCTTCATTATTTAGTTGCGACTTCTTTATATTTTATAGTAAGGATGTTTTAGAAATTTCTTGGAGATGGAATGATAGATCCCCTTTCCTAAAAATCACCATATCCATCATTACTAGATTTATGTATATAGGATCCTTTTTAATCCTCATCATGGTAAGAAATTCATGGTACCTCATACTCAATGCATCAGTCACCTTTTTTCCTTCCTAGGGTGGTAGTGTATCGAGAATTATTATTCCTTGAGTATTTCCACCAATATTCTTTACCTCATATTGAGCTCTTTTTGAGAGAATGTGTACATCAAACCCTTTTAGTCCGTATATATATCGCATATTTTTCTATAGAGATAGTATATCTATATTTTCAATGTGAATATTATAACTACCATATCATCATGAGTTGGATAGTTATATTCATGGATTTTCAATTAACTTGATGCATAGGAAATCACCCTATCATTTTGTTTATGTACAACCAATTCCATTCTTAAATACAGCACTATATATTACAAATACTTGTTTACCTGATGATAGAGTTAATATCAATGTATTAATCAGTCTACTCTTCATCTCTTCAAAAATTTCCTCAAATTTCCTTGACCATGTGAATTTAACCACTTTATGTGTTAACTTTTCTAATGAGTTGGAAAACTAGGAGAAATCACGGATGAACCACTAATAGTAACCTTCTAAACCCAAGAAACTTTGGATATTGGTTATGTTCATTGGTGTAGTACATTATTTTACTACCATTTTTATTAAAGGTTCAATGGATATTCCAACCTTGGAGACAATATGGCTGAGAAAAGAAACTTCACTAATCCAAAATTCACACTTACTATTTTTCCCACACAAATCCTTTCTTATGAGGTTCTCAAAAATTATTTCCATACAAATTTCATTTTCTTCATAGATCCTATAGTATATTAAGATATATTTAATTAATACAACCAAAAATTTATCAATATAATACTTGAATACTCTATTAATCATATCCATAAAGATAAAAGGTTTGTTCATCAATCCAAATAGCATTACCATAAATTCATAATGTCCATACCTTGTTTGAAATATCATATTTGGTATATCAACCTTCTTCACCCATAGCTGATGATAATCAGAGCGAAGAACAATCTTTAAAAATAATTGGTCTCTATGAATTTGATCAAATAATTCATCAATGTGTGGCAAAGAATACTTATTCTTTCTAGTAATGTAATTTATATCCCTATAATTAATGAAAAATCTCATAGACCCATTCTTCTTTTTCATAAATAAAATAAGGGTTCCCCATAGTGAAATACTAGAATATATAAGTCCTTTATCACAAAACTCCTACAACTATTTTTTCAACTCCACCAACTCCAATAGTTCCCTTCTATAGGTAGTATTAGATATAGGTATTGAATTTAGAATGAGTTCAATGGATAACTCAACTTCTTGTTCTATTGGATGACCATGTAATTATTCTAGAATAATGTTAATGGATTTTTTTACCACAGGTAAATCCTCTATTATTAGGATAAATTATTGTTCCATAGATCGCACTCAATATTTCTCTCTTCCTAAAATTTCATTAAGGATATATACTAGGGTAGTATATAAACATGATTTAGATGGTGAAGTTTCCTCTCCAAAGACAATAGAGTTTTCTTCACCTTTATGAATCGTAATCTTCTTCTCTTAGTAATAAATTTTTTCATTATAATTCGAAATAAATTATATAACAAGAATAATATCAAAATAAAACATATGTATAATAACCAAATTTTTAAATAGGTTACACCCATGCATCATAATTGTAAATTACTAAAATGTATTTTTTAATAATATTTCCACTCATTATCCTAATTTATAACTCCCTTACTGGGGTTCTAGGTAAATTTTTAATGTTTTTAGAAAACATAGAATAATTAAAAGAGTGTAAATATTTAGAATAAAATAAAAATTATCTAACTTTGAGTATATAATCAAATTACCTACCACCATGTCATTAGGAACTTTGACTTCTTCCGTGGTAACTACATAATCTTAGACTTGCTCCCTTGGCCTTTTATTAGGTAAATTTACTTCATGTTTGTGGTATGGGTTCCCATAATTTCCCTTATCCTTATAGATAAAACATTTAATGTCAACAACATATTCTTTTCCTTTTCATTCATGAAATTTTTGGCCTTTTTCTCTATACTTATAACGAACTCATGTTCCCTTCCTACAATCCCCAGGGTGTTTCTTCACATAATTATTACATGTGGGAAATCCTACCCTTTCCTTTTTACCCTTTTCCACACTATTATTCCCATCATTATCAGTTGACCTCTTCCTATATGGATTTCCCTTGAATATATACATCCTAAAGAACTACTTTACTATCTTAAGTTCACTTGAGAATATTTACTCATATGATAAAAAGTTTTGAGAGATCAATGCCCTTCGTAGGTTTAGCTTTAACCCATTAAAGAAATAATCAATCATGGTTTCTAGTCTAAGTATATAGTCTGTAGTGTCCCAATATAACCTTTTAAATTTATCCTCATTATCAACATTATTTTCCTTCTACTTTTGTCAAATATTTAAGAACTACTTTCCATTTCTACTCTTTTCTAATATGGAAAGTATTTTTCATAGAAAAATTCCCTAAAAGTTCCTTATTTCATGTGATTTATCTCATATTCATCTTTAGTGTTTTGAATTAGTGAGCACCATTAGGATTCATCTCCCTTCATAATATAGACCTCCATGATGAATTTTTCCCTTTCACTACTTCCTATGATGAGAAATATCTTCTCTAGGGACTTGATCCATTGTTCATCTACCAATTCATTAGTGGTTCTGCCAAATTATGGAGTCTTTTTCACATGAAGTGTTCCAACATAGTTACAAAATTTTTTGGATTATTAGGTAACTCTATATTGGTGTGAATATTTTTCATAACCTAGGTTAAATTATCTAATATGGTTATGCTCTGATTAGCCTAAAATATGGCCTTGTTAACTAGTTCAGGGGGAACATCCCTACATTGACTCCAAGTGTTGATATGGTTCTCATTAATCATATTAGTCTTCATATTTCTATATTGGAATAAAAATAATCATATCATGATATTGAATTGTAAAATAAAATTCCTATTATGTTTTTTATAGTGTCTCCTAGAAATCTTGATGGTTTTTCATCGTACTTGTGCTATCTAACTAGGTTCCTCTAAATTTGGTCCTCAAGGTTCCTACTAAACTTTCTATAATACCAAGTGTAACATCCTGGACTCTAAAAAACTAGATCCAATATTTATATTACAATATTGGTACAAAATAAAAGATTCTCCAAAGGATCTAGTAGTTTAGCAGTCTTGGAATACCAGATTGAAACATACATTACATTTCAAAACAAAATATGTAGTATGAATGCATTGTGAGAACATTATTATCCCTTACATCATAAACCTAAAAATTATACATATTTATCCTCTTGGTTTTATAGGGAAATTAAAAAAAATAAGGGTGAGCTTAGATGATCAGTAACCAGTAAAATATAGTGAAAGATAACATGACATAACCATGGAATAAGTGATATGGAAGGAATAAATAAACAATGTGAATCCATAATTAAATGAAACTAATGGAATGATATATCCATGAAAATAAATGAAAAAAGGATAACAATAATAATTGATCTCCTACTGAGGGAATACATAATTTTGGACATCAAAACAAGTTTCCAAGGACTTCTCTAAGACACTATACTGATATTAGAATAGGTATACACCAAAACCTAATTTGTTTTGTATCATGAGACCTCTCAATGCATCAAGGTTATATATAATTCTGGGCCCCACATTTCACCTAATTAAATCCAATTCATTCACCATAATAGTCTACATGACCTTTTATACCATTCCATAAGGAACCTCTAGCTAGGTAAAAACATAACTATTTTTATAATGAGAAATATAAAATTTGAATACTTTCCCATTCAATATAATAATGTAGATGTATAAGGACTTGATCTTATTAAATTGCATAGTCTTGAATTTTAGTCAAGAACACACTTCCTTTCACATTAAGTATCTTTTAAATTTTAGAGTTTTAGAGAATTTGGATATAACACATACATAACATTCCACATTTATACAGAGCGGATACCACAAAAATAGTATTCATTTCTTCTAAAATATAAAACCTTTCAAATAAAACATGTTTTTTTATAAATCTTCATAACATTTAACATGGATTAATTATTTGTCTAACACATCCTTATAACCTATGAAAATCATTTAAAACTTGATATGATCACAAAAATCATAGTAAGGTATATAAAAATAAGTAAAGAAAACATTAGTCCATGAATACTCGTAACGTATGAAATTATTTTCAAAAATACATACTTGTCACCCATATAAACATACTTTGTGAAACTTGAGATTTCCATGAGATTTCTACAAAACATATTAAACATAAATAGAACCATAAAGGTATATTTGGAAATTACTTACTTATATTTTAACCGTTGCGACTACCTCATGATTTTTAACCCTCATGACTACCTTACAATGTAACCCTCATGGCTACCTTATGGTGTAACCATCACATCTACACATGGAGTAACCATACAGCCGATCTCTAACATAAAAATACCCAATGAATTTTAGGGAGATATAGGTCCCACCCTTCTTTATAAAAAATTCCCAAGAACCAGAACATAATCATACAACATGAATAATTGCATAAAAAATTGCTTTTGAATTTTGTAAAACTAGAAGTTTGAAAGACGATTTTATAATAAAAGTCCCTACAAATAACATATAATTGATATGAGAATCAATAGAATGAAAGGAATATGTGTGTACACTGTAGATACACATAATACAACATAATATAAACAAAAATTCATCACATAAATGATCTTAAAACCACACAATTAATGAAGTATAAGGTTAACCCGAAGAATGGAAATTGGGTTAAGAATTCCCTTACCTCAAGTTTGTATTTATTAAAACTTGTTTAAACCTCATATATTGTAAAAAATGGGTCCTGGTGACATCACAGACACCCCGCCTTAATATGTCTTCGGGCCCTGGCCCACCAAGTACCACCAGTTACCCTGCAGGCACATGGTCCCCACATTGGGGCCCACCCATGTGCCTGAATGGGTCATCTGACTAATGATAGTTCCAACAGGCCAACACATGTCCTTTTTAGTGTGTTTTTTCCTCACTCACACACACCCTGAGAAACTTCCTAGAATATCACCCACCCTCATGACCCATCCCCTAGGGCTTGTGTCGTGACTACCCCAAGCCCACCTTCCATAGGCCAGGGGCTGGAGACTAGCACCGAAAGGTGTATCCCCTAAAACCGGCAATAAATTACCTTTATATCCTGTAAACACACTCAAAAAAGCACATAGCAAGATACAAACACAAGAAAACTTTTCAAAATACACACGCAATTGGTGTTTTCGTGCATTGAGTCAGAAATTAGAAGTCGGGGTCCTGGTGTATGGATACGTCGGTCGCCGCACCAACATTGGCTTCCCTAAACTGATAACCACACTCACTACACATAACATTATTTCCATTAAAAAAATTAGAGTCCAATGTTCTATAGTAGAACTGACTCCTCTAATACCAATTTTCCACGACCCGTCCCCAAGGGCTCATGTCGTGACTACCCCAAGTCTGTCTTCCATAGGCCAGGGGCGAGCGACTAGCACCAAAGGCGTATTCCCTAAAACTAGGAAGGCATTGCCTTTATAACCAGTAACTCACGCAACCAAGCACACATCATGATATGAACACAAGTAAACTAAATAGTAAAAAGAGTGTGTACAGTAAGTAAAAGGGGCCAGAATACAAGCTCAATTGGAAAGTACAAGAAAACTGGAAAGTACAAGTAAACTGAACAACTCCTGTGAACACCCGCCAAGGATCCTACCTGAAGGGTAGGTACAGATCTCGAATATTCATCTATGTGGTATGCCTCATATAAGGTCCACCTCTAACCTACCTCCAGTCCTGGTACTCTCATCCTCGGTCAGCGTTGTCCATCATATACACCAAACACAACAAGGTGCAGGAGTAGCCCGTGAAGGGGTGAGTATAACAATACTCAGCAGGGATCCTGATACCCTCAAATGTCTCACAAAATTCACAAAGGATAAACCAAAAATCATAAAAACAACTATCAATCCTACTTAGGAATATTCCCATACATATACCTAAGTTATCAAGTATACCCATCTCATTCATGAGGAAACACAAGGCCCAACTCATTATCTCAAAGCTCAACTGTTCCACGGAGGAAAGAATACCACGAAGGTAACATGACAAAGGTAAGTAACACACAAGTTCGCCACATAGAATAATAGTACCAAGGTATCACCATGAAGGAAAGTACCACACATAAGAATACCACTAAGGTATCACCACGAAGGAAAAGACTCAACTCACACCAGGTATAACTTAGGTACAATAGTAGAGATGATTAGATGTAACTATTGAATCATATTACTCTGTTAAGAGGTAAACCCACATAGGATCCTAAATCATCATACCCACACAGGATCCTAGTACATCATCATACCCACACATGATCCTAGTACAACAGACCCACACAGGATCCAAGTACATCATCAGTCCCACACAAGATCCTAGTATAGTAGACCCACATAGGATCCTAGAGTAGTCCCCCATGGATTCCTAGAGTTGATTCAAGTGAGGCTCTTGAATACAAACCCACAAAGGATCCCAAGCACAGACCCACAAAGGATCATTTTCTCATGTTACAGCTAGCTACAGGGTTCCCGCACTAAGCTCGATTGATTCCGGGAGGATCCACTCCTCAATCCATAGGTCGGTACTCTAACTATCACAAAGTACCATGAAGAATTATCCCAAAGTACCTCCATGTAAAAGGGGTCTCAACGCAACAGATGGTGCGTCAATCGGACGTCCGGTCTGTAAGTTATTGGCCTTTTAGTCCTAAGGGCCTGGTTGGATTCGTGTTCGATCCAACCCGTCCATACACCAACATTATCCAAAACTCAATTGGGGTATACCAAAAGGTTCGTCTCTCTACAAGGTTTTCGTTGCCGCTGACGGTTCGTCAAATGGACGCCCGTAGCTCAATATATGGCCGAAAGAGAAAAAAATGGGTTGAAATTGGTCTGGGTCTGATCCGACCCAGTCGAACTGACCCGGCCCGCTGGGCTCACGGTGCGGCGGCCCACAGTGCGGAAACCAGCGGTGCGGTGTGGCACGCGGTGCGGCGTCCATACGCCTTCTCCATGTGGTACGTCATGCGTCGCACCTTCACCGACGGCTGGCTCGGCCGACTTCCCTCCCTTTGACGTCCCGACACAAGGTCGCGGTCTTGCTCGCCGAGCAGCGCGGATGCGCACCGCTGTCCCCTTCGTGCGGTCGGCTGCCGCCCTTGCTCTTCCGCGGTCGATAGGTCGTGGACCTTCTCTGGTGGCGCAGTCACGCTGCCGCCTTCATCGCGACTGGTCGTGGTGTTGGACGCCATTCCTGTGCCCCGCCGGTGTCAGTATCCATCCTCCTCCATCATGAAGAACATATCAATAATCACAAATAATTTGGGAGAGGTCGGGCCATGTTCGTTTGTCCCACACCCTCCGAGTTAGGGTGGTAGCAAGCGGCTCAATAATTCTTGAATCACGAAGAACATAAAGAACGGGTAAGGGGGTATAAATCAGCAACAAACCCTACCTCATGAATGATGGAGAAAAGCCTACAGTTTAGGAAGTGGTTCGATGTTCGCCATTCCCACAATATCCTCCAACGATGTTTCTTGATCATCGATCCTCGTTTGGGGTTTTGGTGCTGATCGCCACCACTCGCCAGAACTGGCTCCATCCTTCAAGTGTCAGGCATCGCGGAACTTTACCAGAGCTTCGTCACTTGGTGAAGTCGTGCCAATTCCCCCCCCCCCAAGCTCCATATAAATAGGAGAGGGGGAGGGTAAGTAACGATCGCAGAATTTATAAAGGATCATTTAATAGGAACCTTCCTAAATTCCAACGACATTATTACTTAGTATTTGAAATTCAAGCCATTTAATTTACGTTGGCGCAATTAAATGGGATGTTTCCCAAGGGAATTCCCCATATAAAAGAGGGGTTCGGGTAGTCCCCACCACCATAAAACAAAAGGAGGTTACAAGAAAAATAAAAAAAAAAGTTAAGTATTTTTTTTATTTTTCTATTCTTTCACAAAAATGTGGAAAACTAGCTTCCACCATCGACCTACTGCGGTGGAGGTAAAGGTATCCTTAAGTGAATATCGGCGCTGTGAGTTCAACGGTGTCCTCGGATTTCAATTCCGAGCACCGGTTTAATAGTTACAAAAACCCACTCGCACGTTTACTAAACGTACCCAAAAAAAAGTTTATAAATTCATTCTGAGCACACCAGGACTCAGAATCATGCGCCGTCAATTTTCGTGGACTCGTAAAATTCCCATTTAATTAAAAAAAATACATGGAATTTCTAGGTCTTTACAAAAAGGGCCACTTGTGAAAAATTAAATGAAATCCTCAAGACCTTTCATGTCACTACTGAATCTCCTCATGCCTTGAGAGAATCATATGTACGGGAAAACTCAAAACCATAAAATCCTTATGTGTCGGCTTTTAACCCTTATTTAAGAACTTGGGAACTTCCACACCATGACCAACACCCCTCATGCTACAACTAGGATTACAAAAATAGATTTTACAACATCGAACACTCATAGACTATACCCCAAGTTGTGATATAATTTTACATCATGGCATAACTTCCTAAAAACCACCTATAGCACAACACATACAATCACATCGTGACACACCTATTCTAGATGAAATATCATCTTTAGAAATACCTCCCTTCCACTAACCTTCTCTCGATATCTCCAACACCTATTAAACATAAAGTAACGATTAGAGAATATTTTTTCCATTATAATCTAACCCATGCACAGTTGTGTGGGGTGAAAATAAGAATTTTTATCCTCTCAGCGGTATCCCCAAAAGGTAGTGAGAGTTTTTCTTGATTTTCCATTATAATGTTAAACCTTATATAGTATATTTTATAAAAAACTTCCATGAATAGTGCTTGAGGGTCACCTTATAAATACTAATATATAATTTTAGAAATCTTTTCTAGTTGAGTGTATTCTAAGTTCCCTAAGATTGATTACTTATACCATATGTAATCAACCCCTATGATTTTATATAATCCTCAATCTTAAACTAAGAGAAGAATTTTTTTTCATGTTTTATTTTCTAATGTCATAGTAATCTGGAAAATGGTGTTACATCTAGTATTCTGACATCATTGGATCTATTTGCGCTCTCCTTTATTGACCTGTAAAAGGGTAATATGTGATACTTTATTCCTTTTTCTTATTATTTCAGTGATGGATTTATAAGGATATAAAGTGGCATGGGGAAACAATTGTCACACCCCCATGTCAAATTTTAAAATTATTTTTTAAATTATTTATTTTTATTAGAATTAGAAATGTTTATATCAGAATTTTTAAAAAAATTAAGATATTTTCTCAACATCATAGTTATCACATGGTTGGAACCCAGTTTGTTGTAATTGTGCAACCTTATCTTATATTGGAGTAACCCAACACAATTAACACATGGTTAGTAGAAACCATCCATTTTAACCTTACATATAATATCTCTAATTTAGTGGAAGGAGTATATTTAGAGTAAAGTTAGTGTAATCCAAGTGAATGAATCATATATATTTAGGGGACACCATTTAGGGTACCATTACATATAGTGAGATTCTACTCGATAGATTATATAGGATTATTTCATAGTTAAGTGAATTGTATGGAAGATAAAATGTTTTTTAGTGATGGTTTCACTTTTGGTGTATGATTTAGTAAATTGTGCAACCAAACTATGTATCTTTCCCAAAAATTTAAATTTTTATTTCCCAGTTATACCCCTAATGACTTTAACCCCTATTTAGCCCTTCATTTCCAAATTTTAATTCATCTTATTCATAGGGGATCTATGGTAAACCACACCTCTCCCTATTATGGTTTCTTAATCTTCAGTCATGAGTTTATTTTAGATTTCTCAAGTTAAATCTTATATTCCCTCTTTATTTATTCTTTATCTTCTTTCTCGGTTCTTCTTCCTCTTTCTCAAGACCTACTGGCCATGGTGGTTGAACCTCTTGTTTAGGGTTTGTTTAATATTGATATTTTTTATTTTTAGGGATAGAGAATATTTCTTATTAACCTAGTATAGTGTTTATTGTTGAAGTTGTTTTGATTTTAATCCCTTTAAGGTAGGTGAATTTTTGTAACTCTATTTATTTGACATGTAATGTGTGATTGATTTTTCTAAAAATATTCTTTCATCCAAAATCTACTTATACATACCTAGAATTAAATTTTGTGTACTCTATATATTTTATCAAATTACTAAGATATTCCTTTTGAAATAATTGGTAATTAAAATGGTTTTTTGAACTTACTAATGATTTCTAAATTTTTTTTTTTTAAAGGTAATGCTTCGGTCAAAAGACCAAAGCACAAGATATATAAGAAAGCAAGAGGATTACAAAGTTCGGAAAGATGGGATTTTGTTACAGTCTCTCTCAAAGAGCGGCAATAAGTCAGCTGGAAGATTGTCAAGCCAAGTCATGCTCTGCTGAATACCTTTGTTGGCGAACTAATGATTTCTAAATGATTTTTTACATGATATATTTTATGAATTTAAGTCTTGTTGAATGTTTTAATGGAATTTTTGGTTGTTATTTCATTATTAATGGACTTCGATGAGTTCCCTTGATATACTCTTATGTTACTTACATGTGATTTATGTGTATGATATTCACCATGTTGATTGATGAAGTTATGTTTCAATATATGTGTGTATTATATTGGATATGTTGAATAAAAACTCAGGATTCACTTTTCATTGTCCTAAAAAGGTGCAAACAAAGACTCAATATGGGTGAATTGAGTCTTTTAAATAATTTCACTGAATTTAAATACTATCTTTTTAAGTTTATATAATATATCCTTCTCTTTTAAGTAGAATTTTTAGAAGAAATAAAGTAAATTAAATATAAGGCCTCAAAGTATTTTTATAGTGGTTCTAATCTATAAGGACATAACTTGGTATACTCTAACAACACCCAATGAAGGCTTGGTGATTTTATACAGATCCTTTTCCTAGGGATCTCACAATTGCACGTAAGTATTTGAAACTTGATATAACACTCCAAGAGATTTTACTGGGATCTCCCTTACATGAATCTTATATGGCCTATCACCAACACTTGGTTTAAAAAGTGTTCACTTACAATGGAAATTAAGGGTTTATAAATGAATACAGATTATTATACAGTTAAAAACTCCAAGAAACTAATAGATAATAGATTTTATTTCAAATAGTATGTAATCCTTCAAAGAGTAATTCTAGAAGTAAATCTTCGATTGTAGTACAACATTAGAAATAGTTTATCATCTCCTTGTTCTTTTTCAATCGAAATGTATAATGAAACTTATACAATATAGTTATAGAAATGATATTATGTGGTATGCACGAGTATTCAATCACATAAGAGTATTTTTCACTTATAACACACATATATAATTCTAAAATTTTGGGTATATATTCCACCAATATACTCAAAAGAATATATATAAATATATATTTAGAAATAATAAAGTCCATGATTTCCTCTTTAAAAGTATCATATTGTCATTGTATACTTTCCTCATTTCATAAAAAACTACTTTAAAGTTGACAATTCCTTCTATAAGGATCTTCATACATGTTGAACCTTCAAAATAATATTCAGAATTTTAGAATTGATAATTTTAATTCTATATGAAAATGTATTCTTAACTTACAATGAAAATCACTAAGTTCAAATTATTATTTAAATATTCATTTAAATATTCTAAGTCAATCAACATTTCGTCTTTGAATAATCCTTCAAATACTAAAAATAAATTTTCTTCAAAAATTCAAATATTTGAATTTTGAATGTTTCCACCCAAAATATCATTTATATAAAGTATACTGATAATATATTCTCTTTAATGTATCTTTATGACAACACTTAAAATGGAATTCTTCCTAACACTTGTTTTCTGCATACTCTTAATAATGAATTTATCCATGTAACATATCCTTGAGTTTCTTATTAATAATACATTTTTCACTTCAACATGGTCTCTATATTCTCATGATAAAACACTACACCATATCATATTCTCATGGTAATAATCATTAGTATGTTTCCTGAATGTAGACTTGTAGTTCTATTATTGATAACCCATTGTCTTTAAAGTATTATTGCAATTCTCCTTAACAATCTATTTTCTCTTTAAAGAATCCTCACTTGACTTCAAAATTATACATTTTTGTAATGTAGTGTTAACTTTTTCATAGAGACAATTGATACTTTTAGAAAATAACTCGATCAATTTAATAGAAAAAACTTTGAAAACACTTCAAACAATGTTTTTAGAGTTAATATAAATATTTACTAAACTCATAAACCAGAGTGAATAAACCTGATAAAGCTTCATTAGATAGAAATTTCAAACTAATAGGAAAATAGAGTATCATAGTGGTAATTATATTGGTGATATTTCATATCCTCACATTGATCATTTATAATATGTTGATAGTATTGTGACTTTGAGTTCTAACTTAATAGTATGTTCTATCAACATTGTAACCACATGTTAAAACTTAATAAATCATTGGTATAATCATCACCTCAAGATAAAAAATTAACATGGTGGTTTGGTGGTTATGGAATGTAGACATCAGATGTGTCTTATATTCTATTGAAAATGTAATATTAAGATTCAAATTAAGAGTATGTTTTTTAATTGATTAAATGTGGAGCTATAATAGAACATACATTTTGTATGATAAAGTAACATAAAGATAGACCCTAAGAATGTGTTCCTTAAGATATTTTAATGTAAGGATTAATACATATGAGTCATATACTTATAATAATTCTTCAAAAATATAAAAAACTCATAAATTTATTCTAAAATTAGTAAATATTTTAAATAAATAAACCATTAACCCGAAATCACTCAAGTAAAAATATTAGTAACAAAAATTAGGATATTTGTGAGCATAAAAACAATAAAGTAAATGAGAGTATGTTGTATTATGAAATGTTCACACTAATTTAGTCCGAAAATCTCTCCCTTTTTGATGATCAAAAAATCCATAACATTAAAATATAACATTTTACAAAATAATTTTTTTTTGAATAATAATGAAACTATGAGAATTAAAGAATCGGTATGATAACTTTTTTCCCATTCTCCCCATTTTTATGATATAAATAATATTTTATAAGATGGAATAACACATCTCTTTTATACACTAAAATGAATAAACTATGAGATTATAATATTAATGATAATAATAAGTGGGTAGTGATATGTTTTAAGAAAAAATGAAATTTATAAAATAATGAATCTATTAAAGAAAAAATAAATAACTATGAAATCAAGAAAATATAATAGTGAATAAATAAAAGTTTAACTCATTTAAAATCAAAGAAACCCAACTCACATTTAATAAAACAATAATGTTAAAAATTAGAAGGCTTAACAAAAATATATTCCAACTGATGTTTGGTGTTAATAAATTCAAGATAAATATCACCTTCATGAGTGTGATGTCTCAAGAGATGATTCCTAATATCAATATTCTTAGTCCTTAAATGGATTATTTGTTTTTTTTAAATGTTGATAAAACTAGTGTTATCACATTTGATTGGAACATGTTCAAAATTTAAGCCAAAATCATTTAAATTGTGTTGTATCCACAACACTTGTGTATAACAACTACAAACTACAACATATTATAATTTAGTAATAAGGAAATAGGGTATTGTTTCTTACTAGACTAAGAAACTAAATATTTTCCCAAGAAGTGGACAGTTCCTGAGGTTCTCTTCCTATATAGTCTTCAACCCCAAAAATTAACATCAAAATAGGAAATTAAATCAAATAAAATTAAGAAAAAAGATATCCATAACCTTTTAAATGTCTTAAAATACTTTTTTTATCATTTGGATGAGATTCCTTATGATTTTCTTGGAATCAAGAACAAATACATACAATAAACATGATGACTAGTCTATTAATAGTTAAATATAATAAACTCTCAGTTATTCCTCTATATAACATGTCATCTACTAGTTTCCAAGCTTCATCTATGTAAATTTTAATATTATAACTCATAGTAATTATATATAATTTAATGTTTTCAATTCCAAACCCTCTAAGTATGTCATGTATGTACTTAATTTGATTTAAGACAATCCTAAAGTATTTCTAAAATATTTGAAAACCAAGAAATAAATTCAACTCACCAAACATCCTCATTTAAAAATCTTATTGCATAAGTTTTGAAATTACATTACATAGTTTCTGGTTAGTTAAAACAAAAAACACATAATTAACATATATTTTAATAAGAAAAATATTTATAGAAGAAGTTTTCTTAAAAATTGTAAGATCTTCCAAGACTACTAAAAACCCACTTGATAAAATAAAAAGAATTAATTATTTCATACCAAGATCTAGGTGCTTGTTTAGGACTATATAAAGTTTTAATAAGTTTGAAAACATAATTTAAAAAATAAGGTTTTTTAAAAATAGAATGTTGTTCAACGTAAACTTCATCCAAAAGAAATCCACTTAGAAAAGAAGATTTAACAAAAATATAGAAAACTTTAATGTTCATATGATATACTTATTCTAAGATAATTATAATGGATTTTAATTTGGATACATGTATAAAGGTATCTTCATAATATATACATTACTCTTGACTTTAACCTTTATACACCAATCTATCCTTATTTATATTAATCACTCTAAGATCATATTGATTATTTCTAAAAAATCATTTTGTATTTATAACAAGATAATCAAAAGGTTTATTAACTAATTAACAAATTACATTCCTCTTGAACTGGTTTAACTCTTATTTCATGGTCAAAACCCAATTTTTGTCACTCAAGGATTATTCTATGGTTTTAGGTTCAATATTTGATATAAAAAAATAAGCAACATTTACAGTACTTTTTCTAGTCCAAACACCTTTATCTAAATCTATAATAACAGTTTCTAAGGAATTTTTTTTAATTTTTAAGGTTATTTAGGTATAATGATATGAGTTTATCTATTTAATAACATCTCAAGACTGGTTTTTTCATGAACATGTCCATCATCATCATCATTTTTACTATTAATGGGAGTATCAAGTCTCAATTTATTCACTAAATCATATGTTTTGCCATGTTTTTTATTTTTATTTTTTCAATAAGATAATTTTTTGGTGTGATAGGAAGAATGAGTGTGATAAAGGCTAAAGTGGAGTGGATAAACCTATTTCTTCAAGACTGTGTGTAAAAAGATTCAAGCATCTTTTAATTGTGATGATTGTTGTGTTGATATTAAAGGAAATCAAGGACATATGTTGATGTCTATAGAAACATTGTATACAATAGTTTGGAAGTAATATTTGAGTGTTTAAGATGGATCAGGTGATGAAGTTGAGGTTTAATTTACTTGAATAAACCTAGAAATTATGTACAATAGTTGGAAATTTGGAAAAGTCCCTAACTAATGTATGAGTCATTTTTCATATTCATATGAATCATTTTATCCATATTTTTTTAATAGAAAATATATGTGTGTATGAATCATTTCACACTCTATGTATGTGTCATATCAAAGGAAAATTACTCAGCATACGAGTTATTCAGATGTCAATATGAGTCATTCATAGTCTGTATAAGTGTGTTTTTAGAATTTTTAAGTGTCATATTCACAAGTTTATAAGTAATTTTGACCATTTTATGTGTCATTTGAGTTTCATGTGTGTTTTTAGTCCATTATGTATGAGTCATTTTATATTTGATATAATTTCTTGAATTTTTCTTTATAAAACATTGAGATTCAAGAATTCATTTCTGAAGAAGAATTTCAATCAGTAGATGCTTTAGAGTGATCTATATGGATTAAAAACATCATGATCAAGCATCTGATCATGATCTAAGACAAAAAAGTAAAATAATACCAACCATGGAAGAATTTTATTTTTTGATAAATCAGCATCAAGCCAAAAGGGATGTTTTACCATGATGAGAAGAGTTCCATACTACAAATGGAGGTGTCACATCATTATTCTTAAAGTCATAAAAGTGTGGAGTTATTTCAAACAAATTTAAATGGTGCTGATTTCATGGAGCGATTAAGAAGGTAACATAAAGTGTCTTAAATGGATAAAATTATGAGAAATCAATAGGATCTAATATATGATTTGAGATAAGGAGATAATCCATGTTTTGGTACATATTTTAAAGCATTATAAAGACCAAGAAGTTGACTAAACTCAAAATATAAGATTATGGGTGATTTTATAGTATTATTATACCCCTATAATATTTTTCCTTTCAAGGAGTCCGAGAAGAAAAGAATATAATAACGCTTTATGAACATAATTATTATGGTAATAATGTTTGAATATTTTCATGATATTCTATGAATATAAAAAATATTATAGGTGTTGAAGAAGTGAGCTATGAATATTTCGATAACTCGTGATCACTATTCTAGATAATTTATAAGAGACTAAAAGATATTTTCATCTAAATTAAGGGATAATATTTTTAACTAAGGATATATTTGTGAAAAACAAGACCTTTGTTCTTGAGTATTCAAAGAATAAAGGAGAACTATTTCATGTAAAGAATCAAATTATTGATAAAGTTATACATTCATGTTCTAAATAAGACCTGAACATACAATATTTGAAGAGTTTTACACAATCATACCATGTCCTATTTTTTGTGGAGAAATATCATTATTATAGGATTTGAAAAAGAAACCTCGTGCAGAATAACAAGATCTTTCTTATTTGAATCAAAATTAGGGGTGCATGGTGTGGAACTGCATTCTCCTATGTGACTCAGGAGCCAAAAAACTATGTGACTCAATGGTATTGTTTGAAGAAACGTGGGAAAGTATGATAGCTACCCAAACCCATTGTAAATTGATAATAAGATTTATATTGGAGAAACTATGAGTTGGGTAAACTAACCAACCATGATAAGGAGTGGGATTTTACAGACAAACCTTATAAATCCTTATGTGATTTATTTATTTGTTTGTATTTATTACATATGAGGTGAGGGTGATTAATTATTTCTTTAGTGGATTAAGGTACTAACCAACCATATTTGTTGATTATAAAAGGTGAACTTTTAAAAAGAAAAGGAGGTCACTGATTCACCCCTCCCCTTCTTAGTGATCTCACTAATCTAAGGGCACTTCCATTAGTAGCAGAGCAAGGACCCCTATAAAATATATGAAAAGATATTTAGATGTGGTGAACCAAAATTTTATAAATAGAAAATGTTTTACAATTTTTTATGGTAGTAACTTTCACAACTGGAAGAGTAGGATGCTTCCTTACCTTCTTTCTCTTAGTGTGGAACTGAGAGATGCAGTAATGGTTGTATTTATACCCATATATGAAGATTCTAAAATGAATTTCAATGATAAGAGAAGCTTGTATGTATATGGAACATACTAAAATGACATATTTATTCTTCTATTAGAAAAGGTATATAAACAAGATATGGGACTTCAAATAATAAAGGAACTTTGGGACAATCTGGGAAGTAATTATAAAGGAAATATCAAAGTGAGGGAATCCAAGATGTAGGTTTGGAGAAGAAGGTTTAAAGATATTAAAATGTGAGATGATGAGAAAATTTAAGACTATTATATAAGAATAAGTGAGGTTATGAGTAACATTTAGGGTTTTAGTGATAAATTTTATGATTCTACCATTGTTAAAAAAATTATGAGGAATTTTTTAGATCAGTTTGATCTAGAAGTACCAAACCTAGAAGATAAATAAGACCTAACAGTAGATAAATTAAATAATATACAAATTTCATGTGATATTAGAAAGGATTTATCTTTCAATAATAAAGAAAAATACTATATGTCCTTTAAATACATGATAAAAAAAGTTAAAAGGGAAGAGATTGAAGAATCAAGTAACTCTGATGAGGGTGAATATGATGAGACTTAAATGAGAATGGTGCTCTTCATTAAAATAGATTCAAAAATGGTAATTGGAATGGTAAAGGTAAACATGCACCAAGGATCTTTAACTATAATGGTATTGTACACTTTCCTTATTACTACATAAAGAAGAACGGTGAAGACACTGAATCAGATGAGGAAGATAAGAATCTCCAAAACTAAAAGTGGGAAAATAACAAGAAGAAGTTCACTGGAAAGAAGAGTAATTTGATGAGAACAATGGATAAGTAAGACTCATCATCATCAAGTATCCAATCTAAAAATAAAGTGAACCATATGGATCATGTTGAGAATGGTTTTTACTTCTCAAGTAATGATGATGAGGAATAAAAGACAAATTCATAATGGATGCTGAAATAAAATTTAGATGCTACTCTTAATAATAACACATATTTCAATAAATAAAATAAGAAACTATAGAAATAAAATAAGAAGGTAATTTCTGATAAAGATGATTGTGTAAAAAGGGAACTGACATGATTTGATGAGATCAAGAAATACAAATTAAATGTGGTTGAGTAAGAGAGTATGATAAGAGATATTAAGGATAATATAGTTACAATGAAAGAAGATATAGATTAGACACAAACCATATTTCTCATAGAAAAAACTAAATATAAAACTTCCCAAAGGATATGGAGGTTAAATTATAATATTCTCAAGTTAGTAAAATGAGGTGTTCTAATAAGGAAGAAAAATATACCCCTAATTTTTCTTAAAATTATTCTATTATTTCTAATATTTAAGGTGATAAAAGTAAGTATAAAAATATTTGGTCTAAAAAACAAGTGAGAGTCCCTATTTTGTATTAAATAAAGAGTGAAATATTCCAAGGAAACCACTATACCCTAGAAAAAAATAAGGCTTAGTTTGAAGGAGAATAACCCTAAAAAAATTCTATATAGAGTTATAGTAAATATGAAAGATCAAGGTTTTGAGGCTTTTTTGAGTGTTATAGAAGGTGTGGACAAAAATCCTACTCTTTTTAGAATAACATGTCATATCCATAGAAGAGTTATAAACCAAGTGGGTGTTATTGTGAGCATAAGGGTTGGATTTTAAAAAGAAATATGTTGTGAATAAAACTTCACCAAATATTTCCACCTAAAAAAATTTTAGTATATAAAATAATTTTGTGATAAATAAGGATATTATGATAAATAATGATAAAACGGTAACAAATATAAGGTTTCAATGACTATTTCATAATCATAATTTCCCCATAGTGTTAAAAGGAATAAAATTTAGAAGAAAATAAATTATGTTTCATGAAATTATGAGGATGATAAGAAAGAATGTGAGAAATATAAGAAAACTAATAAGGTTGAGAAATAATTCTTAGAGATCTCGGAAAACCATTTTAATATGTCCAATATAATATAGTAAAAAGATATTAATTCTTGAGATAAAGTAAAACAAGTCATTGTTTATGAAATGGTTGGCATTGATGAGAAACTATCCACAAATGGTGAGCTGAAATTTTAGGGAAAGATATGGATTGGTTGGGCATGGAATAAAATATTCAATAAAAATATTACCATTCAAAGAATAATTTTTTAGGAGGTAGATTCAAGTATAAGACAATGAAAATTAATTTATAACTGAGGTGGAGAAAACCACTTCAAACAAGGAAGTAATTTAAGGGGATAAAGTGAGAAAAAAAATTGTTGAGACTCTCAATAGAGAAAGGAGTTTAAAAAAAACTTCTCATGTTGAGGTTGGAAGGAAATAGTGTCATAGGATGAGAGGAAACTCTCAAAATCAGTGTTATTTTTTGAGAAAACAATAGGTCCCTCCTTATTCCTATTTCTTTATTCTAATTTACAGGGAACTAAATGAGAATTTTTAAGACTTAAACTATAGGAAAAGATGAATAAGTTTCTCTTCAAGGAGTATTAAAACTCCAAGATAAAGGAGTGAGTGCATCCCATGAGGGGGGGGATTGAAGGTGTAGTCATCATTACATCATAAGTAGTTTGAATCTGAAAATTCTGAAAATTCTAGATAGCCTCATGAAATCTAGAAGATGAAGTATTCTAATAACACTTACATACCTCTTTTTTATTGTTTAAAATATATTATAAAGGGATAGTGTTGACTGATAAAAATATGATCCAAATGGGGACTTATATTCTTTTCACTTGAAATTTTTTATGTGTTTATTGAGATGTGTTTAATCTACATTATATTTATTGAAAAATCTATTTTGAAGAATCCTAAAATGAGTTTTTGAATTATAATCACATGTATAGTCTGACTGAAAATTAATTTTTTATTAAATCATAAACCCCCTTTTAAGGGTTGAAGGGGAACCTAACATGACATCAATGACTTAAAACAACCAAACCACCATGGTACAAGAGTTCAAAACCAAACAACACATTCAAGCCTACATGGAAGAGCCCCTACCCAGCACCAAAAACATTAAAAACAGTTTCCTCCTACTCATCGCTACTCATCAATCTATCTCATGCATGAATGCACGGGCCTGGTACTAATGGCAAAGACACACCCTCTTAAACATCCAAATCCGGATAGCAATGAACTAAAGAAAACTCTTTGCACTGAACTTTGTCTAGAGAAACCCCTTGTATTTCACATGTATAGTTGTTCATGGAAATCATTCAAAAACTTATTTATAAACACTTATTTTCTATAAAGGTTTGTCCTGAATAGACTTATAGTTTTCTAACTAAATTCCCTTTACCAAATAAATCATGTAGTGTCATCCTTCTCTCAAAAGTGGTTCAAGTTGTGATATTATATGAAAGAGGGGGAAGGAGTGTTTATTTTAATATTTTTTAAAATAAAATATAATAAGATAAGTCCCCCATATGCCCTTTGTGTTTCTTTCCCATAATAAGGATAAAAAATTGAGTGTCATCGCACATATTGACATTTGAGGTTTGATGGTACTGAAAATAAATACAAAGGGGGAGATTATTGTATCCATGTGTTTTAGTTATATTTTTTTCAATAAGATATGATTGTTTTTAATATGTATTGGTGTTATATGAATAATGATTGTGATAAAGGATGAAGTGATGAGGATGAACCTACTGTTTGGAGACCATGTGTAAACAGATTCAAGAATCAGGTAATTGTGATGATAGTTGTGTTGATATTAAAGTAAATCAAGTAAATGTATTGAAAAATATAGAAACATTGTATAAAATATTTTATAATTGATCTTTGAGTGTTTGATATGGACTAATGTGACTTGAATTCAATGCTAAATTTACTTGAAGAAACCAAGAAATTCAGTACAGAAAATAGAAATTTGGAAAAGTTACTAACTAATGTATGAAACATTTTCCATATGTGTATGAGTCATTCTATCTAGAATATGTGTATTTTTAGTCCAAAGGGATGTGAATATGAGTCATTTTACATTTTTCATAGGTATCATATCAGAGGAGAAGTGTATTGTGTGAAATCCATTCAGATGTGTGTATGTTTCATTAGTAGTCTATGTAAGTGTGTTTCTAGATCGTGTTGGTGTCATATTAACCTACGTATTAGTGATTTCAACCTTTTTATGTGTTATTTGAGATGTGTATGTGTCATCATTCTATCAAAAATGATTCATCACTGACTTAGAGTAATTTCTTTAAATTTCCAAAATTATTTTATTAAGATGAATTTAAATTAGTTGATGCATTTTGATGATCTTCATGGATTCAAAACATCATGATCAAGAATATGATCATGATTCAATTTAAAAAGAAAAGAATAATAATATATAAAGAATGTTGGGTGCTGAGAAAGTAGCATCAAACTGAAGGTGATGTTCTGTGATGATGATAAGAGTTCCATTCCAAAAATAGAGGTTCCACATCAGAGTTCTTGAAGTTATGCATGTGTGGAGTTATTTAAAAAATGAATGGCATGGATTTTGTGGAGTGATGGAGAAGTGAACATAAAGATTCATAAATGGGAAAAATCATGGTATATCAAGATGATTTTATATTTGATTTGATATGAGGATATAGGACATTTTTGGGGGGCTATTTTAAAGCAGTGTGAATACTGAGAAGTTGTCTTGACTCAAAATAGAAGATTATGGGTGATTTTATGGTATTATTATATCCTCGTAATCTTTTTTCCTTTCAATGTGTCTGATAGGTAATTATTATGAGAATAATTCATGACCAAAATTATTATGGAAATAATTTTTGAAACTTTTCATGATATACTATGAATATAAAAAATATTTTTGGTACCCAAGTAGTGAGCAATAAATATTGTAAGATATCACAATCACTGTGTTAGAGAATTTATGAGATCCCAATACACATTTTTGTATCAAAGAAAAGAATAAGATTTTGAAGTTAAGATCTATTCATTAATAAGAGACTTGTGTTCCTAATTATTCGAAGAGATGAGGAGAACTAGTTCATTTTAAGAACTAGAGTGCCAAGAAATCTGAGCATTTATATTGTAACATCCCATGTTTTTGAACCATGGAAATTTTCTACAAGAATTTGAAATTTCTATTGGTGGATAGTTTTTTAACTCATTTTTAGAATGTAAATATGAGCTTTGTAATACTTAAAATTTTTGTTTTTAGATGGTGTTTAAGGCCCAAGAGATGTCTCAAGTGTTTTGTTGAGTTTTGGGAGTGTCAGTCTCTCAACACTATTTTTCAAGAGAAGTATGAAGGGGTTCACAGTTTATTGAAAACCATGTGACCCTTTAGGTGAAGACATATGTCCATTAAGGGGTGGAAAATGATTTGAAAATTTTTACACTCGAGGATACATGTCTTTGTGAGACGTCTGTAGAAAAATGCAAAGGTAATCCACATGGGTTGCACATAGTTTGGAAAATCATATACTTATCCCGCTTGGTTAGTGACACTTAACCAGTAGCACCACATGGTTGGATCAAGGTTAGCCCTAATCGTGAGGCCAAACCATGCATGGTTTGTTTATTAGGTAGTGTGAGCTACACGGTTGGAGCACGGTCATCCAAACTGTGTGGACTAACCATGTTCCTCATTAAAAGGGTAAAATAACTGATTTTCCCCTCCAACCCAAAAAGGGTTTTCACCTTTTTTCTGCTATCATTTTTCCAGGGAGTCCCCCATGCACATACCCCCATTACTTCTCTTTCATTAGTATATTTACTTCATCTAATTCCCAAATCGAGTTTCATTAAATGTGTTAGAAGTGTATTGGTGATTTTATGACTCCTCATCCTTCATTTCTCAATTTCTCGTATCATATTTAATATTTTTTAAATATGATATAATATTCCCTATTTTCAGGGAATTCGTCTAATATTCTGATTTCTATCAAACCAGACTGAATCTAAGCTAGGTAATAGATGAGTGAAGCATCCTTAGAATGAGGTAGATGGTCTATAGATTTTCCCTTAAATTATCTCCACTTTATAAAATATGGAATTGTTCTGCATGATGAATTTTATACGAATCACCATTTAAATGTAGAATTAATATATAGAACCTAAATCCTATAATTAATTATCTTGTGTGCACTAAATTTAACCATTGGAGGTTACCAACCTCAAATCTAACCACCCCTTCTTGGGTGTGTCACTTACATGTCATGAACTATGCTTTGCTTAGGCAATTTAATCACCATTTATGGGATTTATATTTCAATGATTGTTTTATAATTCTCTGCCTAATATTTAATCACCTTTGAGTTGTGTTGAATTAACTCCCATATAAGATTTGTTTAAATTATATTAAATGATTTGGTGTTTCAAAAATACACCATTTTGTAATAAAACTTCCAAAGAGTTGTGTCACCTTCTCTAATAAAAAGGGAATTTAAATAGAGATATTTTGATGGTATGTGACATGATATGGATATATTTATTTATAATTTATTTGTGATAAATGGAATGCCTTAATAATTAAATTATTCTTGGTTTATCATTTACAAATTTAATTGTAAAATAAGGAATGAAATTAGTTATGATACTTGAAATTGGCATGGATTAATCCCATGGATGATGTTTCGATACTAATATATAACATTAAAAGGGAATTTCACTACACCTTGGCAATACTGGTTTCCTCATTACAGAATACCATGGAAAGGCTCATGGGTTTCTTGAATTACATTACACCTTGATTGATACTCAAGTTCCTTATTAAAAAACACCTAGGATAGGCTCTTAGGCTATTTGAGATTATATGTACCATGATTGATACCAATTTTCTTACTATGGAATACTGTGGATGGGATCATAGGTTACTTGAATTATGTTACAACTTGAGCGATACTTGGGTTTCCTTTTATAGAACACCTTGGATGAGATCATAGGATAAATTATTTTCCTAACGCTTTGAGAAATAATTGGGTTTCCTTTTTCATGGAATGACTTAGACTGGGTCATTAGTCAATTAGAAGTTATGAGTGATACTTGGGGTTCCTCATTACGAAACTCTATAGACGGGCTCATAGAATAAACAGGATTACATTACTCGTTGGGAAATACTTGGTTTCTTTATTACAGAATTTCTTGGATGGGATCATAGGAAAAATTAATTATATCATGATTGTTTATTAATACATACTACTAGTGGTATATCTTTATGATGATTACTATACTAGGACTCATTGAATTGTACCTCAAGTTCTTGACCAACCAATGGTCTTATGTTCAGATACATGTGACTACCCAGAATTGCTCCTTGGTTTAGAGATACTTATTATACATGGATTCCATGGGTTTACTCTGGGTTCTATACAATTGTTATACTTTTATGACCTTGGATATGTCCCTGGTTAGTATGTCTTGGATAATTTTCTTAATTAAATAAATGATCATTGTGCTACTATTATGTGGATGTCTTGGCCTTCTGCCTCAGGTACTCATCGATGCATGTATATCTATACATAAATATGTGTGTGTGTGTGTGTGTGTTTACATATATTCATATATATATACATGATTTAATATCAAAGATATTCTGACTTAGGCTGAAGCAGGTATGGTCGGTAAGGTTTCCTTGGGGAACCTGAGCCCAACTTGATTGCTTTTACTATTTTACTGCTTATTTATTATACTTGCACACTACTATATTTTATATTCATAGGTTGTATAGAATTAGAAACCATTAGTGCTGACCTACTAAGTATATCTCGCACCCTTTTCAAGCCTCCATTGCACTGGGGTACCCTGAATAGACCTCATGGTTGTAGGTTCAAGATCATGGATTCATAATTCTATCTTTACACTTGTACATGGGATCATAGGAGCACTGGACTGACTCGAATATCTAGATGCTCATATAAATAGACTTTGGGATTTTGTTCTTTTTTGAATTTTTATATATTACCTAATTTATATCTTCTATTGTATATTGTAGTATCACATGGACATGCGTGATTACTATTTAATTTATTATTGATTATCAAACATTATATTTTCACTTCTTTTCTTTACATGGAATCCATTATTGATTTATTTATTATGTACCATTGTTCTACTCTTATCATGAGGGTAGAGACTCCCCATCGTACCATCATTGGACCCTCGCTGCTATTTAGTAGCATCTGGCATATGAGGAGGCACGCTTGAGGCCATGTAACTGATCGAATCAGGGCACTGATTTAGTGGCTTCTAGGTCAGGATGTTACAATGTGGTATCGAAGGAATTTTTCCTCTGTCATACTATTTTGGGATAGTATACATGATTCTAGGAATGTTTTGGCACTTGGTAAATAGTCATGTCTGGGAGTGATCAACCCTCTCTTGGGAAAAAGACCAAGTGGCCAGGGAAGGGACGATTGTTCATGTTGCTCATTATTATAGTTGATTATTATTTCACCTTGAGTGATTGGTGAACCTTCTGTTGCTTATTGATTTCTGAGATTATGGTATTTCACACTTGAATATAAGGAAAGGAAGTATCATTACATGCATCATTATAGACACATATATATTCACATTCCAAGCATATTCCATGCCATGTAGGTTGTATTCTTAGACTACCTAATGTTATGATATGTTCCTTGAGTGTGGAACATGATCATGTGATTATTTAGCATACTTTTTAGTATACCATGTTTATGTTATTATTTAAAATTATTTCTTGTATAACAATTTTTGTGATAAATTTCCATGTTTACCTATAATTATTATTATTAGACACCATTCCTTGAGATAGTTATGGTATATGGTTGGTTAAATAAAATGTCTTCATCAACCTAAATAGTGTTTTCTAACATAGCTTAGTGGTGTAATTCTATTTTACTAACTGATTTTTATATGTTTGAGTTATGAATCATTGGTCATATGGACTAAAATGTGGATGGTTATAATTAAATAGGTGTTAATTTTGTAATTTATAAAGTTTTTGGGCACTTTATAAATTGGGATTAGAAATCCATATAATTGAACCATTATAAATGATGGTTTGTGGTTACATGAATGCCAATTGTAAATTATAAAGGCATGTACTTTATAATTTAGTAATGGTGATTCATCTAACTGGACCACTGAATAAATATAAAATTTGTTAAACTTTGACCTATAAATTATGTAATTACTTATGGATTTTATGCCTGATTTGATCCAAGTAGTTCAATCATAGCCCGTTATACCTATGAGATAGACTTAACTCGACCCAAGTAGGTTGGTTATGGTGATTTATTCTTATCATATGAACCCACTAAGGGTATTTAATCTTTAATAAATCAAATGTTATTTGTTTTTATTTAAATGGACCTAGGATGGTTGAATGGGACCCTCTTAGGTCTCCTTTATCTTCTGTATGCCTTAGTGCTTAACCCATGTGGGTATACTTATTCTATATAGGATAGTTTTAAGTGTCATTGGTCACTTATATGGGTTACATATAAATTTATGGTTGATTATTACTGATACAATCCCCTTTAATTAATAAATTCATGTTATCTGCTTTTGGGTTGTACTTTTATGAGGTGTTATTTAATTAAAATTCTAATTACAACCTAAAGGGTGTTTTCCTCTATAGCTTGAAATTGAAATTTTCTTTAACTAATCCCAATTTGAGATCCTTATAGATAAATAAAATGGAAAAATGGAATTTATAAGATAAATTTCCAAAATATGATAGGATTTCAGCTAAATAATAATTCTTGAAATGAATTTTGAAATGACTTTCCTAGATTTGGGGTGTTAGCTAAATAAAATAACAATCACTTTTTCCTTATGACTAGTACTTGATATTCCAAAATGTGGATTAACATAATAGCTTAAATAAACCCTTAATTTTGTAAATATATTGACCCTTATGTAAGTTTATTTTAAATCCTTCCCTGACTTTTTCCTTGGACAAGAACATGAGCATTTACCATATACTTTTTCTTCTATCACTTGAACCTAAATGATAAGCGGTGGATACTAGTGATAATTTTTAGCGTGAATCCAGTATTAGAATTGATTACTTGTGTTAAAAAGTAAGGTACTATCCTATTTGTGATAGTGTCCTTGAAACTTAAATCATTTCTAAATGATGTGATGATTTTTTAGGTGTTAGGTGTCATTCGAGCATCGTTTTCCCGAGTAGGAATCTTAATTTATAAAACAACACCCAAGTGTAATGGGTGGTCATGTGGTAAATTGAACCATGTTATGGAAGGGGTATTGTTTAACACTCGATTTCAATGGGTTATACATTCTTATGGAATGGTTGGACACTTATTGGGTCACATGAACCTTCTTCTTCTTCTCTAGTGATGGAAAACTTGGTGTCGTCATCCAGGTTAACAGCCATATGGGGTAATATGACTTTGGACTTAAATATTTTGTATGGTCCATAAGACAATAGTATTCATAGGTCCAATAGTACTATGGATAGTATAAAATTTTATGTCGTTATGTTGATAAAACCTTAGGGTACTATGTGTTGATACATGAGGTACTCAGCAAGTTGATAAAATGGTACAATGAACTATATAAGTGTGGTGGAAATCATTTAATCCTTGAGATTATATGTTTTGATCAAGAGTCATCTCCAAGGTAGAGTGACCTGGGAATTTAAGGAAATCTAACTCATCCTGATGCTTGTGATGATTTTGTAAAAGGATCAAGTGTTGTGACACGCTGGTCAGTTTGGTTTTGGCTTTCATGCCTTGTGCTAGTGATGTGTGTGGGCATGTCTCAGAGGAGCATCATGCATACGTCTAAATTAAATCTGACCTAGTAAACTTGTAAGAAGCTAGTTATTATATCTTCTCATAATTGTAACTTTGTAAAAGCATGTTGGTCACATCCTGAACCATGGTTAATGGTCGATGAAGCATGCAACATGGGATGAGTTCCTTTCCTCGGTAAGAGATGACTAGGACACTCCTAAGGTGGGGAGTGTTGCATAAATCATGGGAAATCATTTCATTTCAAGTAGAGGGAGAGAAACTATAAAGGACCATTTGGGAGTGGTCATATTTTATTTTGAAAACCCATGATGATTGAATTTGGGTTATATAGTCCTTGAGATGATGCTCAATATAAAAATGGGTTATAGGTTTAGATCAAGTATGGATGTTAGATTCATACTCGGGATGAATGACCGACCTAGTAATGTAATGATTTTGAGGCGTTTTGGTGCTTTTAAGGTAGCATGATGATTAAATAGTTAGTTCTATACACATCCTTTAAATACATCATTAATTGAGTTGGACTTCACTAGTTATGCTTGAACAATTATAGAATGCCTCGGTAGTGAGGGAATCATAATCGGTTAATGATGACGTGCTATCAAGAATAACCGATATCTTCAAGGAAGATGGCCGGGGAAGGTTCAAATATTCTACTTGTCAATAATTAGATATATTTGGTTATAAACCATGCCATGTACTTCATTTGGATATGATGGGATCATCTCAGGCCTCATTGGTAATCATTTATATCCTCTTAGTGTACTCCTGGTTCAGAGACAACCATGTCCCCTATAACACCCTTCCCCTACCTCATTGGCTTGAGGAGGCGGTGAGGGTTACTTGGCCTTAAGAAATATTCCCAAGGTGCCAAAGTCTGGAAATAAATGCCGAAGGCTTCGAGAACAAATTGGGGAATGATTTTCCCTTAAGACAAAACCAAGAAAACCATCCACTATAAATCACTATATGATGCTTGTCAACCAAAACATTCAAGCATGTATTCCCAAAGGACAACCAAGTTGTTCCACAATACAACCCAAAACCAATACAACCAATACCATATCATAGTACTATATGGAAGACTCAACAAAAGACCCAAAATAAGCCAAGGCACACTCCATAGCTCTACACCAAGCTCCATGCTCCAAGCTCCACCCAAACATCATGATGTATCACTAAAGGAGGGTGATGCCTTACCTTTTCCCACGTCATGATACACAACATCTGCAAAGACACCAACGTGCCAAAGCAGGGGGTGAGTACAACTACTCAGTAGGATTTCCCCAAATGACTTCCCTACACATGCCACTAGGATAAAACCATTAGTACATTTATAAAAAACAGTTTATATAAAATAATCAAAAGTGAAACCATTAATATAATCCAAACACATCCTTACCAAGCCGTCTCAGCCAAACCAAGGAACCAAGGGAAATCCAAATAAACATGCCACAATCCATTTCATAATTTACATAATATCACAACAATTTCCAACTTGCTAAGCAATACACAACAAACAACCAAACGGTGGGACTTCCACCCAACCCTTTCACCCATTCACACCAAAACAACCAAAATGGTGGGACTTCCGCCCAACCCGTTCACCCATTCACAACTAGAGGTACTTCCTGACCACTACTCATATGGTGGTTCTTCTGACCACTATCCATCACCTTTTATAGTGAGACTTCCCGCCCACTTCCACACAATATTTCAACCATTCACAACCAAGCATATAACCCACCAATGTCACAACAACATGCAATCAACCAATTCCATCGCATACCAATCCACTTCAATAAATCATCCATTTATTGAAAACCATTTTCCATGCCAAACCACATTTCAATAAAAACAATATCTTTATTGAAAACCATTTTTCATCAACCATTTTCCCAAATCAATCTCAACAACCCATTTTAAAATCTCTATTTTAAAATCCACAACAAGAGCCTTTCACCATAAAATCCATTTTTCCCAAAAATCCCCAAATGGATTTCCAAACAACTTCGCACATCAAAACACAATTAATTTCAAGACAACCAAATTAATTGTAACCAAAACCACTAGCTATAACCAATTGGAGTCGAGAGAGAATCCACCTACCTTTAGGGTTCCCGATAAATCGACCCACAAGCAACTGCACCTCAAATCCGGCGAACGCACCACCGAAACCTCTATAGATCCCTTCCCCTAACATTCATAAGCCTTAAAATCATCATCCAAGGTAACCAAAACCCTATATACACACAAAAAGTGTAGATATAGAAAACCAATAAAGAGATAGATGTAGATCTAGAGGAAAACACAAGGAAACCAAGAGGAGAGACTTGCCTAGGAGAAACCACCTTCAAATCACCTTGAAACCTCTTCGATTTTCTTTCAAAACGTGTGGGAGATCACCCTAAACCCCTAAGAACCTGAAATAAAGAGTGAGGCTAGAGTGGGAGAAAGTTTGGAGAGGAATGTGGCAAGCCCGAGTGAACCTGGGTTTTAAAACCCTATTTTTAAGTGGTCGTACGGTTAGTCCGCATTATTTGGAAAACTGTGCGCTAAACATGCACACGCTACTGCCTCGAGAGCAAGGGTCTGCATGGTTGCCTCACATGGTCTGGAAAACCATGCGCAGGCCGTGCGAAGCCTACTATCTCTGCCTGCACAGTTTTCTAGAGAACCCGCACGGTTTCCACTAACCGTGCTCAAACCTTGATCCCTATGCAAAGCCTCCAAACTCATTCAAAACCATTCCAAACTCTCCCAACCTATTCCCAACTCATTCCATGCACTTTAAACACATAAAAAATTCATAAAAAAGGCCACATATCTCAAACCAGGGGTACTACATTCTCCCCACCATTGGTCTTTCTGTCCTTGGAAAGTAGTGAACCCATCCTTTGTCGAAAGATCTCGGGCCATTACTCGACCATCTATTTCTCCCGCTCCCAAGTCTCCTCTTGAATCTGACCATGTTGCCACAAAACACGAACTAAATTGATGATTTTACCACACAAGACTTTCTCTTGCCTATCCACAACCTGCACTGGCACATGCACCAATGAAACATCCAGTTCTAGCTCAACATGATCCCATCTAATCACATTGTCACGATTCGGTTGATACTTTTTCAACTGTGACACATGAAACACATTGTGCACCGCACTGAACCTAGGTGGAAAATCCAAACGATAATCCACCTCACCAACCCACTCAAGAATCTCAAAAGGTCCAATATACCTCGGAGATAACTTTTTCTTCTTCCCAAACTGACGATGTCCCAACCTAGGAGAGATCCTCAAGAAAACATGATCACTCACCTCGAACGACAATGGTCGTCGACGATGATCCACATACGATTTCTGAAGACTCTGAGCCGTCTACATTCTCTTCCTGATCAACTTGATCTTCTCCGTAGTCTCCTGGATAAGGCTCGGTCCAACCATCGAGGACTCACCCGTTTCCACCCAACATAGTGTAAAATGACACGGCCACCCATACAAAGCTCCAAATGGAGTCATATGTATGGATACCTGATAACTGTTATTGTATGAAAACTCAACCAATGAAAAGTTATCCTCCCACAAACCACCAAAATCTATGACACAAGCCCGAAACATATCCTCCAAAGTTTGTATCATCCTCTCAGATTGACCATCCGTCTGAGGGTGATACATCGTGCTCATAGTCAACTTGTCCCAACAGCTTGCTGCAAGGATTTCCAGAAACGAGATGTAAACCTCAGATCTCTATCAGATACAATTGAAACTGGAACACCATGCCTCTTTAACACCTCCCGGATATAGATTTTGGATAGATTATCCACCATATGAGATTCACGAATTGGGATGAAATGGGCCAACTTCGTTAGCCGATCCACTATCACCCAAATGGCATCATGCTTTCTGACCATTCTTGGGAGACCTATGACAAAATCCATCACTATTTGCTCCCACTTCCAAATAGGGATTGGTAAAGACTGCAACATTCCTACTGGCCTTTGATGCTCTGCCTTGACCTACTGACAAGTCAAGCATCTCGAAACAAACTCAGCCACACCTCTTTTCATACTAGCCCACCAGAACTGCGCTTTCAATGCTTTATACATTTTCTGAATTCCAGGATAAACAGACCACCTATAATGATGATATGCCTTGAGAAGATCCTCCTAACAAGAAACTGGTATAACCATCCAATTCCAAAAACACAAAACTAAATCTCCATTCAGTTGCCAACCCTTAATGGTCTCCCCACCATTGAGTTTCAACCTCATGGTCACACACTCAGAATCAGATATCTATGCCTCTTTAACCAGGCCAACAAAGTCAGGAACCAAAAAAACTGGAAAGAATACCATTGTATCGCCTCGGTCTTCAAATTCCAACCATATATCAGCTATAACCGACATCAACTGCCACTGGTCTGATGCCTGTTTCACCACCTGAGCATATGATTTTCTACTTAATTCATCTGCCACCGAATTTCCCTTACCCGGTGTGTACATCAAGTCAAAATCAAACATATGGAGATATTCCATCCATATCCTTTGCCTCAAGTTCAAATCCCTATGTGAGAAAATGTGCTTCAAGCTCTTATGATCTGTATATACTGTCAATTTCTCACTGAAGAGATAATGACGCCACACTTTCAAAGCATGGACCACTACTGCCAATTCCAAATCATGAGTTGTGTAGTTCTTCCCATGCACCCTAAACTGCCATTATCCATACGCAACCACATGATTCCCTTGCATGAGAACGCACCCCAACCCCGATCCTGATGCATCGCAATACACCGCGTACCATTTTCCTAGTTCTATCAACACCAAGATTGGTGCTGATGTAAGGCAACCCTTTAGCTCTTCGAAACACTACTGACACTATTCATTCCACTGGAATGGAACATTCTTTCTTGTCAAACCTATTATCGGTGAATCCAAACGTGAAAAATCACGATCAAAACACCGATAATACCCAGCTAGACTGAGGAAACTCCATACCTCAAACACATTCTTTGGCGTTTTCCACAAGATAACATCCTCTATCTTTTCCAGATCCACTGAAACACCTCTTTCAGAAATTACATGGCCAAGAAAACGGACTTTATGTATCCAAAAGTCACACTTTGACAATTTGGCGTAAAACCGATGATCCCTCAAGATCCCTAGCACTGTCGCCAAGTGATACTCATGATCCATCCTTGTCTTTGAATACACCAGAATATAATCTACAAACACCACCTCAAATGAATCCAGATATCTCTGAAATACCCGATTCATCAATGCCATGAATACCGATGGCGCATTCGTTAGACCAAAGGGCATAACCACATATTCATAATGACCATATCTAATTCTGAAAGTTGTTTTAGGAATATTGTCCTTATTCACCTGCAATTGATGATATCCCAACCTCAGGTCGATCTTGGATAACCACTGGGCTCCCCTCAACTGGTGGAACAAATCATCAATTTGTGGAAGTGGATATATGTTCTTTATCGTAACTTGGTTAAGTCGACGATAATCAGCATAGAGCCTCAAAGTTCCATCTTCCTTTTTCACAAACACCACCGGTGTTGCCCACAGAGATGTGCTAGGTAGGATAAACCCTTTGTTTTATAAGTCTTCCAACTAGACTTTCAATTCCCACAATTCAGTAGGTGTTATCCGGTAAGATGGAAGTGAGATAGGACTGGTCCCCGAAAGAAGATCAATTGTACACTCCAATTCTCTTACGGGAGGTAACCCAGAGAATTATTTAGGAAAAACATCCCTGAAATGATCCACCACTATGGAAGAACACTCTTCTCAAAACCCATTATCGATTCTAACAACTACACCACCAACTGATATGATAACGTGCCCACTACTGGTGCCAACAAACCCGTTGCACCCTGCCTTTCATGCCTCTCTTCTTTAAAGAGATGTCTAATGTCATCGTGTGTCGTAAAAGCCACTATATGTGCATTATATTCGATGTGGGCCTTAAACACCACCATCCAATCCATTCCCGGGATTACATCATACCCATCCATCTCAAGCACTGAGAAATTCCAGGTTATCTCAACCTCACCCACAACAATACTACATGCTCTACACAAGAAGGCTCGACACTCTCTTCGACCCAGAGGAGTTTGAAGTTTCAAAACCAAAGGCATCATTTCTGCCCTTAAACCCAGCAACTCAACCATACGTGCAACAATAAAAGAGTGTGAAGAACCAATATCAAACAACACTTGCATCAAGGTAGAATTTAAAAGAATAGTAGATCGCACCGTGGATGGTCCTGATTGATAATCCACCACAACCTGCTCAGCTCCGAACAATTCCTTTATTGCCACACTCTGCTCTTTATTTCTTTGTTGAGGTGTCATGGTATTTCGAGAATCACCATGACCCACTTTACTCTGCTACCGAGGGTTATGCTGATGTCCTCGTCCTATCGAAGCATATGACGTATGTGATCCCTGAGGAGTATCATGCGCACCCGACCTCGGAGCATTCTGAAAATAACATTGCAGATTCCCCATATGCTTACAATTATGACATTCTAGAGGTTGTGTCGTACAATCCTACTTGATGTGGCTCGTATAACCACACTGAAAACATTACGACGTGCTCTGGGGATTCAGAGGAAGATTCACCGATCCTGCCGTCAGATTATGTGTCATTCCCCCACCCTAGGAATAAGTGTCCCTCCTTCGCTTGAACCCAGCGTTAGAGTTCCCACTATTCCCCATGGGTACCACCATGCTTCCTCCGCCCGGATCTCCCAAAAAATCTCGCTCAGCCACCAAGGATATATTCACCATCTCCGTATAATCATCTATACATAACACTTCTATCTTTGAACGGATTTCTTTCCTTAACCCTGATTCAAACATCCTTTCCTTAAACAACGTGCTACCCACCACCTCAGGTGAAAACTACACTAAGTTTATAAACTTAGTTGGATACTCCGTCACAGACATATGCTCTTGCTTTAGACTGAAGAAATCAGTCGTGCGCTGAATTCTAAACGTATGTGGGTAGAATTTTTTATTAAATAATTCTTCAAAGCCTTCCCACGTCATACCCTAGTCCATTCCATCTTGAACTGCCAACTTCCACCACTGTAGGGAAAGATCTCCCAACATATACATGGCCAAATTCACTTTCAACTCTACCAGTGTTCCCAAGAACTCAAAGATCTTGTTCATTCTATTCAACCATGCTTCTTCCCTCTCTGGCTCTGAATCACCCCTGAAGATGGGTGGATTCTGCTTTTGAAACTGAACCGCGTGATCTACATTCCTTGGTTCATCCACTTTGTTTCCACTTTCCACAGCTTGGAAAGCTTTCACTATACTCTGCACTAACTGTTGGTTCACCTGAGGCTCAGGTGCAACCATGTTTTCATCGTCCACTTCTGGTTGGTCTCTATGACACCTACCCGGTGCCATTTCTATAAACAGAAAACAAACAACCATGATTCTCACTTCCATAGACATCATGAAATCTCATTTCAAATCACATTACACAATACTATCACAACGAGGCTTTCCACCATTCCACATTTTCCATGTTTTACCATTTTGAAAACCAAACCATTTTCAAAATACCAAATTTATTCACATTTCAATTTCAGTCATTTGCAAAACCATTTCTCAATTCATCCCATAAATCATTATGCCCAATGAAATATGAATCCTAGTGGGAAGTCATTTCTACCATGCATTCCATGCTCATCTCATTGGATGCACCAACAATAATGAGATATCTAATACCTATAAGTGTATCCAAAACACTTATGTACCCAACTCCATGGTAACTTGAAGTTCAGCATAAGAGGGTTAGATACGTCCTTTTATGCTATACATTCCAAGTTCTGACATTCCTATGCCTTGCTACCATCCTGACTCAAGGAATATACCACAATGAATGTCAACACCAAAACCAATGATCAACATTAATGATCGAACAATTGCTCTCACTTGAAAGCTAAGGACCGAACAAACTGATACCACTTGTAACACCCCTCCCCTACCTCATTGGCTTGAGGAGGCATTGAGTGTTACTTTCCATAAGAGACGTTCCCAAGGCGCCAAAGGCTGGAAATAAATGCTGAGGGCTTTGAGAACAAATTGGGGAACAATTTTCCCTTAAGACAAAACCAACCAACCCATACACTATCAATCATTATATGATGCATGTCAACCAAAACATTCAATCATGTATTCCAAAAGGAAAACCAAGTTATTCCACAATACAACCCAAAACCAATACAACCAATACCATATCAGATTACTATGAAGAAGACTCAACAAAAGACCCAAAATAATCCAAGTCACACTCCATGGATCCACACCAAGATCCATGCTCCAAGCTCCACCCATACATCACGATTCACCACTAAAGGAGGGTGATGCCTTACCTTTGCCCATGTCACAATACACAACATCGGCAAAGACACCAACATGCCAAAGCAGGGGGTGAGTACAACTACTCAGTAGGATTTCCCCAAATGACTTCCTTACACACGCCACTAGGATAAAACTATTATCAAATTTATATAAAACAGTTCATATAAAATAATCACAAGTGCAACCATTACCATAAGCCAAACACATCCTTACCAAGCCATCTCACCCAAACCAAGCAACCAAGGGAAAGACAAATAAACATTCCACAATCTATTTCATCATTTCCATACTAGTATAACAATTTCCAACTTGAAAATAAATGCACAACAAACAACCAAATGGTGGGACTTCCGCCCAACCCTTTCACCCATTCACACCAAAACAACTAAAACGGTGGGACTTCTGTCCAACCCGTTAACCCATTCATGACTAGAGGTACTTCCCGACCACTAATCATATGGTGGTTCTTCTGACCACTATCCATCACCTTTTATAGTGATACTTCCCGCCCACTTCCACACAACATTTCAACCATTCACAACCAAGCATATAACCCACCAATGTCACAACAACATGCAATCAACCAATTCCATCGCATACCAATCCACTTCAATAAAACATCCATTTATTGAAAACCATTTTCCATGCCAAAGTACATTTCAATAAAAAAACATCTTTATTGAAAACCATTTTTCATCAACCATTTTACCAAATCAATCTCAACAACCCATTTTAAAATCTCTATTTTAAAATCCACAACAAGATCCTTTCACCATAAAACCCCTTTTCCCAAAAATCCCCAAATGGATTTCCAAACAACTTCTCACATCAAAACACAATTAATTTCAATCCAAACAAATTAATTATAACCAAAATCACTAGCTTTAAGCAAGTAGAGTCAAGAGAGAAGCCACCAACCTTTAGGGTTCCTGAGAAATCGGCCCACAAGAAACTGCACCTCAAATCCGGCGAACGCACCACTGAAACCTCTCTAGATCCCTTCCCCTAACATTAATAAGCCTTAAAATCATCATAAAATGCAACCACACACCTAGATATACACAAAACAAGTGTATATCTAGGAAACCAAGAAAGAGAGGGATGTAGATCTAGAGGGAAACACAAGGAAACCAAGAGGAGAGACTTACCCAGGAGAAACCACCTTCAAATCACCTTGAAACCTCTTCGATTTGCTTCCAAAACATGTGAGAGATCATTCTCAACCCCTGAGAACCCAAAATCCCAAGTGAGGCTTGAGTGGGAGAAAGTTTGGAGAGGAATGAGGCAAGACTGAGTGAACCTGAGTTTTAACACCCTATTTTTAAGTGGTCGCACGATTAGTCCGCACGATTTGGAAAATTGTGCGCCAACCGTGCGCACACTACTGCCTCAAGAGCAAGGGTCCGCATGATTTCCTTTCACGGTTTGGAAAACCGTGTGTAGGCCATGAGAAGCCTAGTATCTCCCCCAGCACGGTTTTCTGGAGAATCCGCACGGTTACCACTAACCGTGCTCAAACCATGCTCCCTATACAGAGCCTCCAAACTCATTCAAAACCATTACAAACTCTCCCAACCTCTTCCCAACTCATCCCATGCACTTTAAACACACAAAATAATTCATAAAAAAGGCCACATACCTCAAACCGTGGGTACTACATCCCCTATATTGTCATCATTCTAGGTACACTAAGAGAGTGTCGGTAATACATTGATCTAAAGAGAGAAATTAAACTCCTTGTTGGCATGATAAATAAAATCCTTCGGGATTTAACTCTGGAATAATGGGAAAATCATAGAGGTGTGGACTATCCTAAGTGATACTAGGATTCTCGAGTATAAAGGTGAAGCACGACCGATTTTCATCTATCAATCATTCAAGGGTCTGGTTCTCTGTTAATGTGTATAGTGGCACTCGGGTCGAATCCTCAACGATGATACTTTTTAATAGTTGATTATTTTTTGTGATTTGTCTTTTTAATTGGGGGTTTTGTTTGCATAGATAAAATGAAATGATTTATTTATTTAGATTGATTTAACAATTTTATAAATATTGGGGTGAGTTCATTATTAGGGATTTAATATTCTGATATCATTGATCTTTACTTTATATTGCATTAAATTAACACCCACTTCACAATTTAATTTTGATAGGAATACCCAAGTGTTAAGGCTTAAATCCAAGACTTAAATTAAATAGGGTTATAATATCAATTAAACTTGTTTATGGCATTTTATTTATGGTTCCAATAATCAATGGGATCCACATGTTAAAAAAACATGTCATTAATCTATGACATTTTATGTTAAACATACACAATGTTAACCTAAAGAATACTCAATGAGAAAAATCCCTCAATCACTTAATATCCCCAAATTATGACTCACCCCAATGGTAGATTTACTCATCCATTTAGATGTTTACTAATATGGTTGTAATTCTTATGGTGATGGGTTTAAAATAAAATATAAAAAATAGGAAAATAAAATAATTGTGCGCTAAACACAAACACGAAATGTGAAGAGAGGTAAAATCACACTTTAGATTGAATGAGAAAGTGAAAGAAGAGAATGGATTTCAACTTAATTTAAACTATTTTAAGAACATTAATATTAAACTATAGAATGTAGATGAGAAGAATAGATTATAAAGAAACATACATTCATATTGAAACAAAATTACAACAAAACACATACAATATTACAAATGAAAATGACCAGAAAAGAAAATGAAAATAAAAAAATGAGGAGAGGTATCTCTTGTTGAAACAAGATCAAGGCAAGTAATCCTAGGCTCTTGTAAAGGTTATAGTCATGAAAAAACTTATCATTAAGTGATGAAATTCCAACTCCTTTCAAAAATAGGAGGTTTATGTATTTGTATCCCAAGAAGTTAGATTGTTTTCATTCCAAATCTATCCCTCCACTTGGATCGAAGATTTGACCATCCAAACAGAAGAATCTTGATATATCTTCTTCTTAAAAGTTGTATATATACATGTGTTCTATATAATCTGAAAATATTTTGGCCATTAAACTTAATGAGAAAATTTTTTGGTAGTTTTAATAAAAAATTCTAATCTATCCATTTTTATCAACACTTTTTTGAAGGCAGAAATGTGAATGGGTTTTTGAATAGGAATATTCTCTCAAATATGAACCATTTATTATAGAAATTAAACTGCATATATCTTGTATTTCACAATGAAAAATATAAACTTTAATGGATTTATATATCAGGAGAAAAGTCAATAATTTGTAGGAATTTAAGGAGGGAACTGAGGGGGGGTGAGAAATGGGATTACCATACCTCAAGCCTTGGTTAAAGGTAGAAAGGAAGGGCTTAGAGTGGGGTTAGTTGAAGTTTCTAATGAACTAACCTGATTTTTTATGGTTGGTTTTCCTCTAATCATGTGTTTCATTGAGCTCCATTGGACTAGATTAATCAGATAGATCCTCTTGAATTTGTGTACATGTGTTAGTTGGATGAGTTGGTGAGCTAATGATTCCACAATTATTGATAGGTTCAGGGAATAGAGATTTTGGAGAAGATGAGTTTGGGGCTTTGGAAGCCACCTCTAGTTGTCTCACAAGACCTCTAAGTTCACTCATCCACCCGATCATCTTTTTGGGCTCTATGGATTGATTCTCTTGGACTTGTCTGACTTGGGCATGCAATCGAGTATGGAATTTTTGCGTGTTTATGGCCATATTGATTATGAGATCTCATACTGCTATAGGAGTTTTTCCAACAAGATCACCACCACTTGCATCATCAATTAGAGTTCTCTTCATATCCAATAACCCCTCATAGAAGTATTAGATCAAGAGTTAGTTAGGTATTTGATGGTGTGGTAAAGTTTCCATAATCTTTTTGAACCTCTCTCAATACTCATGGAGTGGTAAATTAGGGAATTGATGGATACCAGTTATTTTCTTTTAGATAGAAGTGGTATGAGAAGCAGGAAATAATTTTTTTTAAAAGAGATTATTCATGAAAATCCATGAGTTTATGGAACTAGGAGGTATTTAGTAGATCCATGACTTGGTAGAGTCATCTAGGGATAAATGTAATTCTCTAAGTTTGATTATTTCTTCAGAAACCCCTTGAGGATTCATGATAGAGCACACCACTTGGAACAATTTGAGATGAAGATGTGGATCCTCACCAGCTAGCCCGATTGTCACCTATTGATCGTTCAAGGTTACATTACTCTTCTAATGTGTATAGTTGCACTCAGGTCAAATCCTCAGTGATTATACTTTTTAATAGTCGATGGTTTTTTGTGATTTGTATTTTTAATTGGGGGGTTGTTTGCAGAGCTAAAATGAAATTATTGATTGATTTAGATTGATTTAAAAAAATTATAAATATTGGGGTGAGTTCATTATTGGGTATTTAAACTTATGATATCATTGAGCCTTTCTTTATATTGCATTAAATTAACAATCACTTCATAAGATAATTTTGATCGGAATACCCAAGTATTAAGGCTTTAATTCAAGCCTTAACTTAACTAGGGTTATAATATCAATTAAAACTAGCTTATGGTAGTGCATTTATGGTTTCAATAATCCATGGAATCCACATGTTAAACAAAACATGTCATTAATCCATGAAATTTTAAGTTCAACATACACGATGTTAATTTAAAGAATACTCAACAAGAAAAAGCCCCCAATCACTTAATATCCCCAAATTATGACTCACCCCAATGGTATATTTACTCATCCATTTAGATTTTTATTAATATGGTTGGAATTAATACAGTTATGCATTTAAAATAAAATAAAAAGAACATGAAAAGAAAAGAGTGGTGCACCGAACACAAACACGAAATGTGAAGAGAGGTAAAATCACACATTAGATTGAATGAGAAAGTGAAAGAAGATAATGTTTTTCAACTTGATTTAAACTATTTTAAGAACATTAATATTAAACTACAGAAGGTAGATGAGAAGAAGATATTATTAATAAACATGCATTCATATTGAAACAAAATTACAACAAAACACTTACAATAATACAAATGAAAATTAACGGAAAAGAACATGAAAATAAAAATGGAGGAGAGGTAAATCTTGTTCAAACAAGATAAAGGAAAGTTGTAATAGGAAATTTTAAAGGCTCAAGTCATTCAAAACCTCCTCCTTAAGTGATGAAATGCCAACTCTTTGCAAGGAGAGGAGGGGGATGTATTTGTAGCCCAAGGAGTTAGAATGTTTTCATTCCAAATCTATCCCTACACTTGGATCGAATATTGGACCATCCAGATAGAAGAATATTGAGGTATATTCTTCTTAAAATTTGTATATATACATGTTTTATTTATACTATAAAAATTTGGCAGCCATTGAATTTAAGGAGACAAAGTTATGTCATTTTGAATAATCAATTCTAATCTGTCCATTTTTATCAACACTTTTTCGAAGGAAGAAATATGAATGGATTTTTAGATAGAAAGATGCCCTCAAATCTAAACCACTTATTCTAAAAACTCGTCTTCCTATATCTTTTATTTAACACTTACAAATATCAGCTCGAATGGATGTCTATTTCAGGAGAAAAGTCAAGTATTGTGCGCTAATTTTAATTCTTGGACAGAATGGTGGGATGGACTTCAAAGCATCATTTGGGCCCTTTTTTGGTAGATTTGGACCTTTAAATTTTTATCCAAGATTAATTGGATTATCCAAATAATTTTGGTGGATAATTAATGAATTTGTACTTCTGTATTGAGCCTATAAATACTATCTTCATGGATGGCCCAGTTTCCTCACAGATTCTTTGGTCTTTCTTATGTGGCCCATATGACCCTTCAAATGGAAGAATTGGACAAATAGTAATCCTAATGATATGTTTTAAATTAAATAAGGAATCCTAAAAAGAAATAACCATACAATTTGGATAATTAGGTTGATATTTATAATTAAAATAGTAAACTAATGCAATTGGAAAACTTCAAATAATGCTCAAAAATTCTATTTAGTATTAAAACATGATTATCTCACACCAATTATGAACTTTTACATGAAATTTACTAAATGGAGTATAAAAAAATTATGAATAAATGAATAACATCAAAATTAATTGGATGTACTCATGGACATCAGTAGGTTCATTGAATTGACTGCTAGATGAATACCACTTGGAGATCAGTCGGTGTTTTGATATGTGTACATTTCAGCTATGTACCAACATCTCACCTGTAAAATATGGATTATGGAAAACCTTGGATGAGGTCCTTAGACTCTAGTGTATGATTGTGAAGTTACCCTAGACTTTCACTTAGGCTCAGCTTTTTTAATTAAAAGGTGTCAATCCAAGGGTACTGGATCAGGTATACACTTATGTTTGTGTTGTGGAATGAAAAAATAGATGAATTTTTTGACATAGACATCATTGGAAGATAGTTATGGGCTTCAATGATTTTTCTTAGATAAATTCTTGAGGAACCTCAGTTTAAAGACATTAGGATCTAGATTTTTAAAATGTATCGGCCATCTAAGCTAGAAATTTTTTAATATATTCACCAAAGGTGGATCGAATTGAGATCTCTCTATTTTGTTTCATGTGTTTGGTGAGGAACCACATATATCACATTGTTGGTTTGAGACAGGTGTAATGTGAAGTTCTGTTGAGGCCTTTCAAGGAAAAGTTGGCATGACCTGTTTGAATTAGGTCGGTTGGACTTCGACTATTTTGATCAAATAAGGACCATTAGAAGTTTCCTCACCCATAATTAGGAATTTTGTGTTGAGAAATATGCTTGGAGTGTCATTATAATTATAATGGAATTCTTATATAATAAATTCCTACAGTGGAGGTATCGTGGCTTGAAATTGACCATTAAATGTGGGAACTATAGTGGGGAGTATAATGGTTTGTTTGATTAAAGAGACGATGATGTGATCATGTTTTCATTTATATGATCTTGAAAAAATTATGTCTTTTTATTTTAATTTTGGAATACGATCATTGGATCTATTTTTACCAACTTAAACATTTCATGGTTAAGGTAGCACTAGCAGGCATGTTGGGTGTTTAAAACGCAATGCAGCTATTTCAAAATAATTTTCATGACCCAAGTAGGTTTTATGATGTTTAATTGTTTCTCCAATTCTTCTTGGGGATGATAAGTTCTAAGGTGGGGAGGTTGTAATGCCCTGTGTTATCAAACAATTTAAATTTTCCAAATAAATTTTAAATTTATGTTTGGTGGATGGGTTGTTTTCTAAACACAACTTCATAATGTAAATCTGGTCTTTAGAAAACCTAAAATTGTTTTTTTTAGATAGTGTTTAAGGCTCAAGAGGTGTCTTGTGTGTTCCATTGAGTTTCAAGAGCATTGGGATCTAAAAACTATTTTTTGAGAGAAGATAGCAGGGGTACATAGTTTGTTTCAAACCATGTGGCCCTTTATGTGAAACCATGTGGCCCTAAAGGGGGTGGCATGCGATTTGAAAAACCATACACTCAAGGCTACACAACCATGTGAGACATATGAAAAAAACGCAAAGGTGATCCACCCGGGTTACACACAATTTTCAAAACCATGCAAGTAGCCTGTGTGGTTAAGACCACTTAACTAGTAGCGTTGAATGGTTGGCACACGATTATCCCTAACTGTGTGGATAAAACATGTGGAGTTTGGCTCTTTGATATCTTGAGCTTCAAATTTGGTGCACGGTTATTCAAACCATGCTTACTAACCACATGCCTCGTTAAAAGAGGAAAATGACTAATTTTTTAATCCAAACCTTAAAGGCTTTTCAACCTTTTACTCCCTCACTGGCCCAAGGAGTCCCCCATATAAGAAACTTCCTTCCTCTTCTTACCTTGGTGGATCTCCTTCATCTGGTGTCTTAATCAAGTGTCGTTGGATGCATTGAAATCATATCAGTGATTTTATGACTTCACATCCTTCCTTTATTTTTTTTCTTGCCTTATTGAATGCTATTTCAATACAAGATAATATTCCCTATTTGTGAGGCATTTTTATAATATTCTAATTTCTCTCAAACAGGCACAAATCTAAGCTCTTTAATAGATAAGTGAAGCATCCTAAGCATGAGTTATGTATTATATATATTTTCCCTTAATGTCTCAACATTTTATAAAATACATTATTTTTTTGCATGATGGATTTTCTGTGTGTCTCCCTTTAAATGTGGAATTAATATGTATATCCTAAATACTTTAATTAATTAGCCTTTGTTCACTAAATTAAACTATTATAGGTTACCCACCTCAACTCAAACCACACCTTATTGGTTTTTTCACATATATGTCATGACTTATTCTTTTCTTGGGCAATTTAATCACCCTTTATGGGTGTTATATTTCTATGCTTATTTTATAATGCATTACTTGATATTTAATCACCTTTGAGGTATGTTGAATTAACTCCTATTTAATATTTGTTTAAATTTTATTAAATGAGTTGGTGTTTTAACCATGACCCAATTTGTAATAAAACTTCTTAAGAGGTGATTCGTATTATCTAATAAAAAGGGGTATTAAATGGATATATTTGGATGGTAGTTAACATGGTTATGGGAATGGATCTCTTTATTTGTACTTTTTTGATAAATGGAATGGTTACATATTTAGACATCTTAATTAAATTATGATTGTTTTATCTTTAAAAAATTAAATTGTAAAAGAAGAAATGAAATGAGTTATGATACTTGAAATTGGAATTGATGGAGCCCATGTCCAATATTTAGATACTAATATGAAATATGTAAAATAGAATTACACTGCACCTTGATCGATACCAGTTTTCACATTATGGAATATTGTGGATGGGATCATGGGTTTCTTGAATTATATTACACCTTGAGTAATACTCAAGTTACTTGTTATGGAATAACAAGGATGGGCTCATAGGTTATTTGAGATAATATGTACCATGAGTGATACCGATTTCCTCATTATGAAATACCATGAATGAGATCATAGGTTACTCGAATTATGTTATTCCTTGAGTGATACTGGGGTTTTCTTTAACATAATTCCTTGGACAGGCTCATATGCTAGATTATTTTCCTAACGCTTTGAGTGATACTTGGGTTAACTTTTTATAGAATTCCTTAGATGGGATCAGAGGGAAATTGGATGTTACGAGTGATACTTGGGTTTCCTCATTAAAGAACACCATGGATGGGATCAAAGAATAAATAAGATTGTGTTACTCCTTAGGTGATACTTGGGTTCCTCATTACAAAATACCTTGGATGATATAATAGGACAAAATAATTATATAATGATTTTTTATTAATATATATGACTAGTAGTATCTCCTTATAATGATTACTACACTAGGAGGCCTTGGCTTATACCTCGGGTCCTTGACCAACTAATGGACTTATGTTCTGATACATGTGACTACCTAGAACTGATCTGTGGTTTAGAGACACTCATTATGCATAGACACCACAAGTTTACTCTGGGTCCTATACAACTGTTATACTATTATGACCTTGGTTATGTTCCCCATTTAGGATGTATTGGTTGATTTCCTTAATTAAAGAGACGGTCCTTGTGCTACTATTACGCAGATGCCTTGTCCATATTCTTTGGGTCCTCACTGATGCATGTATATCTCCAAATATATATATTTTTACATATTTTCATATATATTTATATACATGATGGAATGTCAGAGATATTCCAACTTAGGTCGAAGTAGGTATGGTCAGCCTGGTGTCCTCAGGGAACCTGATCCCAACTTGATTACTTTTTATTTATTTAATTATTATTTATTATACCTTTACACTAATGTATTTATATTCATATATCAGATATAATTATAAACCATTGGTGGTGGACTACTGAGTATATCTTACACCCTGTTCAGATTTCCATTGCAGTAGGGTACCCGAACAGACCTCCGGGTTACAGGTTCAGGATTATGGATTCATGCTTGTGTTGTTACACTTGTATATGAAAGAATAGAAACATAGAACTAAGTCAGAGCTCATGATTCTCATAGAGATAGACTTTGGTATTTTGTTCTTTTCATTCTGTATTATTATGTATTACCTTTTGTATGTCTTCTTCTGTATATTATAGTATCACATAGACATGCATGATTACTATTTCATCCATTATTGATTTTCAGTCATTATATTTATGTTTCATTTCTTTAAACTGAATCCACTTCTAATTTATTAAATGGATTGACTTTCAAATACTAAGTAATAGTGTCGTTGGAATTTAGGAAGGTTCCTATTAAATGAACCTTCATAAATTTTGTGATCATTACTTACCCTCCCCCTCTCCTGTTTATATAGAGCTTGGGGGAGGAATTGTCATGACTTCACCAAGAGACAAAGCTCTGGTAAAGTGCCACGATACCTGACACTTGAAGGATGGAGCCGGTTCCAGCGAGTGGTGGCGATCGACATCGAAACCCCAAACGAGGATCGACGATCGAGCGATGTCGTTGGAGTCTGTTGCGAGAACAGCGAACACCACCCCACTTCTTCAATTGTGGACTTTTCTCCATTGTTCACGAGGTAGGGTTTGTTGTTTATTTATACCCCCTTACCCATTCTTGATGTTCTTAGTGATTCAAGAATTATTGATCCTCTTGCTACCACCCTAACTCAGAGGGTGAGGGTCAAACGAACATGGCCCGACCTCTCTGCAATTCTTTTTGATTCTTGATGTGTTCTTTGCGATGGAGGAGGATGGAGACCGACACCAGTGGGGCACGGGAACAATGACCAGCACCATGGATGGCTGCAATGAAGGCAGTGGCGCGACTGCACCACCGGAGAAGGGTCGTAGTTCGTCGACCGCAGCGGAGCAAGGGCGGCGGCCAGTGGAGGTCGGCCGCACGAAGGGGACGGAAGCATGCGTCCACACCGCCTGATGAGAGAGAGCCGCGTCCTTGTGCCACAGCGCCGAAGGGAGGGAGGCCGGATGAGCTGGACACCGGTGAAGGAACGTCCCACAACGCGCCGCGTGAAGAAGGCGGTTGGTCGTTTGGCCAGTCGCGGTGGGCCGCCGCACCGCAGGCCGTGCCGCACCACGGTCCACCGCGCCGCAGGCCGGGCTGCACCGGCAGTCCAAGCTAGACCATGTAGTCTAGGTCAACCCGAACCGGTTCGGGTCGGGCCGGGCCGGGTCGGGCTAGGTTGGACCGGACCCGGACCAACTTCGACCCATTTTGGTTCTTTCAGTCATATCTTGAGCTACATGCGTCTGTTTGACGAACTGTCAGTGGAACTAGAAACCTTAGAGAGAGACGGACCTTTTGGTATACCCCACTTGAGATTTGGATAAATTTTGGGTATGGCCAGGTTGGATCGAACATGAATCCAACTGGGCCCTCGGGACTAAAAGGTTAATAACTTACAGACTGGACGTCCTATTGATGCACCGTCTATTGCGTTGAGATCCATTTTACGTGGAGGTCCTTTGGGATACTTATTCATGGGACTTCTTGGTAGTTGGAGTATCGACCTATGGATTGATGAGAGGATCCTCTCGAAATCAAGCGAGATTAGTGCGGGAACCCTGTAGCTGGTTGTAACATGAGAAAGGGATCCTTTGTGGGTTTGTGTTTAGGATCCTTTGTGGGTCTGTGTTTGAGAGTCTCACTTGGATCCACTCTAGGAATCCATAGGGGACTACTCTAGGATCCTATGTGGGTCTGTTGTACTAGGATCCTATGTGGGTCTGATGATGTACTAGGATCCTGTGTGGGTCTACTGTTCTAGGATCCTGTGTGGGTCTGATGATGTACTAGGATCCTATGTGGGTCTGATGATTTAGGATCCTAGGTGGGTCTTCCTCTTAACAGAGTAAGATGATTCAGTAGTTACATCTAATAATCTCTACTACTGTTCCTAAGTTATACCCGGTGTGAGCTGAGTCTTTTCCTTCGTGGTGATACATTGGTGGTATTCTTCTGTGCGGCGTACCTGTGTGGTACTTTCCTTCGTGGTGATACCTTGGTGGTATTCTTCTGTTTGGATAACCTATGTGGTACTTACCTTTGTGGTGTTACCTTTGTGGTATTCTTTCTTTCATGGAACAGTTGATCTTTGAGCTAATGATTTGGGTCTTGTGTTTCTGCATGAATGATATGGGTATACTTGATAACATAGGTATATGTACGGTCATATACCTAAGTATGGTTGACGGTTGTTTTTATGCTTTGTGGTTTATCCTTTTTGGATTTTGTGAGACCTTTGAGGGTTTTGGGGTCCCTACTGAGTATCGATATACTCACCCATGCACGGGCTACGCCCGCACCTTGTTGTGTTTGGTGCAGACGACGGACAACGCTGACTAAGGATGAGAGTATCGGGACTGGGGGTAGCATGGAGGTGGACCTTATACGAGTCGTACCATATAGACGACTATTCTAGAGATGTACCTACCCTTCAGGTAGGATCCTTGGTGGGTGTTCGCAGGAGCTGTTCAGTTTACTTGTACTTTCCAGTTTTCTTGTACTTTCTAGTTGGGCTTGTATTCTGGACCCTTTTACTTACTATACACACTCTTTTTACTATTCAGTTTACTTGTGTTCATATCATGATTTTTTCTTGGTTGCGTGAGTTATAGGTTATAAAGGCAATGCCTTCCCAGTTTTAGAGAATATGCCTTCAGTGATAGTCACCAGCCCCTGGCCTATGGAAGGCGGGCTTGGGGTAGTCACGGCACGGGCCCCAGGGGACGGGTCATGACATATATAATGGTTAAAATAGGGATATTAATATCTTAAAGAAACATATTCAAATTTATAACACCTTATATTATCATTTCATAACATCGTTTCACCCTTTAATTATCAGTATTTTGTTTCTTCCATTGTTTTGGGTGCGTTCTTTACAGGATTCCCATGGCTGGTTTGTATATGATTTTCTTATCGTATGGAAATGAAATTACAAAAGTGGAATAAAATGGTACTCATATGCTTAAATAATATTTAATTATACCATAAATAATTTTTTTTATCATATATGATGATGAATCATTAGATAAAACATTAATGATATTTGTTTAGATCATTTTTTCGGTTCCTCGATAATCATATACTTTTTGCATTATATAATTTAATGTCGTGCATAAAAGTTCATTATAGAAATTAAAATATGTTACATCATACACTTTACATTCTATTTAAAATATTAAAATGTCTTTATGATCATTTTTTAAGGGAGTAATGGAAATTGCAAACACATCATCCACGGTTTTGGTAAATGACACATCATGAATGGTGTCTTTATAAGAGTGGGAGGAGATGAAGTAAGTTGAGAAATTTTTTCCATAAACATGATAACATCCATAATATATAATATTTTGGAGATTTAATTCCTCTTTTATAAGGGGAATATAAGAGAGTAAAAAAATAAAAGAAATTTAAAAGAAAACACAAGAATAAGAATGATAATTTTTACCCCTTGATCTCTTCTCCTTGAGATCATTTTTAAGGCCTTTGGTTTTGGACTTTTGGTAAGAGTAGTAAGTCTTGGAAGTGGGGAAGATACTTGGGAATGATATTTGGTAGAAATTTGGAAATTCTCAAAGCTTGAGAGGTGTGAGAGGAAGAGGGGGATGAGGGTGGTATTTATAGTGGAGGAGAGGAGGAATTTAATATTATTTTAATCAGTATTTTAATTTTTTTTTCTCAAAACTGTGAATATTCTTGATTAATGTGACCCAAAATAGTAATATTTTAATGTGAGTTTTAACTAAGTGTGATTATATCAACCTTTCATCACCTATAATGTAGTAAAACAAGTATTTATCATTTATCATAATTTATCATATGTTATTATTCATCAAAAATTCTATAATTTCAGAAAAATACCAACAAATAACCCAAACCATTTTTCGATGTGTATAATTAAAAAATGAACTCAATTTTTGAAAATAATTTTCTAAATATTATAAATTTAATTTCTAAATAAAATCATAGTTTATTCAAAAATAGAAATTTTAAAACTATAACTCATTTTTTAACACCTTGAAAAATTAATCAAGATCTCATTATCTTATAACCTTAACAAAATAAAATAATGATATTATTTAATATTCATAAGGTTCATATTTCTATTCAAATCACTATTCATAAAGGTATGTTACTATTCACCAAAAAACAAGTTGGTTTTATCAGACTACAATAAACTTACTAATCACAACCGTAGATGACCATTTTTTGAAACTCAAATCATAGAGGCGGAAAATTTATGTTTAAAGTCTTGTTATAACTATCAATTAAAAACAACGTTTCTTGAATTTAAATTTATTTTAAAAACCTTAGGGTGTTACATTATCCCCAACTTCAAGAAATTGTGTCCTCATGATTTTTATTTACTTATTAAACAAGTGAGGGTGCCTTTCCCTCATAGAATTTTCATATTCCCATGTTCCTTATTCATCCATGTGGTTTCTACACAAAACCTTTACCTAGTAGATTACCTTATTACAAAATACTTGTTCTCTTCGATCAAGAATCTGAAAAAGTTTCTCCTCATAAGAAAGGTTCTCTTCCAGCTGAACTGCTTTTGGGCTCAGGATGTGAGATGAATATGGAACATACTTTCTCAACATCGAAACGTGAAAAAAATGTGTACCTAATATAAACTCGAAGGAAGAGATACTCGTTTGGTGACTAGTTCAACTTTATTTATAATTTCATATGGTCCAATGAACTATAGACTTATCTTTCCCTTCTTACCAAAATGCATAACACTTTTCCATGGTGATATTTAAAGAAATACATGATTACCAACCTCAAAATAAAATTATTTCCTCCTATTGTTTGTATAACTTTTCCGTCTGCTCTGAGTTGTCCTCATTTGTTGTTGGATAATCTTCACTTTCTCACCACTTCCTCTACTAATTATGGTCCCATCAACTTCTTTTCCCCGACTTCATCCCAAAAATCTGGATTTCAATACCGTTTCCCATACAATGCCTCAAAAGGTTCCTTCTATATACTAGAATGAAAATTATTATTATAAGAAAACTCAACTAAAGAAAGATGTTGATCCTAACTTCCCTGGTAGTCCATTGAACAAGCTCAAATAATATCCTCCAAAGTTTGAATCATTCATTCTGAATGCCCATCTAATTGAGGATGGAAAGCTATACTGAAACTTAATTCTATTCTCAAAGACTTCTGAAGGCCCTTCCAAAAATTAGAAGTGAACCTGGGATCCCGGTCAAATACAATGGAAAGAGGCACTCCATGTAACCTGACAATATATTTAAGGTAAAATTGAGAAATATGATCCAAATACATTGTATCTCGAATATAAAGGAAATGTATAGATTTAGTCAGTCAATCAATAATAACTCATATTGCATTGTTACCTCAATAATTCTTTGGTAGTCCCACAACAAATTCTATAGATATATCTTCTCATTTCCACTCTAGCATTGGTAAAGTCTGAAGCATCCCCTTTGATAACTTCTAATCTTCTTTAACCTATTGACATGTCAAACATTTCACAGCAAAATCTAAAATATCTCATTTCATTCCATCCCACTAGTAATACTCTTGAAGGTCTCTATATATCTTTGTGCTGCCAGGATGAACTGAAAATGATGAACTATGAGCTTTATTCAAAAACAATTCTTCAACTGGGAATCACAAGGCACACACAATCTTTTTCCAAGTATCAAAACACAATATTTATCAAGTTTAAATTTTGGCAACTTACCCATTTTAACTAATTCTACCTTTTTCTGTAGCTCACAATCTTCCTTCTATGATTTCTTAATTATATTTGATAATGATTATTTCACTGAAACCTGAAACAAAATAGATGTATTTTATGCACCAACAACTTATAAACCAAAATTTATCAAATCATTAATCACGGGGTCATGTTCCAAACGTAACATGGTAGATGATGCATGATGTTTTAGACTCAAGGCATCCTCCACTTTGTTTTCTTTTCCTGGATGATAATTGATCATGAAATCATAGTATTTTATCAATTCAAGCCATATTATTTTCCTTATTTTTAATTCCTTATGATTGAATATATACTTCATACTTTTAGGGTCAGTATATATTTGACATTGGGCTCTATATAAATGATGCCTCCAAATTTTTAAGGAAAATATCACAGCTTCCATTTCCAAATCATGTTTGGGATAATTTAACTCATGAGTTTTTAGTTGTATTGAAGAATAAGTAATTACTTGATCATTTTTCATCAAAACACAACCAATATCATTCAATAAATCATCAATGTAGATGACAAACTCACCATTTCGTGAAGGCAAGGACAAAACTGGAGAATTCACCAATCTCTTCTTCAATTCCTGAAAAAAAAACATAACATTCTTCTATCCAGACAAATTTAATCCCTTTTCATGTTAACTTAGTTAGAGGGATAGATAATCGTGTAAATTTTATAACAAAATGACAGTAATAACTTGTTAATCCAAGAAAAATATGAATCTATGTAACATTTGTAAGACTTTTCCATTCATCAACCACATTTTTTTTTGGTAAGATCAATTGTTATTCCATCCTTATTTATAATGTTCCTAAGAAAAGAAATATGTTCCAACCAAAAATCACACTTTCTGAATTTTCCATATAGTTTCTTTTCCTTTAAGGTTTGAAAAACAACCCTTAGATGTTTTTCATGCTCTTCTTTACTCTTAGAAAATTCCAAAATTTCATTAATAAACAAAACCACAAACTTATCCAATAAATCATGAAATATTATATTCATAAGATCCATGAATACAGTAGGTGCATTGGTTAACTCAAATGGAATAACAAAAAATTCATAATTCCCATATCTAGTATGAAAAAACTATTTTTGGGATGTTATCCTCCTTCACCTTCAATTGATGGTATCCAGATCTCAATTAAATCTCAGAAAAGTACTAATCTCCCTAGAGTTCATCAAACAAGTCATTGATATGAGTCAAAGGATACTTGTTTTTAATAGTGATTTTATTCAAGGATCTATAATCAATGAAAAGTCTCATGGAACTACCTTTATTTTTAATGAACAAAATAGGGGCACCCAATGGTGAAGTGCTAGGACGAATAAATCCTTTATCAAAAAACTCCTACAACTGATTTTTCAATTTAATAAGTTTCATTTGAGCCATTTGATAAGGGTGTTTTGAAATTGGATTAGCATCAGGAACTAATTAAATTGTGAATTCAAATTCCCGATCATGTATAACATTAGGTAAATCATTAGAAAAAACAACAAGATATTCATTTACCACTAGCACATCATTAATCTGAACAGTTCCATTTTTTTAACAATATGAGAAAGATAAATTTCATTTCCATCTTTAAATAGTTTCTTAGCTCCCTAATATGTTATCAATTGTATGGTTTTATTCTTGTATAAAAATTGAAACTCTTTCTAAAAAACAACTTATTTATATCTATAGTAAATCTTAGCATGATAAACAGAAAGCCAATCCATTCCCAGAATAACATCAAACTCTACTAAGGGAAAAAGAACAAGGATTGTAGGAAATGTCTTTCCATAGATAATAATAGGAATATTCTTAAAATTCCTTTTTACTATAACATTTACCCCTAGTGTTTTAACAAAAAGTTCTGGTCTCGTTTATTGAGGTGATTTTTTCAATTTACTAGAAAATTCTTTAGAAATAAAGTAATGTGTAGACCCCGTCTCAAATAATACTTTAGAAAAAAATTGTAAAAAAATAAATTACCTGATACCACTTTGTTGGATGGCCCGATATCTTCTGACATGGTCACAAAGGATCTCACTACACCTTTCTGCTTATATTTTTGCTTCTTTTCATCATTTGGATCTCCCTTTGGGAAGGAATTTGTATAATGACCCATATCACGACATTTAAAACACTTTACAATTTTATTATTAAGATTATTCTTAGGATCATTTTCATTAAAATATCAGGCCATATGTCCAAACTTACCAGATAAAAAACACTTCTTGGTTTTATTAAGGCATTCCCCAGGGTGATTTTTGCCACACTTTTTATAAACTGGAAACTGGACTTTCTTACCATCAAATTTATTTGATTGATTCTTACCCATCACGTTCCATTTAGACCTCTTATTCTCCTTATTTTCAAAGTGTATGTGATCATTATAAAACTCTATCTCTACCCTCTCATCATGTTAGAAAATTTTCTCATAACTTTTGAACTCTTGGGAGGTCAATGCCCTTATATACCTTGTCTTCAATCCTGAGTAAAAGTGGTTTATTTTTCTATCAAGATCTAGAATAAGATTTGGAGCATACCTCACCAGTCATGTGAATTTTTATTCATACATGGACATTGAATCTTCCTCCTCCTGCTTCAATTCAAGGAATCACTTCTCCATTTTAAGTCTAACCACCTTTGGAAAATATTTTTCAAGGAAAATAGTTTTAAATTCATCCCACTTTAAGGCATCAATGTCCTCTCTATCCCTGATATTATTGACCATTGACCACCACTGATCAGCTTCACATTCAAAATTATAAATATAAATACTTTCCTTTTGATTATCTAAACATCCCATAACATTAAATATCATTTCAAGGGCTTTAATCTATCCTTCAACTGCTACTGGGTTAGAATATCCATTAAAATTAGGAGGGTTTTGTCTCATAAAATGTTCCACTATCATCATGTTCCTTTGTGGTACCTATAGTTGTTCTCTTGCATGGATTCCATCGCCATTTATTTTCTACTTCATCGAAGCCATTACTATCATAAACTACTTGGTTCCAATCCCTACCATTCTAGGATATAGATTTGGAAAGATATCATTTTGTTTGTGCCTCTCCACTTTAGCTTCCATGTTTCTTTTACAGAAAACTATTCTGAATAAACACATCTTATTAGAAGAAACATGGTAATCTTAAAATTCTATTTCATTTCAACTTAACCATAGAGTAAAAATCATTTGTGGTAACATCATCCTAACCCCTAAAGTTATCTAAACCATCATTTGATACCAACTATAAGGACCCAACCTTATTACATTATATAATCTTAAATTTTAGTCAAGAACTCACTTCCTTTTACATTAAGGATCTTTTAAAGTTTATAGTTGTAGAGAATTGGGATATAACACATACATAACATTCCACACTTATACAGGGCGGATACCACAAAAATAGTATCTATTTCTTTCAAAATATAAAACTTTTCAAATAAAACATGTTTTCTTTGACAAATCTTCATAAAATTTTACATGGATTCCTTCTTTGTATTACGCATCCTTATAACCTAGGAAAACATGTAAAAACTTGGGATGAGCCCAAAAATCATAGTAAGTGATATAAAATAAAGTAAAAAAATATTAGCTCATGAATACTTGTAACTTATGAAATCATTTTCAAAAAGACACACTTATCACCCATATAAACTTACTTGTGAAACTTGAGATTTCCATGATATTTACACAAAAAATATAGAACGTAAATAGAAACATAAAGGTGTCTTGGGGCATTACCTACTTATATTTTAACCCTCTCAGTTACCTTATTATTTGTAACTCTCACAACTACCTTACAATGTAACCCTCACGACTACTTTATGATGTAACCATCGCAGCTACACATGGAGTAACCATACGTCCGACCACCAAGTTACACATAATCAATTAATTTGAGGGAGATATAGGTCCCAACATTATTCATAAACAATTCCAAATAACCAAAACATAATCATACAACATGAATAATTACATAAAAATATTCCTTTTGAATTTTGTAAAACTAGAAGTTTGAAAGACGATTTTATAAGGAAAGTCTCTTATAAGTAACATATAATTGATATGAGAATCAATAAAATGAAAGGAATATGTGTATACACTGTAAATAAACATAATATAAAAAAAATAATGACATAAATGATCATAAAACAACACAATCAATGAAGTACAAGGTTAACCCAAAGAATGGAAATTGGGTTAAGAATTCCCTTACCTTGGGTTTGTCTTACTTAAAACTTATTTAAAACTACTGTATAATGGTTAAAATAGTGTTATTAATATCTTACAGAAACATATTCATGTTTATAACACCTTATATAATTATTTCATGACATCATTTCACCCTTTAATTATCAATATTTTGTTCCTTCCATTGTTTTGGGTGTGTTCTTTGCATGATTTCCATGGCCGATTTGTATTTTATTATATTGTAATGTTGAAATGAAATTCCAGAAGTGGAATGAAATGGTACTAATATGTTTCCATAATATTTAATGATACCATAAATCATTTTTTATAATATATGATGATGAATCATTAGATAAAACATTAATGATATTTGTTTAGATCATTTTTTGTGGTTCCTCAATAATCATGAACTTGTTACATTATATAATTTAATTTCATGCATATAAGTTCATTATAGAACATAAAATATATTAAATAATATACTTTACATTCTATTTCAACCATAAAAATGGTTTTATGATCATATTTTAAGGAAGTAATGGAAATTGCAAACACATCATCCACAGTTTTGGTAAACGACACATCATGAACGGTGTATTTATAAGAGGGGGAGGAGATTAAGTAAGTTGAGGAATTTTTTCCATAAACATGATAAAATCCAGAATATATAATATTTTGGAGCATTAATTAATCTTGTATAATTGGAAGATAATATATTATAATAAAAGAAAAGGAATTGAAAAGAAAACACAAGAATAAGAAAGAGGATTTTTACCTCTTGATCTCTTCTCCTTGAGATCCTCCTTAAGGCCTTTGGTTTTAGCCTTTTTGTAATACAAGTAGGCCTTGGACGTGGGGAAGATCCTTAGGAAATATATTGATTATAATTTAGGAAATTTTCAAATATTTAGAGGTATGATAGGAAGTAGGGGTGAGGGTGGTATTTATAGTGGAGGAGAAGAGGGATTTTACATTATTTTAATATTTTTGCTCAAGACTATGAATATTATTGATTCATGTAACCCTAAATAGTAATAATTTCATGTGATTTCAAACCAAGTGTGATTACATCAGCCTTGAATCACCTATGATGTAGTAAAACAAGTATTTAGCATTTATCGTAATTTATCATATTTTACTATTCATAAAAAATTCAATAATTTCAGAAAAATACCAAAAAAATCAGCCTAAACATTTTTTGATGTGTAGAATTCAAAAATTAACTCCAATTTTGAAAATAATTTTATAAATATTATTAATTTAATTTTTAAATAAAATCATAATTTATTCAAAAATAACAATTTTAAAACTGTAACTCATTTTTAACACCTTGAAAAATTAATCAAGATCTCATTATCTTATAACCTTAAGAAAATAAAATAATGATATGATTTAATATTCATAAGGGTCATATTACTATTCATATTACTATTCCTAAGGTTATGTTACTATTCACCAAAAAATAATTTGGTTCTATCAGACTCTAAAAAACTTAATGATCACAACCGTAGATGACTGTTTTTTGAAATTCAAATAATAGAAGCAGAAAATTTATTTTTAAAGGCTAGTTATAACTATATACTTAAAATAAAGTTTCATGCATTTCAATTTATTTTTAAAATATTGGGGTGTTGCAGGATGTCTAAGAGAAAATCCCTTAAACTATATATAAGCTTTGGGTATCATTAAATTAATAGAAAGTACACTTATCAAAGAAATATAGTGGAAAAGGTGATTTCAATGTGTTGGGTTATACATGGAAGATATTAAATGGGTTCAATAGTTTTCAATGTTAGGAGACCAATGAAATGTTAGCAAAAATCCTTCATCATGGTTCATAAATTGGGTGTGAATATTCCAAATCATACCCCCGAGATTTTTTAGCTAGGTGTGCAGTCTTAGACCCACTTGTCATGCTTCAGGGCTATGATTGATTCAATGCTCAACCAAACCTTTTTAGGGTGATTTCTCCTAGGTGTATCAATGATATATCAACATCCACTTATAAGTATCTATATAGGTATTTATTTTTAGGAAACTAAACATACTTTAACTTTACCAAAACTTAGGGCGGGTTTTCCACCATGGAAAATATTGACTTTTATAACGGTTTTGGTAAATATTTAATCAAAAAAATATGTGTGAGGGATAAAAATATAGAATTTTAAATCCATTAAATTTCTTTATTAATATGTTAAAATGTATTACATGGAAATTTATACACCACATAAAAGGAAATAGATGGTAAATATAACATGAGTCCAAAAGAATGAAAAATGAGATAGAAATACCCAACTATGAATTGGGTGAAAATTAAATCATAAACTATTGAAAGTTACGGATTTAAATTGATCTCAAAATACCATTAATAGTATAATTTCATGATATAAATCTCAAATATAAATTATATATACACCGCATAAAGTAAATTAATTTCATAATACAAAACATGTCTCAGAGAGAAGAATTTGGGATAGAAAACCCTTACCATTTGTCCTGACTCCATGAACAGACTTTAAACTCTTGTATCAAACACACACACACACACACATATATATATATATATATCAATTTATTAATTAATAAAATATATCATATCCATTTCCATTTATACTCTTCATAAATGGTTATTCTCTATATGAATTCTACTTATTTTCAACATTGAGTGTTTAGGAAGTGACGGTGACGATGATGGATGGTGATAGGAAGTGATGGTGATGATGATGGATGGTGGTAGGAAGTGACAGGGAGTATGATGCGGGATGAAACATTTCTCGAGATTGGTGTTGTTTCAGTTTGAAATTTGGAATTTTAAATCTGAAAAAAATGGGCACGGTTCTTTGGTTTTTACAATGGCAGGTTATGACTTTGTATCTGCTTGGATTTGTGTTGGGTTTACACTTACCTTTAAAAGTGTCATTTTAAAATATAAAAATATGGATTGTGTGCAACATTGAGTGTTTAAAGTTTTTATCATTTGTACTAGTTTCATAATAGTGGTGTATATATTCATTCTTATTCCAAATTTCATCATTATTAGTTTATTAAATATAATTTTAGGAATTATTTATAATTATTTAAGGTGATTTAAATTTCTTTCATGAGTGTTTTATTATTTATCCTTGAAGATGAAATCGATTTCAAGCATGTTTTGATGATTCTTGATGATCAAAGGGTGTTTTCTTAATTATGGATTTAAATATTTATATAACATCTCAATAATAAAAAAATCATGTAAACATATTTATTATATTATACCGGTGAATATGTTCCCATATTCATTCAACATATAAATTCATAGTATTGTTCAAGTGGGTGGTTAAACCGACACAAACATGATCATACCCTGATTTAATGAAGGATTGTGAAGTGGTTTTATTTTAATATAATTACATAATAATCATAATGATATTATTTATTTTTTATTATTGTGATATACTATAATTAGAAGTAATTAGAAGAATAATTAATGGAAATAAAAATATTATACAATTTTAATAAAATATTATCCTCTTAATACACTTGGTTTAAATGATTAAATTAACAATTATTGTTTGTTGATCATATAATTAATAAGTTCTCCAATGTATCATACTGTAACCTTAATAATATAATAAAAAATATATTTATCCTTTAATAACATCCTTATATATATCCTTGTAAGATGATGAAGGAAAATGAAACATGTTGTGTTGTAGAGGTAGTAGTCCTCACAATGAATGAATGATAGTTTTTTTCATTAATGGAAGGGGAAAGGTGGTTAGTATTTATTTATACAATATGATAAAAAAATTATACAATAAATTATTATTTCATAATATAATATTGGGAAAATAAATTTGAAATGTGAAGATAAAAGGAAAATATTTAACTTATGTTGAGAACTTTGGGTTTCTCTTAGAGGATTCCTTTTAATTGAATGGATTAGGAAAATATCTTGTAAATAGAAACTTATGAGAGTGAAAGATGGTTATAATGGAAGTAAATAGGTAAGAGTTTTAGGATGAAACAAAATTTATAGTGGTATTGAAGGGGTGGTGAGAGGCCCCTTTTATAAGGGGTGAGAATGATATTTTTTTGTAAATATTTCAACTTAATATAAAAGGAGAACATGTTAAACAGGTCAAGTGGCTCCAAAAATTAACAATAATTGATTTTAGAGTCTGATAAGGTTGATAATATCTCAACCACTTAATTATATCCATTTTTTATAATGTTTCAAGTCCATCACCCCTTAAAATTTTAATTTTACCATTTTATCTTTTACTACAATAACTAGTTTTTTACCTAAGGTAAATTAATATTTATGCCTGAAAATAAAGTGGTTATTAGATAATTTGGGAAAAATAATTTAAAATTTGAAATCTATTTTTTCTGATTCAATTTATATAATTGTTAAAAATAAATTTTATTATAATTAATGTATAATATGTTAAAAAAATGAGAAAAATATTACTTGAGTTTTAAAATATCAATCATAGGTTTGTAAACTATAATTAATATTTTAAAATTTATTATTACAATTATAAAATAAATATATTTTCAATAAAATTGTTTTATAAATTTCTAATTCATACTTATATACTAATTATGCAATTAATATTTCAGTATTAGTAAAAATGATAAATTGAACTATTCACTTAAAAATCAATATTTTTTTGAAAAAATCCCAAAAAATTCATATTAAGCTAATATATTTAGAAAAAAAATTAAAACTTTGTATTCTATTTTTTAAAAATAAAATCCTGAAATTCATAAATTAAAATTTTAATTGTACTTATGAATAAAGTCTCTTTACATTGTACATTGTGTGGTAGTTCAGGATATAGTGTTTACCTTCTACAGTAGGGTCTTAATTATTACATTTGTAACCTATATGTGAATGGAATAAGAGTTAGTAACATTTTTTAACATAAAATCGAGACCATTAGAAATTTTATATCTTATTCATCCTCAAAATTTCTATCACACACATTTGGTTCAAAAACTAAACCGATTTAAGAAAAAAAATATCCATGGGTTTTTGTGACATCAAAGATACACCTAAATTCATGATTTATTCTAGAAGAAAAATTCCATTACTTAAAAAATAATTTCCTCCAATATGAGAGAGATTAAAAATAGGGTGTTCTTCTTGATGTAATTTCATAGAGACCAAAATATTGAAATTTTTAGTGTCTTATCCAAATTCCATTAAGAGGGTGACTTTATGCACATTGATTATGGTCCTTTCCATTTAAAATAATGTCCTCCCTGTGATTATTGGATAATGAGAACTACCTTTATCTTACTCTATTTTGAGAATGTTAAAGTCGGCATAAAACAAAAAAACCTTTCAATCTCACCAAAACACCTTCTACGATACCAACAAGATGGTAAGTAAATTGGTTGTATAGTTTTACCACTACTCAAATCAGTTTATGTTCTCTCACATACCAAGAATAATAGATAAATAAAATCATGTAATTAATAGATACACCCAAATAACACAAGGAATTTTTAAATTTCAGAATCCTTATAGAACAAGGGATGGTGAATATAATAATATATTGGCATTTTATAAGTAAATTCCGTGTGATCAAAACAGAAAATTTATTACCTATGATTTCCATTTCATCAGCGTAAAATATTATCCTCTTAGTACAATGTTTATTGAGAACTTTTTCATACCTCAGAATTTGGTTTATTTCTTCAAGTATAGATATATTTATCAGAATGTTTTTAATTATGTTTAACACCTATTTATATAAGGCTTCCTCAATATCTTTCTTGGGTGGAATTTGACGGATTTACCTTTTTCCTCATTCACTAGTTATACTATGACAAGTTCCTTGAATAGTTGTTACCTGGGATCTTACTCCTCATCAATTAATTCTTCACTTCCATATTCCATTATATATTTCTCATTCCCTTGAACTTCCTTATAACTTCTTAAATAAATGGAACTATCATTGCTTTGTGGGTTATAAATAGATTGATATGGGAGTTTTCATAACCCTTGGTAAACCGATGTGTTCAATTTGGTACAAAATTGACCAAACTAGTTTTTAAATTCCTTGAATTTATAAACATTATCTATCAAATTGGTGTGATTATTACCTTGGTACTCCATCAAGTATCTTAGTGAGACTGTCATTCTAAGAACTTAAATTTTCCCTTTTCATTAGTAGCTTGTTGATGGTTGTGAAATGTTCCTCACTTATTGGAATAGTGGATGTTTTTATGTCTATTAAAATAGTGTAATTTGGGATTTTTTGTTGTAAAATATATATTAAACTATGTAATAATCTTTGAAACCTTGAATTCGTACATGTTTTTTGAACTATCTTTAGTATATGGCATCATATCATTGCATTTCTTTCACTTAGGGGAAGCAATCAGTGTAGTGATCTAATGATTTCCATACTTATTAGATACAAGGGGTGTGGATAGGGATCACTTACTCTGTGAAGTTCCATACATCTTATAATATAGGTGAATTACTCAATTCTATAATCTAGAAAAGTATAGTTGTAATTTTATACCTCAATCACACATTTGTTGATAGTCCTTGTACCAAACAGTTATGAGTTATGAGATATAATCTCAATCAATTAATTGGTTTCTATTTGAGACCTTTAAATAATAAATTATACTAATGAATAATCCGAAAAATTTCTATAATTTTATAATAAACCTCAATAAAATAAGAAAAATAAATGGTTCTCCTAGATGAGTTGATGTAGGAAATTTTAATAGAGAATCATGAACCTTTCTTGGTACTCATAGAGAGTTTCTTCAAAAGATTTCCCTAGGTTATATATCTCCTTCCTTGATGCTTTACTCTTTGAAATGTTGAGTAACTTCTAAAGGAAAACTCTATGTAACTCATCACAACTGGTAACCTCTCCCTATTGAATATTGTACATCTATTCCTTAGTTATACCCTCCAAGGAAAATGGGAATGCTTGATACTTTATATAAGCCTCTAGCACTCCTCTTAACATGAAGGTGATGCACACAATATTTAATCCCTTTAGGTTATTATTGGTATCTTTACCTATTAAACCTTGAAATTTTTATCATAATTGGATTATACCATTTTTTAATTGAAAATCCACTTGGTTATTTGGTAGAAATAATTGACTATTATGACAATTAAAGATAGTTTCATATAAGTCCTTAAGTGTTATGTTTAGTTGTGCTATGTTTTATTCCATTTTATCACTATTTAATTAATCACTATAAAAATAATAGGAGGATTTAGAAAATGTTAATAGGATATTGAAAAACTCCTAATCTAATATGTAAAGGCCCAAACCCACACTTCTAGATTCAATACTAAAACGTACTATGTAATTTTTTTAAAAAAATATAACTAAAAAATACAAAATAAATTATATATTCTAGGAAATATTATAGTCTAAGTTTTGGAGAATTAGACAAAACCATACAATTTATCATAGCTTCATAAAATTACAAAATAACTAATTGAATTCATTCGCACAAAAACCTTAACTACCTTTGAACTTCTAAGGAATCCTGTGAAAAAAAATATATTAAAACATGGAATCAACATTAAATTTTCTAGTAAGGGGTTTTAAAACCAATGAAAAATAATTTTCTTTGAAATAATATATATTTCTTTGAAAAATATTTTACCAAACAAAAAAATTGATAAAATAAATAATTTTCCAAAACTATTTTCAAGACATTGAAATAATTATCTCATATATCCTTTAAATTTTCTTATAATTTTGAAAACCATTTAATTTCTAAAATAAATAAACTTTTCAAATAGTCCTTGAAATCCACCTTTTAAAACTTTTTAAAGTAATAAAATTTTATATATTAATTATGATAATTGGAAGGCCTAAAGAAAAACATGTGGTCACTAGCAGTATCACATGTAGCATAGTGTCCCAATGAGGTCATGGGTTTACTCCCCATGCCCTATCATATCATTTGATACTCAAGTTCCAGATTTTTAGAAAACATTTTTATAGGTTTTTCCTTTCTCATTCATACCCCAAAAACATTTCAAAATCCTACATAAATTATTTTCATAGAAGATAACAATTTTATTGTCACGACCCATCCTCAGGGCCCGTGCCGTGACTACCCCAAGCCCGCCTTCCATAGGCCAGGGGCTGGCGACTAGCACCAAGGCGTAAATTCTGGTAAAAAGGGAAGGCATTTCCTTTGTAAAGTAAACAAACACCACAGAGCAAGAAAGGAGTAGAAGTAAACACTAAGTAAAAACTGGGTACAACAGTAAGTGCGGAAAAGTAATTGGGCCAGAATACAAACCCAAAATAAAAGTAAAGTACAACTGGAAAGGGAAAACAGCAACTGAAAGTAAAGTCGCAGCGTCGATCCATCCACTAGAAGTCCCACCTGAAGGGTGGGTATAGATAGCCTCCACAGCTCCTCGGGTCCAGCCATCCGCTCCGAGTACGTCCCACCCAGTGGTCCACCTCCAGGTACCGTCCTACTCCGCTAGCCTTAACCACGATCAGCGATGTCTGTCGTCTGCAACCAATACAACATAGTGCAGGCATATCCCATGCAGGGGTGAGTATAAGCTACTCAGTAGGGACCCCGAGACCCACGAAGGTCTCCCAGAATCCACAAAGGGTAATCCACAAAGGAAAGATGCAATCACGAAGTAACATCTGACACTACTTAGGTATATGCCCATACATATACCTAAGTCATTGATTCTCGTTCGGCTCCAACATTCGAGCCCAAGTACAACCTAGTCCACTCAGGAAAACACAACCAAATCCACACAGGAAAGCATAACGTAATCCACACAGGATATCAAGTCAAACTTATCGAAGATAAGAATTGAAAGTCAAGAATCACCTCACACAGGTATGCTTCTTCGTATGATGATAGAGATGATCAGATATTGCCACTGATTCATCTAAGCCGTCGGACCCACAAAGGATCGATAGGTACTAACCCCCGCAATGTCCCACAAAGGATCTGACCCACATAGGATCGATAGGTAACTAACCCCCGCAATGACCCACAAAGGATCTGACCCACACAGGATCGATAGGTAACTAACCCCCGCAATGACCCACAAAGGATCTGACCCACACAGCATCGATAGGTAACTAACCCCCACAATGACCCACACAGGATCGGACCCACATAGGATCTGTAGGCGCTGGCCCACACAGGACCGTTGAGAACTGACCCAAACAGGATTTGACCCACACAGGATCGGTAGCACTGATCCACGTAGGATTGCTGAGTGATGTAGTCGTCGTCGTCGAATCCACGAAGGATTTCTGCACAGTCGTCATCATCGTCGCAGTCGCAGCCAGCTCTAGGGTTCCCGCACACAGCAAGCTCATTCAGGAGGGTCCGCTCCATGAGCTGAAGGGCTGATACATCAACTGACACAAATTCCGGAGTTGATGTATCCAAAAGTTATGTATCGTCAATAGGAACTTGACGTCACAGATGGCGCGTCAATCGGATGCCCGGTCTGAGAGTTATTAGTTTTTTCGTCCCAGGGGCCCGTTTGGTTTTTAAGTCAAAACCAACTCAACTGTACTCCAACTACGTCCAAACCTCGAGCGGAGTAAGCCAAAAGGTCTATCTCACTTAGAGGAATCCAACAAAGTCAATGGCACGTCAATCGGACATCCGGATCTCAAGTTATAAGTGTTTCCACTCCGAGGGCCCGGTTGGTTTCGTGTACGAACCAACCCATCTGAACTCAAATTACTCCGAAACCTTGAGTGAAATAAATAGAAACAACTGTCTCGATCCAAGGATCGCATCACAACTGACGGTACGTCGATCAGAGGTCCGTAGCTTAAGTTATGGGCAACAGACTGAAAGAGGTTCGGTATTAGGGGGTTCGGGCCCAGTCCGACCAGGCCTGATACCCCCACGGTCGGCCCGAACCGGGTCGACCTGAACCAGGTCCGGGTCCGGCCCACTTGGGCGCAGCCCGGCCCGGCTCAGCGGCCCGGCACGCTAGCGGTCCGGCGCGCTGGCCAAGGGGCTCGGCCGAACGGTCGAGCCGTTGGGATGCATGGGGCGCTGCCCCCGCGTGCAGTAACTGCGACCCCTTAATGGGGCCGCTCACGTCTGGCCAGCTGGGGGTTTCGAACCCCCGATTCTTCCATGGTCCGGCCGGCCCGCTCTGGCCGGTCGGCTTCTGTTGCCACGGGACCGGCAAAGCCGGTCCCCCAGCCCCAATGTCGGCCGCCCAGACCCGGCCGCCGGTTCCCCTGCTCCGCCGCGGCCCGGAACTGGCCGCGGCCTTCATCCATCCGGCGCGGCGCGATGGCACCGCGCCCCTCCATCGTGGCCCCGCTCCGGCCGCGGTGCTTTTGTAGTTCTCCGGTCAGGCGTGACGGCGCCGCATCTTTGGTTCATTTTCAACGGCGCTGCGCTTCTTCCCCTTCTTTAATATTCTCTGCACGGTGCTTCGGCACCGCATTATATTGCTCGTGCCGCAATCAAAATTAAACGAACAAGGGGGAGGAGGTTTGGCCTTGTTCATGCGGTCTGACCTCCTCCCGTTATTGCGATATCAGGCGGCTCAAAAGAAAGGAAGATGGCGACGGAAGAAAATCACAAAATAAACCCCTACCTCAACGTTGTCTTCGAACGAGCGTTCGTCACAGAATTAACCGTCACAGAAGAAGAGGATCATCGCAGAAGAAGAGGATCACCGCGGAAGAAAACGTCACAGAAGGAATGTCGTTTGCGTTAGGTGATCTCCGAGGAAGGCGTCTCTCACCGTCGTCCGCCGTCGGAGGTCGGCGTTCTTCATCGGCGGTGGTGCGTTCTTTGCGTTCTTCGTCGAAGGACGAAGAATCCTCAAGACTTCTCTTTTTCTCCCAAAGGCTCCCACAACCAGGATTCCAACAAAATAAAATAAGTTCAACACTTATTTTATTAACATATCCTAGGCATTTGAAATTCAAAATAAATGAAACCAACAATTAATTCAATGAATTAATTGTAACGATTTAACCACCCAAATTAATGAGGCGTTTCTTAACCAAAAAAACGCACGGTTTGACTTTATTAAAAAGGGGGGGTGCGGGTGTGTTACTTAGAGGGAAAGAAATAGTGGGTATCGTGCGGGCCCCACCTCACAAATATCCTACCAAGTGGGTAGGATATTGTGGGTCCCATCTTATCCTCTTAACTTAGGTTAAGTCACTTTAAGTAAAATAAAATAAAATGTCGCACCACTTTTATTTTATTCCTTAACTTAACCCCAAAAATTAAAAACCACACCTGAGAAAACACAACTCCGAAAAAAGTGTTTCTAAGAAACTACCGGCTACGGGATTCCATTGGTGCCCTCAGAATTCGATTCCGAGCACCAGTTCAAAAGTTATAAAAACCCGCTCGTTCGTTCACTGAACGTACCCGAGCTAAACTTCGGAAAATGATTCCGAGCACACCGGGCCTCGGAATCAGGTGCCATCAGAAACTACGTTCTTGTAAAATTCCCAAGAAAATTAAGAAAAAAAATTTCCTTGAATTTTACGGGTCTTTACATTACTCCTACCTCAGGGCTTTAGGTCCCCGTAAAGATACATCAGAAACTAGGGAAACAAATGTGGGTACTGAGCACGCATCTGAGCCTCCCGCTCCCAAGTTCTCTCCTGGAGGTTCCCGTGCTGCCATCTGATGAACACTAGAGGAATCGACCATCCATGTAGGACCCGCTCCTGTCGATTCTCAATCTCCACCGGGACCTCCGCAAAATTCGCCCCATCATCAACATCCAGCTCCCTATGGTCAATGATATGTGTCAGGTCGTGCACGTATCTCCTCAGCTGGGATACGTGGAAGACGTCGTGCACCCGGTGCAACTGAGGTGGTAGAGCCAGGCGATAAGCCACCTTTCCAATCCTGCTGAGGACCTGAAAAGGTCCGATTAAGCGTGGAGATAACTTTCCGCCTCGGCCAAATCTCCATAATCCACGTCGAGGTGAGACCCGCAAGAAGACGTGGTCACCATCCTCGAACTCTAGCGGCCTCCGCCTCCTATCAGCATAAGACTTCTGCCGGCTCTGGGCTGTCCTCATCCGCTCCTGGATGATCTGGACCTTCTTTGTCGTGGCCTGGACCATCTCCGATCCCACAAGTGCTGACTCCCCAGGGTCTATCCAGCACAAAGAAGATCTGCAAGGTCGGTTGTACAAACGCCTCGTATGGTGCCATCCTGATGGGTAGTGGTAGCTGTTGTTGTACACGAACTCCACCAAGGGTAGGTGGTCCTCCCAGCTACGACCAAAGTCGAGGACACATGCGCAGAGCATGTCCTCGAGAGTCTGAATGGTCATCTTCGTCTGATCATCCGTATGAGGGTGAAAGGCGGTGCTCAGATGTAGCTACGTCCTGAACACTTCCTGCAACCCCTTCCAAATCCGGGAAGTAAAGCGAGCATCTTGATCAGAGAATATAGATGATGGCATGCCGTGAAGCCGTACAATCTCCTGAACGTAGAGGCGTCCCAAGATCTCCACTAATCCCTGCTCTCTGATGGGTAAGAAGTGATCCAACTTGGTGAGTCGGTCGACAATCACCCAAATGGAGTCGTGACCTCTGGAAGTGCATGGAAGTCCAGTCACGAAGTCTATAGATATCCCGTCCCACTTCCACTACGAGACCTCTAAGGGTTGTACAAAGCCTTCTAGTACCTGTTGCTCTGCCTTCACCTGCTGGAAGGTGAGGCATCGAGAAACTAACTATGCCACAACCTTCTTCATGCTCAGCCACCAGTGTTGTTGTCTGAGATCCTGGTACATCTTCACTATGCCTGGATGTACCGCCAAAGGGGAAGTGTGAAACTCTCTCAGCACCTCCTCCCATAAAGAAACTGGTATCAAGGTACATCCTCTGAAAAGGACGTCATGCTCTCCTTCTATATAGAAACCATCAGGTGCCTGCCCTGAGGATATCTGCGCATGCCGCGTCTCACAGTCAGTGTCCTCATGTTGTGCCTCTCTGACCCGCTGTAGTAGTGGAGGAGTGACTGTGAGTGACTGAAGGAAGGCTTCTCCATCTTATACAGAGGGTGCGCGTGTAGTAGTAAGAAACTTCAAGGGGAAATGATCCAAGGATTAAGGTTTGATCACACTAATCCTATGGTAAGAAGGAAAGGTTCGAGCGTCTCACACCAGGGAACATGAAGGTAGAACAAGGGAGGAAGATATCTCACCCCTTTATAAGATTTAATGGATCAATAGGTTAAGATACGTTGGATTTTTCATTAAAGGTGGATCGCATTAAACCACAAGGTTTGACCAAGTAAAGGCATCCCGAGACTTAGGAAAATTAATATAGGAGTTATGAAATTTTATTTAGCCTCAAATTCCTTAAAACAAGGCCTTGAATGTGTTTTACGTCAAAGAAAACGCCAAAGGGGAGAAACTGTAGGAAGCTGGAAACACTATGGTCTTGGAAACACTATACACCTACCGATCCTAGAAACACTATACACGATTCTGGAAACACTGTATACTCACCGATCCTGGAAATACTATTCACAAAATGACTCACCTATCCTAGAAACACTATTCACGGAATGACTCATCAATCCTGGACTCACCGATCCTGGAAACACTGTTCATGGAATGACTCGTTGATCCTGGTCTCACCGATCCTGGACTCACAAATCCTGGAAACACTATTCACAAAATAACTCATAGATCCTGGACTCACTGATCCAATGGTACTGTTCATAAAACGATAGACCGATCCAAGGATACTGTTCACATAACAACAGACTGATCTGATGGTACTATTCACAGAACGACTCACCAATCTGATGGTACTATTCATAGAATGACATACCGATCCAATGGTACTGTTCACAGAAAGAAAGAACGATCCGATGGTACTTTTCATAGAATGACATACTGATCCAATGGTACTTTTCACAGAACGACTCACCGATCAATGGTATTATTCACAGAAAGACAGACCGATCTGATGGTACTGTTCACAGAACGACAGACTGATCTGATGGAACTATTCACAGAACAACAAACCGATTCAATGGTACTATTAATAGAATGATAGACTGATCTGATGGGACTGTTCACATCTGTCTCGCCGATGGAACTGTTCACATCAATCTGACTGATGTAACTGTTCACATCAGTCTCACCAATGGAACTGTTCCCATCTATCTCCCCGATGGAACTCTTCACATCGGTCTCACCAATTGAACTGTTCTCATCGGTCTCACCGATGGAACTGTTCACATCGTTCTCACCGATGGAACTGTTCACATCGGTCTCACCGATGGAACTATTTGTAGAATTGGAAAACTGGAAAAGTGTTGGGGATAAGTCACCTTGACCTCCCAGAACACCTCAAACACCAGATTTTTACAAAGTAATAGACCAGAGAGGTATGATCCATTACATCAGATACCTCTCAAAACATTCTCATCCTTGAGAATTCAAAACCAACCTAAAAGGTATGGGCCATTACATCAGATACCAGTAATTATTTTACCATATTCATTCATGATATAAATTCATAGTACTGTTTAAGTAGGTGGTTAAACTAACCCAAACATAAATATATCCTAATTTAATGAATGATTATGAGTTTTTTTTATAATGTCATTATAATATTAGAATAATGATCTTATTTAGTGTTTATTAGTGTGATATATCATAATTTAAAGTAATTACAAGAATAATTAATGGATTTAAAAATATTATAGAATTTGAATAAAATATTATCCTCTTAGTGATGAATATATATACATCATCACATTATATATATAAAAATGTTTATAATTTATTGCTTTCATGTTTGATTATGACACTAAGGCCAAAATTTAAGTAAAATTCCATAGATTTTCCAGTATATTAAATTTACATTTTAGTACATAGTGCATAAGCCACGGGAAATAGCTAGTCATGTATCATCATTTTCTGGTCATGTTAAGTCACCCTCAATAGTGTTTCCCCATAAGGTATATTATGTGTGGGTAATACAATCTAGCCAAGTGTGTATTATTATGATAGCATGAGTTATACCTTCATCATCATCACTTCCATCAGTATGGTCCACAATACACATCACTATCTCCATTTTCAAGTTCATGCTTAAGCCTTACTAAACCCAATTCATGTTTCTTCTACCCCATGAAACCTACCTTATCAGTTGTCTTCATTGACACATTCCGCTATTTATCATTGTTCTATCTTCCATAGTATAATAACCTACTATTTTGAAGGATAGATCTTATTATTCTCTATGATAAGGATGAAAAATTAGGGAGGAGAAAATATTTTGATGGTTATATATTCTTCCCAGGTTTCCATGTTCATTGATCGAAGAAGTGGGCATTGTTGATTAAAAGGTGGGAATTAAAAATGAACAAAAAATACTAATGAAATATATTAATTCACATAGGATTTGAAGGGATGGAATATGGTGACTGGTAATCAACCATTCCTTATTTTTTATTGTGTTTTAAATAGTATTTCATTCCACGAGAATAATTAAATAAATATCGTAATAAAAATATGAAAATAATATCAAAAATATTAATTAAGGATATTTCACGAATGTATTATTAATATTTCCTCAAAAATTTCACTAGAATAGAACACATAATAAAAAACTTATAATAATCCATTAAATCAACATGTTTTCCTAACAATGAATTCCATAATGAAACATTTGAAGAACGATGAATATAAATTCAGAGTGATTCCATATGTTATGGGATAATCATTGTCTCCCAAGTTTTGCTCAAGAATTTTTCTTCTCTTGGCGGTGTTGTTCAATCCTCTTACATGATCACTCTATGAATGAGATAATTATATCTAGGGTTCCTCATAAAAATTGATGGATAATCATCTCAAAAAATGATTAAAAATAGATTTGTAAGGAGGGTCGGGGTTACAGTTTTTAAACCATGTGAGTTTTTAATGAAATCTAGAAATAGGCTCATACCAGGCTCAAAACCCTAATGAAAATAAGGGAAACCCTTGGTAAAACCCCTTATTTCAGACATATTCTACATGAAAAAAATTCCAAGTGGGTTATCAATTAGAAGATATAAATTTTTTACACATGCACAAGATAAGAAATATTACTTCTTAAAATATTATATAATTTTCAATGAATTGTGATTCTTCTCAAATTGAAACATTCATGATACCATCTTGACAAATATTATTGAAAATATTAAAATATATTGAATTAAAAAACCATTTCACCATATCCTCCTCATCTTCAATTATTTTTATCCTAACAAAAACACACTTAAAGAGGATTGAGTACTAAGATTTCATTTGAATATCTCATTTTTATGATCTTTAATAAATAATGTTTTCCAGAAATAACATAAAAACCAATAAAACCCATCATAAATTAAGAATATTCTCCTAATGATCCATAATAAACACTGTTTATTCAATAAAGGTGGTATCATCCTTGACATTCATCTCTCCCCGACTAATAATGTGCAATATATCATGAACATACTACCTTAACTACAACATGTGTAATATATTATACACCTATTTTATCTGTGGGGGTTATTCGAAGTGATAATAAACCTAAATTTTCCTTCATGGAAACTAGAATGACCCCATAAATCTCTAGGATATCATGTATTCACAAATAAATCTCCTCAAATCACGTTAGGGTGAGATCTTTAGGAACTCGTGTCTCCCTCATCAAACAACATGGGTCACTATCTTCTATATGTGTATGAATTATAACATATCTAGGTTATCTGTATAGATTCATGGGTCACTTACATCCTTGTTGCCATTAAATGCACCAACTAATGACAAACAAAGGGGTGACCTACAGGGTCACCCATATAGGTCCATTAAAGGTGTGTTGTCAAAAGTAGAGTATTAGTTGTCATTATATGCATACTTAACCAATAGTAGGTGATTATCCCAACACCTACAAAAATATAGCAAGAAATCCCTTAAAATATCATGGAGGACTTGAATGATCCACTATATCATATCATCTATCATAGGGTCTAATTTCATAATAAATCATAACTAGGACTTGAATTCCTCCTATAAAATCCACCACAACTAGGATGTGAATCAAGTGACATGGATAAGAATGATCATTAGGGGAACTATATATAATTTTATGATATCATTTGTATACATTCATCCAAATATCTTTGTAGAACTCTTCTCTTGAATGAGAAGGAAGTGAGATAAATTGACCAATATATCAATAATTACACATAAAACATCATAAACCTTCATTTATATTGGATATTAATTCAAAAAAACCATCAATATATTTTTTTACAACCTATGTGTAACATCAAAGGGTTAGTTTAAACATGTGGAAACTAGATTTTCAGGATTCTCCTACTAACAGGTGAGGAACCACGAAAGAAAATTAGAAAGACTTCACTTCATTCTTGTCCACAAAATGTAATGCCTAAGATCTTGATATAACATCATCATGATAGAATGTACCACTAAATGGGATATGTTGAACTCCCTCAAAACCTCTTGATAAAACACTATCATAACCACTATCTTCCACTTAAGGAGGATAATTTTCTCCCCAAAATCATAGAATTTGTTAAGTGTATCACTTAATAATAACTAGTCTCATAAGATATCTCAATCAATGACTCCAAGATAAAACTTTATTACCTGATGAATAAGTGTGATGGCCACCACCATCAATCATAAATAAGAAATTTTTTCCTCTTTCACCAAAACAAACTTCATTTAGAATAATTTATTATATTGATTTTTCATCTGTTGAGCATGGGATTTCCTATAAAGGGCATAGGCCACCACATTTACCTTCCCTGTAGTGTAGAAAATATCAAAGTTGTAATCATATAAGAACTCCATCCATCATCTCTAACTCAAGTTGATATATCTTTGATGAAAGATGTACTGATCCTCTTATGATTTTTTAATACCACAAACCACCCATCAAGATGATAGTTTCATGACATATTCAAAGAAAACACAAACACCATAATATCTGATTCATGGGTCTCATATTTATATTCATTAGGTTTAAACTATCTATACCCATAGATAACCATTGCTCTCCTCTACCTCAGAACAAAACCAAACCCATACATGGAAGCATCATAAAATACCTTATACTCAACTCCTTCATTAGATGATCAAAAAGGGGGGTGTTGGAAAACCTATTATTCAACACCTTTAAAGAAATTGCAAATTGATCAACTATATAAATGGATTACCCATTCATGTAAGTTCTATCAAGGGATCTAAAATCCTGGATAATTTTACTATGAATATCCTATAATATCTTACTATCTTAATGAAATTTTGTACCAAAAAAACTATCTTAGGTAGATAGAAATCCATCACAATCTCTAAATTCATGGTATAAACTGTTAATACACCCTTTAAGATGACATACCCCAAAAATGGGCTTCTGAAATCCAAAACTTAAACTCCAAGTGCTTCCTATAGAGATGGTTCTCAAAAAATAAGTCTAGAATGATCCCAAAATTATTATCGTGATTATCCTACATATAATAATAAAAGAGGATTTCATCCATAAAATCCCCCAAGAATTTGTATATGAAAAGATGTAAAATCCATTTTATCAACCCCACAATCACATCAGGGGTGTTTATCACACAAAATTGGAATCATGAAGAACTCCTAGTGGTAATAATGATACTTTGTGACATCCTAGACTCTAGAAAAACAAAGAATATAGTTATATTGCATTATTGTTATAGAATAAAAGAGTCCTTAAATAATACAATAGTTTAAAAGTCTTATATGACTAGATGTATAGATAAATTAAATTTCAAAACACAATATACAACATGAACAAATTATGATAACATTAATATTACATCCATAATAACCCTAAAAATTATATATAGTTCTCCTCTAGGTTTCCTAAAAAAGGGATAAAATTAGGGTGAGATTAGATTCTCATTAAAGATTACTATATGGTGGAATCTATTATATCATAAACATTACATAAGTGATATAGTAATACTAAATAAAAAACTTGAATCCCTAATCAAATAAAACTGATGGAATTTTATATCCATGACAATAAATGAAAAAATGCGTAATAATAATCATAGATCTCATACTGATGTAATTTATAATTTAATACATTAAAACATTTTTCAATTCCACATTCAAGGACACTATATTGATATGGGAAGAGTAATTTGTAACATCTCATGTTTTTGAATCGGTTGAAAATTCCAAGAGAATTTGAACTTTTTGTTTAGTGTTTGGGATTAATATTAAATTGAGCCTTTAAAAATAAATATAAGAATTGGAACACTTAAATTTAATATTTCTGAATTATTTTTAAGTATTGAGAGGTTTTTTAGGTGTTCATTTGAGTTTAAAAAGTTTTGGGCTTCAAAGGAAATGTTTTTTTAAAGGTTGAGGGAGTGCATGGTTTGCACATGGTTAATGAAGACCATGAACCTAGACCATACGACCCTATAAGGGGTGTCACAAATATTTTAAAACTATGAAATCAAGGGTACATGTTCATGTAATTTATCTATAAAAATTTTAGAGGGGGTCACACATCTTGTGCCCAGTTTTTCAAACCATGCACCTAGCCATGTGGGGGTGTCTCTTCAGACAATGGCACCACATGATTTTCCAAACCATACAGCCAAACTGTGCAAATCATTGATGGGTATGAAATTAATATTTTCCCCTACAACTTTTAAATTTTATTACCCTTATCATTTCTCACATTCCCACACGTAGAAGGCTACTTGAGCTCCCCTCATCTTCCTCTCTAGGCTTTGATGGTTATTCTTTGTTCAGGCTCAAAATCACTCACCACCAGTTGTGTTAGATCACACTAAATAATACTATTATTATAATTTATTACTTTACTCATTTAATTTTTAGTATTGGATGCCATTTCCATGTAAGATCATATACCCTATTTGTAGGATTCTTGATAATTCTTCTGATTTCTATCGTTCTGGCTCAAATCAAGTACTGATAATAGACGAGTGAATATTACTAAGAATAAGGTAGGTGGTATAGTTTATTTTACCTTAAATTTATATAATTATAAAATAATGTTATTATTTCACACACTATAATTTATATGAATTTATCTTAAAAACATTAATTACCTTAAATTGAACACCCAGACTTCTCTTAGGCACGTTATGTCACCTTCATAAATGGTTGGAGGTCGATGACCTCAACCCAAACCACCACTTGAGTTAAGTATGAATAAATGTTAATGTTAAATCTCTTGATTCATGAAAGTTACTTAAATCACCCCTTTGGGTGTTTCTCATTATTTATCCTCATTGAACTTTATTAATAGTTAAAACAAACACCACTTAGGTGTTAAAATCTTAAGAAGGGAATTGAATAATTTTTTTTAATGGATTATTTGAATTATTAAGATGGGTGTACTTTTTTTACCCTTTATACCTTATGATCAAGATGATTAGTGAAATAACCTATTTTATAAACAACTTGGAGACTTACTTGACTTATGTGAACCTGTATAAATATTCCTTGTTAAGAAATAAATCACCCATGGATATGATAAGATTTCCCTTATTAAAGGGATCATTAAAGAGGTAAATTAATTGATTAATGATTAAAAACCTTTATGTGTCTCTTGGTATCACTTGAGAGTTTTTTTATTATATGAATGTAATGTAATTAATTGTTCCATACCTTGTTTAACTGTTTAAAAATGTAATGGCCCAATTTTATATATTGAATTGATTATGAACTATTAAATGTATAATTTGAAATGAAAAATGGAATGAATGAATTCTCATGGACTATTATTTATTGAATGTGAACTACCTACACTTTTATATAAATTCTTGTGTGAACTTTTGATTCCAAAGTAGTAATACATTTGATGGGCTCATAGATCAAAGGTATTACACTACACCTTGAGCAATATCTGGTTCCCCTTGATGGAACACCTTGTTTAAGGGATCATAGGGAAAGTGGGGTTACCTTATACATAACTATTAATGATAGGACTTGGTTAGGGTTTTTGGACATGATGTTCCACACCCCCTTTGTCTAGTATATTGGACATGATATTTCACTTCATTTTGGGTTGCTGAACATGATGTTTCACACCCATGATTATGATGTTGTACATGACATTTTACAACATTGATTGGGATTTTTGGGTATGGTGATCTTCATACCCAATTCATATACTTGTTCTAGTACCCATATTTAAACAAATAGGATCTATTATTATTGTTTTTGTTTTTTTTTGTTGTTTTTGTTGTTGTACATTCATGCCTTGGTCTTACACCTCAGGTCCTCATCGGTGCATGTATATCTATACATATATATGTTTACATATATGCATATATATATATATACATAATTGCATGTTTATATACATTCTGTCTTAGGTTGAAGTAGGTATGGTCATCAAGGTGTCCATGAGGAAATTGAGCCTGACTTGATCACATTTATTTATTCGTTCACTACTTTATTTTATAACTACAAACTGCTTCATTTTATATTCACAAATTGGATTGCATTAGAAACTATTATTGGTGGCCAACTAAGTTTATCTAACACCCTATTAAGGTTGTATTTTTGTACCTGGATAGACCTCACGGTTGTAGGTTAGTAGCTGGACTATAATTTGTACTATTTTCTTTCATTTGTGCTAGGATTGGACATGGGATATTGGGAGTAGTGGCTGATCATGTACTATGGATTCCCTCAGAGTTGGATTATTTTAATTATTTGTTAATTAATTTTAGTCTCACCATGTGTATTATAGTTCTTACTTTATTTATATTACTTTGATATTGTATCATGTTCATGTATGATTATTAATTAATTTATTATTGATTTTTAGTTGTTATTATTATCTTTTAATACTCTATTATTCATTTGTTTCTGTTATTGTTTTATTTTTACATACCAATGTGCTACTATGATCATGAGAGTATAGTATCCCCAATGTAACATAATTAGACCCTCACTACTAGTCAACAACCTCTGGTATACTAGGAGGTGTGCTTAAGGTCCTGTGGAAAAACAGCTCAGGGCACCATTTTAGGGGATCTTGAGTCAAGACATTACAAGTGGTATTAGAGGTTTATTTTCCTTTATATTACTATTTGATATGGTAGGTGTGAGATTAACAATGTGTCAACACTTGGAAAATAGCTTGTTTCTAGGTCTGACCGACCCACGTATGGGAGAAAGATAAATTTTATAGGGATGGTATTATTCATGTTGTTGTGATTATAGTTGATAGTTATTTATCCTTGAGTGGTTGGTTTGATTTACACTAGTTACTGATTTATGGGATATAAATTATTTTGACCTTGGTCGGATATATCAAGGAATTATTTTTCATACATTATTATATGCACTTAAGGATTTAAATGTCATAAATATGCCATGCCATGTTTATTTTAGTTCTTGTATTTCCTATAGCATGTCGTGTGTTCCTGTAATGTTATATTTGAGATTATGGTAATGTTTCTTATAAGAAAAAAATGATATGAATAATTGGTTATTAATGTTTATGAATCAACCTAAATTGTGTTTTCTCATATTTTTTTATGGTGGAACCTTAACTAATCAATTATCATATGTTTTAAACATGTAACTATAGTCATATGGGCTAAGATGGAAGTTGATTTTGATTATATAGATTCCAGTTGTAATTTTTTAAGTAATAACTTCTATAAATTGGGAATGGTGATCCATTTAATCAAATCATAATTTATGACATGTTACATTCTAATAACCAGATGTAAAGGTATAGTTGTGGATTATCCAATAAACACACAAATGTTAAATTAAATTTTAATGATATCAAATGTTCATTTTTGATCTTGTGGGCCTATTTTAGTAGATTTTACTTTTGAACATCCATTCTCATCATTTGTGCACTTCATGCCTAATGTACACCAATTTGGGTCCAATGATTCATTTGATTTTAAGGGATGTAATTATCCACATTTTAATTTAATATTTTGGTAAATGGATATACACTTCAATATGAACATTTTTCATTTAGTAATCAATAGAGTATTCATAAAGGATGATGGAGATATTTGGCGATGAAAGGAAACAATTCTGGAGAAGGCGTATTGGACACCATCCCACTGATGAGAATGTGGGGCCCACAATATAGACTCATTGAAGCCCAAATTTCTTGATATGATAGAATCCATATATAGGAACATACAATTCTTCAGGATCTAGTGCTAATTAGGATTCCATTGTGGTTATTCAGGCTGCTAAAGTTAAAGATAAAATTCTGGGCTAGATTCTGTGGCCCAGAAAAACAGCCCACCAATTTAATCATATATCGGTAACCAAAAATTAATTTGGGCTGAAATTTTACAGATATATAGGAGACATCATGATACTCACTTTTTTAATATATTACCTACTCAAATTAGGCCATCTAGAAGGCTATATAGTCACTTATGTTCGGTGGATGCAAGTTGGCTGCCACCTCGGGTCAAGAGTGGAAAAGTCCAAGTTCCATAAGCTTTCCACCACCCTAAGCCTACCATAATCAAGTGGGACGATTTTTACTATTGGATGCTCGACCCAAGGTTCCCAAAATTTCTATTTAAGGCAGTGGTTTTGAAGGATTTAGGGATCTTTGAGATTTGTTTCATTTTAATGTTATGCTGCCAATGTGATGTTGTAATCACGTTCCTTTAATTGTAAGTTCTTGAATTACCTTAGCTTCTTTATAAAAGTTCTTCATATTCTCTTTTCCTATTCTTTTTTTATCACTTTGATACCGTTTTATCAAGGTGTGATATTTTTCAAACCAAACCTTGTGATATCATCACACAACGGTGGAGTGATCGTTATTTCATTTTTTTTACTTCTCTTATTCCTCCCTTATGAGTCTACTTCCCACTTCAATTGAAACCACATGATCAATGGATGGATAACCCACTTATGGGTTGATAAAATGGAGTAGAAAGGGGCTAGATTGGATGTTATTTGTCACTCCATTAATGGCTAATAATTTCTTTTAAATGAGTCTTTTATTTGATGATTTTAAAACTTATTTATCCTTGTTGAATTTATGGTCACTCACTTCAAGTACTAATATGAACCTTTACCTTGGAGTGCTCAAAACTGTGATCCTTCAAGTGTATATGTGATTAGTTTTAGGGTGAGTAGGAATTAAACCATTAAGTGATGATTTTTTTTGATCTCCTTAAATGAAACCGTCTCAAATATAATAAATTGAAATATTAAAAAAATAATGCATCCAATCCACCCCTTGTAATAACCTAGGATCAACCCTTCTCATAATTTGAATTAACTTAAGAATTTTAGTGTTCAATTAAAACCATCTAAAATCAACCCAAAGTTGGCCACTTAATAGAAAAAAACAGTCCATAGAATGTACGTGTCTGTAGGTTACTTCCTAGGTCTCGTAGGATTCAACAACCCAAGCTACACTACAAGCGACCGTTTAACCCTAAAAACTTGGGTAAATTTGGGCGAGGCCAAATTTTGGCGCCATTTACAGGGACCTAAGTAAGTTATCTTATACACTAGCTTCTTTTTCTCACCCCACTTCTCTAATATCATCCCCAATTTCATTCTAATGGAAAACCCTTTTGAACAAATCCAAACATGGGTAACCTCTCTTTACTTTGATCACTCCACACCAAGTGTGATGTACAATGACCATCCTAGTTTCTACTGGTGGGATAATAAAAAACCTATTTATGAAACATTTTTTAACTCCTATTCTCCACAAAACACTCCAACTTATTATGAGTTACAATCCCAACAAGGTCAATCAAAACATCCTCATGTGGAATTCCAACAACTTAATTACCCTCTTGGAATAGACCATCTGTCTCAACCCCTTTCCCATATTGATCTAGATCCATTAACTGAGAAATTGTGTAAACAAATGGATATAATTACTTATGAATTTTTATCCTTGAGAGTATAACTACAAAGCATTGAAACAGTTATGGAACCCATTCCCAGTCAAGTTGTCCATTCCTCATCATTCATAGAGGAATATTGTTACACACAAACATCTCATGAAAATGCTAAAGAAATTTCCATTGAACCTAGGATACTTGAAGAACATGATGTAATATTTGATGGGTGTTTAAATGATTATGAAAATGATTTTTTGTATTCATAAGAAGGAAATTTTACATCATGGATGATTTCCCCTATTATAGCTCTATTGATGATATTTCAGAAACACCAATCACTAAAACATTGGAAGAAATCACAAACTTAAAGCCCATACCCATTCCTAAAACTTATTTTTATAATTTGGTGGTTGAATATTTTATTAAAAAAGAACCAATTTTGTTGAGAAATTTGGAAAATGAAACCGAGTTGGATTAAAAATCTCGACCTGTGTCTGAATGTCCTATACAACCCAAGCTCAAAATTATTGTCCTTCCTTCCCCACTCAAGTATCACTTCATAAGGTATAATCATGAACTTTAAATTTTAATTCATTCCCCTCTTGAAGAAAAAAAATTTGTAATGATCATTTATGTCTTAGGAAAGACTATAGAGGAAACTGGATCAACCATTTCTGATATTCCTTGGATTTTCCCACTCATGTTAGAACATAGGTTTGTACATGACACAAATTATAAGAAAATAATCAATCTCAATAAATTATAAGTGGAGAAATATGGAGTCTTTAAAATGTTTAAATTTTTTATTGGGTAAGTTATGGGGGTCCAAGTCGAGCTAACGACATTAAACAAAAGCACTGCATGGGAGGCAACCCATGGTTTTCAAGTTTCCAATCATTTTATTGTTTTAATAAACATTATATTTTAAATAGGATTAATGAATCATTTTGATATTTAAAAATAATATAAAAAATAGATTGTTGACCTATTCTTCTATTATGAGTATGGATGGGTATGAAAGGGTAGCGCCATATTCATTCGTGTCGCGTGGTGTGATCCTTGAGTAATACCTTTCCCAAAAATTTAAAAAGAAGACAATGTATCATCAGTTCATTTTTTTATGAGTTTTTAGGTTAAAAAAATAATAATAATAAAATTAAAAGGCCACATCATAGGTCATGGGGAAAACCCTGTCACAACTGGTAGAGCCGCGGGGACTCAAACCCGGGACCAAAGGGAGATAGAGAAGCACGCTAACCACTAACCTATGACTTATAGTGCTTCCTTATTCTATAATTTTTGTATATATACTTATATTTTATTTTTTTATTATATATATATAGTTTTTTTATTTGTTTATTTTTTCTTCCACTAGGGAATTCTCAGAGTGACATGGAGATCAAGGGAATAAAAGGGAGCATCAAGAATTTCAACTTCAACCACCAGGTGACTTCATTCCATGATCCTCATTTTCAATTTCCTTTTTGAACTCTCATTCTCTGAATCTACCCCCTTCTAAATTTTCTTTTATTTAAACACTGGGGATGGTGTTATTTTAAGTTGGCGGGATAAAATAAAAAAAATTATTTTGTGTCAAAAAAATGAATGACTTGAAAAAAATTGTGTGCCTTAATGGAATGAAAATTTTCTTTAACCTTGAACATGATAATAGACATTTTACACTTTGAAACTGAATATCAAATAATTTAGCATGACCTAATTCTTATTTTAATCCATGTATAATTTCATGAGCATATATTTTGGAAAGCGTGGTTGTCTAATGTGAAATTTCATCATTTATATTTTCATACAAATAAAAAAAAGATCATAACGCACGTCATTTGGATAGTGGGGTATTACTTTGAGTTCATGGGGTCCCCCAAATAAATATCAAAGGTTTGGTGATCATTTTAGTTTTAATATGAGTATTCAATAATAATAAAAACAATAAATGTGCGCGTAGAGCAATTAAATTACCTAATGTGTGGATTTTGGCACTTGGGGATTGTGACTTCATAGTTGTCTGGCCTAGAGTTAGAAATTGTATCTCTATTTATGGTAATTTGACTTTGTTTTTGAATAAGTTAACTTGAGATGATGCCCGAGTATGTGGGATTCACTTGGTGCCCTAAGGTCTTTGAGCCTGGGAGTCATCGACAATGTCTCGCTACATGGGTAGACTCTTTTTTAGTGTAATTTAAATTACCATTGAAAAATTACAAAAAAAACAAAAACAAAAAAAATATACAATAAAAAAATAGAATACTCATGTTAATATTGAAATGTGATTCCACCTAGCATTTCCATCATTTCCCCTTGAATAAAGATGAACCCCCATGTCTAATGTGATGTGCAACACATCATCACTCTTGATTGATATTGGATGAAATATGGAGATGAATTTGAACAAAGTAATGGGCTTGGGATTGGGATCTGCTTATAAACCTATCTTGTATTAAAATATTTTTATGGGTCTCATGATTGTTTGGTATAAGGTTTTTTGGTGATCATTGTTTATTAAAATGTTTTTGGAAAAGGGAATTAGAATTTATTATTGTTGAGATACATTTTTCTCGGGACTAGAAAATCTCAAGTTGGGGGTGTGATTAGCTAATAAAAACACATATTTAAAATTACATTTTAATGATATTAAATGTTCATTTTTGATCTTATGGTCATAAGTTAGTGGATTTAAATTTTGAACATCCATTCTCATCATTTGTGAACTTCATGCCTAATGCACACCAATTTGGGCCCAATTATTCATCTAATTATAAGGAATATAATTATTGATATTTTAATTTAATATTTTGGTAAATGGATATAAATTTAAATATGAACATTTTTCATTCAGGTATAAATAGATAATTCATAAAAGATGAGGGTGATATTTGGTGATGAAAGGAAACAATTATGGAGAAGGCCGATTGGACACCAGCCCACTGATGAGAATGTGGGGCCCGCAATACAGATGCATTGAAGCCCAAATTTTGTGGAATGATAGAATAAATAAAGAGTAACATATAATTATTTAGGAGCCAGTGATAATTAGGCTTCCATTGTGGTTATTCAGGTGGCCCAAGTCAGAGATAAAATTCTAAGCCAGATTCTATTGAAACCACAACTTAGTTTGGACTGAAATTTTACAGAGATTTAGGAGACATCAGGATCTTCACTTTTTTCTTCTATGTACCACTCCAATTAGGCCATCTAGAAGGCCATCTAGGTGCTTCTGTTTGGTGGATGGAAGTTGGATGTCACCTCGGGTCAAGAGTGGAAAAGTCCAAGTTCCACAAGCTTTCCACCACCCTAAGCCTACCATAATCAAGTGGGATTCTTTTTACTGTTGGATTCTCAACCTAAGGTTCCCAAAATGCCTATTTAAAGCACTGGTGTTGAAGGATTTAGGGATCTTTGAGCTTTGTTTCATTTTAATGTTATGCTGCCAATTTGATGTTGTAATTGCGTTCCTTCAATTGTAATTTCTTGAATTACCTTAGCTTCTTTATAAAAGTTCTTCATATTATCTTTTACTATTCTTTTTATTATCACTTTCATACTGTTGTCGTAAGGTGTGAACTTGTTCACACCAAACCTTGTGAGATTATCACACAACGGTGGAGTGATCATTATTTCATTGTTTTTTTTACTTCTATAATTCCTCCCTTATGAGTCTACTTCCTACTTCCATTGAAACCATAGAATCAATGGAGGGTAAACCCACTTATGGGTTGATCCAAGGGAGTAGAAAGGGGCTGGATTGGATGTTATTTCTCACTCCATTAATGGATAATCATTTCTTTTAAATGAGATTTTTATTTGATGATTTTAAAAACTCTTCTTCCTTATTGAATTTAAGGTCACTCATTTCAAGTGCTAATACAAACTTTTACCTTGGAGTGCTCAAAACTTTGATTCTTCAAGTGTATAGGTGATTAGTATTAGGGTGAGTATGAATTAAACCAAAAAGTGATGATTTTGTTTGATCTCCTTAAATGAACTCATCTCAAATATAAGAAATTGAAATATTTAAATAAAATAATGCATCCAATCCATCCCTTGTAATAACCTAGGATCAACCCTTCTCATAATTTGAATTCACTTAAAACTTTTAGTGTTCACTTAAACCCATCTAAAATCAACCCAAAGTTGGCCACTAAATAGCCAAAAACAGTCCATAGAATGTACGTGTCTGTAGGTTACTTCTTAGGTCTCTGAGAATTCGACAACCCAAGCTACAATACAAGCGACCGCTTAACCCTAAAAACTTGTGTAAAATTGGGCGATACCAAATTTTGGCGCCGTTGCCGGGGAATTTTAATTTCTTATTGTTCAGATACATTTTTCTTGGGATTATCAAATCTCAAATTGGGGGGTGTGATTATCCAATAAAAACACAAATGTTAAATTACATTTTAGTTATATTAAATGTTAATTTTTGATCTTATGGGACTAAGCTAGTGGATTTTAATTCTGAATATTTATTCTCATCATTTGTGCACTTCATACCTAATGTACACCAATTTGAGTCCAATGATTCATCTAATTTTAAGGAATATAATTATCCATATTTTAATTTAATATTTTTTTAAATATATCTAAACTTTAATATTAACATTTTTTATTCAGGTATCAATATAGGATTCATAAAGGATGATGAAGATATTTGGATAGGAAAGGAAACAATTCAGGAGAAGGTAGATTGGATACCATCCCACTGATGAAAATGTGGGGCCTACAATACAGACTCACTAAAGCCCAAATTTCATGGGATGATAGAATACATATATAGGAACATATAATTCTTTAGGATCTAGTGCTAATTCGGCTTCCATTGTGGATATTCAGGTGGCCCAAATTAGAGATAAAATTCTGGTCCAGTTTCTATGGCCCAGAAAAACAGCCCACCAATTTAATCATATCTCAGCAAACACAACTTCATTTGGGCTTAAATTCTACATAAATCTAGGAGATATCTATATATTTACTTTTGTCTTCTATGGAACACTCTAATTCGTCCATCTATAAGGCCATCTAGGCGCTTCTGTTCGGTGGATGCAAGCTGGCTGCCACCTTAGGTCAAGAGTGGAAAAGTCCAAGTTCTAGAAGCTTTCCACCACCCTAGGCCGACCATAATCATTTGGGATGCTTTGTACTATTGTATAATTGACCCAAGGATCCCAAAGTTCCTATTTAAGATAGTGGTGTTGAAAGATTTAGGGATCTCTGAGCTTTGTTTCATTTTAATGTTATGCTACCAATTTGATGTTTTAATCGGGTTCCTTCAATTGTAAGTTCTTGAATTACCTTAGCTTCTTTATAAAAGTTCTTCATATTCTCTTTTCATATTATTTTTCTTATCACTTTGATACCATTGTCTCAAGGTGTGAACTTGTTCACATGAAACCTTGTGAGATTATCACACAATGGTGGAGTGATCGTTATTTCATTGTTTTTTTACTTCTCCAATTCATCCCTTATGAGTCTACTCCCACTTCCATTGAAACCATAAGATAAATGGAGGGATAACCCACTTATGGGTTGATCCAAGGGATTAGAAATGGGCTGTATTGGATGTTATTTCTCACTCCATTAATGGATAATAATTTCTTTTAAATGAGAATTTTATTTGATGATTTTAAAACCTCTTCATCCTTATTGAATTTAAGGTCACTCACTTCAAGTGCTAATACAAACCTTTAACTTGGAGTGCACAAAAATTTGATCCTTAAAGTGTATAGGTGATTAGTATTAGGGCGAGTACGCATTAAACCAATAAGTGATGATTTTGTTTGATCTCCTTAAATAAACCGATCTCAAATATAAGAAATTGAAATATTTAAAAAAATGTATCCAATCTACCCCTTGTAATAACCTAGGATAAACCCTTATCATAATTTGAATTCACATAATACTTTTAGTGTTAACTTAAACCCATATAAAATAAACCCAAAATTTTCCACTTAATATCCAAAAACAGTCCATAGAATGTACGTGTATTTAGGTTACTTATTAGGTCTCTGAGGATTCGACAACCCAAGATACACTACAAGCGACCTCTTAACCCTAAAAACTTGGGTAAATTTGGGAGAGACTAGTTGTAGTTAAATGAAGTGCCAATTGTAACTTATAAAGGCTTGTACCTTTATAATTTGGGAATGTTGACTCATCTAACTAAACCCCGGTATATATGTAAATAAATTATTTTACTTCTATGATTCTGGCATGATGACACATATGATGAAATTCTAAATACACAACTGGACCCAAGTAGGTAATTTGGAGAATTTTTCTTAGAGATAAACCCATTGAGGGTGTGTTAAATCTTGAATGAAATAACTGTTATGGGTTTTATTTAAATGGGATTCCAATTGAAATTTATATATTTTTTACTCCATATTTTTTTGAATGGTTTCTCATATAAATAAACCTAGAATTGATTAACAAGACCCTCATAGGTCACCTTTACTTCTTCGAGTGTTTAGTACTTAACCCCATGCGGGGTATAATCATGTGGTGTTAGAAACCACTTATATAATGTTACATATAAATGTATAGTGTAATCTTACAAAACCAAATCCCTTTGAAATGATAAATGACTTTTTATCTTCTTTTGAGGCTTATTATTATAAGGATTATATTAATTAAAATGTCAATTACAGCCTAAAGGGTGTTTTCCTCTATATATTGGAATTGAAATTATCTTTAACTAAGACAATTTTGATAATTTCATGATTAAATAAATAATATTTAATTATTTAAAATGAAGTTATAATATAATTTTCCTATTATACTATATGGAATCAACTAAATAAAGTACTTAGTATATTTTTATTTTATAACTGGTAATTAATATCTTTTATGCATGATCTTCTTTAAATATTGTGAAAAAAGAGTATTGATTAAATTACCTAAAATTGAAACCTTAATGTGGTGTTATTAGTTTCAACCCTTGAGTAAGGGTATTTTAAAAATTGTCACCTTGGTTGGGAATGTGGACATTTCCCATAGGTCTTAGTTAACATCTTTATTTTATAGTGATCTTAGAGATTATAATGATAATCCTAGTGACCTTCTTGATGTGACCTAGTTATAGGGTCAATGCTTCATTATTTATTATGGGTATAACCCAATTGAGGTACCTCCCTCTAATGTAAAATAGATTTTGTAAATTATTGATTTTAGTTTTCAAATGGGATGTATCATTCAGGTGTTGTCTGAGTTGGGTAGGAATATTATTTTATAGAATGACACCCATGTTGGGCAGTGGTCATGCACTAGTTCATCTTTATGGGAAATATAAGCATCATATAATACTAAAGTTTAGAGGAATAGACCTTCTTAGGGCATGGTTAGGCACTTATTTAATCATGTGACCCTTATTTTTAAATTATGGAAAACATGGTGAGTCATCAAACAAGTTAATAGTTGTATGGTGTAATATGAATTTGGGATACATAGTGTCATTTGGCATATTGAATTAGAAGATATGGTATCTCTTGTTGTTCTATTTTTTATTTCATAGTAGAACACGTTGTTACACGTGTTTTTATTAGTTAATAAATAGTACAAAGAACCATATGAGTTTGGTAAAAATAGTTTAAGAATTTAGTTGTTACATTGTTTTTATGAGTCACTTTTGGAGTAGAATGACCCAAATATTTATAAAAGTTTGAGTTATCCCAATACTTGGGGATGATGTTGGATAGATGAGTGGGTGTTGTAACACCACTGATCAAGTTTGGTTTGGATCTTATTCCTGATGTTAGTGATGATCATGAGTGCAGATAAGAAAAGAATCACACCTACATCTAGAGTGAATATGATCTAGTTCACTTTTAAGTGATTGGTTTTCCTCTCTTATAAAATTAGAGCTTGGTATAAGAGTGTTGTCCATGTCTAGGAATAGTGTTTAGTGGATGGAGCATGTACCCTGGAATAAGTGTTGTTTTTAATAATGTGATGACTAGGACACTCCTAAGGTAGGGATTTTTTTATCAATTTTAAGGATTGTGTCCATCCAAGTAGAGGGAACACAACTGTAAAAGACCATTTAAAATTGGTCAGAATGAATTTTGTAAGTCTTTGAGGCTAGTGAGTTAAATTTTTCTTATCCTAGAGATGAGGATCAATATAAAATAAGTTTATAGGTTAAGTTGGAGTTTGAATTCCAGATTTATACTCAGGATGAATATGAGATATGTGAGTTTTATGGGTCAGTATCACGTATGTTCTTATTAGGAAGCATGGAGTCAAGGTTGTTGGTTTAGTACACAACCATAGATGCACACTAAAAGTTAGGATTAAACTTCAGTGGTTATACTAAAAAATCATTAGTGAATACATATTTAAGGTGATGTGATTGGTATTTTATATTAAAACGTTGGCTGTTAAGCTAGGAGTATCTTAAATAGGTCATTCTGGAGTGGATTGACTAACGTTTTATTGATCAAATATTAGAGGTGAGACAATAAGACCTTGTCTGCAATGTGTTAAACATGACTAGTAAATTTTAGGGTGTCACCCTTAAAACTATACACTAAGGGTATGGATATGGTTTTAGGGTGTCATTAGGTGGTTGACCAGTAATTGAACCCAGTCACACATCATTGGGAGATGTAGTTCCATGGGTTGTTTCAAGGAAATAATGGTATATTTTGATGCAGTGTGTCACAGGAGAGCTATACATTCCTATCATTGGTATTTATCATTATCATATTGGTATAATCCTATTTTAGATATGATCATGTCCTCTATCTTGATATCTTCTTGAGTACATTGGGATAGTTTCACCTATACACTGAGCTAATCAAATTCCCTTATGGTTTGATGTTTATACCCTCATGTGAGAGGGGTTATGGGATGTTGAGGTCATTCATTAGATGGTCATATTTTCACTTTGATTTCATTGGATTATGGAATCGATTATGGTTCATCTAGGAGAGTTCACTGAGAGACAGTTGTGGACTTTAGTGAATGTTCTTGAAATGACCTTGGTGTAACATGGAATAAAGGCACCAAAATTAGGGCTTTCAACATGTTGGAAATTAAAGATGATAATTTTCAAGAATAGTTGGTCAGAGGTGGTTTGAATTTCATTTTCATGGTTACTTGAATGTGTCCAATGATTAATCTCATTAAATATGATATCAAATAAGATTATTTCATTATAAGAGTTCCTCAGGGATTTTGAAGGAAAATCCATCATGTATAGTTATAGCATAGTCTATTGGGATTCAACTATTTAAATCTAATAAAAGGCTTGTATCATATTCCTTATGTGCTACCAGGTGTCATGGGTTGAGAATCATACCATAAGTTCTACTGGGATTCTAGGGATGAGTTTCAATAGTTAATTTCAACATAAGGAGTATCATGGCTCAGAATTGGACATGGAAATATAGAGATTATGGTGGAGAGTGTCATAGGATAGATTATGAAGGAGATTAATAAGTGATCACGTATTTGGTTATATGGGATTGGGTAATAATCCAAAACTATAAAAAAGGGCTATTTCCACGGTTCAAAACTGTGGCAATAGGCCCCAAAACCGTGGATAAAGGATACGGCCATGGTTTTGGCCAACTGTGGCCGCTATTGTTGTGGCAGTTGGTCCCAGCCTATTTCCATGGTTTTAAATGTGGAAATATCTACCTATTTCCATGGTTTTGAAAACCATGGTAATAGGCCTCCAAATTTGAAACCATGGTAATAGCCTCGGAAAACTGTGGCAATAGCCAAAATTATAAATGTCTCCAGAGGGTTTTGATCCTTGCACCTCTACTATGCAGTCCAGCGCACTTACCACTACACCACGCCACAATTTGGGTATATATATATATATTATGATATATATATATTAATAAAAACTGTGGGAATAGACCCAAAACCATGGCGATAGGGCTTCCCGCCAATTTTTTTTGTGGGAATTTTTTTTCCCTGTGGAAGCACGGGAACCCTATAGCCACGGTTTTGGATAACTGTGGCCATAGGGCAATGAAAAAATTAGCCTATGGCCACGGTTCGAAAAACCGTGGCTATAGGCCATGGAAAATAGGCATATAGCCACAATTTTAAAACATTGGATATAGGCCACAGAACCATGGCTATAGCCACTTATAGCCACGGTTTTAAAACCATGGCTATATATCTTTATAAGTAGCTCCATTTTCTAGTTTTGATCGTCTTGATGTTTCAGTTTTGAATTTTAGAAATGGCTTGAGTTTTAACGGTTTATGTTTCATATGATTAAAGAATCACTTGGAGGAATGTTGGGAATTTGGAAACACAACGCAGCCATTTCAATAGAAATTTCACAACCTAAGTAGGTTAGGTGATGTTTTTATTATTCCCCAAGTCTTCTTAGGTATAATAAGTTCTAATATGGAATATTGTAACAACCCATGCTTTTTAACTGATTTCAAATTCTAATAGAATTTGAAATTTTCATTTGGTGGATGGAATGGATCTTAAATCGAACCTTAGAACATAAATTAGAGCATTGTAACACTAATATTTAATTCTTTGAAATTATTTTTAAGGCCTAATAGGTGTATTGGGTTTTCATTTTACTTTCAGAATCATTAGGCTTTGAAGGGTGGGTTTTTGGAAAGGTAGAGGGTGTGTATGGTCTGTATATAGTTAGTGAAAACCATGCACCTAGACTGTGCAGCCCTGTAAGGGGTGTCATATAGTTTTTTCAAACTGGGTACCCAAGGCCACATGACCATGAAAGTTATCTACATAAAATTATAGTGGGGTCTCACAACTTTTTCATGGTTTGTCAAACCATGTGCCAAGACATATGAGGGGGGTGTCCCTTTGGACAATAGCACTACACGATTGGTTCACAGTTTTCAAAATTGTGAGGCCAAACCCTAGGGCTCATTAAAGGAAATGAAATGAATATTTTCCCATCTATCCTTTTACATTTATTATTTCATTTACTTCCCTCGTCTCTCACAAACAGGAGGCCACTCAATCTCCCCTCATCTTCCTCCCTAGGATTTGATGGTTCTTTTTCATTTGGACTCAAAACTGCTCACCATTAGTTTTGATAGATCAACCTTAGTAATACTAAAATCTCTCTTAATTATTTTATTATTTTATTTTTACATATTTGATTCCATTTCCATGAAAGTTTATATACCCTATTTTTTGGGCGCTTGACGATTCTTCCGATTTCCCTTGTTTCTGCTTGAATCAAAGCTTGATAATGGATGAGTGGAGCTTCCTGAGCATTATATAGGTGTTCAAGCTACTTTTCCCTTAAATTTTTCTTATTATAAATGAATTTTATTATGCTTCACACTATACTTTATATTAATTTCTCTTAAAACATGAATTACCTTAAATTGAATAGCTAGACATCTCTTAGATGCACTATCACACCTTCATAAATGGTTGGAGGCTGATGACCTCAACCCAAACCACCACTTGAGGTGATCACAACATAATGTTCATTTTTACCAATATTGATTCATGAAATTTACTTAAATCACACCTTTGGGTGTGTATCATCATTTATTCGTGTTGAAATTTATCTATAATTAACCCACACAACACTTAAGTGTGTTTTTTTAGACTCCTAAAAAGGGAAATTATTAATTTTTTATAAATGTATTATTTGAAATATATTAGGATGGGTGTACTTTCTTGGACCTTTATCCCTTTTGAGAAATATTATTAGTGAAATTCAAACTTTTATAAATAGAATGGAGACTTACTTTACTTATATAAAGCCATATAAATATTACTTATTGATAAATAAATTACATATGGATATGATGAGATTTCCCCTTTTTTAGAAGAATCGTTAATTAAATTAAATTAATTATTTAATGATTAAAAACCATTATATGGACCTCTTTATCGCTTGAGAGTGTTTCGATTAAATTAATGTAATGTAATGAATTATATCATGTCCTTTTTAACTATTTCAAAATATAATGGACCAATTATATTGATTGAATTTATTATGAACTAGTCAAATGTATAATTTTAAATAAAAATGGCATGAATGAATTATCATGGCCTATTAATTATTGAATGTTAACTATCCACACTTTTATATAAATCCTAGAGAAAACCATAGATTACCAAGTAGGAATACCTTGTATGGTCTCATAAGTCAAAGGTATTACACTATGTCTTGAGTGATATTGAGTTCCTATTAATGGAACTCCTTGGTTAAGGGGTCATAGGGAAAGTTGGATTACCTTATACATGAATATTACTAATAGAAAATGGTTTGGGTTGTTGGATATAACGTTTCATAGCCCCATGGTTGAGGATTTTGGACATGATTCTTCACATATTTTTATGTTGTTGGAAACGATACTTCACACCCATGATTAGGATGTTGGACACGAAGTTTCACATCACTGGTTATGATTGTTGGAAATGGAGTTTTTTATCCTCTATTTGGATGCTTAGGCTAGTGACCATATTTAAACAAAGAGCCTCTATTATAACTATAATAATTATTATTATTATTATTATTATTATTATTATTATATGGATTCTTTGGTCTTACACCTCGGGTCCTCACTAATAAATGTGTATCTCTACATATATATACATGATGGCATGTTCAGAGACACTTCAATCTAGGTTAAAGTAGGTATGGTCAAACAGGTTTCCATGAGAAACATGAGCTCAACTTGATTGCATTTATTTATTTATTCACCAGTTTATTGTATACCTACGCACTACTTCGTTTTATTTTCATGGACTGGATTACATTAGACATCATTGGTGGTTTCATACTGAGTTTATATCACACCCTTTCTAGGATACCATTTGATACCTGGACATACCTCATGGTTACAGATTAGGAGCTAGACTATGCTATGTAATATTTTCTTTCATTTAGGCTAGGATTAGACATTAGATCTTGGGATTAGCAGCTAAGCACGTACTCAGGTTTCCCCCAAAATTAGAGTATTTTTATTATTTATTTATTCTTGTCATTCTAGCCCTATATATTTTATTACTTTTTGTATGTATGTTGATTACACATTGTATCCTATTAGTGTGTGATTATTCATTTGTTTATTATTGATTTTTAGTTGTTATTATTATATTCTGCATCTATTTTATTTATCTATTTCTTCTATTATTTTATCTATATATTTAATTGTACTACTATGATCATGAGGGTATAGTATTTATGACATACCATCATTTGACCCTCATTACTAATCGGCAGCCTTTGGATTATGGGAAGGAACACTTGAGGCCATGTGGAAAATTGGCTTGGAGAACCATTTTAGTGTCTCTCGGATTAAGACATTATTGTATTCACTAAAACCCAAGCAATTTTTTCTCATGATACCTATTGATTCATTGATGGGATATATAATTCTAGTCCCCACCCATCGCCTGATTAAGTCCAATGCATTCACCATAAGAGTCTATAAGACCTTTAATACCATTCCATAATGAATATCTAGCTAAATAAATTCACAACGATCTATATACTGAGAAATATGGAAATAAAATACTTTAAAATTCAATAGAATAATTTTTATGTCTATGAGAACATCCCATAATAAACATAGAATCTATGGGGTGTCATCAAAGTAACAGAAAGTTACTTTATCAAAGAAATATAGTGGATATTTTACTTTTAATGTGTTGGGATATCGATAGAAGATAGTAATTAGGTTCAATGGTTTTCATTGGTATTATAACAATAGGGTGTAGATATTACAAAGAATATCCCTCAGGAGTGTCTATCTAGTTGTTCAGTATTAGTCCCAATCCTTGTCCATTATGGTGATGAATGATTCAATGATTAACCAACCCTTTTTCAAGGTTATTACCCTAGGTGCATCTATTCTATAGTTTTATCCACTTTCAAGAATCCAGATAGGGATATATTTACTAGGAAACGACACACGTGTTTAGTTTATTAAAACATGGGATAGTTTTTCCACTATGGAAAAAATATACTTTTACAATGGTTTTGGTAACTCTTGAATAAAAATAATATATGGGAGGGATAAAAATATAGACTTTTAAATCCATTAAATTTTATGATTAATATGGTAATATTTATTTCATGGAAATATATGCACCACACTAAAGGAAATAAGTGGTTAATGTAACATGACTCCTAAAGAATGAAAATTGAGATGGAAATACCCACTTATGGATTGGGTAGAAATTAAATAATAGTCTATTAGAAGATATGGATTCAAATAAATCATCAAATACCATGAATAAAGTAATTTCATGATATAAAATCTCAAATATGTAGTATATATTCACCATATAAATGAAATTATGTGAATAATACAAAAAATGTCTCAAAGAGTGGAATTTGAGAAGGAAAATCCTTATCTCTTATACTGACTTCCATGAACTTACTATAACATCCTTTATCAATCTTAATTACTTAATAAATAACCTTAATCATATCCATTTTCATTTATACTCTTCATAAATATTCATTCTCTATATGAATTCTACCTATTTTCCACATCGGGTGTTCATATTTTTTATCATTTGTACTAGTTCCATAATAGTAGTGTCCATGTTTATTATTCATCTAAAGTTAATCATTAATATTTCATTAAAGTTACTCTTAGTGATGATTTATAATTATTTATATTTTTTTAAATTCCTTCCAAGAAATTTTTAATCTTTAACCTTAAAGATGAAATTGATAACAAACATGTTTCAGTGATGCTTGACAATCAAAGGGTATTTTCTAAATTAATGATTTAAATATTGATATAAAATCTATAGAATAGAAAAATAATTATTTACACATTTATATTATATTATACTAGTAATTATTTTACCAAATTCATTCATGATATAAATTCATATTATTATTCAAATAGGTGGTTAAACTGACCCAAACAAGAATATATCATGATTTAATGAATGATTATGAGGTGGTTTTGTTGTAATGTCGTTATAAAATGAGAATAATAATCTTATTCAGTGTTTATTAGTGTGATATATCATAATTTTAAGAAATTTCAAGAATAATTAATGGATTTGAAAATATTATATAATTTGAATAAAAGATTCTCCTCTTAGTATGCTTGTTTTAAACAATTAAATTAATAATGATCATTTGTTGACCATATCATTAAAATGTTATCCAATTTTTCATAAAAAACCTTATAAAAATAATATTTATCCTTTTTTCATCCTTATATCCAGTATTTTGAGGTAGTGAAGTAAAATGAAACATGTTGTGTGGCGGAGGTGGTAGTCCTAACAACTTATGAATGGCAGTATAATTTTTCTTAAGGGAAAGGGGAAATGTGGTTAGTGTTTATTTATAGAATATGATAATATTAATTATATTATAAATAATTAATCCATAATATAATATTAGGAAACATAAATTTTAAATAGAAAGATAAATGGAAAATATGTTAGTGAAAAGATTAAACTTGCGTTGAGAATATTGGGTTTCTCTTGGAAGATTCTTTGGAAGGGAATGACTTAGGAAAATATATTATGAAAAAAATATATTTTGAGAGTTAAATAGGATGATAGGTTAAGGAAATTGGGTAGATTTTAAATAGTAAAAAAAATTAGTGGTATTTAAGGGGTGGTGGGAGGCCCCTTTTATAATTGGTGAGAATTGAATTTTTGTAAATATTTCATCTTAATATAAAAGAAGAACATGTTAAACATGTCAAGTAGAACCAAAAATAAATAATAATTGATTGGATGGTGTTATAAGGTCTATAATATCTCAAAAAATCAATTTTATAAATTTTTTATCATGTTTCAATCCCTTTAACCCTTGAATTATTACTTTTACCATTTTTGCTTTTACTGCAGTAACTAGTTTTTACCTAATGTAAATTAATTGTTATGCCTGAAAATAAAGTGGTCCTTATTAGATAATTTAGACCTAATAATTTTAAATTTTAAATCCACTTTTTATGATTAAATTTCAATAAGTTTAATTTTTTTTTAAATAATAAATTCATATTATATTAAAACAATGTTTTAGAAAAATATTACTTAAGTTCTAAAATATCGATCATGGGTTTGTAAACTATAATAAATTTTTAAAAAAGTATATTTTCAATTATAAAATACATATTTTTCAATAAAAATATCTCATAAATTTCTATTTCATATTAATATACTAATAATGGAATAAAATTTATACTGTTAATAAAAATAGTAAATTGAATTATTCAACCAAGAAACATTTTTTTAGAAAAAAAAAACAAAAACTCATCCTAAGATAATATATTTATGAAAATTTATAAAATGAATCTCATTTTATTTAAAAATAAATCTAAAATTTATGAATTAAACATGGAATACATCGAGTACTTTATAAAGGTTGGGAGGCATATTCAATTGATAATTTACAACTCTAGTTATTTATATTATTTCAAAAGGAAGAGTGTATCTAGGTCTTAATCCCCTTTTTACCAAATTTTACAACTCCCTTCCATGGGTAAACCTTTTAGAATACACATTATCCCCCACTTGAAATTCTAGGTAGTTCATTATATTATTATCATATCAGTTTTTTCTTTTATGGGATAATTTAATATGATACTGAATAGTCCTCACTTTCACAATCATGGCCACCAAAATATCTAGAACAACTAGATTTATTTCACCAACTTCTTACCAACATATTGGAGTATGAAGCCTCTTCCCATACAATTATTCATATGGTTTAATTTGTATTATCGAATGGAAGCTGTTATTGTATGGAAATTCTAAAAAAATAGATATTTATCCCACATTCCTTGAAATTTAAGAGAACATGATCTCAACATATCATTAAATTTATAGATAGTCACTTCATAATACCATCAGTTTGGGGATACTATAAAGTATATAAATGTATTTAAGTGTCAATATTCCTTTGAATACTCATTTAGAATTTCATGTGAACTGAGGTTGACGATTAGATAAAATTGACTGAGGTTCCCTATGAATCCTTATGATTTCATTAATATAGAGTTAGTAAAGGAACTTAAGGGGTATATTTTATCTTATCACTAATAAATGACTAGAAATAGTAAGATGATCAACCATGACCCATATAGAAATGTTCTTCCTTGGTGTATTTGGAAGTCTAGTGACAAAGTCCTTTGTGAAATTATCCCACTTCCAAATAGGTATAGTAATTGGTTACATGAATCCCATGGGATTTTTTTTATCCTTCACCAACTATCATACTAAGCATATAGACACATAGTATATAATTTTTCACTTCATATCATCCCACCAAAAATATTATCTTAAATACCTATACATCTTTGTGATACTATAGTGAATAGAGAAATTAGAACTTTATGCTTCATCTAATAATTCACTCTTCAAATTTTGTATATATTGAACACGTAAACTCTTCCAAACATCAACATTTCAGATCTATAGATAAAGTTTTTCAATTTCCCATCATTTGATAATTTAATATTCCTTTTAACTCCTCATCATCCAACAAGGATTTATTTATCTTTTCTATTAAGGATGGTTTATAAATTTATTAGAAATTAAATGATTGATTCCCCTTCCAAGAAATCATTATATCCATCATTAGTAGATCAATTTATATAGGATCCTTGTTAATCCTTATCATGATAAAAACTCCATGGTCCCTCTTACTCAATGCATCAGCCACCTTGTTTTCCTTTCCAGGATGATAGTGTATCGAGAAATCATAGTCCTTAAGTAATTTCATCCATCTTATTAGCCTCATGTTGATCTCTTTCTGAGTGAATATATACTTAAAACTATTATGGTATGTATATATATCATATTTTTTCATAAAGGTAGTGTCTATATACTTTCAATGAAAATATTATAACTTACAACATAAGGTTGTGATTTGGATAGTTCTGTTCGTGGATTTTCAATTGATTTAATGCATAGGAAATAACTTTATCATTCTATATAAGAACACAACCAAGTATTTTATTCAATGAATCGCTATATATTACAAATCCTTACTTACCTAATAGTAGATTTAATATTGGTGAATTAATCAGACTCCTGTTATACTCCTCAAAACTTTCCTCATGATCCCTGACTATGTTAATTTAACCTCATTCATATTAACATGGTTAATAGGTTGGACACCCAAATGAAATCTTGGAATAACCACTAATAGTAACCTATTAAACCTAGGAAACAAAAAATATAAATTATGTTCATCGGTGTATTCCATTTTTGAACTACCTTTTTCTTTGAAGGGTTGATATATATTCCAACCTTAGAGATAATATATCCAAAAAAGAAATTGCATTGAGCCAAAATCTATACTTATTATATTTATCATATAAATTTTTTTAAGGTCTCTATAATTATTTAAATATGAATATAATTCTCTTAATATATCTTAAATTATATCAAGATATAATTAATGAATTCCACTAAAACTTTAACAAGATAATCCTTACATACTTTATTCATCAAATCCATAAAGACAGAAGGTGAAATAGTCAATCAAAAAGGAATTACTATAAAATAATAATGTTCATACCTTTTTTGATACTATACTACAAAAAACAGAAGGTGAAATATTTAATCAAAAATAAATTACTATAAACTTATAATTTACATACTTTATTCATTAGATAAATAAATACAAAAGGTGCAATAGTCAATCAAAAAGGAATTACTATAAACTAATAATGTTCTCAATTTCTAGGATGTATGAATTCAAGGGAAACTAGGAGAGGAAGATCATAGTTGAGAAACATATAAATAATTGTTTTGAAAAGGGGGAAAATAAAAGGTGGGATTTCCTACATGTTATAGTATGAATAAATAAACAACATTAATCAATAATCAATTGAAACTAAGGACACAGAAATTCCTTTATGTCATGCTCTCCTGATGATGACCTGGCTAGTCAATGTCATTCACGATAGACCCTCCCCCACCGAAGGGGGAGGGGGATCTTATGCTAATTAGTTTCTTCTTCATGATCAGACTCAGTGACCAGATATTCTATCCATCGAGTTAGGCCTAAATTTTCCTGGTCTCTTGGAGGGTCTTCTAGTGGTGGAAATCAACTCCTTGGAATTTTCCCTCACCTCAGATCAATTTGGATTGGCACTAGTTTCTCACTTAAATCAAAGATATATATCTTTTTATGACTTTTCACTTCATGTCAGGTCATCTTAGAGCTTAAAGAAATTCATCTCAATCATTATTTTATATTCTAAGAGTTTCTTTCTTTTGTTTCAAGAGGAGGAAGATTTTCTGCATGCTTGGTTACGTCAATGTTGGGTTTAGGTTTTTTATTCCATCTATTTTGATGTTTGATTTATTATCACATGGGTTAGGATCCACCTAAGGGCGTGGTTTGGGTGTGCCTTACAGGTTTACCCCTCCCCTTTTTTAATCCATCCATTTTACTTCTAGTATGGAATGATTGTGGTAGATTCTTGTGCTCAGATCTACTTTTAATGTCGCTACAATATCCCACTTATACCCACCTATGTGTGGAAGCTAAATTATCCAAACCGCTCCCTAATTTAATCTGGATCAGTATTTTAGGGGAATATCATCTCAAACAACAAGTTATTTATGAAGAGTGTCCTCCTTTCTGTGAAATCTTCTACCGGTAAGGGAATGCTTCATTTGTTTATCGCAGTGCAGTATTTGAAAATCCCATGGTCACACCCTAGATGGAGAGAATGTAGTGAGGTCAGACTGCTAGTGATACTAGGGATGTCTCGGGTGGTTCTCAACCGAACATCCATCCCCATCTATCTGATTTTTATCCTAATTTGTATTTTGAGTCATGATCAGACTCCAACCCGTAGTTAGTGGGTAGTGATATCCAAGAGAGTGGAGTGGTGAAAAATGGGACAATGATTCCTTCTGCTTCTCAACATGAGCAAGGTAAATCTAGGGTGTCTAGAAGTTTTACTAGTCTGGTATCAGGTCTGGGTAGAAAACATGAGTAGGTTAAGAATAAGAATTTTCAAGAGAAGACTATAGTTATGGATGGAGTGCTAACATTTAGGGTTAAATCTGAGCTAAGTGACGCCCAAGGGGAGGTTTTAAGCCCCCTCAACATGTAGGAAAATAAGGGCATATAAAATGTATATCCTAATGTAAAATTGGAACTAGAGGGACTCTTAGTGGACCAATTGAACTGTTTTGGGCCCCTATGAGAGGTTGTACCCAGCTCCAAATAAGACAGTGGTTGGATATTATTGGGATCCAAAAAGAAGACGAAGCAATCTTGAGGTGTTGAATCAAGTCAGGTGGTGGAAAATCATTCTTCTCCCAAATATATTTACACTAATGTCAGAGAGTTTGATGAAGTATATACTTCAGCTTCTGACTAGGAATAGGATATCCATGTTGAAGGTTTCTTTCCTTCAATCAAGAAGAAAGGGAAAAAGACTCTTGGGATTCTGGGGACATTACAGCCCGATCCAAGAAGAAGACTGAGAAAAGGAAAGAATATTCCCACCTTCCCAAACCTATCCTGACTAGATCAGTGGGAAAGAAGGGTATTTCCCAGGGAGATATGGACCAAATTTGCAAGGGAACCCTTACTTCAAAGGCTCTCTCAGACTCTATCCCCTTGAAGGTGTGTGTAGCACCAGGTGGTCAGAAGGGAGAGATTATAATACCCTCAGTTCTTAATGGAAATATGATAGTGGTGTTTAGTAAGTTTAGGAAGGCTACAAAAGAATATATCAGTAGGAAAAGACTTGTGGACAATGCCTTGATAGTGGAGGAGTGGGATAGACTCAGACAGGGGAGATATCTAGAGAATATTATCTTAGAACAGATGGTGTGGTACACCTCTCAACTTGATGTCTTATTCCTAGATTTTGGCCCTCCGTTTGACATAGACTCATTTTTGGAGTTGATTGATTTTATTTCAATCAAGTTAGAGGTTTTTTACTTCACACCCAAATACCGATATTAGAGACTTAGCAAGTAAGCATTGGGTCGATCCAGCTGAGTATCCTACCCAGTGAAGTATGGTTTTGTTTTTGGTTTTATAGTTGTCTTTTCCTATAGTGTTTCGTTTATTTTGTAATGTTTAACATTTTTACCCAATGTGGTCTCCTTTGAAAAATGAAATAAAAATCTACTTTAGAGGAGGAAAATAAATGAAAACATAGATAACAATAATCATTGATCTCATGCTTATGGAATTTATAATATAAGACATAAAAAAATACTATCGGGGTATTTTTTCCAAGAGACTATACTTATATTGGAAGAGTTATATATAAAAATTCAAATTGTTTTGTCTCATTACTGACTGAAAATTAATTTTTTTATTAGCATAATCCCCCATTTAAGGGGTGAATGGGAACCCTAAATTTCATCAAACACTTAAGACAACAAAACCACCATAGTAAAATATTTCAATACTGAACAACTCATTTTCATGGATGCTTCCTTACTACTCATTTCTTCTTAGTTATATTTCCCATGCATGAATTCAGGGGCCTAGTACTGATGGCAAAGCCATACCCTGTCAAATATCCAATTCCAGATATCAAGGACCATAATAAAACTATCTTCTCTAAACCCAATTTGGAGAAACCCTTGTAAGAGAACAATTTCATTGTTCCTCGAACCAAGAACCATATGGACACAAGGAAATCACTATCACAAAAAGCATATCCTGATATCAAAATTCAGCAACATCACAAAGCACTTCACATGTCATCTTACACCAAGACAGAAACTAGGATGAACCCTATCACGCTTCTCATGACTCCCACCACTACTGTAGTGATATGATATATAATTATTATACCCACCTATCACTTTATTGATTCTAATTCATTCACCATAAGTTACAACAATACCTTTCATACATTCCCTAAAGAACCTCTAGTAGGATAAAAAAATAGATTTCCATATAATTAGAATATTAAAATAAAATACTTCCCCATTCAATATAATAACTTTAATTCCTATTAAAAAATCCCTTAATCAATATAGAAGTTGTGGGGTATCATTAAAGTAATAGAAAGTACCCTTATCAAATAAATATAGTGGTGAGAGTACTTTAAATGTGTTGGGATATATATGGAAGATGGTAATTGGGTTTAATATTTTTTATTGGTAGGAGAGTGAGGGAATGGTCAAAAAAATACTTTACCATGGTTCATGTAAAGGGTGTGAATATTCTAAAGCATATCCATTGGGAGTTTCTTTCCAGGTGTGTAGCCTTAGGCTCACTCATCATACATTAGGGTGGTGATTGAGTCAATACTCAAATAACCATTTTTGGGCGATTACCCCTAGGAAAATATATGACACAAACTCATCCAATTTATAGTATCCAAATAGGAATTTATTTTCTAGAAAACTACACACACTTTTAATTTTCCAAAAATTAGGATGGTTTTCCACCATGGAAAAAATTGAGTTTCACTATGGTTTTGGTAACACTTGAATCAAAAGAATATGTGGGAGGGATAATAATATAGAATTTTAAATCCCTTAAATTTCCTGATTAAAATTTTAAAAATTATTCCATGTAAATTTATGAACCACACAAAATCAACTAGGTGGTGAATATAACATGAGTCCCAAATAATTAAAATTGAGACCAAAATACCCACTTATGGCTTGTGTAGCAATTCAATCATAACCTCTTGAAAGAGAGGTATTAAAATTGATTTTAATATACCATAAATAATATAATTTCATTATATAACATCTCAAATTGGAAATATATATAAACTATATAAAGTAAATTAGGTGTATTATACAAAATATGTCTTAAATAGAGGAATTTGAGATGGAAAACTCATATCTGTTATCCTAACTTCCATGAATATACTTAAACATACTATATTCAAGAATATATATCAATATTACTTAATTTAGAACATTATTCATTTCCATTTTCATTTATAATCTTTAAAAATATCCATTCTATATATTAATTCTACATATTTTCTACATCGATTGTTTATAGTTTTAATCGTTTATACTAGTTTCATAATAGAGGTGTATGTATTCATTTTTCTTCCAAATTTTATCATTAATAGTTTATTAAATTCACTTTTAGGGGTGATTTATAATTATTTATGGTGTTTAAAATTCATTTCATGATTGTTTTATTCTTTATCCTTAACAAACATGTTTTGATGATTCTTGAATATCAAAGGGTGTTTTCTTAATTAATGATTTAAATATTGATATAACATCTCTCAAATAAAGAAATCATTATTTACACATTTTTATTATATTATACCATTAATTATGTTCTCATGGTCATTCATGATATAAATTAATAGTATTAATTAATTAGGTGGTTAATCCAACCCAAATATGAATATACCCAAATTTAATGAATTATTATGAGGTGGTTTTGTTTTAATATCATTAGGACCAAATCATAATGATATTATTTATCATTTATTAGTGTGATATATTAGAATTGGAAGAAATTATAAGAATAATAAATCGATATAAAAATATTAAATAATTAAAATAATATATTATCCTCTTAGTATGCTTGTTTTAAATGATTAAATTAACTATGATAATTTTTCAGTCATATCATTAATAGGTTATCCAATTTTTTATACTAGAACCTTAATGATATCATAAACATAAAATTTATCCTTTCATATCATCCTTAGATCCATACTTGTAAGCTCGTGAGGGAAAATGAAATGCATTGTGTAACAAACTTAAATTTTATTAAAAAAAAATCAAATAAATTTAATTTCTTTAATATCTTACATTACACGCAACACCAATTTCTTAACGAACCACAATATATTATTAATATTATTATTTTTATAAGAATATTATAACCTAGATGTTAAACATTAAAGTATGAATATGAATATCCCCTTTTAAAATATTAATTATAATGGTTTTATATAAATAAAAAATATTGATTAAAAAGTGATTAATTTTTAGTAAAGTCTTTATATGTTATGAAAATATAATTTTCTCAAAAAAAATATTTTTATTGTATTTTGTGATAAAATAATAAAATTAATTTTTAAAACATTTAGAAAATATATTTTAAAAAATAAACCTTATTTTTTAAATCTATATTCCAAAATTATCTTTGATTTTATTTTTGAGAATTTTATGAAAAGATTGATTTTTTGATGAATAATAAAAAATGATGATTTTTATGAAAATACTCTTTTTAGTTTAAAGAATTTACAAGATATATTTTATTTTAATATGGTTATAAAAGTAAAATTAATTCAATAATATATTTATTAATCTAATTTAGGTCATTTGAATCAATTTCATATTGAATTTTGATATTAAAACTTTCTATACTTATAAAAATTTTCTCTTTAGAAAATCGATTTTTAATCATGTCTGCGAGCTTAGTTTTAAATGAAATTTGTCCACTTTGGTGAATATAATTTTAAAAAATAGATTCATTATTTTTAATAAACATAATTAATATTATATAATAAGGTTAAAATTTCCAAAATTAATTGTAAAAACGGTAAAAATAAATTACAACGATTAATGTTAAAACATGTTTATCGGGGGTTAAATTAAAAATATAAGATAAAAAATAACATAGAAACATTTAAAAATACAATTTTATTAAAATATTTAAAAATATATCATCTAAGGTTCAATAATTATCCTTTTTTATCCTTTATTCATGTGAAAAATGTGGGTACACTTTATTCTTTTCAAAAATTCCATGTGTGCCCTCCCCCCCCCCAAAGGTCACCTACTCTCATCTCTACTTCAAAATTTAAAAACCCTTTGGTTAAGAAAAGACCTAAAAAAATACCTTCACTAATTTCCTCCACACATCCTAGATATCTTATATTTATTATTAAATCTTCCTAATAATGCTTTAGGTATAAACCTAAAAGGGGTTCTCCAAAGAAAAGGTAAATTTCTTAAACTTGTGTTTTGGTTTTATTTATTCTTTCACCTACTTCAAATAATATCCATATATTATGATAAAATAACACTATTATATATAATATAAAAATATTTTATTATGATAATTTCACAACCTATATCCATATCATCTTCAATCAAATGGGAAACAAAACCATTATTCGTGTGTATGGAGAACTACCACCTCACGAACCAATGTAATTTGTTTTCCATCACCACCTCTCATGGCTGGATATAATGATGGATTTAAAAAATTTAAATGAAATTAATGAAATTCATATACTTATTTAATTATAATATCACATATACCTTATTACTTTTCATTCTACAGTAATATGATAGCATCGCTCTAGTGTATATTGGGCTACCACCTTGCGAAGCGATGTGATTCGTTCTTCACATACGCTATACATGAAAAAAAATAGGTTTAATTAAAATATCTGATATATATGAAATAAAAATGATTCTATATAGTTAATAATTTATTTACATTTATTTCATTTTATCCATCTAGAAAATGGAAATGGCTTTCATGCCTACGTATGGTCTAACATCTCCATGAACGGTGTAATTCATTTTCTATCTCTAACATTAATGGATCATACTAAATACATATATAATGAATATATATGATATTTATATAATTTTTAACATTATATAGATTATGTAACCATGATAAAACATTAATTTCCAAGAATAACAAACCTAAACATACATGAAAAATGAAACAGTTGTTACCTAAAACGTGATTTTAACAAGGAATTGTTAATAAATAGGAAATAAAATGTCACAAGTAAATCATATATTGTATGATAAATATTATGATATAACTCTCAATAAAATCATTTATTTTTATTATCCTCTATTTATTTTATGAAATTACATGTTTTCCTTTCATTTTTCTTCATTTATGAACTTAAGAGTCTAGAAGAATGTTGTTAATAAAAATCATTTTTATTTCTCTATTTAGTTGAAACCCATTTTTTCCATATCCATGATTTATAAAAAATAAAGAAATTTTTTAATATTATCAAATTTTTATTGAAATATATTTTTACCCCCTTTTTACTTTTTAAAAAATGGTTATAAATTAATCTTCTTATCATTTTCTGAACAAGGTGAATTTGAATTCTACCAAAAATGTGAAAGAAATCCTTGTTTTTAAACGTGCATGACATGAATGAAATTATAAACCATCATGAATGATAAATGATTTAATTATTAATTTATAATTTTCCAATTTTATTAATAAAAAAGTTAATTTGAAATTTTTTTATGATTTTTTATTCTTAAAATTTTATTTTTCAAGTAGAAAGGATATTTTCCTCAAGAAATGTTCCAAGTGAACATTAAAAATAATTTTATATATAAGATGAAACCCTTTGATGTTAATTATGCTTTAATGGGTATATTATCCAAGTATACCATTCTTATTCTTTATTTTTAATTTTTTTATGGTTATGATGACAAGATGTTTACGAAACCCTTTTCTCTTCCACAAGTTATACCATGATAAAATAATTTTGAAACCCTTTTCTTTTTCCATGGGTTATATTATGATGAAATTATTATGAAATAAGTTTCCTTTTTATGGGTTATTCTATGATAAAATTTTTATAAAACTAATTTATTTTAATAGGTTCTGATATGATGAATTTTTTATGATCTTATGAAACATGAATGTATGATTTTCATTATGTGATAGGTGGTACCAATATCTCCCTCCAATACATTGGGTAAAGATTGATATATCATGAAATAAGTTGGAATAGAATGGGTAGTGATCCAAATTTATAAAGGTATTGTATCCACAATGATATTCATGAGAGTCAACCTTAATTACTATGATGGTATAGGGAATGAACCCATTCCACTATGATAGTTTTTGAAATGAACCTTGACTACTCAAAAAATTATTTTCTATGCTTATGTGTATTCCAAAAATCTATTTATTATTCCAATTTTATGTTCTCATGGCTCATGTTATTTGATTCCATTGTTATTTTTCTCTGATAAACTACCAATATTTATGTCATGACTCAATTTTATGATCTATGATATGCAAGGTATGGTTTTCAAATGTTATTCTCATGTTCTCATACCCTTATGCTCAGGATATGTTGATATATCCATTTTTTACCCTTACTAATAATCTTATATCACCCTTATTTATGTTTCTTTTCCCATGTTTTGAAGAATGGTATTATGAATTATATGTCTATGAAGGGTTCTAGTTATAAAGAACTTAGTAGGAGATGATATAGCTCACTTATAAACCAGATTTTTATATATCTGAGTTTCCAAAGGCACTGAACCTAAAAAATTATGGCATGTATCATTATTTTATGTAATTAATATTATTCTATTAATATGTAAGATCTATTTGTGAAAAGTATGTGTTAGTATACATTGTGTCGCGAAGACGGTAGTCTGCTCAATAAATGAATGATGGTTTCATTTTTCTTAAGGGAAAGGGGAAAGGTGGTTAGTGTTTATTGACAAAATATGAAAACATTAAGTATACTATAAATACTAAATATATCATATATCATTTAGAAATATAAATTTTAAATGGAAATATAAAAATAAAATATATTAGAGAATATATTGAACATGCATTAAGAACTTTAGGTTTTTCTTGGAGGATTCCTTGGAAGGGAATATATTAGAATAATATATTGTGACCAAGAGTTTATGAGAGTGAAAGAGGATTCTTGGTGAAGAAAATAGGGTATATTTTTAGGAAGTAAAAAAATTAGGGTGGTATTGAATGAGTGATGGGGGGGCCATTTTATAAGTGGTGAGAATGAATTTTTTTAAAATATTTCAACTTAAAATAAATGGATCACATGTTAAACATGTCAAGTGGAACCAAAATAAATAATAATTTGGTGTAGGTTAATATAAGGTCTATAATCTCTCAAATAATCAATTCTATACATGTTTTTATCATTTTTAAAACCCTTTACCACTTGAATTATTAATTTTACCATTTTATCTTTTACCATGGTAACTAGTTTTTACTTAAGGTGAATTAATCATTATTCCAAAAAATAAAGTGGTTTTTATTAGATAATCTGGAACTAATAATTCTAAATTTAAAATAAAGTTTTTCTTATTCATTTTTTTATGTGTTAAAAATTAATTTTAATATAATAAATTTATAATGTATTAAAAAAAATTTAAGAAAAATATTACTTGAGTTCTAAAATATCAATCATAGGTTTGTAAACTATAATAAATAATTCGTAATTTGTAATTCAATTATAAAGTAAATATTTTTTTAGGAAAAGGGTTTCATAAATTTCAATTTCATATTTATATTCTAATAATGGAATAAAAATGTTGGTATTATTAAAAATGATAAATTTCAATATTCGCCTAAAAGTATTTTTTAGAAAAAAAATCAAAAATTCCTATTAAACTAATATATTTATAAAAAATTAAAAAATAGAGTTTATTTTCTTAAAATAAAATCCTAAAATTCATAAATTAAACTTAAATATAATTATTAATAAAGGATATTTGCAGTACGCATTGTATGATAGTTCATGATGTGGTGTTTACCTACTATAGTAGGGTCTTGGGTATTACATACTTGAATGTTGTATTCAAGATATCCTCATATTAAACCTAAATTTAGTGAAATAAAATCCTAATATTGATCATTTAGAACCATATTTCTCCTTTTAATTGGTCAAAGAGATCATAAATCCTTGGAATATAGTAATTATTATTTATTTTTCCCTGATTCAGATGGAAATAGTTGAAACAAATCATTAAGATTTAATCCTCCTTAAAAAAATTATGAGCTTCCTGGGGGGTACACTGGGTCATATGAAATATTTCTATATAATTTCATCCAACTACCCCTTTATCTACTTGAGCTCAACTGACACCATCTGATAATATACCTAAGATATCAGTGAAGTTTCAAGGATCAAGTCAATACTAAAATTAACCACTTGATGAGGGGGAAACCATGAAATTTACTATGGGAAAATATCCATGTATTATTTCTCCATTTATGGTAATCAATCCTTTCTATTATCTATAGAACAAAAGGATAGTCTCACTGAATAATGGGTAATTAACTGAAATATTTTTAGGGTGGTATTTTCTCATCCAACCTATGGAACCCACTCACTAGTAAAGGTGAATCTGGGGCCTTATATTCAATAACATATCACCCTACAATAATAAAATATACCCAGTCAAGGAAAATGATTAATTATTACATTCCCAGGTTAACATAATTGGGCATTTTATCTACTTTTATTAGATACTAAAAGAACCTCTCCTTGTTGAGAGTAAACCCACACTAATGGTAGACATGGGTTAGAGGATAATCACCACCAGAAATAGTCTTAACCAAATAGGATGGGATAGAGGCTAAACTGAAAACCATAAAAACTAAAATATAATTTAGAAAGAAAATAATATTTAAAACCATGTTGGTTGACCCCAAAAAAAATCCCTCCATCGTTAGTATCTCACCTCTACCCTCCCCTCTATTATTTTTTTACCATCGTGTCCCACCTGGAGGTTGTAGTGGTGGTGGTCATGGATAAAAGTGTATTCTACCCATATTAACCCATGTAATAATGGATCCTCTATCATATAAACCTTTGGAAGGGACACTATATCCACCTTGAGAATCCCCTTGATCTCTATGCTAACTATTTTAGAGAGGTCCTTCCATAGTTTTTCCTTAGTTACTTAATGCAACTATCATGGGTTATTCATGAAATAAAATTTTAAACCTGAGATAAAATGTAGTGTAGTGGTGTGACATGAGATTTATCATAGAGAGGGAGTCATCCTCAGTGTTTCTTTTGTGTGTGTGGGTCTAGGAATTGGTATCAAATGGAATTAAACTACATGTTTTTTATTCAAATAAAGTGAATATGTGTTTATATAAATTTTAAAATAGTGTACTTCCCTAATATATTCTCTCAAACAACATACTTAATAAAAATTATTTCAAATAATTACTCTCATGTTTTCTCACTAATCAGATAAGTTCTCAATTAATAACTACCTCTTGGCATGTATGGATAAATAAGAGATAAGAAATGATCATTTCATGATACACCCTTACCAATTCAAAGTGATCAATAATCCTTGATCACTTATCAACCCACCTTACCATTTTTTACTATATGAAAGATAATGATTATCAATGGGTTTAGTGCACAAACTGAAGCAAGAAAGTAAAATAATTGAATTGAAATACTAATAAAAATAGAAATTTGTTACTATTTTAGGCATTAAAATAATAACTTTTAAGATTTATACAAGATATAAAAAAATATTCATTGTAATTCAATAGTGTGGGTGGGGGAAATCGCATCATCTTAGCCAAAAGGGGGCCTATTATTCCATCACTAGAGAACATAAAAAAGGTAAAATATAAATGTAAAATGTTTAACCCCTAAATAAAAGGGGATATTTTACATTTGTAGACAAATTTAGACCTTATGGATCATCTTTAGAGGATTGAATAATCTCTACAACATAATAAAAAGTGTTTGATCTTATCCATGTGACATATTTGACATTCTCTTTCATGAGGTATTGATGAACTCCCTTGATCCCAACAAAATTATTCTCTTTCCTAGATTGTGTGATGCTTATCAGTCTTTTGTTACTTTTTCTTTATTTGGTTACATTGTTTAAAGAAAACATCTTATGCATATTCTCCACATAGACACAATATTGGTAGATGGATCATAATGCTCAACTATACTTCCTTTTGATCAAAAAACAACCTTATAGAATGTTTGGGAGAAAAAAGAATAGTTCTAAAATAAATCTCATTCGAGGATGGTTAAATTATATAAATTCGTGAAATTAATCCATAAGATTACATTATCTCTAATGTATCCTAGGCTATATCCTAACACATCATTAGGATGGTTACATAATTTCAAGTTGGCTTCCTCTATAGCATGTTTGGGTGTTAATGGATCATGCATTACCTCATGATATAAAATTGAAGTATGAACATAACCTGAAGATATAATGTGGGGTTTCATTGTTTTGAATATAGATTTTCCATGTGACACGGGTCACATCACTTGATAAATTTTCCTTATGGTTTTGGAATTTTCAAATTCTATAAAATAGGGGAATGCAATACTAACTATATTGCTTTGAGTTCATATCATGTATTGTACCTCCACACTACATTGGATCATGGGTGTATTATATGTTTTATTATGTAAAGTATAATTAGAATAGGAAGACATCTTGATTGTTTCCACAAAGTTACCTTGATGATAGTGTAGTATTTGTATATTAATTCAATATCTGTTGGGAAGAAAACATAACCACCTAATGGATTACATGAAACAATATTCAGGTGTTAGTATATTCTATGGATTAGATGTGGGGTTTTGGTGGTTCAAGTGTAATATCAGATATCAATGTCAAATGTTATTAACCTATGGAAAAATTTTGAGGCAATAATTTGAGATTGTGTCAATTAAACTAATGGATCCTTAGGAAACATTATGAGTTTACATTTTCATCATGACTTACACCTGATCCTAGGCTATAGAAATTTTATTCAATTTATCTTTCATGCTTTCAAGGATTCACCCTCATCTTGAAAATCATTGAATCAAATTATTATATATAATCAACCATTAATTTTATTCCAAAAATAAAATTAATCAAATGTGTTCACAACTTTTTGGATTTAATAAATATTTATCAAGTCTAATGAAGTGGAGGGTAACACCAAAACAGTCACAAAATAATTATTCATATCATGTGTAGGTACTAAAATGAATATATAATCCTTAAAATATGATGAATAATTCACATGATTCACTTCCCCCATAATTTAATTGTTACTTTTCTCAAGTAATTTACTTTAACAACCTCATAAGGGTTTCATATCCTATCAAGTTCTTACCCTGGGAAAATAAAGGATAAATAAAAATATATCAATTGAATTAATTTACTAACAATAAATACATTTTAAAATCCTTTTTTATTGATCTATTATCCACTTCCCAGTTTTATAATTCCATGATACTTTATATATGAAATTATTATATATCATATTTTCCTTCTTAATTTGAGTTCAAATTTCCATAAAGTCTATCCACCACCCTTTTATAATAAAGAACTTATTATATATTTTCTAGAATTGTTTTTTGTTTTTGCTTATTGAATGAGTGTAAATAACCAATAGATAAACTATCCCAAACATAATCCCCCACAATTTATATTTTTGATAACTAGGGCATGGAAGAAAGGTTTGAACAACTATCTCTCGGTTCAAACTAACTCTTATTGATGGCTTAAACTAACACACAAACATTATACCATGTTAAATTAGAAGGATTTCTTGACAAGTTACAATATTATATTTTTAATATAGTTCAATTTTTTTTGATAATATCATTTATTGAGGAACTATGAGGTGTTACATTTGTTTATCATACAATTCATCAAATATTGAGTTCAAATTTTTAGTGAGTCCATGTCAAAATTTGGATGCTCCAGCAGCCCTTTGAGGTAAAATTACCTCACCTGGTCTTGAAAAAAAGTTTAAATTTTCCCAAAGGTGCCACTATTTCTAATTATTAAAAGTATTATAAATTTAGAAAAAAAAAATCAAAAATATATCAAAAATAAAAAACATGTGAAAAATACAATAAAAAATCACAAAAATGAAAAACAAATAAAACCCTAAAACTATTAAAAAATCAAATCCCCTATACATATCCTTAACACTCCCCTCAATGAAACCAAAGATGTAATTTTAAATATGAAGTATACATACGTTATTATTATCTAAAAACCCAATTTAAATTAAATAAATGACCTGATGGGATTATTCATGGGTGGAAGGGAGGATATTATACTCTTCTATTGGATATTTTAGAAAATATTCATTGAACTTTTTCAACTCCTACCCATTCACCTTAAAGGACTTATGCGATTGTCATTCTTTAAATTACACTGTACTAAATGGAAAAAAAATTAGTAGTAGTGTATGGTCTAATACATTTTGAGAGATCCTTTACAAAAATAAGTTTCAATACCAATGATAAAATAAATACTTTATCACCAACTTGTAAAATTATTCCTTTGAATGAGTTTTTATGGTATGTTCTTGATATTTCCTTGTACAGTAAATAATTCTCATAATCTTTTCTCCATAGATCCTTTAGCTCCACCATATAAAGCTTCTTAGGTTACCTTTGTTTTCTCATCTCTTTGTTTAACTTCTTCACAACCCATTATTCCTTATACAGTAACTCAATAAGCATATGATAGTGTTTTATATAAAAAATTCCATAAGTAGAAATATAGAGGGGGGTTTAATGAAGTTATATACACCCATAATGCATCATATAGATTCTTGCTCTAATATTTCCTATTGGGTTGAAATAACTTCTCTAAAATTTTCTTAACTTCTCATTTTGAATCCTTAACCCGGTCACTAATGATTTTTCAAAGTATTACAAACCTAAAAAAATATGTGATCTAATAAAGTCTATAAAAACTCAATATTCATCAGTTATAATAGATTTATATTCAATTGATTTAGAAACACATTCCAATATCATGAGTATGTAAGTAAATCAAAAAGATAAAAAAATTGTCTCATAATTTATATTCCCTATACATCAAAAAATTTAGATAAAATCAAAGGTTATCAAGTAACCTCATATCATTTGAAAATACCTCTTGTGAACTGGTAATTCATACACGTCATAAAAATTAATGGGAATCACTTTTAATGGTAGGCCAATATAATCAATCCTCTAAGACCTTCTTAGTAGTTTTTTAGTGTACAAAATGATGGTTGAGTCAATAAGGTTTCCTTATGAATTTTCCATTCCTCTACATTTTGAAAATCACAAAAACTTTATCTTAAGGCAAATCGTTTTTCCTAAGAATTATATTAATAAGGAAAATTTTCCTTCCCCAAGGAAATTTTATCCTTACCTATGTTTTAATTGTTCATTTTGTAGTTTCTCTAAATCTATCTCATTTTATTCCTAAGTATAAAATTCAGTTTCACATATAAAACCTTGGAATCCTATAAATCCTTGGTTATAGAGTATTCTGTTTTCAGACTCTGAATTCTCTAAAATTCAGACTCCGAATTCTCTGAAATTCAGACTCTGAATTCTATGAAATTTAGAATATGAATTATTTAAAATTCAGACTCTGAATTCTCTGAAATTTAGACTCTGAATTCTCTAAAATTTGGATTCTGAATTCTCTAAAATTCAGACTTCAAATTCTTCAGAATTCAGACTTCGAATTCCTTAGAATTCGGACTCTGAATTCCTTAGAATTATGACTCTGAATTCTTTAGAATTCCAACTCCAAATTACTTACAATTATAACTCCGAATTCCTTAGAATTCATACTCTCAATCCCTTAGAATTAGGACTCTTAATTCTTAAAAATTTGAACTCTGAATTCTTCAGAATTCAGACTCCAAAATCTATAGAATTCAGGTTTCAAATTCATTGGAAAATAGAATTAAAATATCCATGAGTAATAGCATGTGAATGTTTATTTAGTTAGACTCTGAACATTTTTTTTCTTAGACTTCAAAAAATGGTTTTGGTTAAGCAACCATGTTTTTGTTATAATAATTATAGTTATGAAATGATGTCGTACAATCTGTTTCTAACTAACCGTTTTTTGTGTGACACATGTATAGGTCCCTCAGAGATTCAAGTAAAAATATGAATGTTGGAGAAGGGAGTCGAACATTTAAGAAGTGCCTATAAATAGGAGCTCATTTAAACGATCTCATACAACTGAGAATTTAAAAGTTGGTCACTCTAGAGATTTCATGATGTGAAGTGATTTCTAGAGAGAGACTCTCATGCTTTGTGAGTACTAAACATCAATTTTAGCTTTCTTCATGTGACTCTGATTATTGATGAGTACAATAGAGGACTTATGGGGATAGGAAGACAGATGTTCCGACTACCTTAATGTTCAAGGACTTCCATGGATAGGAAGACAGAGGTTCCGACTACCTTAAAGTTTCAGGGCTTGCGAGGATAGCAAGACAGATTCTGATATTTCTATCGAGGGATTACCCTGGTGTGTGTAAGACATACTTTCTTGAAAGTATAAATCAAGGGACCTTTATCTAAGGTTTTTGGATACCCTACTCTTTGGGTTAAAAGATTTCATATGTTTTACTTGTTTTGTTTCAAGTATATTTCCACAGTATTTTGATAAAGGAAGAAATTATAACCTTCTTATACTTTCTTGTACTTTTTTATACTCTGATAAGTAAGATTATATACAATTTAAGGTAGAATATTTTCCTTGTAAACTTTCCTTAAGTTTCATTTCCCGAATCATATTTCTAGAACCTAGCAAGTTTGTAGAACTAAAAGTGATTTTGTGAATTTACCTTGTTTAACTTTGTTAAACGTAGTTTTACTTAAGGTTAAAAATGAAAGTTTTTTAAACATACAATTCACCCCCCTGTATTTGAGCATCTTCATCATTATTTTGATCCTACAATTGGTATCAAAGGAGGTCTCTGAAATACTTATATTCTCATATAAGTTTTCTTGCTCAAGTTTTCATTGTTTTGAATATTTTCCTTGATTATGGATTTTTATTTTTGTTTACAAACATTTACTATTAACAAGTTTTTGTGGAAATATATTTTCTTTAAGATGGCAGGAATGAATGTTGGTTCGATTCACAATCTAAATCCTACCATCCCACCTATATTTGATGGGAATGATTATGAATATTAGAGATATTGTATAAATACTTTTGTTATTAATACTAGAGTGGAAAATTTTGTTATTCTTATAGGAGATTATAATATTCCTGACAAAAAAGTTAGAAACTTCACCAATCAAGAAAAGTTAGAATATCAACTAAACTAAAAGGTACACAATACTTTGTTGTGTTCCATGACCAAAAATATATATAGTCATATTTCTTCTTGTGAATATGCTAACTGTATCTAGAAGAAATTGGAGGTAACTCAATTTGGTACATCCAAAGTTATAGAAAACTATAAGAGCTATGCTTAGAGTAAAATATCATGGATTTATATTTCCTTATAGAGAACCGGTATGTAAAGTGAAATAAAGGTTTATGACAATTTTTAATAGTTTAAAATCTATGGGATAGAAAGGTTTATATAATGAGGCACTTGTGGAAAAGATTATAGATATCATGCCTAATGAGTCAGAATCTAATAGAACAGCTATTGATGAGAATATGAAAGTATCTCAAATTACTCTTGATGATATTTTTAAAACTCTTCTTCCACATGAAACAAGAATGAAAAGATATGCATATGTGAATACAAAGAAAAATGGTAATGTAAGTGTAGGATTTACTACTACTAAATCCAAGATTTCAAAAAGGGTTATAAGATCTAAGTCTAAGAAAGTAAATGTTTTATCTGAATCTAGTGAAAGCGAACATAGTGAGAATGAACTAGCTAATCTTACTTGAAGGTTGAACAAGATAGTTGAAAATAAAAAATTTTAGTATAGATATAAGAATAAAGAATGAAAAGACAATAAATACTCAAAATTCACTTTTTATGAATGCAAAAGAGCAGGGAATATCAGGCCAGATTATCTTATGCTTAAGAAAAAGGATAGAAAGGAAAAAAATTTGGAAAGGAATAGAAAGAAATACTACAATACTAATGCTAAGAAAGTATTGAAAGCTAAAAACACATGGAGTTCTGGTGGTGGAGACTCTTCTGATGAATCCTCATAGTACAAATCTTCTAGTCAGAAGAATCTTGGTCTACTAGCCAGACTAACCATTGAAAATAATTATTTAATGGCTAATGTACATTGTGTATAATCTATCACTAATGTATCCTTGAATGAAAATTATACTAATTATAAATACTATAAGTCTTCAAATGAATAATCTTCTTCTGATAAAGATAATATATTACCTACTTATGTAGAAGTGTCTAGTTTGTTAAAATTCTTGAGAATGAAAATTATAAACTCAAGAAAAATCATGATAAGGAAAATTATAGAATCTATATTTTAACTAAAGAAGTATCAGATCTTTCTAAAGATCTTAATAAGAAAATTTATGATTTTAAAAGTATTTCCAAAAACCATGAGGAACTTAATTCTGATAAGGATAAACTTTTTAAGGATCTTGAAAATGTAAATTCTAAGAAAATTATTTTAGAAACTAACAAGTTCTAAAACTAATATTTTTTAGGATAAAAACGTGGTTATTAAACTAAATTTAGAAATATTTTCCTTGAGGAATTATTTTTCAAACTTTACCTCTCTTAGAAAAACTTTGACAAGATGTATTCCCAAATTTGACCTCTAAGTAATAGTTCTGGATTTGGTTATACTAATTCTAAGCCAATTTTTAGTAATAACTATTTCGTTCCTCAAAGTGCTCTATTCTATAATAAATTCCAGTGTGGTGGACATTGGGAAAAAATTGTTCTTTAAATAAAACTCAGTCTTTAGGTTTTCATAAAGCTTATTTTTCTAAGAGAATGTGGATTCCTAAAATCTTTCTTTCTGAAATTTCTGGATCCAAGAAAATTTGGATTCTGAAAGTCTAATACTCTTATTTTAAGAAAAAATAAATATAGTACCAACAGAAATACATGGTACATGGATAGTGGATGTTCCCATCATATGTCTGGTAACAAAAAATTCTTTGAAAAGATTATCAAGTCTAAAGGAGGAAAAGTAACTTTCAGAGATAATACTTAGGGAGAAATTATTGGGATAGGTAACATTGTTATTCTTGGAAAAACTTTGATTTCAAATGTTTTATTTGTTAAGGGTCTTAAGTACAACCTCATCAGCATAAGCCAACTATGTGATGAAGGATACCTTGTGAATTTCTGGAATGATAAGTGCTTAGTACACAATTCCAAGGAAGAGTTTATTCTTTCTACCCATAGGCAAGATAATATATACACACTAAACTTATAAAACCTTAGGATCCAAGATCTACCTTGTCTTAGTGAAATGAAAGATCAATCATGGTTATGGTGTAGAAGGTTAGGACATTGTAACCTTATGAACCTACGTAAAATCTCTAAAAAAGACTTATTAAGGATCTACCAGAGATTATATTTGATTCTTCAAAAGTTTTTGATCCTTGTCAATATGGAAAGAAAAAAAAATCAAGTTTTAAATTAATCGGTGAAGTTTCAACTATGGATTCATTACAGTTGGTGTATATGGATCTCTTCGGTCCAACACAAACTGGAAGCATTAGAGGCAAATATTATGTATTTTTCTCAGTTGATGATTACACTAGATTCACATGGGTCTATTTCCTAGCAAAGAAATCTGAAGCTTTTTCTTATTTTAAAATTTTTAGATCCCAAGTTAAAAATGAGAAAAAACTTCTATTGATAACTATTCATAGTGATCATGGAGGATAATTTAAAAATTCTGATTTTGAAAATTTATGTAGTAAAAAAGGAATTTCTCATAACTTCTCAGAACCAAGAACTCCTCAACAGAATGGTTTTGTAAAAAGAATAAATCAAATTCATCAAGAGATAACTAGAACCATATTAAGTGAATATTTGATAACTAAACATTTTTTGGGATGGAGTTATAAGTATGCCTTTTTATACTATAAATCGAGTTTTAATCAGAACTTTTCTTAACAAAACCCCTTATGAATTGTAGAATGGTAGAAAACCTATAATTTCCTACTTCAAGGTATTTGGTTGCAAAGTATTCATTCTGAATACTAAAGATAATTTACATAAATTTGCACCAAAATATGATGAAGGAATTTTCCTAGGCTACTCCATAACTTCTAAGGCTTATAGAGTTTTTAATAAAAATAATTGTACTGTTGAAGAAACAGTACGTGTTAAATTTGATGAAATTGATCCTTTTGTTTTTAAACAACCTTATCCTACATCCTCAGATGTGTTTTCAAAAACTAATTATCAACCCTTGATAGAAGATCCTTCTGATAGGGAAAATTTTAAAGAAAATGTTTCTTAATCAATTACCCCAGAATATTTCCCACCATATGTTGATGAATAGGTTTTACAAAACCCAAATCGGTTATTTCTTAAGAATCATCCCAGTGATAGTATCATTGGAGATGTAAATCAACCTATAAGGACTAGAAGTTCCTTAAGAAATGAATTATAACATCTAGCATTCCTTTCCCAATTAGAACCAAAAAGCATTGATGAAGCTTTAGGTGATGATGATTGGATAAAAACCATACAGGATAAGCTAAATGAATTCGAAAGGAATAAAGTCTAGACCTTGGTTGAAAGACCTAAGGAAACTATATTATTGGAGTAAAATGGGTCTTAAAAAATAACTGTGATGAAAATGGAATCATTGTAATAAATAAGGATATATTAGATGCTAAAGGCTATAATCGACTTACAAGATTTTTGTTAAAAAATAATTATGTTAAGGGAAATGATGATCCAACCCTTTTTATAAAGAAAGATAAGAAAAATGTATTGATTGTTCAAATTTATGTTGATGACATTATATTTGGTTCAACTCATCAATATTTAATTGATTCATTTGCGAATTTAATGAAATGTGAGTTTGAAATGAGTATGATGGGTGAGTTAACATCTTTCATAAGTTTTTAAATTTCTAAAAAACCAGAAGGAACTTATATATATCAACATAAGTATATTGAATATATTCTTAAAAAGTATGGATATAACAACACTAAGAGTATTATTACTCCCATTGGTACCTCAAATTCTCTTGATCTTGATTAAGCTGGGAAACCAGTAGATCAAACATCATTTAGAGGTATGATAGGAGGTTTTCTATACTTGACAGTTAGTCATCTAGACTTAATGTTTTCATTATTCTTATGTAAAAGATATCAATCCAATCCTAAGTAATCTCATTTAAAGGCAATAAAAATAATTTTTTGCTATTTAAAGGGAACCATGGATTTAGGACTCTTTTATACTTATGGAAATGATTTTGTTTTAAAAAGTTTTTCAGATGCTGATTTTGGTGGATGTAGAATGGATAGGAAAAGTACATTCGGAACTTGTCATTTCTTAGAAGATTCATTAGTTTCTTGGTCATATAAAAAGCAACACTCAGTAGTACTTTCCACTACTAAAGCTGAATATGTAGCAGTCGGAAGTTGTTGTGCCCAAGTGTTGTGGATGCAACACACACTCACAGACTGTGGTATGTGTTTTACCAAAACATGAACATTTTGTGATAATACTAGTGTCATTTCCTTAAGTAAAAACCTTGTACATCACTCTTGTGCAAAACACATTGATATTAGGCATCACTTTCTTTGGGATCACACACACAAAAAATATATCATTATTCAATTTATCGGAACGCAAGATCAACTTGCTGATATTTTCACAAAACATTTACCCTCTGATAGATTTGAATACATTAAACATAAGTTAGGAATTATAACCATAAGGTAATCTTCCATATTAACTTCTTGATGAAACCTATCTCCTTAAAGTAATAAACTCCTTTTCATAGGGGGAGTACATGTGCTTGTTAGTCAATTTTTTTTTCTCTTATTCAAAATTTTCATAATAAAAATTTTCTTAATCAAAATTTTCTTAATCAAAATTTTCATAATCAAAATTTTCCTATTAAAAAATTTCGTAATTTTTTTTCGTAATCAAAATTTACTTCTTTCTTAAGAAATATTTCCGAGATCTAAAGTTTTTTTCAAGAATAACTTTCCTCATTACGGATAATTTACCTAGAAATCTAGAAGGTATGATTTATTTCCTAAATTTTCATAATCATCTTTTTACATATTCATTTTTTTAAGAAAATTTTTTGGATTCACTATTCCTTAAATCCGAATTTTTATCCTAAAAACCTCAAAAGATTATAACCTACCAAATTCCTTCTTTGTCTATCATCTCAACTATAAAATCTGATTAAGAGTATTTTAATCGTTGGATCAATCAAGGTAGATGAACTGTCACCTCAAACTCCTATATAAGGACCCCCTGATGGTTGTCCCACATTGGTTTTAAAATCCTTGGTGTGCGGAGGTTCTTCTTTTCTACTTAATTCTGTTCCAAATCTTTAATTTTTCCTCAATTCTGATTGTCTATGAAATCTTGTCCTCAGAAAGAAATGTCGTCAGTAAAGGAAATATCTGAATGGAAGATATATAGAGAAATGTTAGTTGATCCAAAATTATTTTCTAAGTATGATTCTATTATCTCGAAAAATATCAAGTTGAATAGATGGGAGAGCTTATGTGTATCCAAACTGACGACACAGGCTTCGGTTTATCCGGAGTTGCTGATATAATTCTATGAATCCGTGAGTTTTTTCAAGAAAGGAGGGAGAGACAAGTTTTCATTTAAGAGCTATGAAAAAACTTACTCTCTTTCTTACATTAAGGTTGCAAGCTTAATTATAATTCCATATGAGCGTGAAGCAGAATTTTGCACCTACAAGTTACCAGATGTTTCAGGCTCATTCGATAAGGAAAAGGCTTTATAGTGCCTTGGTCTATCAGAGGTGAAGACTCTGAAGATTATCCATCTCTCTGCAAATCTCCGAATTCTAGAGTTATGGGTTCATGGATTTTACATTCCGTGAAAAGGTGATAAAGATGCCTTGAAAAAGAGTGATATTTATGCTTTATACTTTTTGGTGAATCTCAAAAGATAAATTTGATGAAGTATGTTTTGCGGACAATCATGAATTTCAAGAATGCGACTCTGAAATCTCAAATCATCATGTATCTGGTTATTCTCTCCAAGATTATAGTCCTTTGTCTATAATCATTAAAAATACCTTGTAGTTCTAAGCCAAGAAATTTCAAAGTAATGTTGTTGAGTGATTATACTCTAAGGAGAATGAAGGTTGGTTTTTCTAGTGAATTGGGAGAATTATATGATTTGTCTGAATCAGAAATCAAAGCTCTATAAAATAAATCGTAAGTGGTTGAAACATCCAAGAAGGGTGGAAAGAAGAGGAAGGCAGAGGAACCATAAGAGAAATAAAAAACTCCTGATTTTCAGGAAACTCAATCCGCACCTCCAAAAACCAAAGAAGCAAAAGACTTATCCAGATGAAATGTTTGTTAAGTAGAGAGAAGACAAGAAGAATAATAAAGAATAGGAGATTAGTTTTGGCTTGGACCCTGCTAAGGAAAAGGCTTTAAATTTGAAGGCTACTAAGGATCTTGAGAAGAAAGAGAAAGAAAATAAGTGGAGGAATATTATGTTGAAGGATGATATTTTTCAATCTCTTCTCAACACTACTGAAAAAGATTCTGAACAACACCAGGTATCGAAATTGTTTCTACAAAAATCACTTCCAGTGACTCCATGAAAGAAGGTGGTAATTCCAGAACCAGAAGAAGGAGAAGAAATAGTTCAGGAAAAAGAAGTTGAAGAAGAAGAAGAAGGAATTGGTGATATCGATGATATGATAACTCAAGTGGAGGAATATCATGAGAAGGATATTCCTTCTGAGAAACTGTCAATCTGAAATTCTAAAGCAGAATATTCAAAAATTTCTACCCCAGGAAAAGAAGAAAAAGGTCATAAAGAAGTGAATAAACCATCTGAAGAAGAGATTAGTAATTATGATTTTGTTCAACCAGAGGATCTTATGGCAGGTGTAAAGAAATAAAATCTTTAGGAAGACAAGATTGTTCAATTATCAGATAGTGACATGAATCTCCCAAAGTAGAAGAGAACATTCCTAGAGCTGATAAGGGAAAACAGGTGTTAGTTGATACACCTAGGAAATTTTTAGTGAAAAATAAAAATGTTGGTGGTTCATCAAAAAGGAAAGTTGAAGAGATAGAAAAAGAATCCTCACCAACTAAATAGTCTGATTAGGAATCATCCTCTCTTGGACATGACTTTGTAGTTCAATCTTTGAAAAAATTGGTTGATACTATTCCCTTATTTTTGAGTATAGACTCGAGTTGTTAGATGATTCACCACATTTTTAATCATAAATCATATTCACTTACCATGCTTATGGATAATTTTTTTAGGCCTGAGGCTGATTTCAAACCCTTCTTCATCAGATATGAAGATCACAAAATATCATGCAAGGAAATCATAAAGTGGTCGAGGATAAAAATATAAGAGATGAGAATCCTTGATGATTTTCAAGAAAGTGTAAAGTATTCTTTTGACACCGAAGATAGAAATCTCAAAGATATTACTAAAAAAATTTAGTAAAAGATGACTCTTGAACAGAAAACCTGGAAGCAGGAAGTCAATGATCTGAATGGAAATCTTAATTCAGTTTCTTTGAATTAGAAAAGTTAAAGAGATCTTAGAATTGATTTCGAAGAAACACTCAATAAGAAAGAAGAGGTTTTCAAAGCTCAAGAATAAATTCTTAAGGTTCAGGAATAAAAGATCAAAGCCTCAGAGAAGAAAAATGAAGATCAAGATCAGCATCTCAAGCGTGTGGAAGAATTTCACAAGGATCTTAACAAGCTGAAAACCATTGTAAAGAAGATAATGCCGAAAGAGAAAGAAGGATAATTTTTCTAAATCCAATCTTTTGTTGTATTTTCCTCTTTGTAAAAATAATTTCTATCATAATGAAATTTTGTTTGTACTTTATATATTTTGTTATTTAGTACTAATATTTCAGGTACCAATTTTTTTTCAATTCCCTTTATTCCTTTTTAAAAATCACAATGGGGGAGAAAGGAATGATAAAAAGAATACTAAGTAAGGAACTGAATTCCTTAAGTAAGGGGGAGTTTCATCAAAGAATATTTTCTTATTCAGGAAAAAGAAAAATCTATTTAAGGAAGTCAAGAATACAATCCTTAGTGATTTCAAAACCTAATGGGGAGTTAGTCGTATTCACCATAATTCATAAGTAAACGGAGATAAGTTTTTATTTTCAAGTCCATAAAGAAAAACTCTGAGTCCTTATATTCTTTTTCGTAAAGATGTTTGTGATTTCAAAAAAGAGGGTGATTGTTGAGTCAATAAGGTTTCCTAATAACTTTTTCATTCCTCTACATTTTGAAAATCACAAACATGTTATCTTAAGGCAAATCGTTCTTCCTAAGAATTATCTTAATAAGGAAAATTTTCCTTCCCCAATGAAATTTTATCCTTAAATATGTTTTCATTGTTCATTTTATAGTTTCTATAAATCTAACTCATTTTATTCCTATGTCTAAAATTTGGTTTCACACCTAAAACCTCGTAATCCTATAAATCCTTGGTTATAGAGTATTCTGTTTTTAGACTTCGAATTCTCTGAATTTCAGACTCTGAATTCTTTGAAATTCAGACTCTGAATTCTTTGAAATTTAGACTCAGAATTCTCTAAAATTCAGACTCCCAATTCTTTAGAATTCCGACTCTGAATTCTTTAGAATTCAGACTCTGAATTCCTTAGAATTCTGACTATGAATTCCTTATAATTATGACTCTGAATTCTTCAGAATTTAGACTCCGAATTACTTAGAATTATGACTTTGAATTACTTATAATTTGCACTCCTAATTCTTTAAAATTCAGACTCCCAATTCTTCATAATTCAAACTCCGAATTCCTCAGAATTCCGACTCCAAATTCTTCAGATTTCAGATTCCAAAATCTATAGAATTCAGGTTCCGAATTCTTTGGAAAACAGAATTAGAATATCCATGAGTAATAGCCCTTGAATGTTTATTTGGTTAGACTCTTAAATTTTTTATTCTTAGACTCCAAAAAATGGTTTTGGTTAAGAAACCTTATTTTTCTTATACTTGTTATAGTTATGAAATTATGTCATACAATCTATTTCTAACTAACTGTTGTTTGAGAGAAACATGTACAGGTCCCTCCAAGATTCAAGGAAAAATATGATCATTGGAGGAGGGAGCTGACTATTGAATAAGTGCCTATAAATAGGATCTCATTTGAACAATCTCAAACAATGGAGAATTTACAAGTTGATCACTCTAGAGATTTCATGATGTGAAGTGATTTCTAGAGAGAGAGACTCTCATTCTTTGTGCGTACTGAACATCTTGTTCAGCTTGCTTTGTGTGACTCCAATTGTTGCTAAGTATAATCGAGAACTTCCAAGGATAATAAGACAGAGGTGTTGACTAACTTAAAGTTTGAGGAATTCCATGGATAGGAAGACAGAGGTGCTGACTACCTTAAAGTTTGAGGTCTTGTGGGGATAGCAAGATAGATTCTGATATTCTATTCGATGGCTTACCATAGTGTGGGTAAGACAGACTTTCTTGAAAGTATAAATCTAGGGACCTTTATCCAAGGTTATTGGATACCCTACTCTTTATGTTAAAAGATTTCATATTTGTTACTTGTTTTATTTCAAGTTTATTTCCAATGTATTTTGATAAAGGAGGAAAGTATAACCTTCTTATACTTTCTTGTACTTTTACATACTCTAATAAGTAATATTCTATATGATTTAAGGTAGAATCTTTTCCTTGTAAACTTTTCTTAAGTTTCATTTCCAGAATCATAATTCTAGAACCTAGCAATTTTGTAGAACCAAAAGTGGTCCTGTGAATTTACCTTAACTTTGTTAAACATATTTTTCCTTAATGTTAAAAATGAAAGTTTTTTAAACAAACAATTCACCCCCCTCTTGTATTTGAGCATCTACATCATTATTTTGATCCAAAACTTAGTATCAAAGGAGGTCTCTGAAATACTTATATCCACATATAAGTTTTCTTGCTCAATTTTTCATTGTTCTAAATATTTTCCTTAGGTGTTTTTATCCTTGTTTACAAACTTTTACTATTAACAAGTTTTTGTGGAAAGATATTTTCTTTAAGATGGCAGGAATGAATGTTGGTTCGATTTACAATCTAAATCATACTGAACCACCTATATTTGATGTTAATGATTATAAATATTGTAGAGATTATATGAAGACTTTTGTTATTAATACTGGAGTAGAAAATTTTGTGATGCTTACTAGAGATTACAAGATTCCTGACAATGAAGTCAGAAACTTCACCAATCAAGAAAAGTCAGAATATCAACTAAACTACAAGGTACACAATACTTTGTTGTGTTCCATGACCAGGAATATATATAGTCAGATTTCATCTTGTGAAGCTAATAACTGTATCTGGAATAAATTGGAGGTTACTCATTTTGGTGCATCCAAAGTTATAGAAACTATAAGAGCTATGATTAGAGAATAATATCATGGATTTTTATTTACTTATGGAGAACTGGTATATAAAGTGAAACAATGGTTTATGACAATTTTTAACAGTTTACAACCTATGGGAGAGAAAGGTTTAGATGATGAGGCACTTGTGGACAAGATTACATATATCATGCCTAATTAGTGGGAATCTAAGAGAATAGCTATTGATGAGAATAGGAAAGTCTCTCAAATTACTCTTGATGATATTATTGAAACTCTTCTTCAACATGAAAGAAGAATTAAAAGAGATGCTGATATGAATAAGAAGAAAATGGAAATGGAAGTGTAGCCTTTACTACTACTAAATCCAAGACTCCGGAAACGATTACAAGATCTAAGTCTAAGAAAGTAACTATTTTATCTGAATCTAGTGAAAGCGAACATAGTGAGAATGAACTAGATAATCTTTCTCAAAGGTTGAACTAGATATTTGGAAATAAAGACTTTTAGTATAGATATAAGAAGAAAGAAATAAAATACAAGAAAGACTCGGAAGTCACTTGTTATGAATTCAAAAGAGCAGGACATATCAAGCTAGATTGTCCTATGATTAAGAAAAAGGATAGAGAGGAAAACATTTTGAAATGAATAGAAATAAATACTACAAGACTAAAGCTAAGAAATTCTTGAAAGCTAATAACTCATGGAGTTCCGGTGTTGGAGACTCTTATGATGAATCCTCAGAGTATGAATCTTCTGGTCAGAAGAATCTTGGTCTACTAGCCAGACTACCCATTGAAAATCATTATCTAATGGCCAAGGTACACAGTATAGAATCTATCACTAATGTATCCTTGAATGAAAATTATACTAATGATAAATACTATAACTCTTAATATGAATAATCTTCTTCTGATGAAGATAATATATTACCTACTTATGAAGAAGTGTCTAGGTTTGTTAAACTTATTGAGAATGAAAATTCTAAACTCAAGAAAAAGATTGATAAGGAAAATTTTAGAATCTCTATTTTAACTAAATAAGTATTAGATATTTATAAAGATATTGATAATAAAATTTATGATTTTAAAATTATTTCCAAAAAACTTTAGGAAGTTAATTCTGAGAAGGATAAACTTTCTAAGGATCTTGAAAATGTAAAATTTAAGAAAAAAATTTAGAAACTAACTCTAGTTATAAAACTAATGTTTTTTAGGATAAAAACTTGGTTGTTAAACTAAAGTCAGAAATATTTTCCTTGAGTAAGTGTTTGTCAAACTTTACCTCTGGTAAGGAAAACCTTGACAAGATGTATTCCCAAATTCGACCTTTAAAGCATAGTTATGGATTTGGTTATACTCATTCTAAACTAGTTTTTAGTAATAACTATTTTGTTCCTCAAAGTGCTCCATTCTATACTAAATGTCAGTGTGGTGGACATTGGAAAAAATTGTTCTTTAAATAAAACTTCGTCTTTGGTTTTTCATAAAGTTTATTTTTCTAAGAAAATATAGATTCCTAAAATATTGCTTTATGAAATTTCCGGATCCAAGAAAATTTGGATTTCAAATGTTTAGTACTCTTATTTTCATGAAAATAAAGATAATACCAACAGCAATACATGGTACATGGATAGTGTATGTTCTTGGCATATGACTGGTAACAAAAGATTCTTTGAAAAGCTCAGCATGTTGAAAAGAGTAAAAGTAACTTTCGAAGATAATGCTTAAGGAGAAATTATTGGTATAGGTAACATTGTTCTTCTTGTAAAAAAATTGATTTCAAATGTTTTATTTGTTAGGGGTCTTAATAACAACCTCATCAGTATAAGCCAACTATGTGATGAACGTTACCTTGTGAATTTTAGGAATGAAAAGTGCTTAGTACACAATTCCAAGAAAGTGTTTATTCTTTCTGCCCATAGGAAAGATAATTTGTACACACTAAACTTAGAAGACCTTAGGATCCAAGATCTACCTTGTCTTAGTGTAATGGAAGATCAATCTTGGTTATGGTATAAAAGGTTAGGACACTGTAACCTTAGGATCCTAGGTAAACTCTCTAAGAAAAGACTGGTTAAGGATATATCGAAGCTTATATTTGATTATTCAAAAGTTTTTTATTCTTTTCAATATGGAAAGAAACATAAATCAAGTTTTAAATCAATCAGTGAAGTATCAACTCCTGATGCATTATAGTTTGTGCAAATGGATTTTTTGGTCCCACACAAACTGGAAGCATTGGAGGAAAATATTTTGTATTTGTCTTAGTTTATGATTATACTAGATTCACATGGGTCTATTTCCTAGAAAATAAATCTAAATATTTTTATTATTTTAAAATTTTTAGAGTCCAAGTTAAAAATGATAAAACCTTCCATTGATAACTATTCATAGTGATTATCAAGGAGAATTTAAAAATTCTGATTTTGAAACTTTTTTTAATAAAAAAGGAATTACTCATAACTTCTCATCACCAAGAACTCCTCAAAAGAATGGTTTTGCTGAAATAAGAAATCAAATTCTTCAAGATATAACTAGAACCATGTTGATTGAATATTCTATAGCTAAACATTTTTGGGTTGAAGTTGTAAGTACTTATTTTTATACTATAAATTGAGTTTTAATCAGAAATTTTCTTAACAAAACCCCTTACAAATTGTGGAATGGTTGAAAACCTAGACTTTTCTAATTCAAGGTATTTGGTTGCAAAGTATTCATTCTAAATACTAAAGATAATTTACATAAATTGTCACCAAAATCTGATAAACTTTCCTAGGCTACTCCACATCTTATAAGGCTTATAGAGTTTTTAATAAAAATACTTGTACAATTGAAGAAACAGTGCATATTAAATTTGATGAAATTGATCATTTTGTTTTTAAACAACCTCAATCTACATCCGTGGATGTATTTTCAAAAACTGATTATCAACCATTGATAGAAGATCCTTCTGATAAGAAAATTTTTCAAGAAAATATTTCTGAAGCAATTACCCCAGAAGATTTCCTACCATATGTTGATGAACAGGTTTTACAAAACTCAAATCAGTTGTTTCTTAAGAATCATCCTAGTGATAGTATCATTAGAGATGTAAATCAATCTATAAGGGCTAGAAGTTCCTTAATAAAGGAATTAGAACATATATCATTCCTTTTCAAATTAAAACCAAAAGGCACTAATGAAGCTTTAGGTGATGACTATTGGATTAAAGCCATACAGGATGAGATAAATGAATTCGAAAGGAATAAAGTATGGACCTTGGGTGAAAGACCTAAGGAAACTTCTGTTATTGGAGTAAAATGGGTCTTCAGAAATAAGTTTGATAAAAATGGAATCATTGTAAGAAATAAGTCTATATTAGTTTCTAAAGTCTATAATCAACAAGATGGAATAGACTATGAAGAAACCTATGCTCCAGTAGCTAGACTTGAATCTATATGTATTCTACTTTCCTTTGCAGCATTCTTCAACTTTAAAATTTTTCAAATGGATATTAAATGTGCTTTCCCTAATGGATATGTTCAAGAGGAAGTTTTTTTTTGAACAACCTTCTAGTTTTGAAGACACAAAACATCCTGAACATGTTTTCAAACTTACCAAAGCTTTATATGGACTTAAACAAGATCCTAGAGCCTGGTATGATAGACATACATGATTTTTTATACAAAACAATTATGTTAAGGGAAATGTTGATCCAACCCTTTTTATAAATAAATATAAGAAAAATGTTTTGAATGTTCAAATTTATGTTGATGACATTATATTTGGTTCAACTCAGCAATCTTTAACTGATTAGTTTGTGAATTTAATGAAATCTTAGTTTGAAAAGTGTATGATGGGTGAGTTACCATTTTTCCTAGGTTTTCAAATTTCTCAAAAACTAGAAAGAAATTATATATATCAACATAATTATATTAAATATATTCTTAAAAGGTATGGATATGAAAACACTAAGAGTATAAGTACTCTCATTGGTACCCCAAATTCTATTGATCTTGATAAAGCTGGGAAACTAGTAGATCAAACATCATTTAGAGGTATGATAGGAAGTTTACTATACTTGACAGCTAGTTGTCCAGACTTAATATTTTCAGTATGCTTATGTGAAAGATATCAATCCAATCCTAAGGAATCTCATTTAAAGCCAGTAAAAATAATTTTTTCCTATTAAAAGGGAACCATAGATTTAGGGCTCTTTTATACTTCTGGAAATGATTTTGTTTTAAAAAGTTTTTCAGATGCTGATTTTGGTAGATTTAGAATGGATAGGAAATGTACATCTAGAACTTTTCATTTCTTAGGAGATTCATTATTTTCTTGGTTATACAAAAAAGCAACATTTAGTAGCACTTTTCACAATTGAAGCTGAATATGTAGCAACTGGAAGTTGTTGTGCCCAAGTGTTGTGGATATAATACACACACATAGACTATGGTATGAGTTTTACCAAAACACAAATATTTAGTGATAATAATAGTGCCATTTCCTTAAGTAAAAATCTTTCACATCACTCTCATGAAAAACACATATATATTAGGAATCACTTTCTTAGGGATCACACACAAAAAGGAGATATCATTCTTCAATTTATCAGAATGCAAGATCAACTGGATGATATACCATCCTGTAGATTTGAATACATTAAATAGAAGTTAGGAATGATAGCTATAAGTTAATCTTCCATATTAACTTCTTTATGAAACCTATATCCTTATAGTAAGAAACAATTTTTCATAGGGAGAGTATATTTCTTTATTAGTCAATTTTTTTCTCTTATTCAAAATTTTCGTAATCAAAAATTTCATAATCAAAAATTTCATAATCAAAATTTTCGTAATCAAAATTTTCCTATTCAAAAATTTTGTAATTTCTTTTCATAATCAAAATTTACTTCTTACTTAAGAAATATTTCCATGATCTAAAGTTTTTTTTTTCAAGAAGAATTTTCCTCATTACGAATAATTTACCTAGAAATCTGGAAGGTATGTTTCCTTTCTTAAATTTTTGTATTCATCTTTTTATATATTGGTTTTTTTTAAGAAATTTTTTCAGATTCACTTTTCCTTAAATCCAAATTTTTATCCTAAAAAACTCAAAAGATAAAAAACTAACCAAATTTCTTCTTCAACTATCATCTCAGCCGTCAGATCTAATTAAGATTATTTCAACCATTGGATCAATCAATGAAGATGAAATGTTGCCTCAAATGCCTATATAAGAACTCCCTTGACAGTTGTCCCATATCGGTTTTCAAAGCCTTGGCATGCTAAAGTTCTGCTCCTCTACTTATGTTTGTTTTGAATATTCAAGTTTTCCTCAATTTCAAATGTCTGTGCAAGATTCTCCTCAGAAGGAAATGTCGTCAGTAAAGGAAATATCTGAATGAAAGATATACATATAAAGGTTAGTCGATCATAAATTCTTTGCTAAGTATGATTCTATTATCTCCAAAAATATCAAGTTGAAAGGATGGGAGATCTTATATGTATCCAAACTAAAGGCACAGGATCCAGTTTATCCAGAGTTGCTGATATAATTCTATGAATTCATGAGTTTTTTCTATAAAGGAGTGAGAGACAAGTTTTCATTTAAGAGATATGGAAAACTTTCTTTCTTTCTTATAGTAAGGCTTCAAGCTTAATTGGAATTCCGTATGGGGGTGAAGCAGAATTTTGCACCTACAAGTTACTAGATATTTCAGGCACATTCGATAAGGAAAAGACTTTAGAGATCCTTGGTATATCATAGGTGAAGAATTTGAATATTATCCATCCCTCTAAAAATATTTGGATTCTTGAGTTATGTGTTCATGGATTTCTAATTCTGAGAAAAGGTGATAAAGATACCCTAAAGAAGAGTGATATTTGGGCTTTAGACTTTTTGGTGAATCTCATAAATATAAATTTGGTGAAGTATGTTTTTCTAACAATCATGAATATCCAGAATGGGACTCTGAAATCTTAATTCATTATGTATCTGGTTATTCTCTCCAATATTATAGTAATTTATATAGAATCATTCAAAATCCTATATAGATCAAATTTAAGGAATTTCAAAGTAATATTGTTGAGTTATTATACACTAAAGAGAATGAAGGTTGGTTATTCTAGTGAATCGTGAGAATTATATGATTTTTCTTAATCAGAAATCGAAGCTCTATCAAGGAAACTATAAGTGGATGAAACTTCAAATAAGGGTGGAAAGAAGAGGAAGGTGAAGGAACCGGAAGAGAAAAAAAACTCTTGTTGTTCACAAAACTCAATCCGCGCCTCCAAAACCAAATAAAGAAAAGACTTATCCAGATTAAGTGGTTTCTAAGTGCAGAGAAGACAAGAATAATAAGAAAGAAGGTGAGCCTAGTCTTGGCTTGGACCCTGCTAAGGAAAAATCCTTAAATATGAAGGTTGTAGAGGATCTTGGGAAGAAAGAGAAATAAAAGAAGTAGAGGAAGAAGATTTTGGAGGCTAAGATTGTTCAATATCTTCTCAACGCTGCTGAGAAATATTATGAATAACACCAGGTACCAGAATCGTTTCTTCAAGAATCACTTCCAGTGACTCATAGAAATAAGATGGTAATTCTAGAACCATAAGAAAGAGAATAAATAGTTCAGGAAGAAGAAGTCGAAGAAGAATAAGAAGGAAGTGGTGATACTGATGATATGATAAGGCAAGTGGAGGAATAACATGATAAGGAGAGTCCTTCTAAGAAATTTTCAATCCAAACTTCTGAAACAGAATCTTTAAAACTTGATACCCCAGGAAAAGAAGAAAACGGTCATCAATAAGTGAATAAACCATCTGAACAAGAGAGTAGTAATCATGATTATGTTCAACTAGAGGATCTTGTGGCAGGTGTTGTGAAAGAAAATCTTGAGGAAGATGAGATTGTTCAATTATCAATTAGTGAACATAAATCACCCAAAGTAGAAAAGATAATTCTGAGAGCTGATAAGGGAAAACAGGTGTTGGGTGATACACCTAGGAAATCTGTAGTGAAAAATAAAAATTTTGCTGGTTTTTCGAAAAGGAAAGCTGAAGAGATAAAAAAATAATCCTCACCAACTAAACAGTCTGATTCAAAATTTTCCTCTCTTGGACATGATTTTATAGTTAAATCTTTGAAAAAATTGGTTCATAATATTCCCTTATTTCTGATTATAGACTCGAGGTGTCAGATGCTTCAACACTCGTTTAATCAGAAATCAGATTCACTTACCATGATTATGGATAAGTTTTTCAGGCTTGAGCCTGATTTCAAAACCTTCTTCATCGGATATTAAGCTCAAAAAAGATCATGCAAGGAAATCAAAAAGTGGTCAAGGAAAACAATTGAAGATATGAGAATCCTTGATGATTTTAAAGAAAGTGTGAAGGGTTATTTTGACATCAAAGATGAAAATCTCAAAGATATTACTAAAATTTTTGAGGAAAAGCTGACTCTCAAACAGACAACCCAGAAGCAGGAAGTCAAAGATCTGAATGGAAAGCTTAATTCAGTTTCTTTGAATTGGAAAATGGAAATATATTGTAGAATTGAGTTCGAAGAAAAAATAAGCAATAAAGAAGAGCTTTTCAAATCTCAAGAAGAAATTATTAAGGCTCAGGAAGAAAAGATCAAAGCCTTGGAGAAGAAAAATGAAGATCAGGATCAGTTGCTCAAGCATGTAGAAGAATATACCAAGGAGCTTAATAAGCTGAAAACCATTGTGAAGAAGCTAATACCAAAGGAGAAAGAAGAATAATGTTTCTCAATCCAATATTTCGTTTTATTTTCCTCTTTGTACAAATATTTCCTATCATAATGAAATTTTGGTTATACTTCATATATTTTGTTATCTAGTACTAATATTTCATGTACCAATTTTTTTTCCATTACCTTTATTCCTTTTTGAAAATCACAGAGGAGGAGAAAGGAATGATAAAAATAATATGAAGTAAAGAAGTGAATTCCCTAAGTAAGGGGGAGTCTATCTAAGGGGGAGTTTCATCAAAGAAGATTTTCTTGTTCAGAAAAAATCAAAATCTATTTAAGTAAGTCAAGAATACAGTCCTTATGGATTTCAAAACCTAAGGGGGAGTTAGTCATATTCACCATGATTTATAAGTAAAGGGAGATAAGTTTTTATTTTCAATTCCATAAAGAAAAACTCAAAGTCCTTATATTATTTTTCGTAAAGATGTTTGGGCTTTCCAAAAAGGGAGAGATTGTTGAGTCAATATGGTTTCCTTATGACTTTTCCATTCCTCCACATTTTGAAAATAATAAACACTTTATATTAAGTCAAATAATTTTTCTTACTAATTATCTTAATAAATAAAATTAACCTTCCCCATGGAAATTTTATCCTTAACTATGTTTTCATTGTTAATTTTATATTTTCTCTAAATCTAACTCATTTTATTCCTATTTCTAAAATTTGGTTTCACATCTAAAACCTCGGAATCCTAAAAATCCTTGGTTATAGAGTATTTTGTTTTTAGACTCTGAATTCTCTGAAATTCAGACTCCAAATTCTCTAAAATTCAGACTCTGAATTATTTGAAATTTAGAATCTGAATTCTCTGAAATCCAAGCTCTGTATTCTCTGAAATTCAGACTCTCAATTCTTCAGAATTTAGACTCTGAATTATTCAGAATTTAGACTCCCAATTCCTTAGAATTATGACTCCAAATTCCTTAGAATTTTGACTCTTAATTCTTTAGAATTCAGACTCTGAATTCCTCATAATTCTGACTCTGAATTCCTTAAAATTTGGACTCTGAATTCCTTATAATTTGGACTCTGAATTTTTTAAAATTCAGACTCTGAATTCTTTAGAATTCGGACTCTAAATTTCTCATAATTCAGACTTCGAAATCCTCATAATTCCGACTCTAAATTCATTAAAATTCAGACTCCAAAATCTATAGAATTCTGGTTCTGAATTCTTTGGAAAACAAAATTTGAATATCCATGAGTAATAGCCTCTGAATGTTTATTTGTTTAGACTCTGAAATTTGTTTTTCTTAGACTCCAAAAAATTGTTTTGGTTAAGCAACCTTATTTTTCTTATACTTGTTATAGTATGAAATGATGTCATACAATCTGTTTCTAACTAATCATTGTTTGAGTGACATGTGTACAGGTCCCTCCAAGATTCAAGGAGAAATATAACTATTAGAGGAGGGATTAGACCATTGAAGAAGTTCCTATAAATAGGAGCTCATTTGAACAAGCTCATACAATTAAGAATTTACAAGTTGATCACTCTAGAGATTGCATTTTGTGAAGTGATTTCTAGAGAGAGAGACTCTCATGCTTTGTGCATACTAAACATCTTATTCATCTTACTTTGTGCAACTATGATTATTGCTGAGTACAATCGAGGACTTCCAGGGATAGGAAGATAGAGGTGTCTACTGCCTTATAGTTCAAGGACTTCTATGGATAGTAAGACAGAAGTTCCAACTACCTTAAAGTTAGAGGGCTTGTAGGGATAGCAAGACAGATTCTAATATTCCTATCGAGGACTTACCCTGGTGTGGGTAAGATATACTTTATTGAAAGAATAAATCAAGGGACCTTTATCCAAGGTTATTGGATACCCTACTCTTTGGGTTAAAGGATTTTATATTTGTTACTTGTTTTGTTTCAAGTTTATTTCCATTGTATTTTGATAAAGGAAGAAAGTATAACCTTATTATACTTTCTTGTACTTTTGTATACTCTGCTAAGTAAGATTCTATATGATTTAAGGTAGAATATTTCCTCATAAACTTTCCTTAAGTTTCATTTTTGAAATCATATTTCTGGAACCTAGCAAGTTTGTATAACTAAAAGTGGTCCTGTGAATTTACCTTGTTTAACTTTGTTAAACATAGTTTTCCTTAAGGTTAGAAACAAAAGTTTTTTAAACATACAATTCACCCCCCTCTCTTGTATTTGATCGTATATATCATTATTTAGATCCTACAATGACTTCCACAAACAAGTGTGTGAAAAAATGGAGGAAAGAAAGTACCTCATTATCTAGAATACACCTATTTATCCCTTGATCAATATATATCCTTCATATGTAAAGATCCACCAAAACATAGAATTTTGACTCATATTTCAATTTCAATAAATGATTTTTAGTAAGGAAGGAAGCTACCTTTGATGTAACCAAATAATTCACCATGTCCATGTCTCATGGAACCTTACCATTGTTCTCATAGTGCTACTCTAAAGAGAGTGATTCATTCAAAGGAATTTCTATAGGAATTTTAACTTTAATAGTATAAGGAAGTTTACTCATATGGTCTGAAATAATGTCCTCATGTCCATTCTTGTCCTTAATCTTTGTATAAAATACTTATAGAAGAAGCATCAACTCCACCATCCTTGGTTTTGAATATACCTTATTTATAAATTTTTTGAGATTTGTATGATAATAATATATAATCAATTTTCTTTCCAAAAAATAAGGATGAAATTTATCAAGTGAAAAAAATATAGACAAAAACTACTTCTCAATGGTTATATAGTGGAACTGGCCTGATTATAGAGTTTTTGAATCATAATTTAATTCAATAGATCATTTTTCAATCTTTTAAGATAGTAATTTTCCCACTACCTAGTTTGAAGCATCACACATCAAATCAAAAGGAACATCCCAGGATAGTGTCCTAATGATGGGGTATATAGTCAATCTCTTCTTGAGTTCATAAAAATACTTCCTTCATGTTTCATAAAATACAAAATCAATTTCAATTTTAATAAAATTATTTAACATAAATTCTATTTTACTAAAATATTTAATGAATCATATATAGAACCCTACATGGCCTAACAATTATCTAACATGTTTTATAATAGTCGTGCATGGTATTTTAGATATCATAAAAACCTTAGATTTATAAATTTAAATTCCATATTTATAAATTATATGACCCATAGAAATACCACTTTCCACCATAAAATTAAATTTATCAAAATTCCATACCAAACTCTTTTCAATGCACTATTTAAAAGCACTATTCATATTCTTAAGACAATTTTCAAATGATTTTCCATAAACTTTAAAGTCACCAGAGAATACCTCCAAGAATCTTTCAATGAAATCTAAAAATATTCTTACCATATAGCATTGAAATGTTCACGGGGAATCTCATTAACTAAAATTCATCCTCTGATGAGAAAAAATATTATAAGGGAATGTGATGGTGGTATTGTCTTGATCTTATGGTGTAATGGGAATTGGAAATATTTAGAGAAAACATCAAGGAAATAGTAATGAATTTTATTAGCTAGTCTCTCAAAAATTTTGTCAATAAAGGGGATCATGAAATGGTATTTTTGGGTAAAATGTTTTATTTTCCAATTATCAATGCATAACCACCAACTATTTTGAATTTGAGTAGGAACTAGTTCATTATTTTCATTTTTCAAAATAGTTATTACTGTGTTTTAAGGAAAAATTTGAATGGGGCTCACCCACTGGAAATCTAAAATTAGTTATATGATTCCAGCTTCAAATAGTTTTTCATCCCCTTTTAAAAAACTTATATTAATCTTGAGTTAAGAATTTTTATTGGGTTTCCTTGATATTTTTTAATAATTTTATGAAATATTTGATCCATACAAGCTATGGGTATTATTCCATACATATCACCAAATATCTAGGATATTTATTTTCCATTTGGTTTCAAAATTTTCTTTAGTTCTTGTTCTTTACTGTGTTTTTAATTATTTATAGTTATCCTAGGGATTTTATCATCATTTAAAAGACAAAAATATTTAAGATTTTATGGTAACCATTTCAATTCCAGATGGTATGGTTGTTCTAATGATAGTGTCAACTCGGCTTCACTCATGTTTGTTGTAACATCCAAGAATCTAGAAACCTAGATCTAGTAGTTATATTACATTCTTTTTATAGAATACAAGAGTCCTAAAATGATCTAATAGTTTAGTAGTCTTGGAAGAATATATACATAAATACATTAAATATCAAAACATAAGATGCATCATTAACACATTGTGATAACATTATTATCCTTTCCATAATAACCCTAAAAATTACACATATCTCTTCTCTATGTTTCCTAATAAAAGGAAAAAAATAACGGTGAGTTCAGATTCTTGGTAAGGAGTAGCATACAGTGAAAGATATCATAACATAAACATGGAATAAGTGATATAACATAAATAAATAAACAACACAAATCTATAATCAACTAAAAATGAGGGTGTTCTATATCCATGAAAATAAATGTAAACATATATAATAATAATCATTCATCTCATACTAATGGAATGCATAATGTCAGACATCAAAATGTGCTATAAAGGACTTATTCCAAGATATTATACTAATATGGAAAGAGGTATACACCAAAAATCGGTCTATTTTGTATTATATAACCTATTGATGCATCAAGGGGCTATTTAATTTTTCCCCAACTATCACTTGATTATTTCCAATGAATTCACCATAAGAGTTTATAATACCTTTCATACTATTCCATAAGGAACCTCTAGATGAATAAAAACATGGATATCTTTATAATTAGAAATATGGAAATCAAATACTTACCCATTTGATAGAATAATGTTGATATCTAGGAGAAAATACCTTAATCAACATAGAATTTATGGAGTGATATCAAAGTAACAAAAAGTAACATTATCAAATAAATAGAGTGGGAATCATACTTTCAATGTGTTGGATTATCCATGGAAGATAGTAATTGGGTTAAGTAGTTTGCATTTTTATGAGACCAAGGAAGTTGTGAGAAAAATCATTCATCATGGTTCATAAATAGGGTGTCAATATTCCAAATCATATCCCCCATGAGTGTCTAGATAAGTTCTCATTCTTAGGACAGCTCATCATGCATTATGGTGATGGTTGAGTAAATGATCAGCCAACCATTTTTAGGGTGATTACACCTAGGTGGATGTATTACACATATGTATACATTTTCTAGTATACAGAAATGGATTTATTTTCTAGGAAACTACACACACTTATACTTTACCAAAACTTAGGATGGTTTTCCCAGCATGGAAAAGATTGAGTTTTACAATAGTTTTGGAAACTCTTGAATCAAAAGAATATGTGGGAGGGATAATAATATAGACTTTTAAATAAATTATATTTCATTATTAATATGGTAAAAATTATTCCATGTAAATTTATACACCACACAAAATTATATAGGTGGTGAATATAACATGAGTCCCAAAGAATGAAAATTGAGAGTGAAATACCCACTTATGGATTGGGTGGCAATTCAATCATAACCTATTGAAATATATGGATTAAAATTTATCTTAAAATGTCATTAATAAATTCATTTCATGATATAATATCTCAAATAGGTATTCTATACACACCACATAAAGGAAATTATGTGCATAATATAAAACACGTCTCAAAGAGAGGAATTTGAGATGGAAACCACTAAACTCTTACACTAACTTCCATGAATGTATTTTAAACTCATATATAAAAATATATATATCTTAATTACTTAATTAATAACATTACTCGTGTCTATTTTCATTTATAATCTTTAGAAATATTCATTATCTATATGAATTATACCTGTTTTCCAAATCAAGTGTTTATAGTTTTGATCATTTTTACTAGTTTTCTAATAGTGGTGTCCATATTCATTATTTTTAAAAAGTTCATAATTAATAGGTAATTAAAGTTTATTTTAGTTATTATTTATAATTATTTATTTAGTTTCAAATTCCTTTTTTGAGTGTTTTACTCTTTATCCTTGAAGATGAAATTGATAACAAGTATTTTTCAGTTATTCTTGATTATCGAAGGGTGTTTTCAAAATTAATGATTTAAATAATGATATAGTATATACAGAATAAAAAAATGGTTATTTACCCATTTCAATTATATTATATTATAAATTATTTTCCCATAGTCATTCATGATATAAATTTATAGTATTTTTCAAGTAGGTCGTTAAACCGACCCAAACATGAACATTCCTTGATTTAATTAATGATTATGAGGTGATTTTATTATAATATAATTATTCCAGAAGTATAATGATATTATTTAGTGTTAATTAGTGTAATATATCATAATTTTAATGTATTATAATAATAATTCATGGATATTAAAATATTACATAATTTGAATAAAAGGTTATCCTCTTAGTATGCTTGTTTTAAATAATTAAATTAATGATGATCGTTTGTTGATCATATCATTCATAGGTTATATAATTTTTCATTAAAAAATATAATGATATACTAATAATCATATTTATCCTTTAATTCCATCTGTATATCCATTTTTTAAGTTGGTTAAGGAAAAAACATGTTGTTTCGTGGAGATGGTAGTCCTCACAACGCACGAATGGCGGTTTAATTTTTTTAAGGGAAAGGGGGGAGGTGGTTAGTGTTTATTTATAAAATATAAAAACATTAATTATACCATAAATAAAAAATTCATCATATAATATTGGAAAGAATAAATTTTAAATGGAAAGATAAAAGGAAAATATTGTGAAAATATTGAACTTATATTGAGAACTTTGGGTTCTCTTGGAGGATTTCTTTGAATAGAATAGATAAGGATAATATGTTGTGACCAAAAACTTATAAGAGTAAAATATGATTATATGGAAATTGTTATGGTAAATAGTTATGGGGAATCTAACTTTTTAGAGTGGCATTAAATGGGTGGTGAGAGGCCCCTTTTATAAGTGGTGAGAATGGTATTTTTATAAATATTTCAACTTAATATAAAGGGAGAACCTGTTAAACATGTGAAGTGGCTCCAAAATTAAATAATAATTTATTTTAGGGTGATATAAGGTCTATAATATCTCAAACACTAAATTATATATATATATTTATCATATTTCCATCCCATTACCCCTTGAATTATTACTTTTACCATTTTACCTTTTACCACAGTAACTTGTTATTACCTAAGGTAACTTAATATTTATGCCTAAAAATAAAGTGGTTGTTATTAGATAATTTGAAACTAATAATTATAAATTTTAAATCCATTTTTTATGATTTAATTTCTATATCTTTTATGATTTATTTTTAATATAATAACATATAATATATTAAAATAATTTTGTAGAAAAATATTACTTAAGTTCTAAAATATCAATCGTAAGTTTATAAACTATAATCATTATTTTAAAAAGTATAATATAAATTATAAAATACATATTTATTCAATAAAATGGTTTTCATAAATTTATAATTCATACTTATATACATATAATGGCATAAAAGTTGCAGTATTGGTAAAAATGGTAAATTTCACTATTCACCTAAAAATATTGTTTTTAGAAACAACCCAAAAATTAATGTTAATAATATATATATATATATATATATATATATATATAAATTAAAAAATGAAGTTTATTTTATTAATATTAGTTTATAAAAATAATAAATCAAACTTTTAAATGTACTTATGAATAAAGGCTCTTTATAGTGTACATTGTGTGATAGTTTAAGATATGGTGTTTACCAGTTTGAATAGGGTCTTGGGTATTAAATCCCCCCCACCCACAAAATAATTTCATCCTAAAAATTTGGTTATATATCACTTATTGAAAAAATGTGGATATTTCTTACTCATATCTTCTTTAGGATCTCAGGTTTTATCTTCTAGTTTGGGATTTTTTTCAAAGGACATTCTCTAATTTATTTATCTGATTCTATAATGATTACTCTCTAGTGTTAAGAATCTAGATATACTCCTCGTTATAAGAAATATTAGGATCCAACTATATCCCATCATATGTGATCACATGTGTTGTATCAATCATGTATTTCCTCATTAATAAAACATGGAAGATGACATGTAAATTAGAAAGGTTGGGAGGCATAGCCAATTGGTAAGCTAAAGATCCAGTTATTTCTAGTATTTAAAAAGGAACAATGTACCTAGGGATTAAATTCACCTTTTTACCAAATATTACAGCATTATTCCATGGGTAAACCTTCAAGAATACATGATCCCTTACTTTAAATTACAAGTCTTTCCCTCAATTATTAGCATAGATATTTTTTCTACTCTATGTTACTTTAATATGATCCTAAAAAGTTCATACTTTAACTTATGTCTCCTCTATAATATCTAGACCAATAATCTTTCTTTCTCCAACTTCTTCCAAACTGGTTAGATTATGACACCTCTTCCCATACAATGCTTCATATTTTTATATCTAGATGTTTGAATTGAAGGTATTATTTTATGAAAATTCCGCCAAAGGTAGATACTAATCTCATATACATTTGAAATAAAAATAACATGATATAAACATATATTCAAATATATATAGTCCTTTTAGATAACTCATCGTTTTGTGGATGATTGGAAGTGCTTAAATTTATCTTAGTGTTGATATCCCTTAAAGACTCATTTGGAGTTTTGATGTGAACTAAGGTTCATGATCAGATACAGTTGGTAGTGGTACCCTATGAGACCTTAAAATTTCATTGATATAGAGTCAGAAAAGGAGATCAAGGGGTATATTTTCTCTTATCACTAATAAATTATTATACTTACCAAGATGGTCAATGATGACCCATATAAAAATGTCTTTCCTTTGAGTATTTATAAGTCTAGTGAAAAAATATATTGTAACATAGTCCTACTTCCATATAGGTATAGCCAAAAGTTGTATGACTCCCTTAGGATGCTTCCTTTTAGACTTAACCTACTAGATTACCAAGAATCTGCATACATAGTCCACAATTTTCTAATTTTTAACATTACACAAAAAATATAGTTCTCTTAAATCCCTATACATATTTATTCTACCATGGTGTATAGAGAAATTATATCTATGTGCTTCATCTTATAGTTTCATCTTTAACTCTGATATAGATGGAATATAAAACCACTTTACAAACTTCAAATATCCATCTCTATAGATGAATTACTTCTATTTACCAATATTTATTTCTTTAATATTATTTTATAAGTCTTCATCATTTAGTTGGGACTTCTTTATATTTTCTAGTAAGGATGTTTTAGAAATTTCTTGGAGATGGAATGATAGATCCCCTTTCCTAAAAATCACCATATCCATCATTACTAGATTTATGTATATAGGATCCTTTTTAATCCTCATCATGGTAAGAAATTCATGGTACCTCATACTCAATGCATCAGTCTCCTTTTTTCCTTCCTAGGGTGGTAGTGTATCGAGAATTATTATTCCTTGAGTATTTCCACCAATATTCTTTACCTCATATTGAGCTCTTTTTGAGAGAATGTGTACATCAAACCCTTTTAGTCTGTATATATATCGCATATTTTTCTATAGAGATAGTATCTCTATATTTTCAATGTGAATATTATAACTACCATATCATCATGAGTTGGATAGTTATATTCATGGATTTTCAATTAACTTGATGCATAGGAAATCACCCTATCATTTTGTTTAAGTACAACCAATTCCATTCTTAAATACAGCACTATATATTACAAATACTTGTTTACCTGATGATAGAGTTAATATCAATGTATTAATCAGTCTCCTCTTCATCTCTTCAAAACTTTCCTCAAATTTCCTTGACCATGTGAATTTAACCACTTTATGTTTTAACTTTTCTAATGAGTTGGAAAACTAGGAGAAATCACGGATGAACCACTAATAGTAACCTTCTAAACCCAAGAAACTTTGGATATTGGTTATGTTCATTGGTGTAGTACATTATTTTACTACCATTTTTATTAAAGGTTCAATGGATATTCCAACCTTGGAGACAATATGGATGAGAAAAGAAACTTCACTAATCCAAAATTCACACTTACTATTTTTCCCACACAAATCCTTTCTTATGAGATTCTCAAAAATTATTTCCATACAAATTTCATTTTCTTCATAGATCTTATAGTATATTAAGATATATTTAATTAATACAACCAAAAATTTATCAATATAATACTTGAATACTCTATTAATCATATCCATAAAGATAAAAGGTTTGTTCATCAATCCAAATAGCATTACCGTAAATTCATAATGTCCATACCTTGTTTGAAATATCATATTTGGTATATCAACCTTCTTCACCCATAGCTGATGATAATCATAGCGAAGAACAATCTTTAAAAATAATTGGTCTCTATGAATTTGATCAAATAATTCATCAATGTGTGGCAAAGAATACTTATTCTTTCTAGTAATGTAATTTATATCCCTATAATTAATGAAAAATCTCATAGACCCATTCTTCTTTTTCATAAATAAAATAAGGGTTCCCCATGGTGAAATACTAGAATATATAAGTCCTTTATCACAAAACTCCTACAACTATTTTTTAAACTCCACCAACTCCAATAGTTCCCTTCTATAGGTAGTATTAGATATAGGTATTGAATTTAGAATGAGTTCAATGGATAACTCAACTTCTTGTTCTAGTGTATGACCATGTAATTATTCTAGAATAATGTTAATGGATTTTTTTACCACAGGTAAATCCTCTATTATTAGGATAAATTATTGTTCCATAGATCGCACTCAATATTTCTCTCTTCCTAAAATTTCATTAAGGATATATACTAGGGTAGTATATAAACATGATTTAGATGGTGAAGTTTCCTCTCCAAAGACAATAGAGTTTGCTTCACCTTTATGAATCGTAATCTTCTTCTCTTAGTAATAAATTTTTTCATTATAATTTGAAATAAATTACATAACAAGAATCATATCAAAATAAAACATATGTATAATAACCAAATTTTTAAATAGGTTACACCCATGCATCATAATTGGAACTTCCTAAAATGTATTTTTTAATAATATTTCCACTCATTATCCTAATTTATAACTCCCTTACTGGGGTTCTAGGTAAATTTTTAATGTTTTTGGAAAACATAGAATAATTAAAAGAGTGTAAATATTTAGAATAAAATAAAAATTATCTAACTTTGAGTATATAATCAAATTACCTACCACCATGTCATTAGGAACTTTGAATTCTGTCGTGGTAACTACATAATCTTAGACTTGCTCCCTTGGCCTTTTATTAGGTAAATTTACTTCATGTTTGTGGTATGGGTTCGCATAATTTCCCTTATCCATATAGATAAAACATTTAATGTCAACAACATCTGCCTTTCCTTTTCATTCATGAAATTTTTGGCCTTTTTCTCTATACTTATAACAAACTCATGTTCCCTTCCTACAATCCCCAGGGTGTTTCTTCACATAATTATTACATGTGGGAAATCATATCCTTTCTTTTTTACCCTTTTCCACACTATTATTCCCATCATTATCAGTTGACCTCTTCCTATATTGATTTCCCTTGAATATATACATCCTAAAGAACTACTTTACTATCTTAAGTTCACTTGAGAATATTTCCTCATATGATAAAAAGTTTTGAGAGATCAATGCCCTTCGTAGGTTTAGCTTTAACCCATTAAAGAAATAATCAATCATGGTTTCTAGTCTAAGTATATAGTCTATAGTGTCCCAATATAACCTTTTAAAGTTAGCCTCATTATCAACATTATTTTCCTTCTACTTTTTTCAAATATTTAAGAACTACTTTCCATTTCTACTCTTTTCTAATATGGAAATTATTTTTCATAGAAAAATTCCCTAAAAGTTCCTTATTTCATGTGATTTATCTCATATTCATCTTTAGTGTTTTGAATTAGTGAGCACCATTAGGATTCATCTCCCTTCAGAATATAGACCTCCATGATGAATTTTTCCCTTTCACTACTTCCTATGATGAGAAATATCTTCTCTAGGGACTTGATCCATTGTTCATCTTCCAATTCATTAGTGGTTCTACCAAATTATGGAGTCTTTTTCACATGAAGTGTTCCAACATAGTTACACAATTTTTTGGATTATTAGGTAACTCTATATGGGTGTGAATATTTTTCATAACCTAGGATAAATTATCTAATATGGTTATGCTCTGATTAGCCTAAAATATGGCCTTGTTAACTAGTTCAGGGGGAACATCCCTACATTCACTCCAAGTGTTGATATGGTCCTCATTAATCATATTAGTCTTCAAATTTCTATATTGGAATAAAAATAATCATATCATGATATTGAATTGTAAAATAAAATTCCTATTATGTTTTTTATAGTGTCTCCTAGAAATCTTGATGGTTTTTCATCGTACTTGTGCTATCTAACTAGGTTCCTCTAAATTTGGTCCTCAAGGTTCCTACTAAACTTTCTCTAATACCAAGTGTAACATCCTGGACTCTAAAAAACTAGATCCAATATTTATATTACAATATTGGTACAAAATAAAAGATTCTCCAAAGGATCTAGTAGTTTAGTAGTCTTGGAATACTAGATTGAAACATACATTACATTTCAAAACAAAATATATAGTATGAATGCATTTTGAAAACATTATTATCCCTTACATCATAAAACTAAAAATTATACATATTTATCCTCTTGGTTTTATAGGGAAAGTAAAAAAATAAGGGTGAGATTAGATGATCAGTAACCAGTAAAATATAGTGAAAGATAACATGACATAACCATGGCATAAGTGATATGGAAGGAATAAATAAACAATGTGAATCCATAATTAAATGAAACTAATGGAATGATATATCCATGAAAATAAATGAAAAAAGGATAACAATAATAATTGATCTCCTACTGAGGGAAAACATAATTTTGGACATCAAAACATGTTTCCAAGGACTTCTCTAAGACACTATACTGATATTAGAATAGGTATACACCAAAACCTAATTTGTTTTGTATCATGATACCTCTCAATGCATCAAGGTTATATATAATTTTGGGCCCCACATTTCACCTAATTAAATCCAATTCATTCAATATAATAGTCTACATGACCTTTTATACCATTCCATAAGGAACCTCTAGCTAGGTAAAAACATAACTATTTTTATAATGAGAAATATAAAAGTTGAATACTTTCCCATTCAATATAATAATGTGGATGTATAAGGACTCGATCTTATTAAATTGCATAGTCTTGAATTTTAGTCAAGAACACACTTCCTTTCACATTAAGTATCTTTTAAATTTTAGAGTTTTAGAGAATTTGAATATAACACATACATAACATTCCACATTTATACAGAGCGGATACCACAAAAATAGTATTCATTTCTTTTAAAATATAAAACCTTTCAAATAAAACATGTTTTTTTATAAATCTTCATAACATTTAACATGGCTTAATTATTTGTCTAACACATCCTTATAACCTATGAAAATCATTTAAAACTTGAGATGATCACAAAAATCATAGTAAGGTATATAAAAATAAGTAAATAAAACATTAGTCCATGAATACTCGTAACGTATGAAATTATTTTCAAAAATACATACTTGTCACCCATATAAACATACTTTGTGAAACTTGATATTTCCATGAGATTTCTACAAAACATATTAAACATAAATAGAACCATAAAGGTATCTTTGGGAATTACTTACTTATATTTTAACCGTTGCGACTACCTTATGATTTTTAACCCTCATGACTACCTTACAATGTAACCCCCATGGCTACCTTATGGTGTAACCATCACATCTACACATGGAGTAACCATACAGCCGATCTCTAACATAAAAATACCCAATGAATTTTAGGGAGATATAGGTCCCACCCTTCTTTATAAAAAATTCCCAAGAACCAGAACATAATCAAACAACATGAATAATTGCATAAAAAAATTGCTTTTGAATTTTGTAAAACTAGAAGTTTGAAAGACGATTTTATAATAAAAGTCCCTACAAATAACATATAATTGATATGAGAATCAATAGAATGAAAGTAATATGTGTGTACACTGTAGATACACATAATACAACATAATATAAACAAAAATTCATCACATAAATGATCTTAAAACCACAAAATTAATGAAGTATAAGGTTAACCCGAAGAATGGAAATTGGGTTAAGAATTTCCTTACCTCAAGTTTGTCTTTCTTAAAACTTGTTTAAACCTCTTATATTGTAAAAAATGGGACCTAGTGACATCACAGACACCCCACCTTAATATGTCTTCGGGCCCTGGCCCACTAAGTACCACCGGTTACCCTGCAGGCACATGGTCCCCACATTGGGGCCCACCCATGTGCCTGAACGGGTCATCTGACTAATGATAGTTCCAACAGGCCAACACATGTCCTTTTCAGTGTGTTTTTTCCTCACTCACACACACCCTGATAAACTTCCTAGAATATCACCCACCCTCACGACCCATCCCCTAGGGCTTGTGTCGTGACTACCCTAAGCCCGCCTTCCATAGGCCAGGGGCTGGCGACTAGCACCGAAAGGTGTATCCCCTAAAACCGGGAATAAATTACCTTTATATCCTGTAAACACACTCAACAAAGCACATAGAAAGATACAAACACAAGAAAACTTTTCAAAATACACACGCAATTAGTGTTTTCGTGCATTGAGTCAGAAATTAGAAGTCGGGGTCCTGGTGTATGGATACGTCGGTCGTCGCACCAACATTGGATTCCCTAAACTGATAACCACACTCACTACACTTAACACTATTTACATTAAAAAAAATTAGAGTCCAATGTTCTATAGTAGAACTGACTCCTCTAATACCAATTTTCCATGACCCGTCCCCTAGGGCTCGTATCGTGACTACCCCAAGTCTGTCTTCCATAGGCCAGGGGCGAGCGACTAGCACCAAAGGCGTATTCCCTAAAACTGGGAAGGCATTGCCTTTATAAACAGTAACTCACGCAACCAATCACACATCATGATATGAACACAAGTAAACTAAATAGTAAAAAGAGTGTGTACAGTAAGTAAAAGGGGCCAGAATACAAGCTCAAAGAAAACTGGAAAGTACAAGTAAACTGAACAACTCCTGTGAACACCTACCAAGGATCCTACCTGAAGGGTAGGTACAGATCTCGAATAGTCATCTCTATGGTATGCCTCATCTAAGGTCCACCGCTAAGCTACCTCCAGTCCTGGTACTCTCATCCTCGGTCAGCGTTGTCCATCATATACACCAAACACAACAAGGTGCGGGTGTAGCCCGTGAAGGGGTGAGTATAACAATACTCAGAAGGGATCCTGAGACCCTCAAATGTCTCACAAAATTCACAAAGGATAAACCAAAAAGCATAAAAACAACTGTCAATCCTACTTAGGAATATTCCCATACATATACCTAAGTTATCAAGTATACCCATCTCATTCATGAGAAAACACAAGGCCCAACTCATTATCTCAAAGCTCAAATGTTCCACGGAGGAAAGAATACCACGAAGGTAACCTGAAAATGGTAAGTAACACACAGGTTCGCCACATAGAATAATAGTACCAAGGTATCACCACGAAGGAAAGTACCACACAGAAGAATACCACTAAGGTATCACCACGAAGGAAAAGACTCAACTCACACCAGGTATAACTTAGGTACAATAGTAGAGATGATTAGATGTAACTATTGAATAATATTACTCTGTTAAGAGGTAGACCCACATAGGATCCTAAATCATCATACCCACACAGGATCCTAGTACATCATCATAGCCACACAGGATCCTAGTACAGCAGACCCACACAGGATCCAAGTACATCATCAGTCCCACACAGGATCCTAGTACAGTAGACCCACATAGGATCCTAGAGTAGTCCCCCATGGATTCCTAGAGTTGATTCAAGTGAGTCTCTTGAACACAAACCCACAAAGTATCCCAAGCACAGACCCACAAAGGATCCTTTTCTCATGTTACAGCTAGCTACAGGGTTCCTGCACTAAGCTCGCTTGATTCTAGGAGGATCCACTCCTCAAGCCATAGGTCGGTACTCTAACTACCAAAAAGTCCCATGAAGAATTATCCCAAAGGACCTACATGTAAAAGGGGTCTCAACGCAACAGATGGTGCGTCAATCGGACGTCCGGTCTGTAAGTTATTGGCCTTTTAGTCCTGAGGGCCTGGTTGGATTCGCGTTTGATCCAACCCGGCCATACACCAACATTATCCAAAACTCAATTGGGGTATACCAAAAGGTTCGTCTCTCTACAAGGTTTTTGTTTCCGCTGATGGTTCGTCAAACGGACGCTCATAACTCAAGATATGGCCAAAAGAGAAAAAAATGGGTTGAAGTTGGTCTGGGTCTGATCCGACCCAGTCGAACTGACCCGGCCCGTTGGGCTCACGGTGCGGCGGCCCGCAGTGCGGCAACCAGCGGTGTGGTGTGGAACGCGGTGCGGAGTCCATACGCCTTCTCCATGTGGTACGCCATGCGTCGCACCTTCACCGACGGCTGGCTCGGCTGGCTTCCCTCCCTTCGACCTCACGACACAAGGTCGCGGTCTTGCTCGCCGGGCAGCGCGGACGCGCACCGCTATCCCCTTCGTGCGGTCGGCTGCCGCCCTTGCTCTGCCGCGGTCGATAGGCCGTGGACCTTCTCTGGTGGCGCAGTCACGCCGCCGCCTTCATCGTGACTGGTCGTGGTGTTGGACGCCATTCCTGTGCCCCGCCGGTGTCAGTATCCATCCTCCTCCATCATGAAGAACATATCAATAATCACAAATAATTGGGGAGAGGTCGGGCCATGTTCGTTTGTCCCACACCCTCCGAGTTAGGGTGGTAGCAAGCGGCTCAATAATTCTTGAATCACAAAGAACATAAAGAACAGGTAAGGGGGTATAAATCAGCAACAAACCCTACCTCATGAATGATGGAGAAAATCCTACAGTTTAGGAAGTGGGTTGATGTTCGCCATTCCCAAAATATCCTCCAACGATGTTGCTTGATCATCGATCCTCGTTTGGGGTTTTGGTGTTGATCGCCACCACTCGCCAGAACTGGCTCCATCCTTCAAGTGTCAGGCATCGCGGAACTTTACCAGAGCTTCATCACTTGGTGAAGTTGTGCCAATTCCTCCCCCCCAAGCTCCATATAAATAGGAGAGGGGGAGGGTAAGTAACGATCGCAGAATTTATAAAGGTTCATTTAATAGGAACCTTCCTAAATTCCAACGACACTGTTACTTAGTATTTGAAAGTCAAGCCATTTTAATTTACGTTGGCGCAATTAAATGGGATGTTTCCCAAGGGAATTCCCCATATAAAAGAGGGGTTCGGGTAGTCCCCACCACCATAAAACAAAAAGAGGTTACAAGAAAAAAAAAGTTAAGTATTTTTTTTATTTTTCTATTCTTTCGCAAAAATGTGGAAAACTAACTTCCACCATCGACCTACTGCGGTGGAGGTAAAGGTCTTCTTAAGTGAATATCGGCGCTGTGAGTTCAACGGTGTCCTCAGATTTCAATTCCGAGCACCGGTTTAATAGTTACAAAAACCCACTCGCACGTTTACTAAACATACCCAAAAAAAAGTTTATAAATTCATTCTGAGCACACTAGGCCTCAGAATCAAGCGCCATCAATTTTCGTGGACTCGTAAAATTCCCATTTAATTAAAAAAAATACATGTAATTTCTAGGTCTTTACAAAAAGGGCCACTTGTGAAAAATTAAACGAAATCCTCAAGACCTTTCATGTCACTACTGAATCTCCTCATGCCTTGAGAGAATCATATGTAAGGGAAAACTCAAAACCATAAAATCCTTATGTGTCGGCTTTTAACCCTTATTTAAGAACTTGGGAACTTCCACACCATGACCAACACCCCTCATGCTACAACTAGGATTACAACAATAGATTTTACAACATCGAACACTCATAGACTATACCCTAAGTTGTGATATAATTTTACATCATGGCATAACTTCCTAAAAAACCACCTATAGCACAACACATACAATCACATCGTGACACACCTATTCTAGATGAAATATCATCTTTAGAAATACCTCCCTTCCACTAACCTTCTCTCGATATCTCCAACACCTATAAAACATAAAGTAACGATTAGAGAATATTTTTTCCATTATAATCTAACCGATGCACAGTTGTGTGGGGTGAAAATATGAATTTTTATCCTCTCAGTGGTATCCCCAAAAGGTAGTGAGAGTTTTTATTGATTTTCCATTATAAGGTTAAACCCTTATATAGTCTATTTTATAAAAAACTTCCATGAATAGTGCTTGAGGATCACCTTATAAATACTAATATATAATTTTAGAAATCTTTTCTAGTTGAGTGTATTCTAAGTTCCCTAAGCTTGATTACTTATACCATATGTAATCAACCCCTATGATTTTATATAATCCTCAATCTTAAACTAAGAGAAGAATTTTTTTTCATGTTTTATTTTCTAATGTCATAGTAATCTGGAAAATGGTGTTACATCTAGTATTCTGACATCATTGGATCTATTTGCGCTCTCCTTTATGTGACCTGTAAAAGGGTAATATGTGATACTTTATTCCTTTTTCTTATTATTTCAGTGATGGATTTATAAGGATGTAAAGTGGCATGGGGAAACAATTGTCACACCCCCATGTCAAATTTTAAAATTATTTTTTAAATTATTGATTTTTATTAGAATTAGCAAAGTTTATATCTGAATTTTTAAAAAAATTAAGATATTTTCTCAACATCACAGTTAGCACATGGTTGGCACCCAGTTTGTTGTAATTGTGCAACCTTCTCTTATATAGGAGAAACCCAACACAATTAACACATGGTTAGTAGAAACCGTCCATTTTAACCTTACATATAATATCTCTAATTTAGTGGAAGGAGTATATTTAGAGTAAAGTTAGTGGAATCCAAGTGAATGAATCATATATAGTTAGGGGACACCATTCAGGGTACCATTACATATATTGAGATTCTACTCGATAGATTATATAGGATTATTTCATTGTTAAGTGAATTGTATGGAAGATCAAATGTTTTTTAGTGATGGTTTCACTTTTGGTGTATGATTTAGTAAATTGTGCAACCAAACTATGTATCTTTCCCAAAAATTTAAATTTTTATTTCCCAGTTATACCCCTAATGACTTTAACCCCTATTTAGCCCTTCATTTCCTAATTTTAATTCATCTTATTCATAGGGGATCTATGGTAAACCACACCTCTCCCTATTATGGTTTCTTATTCTTCAGTCATGAGTTTATTTTAGATTTCTCAAGTTAAATCTTATATTCCCTCTTTATTTATTCTTTATCTTCTTTCTCGGTTCTTCTTCCTCTTTCTCAAGACCTACTGGCCATGGTGGTTGAACCTATTGTTTAGGGTTTGTTTAATATTGATATTTTTTATTTTTAGGGATAGAGAATATTTCTTATTAACCTAGTCTTGTGTTTATTATTGAAGTTGGTTTGATTTTAATCCCTTTAAGGTAGGTGAATTTTTGTAACTCTATTTATTTGACATGTAATGTGTGCTTGATTTTTCTAAAATTATTCTTTCATCCAAAATCTACTTATACATACCTAGAATTAAATTTTGTGTACTCTATATATTTTATCAAATTACTAAGATATTCCTTTTGAAATAATTGGTAATTAAAATGGTTTTTTGAACTTACTAATGATTTCTAAATGATTTTTTACATGATATATTTTATGAATTTAAGTCTTGTTGAATGTTTTAATGGAATTTTTTGTTGTTATTTCATTATTAATGGACTTCGATGAGTTCCCTTGATATACTCTTATGTTACTTACATGTGATTTATGTGTATGATATTCACCATGTTGATTGATGAAGTTATGTTTCAATATATGTGTGTATTATATTGGATATGTTGAATAAAAACTCAGGATTCACTTTTCATTGTCCTAAAAAGGTGCAAACAAAGACTCAATATGGGTGAATTGAGTCTTTTAAATAATTTCACTGAATTTAAATACTATCTTTTTAAGTTTATATAATATATCCTTCTCTTTTAAGTAGAATTTGTAGAAGAAATAAATTAAATTAAATATAAGGTCTCAAAGTATTTTTATAGTGGTTATAATCTATAAGGACATAACTTGGTATACTCTAACAACACCCAATGAAGGCTTGGTGATTTTATACAGATCCTTTTCCTAGGGATCTCACAACTGCACGTAAGTATTTGAAACTTGATATAACACTCCAAGAGATTTTACTGGGATCTCCCTTACATGAATCTTATATGGCCTATCACCAACACTTGGTTTAAAAAGTGTTCACTTACAATGGAAATGAAGGGTTTATAAATGAATACAGATTATTATACAGTTGAAAACTCCAAGAAACTAATAGATAATAGATTTTATTTCAAATAGTATGTAATCCTTCAAAGAGTAATTCTAGAAATAAATCTTCGATTGTAGTACAACATTAGCAATAGTTGATCATCTCCTTGTTCTTTTTCAATCAAAATGTATAATGAAACTTATACAATATAGTTATAGAAATGATATTATGTGGTATGCACGAGTATTCAATCACATAAGAGTATTTTTCACTTATAACACACATATATAATTCTAAAATTTTGGGTATATATTCCACCAATATACTCAAAAGAATATATATAAATATATATTTAGAAATAATAAAGTCCATGATTTCCTCTTTAAAAGTATCATATAGTCATTGTATACTTTCCTCATTTCATAAAAAACTACTTTAAAGTTGACAATTCCTTCTATAAGGATCTTCATACATGTTGAACCTTCAAAATAATATTCAGAATTTTAGAATTGATAATTTTAATTCTATATGAAAATATATTCTTAACTTACAATGAAAATCACTAAGTTCAAATTATTATTTAAATATTCATTTAAATATTCTAAGTCAATCAACATTTCGTCTTTGAATAATCCTTCAAATACTAAAAATAAATTTTCTTCAAAAATTCAAATATTTGAATTTTGAATGTTTCCACCCAAAATATCAGTTATATAAAGTATACTGATAATATATTCTCTTTAATGTATCTTTATGACAACACTTAAAATGGAATTCTTCCTAACACTTGTTTTCTGCATACTCTTAATAATGAATTTATCCATGCAACATAGCCTTGAGTTTCTTATTAATAATACATTTTTTACTTCAACATGGTCTCTATATTATCATGATAAAACACTACACAATATCATATTCTCATGGTAATAATCATTAGTATGTTTCCTGAATGTAGACTTGTAGTTCTATTATTGATAACCCATTGTCTTTAAAGTATTATAGCAATTCTCCTTAACAATCTATTTTCTCTTTAAAGAATCCTCACTTGACTTCAAAATTATACATTGTTGTAATGTAGTGTTAACTTTTTCATAGAGACAATTGATACTTTTAGAAAATAACTCGATCAATTTAATAGAAAACACTTTGAAAACACTTCAAACAATGTTTTTAGAGTTAATATAAATATTTACTAAACTCATAAACCAGAGTGAATAAACCTGATAAAGCTTAATTAGATAGAAATTTCAAACTAATAGGAAAACAGAGTATCATAGTGGTAATTATATTGGTGATATTTCATATCCTCACATTGATCATTTATAATATGTTGATAGTATCGTGACTTTGAGTTCTAACTTAATAGTATGTTCTATCAACATTGTAACCACATGTTAAAACTTAATAAATCGTTGGTATAATCATCACCTCAAGATAAAAAATTAACATGGTGGTTTGGTGGTTATGGAATGTAGACATCAGATGTGTCTTATATTCTATTGAAAATGTAATATTAAGATTCAAATTAAGAGTATGTTTTTTAATTGATTAAATGTGGAGCTATAATAGAACATACATTTTGTATGATAAATTAACATAAAGATAGACCCTAATAATGTGTTCCTTAAGATATTTTAATGTAAGGATTAATACATATGAGTCATATACTTATAATAATTCTTCAAAAATATAAAAAACTCATAAATTTATTCTAAAATAAGTAAATATTTTAAATAAATAAACCATTAACCTGAAATCACTCAAGTAAAAATATTAGTAACAAAAATTAGGATATTTGTGAGCATAAAAACCATAAAGTAAATGAGAGTATGTTGTATTATGAAATGTTCACACTAATTTAGTCCGAAAATCTCTCCCTTTTTGATGATCAAAAAATACATAACATTAAAATATAACATTTTACAAAATAATTTTTTTTTAATAATAATGAAACTATGAGAATTAAAGAATCGGTATGATAAATTTTTTCCCATTCTCCCCATTTTTATGATATAAATAATATTTTATAAGATGGAATAACACATCTCTTTTGTACATTAAAATGAATAAACTATGAGATTATAATATTAATGATAATAATAAGTGGGTAGTGATATGTTTTAAGAAAAAATGAAATTTATAAAATAATGAATCTATTAAAGAAAAAATAAATAACTATGAAATAAAGAAAATATAATAGTGAATAAATAAAAGTTGAACTCGTTTAAAATAAAATAAACCCAACTCACATTTAATAAAATAATAATTTTAAAAATCAGAAGGCTTAACAAAAATATATTCCAACTGATGTTTGGTGTTAATAAATTCAAGATAAATATCGCCTTCATGAGTGTGATGTCTCAAGAGATGGTGCCTAATATCAATATTATTAGTCCTTAAATGGATTATTTGTTTTTTTTAAATGTTGATAAAACTAGTGTTATCACATTTGATTGGAACATGTTCAAAATTTAAGCCAAAATCATTTAAATTGTGTTGTATCCACAACACTTGTGTATAACAACTACAAACTACAACATATTCTAATTTAGTAATAAGAAAATAGGGTATTGTTTCTTACTAGACTAAGAAACTAAATATTTTCCCAAAAAGTGGACAGTTCCTGAGGTTCTCTTCCTATATAGTCTTCAACCCCAAAAATTAACATCAAAATAGGAAATTAAATCAAATAAAATTAAGAAAAAAGATATCCATAACCTTTTAAATATCTTAAAATACTTTTTTTATCATTTGGATGAGATTCCTTATGATTTTCTTGGAATCAAGCACAAATACATATAATAAACATGATGACTAGTCTATTAATAGTTAAATATAATAAACTCTCAATTATTCCTCTATATAACATGTCATCTACTAGTTTCTAAGCTTCATCTATGTAAATTTTAATATTATAACTCATAGTAATTATATATAATTTAATTTTTTCAATTACAAACCCTCTAAGTATGTCATGTATGTACTTAATTTGATTTAAGACAATCCTAAAGTATTTCTAAAATATTTGAAAACCAAGAAAGAAATTCAACTCACCAAACATCCTCATTTAAAAATCTTATTGCATAAGTTTTTAAATTCCATTACATAGTTTATGGTTAGTTAAAACAAAAAACACATAATTAACATTTATTTTAATAAGAAAAATATTTATAGAAGAAGTTTTCTTAAAAATTGTAAGATCTTCCAAGACTACTAAAAACCCACTTGATAAAATAAAAATAATTAATTATTTCATACCAATATCTAGGTGCTTGTTTAGGAATATATAAAGTTTTAATAAGTTTGAAAACATAATTTAAAAAATAAGGTTTTTTAAAAATAGAATGTTGTTCAACATAAACTTCATCCAAAAGAAATCCACTTAGAAAAGAAGATTTAACAAAAATATAGAAAACTTTAATGTTTATATGATATACTTATTCTAAGAGAATTATAATGGATTTTGATTTGGATACATGTATAAAGGTATCTTCATAATCTATACATTACTCTTGACTTTAACCTTTATACACTAATCTATCCTTATTTATATTAATCACTCTAAGATCATATTGATTATTTCTAAAAAATCATTTTGTATTTATAACAAGATAATCAAAAGGTTTATCAACTAATTAACAAATTGCATTCCTCTTGAACTGGTTTAACTCTTATTTCATAGTCAAAACCCAATTTTTGTCACTCAAGGATTATTATATGGTTTTAGGTTCAATATTTGATATAAAAAAATCAGCAACATTTACAATACTTTTTCTAGTCCAAACACCTTTATCTAAATCTATAATAACAGTTTCTAATGAATTTTTTTTAATTTTTAAGGTTATTTAGGTATAATGATATGAGTTTATCTATTTAATAACATCTTAAGACTGGTTTTTTCATGAACATGTCCATCGTCATCATCATTTTTACTATTAATGGGAGTATCAAGTCTCAATTTATTCACTAAATCATATGTTTTCCCATGTTTTTTATTTTTATTTTTTCAATAAGATAATTAGTTGGTGTGATAGGAAGAATGAGTGTGATAAAGGCTAAAGTGGAGAGGATAAACCTATTTCTTGAAGACTATGTGTAAAAAGATTCAAGCATCTTTTAATTGTGATGATTGTTGTGTTGATATTAAAGGAAATCAAGGAAATATGTTGATGGATATAGAAACATTGTATACAATAGTTTGGAAGTAATATTTGAGTGTTTAAGATGGATTAGGTGATGAATTTGAGGTTGAATTTACTTGAATAAACCTAGAAATTATGTACAATAGTTAGAAATTTGGAAAAGTCCCTAACTAATGTATGAGTCATTTTTCATATTCATATGAATCATTTTATCCATATTTTTTTAATAGAAAATATATGTGTGTATGAATCATTTCACACTCTATGTATGTGTCATATCAAAGGAAAATTACTCAGCATACGAGTTATTCAGATGTGAATATGAGTCATTCATAGTCTGTATAAGTGTGTTTTTAGAATTTTTAAGTGTCATATTCACAAGTTTATAAGTAATTTTGACCATTTTATGTGTCATTTGAGCTTCATGTGTGTTTTCAGTCCATTATGTATGAGTCATTTTATATTTTATATAATTTCTTGAATTTTTCTTTATAAAACATTGAGATTCAAGAATTCATTTTTGAAGAAGAATTTCAATCAGTAGATGCTTCAGAGTGATCTATATGGATTAAAAACATCATGATCAAGCATCTGATCATGATCTAAGACAAAAAAGTAAAATAATACCAACCATGGACGAATTTTATTTTTTGATAAATTAGCATCAAGCCAAAAGGGATGTTTTACCATGATGAGAAGAGTTCCATACTACAAATGGAGGTGTCACATCATTATTCTTAAAGTCATAAAAGTGTGGAGTTATTTCAAACAAATTTAAATGGTGCTAATTTCATGGAGAGATTAAGAAGGTAACATAAAGTGTCTTAAATGGATAAAATTCTGAGATATCAATATTATATAATATATGGTTTGAGATAAGGAGATAAGTCATGTTTTGGTACATATTTTAAAGCATTATAAAGACCAATAAGTTGACTAAACTCAAAATATAATATTATGGGTGATTTTATAGTATTATTATACCCCTATAATCTTTTTCCTTTCAAGGAGTCCGAGAAGAAAAGAATATAATAACGCTTTATGAACATAATTATTATGGTAATAATGTTTGAATATTTCCATGATATTCTATGAATATAAAAAATATTATAGGTGTTGAAGAAGTGAGCTATGAATATTTTGATAACTCGTGATCACTATTCTAGATAATTTATAAGAGACTAAAAGATATTTTCATCTAAATTAAGGGAGAATATTTTTAACTAAGGATATATTTGTGAAAAACAAGACCTTTGTTCTTGAGTATTCAAAGAATAAAGGAGAACTATTTCATGTGAAGAATCGAATTATTGATAAAGTTATACATTCATGTTCTAAATAAGACCTGAACATACAATATTTGAAGAGTTTTACACAATCATACCATGTCCTATTTTTTGTGGATAAATATCATTATTACAAGAGGTGAAAAAGAAACCTAGTGCAGAATAACAAGATCTTTCTTATTTGAATCAAAATTAGGGGTGCATGGTGTGGAACTGCATTCTCCTATGTGACTCAGGAGCCGAAAAACTATGTGACTCAATGGTATTGTTTGAAGAAACATGGGAAAGTATGATAGCTACCCAAACCCATTGTAAATTGATAATAAGATTTATATTGGAGAAACTATGAGTTGGGTAAACTAACCAACCATGATAAGGAGTGGGATTTTACAGACAAACCTTATAAATCCTTATGTGATTTATTTATTTTTTTGTATTTATTACATATGAGGTGAGGGTGATTAATTATTTCTTGAGTGGATTAAGGTACTAACCAACCATATTGGTTGATTATAAAAGGTGAACTTTTAAAAAGAAAAGGAGGTCACTGATTCACCCCTCCCCTTCTTGGTGATCTCACTAATCTAAGGGCACTTCCATTAGTAGCAGAGCAAGGACCCCTATAAAATATATGAAAAGATATTTAGATGTGTTGAACCAAAATTTTATAAATAGAAAAGGTTTTCTAATGTTTTATGGTAGTAACTTTCACAACTGGAAGAGTAGGATGCTTCCTTACCTTCTTTCTCTTAGTTTGGAACTGAGAGATGTAGTAATGGTTGTATTTCTACCCATATATGAAGATTCTCAAATGAATTTCAATGATAAGAGAAATTTGTATGTATATGGAACATACTAAAATGACATATTTATGCTTCTATTAGAAAAGGTATATAAACAAGATATGGGACTTCAAATAATAAAGGAACTTTGGGACAAGCTGGGAAGTAATTATAAAGGAAATATCAAAGTGAGGGAATCCAAGATGTAGGTTTGGAGAAGAAGGTTTAAAGATATTAAAATGGGAGATGATGAGAAAATTTAAGACTATTATATAAGAATAAGTGAGGTTATGAGTAACATTTAGGGTTTTAGTGATAAATTTTATGATTCTACCATTGTTAAAAAAATTATGAGGAATTTTTTAGATCAGTTTGATCTAAAAGTACCAAACCTAGAAGATAAATAAGACCTAACAGTAGATAAATTAAATAATATACAAATTTCATGTGATATTAGAAAAGATTTATCTTTCAATAATAAAGAAAAATACTATATGTCCTTTAAAGACATGATAAAAAAAGTTAAAAGGGAAGAGATTGAAGAATCAAGTAACTCTGATGAGGGTGAATATGATGAGACTTAAATGAGAATGGTGCTCTTCATTAAAATAGGTTAAAAAATGGTAATTGTAATGGTAAAGGTAAACAGGCACCAAGGTTCTTTAACTATAATGGTATTGTACACTTTCCTTATTACTACATAAAGAAGAACGGTGAAGACACTGAATCAGATGAGGAAGATAAGAATCTCCAAAACTAAAAGTGGGAAAATAACAAGAAGAAGTTCACTGGAAAGAAGAGTAATTTGATGAGAAAAATGGATAAGTAAGACTCATCATCATCAAGTATCCAATCTAAAAATAAAGTGAACCGTATGGATCATGTTGAGAATGGTTTTGACTTCTCAAGTAATGATGATGAGGAATAAAAGACAAATTCATAATGGATGCTGAAATAAAATTTAGATGCTACTCTTAAGAATAACACATATTTCAATAAATAAAATAAGAAACAATAGAAATAAAATAATAAGGTAATTTCTGATAAAGATGATTGTGTAAAAAGGGAACTGACATGATTTGATGAGATCAAGAAATACAAATTAAATGTGGTTGAGTAAGAGAGTATGATAAGCGATATTAAGGATAATATAGTTACAATGAAAGAAGATATAGATTAGACACAAACCATATTTCTCATAGAAAAAACTAAATAGAAAACTTCCCAAAGGCTACTGAGGTTAAATTATAATATTCTCAAGTTAGTAAAATGAGGTGTTCTAATAAGGAAGAAAAATATACCCCTAATTTGTCTTAAAATTATTCTATTATTTATAATATTTAAGGTGATAAAAGTAAGTATAAAAATATTTGGTCTAAAAAACAAGTAAGAGTCCCTATTTTGTATTAAATAAAGAGTGAAATATTCCAAGGAAACCACTATACCCTAGAGAAAATAAGTCTTAGTTTGAAGGAGAATAACCCTAAAAAAATTCTATATAGACTTATAGTAAATATGAAAGATCAAGGTTTTGAGGATTTTTTGAGTGTTATAGAAGGTGTGGGAAAAAATCCTACTATTTTTAGAATAACATGTCATATCCATGGAAGAGGTATAAACCAAGTGGGGTTATTGTGAGCATAAGGGTTGGATTTTAAAAAGAAATATGTTGTGAATAAAACTTCACCAAATATTTCCACCTAAAAAAAATTTAGTATATAAAATAATTTTGTGATAAATAAGGATATTATGATAAATAATGATAAAAAGGTAACACATATAAGGTTTCAATGACTATTTCATAATCATAAGTTCCCCATAGTGTTAAAAGGAATAAAATTTAGAAGAAAATAAATTATGTTTCATGAAATTATGAGGATGATAAGAAATAATGTGAGAAATATAAGAAAACTAATAAGGTTGAGAAATAATTCTTAGAGATCTAGGAAAACCATTTTAATATGTCCAATATAATATAGTAAAAAGATATTAATTCTTGAGATAAAGTAAAACAAGTCATTGTTTATGAAATGGTTGGCATTGATGAGAAACTATCCACAAATGGTGAGCTGAAATTTTAGGGAAAGATATGGATTGGTTGGGCATGGAATAAAATATTCAATAAAAATATTACCATTCAAAGAATAATTTTTTAGGAGGTAGATTCAAGTATAAGACAATGAAAATTAATTTATAACTGAGGTGGAGAAAACCACTTCAAACAAGGAAGTAATTTAAGGGGATAAAGTGAGAAAAAAAATTGTTGAGACTCTCAATAGAGAAAGGAGTTTAAAAAACACTTCTCATGTTGATGTTGGAAGGAAATAGTGTCATAGGATGAGAGGAAACTCTCAAAATCAGTGTTATTTTTTGATAAAAAAATAGGTCCCTCCTTATTCCTATTTCTTTATTCTAATTTACAGGGAACTAAATGAGAATTGTTAAGACTTAAACTATAGGAAAAGATGAATAAGTTTCTCTTCAAGGATTATTAAAACCCCAAGATAAAGGAGTGAGTGCATCCCATGAGGGGGGGGATTGAAGGTGTAGTCATCATTACATCATAAGTAGTTTGAATCTGAAAATTCTGAAAATTCTAGATAGCCTCATGAAATCTAGAGGATGAAGTATTCTAATAACACTTACATACCTCTTTTTATTGTTTAAAATATATTATAAAGGGATAGTGTTGACTGATAAAAATATGATCCAATTGGGGACTTATATTCTTTTCACTTGAAATTTTTTATGTGTTTATTGAGATGTGTTTAATCTACATTATATTTATTGAAAAATATATTTTGAAGAATCCTAAAATTAGTTTTTGAATTATAATCACGTGTATAGTCTGACTGAAAATTAATTTTTTATTAAATCATAAACCCCCTTTTAAGGGTTTAAGGGGAACCTAACATGACATCAATGACTTAAAACAACCAAACCACCATGGTACAAGAGTTCAAAACCAAACAACACATTCAAGCCTACATGGAAGATCCCCTACCCAGCACCAAAAACATTAAAAATAGTTTTCTCCTACTCATCGCTACTCATTAATCTATCTCATGCATGAATGCATGGGCCTGGTACTAATGGCAAAGACACACCCTCTTAAACATCCAAATCCGGATAGCAATGAACTAAAGAAAACTCTTTGCACTGAACCTTGTCTAGAGAAACCCCTTGTATTTCACATGTATAGTTGTTCATGGAAATCATTCAAAAACTTATTTATAAACACTTATTTTCTATAAAGGTTTGTCCCGCATAGACTTAGAGTTTTCTAACTAAATGCCCTTTACCAAATAAATCGTGTAGTGTCATCCTTCTCTCAAAAGTGGTTCAAGTTGTGATATTATATGAAAGAGGGGGAAGAAGTGTTTATTTTAATATTTTTTAAAATATAATATAATAAGATAAGTCCCCCCATATGCCCTTTGTGTTTCTTTCCCATAATAAGGATAAAAAATTGAGTGTCATCGCACATATTGACATTTGAGGTTTGATGGTACTAAAAATTAATACAAAGGGGGAGATTATTGTATCCATGTGTTTTAGTTATATTTTTTTCAATAAGATATGATTGTTGTTAATATGTATTGGTGTTATATGAATAATGATTGTGATAAAGGATGAAGTGATGAGGATGAACCTACTGTTTGGAGACCATGTGTAAACAGATTCAAGAATCAGGTAATTGTGATGATAGTTGTGTTGATATTAAAGTAAATCAAGTAAATGTATTGAAAAATATAGAAACATTGTATAAAATATTTTATAATTTATCTTTGAGTGTTTGATATGGACTAATGTGACTTGAATTCAATGCTAAATTTACTTGAAGAAACCAAGAAATTCAGTACAGAAAATAGAAATTTGGAAAAGTTACTAACTAATGTATGAAACATTTTCCATATGTGTATGAGTCAGTCTATCCAGAATATGTGAATTTTTAGTCCAAAGGGATGTGAATATGAGTCATTTTACATTTTTCATAGGTATCATATCAGAGGAGAAGTGTATTGTGTGAAATCCATTCAGATGTGTGTATGTGTCATTAGTAGTCTATGTAAGTGTGTTTCTAGATCGTGTTGGTGTCATATTCACCTAAGAATTAGTGATTTCAACATTTTTATGTGTCATTTGAGATGTGTATGTGTCATAATTCTATCACAAATGATTCATTACTGACTTAGAGTAATTTCTTTAAATTTCCAAAATTATTTTATTAAGATGAATTTAAATTAGTTGATGCATTTTGATGATCTTCATGGACTCAAAACATCATGATCAAGAATATGATCATGATTCAATTTGAAAAGAAAATAATAACAGTATATAAAGAATGTTGGGTGCTGAGAAAGTAGCATCAAACTGAAGGTGATGTTCTGTGATGATGATAAGAGTTCCATTCCAAAAATAGAGGTTCCACATCAGAGTTCTTGAAGTTATGCATGTGTGGAGTTATTTAAAAAAATGAATGGCATGGATTTTGTGGAGTGATGGAGAAGTGAACATAAAGATTCATAAATGGGAAAAATCATGGTATATCAAGATGATTTTATATTTGATTTGATATGAGGATATAGGAAATTTTTGGGGGGCTATTTTAAAGCAGTGTGAATACTGAGAAGTTGTCTTGACTCAAAATAGAAGATTATGGGTGATTTTATGGTATTATTATATCCTCGTAATCTTTTTTTCCTTTCAATGTGTCTGATAGGTAATTATTATGAGAATAATTCATGACCAAAATTATTATGGAAATAATGTTTGAAACTTTTCATGATATACTATGAATATAAAAAATATTTTTGGTACCCAAGTAGTGAGCAATAAATATTGTAAGATATCACAATCACTGTGTTAGAGAATTTATGAGATCCCAATACACATTTTTGTATCAAAGAAAAGAATAAGATTTTGAAGTTAAGATCTATTCATTAATAAGAGACTTGTGTTCCCAATTATTCGAAGAGATGAGGAGAACTAGTTCATTTTAAGAACTAGAGTGCCAAGAAATCTGAGCATTTATATTGTAACATCCCATGTTTTTGAACCATGGAAATTTTCTACAAGAATTTGAAATTTCTATTGGTGGATAGTTTTTTAACTCATTTTTAGAATGTAAATATGAGCTTTGTAACACTTACAATTGTTGTTTTTAGATGGTGTTTAAGGCCCAAGAGATGTCTCAAGTGTTTTGTTGAGTTTTGGGAGTGTCAGTCTCTCAACACTATTTTTCAGGAGAAGTATGAAGGGGTTCACAGTTTATTGAAAACCATGTGACCCTTTAGGTGAAACCATGTGTCCATTAAGGGGTGGAAAATGATTTGAAAATTTTTACACTCGAGGATACATGTCTTTGTGAGACATCTGTAGAAAAATGCAAAGGTAATTTACATGGGTTGCACATAGTTTGGAAAATCATATACTTAGCCCGCTTGGTTAGTGACACTTAACCAGTAGCACCACATGGTTGGATCAAGGTTAGCCCTAATCTTGAGGCCAAACCATGCATGGTTTTCTGCAAGGATTTCCAGAAACGAGATGTAAACCTCATATCTCTATCAGATACAATTGAAACTGGAACACCATGCCTCTTTAACACCTCCCGGATATAGATTTTGGATAGATTATCCACCATATGAGATTCACGAATTGGGATGAAATGGGCCAACTTCGTTAGCCGATCCACTATCACCCAAATGTCATCATGCTTTCTGACCATTCTTGGGAGACCTATGACAAAATCCATCACTATTTTCTCCCACTTCCAAATAGGGATTGGTAAAGACTGCAACATTCCTACTGGCCTTTGATGCTCTGCCTTGACCTACTGACAAGTCAAGCATCTCGAAACAAACTCAGCCACACCTCTTTTCATACTAGCCCACCAAAACTACACTTTCAATGCTTTATACATTTTCTGAATTCCAGGATGAATAGACCACCTATAATGATGATATTCCTTGAGAAGATCCTCCTAACAAGCAACTGGTATAACCATCCAATTCCAAAAACACAAAACTAAATCTCCATTCAGTTTCCAACCCTCAATGGTCTCCCCACCATTGAGTTTCAACCTCATGGTCACACACTCAGAATCAGATATCTATGCCTCTTTAACCAGGCCAACAAAGTCAGGAACCAAAAAAACTGGAAAGAATACCGTTGTATCGCCCCGGTCTTCAAATTCCAACCACATGTCAGCTATAACCGACATCAACTGCCACTGGTCTGATGCCTGTTTCACAACCTGAGCATATGATTTTCTACTTAATTCATCTGCCACCGAATTTCCCTTACCCGGTGTGTACATCAAGTCAAAATCAAACATTTGGAGATATTCCATCCATATCCTTTGCCTCAAGTTCAAATCCCTATGTGAGAAAATGTGCTTCAAGCTCTTATGATCTGTATATACTGTGAATTTCTCACTAAAGAGATAATGACGCCACACTTTCAAAGCATGGACCACTACTGCCAATTCCAAATCATGAGTTGTGTAGTTCTTCCCATGCACCCTCAACTGCCATTATCCATACGCAACCACATGATTCCCTTGCATGAGAACGCACCCCAACCCCGATCCTGATGCATTGCAATACACCACGTACCATTTTCCTAGTTCTAGCAACACCAAGATTGGTGCTGATGTAAGGCAACCCTTTAGCTCTTCGAAACACTACTGACACTATTCATTCCACTGGAATGGAACATTCTTTCTTGTCAAACCTATTATCGGTGAAGCCAAACGTGAAAAATCACGAACAAAACACCGATAATACCCAGCTAGACTGAGGAAACTCCATACCTCAAACACATTCTTTGGAGGTTTCCATGAGATAACATCCTCTATCTTTTCCAGATCCACTGAAACACCTCTTTCAGAAATTACATGGCCAAGAAAACGGACTTTATGTATCCAAAAGTCACACTTTGACAATTTGGCGTAAAACCGATGATCCCTCAAGATCCCTAGCACTGTCACCAAGTGCTACTCATGATCCACCCTTGTCTTTGAATACACCAGAATATAATCTACAAACACCACCTCAAATGAATCCAGATATCTCTGAAATACCCGATTCATCAATGCCATGAATACCGATGGCGCATTCGTTAGACCAAAGGGCATAACCACATATTCATAATGACCAGATCTACTTCTGAAAGTTGTTTTAGGAATATTGTCCTTATTCACCTGCAATTGATGATATCCCAACCTCAGGTCGATCTTGGATAACCACTGGGCTCCCCTCAACTGGTGGAACAAATCATCAATTTGTGGAAGTGGATATATGTTCTTTATCGTAACTTGGTTAAGTCAACGATAATCAACACAGAGCCTCAAAGTTCTATCTGCCTTTTTCACAAACAACACTGGTGTTGCCCACAGAGATGTGCTAGGTAGGATAAACCCTTTGTTTTATAAGTCTTACAACTAGACTTTCAATTCCCACAATTCAGTAGGTGTTATCCGGTAAGATGGAAGTGAGATAGGACTGGTCCCCGAAAGAAGATCAATCGTACACTCCACTTCTCTTACGGGAGGTAACCCAGAGAATTCTTTAGGAAAAACATCCTTGAAATGATCCACCACTATGGAAGAACACTCTTCTCAACACCCATTATCGATTCTAATGACTACACCACCAACTGGTATGATAACGTTCCCACTGCTGGTGCCAACAAACCCGTTTCACCCTGCCTTTCATGCCTCTCTTCTTTAAAGAGATGTCTAATGTCATCGTGTGTCGTAAAAGCCACTATATGTGCATTATATTCGATGTGGACCTTAAACACCACCATCCAATCCATTCCCGGGATTACATCATACCCATCCATCTCAAGCACTGAGAAATTCCAGGTTATCTCAACCTCACCCACAACAATACTACATGCTCTACACAAGAAGGCTCGACACTCTCTTCGACCCAGAGGAGTTTGAAGTTTCAAAACCAAAGGCATCATTTCTGCCCTTAAACCCAGTAACTCAACCATACGTGAAACAATAAAAGAGTGTGAAGAACCAATATCAAACAACACTTACATCAAGGTAGAATTTAAAAGAATAGTATCTCGCACCGTGGATGGTCCCGACTGATCATCCACCACAACCTGCTCAGCTCCGAACAATTCCTTTGTTGCCACACTCTGCTCTTTATTTCTTTGTTGAGGTGTCATGGTATTTTGAGAATCACCATGACCCACTTTACTCTGCTACCGAGGGTTATGCTGATGTCCTCGTCCTATCGAAGCATATGACGTATGTGATCCCTGAGGAGTATCATGCGCACCCGACCTTGGAGCATTCTGAAAATAACGTTGCAGATTCCCCATATGCTTACAATTATGACATTCTAGAGGTTGTGTCGTACAATCCTGCTTGATGTGGCTCGTATAACCACACTGAAAACATTACGACGTGCTCTGGGGATTCAGAGGAAGATTCACCGATCCTGCCGTCAGATTATGTGTCATGCCCCCACCCTAGGAATAAGTGTCCCTCCTTCGCTTGAACCCAGCGTTAGAGTTCCCACTATTCCCCATGGGTACCACCATGCTTCCTCCGCCCGGATCTCCCAAAAAATCTCGCTCAGCCACCGAGGATATATTCACCATCTCCGTATAATCATCTATACATAACACTTCTATCTTTGAACGGATTTCTTTCCTTAACCCTGCTTCAAACATCCTTTCCTTCAACAACGTGCTACCCACCACCTCAGGTGAAAACTACACTAAGTTTATAAACTTAGTTGGATACTCCGTCACAGACATATGCTCTTGCTTCAGACTGAAGAAATCAGTCGTGCGCTGAATTCTAAACGTATGTGGGTAGAATTTTTTATTAAATAATTCCTCAAAGCCTTCCCACGTCATACCCTAGTCCGTTCCAGCTTGAACTGCCAACTTCTACCACTGTAGGGCAAGATCTTCCAACATATACATGGCCAAATTCACTTTCAACTCTACCAGTGTTCCCAAGAACTCAAAGATCTTGTTCATTCTATTCAACCATTCTTCTTCCCTCTCTGGCTCTGAATCACCCCTAAAGATGGGTGGATTCTGCTTTTGAAACTGAACCGCATGATCCACATTCCTTGGTTCATCCACTTTGTTTCCACTTTCCACAGCTTGGAAAGCTTTCACTATACTCTGCACTAACTGTTGGTTCACCTGAGGCTCAGGTGCAACCATGTTTTCATCGTCCACTTCTGGTTGGTCTCTATGACACCTACCTGGTGCCATTTCTATAAACAGAAAACAAACAACCATGAGTCTCACTTCCATAGACATCATGAAATCTCATTTCAAATCACATTACACAATACTATCACAACGAGGCTTTCCACCATTCCACATTTTCCATGTTTTACCATTTTGAAAACCAAACCATTTTCAAAATACCAAATTTATTCACATTTCAATTTCAGTCATTTGCAAAACCATTTCTCAATTCATCCCATAAATCATTATGCCTAATGAAATGTGACTCCTAGTGGGAAGTCATTTCTACTATGCATTCCATGCTCATATCATTGGATGCACCAAAAATAATGAGATATATAATACCTATAAGTGTATCCAAAACACTTATGTTCCCAACTCCATGGTAACTTGAAGTTCAGCATAAGAGGGTTAGCTACGTCCTTTTATGCTATACATTCCAAGTTCTGACATTCCTATGCCTTGCTACCATCCCGACTCAAGGAATATACCACAATGAATGTCAACAAAAAAACCAATGATCAACATTAATGATCGAACAACTGCTCTCACTTGAAAGCTAAGGACCGAACAAACTGATACCACTAGTAACACCCCTCCCCTACCTCATTGTCTTGAGGAGGCATTGAGTGTTACTTTCCATAAGAGACGTTCCCAAGGCGCCAAAGGCTGGAAATAAATGCTGAGGGCTTTGAGAACAAATTGGGGAACAATTTTCCCTTAAGAAAAAACCAACCAAACCATCCACTATCAATCATTATATGATTCATGTCAACCAAAACATTCAATCATGTATTCCAAAAGGACAACCAAGTTATTCCACAATACAACCCAAAACCAATACAACCAATACCATATCAGATTACTATGCGGAAGACTCAACAAAAGACCCAAAATAATCCAAGTCACACTCCATGGATCCACACCAAGATCCATGCTCCAAGCTCCACCCATACATTACGATGCACCACTAAAGGAGGGTGATGCCTTACCTTTGCCCATGTCACAATACACAACATCGGCAAAGACACCAACGTGCCAAAGCAGGGGGTGAGTACAACTACTCAGTAGGATTTCCCCAAATTACTTCCCTACACACGCCACTAAGATAAAACTATTATCAAATTTATATAAAACAGTTCATATAAAATAATCACAAGTGAAACCATTACCATAATCCAAACACATCCTTACCAAGCCATCTCACCCAAACCAAGCAACCAAGGGAAATCCAAATAAACATTCCACAATCTATTTCATCATTTCCATACTAGCATAACAATTTTCAACTTGCAAATAAATGCACAAAAAACAACCAAATGGTGGGACTTCCGCCCAACCCTTTCACCCATTCACACCAAAACAACTAAAACAGTGGGACTTCTGCCCAACCCGTTAACCCATTCATGACTAGAGGTACTTCCCGACCACTAATCATATGGTGGTTCTTCCGACCACTATCCATCACCTTTTATAGTGATACTTCCCGCCCACTTCCACACAACATTTCAACCATTCACAACCAAGCATATAACCCACCAATGTCACAACAACATGCAATCAACCAATTCCATCGCATACCAATCCACTTCAATAAATCATCCATTTATTGAAAACCATTTTCCATTCCAAACTACATTTCAATAAAAACAACATCTTTATTGAAAACCATTTTTCATCAACCATTTTACCAAATCAATCTCAACAACCCATTTTAAAATCTCTATTTTAAAATCCAAAACAAGATCCTTTCACCATAAAACCCCTTTTCCCAAAAATCCCCAAATGGATTTCCAAACAACTTCTCACATCAAAACACAATTAATTTCAATCCAAACAAATTAATTATACCCAAAATCACTAGATTTAACCAAGTAGAGTCAAGAGAGAAGCCACCAACCTTTAGGGTTCCTGAGAAATCGGCCCACAAGAAACTGCACCTCAAATCCGGCGAACGCACCACTGAAACCTCTCTAGATCCCTTCCCCTAACATTAATAAGCCTTAAAATCATCATAAAAGGCAACCACAAACCTAGATATACACAAAACAAGTGTATATCTAGGAAACCAAGAAAGAGAGGGATGTAGATCTAGAGGGAAACACAAGGAAACCAAGAGGAGAGACTTACCCGGGAGAAACCACCTTCAAATCACATTGAAACCTCTTCGATTTGCTTCCAAAACATGTGAGAGATCATTCTCAACCCCTGAGAACCCAAAATCCCAAGTGAGGCTTGAGTGGGAGAAAGTTTGGAGAGGAATGAGGAAAGACTGAGTGAACCTGAGTTTTAACACCCTATTTTTAAGTGGTCGCACGATTAGTCCGCACGGTTTGGAAAATTGTGCGCTAACCGTGCGCACACTACTGCCTCAAGAGCAAGGGTCCGCATGATTTCCTTGCATGGTTTGGCAAACCGTGTGTAGGACATGAGAAGCCTAGTATCTCCCCCAGCACGGTTTTCTGGAGAATCTGCACGGTTACCACTAACCGTGCTCAAACCATGCTCCCTATGCAGAGCCTCCAAACTCATTCAAAACCATTCCAAACTCTCCCAACCTCTTCCCAACTCATCCCATGCACTTTAAACACACAAAAAAATTCATAAAAAAGGCCACATACCTCAAACCGGGGGTACTACATCCCCTATATTGTCATCATTCTAGGTACACTAAGAGAGTGTCGGTAATACATTGATCTAAAGAGAGAAATTAAACTCCTTGTTGGCATGATAAATAAAATTCTTCGGGATTTAACTCTGGAATAATGGGAAAATCATAGAGGTGTGGACTATCCTAAGTGATACTAGGATTCTCGAGTATAAAGGTGAAGCACGACCAATTTTCATCTATCAATCATTCAAGGGTCTGGTTCTCTGTTAATGTGTATAGTGGCACTCGGGTCGAATCCTCAACGATGATACTTTTTAATAGTTGATTAATTTTTGTGATTTGTCTTTTTAATTGGGGGTTTTGTTTTCATAGATAAAATGAAATGATTTATTTATTTAGATTGATTTAACAATTTTATAAATATTGGGGTGAGTTCATTATTAGGGATTTAAGCTTCCGATATCATTGATCTTTACTTTATATTGCATTAAATTAACACCCACTTCACAATTTAATTTTGATAGGAATACCCAAGTGTTAAGGCTTAAATCCAAGACTTAAATTAAATAGGGTTATAATATCAATTAAACTTGTTTATGGAATTTTATTTATGGTTCCAATAATCAATGGGATCCACATGTTAAAAAAACATGTCATTAATCTATGACATTTTATGTTAAACATACACAATGTTAACCTAAAGAATACTCAATGAGAAAAATCTCTCAATCACTTAATATCCCCAAATTATGACTCACCCCAATGGTAGATTTACTCATACATTTAGATGTTTACTAATATGGTTGTAATTCTTATGGTGATGGGTTTAAAATAAAATATAAAAAAATAGGAAAATAAAATAATTGTGCGCTAAACACAAACACGAAATGTGAAGAGAGGTAAAATCACACTTTAGATTGAATGAGAAAGTGAAAGAAGAGAATGGATTTCAACTTAATTTAAACTATTTTAAGAACATTAATATTAAACTATAGAAGGTAGATGAGAAGAATAGATTATAAAGAAACATACATTCATATTGAAACAAAATTACAACAAAACACATACAATATTACAAATGAAAATAACCAGAAAAGAAAATGAAAATAAAAAAATGAGGAGAGGTATCTCTTGTTGAAACAAGATCAAGGCAAGTAATCCTAGGCTCTTGTAAAGGTTATAGTCATGAAAAAACTTATCATTAAGTGATGAAATTCCAACTCCTTGCAAAAATAGGAGGTTTATGTATTTGTATCCCAAGAAGTTAGATTGTTTTCATTCCAAATCTATCCCTCCACTTGGATCGAAGATTTGACCATCCAAACAGAAGAATCTTGATATATATTCTTCTTAAAAGTTGTATATATACATGTGTTCTATATAATCTGAAAATATTTTGGCCATTAAACTTAATGAGAAAATTTTTTGGTAGTTTTAATAAAAAAATTCTAATCTATCCATTTTTATCAACACTTTTTTGAAGGTAGAAATGTGAATGGGTTTTTGAATAGGAATATTCTCTCAAATATGAACCATTTATTATAGAAAGTCAACTGCATATATCTTGTATTTCACAATGAAAAATATAAACTTTAATGGATTTATATATCAGGAGAAAAGTCAATAATTTGTAGGAATTTAAGGAGGGAACTGAGGGGGGTGAGAAATGGGATTACCATACCTCAAGCCTTGGTTAAAGGTAGAAAGGAAGGGCTTAGAGTGGGGTTAGTTGAAGTTTCTAATGAACTAACATGATTTTTTATGGTTGGTGTTCCTCTAATCATGTGTTTCATTGAGCTCCATTGGACTAGATTAATCAGATATATCCTCTTGAATTTGTGTACATGTGTTAGTTGGATGAGTTGGTGAGCTAATGATTCCACAATTATTGATAGGTTCAGGGAATAGAGATTTTGGAGAAGATGAGTTTGGGGCTTTGGAAGCCACCTCTAGTTGTCTCACAAGACCTCTAAGTTCACTCATCCACCCGATCATCTTTTTGGGCTCTATGGATTGATTCTCTTGGACTTGTCTGACTTGAGCATGCAATCGAGTATGGAATTTTTGCGTGTTTATGGCCATATTGATTATGAGATCTCATACTGCTATAGGAGTTTTTCCAACAAGATCACCACCACTTGCAGCATCAATTAGAGTTCTCTTAATATCCAATAACCCCTCATAGAAGTATTAGATCAAGAGTTAGTTAGGGATTTGATGGTGTGGTAAAGTTTCCATAATCTTTTTGAACCTCTCTCAATACTCATGGAGAGGTAAATTAGGGAATTGATGGATACCAGTTATTTTCTTTTAGATAGAAGTGGTACGAGAAGCAGGAAATAATTTTTTTAAAAAAGAGATTATTCATGAAAATCCATGAGTTTATGGAACTAGGAGGTATGTAGTATATCCATGACTTGGTAGAGTCATCTAGGGATAAATGGAATGCTCTAAGTTTGATTATTTCTTCAGAAACCCCTTGAGGATTCATGATAGAGCACACCACTTGGAACCCTTTGAGATGAAGATGTGGATCCTCACCAGCTAGCCTGATTGTCACCTATTGATCGTTCAAGGGTACATTACTCTTCTAATGTGTATAGTTGCACTCAGGTCGAATCCTCAGTGATTATACTTTTTAATAGTCGATGGTTTTTTTTATTTGTATTTTTAATTGGGGGGTTGTTTGTAGAGCTAAAATGAAATTATTGATTGATTTATATTGATTTAAAAAAATTATAAATATTGGGGTGAGTTCATTATTGGGGATTTAAACTTATGATATCATTGAGCCTTTCTTTATATTGCATTAAATTAACAATCACTTCATAAGATAATTTTGATCGGAATACCCAAGTATTAAGGCTTTAATTCAAGCCTTAACTTAACTAGGGTTATAATATCAATTAAAACTAGCTTATGGTAGTGAATTTATGGTTCCAATAATCCATGGAATCCACATGTTAAACAAAACATGTCATTAATCCATGACATTTTAAGTTCAACATACACGATGTTAATTTAAAGAATACTCAACGAGAAAAAGCCCTCAATCACTTAATATCCCCAAATTATGACTCACCCCAATGGTATATTTACTCATCCATTTAGATTTTTATTAATATGGTTGGAATTAATACAGTTATGCATTTAAAATAAAATAAAAAGAACATGAAAAGAAAAGAGTGGTGCACCGAACACAAACACGAAATGTGAAGAGAGGTAAAATCACACATTAGATTGAATGAGAAAGTGAAAGAAGATAATGTTTTTCAACTTGATTTAAACTATTTTAAGAACATTAATATTAAACTACAGAAGGTAGATGAGAAGAAGATATTATTAATAAACATGCATTCATATTGAAACAAAATTACAACAAAACACTTACAATATTACAAATGAAAATTAACGGAAAAGAACATGAAAATAAAAATGGAGGAGAGGTAAATCTTGTTCAAACAAGATAAAGGAAAGTTGTAATAGGAAATTTTAAAGGCTCAAGTCATTCAAAACCTCCTCCTTAAGTGATGAAATTCCAACTCTTTGTAAGGAGAGGAGGGGGATGTATTTGTAGCCCAAGGAGTTAGAATGTTTTCATTCCAAATCTATCCCTACACTTGGATCGAATATTGGACCATCCAGATAGAAGAATTATGAGGTATCTTCTTCTTAAAAGTTGTATATATACATGTTTTATTTATACTATAAAATTTTTGCAGCCATTTAATTTAAGGAGACAAAGTTATGTCATTTTGAATAATCAATTCTAATCTGTCAATTTTTATCAACACTTTTTCGAAGGAACAAATATGAATTGATTTTTAGATAGAAAGATGCCCTCAAATCTAAACCACTTATTCTAAAAACTCGTCTTCCTATATCTTTTATTTAACACTTACAAATATCAGCTCGAATGGATGTCTATTTCAGGAGAAAAGTCAAGTACTGTGCACTAATTTTAATTCTTGGACAGAATGGTGGGATGGACTTCAAAGCATCATTTGGGCCCTTTTTTGGTAGATTTGGACCTTTAAATTTTTATCCAAGATTAATTGGATTATCCAAATAATTTTGGTGGATAATTAATGAATTTGTACTTCTGTATTGAGCCTATAAATACTATCTTCATGGATGGCCCAGTTTCCTCACAGATTCTTTGGTCTTTCTTATGTGGCCCATATGACCCTTCAAATGGAAGAATTGGACAAATAGTAATCCTAATGATATGTTTTAAATTAAATAAGGAATCCTAAAAAGAAATAACCATACAATTTGGATAATTAGGTTGATATTTATAATTAAAATAGTAAACTAATGCAATTGGACAACTTCAAATAATGCTCAAAAATTCTATTTAGTATTAAAACATGAGTATCTCACACCAATTATGAACTTTTACATTAAATTTACTAAATGGAGTATAAAAAAATTATGAATAAATGAATAACATCAAAATGACTTGGATGTACTCATGGACATCAGTAGGTTCATTGAATTGACTGCTAGATGAATACCACTTGGAGATTAGTCGGTGTTTTGATATGTGTACATTTCAGCTATGTACCAACATCTCACCTGTAAAATATGGATTATGGAAAACCTTGGATGAGGTCCTTAGACTCTAGTGTATGATTGTGAGGTTACCCTAGACTTTCACTTAGGCTCAGTTTTTTTAATTAAAAGGTGTCAATCCAAGGGTACTGGATCAGGTATACACTTATGTTTGTGTTGTGGAATGAAAAAATAGATGAATTTTTTGACATAGACATCATTGGAAGATAGTTATGGGCTTCAATGATTTTTCTTAGATAAATTCTTGAGGAACCTCAGTTTAAAGACATTAGGATCTAGATTTTTAAAATGTATCGGCCATCTAAGCTAGAAATTTTTTAATATATTCACCAAAGGTGGATCGAATTGAGATCTCTCTATTTTGTTTCATGTGTTTGGTGAGGAACCACATATATCACATTGTTGGTTTGAGACAGGTGTAATGTGAAGTTCTGTTGAGGCCTTTCAAGGAAAAGTTGGCATGACCTGTTTGAATTAGGTCGGTTGGACTTCGACTATTTTGATCAAATAAGGACCATTAGAAGTTTCCTCACCCATAATTAGGAATTTTGTGTTGAGAAATATTCTTGGAGTTTCATTATAATTATAATGGAATTATTATATAAGAAATTCCTATAGTGGAGGTATCGTGGCTTGAAATTGACCATTAAATGTGGGAACTATAGTGGGGAGTATAATGGTTTGTTTGATTAAAGAGACGATGATGTGATCATGTTTTCATTTATATGATCTTGAAAAAATTATGTCTTTTTATTTTAATTTTGGAATACAATCATTGGATCTATTTTTACCAACTTAAACATTTCATGGTTAAGGTAGCACTAGCAGGCATGTTGGGTGTTTAAAACGCAATGCAGCTATTTCAAAATAATTTTCATGACCCAAGTAGGTTTTATGATGTTTAATTATTTCTCCAATTCTTCTTGGGGATGATAAGTTCTAAGGTGGGGGGGTTGTAATGCCCTGTGTTATCAAACAATTTAAATTTTCCAAATAAATTTGAAATTTATGTTTGGTGGATGGGTTGTTTTCTAAACACAACTTCATAATGTAAATCTGGTCTTTAGAAAACCTAAAATTGTTTTTTTAGATAGTGTTTAAGGCTCAAGAGGTGTCTTGTGTGTTCCATTGAGTTTCAGGAGCATTGGGATCTGAAAACTATTTTTTGAGAGAAGATAGCAGGGGTACATAGTTTGTTTCAAACCATGTGGCCCTTTATGTGAAACCATGTGGCCCTAAAGGGGGTGGCATGCGATTTGAAAAACCATACACTCAAGGCTACACAACCATGTGAGACATATGAAAAAAACGCAAAGGTGATCCACCCGGGTTACACACAATTTTCAAAACCATGCAAGTAGCTTGTGTGGTTAAGACCACTTAACTAGTAGCGTTGAATGGTTGGCACACGATTATCCCTAACTGTGTGGCTAAAACATGCGGAGTTTGGCTCTTTGATATCTTGAGCTTCAAATTTGGTGCACGGTTATTCAAACCATGCATACTAACCACATGCCTCATTAAAAGAGGAAAATGACTAATTTTTTAATCCAAACCTTAAAGGATTTTCAACCTTTTACTCCCTCACTGGCCCAAGGAGTCCCCCATATAAGAAACTTCCTTCCTCTTCTTACCTTGGTGGATCTCCTTCATCTGGTGTCTTAATCAAGTTTCGTTGGATGCATTGAAATCATATCAGTGATTTTATGACTTCACATCCTTCCTTTATTTTTTTACTTGCCTTATTGAATGCTATTTAAATACAAGATAATATTCCCTATTTGTGAGGCATTTTTCTAATATTCTAATTTCTCTCAAACAGGCACAAATCTAAGCTCGTTAATAGATAAGTAAAGCATCCTAAGCATGAGTTATGTGTTATATATATTTTCCCTTAATGTCTCAACATTTTATAAAATACATTATTTTTTTGCATGATGGATTTTCTATGTGTCTCCCTTTAAATGTGGAATTAATATGTATAGCCTAAATCCTTTAATTAATTAGCCTTTGTTCACTAAATTAAACTATTATAGGTTACCCACCTCAACTCAAACCACACCTTATTGGTTTTTTCACATATATGTCATGACTTATTCTTTTCTTGGGCAATTTAATCACCCTTTATGGGTGTTATATTTCTATGCTTATTTTATAATGCATTACTTGATATTTAATCACCTTTGAAGTATGTTGAATTAACTCCTATTTAATATTTGTTTAAATTATATTAAATGAGTTGGTGTTTTAACCATGACCCAATTTGTAATAAAAATTCTTAAGAGGTGATTCGTATTATCTAATAAAAAGGGGTATTAAATGGATATATTTGGATGGTAGTTAACATGGTTATGGGCATGGATCTCTTTATTTGTACTTTTTTTGATAAATGGAATGGTTACATATTTAGACATCTTAATTAAATTATGATTGTTTTATCTTTAAAAAATTAAATTGTAAAAGAAGAAATGAAATGAGTTATGATACTTGAAATTGGAATCGATGGAGCCCATGTCCAATATTTAGATACTAATATGAAATATGTAAAATAGAATTACACTGCACCTTGATCGATACCAGTTTTCACATTATGGAATATTGTGGATGGGATCATGGGTTTCTTGAATTATATTACACCTTGAGTAATACTCAAGTTACTTGTTATGGAATAACAAGGATGGGCTCATAGGTTATTTGAGATAATATGTACCATGAGTGATACTGATTTCCTCATTATGAAATACCATGAATGAGATCATAGGTTACTCGAATTATGTTATTCCTTGAGTGATACTGGGGTTTTCTTTAACATAATTCCTTGGACAGGCTCATATGCTAGATTATTTTCCTAACGCTTTGAGTGATACTTGGGTTAACTTTTTATAGAATTCCTTAGATGGGATCAGAGGGAAATTGGATGTTACGAGTGATACTTGGGTTTCCTCATTACAGAACACCATGGATGGGATCAGAGAATAAATAAGATTGTGTTACTCCTTGGGTGATACTTGGGTTCCTCATTACAAAATACCTTGGATGATATAATAGGACAAAATAATTATATAATGATTTTTTATTAATATATATGACTAGTAGTATCTCCTTATAATGATTACTACACTAGGAGGCCTTGGATTATACCTCGGGTCCTTGACCAACTAATGGACTTATGTTCTGATACATGTGACTACCTAGAACTTATCTGTGGTTTAGAGACACTCATTATGCATAGACACCACAAGTTTACTCTGGGTCCTATACAACTGTTATACTATTATGACCTTGGTTATGTTCCCCATTTAGGATGTATTGGTTGATTTCCTTAATTAAAGAGACGGTCCTTGTGCTACTATTACGCAGATGCCTTGTCCATATTCTTTGGGTCCTCACTGATGCATGTATATCTCCAAATATATATATTTTTACATATTTTCATATATATTTATATACATGATGGAATGTCAGAGATATTCCAACTTAGGTCGAAGTAGGTATGGTCAGCCTGGTGTCCTCAGGGAACCTGATCCCAACTTGATTACTTTTTATTTATTTAATTATTATTTATTATACCTTTACACTAATGTATTTATATTCATATATTGGATAGAATTATAAACCATTGGTGGTGGCCTACTGAGTATATCTTACACCCTGTTCAGATTTCCATTGCAGTAGGGTACCCGAACAGACCTCCGGGTTACAGGTTCAGGATTATGGATTCATGCTTGTGTTGTTACACTTGTATATGAAAGAATAGAAACATAGAACTAAGTCAGAGCTCATGATTCTCATAGAGATAGACTTTGGTATTTTGTTCTTTTCATTCTGTATTATTATGTATTACCTTTTGTATGTCTTCTTCTGTATATTATAGTATCACATAGACATGCATGATTACTATTTCATCCATTATTTATTTTCAGTCATTATATTTATGTTTCATTTCTTTAAACTGAATCCACTTCTAATTTATTAAATGGATTGACTTTAAAATACTAAGTAATAGTGTCGTTGGAATTTAGGAAGGTTCCTATTAAATGAACCTTCATAAATTTTGTGATCATTACTTACCCTCCCCCTCTCCTATTTATATAGAGCTTGGGGGAGGAATTGGCATGACTTCACCAAGAGACAAAGCTCTGGTAAAGTTCCACGATACCTGACACTTGAAGGATGGATCCGGTTCCAGCGAGTGGTGGCGATCGACACCGAAACCCCAAACGAGGATCGACGATCGAGCGATGTCGTTGGAGTCTGTTGCGAGAACAGCGAACACCAACCCACTTCTTCAATTGTGGACTTTTCTCCATTGTTCACGAGGTAGGGTTTGTTGTTTATTTATACCCCCTTACCCATTCTTTATGTTCTTCATGATTCAAGAATTATTGATCCTCTTGCTACCACCCTAACTCGAAGGGTGAGGGTCAAATGAACATGGCCCGACCTCTCTGCAATTCTTTGTGATTCTTGATGTGTTTTTTGCGATGGAGGAGGATGGAGACCGACACCAGTGGGGCACGGGAACAATGACCAGCACCATGGATGGCTGCAAAGAAGGCAGTGGCGCGACTGCACCACCGGAGAAGGGTCGCAGTTCGTCGACCGCAGCGGAGCAAGGGCGACGGCCGGTGGAGGTCGGCCGCACGAAGGGGACGGAAGCATGCGTCCACACCGCCTGATGAGCGAGAGCCGCGTCCTTGTGCCACGGCGCCGAAGGGAGGGAGGCCGGATGAGCTGGACACCGGTGAAGGAACGTCCCACAACGCGCCGCGTGAAGAAGGCGGTTGGTCGTCCGGCCAGTCGCGGTGGGCCGCCGCACCGCAGGCCGTGCCGCACCACGGTCCACCGTGCCGCAGGCCAGGCTGCGCCGGCAGTCCAAGCTAGACCATGTAGTCTGGGTCAACCCGAACCGGTTCGGGTCGGCCCGGGCCGGGTCGGGCTAGGTTGGACCGGACCCGGACCAACTTCGACCCATTTTGGCTCTTTCAGTCATATCTTGAGCTACATGCGTCTGTTTGATGAACTGTCAGTGGCACTGGAAACCTTAGAGAGAGACGGACCTTTTGGTATACCCCACTTGAGTTTTGGATAAATTTTGGGTATGGCCAGGTTGGATCGAACATGAATCCAACCGGGCCCTCGGGACTAAAAGGTTAATAACTTACAGACTGGACGTCCTATTGACGCACCGTCTATTGCGTTGAGATCCATTTTACGTGGAGGTCCTTTGGGATACTTATTCATGGGACTTCTTGGTAGTTGTAGTATCGACCTATGGCTTGATGAGAGGATCCTCTCGAAATCAAGCGAGCTTAGTGCGGGAACCCTGTAGCTGGTTGTAACATGAGAAAGGGATCCTTTGTGGGTTTGTGTTTAGGATCCTTTATGGGTCTGTGTTTGAGAGTCTCACTTGGATCCACTCTAGGAATCCATAGGGGACTACTCTAGGATCCTATGTGGGTCTGTTGTACTAGGATCCTATGTGGGTCTGATGATGTACTAGGATCCTGTGTGGGTCTACTGTTCTAGGATCCTGTGTGGGTCTGATGATGTACTAGGATCCTATGTGGGTCTGATGATTTAGGATCCTAGGTGGGTCTTCCTCTTAATAGAGTAAGATGATTTAGTAGTTACATCTAATAATCTCTACTACTGTTCCTAAGTTATACCTGATGTGAGCTGAGTCTTTTCCTTCGTGGTGATACATTGGTGGTATTCTTCTGTGCGGCGTACCTGTGTGGTACTTTCCTTCGTGGTGATACCTTGGTGGTATTCTTCTGTGTGGATAACCTATGTGGTACTTACCTTTGTGGTGTTACCTTTGTGGTATTCTTTCTTTCATGGAACAGTTGATCTTTGAGCTAATGATTTGGGTCTTGTGTTTCTGCATGAATGATACGGGTATACTTGATAACATAGGTATATGTACGGTCATATACCTAAGTAGGGTTGACGGTTGTTTTTATGCTTTGTGGTTTATCCTTTTTGTATTTTTTGATACCTTTGATGGTTTTGGGGTCCCTACTGAGTATCGATATACTCACCCCTGCACGGGCTACGCCCGCACCTTGTTGTGTTTGGTGTAGACGACGGACAACGCTGACTAAGGATGAGAGTATCGGGACTGGAGGTAGCATGGAGGTGGACCTTATACAAGTCGTACCATATAGACGACTATTCTAGAGATGTACCTACCCTTCAAGTAGGATCCTTGGTGGGTGTTCGCAAGATCTGTTCAGTTTACTTGTACTTTCCAGTTTTCTTGTACTTTCTAGTTGGGCTTGTATTCTGGACCCTTTTACTTACTATACACACTCTTTTTACTATTCAGTTTACTTGTGTTCATATCATGATTTGTGCTTTGTTGCGTGAGTTACAGGTTATAAAGGCAATGCCTTCCCAGTTTTAGAGAATATGCCTTCAGTGATAGTCATCATCCCCTGGCCTATGGAAGGCGGGCTTGGGGTAGTCACGGCACGGGCCCCAGGGGACGGGTCTTGACATATATAATGGTTAAAATAGGGATATTAATATCTTAAAGAAACATATTCAAATTTATAACACCTTATATTATCATTTCATAACATCGTTTCACCCATTAATTATCAGTATTTTGTTTCTTCCATTGTTTTGGGTGCGTTCTTTACAGGATTTCCATGGCTGGTTTGTATATGATTTTCTTATCGTATGGAAATGAAATTACAAAAGTGGAATAAAATGGTACTCATATGCTTAAATAATATTTAATTATACCATAAATAATTTTTTTATCATATATGATGATGAATCATTAGATAAAACATTAATGATATTTGTTTAGATCATTTTTTTCGGTTCCTCGATAATCATATACTTTTTGCATTATATAATTTAATGTCGTGCATAAAAGTTCATTATAGAAATTAAAATATGTTACATCATACACTTTAAATTCTATTTCAAATATTAAAATGTCTTTATGATCATTTTTTAAGGGAGTAATGGAAATTGCAAACACATCATCCACGGTTTTGGTAAATGACACATCATGAATGGTGTCTTTATAAGAGTGGGAGGAGATGAAGTAAGTTGAGAAATTTTTTCCATAAACATGATAACATCCATAATATATAATATTTTGGAGATTTAATTCCTCTTTTATAAGGGGAATATAAGAGAGTAAAAAAAGGAATTTAAAAGAAAACACAAGAATAAGAATGATAATTTTTACCCCTTGATCTCTTCTCCTTGAGATCATTTTTAAGGCCTTTGGTTTTGGACTTTTGGTAAGAGTAGTAAGTCTTGGAATTGGGGAAGATCCTTGGGAATGATATTTGGTAGAAATTTGGAAATTCTCAAAGCTTGAGAGGTGTGAGAGGAAGAGGGGGATGAGGGTGGTATTTATAGTGGAGGAGAGGAGGAATTTTATATTATTTTAATCAGTATTTTAATTTTTTTTTCTCAAAACTGTTAATAGTCTTGATTAATGTGACCCAAAATAGTAATATTTTAATGTGAGTTTTAACTAAGTGTGATTATATCAACCTTTCATCACCTATAATGTAGTAAAACAAGTATTTAGCATTTATCATAATTTATCATATGTTATTATTCATCAAAAATTCTATAATTTCAGAAAAATACCAACAAATCACCCAAACCATTTTTCGATGTGTAGAATTAAAAAATGAACTCAATTTTTGAAAATAATTTTATAAATATTATAAATTTAATTTCTAAATAAAATCATAGTTTATTCAAAAATAGAAATTTTAAAACTATAACTCATTTTTTAACACCTTGAAAAATTAATCAAGATCTCATTATCTTATAACCTTAACAAAATAAAATAATGATATGATTTAATATTCATAAGGTTCATATTTCTATTCATATCACTATTCATAAAGGTATGTTACTATTCACCAAAAAACAAGTTGGTTTTATCAGACTACAATAAACTTACTAATCACAACCGTAGATGACCATTTTTTGAAACTCAAATCATAGAGGCGGAAAAATTATGTTTAAAGTCTAGTTATAACTATCAATTAAAAAAAACGTTTCTTGCATTTAAATTTATTTTAAAAACCTTAGGGTGTTACATTATCCCCAACTTCTAGAAATTGTGTCCTCATAATTTTTATTTACTTATTAAACAAGTGAGGGTGCCTTTCCCTCATAGCATTTTCATATTCCCATGTTCCTTATTCAACCATGTGGTTTCTACACAAAACCTTTACCTAGTAGATTACCTTATTACAAAATACTTGTTCTCTTCGATCAAGAATCTGAAAAAGTTTCTCCTTATAAGAAAGGTTCTCTTCCAGCTGAACTGCTTTTGGGCTCAGGATGTGAGATGAATATGGAACATACTTTCTCAACATCGAAACATGAAAAAAATGTGTACCTAAGATAAACTCGAAGGAAGAGATACTCGTTTGGTGACTAGTTCAACTTTATTTAGAATTTCATATGGTCCAATGAACTATAGACTTATCTTTCCCTTCTTACCAAAATTCATAACACTTTTCCAAGGTGATATTTAAAGAAATACATGATTACCAACCTCAAAATAAAATTCTTTCCTCCTATTGTTTGTATAACTTTTCCGTCTGCTTTGAGATGTCCTCATTTGTTGTTGGATCATCTTCACTTTCTCACCCAATTCCTCTACTAATTATGGTCCCATCAACTTCTTTTCCCTGACTTCATCCCAAAAATCTGGATTTCAATACCGTTTCCCATACAATGCCTCAAAAGGTTCCTTCTATATACTAGAATGAAAATTATTATTATAAGAAAACTCAACTAAAGAAAGATGTTGATCCTAACTTCCCTGGTAGTCCATTGAACAAGCTCAAATCATATCCTCCAAAGTTTGAATCATTCATTCTGAATGCCCATCTAATTGAGGATGGAAAGCTATACTGAAACTTAATTCTATTCTCAAAGACTTCTGAAGGCCCTTCCAAAAATTAGAAGTGAACCTGGGATCCCGGTCAAATATAATGGAAAGAGGCACTCCATGTAACCTGACAATATATTTGAGGTAAAATTGAGAAATATGATCCAAATAGATTGTATCTCGAATATAAAGGAAATGTATAGATTTAGTCAGTCAATCAATAATAACTCATATTGCATTGTTACCTCAATAAGTCTTTGGTAGTCCCACAACAAAGTCTATGGATATATCTTCTCATTTCCACTCTAGCATTGGTAAAGTCTGAAGCATACCCTTTGATAACTTCTAATCTGCTTTAACCTATTGACATGTCAAACATTTCACAGCAAAATCTAAAATATCTCATTTCATTCCATCCCACTAGTAATACTCTTGAAGGTCTCTGTATATATTTGTGCTGCCAGGATGAACTGAAAATGATGAACTATGAGCTTTATTCAAAAAAAAATCTTCAACTGGGAATCACAAGGCACACCCAATATTTTTCCAAATATCAAAACACAATATTTATCAAGTTTAAATTTTGGCAACTTACCCATTTTAACTAATTCTACCTTTTTCTGTAGCTCACAATCTTCCTTCTATGATTTCTTAATTATATTTGATAATGATTATTTCACTGAAACCTGAAACAAAACAGATGTATTTTATGCACCAACAACTTCCAAACCAAAATTTATCAAATCATTAATCAAGAGGTCATGTTCCAAACGTAACATGGTAGATGATGTATGATGTTTTAGACTCAAGGCATCCTCCACTTTGTTTTCTTTTCCTGGATGATAATTGATCATGAAATCATAGTATTTTATCAATTCAAGCCATAATATTTTCCTTATTTTTAATTCCTTATGATTGAATATATACTTCATACTTTTAGGGTTAGTATATATTTGACATTGGGCTCTATATAAATGATGCCTCCAAATTTTTAAGGAAAATATCACAGCTTTCATTTCCAAATCATGTTTGGGATAATTTAACTCATGAGTTTTTAGTTGTATTGAAGAATAAGTAATTACTTGATCATTTTCCATCAAAACACAACCAATATCATTCAATAAAGCATCAATGTAGATGAAAAACTCACCATTTCGGGAAGGCAAGGCCAAAACTGGAGCATTCACCAATCTCTTCTTCAATTCCTGAAAAAAAAACCTAACATTCTTCTATCCAGACAAATTTAATCCCTTTTCATGTTAACTTAGTTAGAGGGATAGATAATCGTGTAAATTTTATAACAAACTGTCAGTAATAACTTGTTAATCCAAGAAAAATATGAATCTATGTAACATTTGTAGGACTTTTCCATTCATCAACCACTTTTTTTTTGGTAAGATCAATTTTTATTCCATCCTTATTTACAATGTGCCCAAGAAAAGAAATATGTTCCAACCAAAAATCACACTTTCTGAATTTTCCATATAGTTTCTTTTCCTTTAAGGTTTGAAAAACAACCCTTAGATGTTTTTCATGCTCTTCTTTACTCTTAGAAAATTCCAAAATTTCATTAATAAACAAAACCACAAACTTATCCAATAAATAATGAAATATTATATTCATAAGATCCATGAATACAGTGGGTGCATTGGTTAACTCAAATGGAATAACAAAAAATTCATAATTCCCATATCTAGTATGAAAAAACTATTTTTGGGATGTTATCCTCCTTCACCTTCAATTGATGGTATCCAGATCTCAAGTAAATCTCAGAAAAGTACTAATCTCCCTAGAGTTCATCAAACAAGTCATTGATATGAGTCAAAGGATACTTGTTTTTAATAGTGATTTTATTCAAGGATCTATAATCAATGAAAAGTATTATGGAACTACCTTTATTTTTAATGAACAAAATAGGAGCACCCAATGGTGAAGTACTAGGACGAATGAATCCTTTATCAAGAAACTCCTATAATTGATTTTTAAATTTAATAAGTTTCATTTGAGCCATTTGATAAGGGTGTGTTGAAATTGGATTAGCATCAGGAACTAATTAAATTGTGAATTCAAATTCCCGATCATGTATAACACTAGGTAAATCATTAGGAAAAACAACAAGATATTCATTTACCACTAGCACATCATTAATCTGAACAGTTCCATTTTTTTAACAATATGAGAAAGATAAATTTTATTTCCATCTTTAAATAGTTTCTTAGCTCCCTAATATGTTATCAATTGTATGGGTTTATTCTTGTATAAAAATTGAAACTCTTTCTAAAAAACAACTTCTTTATATCTACAGTAAATCTTAGCATGATAAACAGAAAGCCAATCCATTCCCAGAATAACATCAAACTCTACTAAGGGAAAAAGAACAAGGATTTTAGGAAATGTCTTTCCATAGATAATAATAGGAATATTCTTAAAATTCCTTTTTACTATAACATTTACCCCTAGTGTTTTAACAAAAAGTTCTGGTCTCGTTTATTGAGGTGATTTTTTTAATTTACTAGAAAATTCTTTAGAAATAAAGTAATGTGTAGACCCCGTCTCAAACAATACTTTAGAAAAAAAATTGTAAAAAAATAAATTACCTGATACCACTTTGTTGGATGGCCCGATATCTTCTGACATGGTCACAAAGGATCTCACTACACCTTTCTGCTTATATTTTTGCTTCTTTGCATCATTTGGATCTCCCTTTGGGAAGGAATTTGTATAATGACCCATCTCACCACATTTAAAACACTTTAAAATTTTATTATTAAGATTATTCTTAGGATCATTTTCATTAAAATATCAGGCCATATGTCCAAACTTACCACATAAAAAACACTTCCTGGTTTTATTAAGGCATTCCCCAGGGTGCTTTTTTCCACACTTTTTATAAACTGGAAACTGGACTTTCTTACCATAAAATTTCTTTGATTGATTCTTACCCATCACGTTCCATTTAGACCACTTATTCTCCTTATTTTCAAAGTGTATGTGATCATTATAAAACTCTATCTCTACCCTCTCATCATGTCAGAAAATTTTCTCATAACTTTTGAACTCTTGGGAGGTCAATGCCCTTATATACCTTGTCTTCAATCCTGAGTAAAAGTGGTTGATTTTTCTATCAAGATCTAGAATAAGATTTGGAGCATACCTCACCAGTCATGTGAAGTTTTATTCATACATGGACATTGAATATTCCTCCTCCTGCTTCAATTCAAGGAATCGCTTCTCCATTTTAAGTCTAACCACCTTTGGAAAATATTTTTCAAGGAAAATACTTTTAAATTCATCCCACTATAAGGCATCAATGTCCTCTCTATCCCTGATATTATTGACAATTGACCACCACTGATCAGCTTCACATTCAAAATTATAAATAGAAAGACTTTCCTTTTGATTATCTAAACATCCCATAACATTAAATATCATTTCAAGGGATTTAATCTATCCTTCAACTGCTATTGGGTTAGAATATCCATTAAAATTAGGAGGGTTTTGTCTCATAAAATGTTCCAATATCATCATGTTCCTTTGTGGTACCTATAGTTGTTCTCTTGCATGGATTCCACCGCCATTTATTTTCTACTTCATCTGAGCCATTACTATCATAAACTACTTGGTTCCAATCCCTACCATTCTAGGATATATATTTGGAAAGATATCATTTTGTTTGTGCCTCTCCACTTTAGCTTCCATGTTTCTTTTACAGAAAACTATTCTGAATAAACACATATTATTAGAAGAAACATGGTAATATTCAAATTCTATTTCATTTAAACTTAACCATAGAGTAAAAATCATTTGTGGTATTCTATTAACATCATCCTAACCCCTAAAGTTATCTAAACCATAATTTGATACCAACTATAAGGACCCAACCTTATTACATTATATAATCTTAAATTTTAGTCAAGAACTCACTTCCTTTCACATTAAGGATCTTTTAAAGTTTATAGTTATAGAGAATTGGGATATAACACATACATAACATTCCACACTTATACAGGGCGGATACCACAAAAATAGTATCCATTTCTTTCAAAATATAAAACTTTTCAAATAAAACATGTTTTCTTTGACAAATCTTCATAAAATTTAACATGGATTCCTTCTTTGTATTACACATCCTTATAACCTAGGAAAACATTTAAAAACTTGGGATGAGCCCAAAAATCATAGTAAGTTATATAAAAAGAAGTAAAAAAATATTAGCTCATGAATACTTGTAACTTATGAAATCATTTTCAAAAAGACACACTTATCACCCATATAAACTTACTTGTGAAACTTGAGATTTCCATGATATTTACACAAAAAATATAGAATGTAAATAGAACCATAAAGGTGTCTTAGGGCATTACCTACTTATATTTTAACCCTGTCAGTTACCTTATTATTTGTAACTCTCACAACTACCTTACAATGTAACCCTCACGACTACTTTATGATGTAACCATCGCAGCTACACATGGAGTAACCATACATCCAACCACAAAGTTACACATAATCAATTAATTGGAGGGAGATATAGGTCCCAACATTATTCATAAAAAATTCCAAATAACCAAAACATAATCATACAACATGAATAATTGCATAAAAATATTGCTTTTGAATTTTGTAAAACTAGAAGTTTGAAAGACGATTTTATAAGGAAAGTCTCTTATAAGTAACATATAATTGATATGAGAATCAATAAAATGAAAGGAATATGTGTATAAACTATAAATAAACATAATATAAAAAACATCATGACATAAATGATCTTAAAACAACACAATCAATGAAGTACAAGGTTAACCCAAAGAATGGAAATTGGGTTAAGAATTCCCTTACCTTGGGTTTTTCTTACTTAAAACTTATTTAAAACTACTGTATAATGGTTAAAAGAGTGTTATTAATATCTTACATAAACATATTCATGTTTATAACACCTTATATAATTATTTCATGACATCATTTCACCCTTTAATTATCAATATTTTGTTCCTTCCATTGTTTTGGGTGCGTTCTTTGCATGATTTCCATGGCCGATTTGTATTTTATTATATTGTCGTGTGGAAATGAAATTACAGAAGTGGAATGAAATGGTACTAATATGTTTCCATAATATTTAATGATACCATAAATCATTTTTTATCATATATGATGCTGAATCATTAGATAAAACATTAATGATATTTGTTTAGATCATTTTTTGTGGTTCCTCAATAATCATGAACTTGTTACATTATATAATTTAATTTCATGCATATAAGTTCATTATAGAACATAAAATATATTAAATAATATAGTTTACATTCTATTTCAACCATAAAAATGGTTTTATGATCATATTTTAAGGAAGTAATGGAAATTGCAAACACATCGTCCACGGTTTTGGTAAACGACACATCATGAATGGTGTATTTATAAGAGGGGGAGGAGATTAAGTAAGTTGAGGAATTTTTTCCATAAACATGATAAAATCCATAATATATAATATTTTGGAGCATTAATTAATCTTGTATAATTGGAAGATAAGATATTATAATAAAAGAAAAGGAATTGAAAAGAAAACACAAGAATAAGAAAGAGGATTTTTACCTCTTGATCTCTTCTCCTTGAGATCCTCCTTAAGGCCTTTGGTTTTAGCCTTTTTGTAATACAAGTAGGTCTTGGACGTGGGGAAGAGCCTTAGGAAGGATATTGAGTATAATTTAGTCAATTTTCAAAGCTTTAGAGTTATGATAGGAAGTAGGGGTGAGGGTGGTATTTATAGTGGAGGAGAAGAGGGATTTTACATTATTTTAATATTTTTGCTCAAGACTATGAATATTATTGATTCATGTAACCCTAAATAGTAATAATTTCATGTGATTTCAAACCAAGTGTGATTACATCAGCCTTGAATCACCTATGATGTAGTAAAACAAGTATTTAGCATTTATCGTAATTTATCATATTTTACTATTCATAAAAAATTCAAGAATTTCAGAAAAATACCAAAAAAATCAGCCTAACCATTTTTTGATGTGTAGAATTCAAAAATTAACTCCAATTTTGAAAATAATTTTATAAATATTATTAATTTAATTTTTAAATAAAATCATAATTTATTCAAAAATAACAATTTTAAAACTATAACTCATTTTTAACACCTTGAAAAATTAATCAAGATCTCATTATCTTATAACCTTAAGAAAATAAAATAATGATATGATTTAATATTCATAAGAGTCATATTACTATTCATATTACTATTCCTAAGGTTATGTTACTATTCACCAAAAAATAATTTGGTTCTATCAGACTCTAAAAAACTTAATGATCACAACCGTAGATGACTGTTTTTTGAAATTCAAATAATAGAAGTAGAAAATTTATGTTTAAAGGCTAGTTATAATTATATACTTAAAATAAAGTTTCATGCATTTCAATTTATTTTTAAAATCTTGGGGTGTTGCAGGATGTCTAAGAGAAAATCCCTTAAACTACATATAAGCTTTGGGTAACATTAAATTAATAGAAAGTACACTTATCAAAGAAATATAGTGGAAAAGGTGATTTCAATGTGTTGGGTTATACATGGAAGATATTAAATGGGTTCAATAGTTTTCAATGTTAGGAGACCAATGAAATGTTAGCAAAAATCCTTCATCATGGTTCATAAATTGGGTGTGAATATTCCAAATCATACCCCCGAGATTTTTTAGCTAGGTGTGCAGTCTTAGACCCACTTGTCATGCTTCAGGGCTATGATTGATTCAATGCTCAACCAAACCTTTTTAGGGTGATTTCTCCTAGGTGTATCTATGATATATCAACATCCACTTATAAGTATCTATATAGGTATTTATTTTTAGGAAACTAAACATACTTTAACTTTACCAAAACTTAGGGCGGGTTTTCCACCATGGAAAATATTGACTTTTATAACGGTTTTGGTAAATATTTAATCAAAAAAATATGTATGAGGGATAACAATATAGAATTTTAAATCCATTAAATTTCTTTATTAATATGTTAAAATGTATTACATGGAAATTTATACACCACATAAAAGGAAATAGATGGTAAATATAACATGAGTCCCAAAGAATGAAAAATGAGATAGAAATACCCAATTATGAATTGGGTGAAAATTAAATCATAAACTATTGAAAGTTACGGATTTAAATTGATCTCAAAATACCATTAATAATATAATTTCATGATATAAATCTCAAATATAAATTATATATACACCGCATAAAGTAAATTAATTTCATAATACAAAACATGTCTCAGAGAGAGGAATTTGGGATAGAAAACCCTTACCATTTGTCCTGACTCCATGAACAGACTTTAAACTCTTGTATCAAAAACGCACATATATATATATATATCAATTTATTAATTAATAAAATATATCATATCCATTTCCATTTATACTCTTCATAAATGGTTATTCTCTATATGAATTCTACTTATTTTCAACATTGAGTGTTTAGGAAGTGACGGTGACGATGTTGGATGGTGATAGGAAGTGACGGTGACGATGATGGATGGTGGTAAGAAGTGACAGGTAGTATGATGCGGGCTGGAACATTTCCCGAGATTGGTGTTGTTTCAGTTTGAAATTTGGAATTTGAAATCTGAAAAAAATGGGCACGGTTCTTTGGTTTTTACAATGGCAAGTTATGACTTTGTATCTGCTTGGATTTGTGTTGGGTTTACACTTACCTTTAAAAGTGTCATTTGAAAATATAAAAATATGGATTTTGTGCAACATTGAGTGTTTAAAGTTTTTATCATTTGTACTAGTTTCATAATAGTGGTGTATATATTCATTCTTATTCCAAATTTCATCATTATTAGTTTATTAAATATACTTTTAAGAATTATTTATAATTATTTAAGGTGATTTAAATTTCTTTCATGAGTGTTTTATTATTTATCCTTGAAGATGAAATCGATTTCAAGCATGTTTCGATGATTCTTGATGATCAAAGGGTGTTTTCTTAATTATGGATTCAAATATTGATATAACATCTCAATAATAAAAAAATCATGTAAACATATTTATTATATTATACCGGTGAATATGTTCCCATAGTCATTCAATATATAAATTCATAGTATTGTTCAAGTGGGTGGTTAAACCGACACAAACATGAGCATACCCTGATTTAATGAAGGATTGTGAAGTGGTTTTATTTTAATATAATTACATAATAATCATAATGATATTATTTATTTTTTATTATTGTAATATACTATAATTAGAAGGAATTATAAGAATAATTAATGGAAATGAAAATATTATACAATTTTAATTAAATATTATCCTCTTAATACACTTGGTTTAAATGATTAAATTAACAATTATTGTTTTTTGATCATATAATTAATAAGTTCTCCAATGTATCATACTGTAACCTTAATAATATAATAAAAAATATATTTATCCTTTAATAACATCCTTATATATATCCTTGTAAGATGATGAAGGAAAATGAAACATGTTGTGTTGTAGAGGCAGTAGTCCGCACAATGAATGAATGATAGTTTTTTTCATTAATGGAAGGGGAAAGGTGGTTAGTATTTATTTATACAATATGATAAAAAAATTATACAATAAATTCTTATTTCATAATATAATATTGGGAAAATAAATTTGAAATGTGAAGATAAAAGGAAAATATTGAACTTATGTTGAGGACTTTGGGTTTCTCTTAGAGGATTCCTTTTAATTGAATGGATTAAGAAAATATCTTGTAAATAGAAACTTATGAGAGTGAAAGATGGTTATAATGGAAGTAAATAGGGAAGAGTTTTAGGATGAAACAAAATTTATAGTGGTATTGAAGGGGTGGTGAGAGGCCCCTTTTATAAGGGGTGAGAATGATATTTTTTTGTAAATATTTCAACTTAATATAAAAGGAGAACATGTTAAATAGGTCAAGTGGCTCCAAAAATTAACAATAATTTATTTTAGAGTCTGATAAGGTTGATAATATCTCAACCACTTAATTATATCCATTTTTTATAATGTTTCAAGTCCATCACCCCTTAAAATTTTAATTTTACCATTTTATCTTTTACTACAATAACTAGTTTTTTACCTAAGGTAAATTAATATTTATGCCTGAAAATAAAGTGGTTATTAGATAATTTGGGACAAATAATTTAAAATTTGAAATCTATTTTTTCTGATTCAATTTATAGAATTGTTAAAAATAACTTTTATTATAATTAATGTATAATATGTTAAAAAAAATGAGAAAAATATTACTTGAGTTTTAAAATATCAATCATAGGTTTGTAAACTATAATTAATATTTTAAAATTTATTATTAAAATTATAAAATAAATATATTTTCAATAAAATTGTTTTATAAATTTCTAATTCATACTTATATACTAATTATGCAATTAATATTTCAGTATTAGTAAAAATGATAAATTGAACTATTCACTTAAAAATCAATATTTTTTTGAAAAAATCCCAAAAAATTCATATTAAGCTAATATATTTAGAAAAAAATTAAAACTTTGTATTCTATTTTTTAAAAATAAAATCCTGAAATTCATAAATTAAAATTTTAATTGTACTTATGAATAAAGTCTCTTTACATTGTACATTGTGTGGTAGTTCAGGATATAGTGTTTACCTTCTACAGTAGGGTCTTAATTATTACATTTGTAACCTATATGTGAATGGAATAAGAGTTAGTAACATTTTTTAACATAAAATCGAGACCATTAGAAAATTTTATATCTTATTCATCCCCAAAATTTCTATCACACACATTTGGTTCAAAAACTAAACCGATTTAAGAAAAAAAAATTATCCATGGGTTTTTGTGACATCAAAGCTACACCTAAATTCATGATTTATTCTATAAGAAAAATTCCATTACTTAAAAAATAATTTCCTCCAATATGAGAGAGATTAAAAATAGGGTGTTCTTCTTGATGTAATTTCATAGAGACCAAAATATTGAAATTTTTAGTGTCTTATCCAAATTCCATTAAGAGGGTGACTTTATGCACATTGATTATGGTCCTTTCCATTTAAAATAATGTCCTCCCTATGATTATTGGATAATGAGAACTACCTTTATCTTCCTCTATTTTGAGAATGTTAAAGTCAACATAAAACAAAAAAACCTTTCAATCTCACCAAAACACCTTCTACGATACCAACAAGATGGTAAGTAAATTGGTTGTATAGTTTTACCACTACTCAAATCAGTTTATGTTCTCTCACCTACCAAGAATAATAGATAAATAAAATCATGTAATTAATAGATACACCCAAATAACACAAGGAATTTGTAAATTTCAGAATCCTTATAGAACAAGGGATGGTGAATATAATAATATATTGGCATTTTATAAGTAAATTATGTGTGATCAAAACAGAAAATTTATTACCTATGATTTCCATTTCATCAGCATAAAATATTATCCTCTTAGTACAATGTTTATTGAGAACTTTTTCATACCTCATAATTTGGTTTATTTCTTCAAGTATAGATATATTTATCAGAATGTTTTTAATTATGTTTAACACCTATTTATATAAGGCTTCCTCAATATCTTTCTTGGGTGGAATTTGACGGATTTACCTTTTTCCTCATTCACTAGTTATACTATGACAAGTTCCTTGAATAGTTGTTACCTGGGATCTTACTCCTCATCAATTAATTCTTCACTTCCATATTCCATTATATATTTCTCATTCCCTTGAACTTCCTTATAACTTCTTAAATAAATGGAACTATCATTGCTTTGTGGGTTATAAATAGGTTGATATGGGAGTTTTCATAACCCTTGGTAAACCGATGTGTTCAATTTGGTACAAAATTGACCAAACTAGTTTTTAAATTCCTCGAATTTATAACCATTATCTATCAAATTGGTGTGATTATTACCTTGGTACTCCATCAAGTATCTTAGTGAGACTGTCATTCTTGGAACTTAAATTTTCCATTTTCATTAGTAGCTTGTTGATGGTTGTGAAATGTTCCTCACTTATTGGAATAGTGGATGTTTTTATGTCTGTTAAAATAGTGTAATTTGGGATTTTTTGTTGTAAAATATATATTAAACTATGTAATAATCTTTTAAACCTTGAATTCGTACATGTTTTTTGAACTATCTTTAGTATATGGCATCATATCATTACATTTCTTTCACTTAGGGGAATCAATCAGTGTAGTGATCTAATGATTTCCATACTTAATAGATACAAGGCGTGTGGATAGGGATCACTTACTCTGTTAAGTTCCATCCATCTTATAATATAGGTGAATTACTCAATTCTATAATCTAGAAAAGTATAATTGTAATTTTATACCTCAATCACACATTTGTTGATAGTCCTTGTACCAAACAATTACGAGTTATGAGATATAATCTCAATCAATTCATTGGTTTCTATTTGAGACCTTTAAATAATAAATTCTACTAATGAATAATCCGAAAAATTTCTATAATTTTATAATAAACCTCAATAAAATAAGAAAAATAAATGGTTCTCCTAGATGAGTTGATGTAGGAAATTTTAATAGAGAATCATGAACCTTTCTTAGTACTCATAGAGAGTTTCTTCAAAATATTTCCCTAGGTTATATATCTCCTTCCTTGATGGTTTACTCTTTGAAATGTTGAGTAACTTCTAAAGGAAAACTCTATGTAACTCATCACAACTGGTAACCTCTCTCTATTGAATATTGTACATCTATTCCTTAGTTATACCCTCCAAGGAAAATGGGAATGCTTGATACTTTATATAAGCCTCTAGCACTCCTCTTAACATGAAGGTGATGCACACAATATTTAAACCCTTTAGGTTATTATTGGTATCTTTACCTATTAAACCTTGAAATTTTTATCATAATTGGATTATACCATTTTTTAATTCAAAATCCACTTGGTTATTTGGTAGAAATAATTTACTATTATGACAATTAAAGATAGTTTCATATAATTCCTTAAGTGTTATGTTTAGTTGTGCTATGTTTTATTCCATTTTATCACTATTTAATTAATCACTATAAAAATAATAGGAGGATTTAGAAAATGTTAATAGGATATTGAAAAACTCCTAATCTAATATGTAAAGGCCCAAACCCACACTTCTAGATTCAATACTAAAACGTACTATGTAATTTTTTTAAAAAAATATAACTAAAAAATACAAAATAAATTATATATTCTAGGAAATATTATAGTCTAAGTTTTGGAGAATTAGACAAAACCATACAATTTATCATAGCTTCATAAAATTACAAAATAACTAATTGAATTCATTCGCACAAAAACCTTAACTACCTTTGAACTTCTAAGGAATCCTGTGAAAAAAAATATATTAAAACATGGAATCAACATTAAATTTTCTAGTAAGGGGTTTTAAAACCAATGAAAAATAATTTTCTTTGAAATAATATATATTACTTTGAAAAATATTTTACCAAAAAAAAATTGATAAAATAAATAATTTTCCAAAACTATTTTCAAGACATTGAAATAATTATCTCATATATCCTTTAAATTTTCTTATAATTTTGAAAACCATTTAATTTCTAAAATAAATAAACTTTTCAAATAGTCCTTGAAATCCACCTTTTAAAACTTTTTAAAGTAATAAAATTTTATAGATTAATTATGATAATTGGAAGGCCTAAAGAAAAACATGTGGTCACTAGCAGTATCACATGTAGCATAGTGTCCCAATGAGGTCATGGGTTTACTCCCCATGCCCTATCATATCATTTGATACTCAAGTTCCAGATTTTTAGAAAACATTTTTATAGGTTTTTCCTTTCTCATTCATACCCCATAAACCTTTCAAAATCCTACATAAATTATTTTCATAGAAGATGACAATTTTATTGTCACGACCCATCCTCAGGGCCCGTGTCGTGACTACCCCAAGCCCGCCTTCCATAGGCCAGGGGCTGGCGACTAGCACCAAGGCGTAAATTCTGGTAAAAAGGGAAGGCATTTACTTTGTAAAGTAAACAAACACCACAGAGCAAGAAAGCAGTAGAAGTAAACACTAAGTAAAAGCTGGGTACAACAGTAAGTGCGGAAAAGTAAGTGGGCCAGAATACAAACCCAAACTGAAAGTAAAGTACAACTGGAAAGGGAAAACAGCAACTGAAAGTAAAGTCGCAGCGTCGATCCATCCACTAGAAGTCCCACCTGAAGGGTGGGTATAGATAGCCTCCATAGCTCCTCGGGTCCAGCCATCTGCTCCGAGTACGTCCCACCCAGTGGTCCACCTCCAGGTACCGTCCTACTCCGCTAGCCTCAACCATGATCAGCGTTGTCTGTCGTCTGCAACCAATACAACATAGTGCAGGCATAGCCCGTGCAGGGGTGAGTATAAGCTACTCAGTAGGGACCCCGAGACCCCTGAAGGTCTCCCAGAATCCACAAAGGGTAATCCATAAAGGAAAGATGCAATCACAAAGTAACATCTGACACTACTTAGGTATATTCCCATACATATACCTAAGTCATTGATTCTCGTTCAGATACAACATTCGAGCCCAAGTACAACCCAGTCCACTCAGGAAAACACAACCAAATCCACACAGGAAAGCATAACGTAATCCACACATGATATCAAGTCAAACTTATCGAAGATAAGAATTTAAAGTCAAGAATCACCTCACACAGGTATGCTTCTTCGTATGATGATAGAGATGATCAGATATTGCCACTGATTCATCTAAGTCGTCGGACCCACAAAGGATCGATAGGCACTAACCCCCGCAATGTCCCACAAAGGATCTGACCCACACATGATCGATAGGTAACTAACCCCCGCAATGACCCACAAAGGATCTAACCCACACAGGATCGATAGGTAACTAACCCCCGCAATGACCCACAAAGGATCTGACCCACACAGCATCGATAGGTAACTAACCCCCGCAATGACCCACACAGGATCGGACCCACATAGGATCTGTAGGCGCTGGCCCACACAGGACCGTTGAGAACTGACCCAAACAGGATTTGACCCACACAGGATCGGTAGCACTAATCCACGTAAGATCGCTGAGTGATGTAGTCGTCGCCGTCGAATCCACGGAGGATTTCTGCACAGTCGTCATCATCGTCGCAGTCGCATCCAGCTCTAGGGTTCCCGCACACAGCAAGCTCGTTCAGGAGGGTCCGCTCCATGATCCGAAGGGCTGATACATCAACTGACACAAATTTCGGAGTTGATGTATCCAAAAGTTCTATATCTTCAATAGGAACTCGACGTCACAGATGGCGCGTCAATCGGATGCCCGGTCTGAGAGTTATTGGTTTTTTCGTCCCAGGGGCCCGGTTGGTTTTTAAGTCAAAACCAACTCGACCGTACTCCAATTGCGTCCAAACCTCGAGCGGAGTAAGCCAAAAGGTCTATCTCACTTAGAGGAATCCAACAAAGTCAACGGCACGTCAATCGGACGTCCGGAGCTCAAGTTATAAGTGTTTCCGCTCCGAGGGCCCGGTTGGTTTCGTGTACGAACCAACCCAGCTGAACTCAAAGTACTCTGAAACCTTGAGTGAAATAAACCGAAATGACCATCTCGATCCAAGGATCGCATCTCAACAGACGGTACGTCGATCGGAGGCCCGTAGCTCAAGTTATGGGCAACAGACCGAAAGAGGTTCGGTATTAGGGGGTTCGGGCCCGGTCCGACCAGGCCCAATACCCCCAGGGTCGGACCGAACCAGGTCGACCCGAACCGGGTCCGAGTCTGGCCCACTTGGGCGCAGCCCGGCGCGGCTTAGCGGCCAGGCGCGCTGGCGGTCCGGCGCGCTGGCCAGGGGGCTCGGCCGAACGGTCGAGCCGTTGGGATGCATGGGGCACTGCCCCCGCGTGCAGTAACCACGACCCCTTAATGGGGCCGCTCACGTCTGGCCAGATGGGGGTTTCGAACCCCCAATTCTTCCACGGTCCGGCCGGCCCGATCTGGCCGGCCGGCTTCTGCCGCCACGGGACCGGAAAAGCCGGTCCCCCTGCCCCGATGCCGGCCGCCCAGACCTGGATGCCGGTTCCCCTGCTCCGCCACGGCCCGGAACTGGCCGCGGCCTTCATCCGTCCGGCGCGGCGCGACGGCGCCGCGCCCCTCCGCCTTGGCCCCGCTCCGGCCGCGGTGCTTTTTTAGTTCTCCGGTCAGGCGTGACGGCGCCGCATCTTTGGTTCGTTTTCAACGGCGCTGCGCTTCTTCCCCTTCTTTAATATTCTCCGTGCGGTGCTTCGGCACCACATTATCTTTCTCGTGCCACAATCAAAATTAAACGAACAAGGGGGAGGAGGGTCGTCCTTGTTCATGGGGTCTGACCTCCTCCCGTAATTGCGATATCAGGTGGCTCAAAAGAAAGGAAGATGGCGACAGAAGAAAATCACAAAATAAACCCCTACCTCAACGTTGTCGTCGAACGAGCGTTCGTCGCGGAATTAACCGTCGCAGAAGAAGAGGATCGTCGCAGAAGAAGAGGATCACCGTGGAAGAAAACGTCATAGAAGGAACGTCGTTTGCGTTAGGTGATCTCCGAGGAAGGCATCTCTCGCCGTCGTCCGCCGTCGGAGGTCGGCGTTCTTCATCGGCGGCGGTGCGTTCTTCGTGTTCTTCGTCGAAGGATGAAGAATCCTCAAGACTTCTCTTTTTCTCCCAAAGGCTCCCACAACCAGGATTCCAACAAAATAAAATAAGTTCAACACTTATTTTATTAACATATCCTAGGCATTTGAAATTCAAAAGAAACGAAACGAACAATTAATTTAATGAATTAATTGTAACGATTTAACCACCCAAATTAATGAGGCGTTTCTTAACCCAAAAAAACGCACGGTTTGACTTTATTAAAAAGGGGGGGTGCGGGTGTGTTACTTAGAGGGAAAGAAATAGTGGGTATCGTGCGGGCCCCACCTCACAAATATCCTACCAAGTGGGTAGGATATTGTGGGTCCCATCTTATCCTCTTAACTTAGGTTAATCCGCTTTAAGTAAAATAAAATAAAATGTCACACCACTTTTATTTTATTCCTTAACTTAACCCCAAAAATTAAAAACCACACCTGAGAAAACACAACTCCGGAAAAAGTGTTTCTAAGCAACTACCGGCTATGGGATTCCATTGGTGCCCTCGGAATTCGATTCTGAGCACCAGTTCAAAAGTTAGAAAAAACCCGCTCGTTCGTTCACTGAACGTACCCGAGCTAAACTTCGGAAAATGATTCCGGGCACACCGGGCCTCAGAATCAGGTGCCATCAGAAACTACGTTCTTGTAAAATTCCTAAGAAAATTAAGAAAAAAAAATTCCTTGAATTTTACGGGTCTTTACATTACTCCTACCTCAGGGCTTTACATCCCCGTAAAGATACATCAAAAACTAGGGAAACAAATGTGGGTACTGAGCACGCATCTGAGCCTCCCGCTCCCAAGTGCTCTCCTGGAGGTTCCCATGCTTCCATATGATGCGCACTAGAGGAATCGACCGTCCACGTAGGACCCGCTCCTGTCGATTCTCAATCTCCACCGGGACCTCCACAAAATTCGCCCCATCATCAACGTCTAGCTCCCTATGGTCAATGATATGTGTCAGGTCGTGCACGTATCTCCTCAGCTGGGATACATGGAAGACGTCGTGCACTCGGTGCAACTGAGGTGGTAGAGGCAGGCGATAAGCCACCTTGACAATCCTGCTGAGGACCTGGAAAGGTCCGATGAAGCACGGAGATAACTTGTCGCCTCGGCCAAATCTCCATAATCCACGTCGAGGTGAGACCCGCAAGAAGATGTGGTCACCATCCTCGAACTCTAGCGGCCTCCGCCTCCTATCAGCATAAGACTTCTACCAGATCTGAGCTGTCCTCATCCACTCCTGGATGATCTGGACCTTCTCTGTCATGGCCTGGACCATCTCTGATCCCACAAGTGCTGACTCCCCAGGGTCTGTCCAGCACAAAGAAAATCTGCAAGGTCGATTGTACAACGCCTCGTATGGTGCCATCCCGATGGGTAGTGGTAGCTGTTGTTGTACACGAACTCCACCAAGGGTAGGTGGTCCTCCCATCTACGACCAAAGTCGAGGACACATGCGAAGAGCATGTCCTCAAGAGTCTGAATGGTCCTCTTCGTCTGACCATCCGTCTGAGGGTGAAAGGCGGTGCTCAGACGTAGCTACGTCCTGAACACTTCCTGCAACCCCTTCCAAATCCGGGAAGTAAAGCGAGCATCTCGATCGGAGAAGATAGATGATGGCACGCCGTGAATCCGTACAATCTCCTGAACGTAGAGGCGTCCCAAGATCTCCACTAATCCCTACTCTATGATGGGTAAGAAGTGATCCAAATTGGTGAGTCGGTCGACAATCACCCAAATGGAGTCGTGACCTCTGGAAGTGCGTGGAAGTCCAGTCACGAAGTCCATAGATATCCTGTCCCACTTCCACTTCGGGACCTCTAAGGGTTGTACAAAGCCTTCTAGTACCTGTTACTCTGCCTTCACCTGCTGGAAGGTGAGGCATCGAGAAACGAACTCTACCACAACCTTCTTCATGCCCGGCCACCAGTGCTGTTGTCTGAGATCCTGGTACATCTTTACTATGCCTGGATGTACCGCCAAAGGGGAAGTGTGAAACTCTCTCAGAACCTCCTCCCATAAAGCAACTGGTACCAAGGTACGTCCTCTGAAAAGGACTTCATGCTCTCCTTCTATATAGAAACCATCAGGTGCCTGCCCTGAGGATATCTGTGCACGCCGCGTCTCACAGTCAGTGTCCCCATGTTGTGCCTCTCTGACCTGCTGTAGTAGTGGAGGAGTGACTGTGAGTGACTGAAGGAAGGCTTCTCCATCTCTATCCACGAAGGATATCTGCAAGGCGGCTAGTTGCTCTGTCACCTCCCCAAGTAGCTGAATGTCCGTCCTCCTGCTGAGAGCATCGGCTACTACGTTCCCCTTCCCAGGAGTATAGACTATCTCAAAGTTATAGTCCTGGAGGAACTCGAGCCATTGCCGCTGTCTCAGGTTTAGGTCCTTATGATAGAAGATGTACCTGAGACTATGATGGTCAGAATAGACTGTAAAGTGCTCACCCATCAGATAGTGTCGCCACATCTTCAGAGAAAAGACCACTGCTGCTAACTCCAGGTCATGGGTAGCGTAGTTCTGCTCATGCGGCCTCAACTAACGTGATCCATAGGCGATCACTACCCACTCCTGCATCAGGACACATCCAAGCCCGGTCCCTGATGCATCGCAGTAGACTACGTAGCCTACCCCCTCCTCCGGAAACCTCAAGATAGGCGCGCTGGTCAATCTCTGCCTCAGCTCCTGGAAGCTCTGCTGACATCTGTCTGACCACACAAAGGGTTTCCCCTTCTTCTTCAAAGCTGAGAGTGGTGCCGCAACTCTAGAGAAGTCTGGCACAAATCTCCGGTAGTATCCAGCTAGTCCCAAGAAACTTCGAACCTCCATCACGCTCTTGGGTGGCTCCCAAGCTAGCACTGCCTCGGTCTTCGCAGGATCTACTGCAACTCCCGCCTCAGAGATGACATGTCCCAAGAAGTGGACCTCACGTATCCAGAACTAAAACTTCTAGATATTGATATAAAGATGGTGCTCTCAGAGTGTGTCTAGTTCAACCCGCAAGTGGTAGGCGTGCTCCTCCTCAGTGGTCGAGTATATCAATATGTCGTCGAGGAAGACCACGAAAAATTGATCGAGGTATGGATGAAAGATCCTATTCATGAGGCCCATGAACATTGCTGGAGCATTGGTCACGCCTAAAGTCATAACCAAGAACTCATGGTGGCCATAACGACATCTGAAGGTCGTCTTCTGCGCGTCCTCGTCCCGAACTCTGAGCTGATGATAACCTGACCTGAGGTCTATCTTCGAGAACCACCATGCTCCCTTGAGCTGATTGAAGAAGTCGTCAATCCTCGATAGCAGATACTTGTTCCTCACTGTCACCTGGTTCAGGCGACGATAGTTGACACAAAGTCGCAAGATCCCGTCCGCCTTCTTGGAGAACAATATTGGGGAAGCCCAGGGTGAAACACTGGGTCGGATGAATCCCTTGCTCTGCAAGTCCTCCAACTGTACATGTAGCTCTCGAAGCTCTGCGGGAGCCATCCGATATGCTGGGGTGGATATCGGGGCTGTCCTGGGGTACATGTCAATATAAAAGTCTACCTCTCTACGAGGAGGTAGCCCTGGGACGTCATCGGGGAAAACATCCGCATACTGATCCACCACTGCAGGAAAACCAGGACTCCGCACGTCAACTGATCCTAAGATGAGGCTAGCCAACTGATGAGTGATGGGTTGTCCTCTCCTCTACGGGAGTCCATCCTGTGCTTCGAAGGCTCCCTTCTCGCCGGTGAAGGTGAACCTGCTCCCGTCGGTGCGTACACATCGCACCTTGCACCTAATACAGTCAATCTGAGCATGGACTGTAGATAACCAATCCATACCCAAGATGACGTCGTAAGGCCTCGACGCCGCTACAAGAAGATCCCAGCCGAAGCTCTCGCCTCCTAGAGTAAGCTCACACTACCGGCACTAGTGTGTAATCGTCGAGTCTGCTCCTGTAGGAGTCTCTAGCTGTAAGGATCGAGCCAACGACTCTATCGGAATCTCCGAGCTCCGAACAAGGGCAGCAGCTATGAAAGAATGACTCGCTCCTATGTCTATAAGAACTAAATCAAGGGTGGAATAGACATAGATAGTACCTCGAATCATCTCGGGTGCTCCTTGGTCGTAGGCCTCTGCTGCTTGGAGCTGTGCCTGTCTCTGCCCGCCAGCTCCCTGTGGTCGGGGTGGACCTCCTGGTGGTGGTGGTGGTAGAGCCTCAAAGCATCGCCCACCACCTGCTGCTCGGCTAGCTCCTCTTCCTCGTCCACCTGCTCCCTGCGGACCTCCACGATCGACCCTCTGCCTCTGCCTGGGTGGCCCCTCAACCGTCTGCTGCTCCTCAGTACGGTGGGTCGGGCAGTCACCAGCCATGTGGCCCTGCCAGCTGCATGCGTAGCATTGTCTGCCTCTCGAATGACTGGCTTCGCGCTGTGTGCCCCGCACTGCTGAGCCAGTGTCCTGAGGTCGTCTGCCTGAGGGTCTGGTCTGCCTGGACCCATGAGTCATCCATCGACTGCCTGCTGTAGAAGACTCTGCTATGTGTCGCCCCGCGGTAGGTCTCGCTGCTAACGAAGGCTCAGCAAGGAAGCTCTCGATCATAAGGGCTCACTCCAATACCCTTGCCTATGTCGGAATGCTGAGGGAGATCAGTGATGCCCTGATCTCCTTCCTCAATCCCTGCTCGAAGGTCCGAGCCCGGAAGAATGGGTCTCGTACCATGTCTGTCGAGTAGCGCGAGAGATCGGTAAATCTCGCCGAGTACTGGGCGACCGTCAAGATGCCCTGCCGCAGCTGTAGAAGCTCCTGGATGCGCACCGCACGGAGGGTGGCTGGGACGAACTCTGAGCGGAAGAGGATCTCAAAGTCCGTCCATAGAAGAGATGCCTCATCGTGCACCTGGAGCATCAAGCTCCACCATCTGCCTGCTGTCGCGTGTAGGAGGCTCTCTGTGAGGATCACCATGAGGTCTGCTGGTGTCCTCACTAACCAGAAAACCCGTAAAACTACCTCCAGCCAATCCTTGGCTACCTGAGGGTCTGTCTCCCCGTGGAACCTGGGCGGTCGCTGGCACTGAAACTCGTGTAGTTCACTAAGGCAACGTGCATCGTCAGCGGCTAGGGCTGGAAGCATCGATGGCTCGGCGGGTAGTGGTACCGACGGTGCCTCTGCTGTCAAAGGGCCCTGTACTGAGGCCTCGTCGCTCGGTGGGCTGTCGTCACGCACAACTCTCAGAACCCTAGCTGGCTACTGTCGTGGGTCCATCCTGAAAGGAAACAGGTGCGCCACGGTCAAACAGTATATCTGGTGAGCTGACATAAAGTAATCACAAAGAAAACTTGAAACACACATGCAATCAATGTTTTCGTGCATTAAGTCGGAAATCAAAAGTCAGGGTCCTGGTGTACGGATACGTCGGCTGCCGCACCAACATTGGATTCCCTGGACTGATAAACACACTCAATACTCTTAACACTATTACTTCACATAGAAAAAGATCAGAGTCCTGAGTTCTGCGGTAGAACTGAACTCCTCTGATACCAATTTGTCACGACCCGTCCTCGGGGCCTGTGCCGTGACTACCCCAAGCCCACCTTCCATAGGCCAGGGGCTGGCGACTAGCACCAAGGCGTAAATTCCAGTAAAAAGGGAAAGCATTGCCTTTGTAAAGTAAATAAACACCACAGAGCAAGCAAGCAGTAGAAGTAAACACTAAGTAAAAACTGGGTACAACAGTAAGTGCGGAAAAGTAAGTGGGCCAGAATACAAACCCAAACTAAAAGTAAAGTACAACTGGAAAGGGAAAACAGCAACTGAAAGTAAAGTCGCAGCGTCGAGCCGTCCACTGGAAGTCCCACCTGAAGGGTGGGTACAGATAGCCTCCACAGCTCCTCGGGTCTAACCGTCCGCTCCGAGTACGTCCCGCCCAGTGGTCCACCTCCAGGTACCGTCCTGCTCCGCTAGCCTCAACCACGATCAGCATTGTCCGTCGTCTATAACCAACACAACGTAGTGCGGGCATAGCCCGTGCAGGGGTGAGTATAAGCTACTCAGTAGGGACCCCGATACCCCCGAAGGTCTCCTAGAATTTACAAAGGGTAATCCACAAAGGAAAGATGCAATCACGAAGTATCATCGGACACTACTTAGGTATATTCCCATACATATACCTAAGTCATCGATTCTCATTCGACTCCAACATCTGAGCCCAAGTACAACCCAGTCCACTCAGGAAAACACAACCAAACCCACACTGGAAAGCATAACGTAATCCACACAGGATATCAAGTCAAACTTATCAAAGATAATAATTGAAAGTCAAGACTCAGCTCACACAGGTATGCTTCTTCGTATGACGATAGAGATGATCGGATATTTCCACTGATTCATCTAAGCCATTGGACCCACAAAGTATCGATAGGTACTAACCCCCGCAATGACCCACAAAGGATCTGACCCACACAGGATCGATAGGTAACTAACCCCCACAATGACCCACAAAGGATCTGACCCACACAGGATCGATAGGTAACTAACCCCCGCAATGACCCACAAAGGATCTAACCTACACATGATCGATAGGTAACTAACCCCCGCAATGACCCACACAGAATCGGACCCACACAGGATCTGTAGGCGCTGGCCCACACAGGATCGCTGAGTGCTGACCCACACAGGATCTGACCCACACAGGATCGGTAGCACTGATCCACATCGGATCACTGATTGTTGTAGTCATCGTCGTCGAATCCACAGAGGATTTCTGCATAGTCATCATCTTCGTCGCAGTCGCAGCTAGCTCTAGGGTTCCCGCACACAGCAAACTCATTCGGGAGAGTCCGATCCACGAGCCGAAGGGCTGATACATCAAATGACCCAAAGTCTGGAGTTGATCTATCCAAAAGTTCAGTATCGTCAACAGGAACTCGACGTCACAGATGGTGCGTCAATCGAACGCCCGGTCTGAGAGTTATTGGTTTTTTCATCCTAGGGGCCCGTTTGGTTTTTAAGTTAAAACCAACCCGACCGTACTCCAACTGCGTCCAAACCTCGAGCGGAGTAAGCCAAAAGGTCTTTCTCACTTAGAGGAATCCAACAAAGTCAACAACACGTCAATCAGACGTCCGGAGCTCAAGTTATAAGCGTTTCCGCTCCGAGGGCCCGGTTAGTTTCGTGTACGAACCAACCCGGCCGAACTCAAAGTACTCCGAAACATTGAATGCGATATACCGAAACGACTGTCTCGATCCAAGGATCGCATCGCAACTGACGGTGCGTCGATAGAAGGATCGTAGCTCAAGTTATGGGCAACAGACCGAAAGAGGTTCGGTATTAGGGGGTTCGGGCCCGGTCCAACCCGGCCCGATACCCCTAGGGTCGGCCCGAACCGAGTCGGACCGAACCGGGTCCGGGTCCAGCCCGCTTGGGCGCGGCCCGGCCCGGCGCGCTGGCCAGGGGGCTCAGCCAAATGGCCGAGTCGTTCAGATGCGGGGGGCGCTACCCCCTCGTGTAGTAATCGCGGTTCCTTAATGGGGCTGCTCACGTCCGGCCAGCCGGGGGTTTCGAACCCCCGGTTCTTCCACGGTCCGGTCGGCCCGCTCTGGTCAGCCAGCTTCTGCCGCCACGGGACCGGAAAAGCCGGTCCCCCGTGCTCTGATGCCGGCGGCCCGGAACCGGCCGCCGGTTCCCCTGCTCCGCCGCAGCCCGGAACCGGCCGCGGCCTTCGTCAGTCCAGCGCGGCACGACGGCGCCGCGGCCCCGCTCCGGCTGCGGTGCTTTCGTAGTTCTCCAGTGCGGCATGACGGCACTGCGCTTCTTCCCCTTCTTTAATATTCTCTGCGCGGTGCTTCATCACCGCGTTTTCTTGCTCGTGTCGCAATCAAAATTAAACGAACAAGGGGGAGGAGGGTCGGCCGTGTTCGTGCGGTCCGACCTCCTCCCGTTATTGCGATATCAGGTGGCTCAAAAGAAAGTAAGATGGCGATGAAAGAAAATCACAAAACAAACCCCTACCTCAATGTTGTCGTCGAACGAGCGTTCGTCGCAGAATTAACCGTCGCAGAAGAAGAGGATCGTCGTGGAAGAAGAGGATCGCCGCGAAAGAAAAGGCCACGGAAGGAACATCGTTGGCGTTAGGTGATCTCCGAGGAAGGCGTCTCTCATCGTCGTTCTCCGTCAGAGGTCGGCGTTCTTCGTCGGCGGCGGTGCGTTCTTCGCGTTCTTCGTCGAAGGACAAAGAATCCTCAAGACTTCTCTTTTTCTCCCAAAGGCTCCCACAACCAGGATTCCAACAAAATAAAATAAGTTCAACACTTATTTTATTAACATATCCTAGGCATTTGAAATTCAAAAGAAACCAAACGAACAATTAATTCAATAAATTAATTGTAACGATTTAACCGCCCAAATTAATGAGGCATTTCTTAACCAAAAAAACGCACGGTTTGACTTTATTAAAAGGGGGTGCAGGTGCGTTACTTAGAGGGAAAGAAATGGTGGGGCTCGTGTGGGCTCCACCTCACAAATATCCTACCAAGTGGGTAGGATATTGTGGGTCCCATATTATCCGCTTAACTTAGGTTAAGCCACTTTAAGTAAAATAAAATAAAATGTCGCACCACTTTTATTTTATTCCTTAACTTAACCCCAAAAATTAAAAACCACACCCGAGAAAACGCAAATCTGGAAAAGGTGTTTCTAAGCAACTATCGGCGCTGCGATTCCATTGGTTCCCTCAGAATTCAATTCTGATCATTGGTTCAAAAGTTAGAAAAACCCCGCTCATTCGTTCACTGCATGTACCCCGAGCTAAACTTCGGAAAATGATTCTGGGCACACCGGGCCTCGGAATCAGGTGTCGTCCGAAACTGCGTTCTTGTAAAATTCCCAAGAAAATTAAGAAAAAAAAATTCCTTGAATTTTACGAGTCTTTACATTTATAAATCCTTTTTATTGAAGAAACTCAATTTCCTTAAAACTTATGAGTAAGGAGAAATCTACATTCCCATAAGAAATACTTAAAAATAAAATATCTAAACATTAATTATATAAATATTAAAATAATTTCTTGTAAAATAGTACATGATATGTTACTAACATTAATAAAATATGTCCATATCAACTTGAATGAAATTCATTGTTAAACAAAAAAATCATTTTTCACATAAAACGATAACATCTATTGATTTCAAGGTCACTTTTCACATAAAAATGACTCATAGATAGAGATTTTAATGAAATAAAATACCATTTAAAATTAAAGTAAAAAAATAATAAAGAAAAGTTTTGTTATTATTTTACATCATAGATAAAAATAGAATTTTATGAGATTAAATTTGAAAATATAATTGCTTAAAAATTTTAGAATAAATTTTTTATAAAATTAATCCCCTTACTATTGGTTTTCTTGTGGAAAAACATATATATATCACACACTTACACAATTATAATTTTGAGTGAAATAATAAAATTTTGAAAATCAAATCCTTATATAAAATCATAAAATATTTTGGAAAACATAATCCCTTACCTTAACTTATAAAAAGTATAAACCAAAGGCCATTGGTTTTTAGGCACTTAGAAGTTGAAATAAAAAGATCTTGGGGGTGAGTGAGGTCTTTTTAGGTGAATGAGGAGAGTCATTTTATATAATATTTTTATTATGTAAATTTTATTTACATCAACTATTTTATGAGAGGAATTATACTGTGATACTGCATATTTCCATTTTGAAAAAATGACATTTTGAGGGTTTTCTAAGTTTTCGATTCATTTTGTTAGATATTAAATATAATATTTATATATTTTCATGTTTTTTTTGCTTCATTTGAATATCTGAAGTGAATTTGAAACCTTGAAAAAAAACATAATAAACAAAGGTGTTTGTTAAGATTTTAAGATATTCCAAATCACATTGGTTCAAATTATTTGATATGATGGACAATATATATGATACCTATAACTTGTTGTGGAATCCAAAAGAAAAATGATATATGATCTTTGTTTGGTTTTATTTTATAAAGTATTAATTCTATTTTTTAATAATATATGTTTAACTGGTCCATGTCTTTATCAAGGTCAAATATGACAATAGGTGGGAAGGAAAGTGACGGTGTTAAGGGTTTGGTTGAGGTGGCTCGGGGTTTAAGAAGAATAGTGAAACGAGATTTAACGGCTGAGATTAGATCAGAAGAATGGCCAATATTGTATCCATAATTATATTTTCATACTAATATTATTCATACTTTATGACCCACATCGAAACATATCATGTTCTGGTGACACTTAATAACACAAGTTATGACAGTGATGCTCTAAATTTAGAAAACATGCCACACATGGGTTGCATCCCAACAGGTGTTATGCCCAAGCTCTCCATGATATGTAGGTCTTACACACGGGCCTCCCCACAATATATGTGAGCTATTATCAACTATGGTCAGATACATATCCCACCATAGGCTTGGTTGAGTGCACTTCTTCCCACCTAAGAAATGGTTGCACATGCACTTGGCTGCCTTTGGTTTGTCAAATTTTTATTAAAAAAATAAATATTCAAAGTAAATTTTATCATTGTTTTATGTAATAATATTATTTTAATATTTAAATTAGGTTTCCTATACCATTTTAAACACTAATTTATATTATTATTTTGATTATAAATTGTAACTATCATCTTAAAATTATTATTATTTTATTTTCATGCTTCCTAAAGTCATCAACAACTCTTTTAATTTTACCACTGTTTTATTTTAAAATAAATCTCCAACGACTATTAGAAAATGGTCATAAATAAAAATTCCTATAAATACCCATACTTAGTGGTTTTTATATAAACCAACATCTCTCAAATTTTATTTCTTACTAACAATATGGTTATTTATTTTCCTCTTACTCTTTGTATTTTTTTATCCTCTTTGCTACTACTTTTTTAATTATGGAAGATCCAAGAGAAGTGGGTTACACTTTTCGAATTATTATGTTGATCGGAGGTGTTAAAATTGTATTATTGATGTTAGTAATAAGTTTATTGATTAGTTACAAGCTCAGGTATTTTAATAATGTATTAAAGTTAGTGATTTAATAAAATTTTCTTCATCAATCTTGTCATTAAATTTGGAATAATATTTATTTATAGTATTTATTTAAAATACAAAACACATAAAAAAATATAGGATGTTATATTTTTCCCCCTTAAAAATAATTACACCCTTGAAATTCATTCATGCATACACCCTAATTCTTCCTATTCCAAAATTAAATCTTGGTATTACTACACAAATATCTTTATTATTATTACTAATCACTAAATTTTACTATAAAAGATAATTTGTACCTTTAACATAATCTCCAATGCATCCATTTTTCTTTAAATGCAGGGTTTATTCCATGAAAATTGGTTCTTAAAATGGTTTCAAGTTCCTCTATCTCTCTTTCCCATATACATATTGAGAAATTTAGGTTGTATTCATGTAAGTACTAATAAGAAGTTGATATAAATGTATGAGGATTATATAGTTCAGATATTTATGAGTGAACTTGATTCCTATAGAATGGTTGAACTGACTTGTCTTCCAATATTTCAAAGTCTGTAAATCTTCCATATGAAATAAATCTTAAAATTTGACACATATAATCCGCTTGGAGGTCACTATATTCTGTGGATTTGATAAAGTATACTAAAGATTCAAATTGACTGTACAAGTTAAAACATTTTAAAAGAACTTAATAATACTTCCCTCATTGTTCATAATAAGGAAGTTGGGTATACACAATGGAATAATAGAAAAATATTGATCCTCAAAAGAATCAGGGTATATCAGATGTGTTGGATATTTTTAAAGACGTTTACAGGTGAGTCGAATTTTTACAAAGGGCTCAAAATCATCCAAGCATGATTTTATAATTATCTTTTCGAGAAAATCATCTGGAAAGGATAAAATAATAGTTCATTTTATTCTTTCTTCCATCTGAAAATGTTAAAAAAATAATTTACTTAGTATGAATACTTAAAACATTAATTTTTACAAATTTCCAAAATTATCTATACTTTCACTCTGATACTAAATGTGAAGGCCCAAACCTGAACTTCCAGAATTAGGACTAAAACATATAGTGTAATTTTTTTTAAAAGATAACTGAAAAAATACATAGTACATTACACATTCCAGGATCTTTTCTTCTCTATGTTTTAGAGAATTAGAAAAAATAATACAATTTATCAGAGTTGTACAAAATTACAAAATAACTAATTGGATTCATCCACACAATCACCTTCACTTCCATTGAACTTATAAGGAATCCTATGAAAAAAATATTTTAAAAAATGGGGCACGCATTAAATTTCTGAGTAGGGGGTTTTAAAACCAATGAAAAATAATTTTCTTTAAAATAATATATATTTTTTTGAAAAATATTTTACCAAAAACACATTTGATAAAATAAATACTTTTCTAAAAGTATTTTTAATACATTGAATTCATTATCTCGTATGTCCTTTAATATTTATTATGCTTTTTAAAACCATTTAATTTCCAAAATAAATAAACTTTTGAAATATTCCTTGGATTTATCCTTTTAAAACTTTGGAAAATAATAAACTTTATGGATTAATTATGATACTCAGCAGACCCAAAGAAAAACATATGACCACTAGAAGTATCACATGTTGGATAATATCCCATTGAGTTCATTGGTTTACTCCCCATATATTATCAAATCATTCAATACTCAAGTTCTAGATTTTAAGAAAACATTTTTAGAGGTTCTTCCTTTCTCATTTATAACCCAAAAAACTTTCAAAATATTACATAAATTATTTTCATAGAAGAAACTAATTTTATAACTTATTTTTAATGGAAAAAACTCAATTTCCTTAAAACTTGTGAGTTAGGATAAATCCACCTTCCCACAAGAAATAGATACAATTAAAATACATAAACATGAATGCTACAAATATTAAAACAATTGCTTGAATAATAGTACATTATATTTCAAGAACATTCATAGAATATTTCCATATCTACTTGAATGAAATTCATTGATAAATAAATAAAATCATTCTTCATGTAAAATGATAACTTCCATTGATTTCAAGGTCACTTTTTACATAAAAAAATGACTCATAGATAGAGATTTTAATGAAAATAAATACCCTTTAAAATTAAAGTTAAACTATAATAAAACAAATTTTTGTTATTATTTTACATCATAGATAAAAATATGAGTTTTTTAGATAAAATTTTAAAATACAATTTCTTAGAAATAGTATAATAATTTTTTTATAAAATTAATCCACTAAGGGTTTTAATATGGAAGAATATATATATATATATATATATATATATCACACCTTTACACCATTATAATTATGAATAAAATCATTAATTTTTTAAAATAAAATCCTTACATAAAATCATAAATGATTTTGGAAAACATAATACCTTACCTTAACTATTAAAAAGGATGAACCATTGGTCACTGGTTTTTTGGCATAGAAAAGTTGAAATAGAAAGAACTTGGGGTGAGTCGGGCCTTATTGGGTGAATGAGGATAGGAATTTTATATAATAGTTTTATTGTGTATATTTTATTTACATCAACTATTTTTTAGAGGAATTATTGTGTGATGCTGTATATTTAATTTTTGAAAAAATGGAATTTTGAAGGTTTTCCAAGTGTTCGATTCATTTCGTTAGATGTTAAATATAATATTTAGATTTTTAGATTTTTCTTTTATTACTGCATTTGAATATATGAAGAGTATTTGAAAACTTTACAAAAACATAATAAACAAATGTTTTTGTTAATATTTTAAGATATTCCAAATCAAATTGGTTCAAAGTATTCAAGATTATGGAAAATAAAAAAATATATATAATACCTATAACTTTCCACAGAAGTTGAAAGACAAATGATATTCGATCTTAGGTTAGTTTTATTTTATAAATAATTCACACAATTTTAGAAGACTCAATCTCGAACTAGGACATGTCTTTATCAAGGTCAAATATGACAGTAGGTGGTAAGAAAAGTGATGGTATCAAGGGTTTGGTTCGGGTGGCTTGGGGTTGAAGAATAATAGTGAAATGAGATTGAATGGAAGATATTAGATCAGGTGAATGGACACGATTGTATCCAGTTTTTTAAGGTTGGATGAATAGTGTTCATACTTCATATCCCACATTTAAATTTATAATGTTTTGGAAACATTTAATAATAGAAGCGACGACAGTACTGCCCCAGATTTAGAACGCACACCACACACAGGTTGTAACCCAGCGAGTGTTATGCCTAAGATCTCTGCATTGCATGGACCTTACACATGGGTTTGACCATGATCTGCATGATATATCCTCAAATATGGTTAGATACATCTCCCACCATTGGCTTGCCTGAGTTCATTGCTACCCACCTAAGCAGTGGTTGCACATTCACTTGGCTAAATTTGGTTTATCAGATTTTTATTAAAATAAATAAATATTCAAAGTAAATTTTATTATTGTATTACTTAGTATTATGATTTTAATATTTCAATTAGGTTACATATACCATTTTAAACACTAATTTATATTATTATTTTTATTATAAATTGTAACTGTCATCTTAAAATTACTATTATTTTATTTTCATGCCGCCTAAAATCATCAATGGATATTTTAATTTTACCATTATTTTATTTTAAAACAAATTTATAATGGTTATTAGATAATGGTAAGAAATATAAAATACTATAAATACCCATACATATATATTTCTAGATAAACCAACATCTCTTGAAGTCTATTTCTTACTCCTAATATAGTTCTTTATTTCCCACTTACACTTTTTATTTTTTCTGTCCTCATTGCTACTGCTTTTCTAATTATGGTAGATCTGAGAGAAGTGGGTTACACTTTTGGAATAATTACATTGATAAAAGGTGTTCCAATTATATTAATAATGTTAGTAATAAGTTTATTTAATTGGTTACAAGCTCCTATGTAACATACCGACTCAGGTTCCACACACTTGTGTCTTGAGTCGGTCGGTTACATGACCTTCAGTGTGCCTCCTCGTATGCCAGAGGCTATCGATTAGCAGCGAGGGTCTAATATTTATCATGGGGATACTATAACCTCTTTATCAAAGTAGAAAAGTAGTATAAAAAATAAAAAAAATAGCCAAATGGTATAACCAACAACCATAAAAAATGGTATCACATGATGACTAAAACTGGTATACAATATCCAAACTAAAACAGTAGAAATGTCATGTCAAGTACATTCCAAATTTCAAATGAAAAACCAAAAAGTAATACACTGAAAACTCACAAGATGTTCCCGAATCACACATGGTTCCCTCATCCATTATCCATACCAACTTAGTCATTTAACATGGGGTCTTTTCCCTTATTCTGTCCTGCAAACATGAAGTCTATTCGAGTATTAATCAGGCAACTCGAGTATTTTGTGAGTACAACTCTGTAGGACATCACCAAGGGAATCTAAAACAATATCATTTCAATAATAGTGTATGAAGTTGTATAAATAATAAAATACAAGCAATAAAGTAAATTTTTTGCATTTATTCTGTTACTCTTTATTTAACCACATAACTTCTCTGGGTTCCCAAGGACACCCAAACCTCAATACCTACTTCGGCCCATGTCGGAGTATGAACCATATCATATATTCAATTCACAATTCATTATAAAAAAGTGGTATTTCATTATCTATTTCATTTCATATTATGGAAAATTGAAACCATAGACCAATGCCAACATTTTGGTCCTAGATCGTCAATCCTAGGACCCCATGGGTATTTGAAGTAGAATTATGTGACCCAAAACTCATTTATAAATAAAACACACAAATGGGATTTTGAAGCAGTAGTCTGTCTCCCGCACTCATTTATCAGTATGGTCTTTTAATGTAGCTGACCATGTCTCACACACGAATATCAATAAATTTATCATTATGGGATTTTCATGTAGCAGACCATGTCTCACACATGAATATCAACCAATAACAACATCACATATGTCACATAAATCATAGTTAATCAACATTAACCATCTTATCAAAATTTCATAAATATCATGGTTAATATAACCATCATTAAAATTCCAATTTTCAATTAATTCTAAAACACATTAATTGACCAATCACATAATTCATTAGTTAATTCATCAATTAATTAATCCAATTTATACAATCATTAAAAAATAATTAATTAATTCACCAATTAATTAATACAATTAAACCAATTTCATAATATCAATAATCTATTAATTAATTCAACAATTAATTAATTCAATTCAACTAACAACATAATCTCAACAATATATTAATTAATTAATTAATCAATCAATCCAATTATATAATCCTGATATCCCATTAATTAATTCTCAAATTAATTAATCCAATTCCATGATCCCGATATCCCATTAATTAATTTTCCAATTAATTAATCCAATTCCACAATTTCAATTTCCCTAATTTAATCCCAATCATGATCACATGGAAATTAAATCAAATTAATTCAATTATCAATGAAATTGACCAATCATGGAAATTTCAATTTCACAATTACCTACATGTAATCAAATCAAGACTATGGGATTGTAATTTAGACCACCTACCTCAAATAGTTTATGAGAGATCACCCAATGGAAATTCCCCAAATTGAAATGAAAAGTTCAAACCCATGATGAAGAATGAGATCTTCAAATCAAATATAGAAACAAGATCAAATGGATCATGATCCATCAATCTTAGATCTATATATAAAACCAATATTGTAAAAACATCCCTATTTTATCTATAAAGAAAAGAAGGGGTGGAGAGACAGAGAGAGAGAGATCTAATCGGGATGAAACAACATTCCTAGGGAGGTGAAAATCTTCAATCTGGGCTTAAAATCACCAAGAATGGAGGTAGGAAGGGCTTGGAATTAATCCATGAGCCTCCAAAAATTATAGAATAAGTTTATGTCCAAGTTAGGGTCTATTTTGGGTTAATTACATGGGTTCAGGTATTTTTAATATAATTTTTAGGGTTTTAAAATCCCACGTGTGTGGTTTCCTGTACGGGGCGCATGGTTTAGCCTAACTATGTACCCAAATTGTGTGCCTCACCTAGGGGTATTTCATAGTTACTCCTAATAGGGAATTTGGTTTGAAAAACTATTCACCAACCATGCAATACCCCACTACCTTGGGTTTCACGGTTTACTAGAGCAGGGTGCATGGTTTGGAAAAACCGTGCGCCAAATATGCACTAGCCAATTATCCTCCAAAATATTCTAATTTTCACCCATACTTACCCAAGGTAAAACCCAAAATAAGTATACTCAAAATAAGGCAAAATATTTCCTGAAAAAAATATCTATACATCTCTAAAAAATGTCTGGATATTATATTCTCTATACCTTATAATAGCTCATCCTTGAGTTATAGTGTCACAACCTAACCTAAGTAGGGGCTTGAGCCGAAACTACCCCAAGCCTGCCTCCATAGGCCAAGGGGTGGAAACAAGTTTATAATTCTTAACTAACTTGGGGAGGCCTTTTCCTAAGTACTTGTACTCACACACACAATTAACTAGATGCAAAAGTGTATATGGAAATAGTAAAATATGCAATACTTCTATAAGATAAACCAAGAATGCATGAATTGATAGACGGTACAAAAGTATGGTTGTGTAAACTGGAATGTATAGGTGAGAAATACATTCCCAACTAGAAATATCTCCCAACCTAACAAAACTGAAAAAGTAAACAACTGTGAAAGTATGGATCCTGAATCCCAAACTAAAACCACCGTACGCGGTACAAGCACACAGTATCCCTAATCTCCTCTAAAGTCACAATAGACTTATCTATCATCTACATAAGACATGGTATGTGTGGGAAAATCCCATGCAGGGATGAGTATATACATACCCAATAGGATGCCCCAAAATCTAAAGGGGGGAATAAGAGATACAATAGAGGGGGAAGGTTGTAGATGGCACAAGGTACAATGAAAGAGTACAACTCAACCCATTAAGAGTGAAAGTAAGATAATCCAAGCACAAATGGATAAACACGATGAGTATATGAACTAAAAATCAAGTCTTCATGACCTATAGTAGGAGAGTAGACTCATCCAACCATGAGAATCTAAACACAGAAATCATGTGGCATCCTCATGCGTCTTCATCTCTCCTAGAAGGAGAGTAACCAAATATAAGGAGTGGATATAGAAGAAGGATATATATATATATATGCTCAATCAAAAGAATCTCAAATGAGAGACTAATGGGATCTCTATCTCACAACTCAGCTCAGGAAGAAGAGTTGACAAAAGTTCCAAAATTCCATCACGATTCTCAAAATCTCACATGTTTACCATGAGAACACAAGTCTAAGGGACTCATTAACCACACCTTGATACTATCTATTTTGGGTGGCACTGACTCTACTATATGATTTTGGGTCACATCTCAAAAATGTGTCTCAATGGGGAAATCAAGCCTCTTCCTCGTGAGTCCAAAGCTACGTCAAACCATGTCTCGTCACTATTGTACATAGTCGAGGGTCCAAACTTTCTAGGTATGTCATGACCCGTCCCCCGGGGCCCGTGCCGTGACTACCCCAAGCCCGCCTTCTATAGGCTAGGGGATGGTGACTAGCACCAAAAGGCGTATTCCCTATAATCAGGAAGGCATTGTCATTATAACTTGTAAAAACACGCAACCAAGCACACAATAAGATACGAACACAAGTCAACTATATAGAAAAAAGAGTGATGAAAGTAAAAATGGTTCGGAATACAATCCCAACTGTAATAGTACAAGTACAACTGAAATACAATACAACTGAAGAAGAATAAATGCATCTACTGGGTCATCCTCTGAAGTTCCTACTTGACGGGTAGGTACAGATCGCCTCCTCAACACCCCACGTCCGCCTGTCTCCTCTGTGTACCATCACACCGTATGGTCCACCTCCGGGACCCATCTAGCCTTGGTACCCTTAGCCTCGATCAGCGATGTCTGTCATATGCACCAAACACATCAAGGTGTGGGCATAACTTGTGCAGGGGTGAGTATAACAATACTCATTGAGGACCCCGAGATCCTCAAGGTCCCACAAAATCCACCAAGGATGAACCACAAGGCATGAAATCAATTGATAACCCTACTTAGGTATATTCCCATACATATACCTAAGTTATCAGGTATACCCATCTCAATCATGTGGAAAACACAAAGTCCAACTCAAATCCCAAAGCTCATATGTTCCTCAAAGGAAGAAATACCACGAAGGTAAGTACCACCTAGGTACGCCACACAGAATAATACCACCAAGGTATTACCACAAAGGAAAGTACCACATAGGTATGGACTCAGCTCACACCAGGTATAACTTAAGTACAGTGGTAGAGGTGATTATATGTAACTACTAATTCATCTTACTCTGTTAAGAAGTAGACCCATGAAGGATCTCTAAGTACTGACCCACACATGATCGATCAGTGCTAACCCACACAGGATCGCTTGGTGTTGACCCACATAGGATCGCTAGGTGTTGACCCACACAAGATCGCTCAGTGCTGACCCACACAGGATCGCTCAGTGCTGACCCACACAGGATCGCTCGGTGCTGACCCACACAAGATCGCTCTTCATTCTTCACATCACAGCAAGCTACTGGGTTCCTGCACTAAGCTTGCTCATCTCCGGGAGGGTCCTCTCCTCAAGCCACTGGTTGATACTCAAACTACCATGAAGTCCCATGAAAAATTATCTCAAAGGTCTGCCACGTAAAATGGGTCTCAACGCAATAGACGGTGAGTTAATCGGATGCCCGGTCTGTAAGTTATTAGTCTTCTAGTCCCGAGGGCCCGGTTGGATTTGTGCTCGATCCAACCCAACTGTATCCCAACTTTATCCAAAACTCAAGCGGGGTATACCAAAGGGACCGTCTAGCTCCAAGGTTTACAGTGCTGTTAAAGGTTTGTCAAACAGATGCCTAGTGGAAAAGTTATGGCCAAAAGAGCACAAATGGGTCGAAGTGGGTCTGGGTCTGATCTGACCCGGCCTGACCCAACGTGGGCTGACCCAGTTTGGGTCGACCCGGACCGACCCGCTAGGTCCGACCCAGCCCACGCTGGGTGGCCCGGCCCGTGCTAGGTGGTCCAGCCCGCACTGGTCGGCCCGGTCTGGGTGGAGGGTGTGGTCGCGGGGCGGAACAAGGTGGCGTGGGGTGGTGCAGAGGCCGCGAGGGCCGCAGAGGCCATGAGGGGGCCGCAGAGGTCGCAGGTGGCCATGAGGCTGTGGAGGGCCACGAGGAGGCCATGGAGGTTGTGGGTGGTCGTGAGGCTGCAGAGGGCCGCGGAGGGCCACGAGACCTCGGGGCGGTGCGAAAGGCCATAGGGCGGGGCGGCGAGGCCGTGGGGCGGTGAGTCCACGGGGTGGTGAGGCTGCGGGGTGGCGCAGTGAGGCCTCAGGGCAGCGTGACGAGTCTACGAGGTGGCGATCTGTCGTGGCTGGCTGTGCGGCGTCGTCGTGTGTCGTACCTTCACTGGTGGCCGGCTTGACCGGCCGCACTCCGTTTGTCACCTTTGTCATAGTCGGTGGTGGTGCCAGCCACCGTTCTTGTGCCCCACCAAGGTTGGTTGCCATCCTCCTCCATCACAAAGAACATAACAAATTATCATGAGAATTTCAAAGAAGTTGGGCCATGTTTGTTTGGCCCACACCCTCTACGTTAGAGTGGTAGAAAACGGATATAATCTCTTCCTAATTTATGATGAGTCATCAAGAACGGTTAAGGGGAAGAAATTAAAACAACCACCCTACCTTGATTGCTTGTTGATGTTGGAAGGGGTGAAGTCGGTGATGTCGGCATTTCCCCGATCGTCGGTTCGTTCGTCATTGGAGATCCTTCGACGGTGTTATTTTTTGGAGAAATATTCGTCGAAGGAGAAGAGTTCTTCATTGTAGAATGTTTCTCCAAAGTTCTCCTGAAGCTTCTACCTTTTCCAACGAATGATCTCAAAATAATAGTCAACCCAAAAATAAAAAGTGTTTGTCCAATTTTAAATTGTTGGCACAAAACAAGTTGGAAACATTAATCAATTGACGAGGCATAATTAATTAATGGGAGGAAGTCCATGGGTTAACTCTTCATTAATGAGTTAGTTCAAGGGGTTTCTCCCATTAAGAGGGGATTTCAAGGGGGTTTTAATCTCTGGTGGTCCCCACCACCATAACCCATGTGGGAGGTTTTAGTTCAGGTGGTCTCCACCTTTAAACCATCCACATGGGAGGTTTCAACAAATATAAAAATAAAATAATAGATTATTTTATTTTATTTCTATTTCCACGAAAAACTTAAATTCTATCTTTCACCCTCGACCTACTGTGGTCGAGGTGAAGGTCCCCTTAAGCGAATATCGGTGGTGCGAGTTCAATAGTTCCCTCAGATTTCAATTCCAAGCACCGGTTTAAAAGATTCAAAAACCCTCTCACACATTTACTGAACGTACTTGAAAAAAGTTCAGAAATTCATTTCAGGCACACCGGGCCTTGGAATCACGCACCGTCAATTTTTGCAGACTCGTAAAATTCCCATTTAATTAAAAAAAAATTACATGGAAATTCTGGGTCTTTACATTCTCCCCACCTTGGGTCTTTTCATCCCTGTAAGCCACAACTCAAACTAAGGGAACAAGTTGGGGTACTGAGCACGAATCTGAGCCTCCCGCTCCCATGTGCTATTTTGTAGGTTCCCATGCTGCCAAAGAATTTGCACTAGAGGTATCGACCACCCATGAAAGACCCAATCTTATCAATCCTCAATCTCTACTGCAACCTCCGTAAAAGTTTCCCCATTATCGACGTCCAGCTCGTCATGGTCGATGATGTGAGTAGGGTCGTGCACATATCTCCCCATCTAGGATACATGGAAGACGTTGTGAACCCGGTGCAACTAAGGTGGAAGATCTAATCAGTAAGCCACCTCACCAACTCTGCTGAGGACCTGAAAGGGTCCAATAAACCTCGGAGATAACTTGCCACCTTGGCAAAATCTCCGCAAACCTCATCGAGATGAGACCTTTAGAAAGACGTGGTCGCCATCCTCGAACTCCAGAGGTCTCTATCTCCTATCGACATATGACTTCCGCCTGCTCTGTGCAGTCTCCATCCTCTTCTGGATGATCTACACCTTGTCTTTGGTAGCCAGTACCATCTCTAGTCCCACTAGTGCTGACTCCCTTGGGTTAGTCCTACACAAAGGTGATCTGCAAGGTCGCCCGTACAATGCCACAAATGGTGTCATCCCAATGGTGTATTGATAGCTGTTGTTGTATGAAAACTCCACCAAAGGCAAGTGATCCTCCCAGCTATGACCGAAGTCAAGGACACAAGCATGCAGCATGTCCCCAAGGGTCTGAATGGTCCGCTTAGTCTGGCCATCCTTATGAGGATGAAAGGTAGTGCTCAAATGAAGTTGTATCCCGAAATACTCCTACAACCCCTTCCATAGTTAGTAATTAAAACATGTATCATGATTGGATACAATCGTCGAGGGTAATCCATGTAGCCGCACAATCTCCTACACATAGAGGCGTCTTAAGATCTATACTGAACCCTGCACTCTAATCGGTAGCAAGTGGGCTGACTTGGTGAGTCGGTCGACGATCACCCAGATAGAGTCATGACCTCTGGATGTATGTGGAATTCCTATCACGAATTCCATGGATATCCCATACCACTTCCACTCTGGGACCTCTAAAGGCCGAACTAAGCCTACTGGTACCTGATGCTCTGCCTTCACTTACTGGCAAGTGAGGCACCGAGAGACAAACTCTACTACTTCTTTCTTCATTCCCGGTCACTAGTGCTGTCGTCGGAGGTTCTGGTACATCTTTTCCACTCCTAGATGTACCACTAGAGGGGATGTGTGGAACTCCCTCAATACTTCCTCCTGAAGTGATACTAGTACCATGGTACGTTCTCTAAATAGAATGATGTGCTCCTCACCTTTAGAAAATCCATCAGGTGCCTGCCCTGTGGATATCTGAGCACATCGAGCCTCGTTATCAATGTCCCCACACTATGACTCCCTGACTCGCTAAATAAGTGGGGGAGTGACTGTAAGAGACCAAAGAAAAGCTGCTCTATCCCGATCCACAAAGGATATCTGCAAAGCGGCCAGCTGCTCCGTCACCTCGCCTAGCAGTTGTATACCTGACCTCCTGATGAGTGCATCTACTACAACATTCCCCTTCCTAGGAGTATAGACTATATCGAAGTCATATTCCTGGAGGAACTCAATCCATCATCATTGTCTTAGGTTCAGGTCCTTCTGAGAGAAGATATACCTAAGACTCTTGTGATCATAGTACACTGTAAAATTCTCGGCCATCAAGTAATGTCGCCATATCCTCAAGGCGAAGACCACTGATGCTAACTCCAGGTCATGGGTAGCATAGTTCTTCTCATTTTGTCTTAGCTGTCGAGAACCATAAGCGATCACTACTCGCTCTTGCATCAGGACACATCTGAGCCCAGTCCCTAATGCGTTGCAGTAGACTATGTACCTTACACCATCCTCTGGTAGCCTTAAGATGGGTGCACTAGTCAGCCTCTGCCTCAACTCCTGAAAACTCTATTGGCATCTCTCTGACCACACGAAGGGTTGCCCCTTCTTCATCAATGCTGATAAAGGTGTTACAAATCTGGAGAAATCTAGCACAAATATTCAATAGTATCCATACAAACCCAGGAAACTCCGTACCTCCATCACACTCCTGGGTGGCTCTCAAGAAAGTACCGCCTCAATATTTGCTAGATCTACTGCAACTCAAGCCTCTGAGATAACATGTCCCAGAAACTGAACCTCTCAGATCCAAAACTGGAACTTCGAGAGGTTACCATAAATCAGGTGCTCTTGGAGTGTGTCCAGTACTACCTACAAATGATAACATGCTCCTCCTCAGTAGACGAGTAGATCATAATGTTGTCGATGAAGACTAATACAAAGCAATCAAGGTATGGATGAAAGATCCTATTTATGAGTCCCATGAACACTGCTGGAGTGTTGGTCATGCCGAATGTCATAACCAAGAACTCATAGTGGCCATACCGATATCTGAAAGCCGTATTCTGCACATCCTCATCTCATACTCTGAGCTGGTGATAGCCTTTTCTGAGATTTATCTTGAAGAACCACCGTGCTCCTTTCAGTTGATCAAAGAGGTCATCAATCCTCATAAGTCAGTACTTGTTCTTTATAGTCACCTGGTTCAGGCGCCGATATTCAACACAAACCCTCAATCTCCCATCCACCTTCTTGGTGAACAAAATCGGGGCTGCCCAAGAAGAAACATTGGTCCAAATGAACCCTTTCTCATGTAATTCCTCCAGCTGTACCCGTAGTTCACAAAGCTCCATGGGTTCCATCCGATATGCTGGTGTAGATATTGGTGTTGTCCCGGGGTATAGGTCAATGTAAAATTCCACCTCTCTGTGAGGAGGTAGGCCCATAACATCATTAGGGAAGACATCCATGTACTAGTCCACCACTACAGGATAACTCAGACTCTCCACATCAACCGCTCTGAGGGTAAGTCTAGCCAACTGATGAGTTATCGGATGCACTATCCTCTAGGTAAGTATATCATGTGCTGCAAAGGATTCCTTCTCACCGGTGAAGGTAAACCTGGTCCCATCTATGCAGACACACCACACTTTGTGCCTAATACATTCAATCTAAGCATGGACTGTAGATAACCAATCCATACCCAAGATGATGTCGTAATGCCTCGATGCCGCTACTAGGAGATCCCAACTAAAGATCTGGCCTCCTAGAGTAAGCTCACACTATCGGAAACAATGCGTAATCGTCGAATCCGCTCCTGTAGGAGTCTCTAGCCGTAAGGATTGAGCCAACAACTCTGTCGGAATCTCCAAGCTTCGAACGAGGGAAGTGGCAATAAAATAATGACTGGAACCTATGTCTATAAGTACTGTAGCCAAGGTGGAGTAGACACAAATCGTACCTCGTATCATCTCTGGAGCACCATGATCATAGGCCTTAGCTGCCTGGAGCTGAGCTCACCCCTATCCTCCTACTCCCTGTGGTCGGGGTGGACCACCCAGTGGCAGTTCTGGTAACATCTTGAATCATTGCCCACCGCCGGCTGCATGGCCAGCTCCTCTACTATGTCCACCTGCTCCCTGCGAACCTTCTCGGTCGAACCTCTGTCTCTACCTAAGTGGTCCTTCAACCGTCTGTTGATCATCTGTACAGCGGGTTGGACAGTCACGAGCCATATGACCCTGCCCGCCACATGTGTAACACTACCCACTCCTGGAATGACTGGCTCTGCCTCAGGTGCCCTGCACAACCGAACCTAAATCCTACGATCGTCCACCTGTAGGTCTGGTCCTTTTGAACCTCTATGTCATATATCTTCTAATAACTACAGAAGACTCCACTACGTGATGACTGGTCTTGGGTCTCACTTCTGGTGACTGCTCAGCAAGGAAACTCTCTGCTAAAAGGGATCGCTCTAACACCCCCGCCTGTATCGGGATGCTGAGTGAGATCGTCGAAGCCCTGATCTCCCTCCTGAGTCCCTGGTCGAAGTTCCGGGCCCTGAATAATGGGTCCCACACCATATCAGTGGAGTAGCGTGAGAGGTCAGTGAAACTCACTGAGTACTGAGCTATAGTCATACTACCCTGCTGTAGATGAAGAAGCTCCTGTATGTGTACTGTGCGAAAAGTCACTGGGACAAACTCTGCTCGAAACAGGCTCTCGAAGTTTGCCCAGAGAAGTGTCACCTCATCGTGAACCTAGAGTATCAAGCTCCACTATCTTCTTGTTGCTTCCTGTAAAAGGCTGGTGGTAAGGATCACCATGAGATCAACTGGTGTCCCTACTAGTCGGAAGACTCTCACCACGGCCTCCAGCCAATCCTCAGCTGCCTGTGGATCTGTCTCTCCCCTGAACCTGGGTAGCCTCTGGAACTGGAACTCATGAAATGCGCTCAAGAGGCGTACACCCTCTATAACTAGGGCTGGTGGCATCGGTGGCCCAATGGGTAATGGTACCGTCGGTGCCTCCGCTGGTTCCTCTACTGGAAAAGGGCCCTACACCGAGGCCTTATCGCTCGGTGGGCTATCAGTGCGTACTATATCCAGAACCCTAGCTGGATGTCTGCGTGGATGCATCCTGAAAGGAAATAGGTGCACCACGATCAAAAAATTATACTTGGTGAGCTGACTCAAAGAGATCACAAAGAAAACTCTTCAAAACACAAACGCAATCAGTGTTTTCATGCACTGAGTCAGAAATCAGAAGTTAGGGTCCTTGTGTATGGATACGTCGGTCGCTGCACCAACACTGGATTCCCTAAACTAATAACCACACTCACTACACTTAACACTATTATCGTTAAAAATAAATATTAGAGTCTTATGTTCTACGGTAGAACTGACTCCTCTGATACCAATTTGTCACGACCCGTCCCCCGGGGCCCATGTCGTGACTAACCCAAGCCCGCCTTCCATAGGCCAGGGGCTGGAGACTAGCACCAAAATGCATATTCCCTATAACCTATAATGTATTTCCTTTATAACCTGTAAACACGCGCAACCAAGCACGCATCAAGATACGAACACAATTCAATTGTATAGAAAAAAAGAGTATTGAAAGTAAAAAGGGGCCGAAATACAATCCCAATTGTAATAGTATAAGTACAACTGAAATAAAATACAACTGAAGAAGAAGAAAGGTAGCTACTGGGTCGTCCTCTAAGGTTCCTACCAGAAGGGTAGGTACAGTTCGCCTCCTCAGCACCCCACGTCCGCCCGTCTCCTCTATGTACTGTCACGTCGTATGGTCCACCTCCAGGCCCCGTCTAACCCTGGTACCCTCAGCCTCGATCAGCGATGTCTGTCTTCTGCACCAAACACATCAAGGTGCGTGCATATCCCGTGCAAGGGAGAGTATAATGATACTCAGTAGGGACCCTGAGACCCTCAAGGTCTCACAAAATCCACCAAGGATAAACCACAAGGCATGAAATCAACTGACAACCCTACTTAGGTATATTCCCATACATATACCTAAGTTATCAAGTATACCCATCTCAATCATGAGAAAAACATAAAGTCCAACTCAAATCCCAAAGCTCATATGTTCCATAAAGGAAGGAATACCACGAAGGTAAGTACCACACAGGTATGCCACACAGAAGAATACCACCAAGGTATTACCACAAAGGAGAGTACCACATAGGTAAGGACTCAGCTCACACCAGGTATAACTTAAGTACAATAGTAGTGGTGATTAGATGTAACTACTAATTCATCTTACTCTCTTAAAAAGTAGACCCACAAAGGATCCCTAAGTGTTGACCCACATAGGATCGCTTGGTGCTGACCCACATAGGATCTCTAGGTGTTTACCCACACCGGAATGCTCGGGGGTGACCCACAAAGGATCGCTCGGTGCTGACCCACACACAATCACTCTTCATTCTTCACGTCACAGCCAGCTACTGGGTTCCCGCACTAGGCTTTCTCATCTCTGGGAGGGTTCGCTCCTCAAGCCACTGGTCGATACTTCAACTTCCATGAAGTCCCACGAAAAAGTATCCCAAAGGTCCGCCACCTAAAAGATGTCTCAATGCAACAGATAGTGCGTCAATCAGACGCTCGGTCTGTAAGTTATTAGCCTTTTAGTCCTGAGGGCCGAGTTGGATTCGTGCTCGATCTAACCTGACCATATCCCAACATTATCTAAAACTCAATTGGGGTATACCAAAGGTATCTTCTCTCTCCAAGGTTTACAGTGTCATTGACGGTTTGTCAAACGGACACCTGGTGCCAAAGTTGTGGCCAAAAGAGTGCAAATGGGTCGAAGTGGATCTGGGTCTGGTCCAACCCAGTCAGACCGACCCGGCCCGACCTGACCTAGGCTAACCTGGTTTGGGTCGACTCATCCCGACCTTCTGGGTTCGGCCCGGCCTAAGTTTCATGGTGTGGTTGCAGGGCGACACAAGGCGGTGCGGGGTGGTGCAGAGGCCGCAAGGGCCGTAGAGGCCGCGGAGGGTCATGGAGGGTCGTGGAGGGCCATGAGGATGCGGGGCAGCACGGTGAGGCCGTGGGTGGCACAGATTCTAGGTGGCGCAGCGAGGCTGCAGGGCGGCGGCGGCCACGGGCGGCGATCCGCCGTGGCTGGTCGTGCGGCGCGATCGTGCGTCGTACCTTTACCGGTGGTCGGCTTGATCGGCCGCCCTCTATTTTTCGCCTTCATTGTGGCCGGTGGTGGTGTTGGCCTCCATTCTCATTCCCTACCGAGGTTGTTTGTCATCCTCCTCCTTCTCTAGGAACACAACAAATAATCATGAGAATTTTGGAGAGGTCGGGCCATGTTTGTTTGCCCTGCACCCTCCTCGTTAGAGCAGTAGCAAGCGGCTATAATCTCTTCCGGATTTACGATAAATCGTCAAGAATGGGTAAGGGGAATAAATTCAAACAACCACCCTACCTTGATTTCTTGTTGATGTTGGAAGGGGTGAAGTCAGTGACATAGGTGTTTCCCCGATCGTCGGTTCGTTCGTCATTGGAGATTCTTTGATGGTGTTCTTTATTGGAGAAATATTTGTTGAAGGAGAAGAGTTCTTTGTTGGATAATGTTTCTCCAAAGTTGTCCCCATGCTTCTACCTTTGCCAAATAATGCTCTCAAAAGAATAGCCAATCCCAAAATAAAAAGCGTTTGCCCAATTTTAAATTGTTGGCACAAAATAAGTTGGAAACATTAATCAATTGACGAGGCATAATTAATTAATGGGAGGAGGTCCATGGGTTAACTCTTCATTAATGATGGATTTCAAGGGGTTTCTCCCATTAAGAGGGGAGTTCAAGGGTGTTTTAATCTCGGGTGGTCCCCACCACCATAACCCATGTGGGAGGTTTTAGTTCAGGTGGTCCCCACCTTTAAACCATCCACATGGGAGGTTTAAACAAAAAGAAAAATAAAATAAAAGTTTATTTTATTTTATTTCTATTTCCACGAAAAACCCAAATTATATCTTTCACCTTGACCTACTATGGTCGAGGTGAAGGTCCCCTTAAGTGAATATCAGTGAAATGAGTTCAACGGTGCCCTCAGATTTCAATTCCGAGTACCGGTTCAAAATTTAAAAAAACCCGCTCACACGTTTACTAAACACACTCAAAAAAAAGTTAATAAATTCATTCCAGGCACACTGGGCCTCAGAATCACGCGCCGTCAATTTTGAAGGACTCATAAAACTCCCATTTAATTAAAAAAAATACATGGAAATTCTAGGTCTTTACAAGGTAGAGGACCCATACTCTAGTGCAATAGGAGGGATACACTCAGATAGTCAGTGAAGGAACAATACCCTACCTAGTAGTAGGGTTTCACTCTGATGGTAGAGGACCCATGCCTGACACAGCTGGAGGGTTACACTCTAAAACTTTATAGAGGACCCATTCCCTATTTCAATGGGAGGGTTCCACTCTAGGAGTTGGTAGAGGATCTTTTCCCAACCCAGCTGAAGGGTTCCACTCTATAAATCATCGAGGAACCATGCCCAACCCATCTAGATGGTTCCACTTGGGAGTTTTTAGAGGACCCATGCCCAGCCTAGTTGGAGGGTTTCACTTGGGAGTAAGCCTCTGGTGATCCTTCCTAACTAGTGTTGTCATCAAGCATCACCTCAAAAGGTTTTTTTCCCAGAACATTCCACATTGTATCTCAAAATCCACAACTTATGGAACCATTATGTTCTATGCATAAAAATAATCAGGATAGGCTATTCATGGGCCAAAATATGAGTTCAAACGAAGGAGACACAGATGTTAAAAGTTTGATCAGAAGATCTTAAGGGGCACACAGTGTGTGAGGGGACCCACATAACATATGGCCCTACTCCACAGCCTAGTTATATCCCTATCTGACACACAAATTCATCCCATATAGTTTTACACTCCATGTAGGTGGACTACACGACATGTCCTGGCTAACCAGGACCAAGTCCATGTGATGCTCGTTGTGTCAATGTACTGGAGTACATGGGCATGTACTGGACCCCATGTACTCCCACATGGGTTCTGTCTGTGTAACCCTTCACATGGGTTCTCCAACTAGGAAGGGGGTTCACGACGTGTCGAAAGGACTACACTCCATGTCATCCTTAATTTTTCCAAACCCTAGCCATAACTATAGGAGGGGTTACATGTTGTGTGTTCTTCATTGAACATGGCGTGTAGTTGGGATTTTCACAGAAAAATCAGATTCATATTTTCTACTTGAATATATTAAAATCTTCATATATCCCACCTCAAATTAGTCTGAAACTCATGGATCTAGCTACGATTCATGGATCTTGGTTTTCATTCTCCGGAAATCAGCTTCGATGAAGATTCAGGGCTTTGTTGATTGTTATGCACACCATCGTACCTCCATTCATCATGATATTGATGTTTAAACACCAAATCAGTCACATACTCTTCTCAAAATGATCCTAAATCTATGCTTGATTCATCAAAAATTTCTTGTTTTGTTGATCCTCCATGAATTTGGGGGTTCGATCGAGCTCGGTACCTCTAGAAAAAGTTGAACTGGAACCACGGGGATCCAACTGATTAAGAATGCGAAGCAGATTGGGTAGAAAGGAAAAAAACCAAAGGTTAAATGATTGAGGCAAAGAATTTGTGGCCAATAGATCAATAACAAGGATTCCATATTAGAAAACAACCAAAAACAATTAAGTTTATATACATGGGTACATGAAAAGGTTGCAGCAGGGTGCATATTGAATAAAAATTATCGATCTACTCAATATATGTAATCAAGGGAATAAAAACACCAATTGAAAAGTCCCGCCTTGATTACAAATCAATCATTGATGAATAACATATCTTCCAACAATTTTATAGGATTTTATGCATTTGTTTCATCCTGATCTGATCTGATCTAGAGTTTAATCATCGTTCATCAAGATCCACCAACGGAGGAGGAAGAGATCTATCACTGGAAATTTCAATATTATGAGGCCAACCCTGGAAAGGTATCCATAATATTTAATTTATAGACTTTCAATATAGTAAAAATTAATTTAATTAGTTAATTTAATAATTAATTATTTCACCGATCGTACCACCAACGATCGAGGGGTCCGAACATCCCACACTGACTCATTTTATGTCGTGCTTAGGGTAAACAATGCATTTCGAACTAAAATGTGGTCTCATATTTCTGATCTAATTAACTGTTTAAAATTTATATTGTTTTATTTAATAATTTTCACATGATCAATATAAAATATTTTTAATATTTTTATAAAATTAATTTTGAGAACATCGGGCCTCAGAGTCACACGTTGTCTTAGCTCCTAGCTCTAGAAATGTATATATATATATATATATATAAATATTTCAAAGTCTTACAAGGAAAAAATGGTTCTCTACATTATTCTCTCCTTTAATATTTTCATCCCCAAAAAGAAAAACTAGGAAAAAAACTCAAGATATGGAGCCCGCACTTGGCTCTCCTTCTCCTAGGAACTCTTCTGCATGTTTTTGTGCTACTATAGCATGCGAACCAAAGGGACGGTCTGTCCACACAGGGTATTCTCCTATCGATCCTTGATTGCCACTGGGTCCTCCACCAAGGTATATCTATCCTTGATATCTATCTTTCCCTATTCAACGACATTCATAGGATCAGGTATGTATTTCCTCAACTGCAACACATGGAAGACGTCATACACCCACTCCAGCTATGGGGGTAGGGTGAGGCGGTAAGCAACCTTTCTAACCCTCTGCACAATCTCGAACAGCCCAATGAACCTTGGGGATAGCTTGCCTCCCCATCAAAACCTTCACAATCTACATCTTCGGGAGACTCTCAAGAAAATTTGGTCTCCCTGCTTGAACTTCAATGGATTATAATGATAATCTATGTAAGATTTCCATCTGCTCTAGGCCGTCCTCATCCACTCACGGATGACCTGAAATTTATATGTTCTCATTTTCACCATCCCTATGCCCATAATAGATGACTCATTAATCACTATCCATCATAAGGGATACCTGTATGGTCTCCCATAAAAGGCCTAAAAAGGTTCCATGTCGATGGTATATTTGTATTTGTTGTTGTATGAAAACTCTACCAAGGGTAGGTGATCCTTCTAGCTCCGGATGAAGTCTAACACACACACCCTTAGCATATCCTCCAGCACCTAGATAGTGTTCTTGGTCTCCCCATCATTCTGGGGTTGAAATGATATATTCATATGCATCTAAGTCCTGAATTCCTCTCAGAGGCCTCTCCATAATCGTGACATAAATTGTGTGTCGCGATCAGAGATAATCATTGAGGTCACCCCGTGAAGGTGAACAATCTTCCGTACGTACAACTACCCCAAACTATCCACGTAATTCTACTTCCTGATAGCAAGGAAGTGTTCCCACTTCATGATTCTATCAACTATCAATCAGATTTAATCATGGCTCTTCACTGTGCATGGAAGACCAGTGAAAAAATCCATGGATATGTCATCTCACTTCCACTCTGGGATCTCAAGGGGCTGCAAAAAACCTGCTGAAACTTGGTGTTCATCTTTCACTTGATGACAACTGAGGCACCAATAGACAAACTCATATATGATTTGTCTCATGTTAAACCACAAAAACCATTGCTGAATATCTCTATACATATTCCCTAAACCAGGATGTATGGCTAGGGAAGAAGTGTGGAACTCTCGCATCACCTCCTCTCACAACATGACTGGAACCACTATTCACCCCTAGAATAAGATGATATGATTCCCTCATTCATAATATACATATGGTGAGTCAAATTTGGATATAAAATCATGAAATAACTCATAGTAGATGTATCCCAGCTGGGATTATCTCACACGCTCAAGAAGTGAAGGAGTCAACGCTATCGACTGAAGGAAAGTTGTACCCTCTTACTCTATTAGGGTCAGCTACAAGGAAGATAACTATTCCAAATTTTCCTGCATTAAGTGAGCCTATGACTTCTTGATAAGGGAATATACTATAACATTTATCTTCCCTAGATTATATACTATCTTGAAGTCATATTCCTATAGGAACTCCAACCAGCACTGTTGTCTAAAGTTCAGGTCTCTCTACGTGAAGACATACATGAGACTTTGGTGGTCTAAGTAAAACATAAAGATCTCTCCCATAAGGTAGTGTATCTAAATCCTTAGGGATAATACTACTTCTTCCAGCTCTAGGTAGTGATTCACATAGTTCTATTCATGGGATGTCAACAGCCTCGACCCATATGTGATAATTGTCTTCCACTACATCAAGTTTGACTTCAAGCACACAAGGATACCAATGAACAAGGCAGGTGAATATACTCATCCAACCATGAGAAGCTAGACATGGAAATCATGTGACATACCCCATGAATCTTCATCTCTCTTGAGAGGAGAGTAACCCTAAACTAGAGACTTTACCACACCGACCTGTGGTAACCCAAGAAAAAAGGGTCAAGCGTAAAAACTTCACTGGCAATGCCAGGACCAACTCCAACACTCCATCGCATAACCTCACTCTGAATGCACAAGTAATATGGAATCATCAATCACACTGTGATACTATCTTCTTTGGGTGGCATTGAATCTCTCTCGTGGTTTTGGTAGTATCTCAAAAATGTTTCTCGGTGGTAGAATGACCCCTCTTCCTCGTGCATTCAAAGCTATGTTTAACAACACCGACATAGGGTTACACCAACACCCCACGTCACCCCAGTTTAAACCTCGATCAAGAAGCAGAAAGAAAATATTACCTAGAATAGTGTCTAAAAATTACTACTGAAGAAAGTAGAAAAGATACAGAGTGTACCTCTTATCATCTCATGCGTTGGGGGATCATAGATATCCAAAGCTTGCAGTTGTCTGCAGCCTTGGATGCCAGCTCCCTGAGCCTGACGTGGGTTTCCTGGTGGTGTTAGTGGAAGGATATCATAAATTCATCCTCCACCTACAAATCCTTCTACTCCCCTAATAGATCTACCTCCCTAGGGACCACCCTATCCATGCCTAAGAGATCCCTGATCACGGTGTTTCATCTTCCATGGAGGTCCATCATCTATCTGTCTGTGATTCTCAGCAAATCTGGTTGGGCAATCTCATGCCATGTGACCTTATCTATCATAAGTAAATCAATTCCCCTATTAGGGATGTTCTATTACTATTCATTTCCTCTGACCATGCACCTGAGTCTAATCATGGAAGGATCTCCTGCACTGAGATCTTAGCACCTAGTGTCTTCTAGCTGTTGTGGACAACTCATCTTGGTGGCACCCACTGCCAACTTCAGCTGTCTAGTATCCCTCTAACAGAAATATCTCTATCACCAGTTCCCTCTCTAGCACCCCAGAATAGGTGGGGATAGACCAGGTTACAATTCTAGCTCATATTTCTCTATAAAGTCCCTGGTCAAACTTTTATACTTGGAGGTATCCATCCTAAATCATGTTAAGAGAGTACTGAGTAAGGTTTGTAAACCTCACTGCGTACTTATACACTATCATCCCACCCTAATATAGCTCCAAAATCTCTTAGATTCAGACTAAGTGAAATCAATAGGGGCATTACTCCTCATGAAATAGCTGCTATAAGTCAGTCCATGAGAGTGTTGACTCATCGTGCATCTATGTAACAAGGCTCCACCAGCACCCAACTGCTTCGTGGAAAAGGCTAGCTTCTAGTGCAACCTCATGATCTTTCAGGGGTACAAACAAGCCTAAAGATACAAACCACAAAATTTAGACAATCCTTTGCTTTTGATGATCTAGCTCTCCATAGAACATCAGCGGTATCTAATGCTGGAACTCACAGAGTGTGATAAGCCTACATGCATCCTCAGCCTACTATGCTGAAACAATTTATTGCTCGATAGGGGTAGGTGATTCTACCTTCCCACCTGGAGAAAGGGGGTCATGAGATGGACCCCTAACTAAGGCCTCATCACTCATCAGATCATCATCATGAAATGGAGCTGGTATACAGGATGGATGTCATCGCAGAGGCATCCTAAAAGTTATCAAGGAGTACCGCGGTCAGATGAGTATATGTATATATATATATATATATCAACAACAATGGGAATTTGTATTAAGAAGGATAGTCAAAGACTCAATCTAATATGATGAATGTACCTTTTAACCCTACAAAAATGTATCAGCATGCCAAGTCGACAATAGGGTAGTCAATGTCCTCATGAATGGATACTTCGGCAGTTGCACCATCACTAGACTCCCTAGCCTGAGAGCCACACTCGAGAGACTTTGACATTGTTTTCCTAAACCTAATAAATTTTATTTAAGGTGAAACATCCTAAAAAAGTCTCAAGGAATGAACTTTCTCTGATATCAATCTTTCACAGCCCAACCCAAGCTGGAGCTCGAGCCACAACTACCCCAAGCCCGCCTCCATAGGCCAGGGGGTGGTGACAAGCGTCGAAGGTATAACTAACTCAGAAATGTATTTTCCTAAGTACTTGTATGTACACACATATCCAAATCGATGAAAAATTTAAAAGGTAAAGGGTAAAAGATTAAACATTACTATAATATAAACCAAGCATGCATGAACCACTAGATAGTACAAAACTACGGTAGTGTAAACTGGAAAGTATAGAGGCAAAATACACACGCAACCAAAAATATATCCCAACATGATAAAACTTGAAAAGTAAATAGTTGATAGAGCCCAGTTATTGAATCCCAATATATGACCACCATACACGGTCTAAGAACCCAGTATCCCTAAGCTCCTCTAAAGTCACGGTCGACCTATCTGTCATCTGTATAAGACATGATATGTATGGGAAAAGACCATGCAGGGGTGAGTATAATCATACCCAATAGGACTCCCCATGACCTAAAGTGGGAGTGGTAAGAGATACAATAGAAGGGAAAGTTAGTAGATAACACAAGGAATAGTTAAAGAGTATAGCTAAACCTAGCAAGAGTAAAAGTAAGATCATTCAGGCACAAGGGGTAAACATGGTGAGTATACGAACTAATCGTCAAGTCTTTACCACCTATAGCATAAGAGTGAACTAATCCAAACATGAGAAGACAAACACAGAAAGAACGTGTCATACCCTATATGTATTCATAATTCATGGAAGGAAAGTAACCAAATCCAAGGAGTGGATACAGAATATATATATATATATATATTCTCAATCAAAAGAAACCCAAATAATAGAGTAAGGGGATCTCCATCTCACAGCTCATCCCAGGAAGAAGATTAACCAACTATTCTAAAATTCTATCATGATTCCCAGTATCTCGCACATCTACCCTAAGCACACAAGTCTAAGGGACTCATTCACCACACCTTGATATTATCCTCTTTGGGAGGAACTGACTCTCATGCACGTTTTTGGGTCACATCTTAAAAAATAATCTCAGTGGGGGGAAGTGTCTCTCTTCCTCATGAGTCTAAAGCTACGTCAAACCATGTATCTTCATTGTTCTAAATAGTATAGGGCCCACAATTTCTAGTTATATGACCCATAACCTAGTAAAACAGGACGGTTCCACTCTTATAGTTGATGGAGGACTTATACCCTACCTAGTAGGAGGGTTCCACTTAGATGGTAGAGGACCCATTCCTAGCCCAACTGGAGGGTTCCATTCTAAAATTCTATAGAAGACCCATACCCTATGTTGATAGGACAGTTCCATTCTAGGAGTCGATAGAGGAACCATGCCCATCCCATCTAAAGGGTTCCACTCGGGAGTCTATATAGGACCCATGTCTAGCCCATCTAGAGGGTTCCACTCTAGAATTTTTCAAGGACCCATGCCTAGCACAGCTGGAGGGTTCTACTTGGGAGTAAGCCTCTGGTGATCCTGCCTGACCACTGCCTTCATCAAGCATCACCTAAAAGGTTTCATACCTGAAACATTCCACATTGTATCTCATAATCCATAACTGAGGGAACCATCGCATTTTACATGAAAAAACACTCAGAATAGGTTATTCACAGACCAAAATCTGAATTTAAACAAAGGATGTACAGATGTTAGAATTTTGATCAAAAGAGCTCAATGGGTACACGGCATGTGAAGGGACCCACACAGCATGTGGATCCACTTCACAGTCTGGCTATGTCCTTTATTGATACATGACTTCATCCCATGTAGTAGTACACACCGTGTAGGTGGACTACACAGCATGTACTTGCTAACCGGGACTATGGTCGTGTTTTTCTTATCGTGTTCGTGTACCAGAGTACACGGGCGTGTACTAGACCTCATGTACTTACACATGGGTTCTCATCTATGTGACACTTCACATGGGTTCTCCAACCAGGAAGGGGGTGCAATGTGTGTAGGAGGGACTACACACCACATCATCCTTAATTTTCCAAAACACTAGCCACCATCTTGGGAGGGGATACACGCCATTTGTTCTTCATTGAACATGGCATGAAGTTTGGATTTTCATAGAAAACTAAGATCTAGATTTGCTCCTTGAATCTATTCAGAATGTCATAGATCCCACCTTGACTCAGTTAGAAACACACAGATCTGGCCATGATTCACATATCATGGACACCGTTCACCAGAAATCACCTCCGGTTAAGATTCGGGGTTTCGAAGTTCATTCCACACATTGTCATACCTCCATTCATCATGATATTGTTGTTTAAACACTGAATCGGTTATCCTTTCCTCGAAATAACCCCAGATTTATGCATGATTTGTCAAACTGTTCTTGTTTCATTGATCCAACATGAATCTGAGGGCCCAATTGAGCTCGGTACCTCCCAGCAAAGTCAAACCAGGACTATAGGGATCCAACTGGTTAAGAACACAAAGAAGATTGGGGAGAAAGGTAAAAAACCAACAGTTAAATGATTGAGGCCAAGTGTTCTTGTCTAATCGATCAAGAATGGGGATTCTAGATTAGAAAAAAACTAAAAATTATTAAGTTTCTGTACATGGGCACATGAAAATGCTATAATAGGGCACAAATCAAAGAAAAATTATCGATCTAATCAACATATTTAATCAAGGGAATAAAACACTAATTGATGATACCTACCTCGATTAAGGATTGATAATTGATTTAGAACACATCTACCAAAAATTTGAGAGGATTTGTTGTGTTTGTTTCATCTTGATCTGATTTGATCTGGAGTTCCATTATTGTTCATTGAGATATTACAATGGAGGAGGAAGATAGCTCTTGCTGGTGATTTCAAGATTATGAGGCCAAACCTGGAAAGGTCACCATAACAGTGAATTTATAGACTTTTAATCTAGGTCAAAGTGATTTAATTAGTTAATTTAATCATTAATGATTTCACTGATCGTACCTCCAACAAGTGAGGGGTCTAAATGTCCCATGCCATCTCATTTTATGTCACACTTAGGGTAAACACCGCGTTCTAGACTCAATTGTGGTCTTGTATTTCAGATTTGATCAACCATTTAAGAGTTATCCAATTTTCTTTAAGAAGCTATTCACACATAATATATAATATATTTAATGTTTTATAAAATTAATTTTGTGCACACCGGGTCTCCGAATCACATGTTATCTCAACACCTAACTCTGGAAATATATATAGAAATATTTCAAAGTTTTACAAGGAAAAAACCAAGTCTCTACATGTAGTACCAAGCATCTCTAAGATTCCGAGTCAAAAATATTGGGTCACTGAGCCCACATATCTACTTCTCTCTCCCATGCTTCCTCCTAAACACATCCATATTGCCACAATACATGAACTATCAGCACGGTCCTTCCCCACAACACGTTCTCACTACGATCCAACTCAAGTATCATATGCTCCTCAAAGGACGCATTAGTTTCCAACTCAACATCATCCACATTGGACACATGATAAGGGTTGGGGTGATACCACAAAAGTTATGGCATATGAAAAACATCATGAACAACACTGCACCTCTATGGAAGAGCTAATTGGTATGTCACTCACTCAATTCTCTCCACAACTTCAAACTGTCCAACAAACTTGGGAACCAGCTTGCCCTGTCTTCATATCCTAGGGTGACCCAATATAGGAGACACCCAAAGGAATACGTGGTCACCCTATGAAAACTCTAGGGGTCATCAATGTCGATCCTAATACTACTTATTTCTACTATGAGTCGTATCCATATGCTTCTGAATCAGATGAACCTGCTCTGATGTCTCCTACAAAATACTTAATCCCAAAAACTCTGACTTGCATGCCTCCATCCAACATAGAGGTGATCTATATGGCCTACCATAAATTTCCTCAAATTGTTCCATCTAAATAGTTTACTAATAATTGTTTTTATATGCAAACATAATCAAATCTAGGTGATTATCCTAATACCCACCAAAGTCTAGAACACAAGATCACAGCATATCATCAATCGCATGTACAATAGATTTTGACTGCCCATTTATCTATGGTGTAAATCCATACTCAATAAAACCTATGTACCAAGAACCTTCTACAAGCCCTATAAGAAGCATGAATTAAAACACAAGTCATGATCTGAAACTATAGTTTGTGGTACCCCATTTAGACGGACTATTTCCTTGACATATAAGTATCCCAACTGCTTCATTGAGAAAGTATCTCATATAGGAAATAAATGTGATACCTTTGTCAAATGGTCCAAAAAAACCTAAATAGTGTCATTATTCTGAGGCATACTTGGAAGAGACACCACAAAGTCCATAGTAACATCATCCCACTTCAATTCCAGAATGGGAAACGATTGCAGTAAACTATCAGGTTGTTTATGCTCATCCTTCACCTGTTGACAGGTGTAGCATCATTTCATGAACCCTGTTGTCTACTTTTTTATGTTTGTCCACAAAAAATATTGGCATAGGTCATGTTACATTTTGGTCACACTAAGATGCACCGCCCACTTTGAGGCATGAAATTACGGCATCATATCCTCCCATATTATTGTAGGCATAATAACCTGATTCCTGATATAGATGATCTCATCCTCATCTATGGTCCAATATGAAGGTGACTCCCCAGCTTCAAGGATTTTCCTCAAGTACTAACACTCTGGATCCTCATACTGCATGTCTCTAATCCATCTCAAAAGTGTAGAATCCACTAAAACTGATATGAGTGTCATCTTCTCCTGACCCTCCTAAACAACAACATGCATCTCAACCATCAAATTCATCATTTCCACTCATCACTAGACTCATAAACTTCTTGAGTTTGAGTTTTCATGCTTAAAGTGTTAGCAACACTATTTCATTTCTTGGACATATATTTTAGTTCAAAATTGAATGATTGTATATACTCAACCCATATCCACTGTCGGATATTCAAATCTCATTGAGAAAATATGTAATTCAATATCTTGTGATCCATATACAAAGTAAACTTCTCACCCAAAAGATAATGCCACCAACACTTCAAATCATAAACCACTGCAGCTAATTTGAGTTCATGTATATGTTAGTTTTGTTCATGTGGCCTTAAGTGTCGTGACCCATACACCACAACTCAATCTTCCTACATCAACATTGATCCAATCCCTATCCCTTAAGCATAAAAAAAAATTGTATACTCCTTACCTGGATTGGGTAGGATCAATATTGGTGCTGATTTAAAATTATTATTTAGATCCTAGAAGGAATTATCATATGATTCCATCCATTAAAACTTTATCCCCTTCTTAGTCAAGCTCAAAATTGGTGGTTCCAATTGGTAAAATTCCTAGATGAACCTCCAATAATATCTAGATAATCCCAAAAAGCTATGGATATCAAAAATATTCTTGGCCTTTTCCCAAAAAACAACTACTTGAACCTTCTCTAAGTCTACTAGAGCACCTTACTTTGAGATGATGTGACTTAAGAAGTATACCTGATCAATCAAAAACTACCACTTAGATATATTGACGTATAGTAGATTCTATCTCAGTGTACTCAGAATGATGTCAATATATTGTCCATGATCATCATAGGTCTTGGAGTACACCAAGATTTCATACGTAAACACTACCACAAACTGATCCAAGTATGGGTGGAAGATTCTATTCATTAAGATCATACACACTATTGGTGCATTCATCAACCCAAATGGCATCACGATGAAATCATATAGGCCATACCTGCTTCTGAAAGTATTCCTTGGTATATCATAAGGTCATAATATCAACTGATGATACCCTGATCTCAAGTAGATCTTAGAGAAAACACAATATCCCCTCAACAGGTCAAAAGAATCATTGATATGTCAAAGAGGATCAAGGTTCTTCACAATCATTCTGTTTAACTTTCAGTAATCAACAAATGAACACAGAATCTTGTCATTCTTCTTAGCAAACAAAACTGATGAACCCCAAGGCAACGTACTCGGATGGATAAACCCCTTATCCATCAACTCTTCTAGCTAAGTCTTGAGCTCATGAAGCTCTTTCAGTTCCATTCTGTATGGTGGAATAGAAATTGGATCATCCCCTGACATGAGATCAGTCGTACATTCCACATCTCTCTTAGGTGGAAGCCTTGAGAATTCTTTAGAAAACACATACTGAAATTGGACTACCACAGGTAGAAATACATCCTTCCTTACACCCCAATCATCCAACAACATACTAGAAACCTGGGTAATGAGAACCCCTAGTTGCTGATGAATTGGCCCTGTATAGTCTGCCTAGATATCCCATTCTCCATGGTGAATATATTTTTCACCCTTAGGAGATGTAAAATTCACTCTACTACGGTAACAATAAATGTAATCTCGGTATGCTAGTAACCTATCCATAACCATAATTAGGTCAAATCCTGAAATATCTAGAATTTAAATATCCCATCTAAAATGATACTCTCCAAACTCAAGAGAACTTCCCTTGCACAAACATATGTCTCTCGATCATACCCAAAAGGTGTATCTATCATCATCACCCTACTCACAAACTCTATTATCAGACTCAAACCATTCAAAAGTTGTGTAGAAATAAAATAATGAGAGACACTGGTATCAAACAAGGCACTATAAAGTGTATAATCTATTAGAATAGTACCTCTAACCATTGATGGTCTATTCTCGTTATCCACCAGTGTAGGATGAACGGCATGAAAATGTCTTTTCCATATTCCCTATGATGTATTCTGAGTCCCTTAAGCTGCACCACTCTACTAAAATGGGTGTTCTTTCCCAGAATCATCACATCCATTGCCTCTACCACCATGTCTAGTAGAAATCCATCTTTTAGACTGATATGGTGTAGAAGATCCCCTTCCTGCACTCTAATTCTACCTAGCTGCTCCATCACTACTCATCTATCATGGGTTCCTGAAGAACCTCTATAGATGTCTCATCCTACCGCAAGATCATAACTCTACTGGTGGTCGGTAACAATTTCTACAATAGTGACCCAACCTACCGCACTGGTGGAAAAGCACTCTGGTAAGACCATGTGTAACTAATCCTTCCCCTGGCCACTCTTATTTCCCAAGTTCTGGTCAACATTATCATAATGATGCTTCCTTCCCTCAGAAGATATACCCCTTGATCACAAATAAGAAACCACCTTTCCTCTACTAGAAGCCTCTTTCAGGTTCCCCTCAGCTATGAGATCCTAATCTACCATCTTAGAAAACTTCTTTAATCAAAAAATGTTAACCTATAACTTAATCTCACATTTAAGCCTGTCTTGGAACCACATTTCCATAGTTATTTAATCCCTTGCCAGTGCTGGATCAAAGCACTGCAAGTTAGTAAAGTGACCAGAATATTCCATCATGGATATACTCCCCTGAGTCAACTGCATGAACTCAACTGCCCTCTCCTATCTCAATTTCTCTGGATAAAAGTGATCCAAGAACCTCTCCAAAAAGTACTTCCATACCATACCATCAGCTTGTCCAGTCCAAGCCTGAACATCTCACTAGTGCTTCACTGATCCCCATAACATATAAGTAGCCAACTTGGCCCTCTTCTCATTAGGAGTCTCTAAATGGTCAAGTATAGTCTGTATTATTTTAAATCCTGTGTTATTAAATTTTTTTTAGTATGATAAATTAAGTGTTTCATGTTGAAAAAAATCCACAATTTCATTTTTTTTTTTGAATGATTGACATAAAAAAAATTTAACATAGTGAGAGATAATGGGTTAATTATTTAATAATGTGATATTTACCTTAAAGATTGGTTAAGGAAGAGAATACATAATGTGAGATAAAGAGACCCATATAAGTAACCTAAATTGATAGAGTGAAGGAGGATAAGAGTAATACTATTGATCATTGTTCCTATGAATTTGAGGGTGAATATTTTTTCATTGGTTTGGAAAAGGTGGAACCAAGAGATAATACAATGGATTTATTATGAATTTGAGGGTGAAGATGTTTTTGTACAAGTGATACAAACCTGTATTAAATCATCATCCTTAGTAGGTAACCTAATACATTGTTAACATAGTGAGATATAGTGGGTTGATTATTTAAGAAAGTGGTGTTTACCATACATCTTGGGGTAGGCCCACATTATGTGAAGCAATTAAATTCAACCAATTTTAATTCACTCTTTTTTTATGTGTTCATTTGTTCCATGAGATATAGTAAGAGTATAGAAATAATACATTGAACCTAAAATGAATTCTTAGTGATTACTTGAATTAATGGAGTAGTATTGTTTTAAAATTATCCCTCTCTTATTAACCCCACAACATCTAGGTGAATCACAATACCTGAAGGAACTTGTCAATTAACCAGTATAACCCAAATTTAGAATCAGATATAAGGTTTTCTTTTAAACTATTAGCTCACCGCTGATAGGGGAATGTGGATTTATAGGATCATTACTAGAAGTGGTATGAATTATCTAGATCATTGGTAGAAATGATGTATGCTTACTGGATCTTCAATAGTTTATTTTCTTTAAGATTAGTAGAAAAATGGAAAATGGCTATACAGACTCATCACAAACAAATTAATCTAGTATCTCTTCAATGGTTGAAACAAGGATTTACGATATTATCACTAGTGGATCTATGAGTTTAATAAAAAAATTACAATTGGGTATATAATTAATCATATCACTAACATGAACATGGTTTTTAGTGAGGACCCTTTCTTGGAGGATACCAATAAAGGGTATGGATTGTGTGCATGTAGGGGGAGGGGTTGTGAAGGTGGGAGACCTTAGAGGGTGGGGCTATGGGAGATGTAGAGGGTGGGGTGCAGTAGGTTAGGGGGACTGTGAAGGGGGGTTAGGGGGTTGTGTGTAGGTGGGGGGAGGGGGTTGTGGAGGTGGGGGCTGCAGGGGTGTGGGGGGTGTTGGGGAGGGGGCTGATGGCAGGGGTTGGGGGGGACTGTGGAGGGTGGGGGTTGTTGGAGCTGCAAGGAGTGGGGGGATACAGTGGGTTAGGGGGTTGTGCAGGGGGTTGTACAGGGGGTGGGGGTTGTGTGCAGGTGGGGGGGAGGGGGCTACATGGGGGCTGTGGGAGGGGGTTATAGTGGGTTAGGGGGGTTATGCGGGGGGGGGGGCTGTAGGGGTGATGCAGGGGTGTGGGGGAGGGGGCTGTAGGGGAAGGGGTGACTGTAGGGGTGAGGGGGGATTGTGGAGGGGGGCTTGTGGAGGGGGGGGGTTGTGGGAGTTACATCTTCAACCTACATTTATTTTGGTTTTTTATATACCATTTTTAGTTTATTTCCTTATCTGATGAAATATCTCATCATTTAGGGTTTTCAATTGTTCTTATATGAGAAATTGGAATGTTTCAAATACTTCATCCTACACATAGATAATGAATTTCTCTTCTTGAACCATTGCCAACGTCACTAATTTTTCTAGGCATATTACATAGTATTAGTGTTTTAGGGGTACTATATTTTCTACCATCGGTCATGTTCATGTTTATATTTATATTTTGAGTAATTTTACCTTGGAAACTAATTTCTTTCTTAAAAAATGGAGTTCCAACAATTACATTTTGAAATTTTTATACAATGGTTTGGTTTTTAAGTGATTAATGGAAAATACATTTTTTACTAATACCATTTTTTTATTCCTATATAATGAGACACGTATGACATAAAAAAGTGTCAAATGTTATTATAAGAAAATAATTATTAATGTATTAATACCACTTGACCTTTTGGGACAGTATTGACACACATTTCTGATTTGTGTTTTCATTTGTCACCACACATTCATAAATATGATTAGTTCCCTTGATTTGGTTTAATAATACCAATAATCCCTCTCCTATATATCTTTTTCACTTTTTTATTTTTAAGGTTATCTATGTATTTTTAACATGTGGGTCACTATCATGTATATAAATTGTGATGTCTACCTAATAGTACCCACCTATAGTTGTACTGTTTTGTAAGATTTGGGTGAAGTAAATCCACTATTCGGATAACTCTTTAATTCATTTTTTTATATATTAATTCAAATGATTGATTATATAATGGGAAGTGACTTACAAAAGAAATTTGGGTGAAGTGATATGTGTGATTCACGTGGTCTAAGTGACTTGTGTAAGGCATATTAGTGAAGTGACCTATGGGATGAACTTGAGAGAAGTGACCTGTGTGAGGAACTTGGTAATAATTCATCACTTTTTCAAATTCATGTCCAAGGACACACAACCCACTTGAGATGGAATTAACCTAACTTTGACCCATGATATTCTTTACTTATTACTTATCTTATTCTTTAAAATGGTTTACTCTGATACTCCTTTTTCCTTCTTTTTATATATTTTTCACATGAATAACTAAAATAGAGTCCGATTGTATCCTAGACTTCATAGTGTGGAGTTATTGCATGTAAAACCAGATCCATGTTATGGTTCATTTTATTTATTTTTTAAATAAACGTGCTTAGTAGTGGGTTGCTATTATGTGGAGAGGACTATGTTCTATTTTGGAACTTAACCTCCAATTTTTTTAATTACACTATGTGTAATTTTGTTTTGTCTTACACAGTCTAAAATCGATGTTGATACGGTATTATAATTTACAATTCTATGTTTCAACATGTATCTACATATTATTTCAGTTATGGTTTTAAATAAAGTGAACAATTATCATTTACTTAAATTTATTTTCGATTGAACTTTAATCTTATTGAATTACTTTCACGAAATTATTGATTACAGTTTTTTTATAGAATGGATAGAAGTTGGATGTATGAAACTGATTGGATCTCAAACAATTTTCAAAACAATTTGGAGATACTTTTAGATTTTTCATTTGACCGTGCTTCATATAGTGGTCACATATACTTCCCATGTTATAATTGTGTTGGAATACCTTGGTTAAGCCATGAAGAATTTAGCTACCATATAACCAAATATGGTTTAAAAACACACTATTATGTGTGGTATCACAATGGGTAGAAAATGGAATCTCAAAATACTGATGATTCAAATGAGAGGACTGGATTGGAAAATTTGATATATGACTAATTTTCGTTTATTCATCATCATGAGAAGGAAAGGATGTCGAGTTAACAAGTCTTTAATATGAGCACACATGATGAGTCTAATTAAAATGATGATGTTGAAAGAGTTAAAAAAATTAAATGATGCTTCTACAACTCCAATATATCGGCAATGTAGTAAAATTAAAAATCTGTAATTTTTAATTTTATTATTTCATGGGAAAACCATGTATGGGATTTCTAATACTACCATCGATTAAATTCTTACCTTCTTGAAGTACTTACTTATAGATGATTCAAATATTACCTCAAACCACTATATGTCATGGAAGTTAGTTTAAGAACTTGGATTTTCAAAAAACAAAATTCATTATTTTCTGAAAGATTGTAGCTTATTCTGGGAGGAAACTACTGAAAGAAATGATTGTATCAAATGTGGAACATCCCAATGGAAGCCAAAAGCTGATGGAACACCATCTCATGTTCCACATAAATTAATATGACACTTTACATTGATCCCTAGACTCCATAATATTTTCATGTATGATGAAATATCAATAAAAATGTGATGGAATGATACCGAGAGAAAGAATAATAATAAAGATCTGGTTTACCCTACAGATGGATTTTCATGGCAGAGATTCGATGCTCGATATCCTGATTTTAAAGCTGACCTATGTAATGTGAGGTTGGGTCTTTCATGTGATGGTTTTAATCCATTTGTTTTGATTCTTAATTTTCACAACACATGGTCATTTTTCATACACATTTATAACCTTCCCCCATGGTTTTGTATGAAAAAACCTTTCACTTTCATGAGTATACTTATATCTGGCCCTTCTAATCCCATAAATGATATAGACGTATACATGAAACCTTTAATAAAAGAGTTGAATCTTTTTTGGGATGTGGGTGTGCACACATACGATGCATGTTCGAAAGATGTATTTCATATGCATGTTTCACTTATGTGGACTATCAATGATTTTTCTGCTTATGCAATGATGATTGGATGTAGAATGAAGGTAAAACTGTAATGACTTATTTGTATGAAGAATAATAAATCTAGAAGACTAAAATATCACCATATTTTTAGTTTTATAGGACATCGATGATTCTTTCCAATTGGCCATCCATATAGAAACAATAGTCGAAGATTTGAAAATACCATGGAGATTGATGATCTACCTCAGTGTATGTATAGAACTTATGTTCTTAATTAATTGAAAGATTTTAGTTTTTCATTTGGGAAGGGTCAAATGAAATATATAAAGAGAAAGAATGTTTCCAATGATACATGTTGCAATTGGAAGAACAGGAGTATCTTCTTTGAGTTGTCGTATTGGTCAACCAATTTGTTACATCATTGATTAGACGTAATGCACATTGAAAATAATATATGTGAAATGTTTATTTTGATTCTTCTAAATGTCAAGAGAAAGATAAAAGATGATTTATGATCTCGGCATGACTTGGTGGATTGGGGCATCAGGCCAGAATTGCATCCTGTGTGTATCATTGAAAATAATTGGAAAGTTCCATGTACTTCTTATGTGATAACACCTACAGAAAAAAAAAATCTGGAAGTACTAGAGACTATTAAAGTTCCTGATGATTATTCAAGCAATATATCAAAATAGGTCAACAGAAGAGAGTTGAAGTTTAAATCTTTGAAGACTCATGATTATCACATCCTTTTGTATGAGATGATTCCAATAACAATCCATCATCTTTTGTACAATAATGTAAGGGTTTAATTTATTCATTTGTTCCATTTTTTTAGATATATTTGTGATAAGAAGTTTTCCAATCCTGTCTTGCAAAAAAATGTTGGTAGATACTCCATTAATTCTATGTGAGTTAGAGAAAATATTTCCTCCATCATTTTTCACATGCATGTTGCATTTGACTATCCATCTTCTAACTGAAATACTTCTCGGAGGACCTATTGCTTTCCGTTGGATGTATCCAACTAAAAGAAATATGTACACATTGAAATCTTATGTCTGGAATAGGAATCATCCTGAAGGTTCTATATTGAATGGTTACTTGGATCAATAATGTATGGATTTTTATGCAATGTATTTGTCTGATCTTACTACGAGAAAGAACAGACCAATGATAAATGAAGAAGAATAGTATGATAAAATTAAACCCAGTTTTCCATCACTTCCTCAAACAGGAGGAATTCTTGGATCATATACATTGATGAAATTAATCCTTAAAGATCGGAATATGGCACATCGCACAGTGTTGTTCAACTGTGATTTGTTCGATGACTATATCAAGTAAGTAAATTGAACATGTATATCTAATCTTGTCTCTTATAATTTTACATATTTGTTAAACGATTTCTATTTTTATCTATAGGGAACATAAAGAAATGAAAAATAGAAAGAATCTTTCTTTATCTTTGATAATGAGAGAGAATTTTCATAGAAAATAGTTTTCTACTTGGTTGAAATTGAAAGTAGAAATATTGTTGTAATAAATAAATAAAATCAATATTTAATTAAATTTAATATTTTTTATATTTCAGGTATCAGGTTTTCCTAAAGACTCTGTTTCTGAGGAAATAAGAGCTTTAGATTTTGGTCCTAATATCATGGTTTGTGAATGTAAATAAATTGTGATCAATGGGTATAGATTTATTATCACTGAATAAGAAAAGAACGTGATAACACAACATGATGGTGTTATGCTAACTTCTACAATAGACTGTTATGCCAGTGCATCGGATATTAGATCTCATTTTGAAAATGTAGATTATTATGGAGTCATTGAGAAAATAATAATATTGGATTATTACTCTCATGGTCGATTCACGATGATGAAATACCATTGGTTTGATTCGATGATGGGGTAGGGCACCTTTATTGATGATTGTGGATTTCAAGTTATTGACATGACTTGCACTTTTGATACCAATGAACCATGTGTATTGGCATCAATGATGAAACAGGTTTTTTATGTCAAATATCATATTCGACATAAATTTGGTGTCATTATTTAAGTAATTCCAAGACATGTTTTTGATGATGGTGATGATAGAATTGACACTATCCCTACTGCCATTAGAACCGATCCATTTATTACTTATGATAACTCAAATAGATCAATTTTCAGATTTTATTTTGAACCCAAAGTTGTTGTGGGAAATATATAGAATCATCCATCCATGTTCTAAATTCTTTTGGTTTAGCTCGACTTGGGTTGTTAAGGTTGATACTATTCAAATTGATTTAATATTGATTACAAATATGTTGTATCTGACTTGACCTTAATGTGAATTTTCAATATTGGTTGCATTTTTATTTGAGTTTCATTTTCTAATTTGGAATTTAACTATATTCAAACCTACGAAACCAACATTTCTAACTTAGTGAACATTTCAATGCTTTATTGACCATGTATAAATTTAGTATAACTCTAAGACCCCATTTAACATTTCAATGCTTTATTGACCATGGTTGCTTGACCCCAAAACCCATGAATCCCTCTATCTACTCTCATATACTTTGTTTTTTGGGTTACACATTAGTTATCATTTTCTAATTACTTAAATATTTGTTTTCAAATGCTGGAAATGAAATCTATTAAAGAGTTGCAACGGAAAAGGATGACAAACAACAACTATTGCATGGTTGAGATGGGTGTTCCTCCACTAGTGTATGTTGTGAGTATTTTATTTCAAATATATATATATATATATATATTTAAATAACATATAATGTCACGTGATTAATTTTTTTTAAACATTGTTGCAGGATCCACCACTCATGTGATAGTTATTTGATGAGAAGCCTATTAGTGGTCTCAATTCTCAGGCTGGTGGTACTAGGGAGGGTGTAATGAGAGTTAGACGATCTAGTCAGCATACTCGATTAGACCCTACCCCTCCCACTGACATACCATCTCTCCCATGTTCTGATCTCGGTCTATTATTAGGGACACATGGGATATTTAGGCCTCCTATGTTTTTACCACCCTTTTCATCTGAGCCTCCTCACCCATCTTTACCATATCTGATGATGATTCCAACTCCTCATCCATATCATGTATTTATCTAGTCATCCATTCCTTCTTATTTTACTTATACTTTCGTCTCTCTGAGCTTCTATATTCCATTTTCTTCGACTCCTCCTCCACCACAGTCTATGCTTACAGAGAATACACCAGGACCCACTCCACCTGTACAGGGTGTTCTTTTAGATTTTATATATCCAGTGGCACCCATTGATCAGACTTTCAAAGGTATATTTATATAACTATAACAAATTTTTATATCATAATTTATTTTCATTATAACATGTATTCATATAATTTTTGTTTTTATTTCATAACAAATACATCTACTGATAGGAGGTGGGGGTAGGGGCGTACACGCATGCATGATATGTGGAACCACCGCATGTAGTTGATGGTGGACTACAATGAAGATAATCAAATGGTAGAAAAAATAGGGTCGCAATGTCGGAGTTTTTTGGCGACGCTTTCCAAATACTCCAACATCATTCCCTTCAGCCCACTCTCATGGTGACGGTTGCCAAACTAAGTCATGGATAATGCTTGGGAAAATATATGGGTAAAAAATTATATTGGATTTAATGTAATATATTATTTTTTTTATTTATATAAATTAATATTTTTGTGTCAGATTCGGTTTAATTTCCCAGATGGTGAGGGTGCACGATCATCACATCTATAGGAATTATGTGAGATTTAGAGAGGCTACAAAAAACGGTTTGTATATTGGTTGGCATGTTAAATTTGGCACAGATTTGGAAGCGGTACCTGTCATGTATGATTACCTAATAGAACAATATCGGTAAATGATTACTCATTAGATGACTACTATGTTTAAGGTATTAATCACATTTGAGATTTTTAAAGGAAAATTTTCATGATTTTCATTTATACTATATTTTTTATTGTTGAATTTTATTTAGGAGTCATCCAGAAAAAATAAAATAAAACATTGATGCTAAAAAATACCTTCATACCTTGGGGCATACTACGATGTTAGATCATGAGAGGAAGAAGGTACAAAAATTTATAATTTTTTTAGTACTTGAACCTTCTATTGGTTCCTCTATAATTTATTTGATTTATACAGTTTTGATATAAATTTAGTTATGAAATTAATTATTGGTAACTTATTTTCAATTATGGTTTCCTACATTCAATGTCATTGCAGAGGAAGACATTTAATATTGAAGGACGTGTGCCTTGAGGAAAATTGTTTTTCTCGAGTAGAAAGAAAAAATATGGAGGTGTTGTTAAAGAAGTGACACAATAGTAGATTGTAAGTTTTACTTTGATGATTTAAAATTTTAATATCTATTTTATTACTTAATAATCTATTTAAATTTGTAACAGACTAATTTGGAGGCTCTTAATGCCCAGGAACCTGACAATTTTGGGTCAAATGATCATTTACATCATGTGTTGGGAGATAATCACTCTGGAAGAGTATGTTGCCTACCTGGGAAGTGTATAGTCCTGATTAGGTATTGGCCCTCTTTATCTATAGGTTTTACTTCCACCGAGTTGAAAAAGGTTAAGGCATAAGTAGAACAAGATGAAAAAAGGGCCACACAGGTGGAAGAATGAGCTGAAAGGGAAAACACCAAATTCATGAAATTACTGCAAGTTTTATGTCCATAACTTTCACCAGAGATTAGTAAATCTTGTGATGCATATATTTCATTGATGAGTTCATTATATAGTGCACCAGGTGGAATTTCTTGTGTTGGTCGAGACGATGTGGTTCTTGGAAATGGTGATGGAGATAGCGATGGTGAGGAAGAGGCTGAGGGTGAGGATGATGCTAAGGACGAGGGTTGGGAGGAGGTCAAGGTGGAGGATGAGAGTGAGGAGGTGTAAGAGGAGGAGTTCGGGGTTGAGGAAGCGAATGAGGAAAGGGGTGGGGATAGGAATGAGGGCAGGGATGATGATGGGGATAAATATGAGGAAGAGGATGATGTTGATGATGATGGTGATAATAATGATGGTGATGAGGGGCAGATTGATCTGTTACATTTTTTACTGATATTACTGAGATTTTATGTTTGATTATTTTATGTGACTGATATTACTAAGATTTGATGTTTTATGATTTAATGTGACTGAATATCCATTACATCATTTTCCTCCATTTATTTTTTCTTTTTTCATTCAGTTTCGCTGCAATATTGATTCAAGTCTCTCATTTAATTCAAGTATCTCCTTTGGTTAGAATCATTTTAGTGATTGTCTTGTTTTATTTTATCATATGTTGGGCCATTCCAAGAACTAGTGATATTTTGATTGGAATATTATAGTTTTGAAGTTTTTTTGGGTGTTTCATGGTTTACCCACATAGTTAGAAGTAACCATATGGTTCACATATAGAGGGTTAAATCATGGAGATAAAGAAATATTTAAATGTGTTTTGATATTAGAATAAAGGTTTGTCTAGGTTAGGTGGGGGTGTGAGTTGTCCAGGGAGGGGGTGGGTTGTCTAGGTGGGGTGGTGGCTGTGAAGGTGGGGAGGGGTGTGAGTTTGTAGTTTGGGAGGGGGTGGGGGATATCTGGGGGTGGGGGATTTCCAGGTGGGGTGGAGGGTGGGTTTTGTAGGTGGGGAGAGGGGGTGTGCGGGTTGGGAGGGGGTGTGGGCTGTCTAGGGATGGGGGTGGGCTATCTAGGTGGGGGGGCTATGCAGGTGGGGTGTGGGTTGTCCAAGAAACCATCAAGTCATGAGGTACTATTAGGATTGAGGTTAACAATATCTTCTACAAGGGAATAGATACTAAATAAGAGTCGGTGTGATCATATTTGCATCAAGGGACCACCTATCTAGTAGAAGGATAGACAGTTAAGAGGCAACAAGAGGTCCCACTGCCTCTGCATCATGATTATAAGAGCCTTCCTTGAAATACATGTTGATGTTTCCAATAAACCTATAATCCTTGATGAAGAAGTGAAAGTAGGATGTATTTTTATCTCCATCCTTGATCCACAATTCTCAATACATTTCCCATGAAAAAATTTCTTCCTTAATCAGGATCTTCTAGAAACCTTTGTTTACATGATAAGAGAACAAAAATGTCATTATATGATCTTCCCTGAAGACAAATATCCAACTAGTTGATTTTTAACTTGAGCTACCTGATGTTAGTAAGGTTATTAGTAGGACATGGATGCATGTAGTAATTAATGTGGACTTTCCATGAAAATGATTTGATCTCTTCACCATCGTGTTTCAGTTTGAGAACAACTAATAGAGAAACTTGTTGTGTATTAAATGATTTAGTAATGAAATCACACTTCACTCGGAAAACTAATTCCCCTATCATTACAAATGAACAAAGAAATCATTGAGATACATGATGAGAAGTCTTGAAGGATCATGATGTAGGAGACGAGAATACATTTTCAATCACCTAAGAGATTGAGACTAAACCAAAACCTATGACTAGAGAACCACATCTAACTACACTAAACAGACACTAGCCGCACTATTAACTTGGGGACGAGGCTCCAGAGGGAAAACAATTAGGGATTTTCTTATCTCTGGATACTATGAACCCATGGGAAAGGGATCTAAACCCGAAGTAGTTTTCATTTGATGAGGTTTAAAGATAAAATTGATTTAATGTGAGGTGTTAAACTTGACATGTTTTAAAAAGTTTTTTTCTAATGAATTATAAAAGTTTGATTGAAATGATTGTGTGGTTTTCCCCTTGAGATAATGAATTAATTGATATTTGAAAATTGGTGGGGAGGGGTGAAGGTGGGGAGGGGGTTGTGGGATGTCTAGGGGGGTTGTCCAGGTGGGGGCTATATAGGTGGGAAGGGGGGCTGTGCTAGTGGGGAGTGGGGGTGTGGGATGTCCGGGGGGGATGTGTGCAGGTAGGGGGAGGGGATTGTAGGGGTGGAGGGTTGGGGGAGGGGTTTGCAGTGGAACTAATTTCTGAAGGAACTAACCCTCTCACCACACTAATCTCTGAAGGACCTAACCCTCTCACCACATTCCCCAAATATTCTTTATGCCCTCAAGTGGTTATTCGAATCATAAGTGTGTTGTAAAACCATGTCACTTGTTTTCCATGGACCTAAGCCCATCATTCCTTCTAACTATCCCTAGGAGGGACCAAAATTGTTTATCCAAAACTCCTACCAGTATTGATTTTTACTCTAGGTTTTTTTAAAATCAAACAGTACCCTCTATACCTTAGTGATAATCCACCGAGTAGTTCTAAGTATGTATATAAGCTATGAAAAACTCTCTCCGACTCATGGTGGCTTAAAAACACCCTATTTCTCTACCTAGGGTGCTCTCAATCAGTTTATGAATCAAAATTCAAAAAACCTCATGTAGACATGTATAATCATGCATAAACATGTATATGATTAAATATTACAGGGTCCAATAACATTGTTAATGTAGTCACCATCTTTAATCCATATCCTTTGATCATCAACCTAGCCTAAAGCATGTCACAACAACATCTTGAGGCCCTATATCAATCCAAGACATATAACAATTAGTTATAAATCTTTTATAATTAATTTATAAATTATTTATAATAATTATAAATAATTACACAATTTAATACCATGTGACATAATTCATGAAATATCACTCACTATCCTACACCATCCTAAACCATGACCAATGAAATGTGCAAGGTCTTTGCCACACTCCCAACACCACCATAAGAAAAATACCCAATACTTAAAAAATGAAAAATAATCAATTTAAACCAAATAAATTGAATATCCAAATTAAATTCAATAAGAAATGTACCTTAACAAAAATGGAGAGTAACAATGTGTGTTCATCATCCTAGAATATACTCTATACACTGCATACAAACAAACCATTGATTGGGATGATTCCACAATGATCTAGTGGAATCATCATTGTAACTATATCTTATATACACTGAAAATTAGCATTAAATAGTAAGAAATAATAAATATGGAAGGAATAAAATTCTTTAACTTCAAAACTATGTTTAAGAGTCTTCTAAAACACACTGCATCAAGGAGTGCCCAAAGGGAGAATATAGAGAGGACAGACCAGCTAATGACCCTCCTTCGAGTCCCCTTTCCCCCAAAATCATGATCCACTAACCATAAAAATACAGTCACACCCATATTTTAAAAGACACCCTCATAGCTTTCCAAGTACCATGTCTGGTTGTACCGGTTACCCGGCCTTCTATTGACCTCATTGTACCTCCATCATGTGTACAGTGGAGGTATAGGGGGGAATTGGCCTGCCTTGGATTGGCCAATTTCTACCCATACTCACCTAGTCAACTACCTGATGGATATCTATAACTGAATTTTAGTATCAGATCCACCCAAACCCTGATCTTAAGCTTATCTGCTGACTCATACAACCTTATGAGTCTCCACCCATTCCAATGTTTCTAATGAAAGTTAGAATTCTATAATTAGATCTATCTTTGGAACTAAAAAATAAAAAATTTCTATAAAAACGCAACCTGTATTGACATAGGTTTTTATTAAACACACCATGATCATATTGAATTGGTTCTCACATCCTTGTTGAATGATGTATCCCCCAAGAAATCTCTAAGAAACTCATAATTCCATTTGAATCACTACATAGAAAATTGCCAATTAGGAGAACTGAATATTAAAAAAAACTCCCTAGGCCTCACTTCTAACTCACATTCCATTTGACTCTCTAGAATGTTGCACTTTCCATGGATAAGTATAACATTTGAGGTGAGGTGGCATGTTGTGCTTTCAGGTGTGGTGGTTTCAAGTGGAATTGTATTTTAGTGTGATGTTTTCCTGAAAATACATCATTCATTATATTGTATTGCAGTATAAAACATTCAGTATACTATTTTTTGTTATGTTTTTGGTTTTTGAAAAGGAGGGAAAAACCAGGGGAGGTTGTTGTATACAATGTTGTAGAAAATCAATACCAGCGGTTTATAAACCATTGGCATACAATTGAAAACAACAATACACCAATGGTTAAAAATGAACCATTGGTAATACTCTTTACCAACGGTTTTTAAAATCATTGGTGTATGATTTTGAAAATTAGAATATGCCAATGGTTCTATAAAATTGTTGGTATAACTATATACCAAAAGTTATGAAACCATTGGGATACATGAAATATTTCAACAAACCAACAGTTTAAAAATCATTATTAAAAATCTATCCCAACAATTCTAAAAAACCATTGGTATGCTTCAATATCCAGTGGCCTAAACCAACGGTTTATTAATAACTATTGGTATAGGCATATCCACACACCATTACACCCAACGGTTTGGGAAACCATTGGTATAGTGTATACCAATGGTTTACCAGCCTATACCAATGGTTTTAAACCATTGGTATAGCCTAAGTTTCCATTAGTGTGAGGACACCCGAACTTCAATACCAACAGATGTGATTTCATTATCTATTCCATTTCAATTCATATTATGTCCAATTGGAACCATAGTCTAATGCCAAAATTTTGGGCCTAGATCACCATGCATAGGACCCCATGGGTATTTGAAGAAGTAGTCTGTGACCCACAACTCATTTATAAATCAAACACACAAGTGGTATTTTGAATAAATAGTCTGTGTCCCACACTCATTTATCACTATGATATTTTAATGGAGCAGATCACGTCCCACACATGAATATCAATCAATTTATCACTATAGGCTTTTGATTCAGTAGACCATGTCCAACATATGAATATCCATCAATCACAATATCACATGTATCACAATATCACATATATCACATCAATCAATGTTAATCAACATTAAACCTCTTATAAAAATTTCATAAACATCAAGGCTAAGCCAACCATCATCAAAATTCCAATTTTCAATTAATTCTAAAGCACATTAATTGACCAATCATGAAATTCATTAATTAATTCATCAATTAATTAATAAAATTTTCATTATCATAACAAATCCATTAATTAATTCACTAATTAATTAATCCAATTCAAACAATTTCATAATCTCAATAATCTATTAATTAATTCAACAATTAATTAATTCAACTCAAACAATTGCATAATCTAAACAATCTATTAATTAATTCAATAATTAATTAATCCAATTCCACAATCCTGAAATCCCATTAATTAATTCTCCAATTAATTAATCCAATTCCAAAATTTTAATTTCCCTAATTTAATCCAAATCATGATCACATGGAAATTAAATAAAATCAAATCAATTATCAATGAAATTTCCTAGTCATGGAAATTTCAATTTCACAATTACATACACATAATCAAATCAACAATATAGGATTTTAATTTAGACCACCTATCTCAAATCATGGATGAGCGATCGCCCAATGGAAATTCCCCAAATTGAAATGGAAAGGTCAAACCCACAATGAAGAATGAGATCTTGAATCAAATCCTAGAAACAAGATCAAACAGATCATGATCCAAAAAACCTAGATCTATATCAAAAACCAATAGGGGAAAAACATCCCACTTTTATCTGGAAAGAGGATTGGGAGAGAGAGAGAGAGAGAGATCTAATCGGGAAGAAACCACATACTTGGGGAGGTGTAGATCTTCAATCCAGAATATGAATCTATAATAACATAGGTCTTAAGTGCCTATAATCTATCCATGAGCCTCTAAAAATTATATAAAAAGTTAATTTCTGAGTTACGGATGATTTTGGGTTAATTATGGGGGTTCAAGTATTTTTAATATAATTTTCAGGGGTTTAAAATCCCACATGCATGGTTTCCTATATGGGGTGCATAGTTTCCCCTAACCGTTCACCCTAAACATATGCCTCATCTAAGGGTGTCTCGTGGTTACTCCTAAGATGGTGCACAGTTTGACAAACAATGTGTCAATTTTGAAATCCCCCTCTATCTTGGGTTGCACGGTTTGCTGAGGCAGGGTGCACAGTTTGGGAAAACCGTGTACCAATCATGCACTACCCAATTCCCCCAAAACAATTTCCAATATTCACCCAAAAACACCGAAGGTAAAACCCAAACAAATTATACTCAAAACATGGAAAAATATTACCTGAAAAAAAGATTTACACATCTCTATAAATGTTCATAATCTTACATCCTATATTATAATGATGTATTAAAAATAGTGATTTAATAAAATTTTATTAATAAATCTTGTCTTTAAATTTTTAATCTTATTTATTTATAGTATTTTCTTAAAAGATAAAATACAACAAAATTTTGGGGTGTGATATAATGGATCTAAGATTCTATGGTTTCTTGACCTTTCTAAAAAAATCCTTTCAGCCACTATATTAAAACCAAATAGGTAATTGAAACTTGATCTAGTCAATCAATGAAAACTTCTCAAATAGAGAAAAATACAAATAAAATATTAAATATTGGTGATTCCTTAATAATAGTGCTAATTTCTTGACATAGTTATCATGGGTTGATAAATAAATTCAAATTTTAACCTGAGATGGAATGTTCTGCAGTGGTGTTACTTAGGTTGTCTCATAAAGAGGTAGTAATACTCAGTGTTTCTTTTGTATGTACAAGTTCAGGTGTTGGTATAAAATGGAACTAAATTGTGTTTTTTTTCATTTATATAAAGTTAATAAGTTATTATATAAATTTATAAAAATTATACTCACCTCGGATATTCCCTAACCCCCCCCCCCCCCCACTAAATCATAATTCTCTCAAATAATCACCCTTTTATTTTCTCACTAATTATATAAGATCTCAGCCAATCACTCCCCCTTTGTGTCTTTATATCAATAGGAGACATGAAATAGTCACTAAATTATCTACCATTTCCTTTCAAAAGTGATCAAGAATCCCTAATCACCCCTAAACCCCCCTCAATAATCTCTATTATATGCTAGATAAGGAAGATCAATGGGTTGTGTGTGAAAAATGAAGTGAGAAAATGAAAATTGAATATATATATATATATATATATAAATGGAAATATCCCATAGCTTCATGTATTCAAACAATATCTTGTGGGGTTTATAAAAGAGATAATAATGTTTATACATTGGAACTAAATATTGGGGTGATGGAAATATCTTCATCTTGGCCAGAAGGAGGCCAAGTGTGCCATCACTTGAGAATATAGAAAAGGTTTAAGAGAAATGTAAAATTTTTATCCCCTAAATAAAAGGGTTTATTTCAATTTTATAGGCATAAATTAATATTTAGATTATTTTACAAGGCTTGGGTGATCTCTATATTACAATGAAAAGGAATTGATCTACTCCATTTGGAACATTTGAAATTACCTTTCATGAGTGATTGAAAAACTTTCTTGATCCCAAAATAATTATTCCCACTTATAAATTTTGTGCCACCTAACATTTTGTTATTAATTTTTTATTGATTTGGTTAGAAATGTTTAATGGAATATTTTATTGGTCCCTTCATCCTTTACATGTTCCCTATATATCCATAATCTCAATCATGGGATCAAAACACTTGAAACCTCTTCCTTTTAATCATAAAAGACCCTTTGATAGTGTTTGGGGGCTAAACAAACAGTTCTAAATTAACTCTAGTGTTGGGATAGTCAAACTATATTAATTTCAAAAATTGATCCCTATGAGTACATTAGCTTCAACATATAATGTGTTTGATCCTATCATGTCATTAGGATGGAAATGTAATCTTGGGTTGTCTTCTCCTAGAGTATATTGTAGTGATGATGCACCACGTGTTACCTTCTTATATTGTGTTGAGGTGAAAACATATCCTTGATATGTAATGCTAAGTTATATTATTTTAGTCATAGCCTTGATATGTAAAGTGGGTTGTATCATTTGATAACATGTCCTCATTTAGCCTAGATTTTTGAATTTCATCAAAAATGGGATTTCATTAATGATTAAGTTTCTTTGAGTTTGTATCCTATGTTGACCTTCTACACTATGTTTGATCACAGACATATTCTATGTTGGCGTCCATGAGTCAGTATTGGAATAGGATGATATCTTGAGTGTTTCTCCCATATTATTTTGAGGTGGGCATGGTCTCAGTAAGTTGATGCAATGTTCATTTAGAAGTGTATGTAACCTTGTGATTGAGAATATTTAACTATGTCAAGGTTTCAGTGTATTCTCATGATCATACATGAGGTTACATTGGTTATGGAATAATATAAACTATCAATGTGATCCATTGTTAGCCTATGGTTATAATTTGATTCACTAATGTGAGATTTTTTCTATTTATCTAATGGATCCTTGTACCTCATTATGAGGTTATGTTATCCTATCAATATACTCTCGATCATTGTCTAGAGATATTATGTTATGTACTTTTCCCTTACTTCCAAGGGCTCAACCTCTTCTTAAAAATAATCAAAATTAATGTCTAGGCTATAATTTTCATATTTAAAATAATATTATTTCATGGTTTGTTAAAGCTTGGTGTTGTATGTCTTGTATGCTATCGAGCATAAAAATCTTGGGGTTGAGTATAATGCAATATATTGAATAGATTAAATTTATTCAAAAAGAAATATATCTTAATGTCTTGGGGTGTTACATTTTTGTCTAAGCTTTTTGTTTCATGTAATATACATCATCGATCATAGTTTTCTTCTTTTAAAATATCAGGGTGTTATATCCTCTACTCAATTTGATTTCTTTGTTTTGGATCTCCAAACATCTATATCCTCAAGAGTGGCTTCTAATTAAGCCTATAGATCAACTCTTCCTTCAATTAATTCTTCATCATTGTCACTGTATTCCCTTTTTTGGTAGATATCTTCAACTTCTATAATAAAATTATCTCCATGATCCTTGAATTTATCCATCTCTTCAACCTTGGATTCTTCTAAAATTCCATTTTCTTGTGAAAGATTATTTTTATTTTTGAAGAAATTTTTCTTAAAATTTTTCTTAACTTTTGAAAATGCTGAAGAGTTATTCATGGTAATTTCAAATTCATCATCAGCATAATCTTGAAACTTTTTAGGGCACCTTATTTCTATATGTCCAACCTTTCCACATTGAAATCATGAAAGCGGAAGTTTCCCTTTGAACTTCCCTTTTCCCCTTTGTAAATTTTATGAAAGGAATGACATGACTTCATCCATCACTTCTTATTCCTACCCATCTTTAATAGTGAGCTTATTCATGGCCTTTAATTCCAATTCTTTAGAATTCCCTTTTTCCATAGACTCATTATCATCATTTCTCATCTCATATGAAACAAGAGTACTATTCAAGCTATCCAATGTTAGCTCCTTTGGATATTTATCTTCCAATACATAAACTTTTAGATTGAACCAAGGTGGAAGTATTCTCAAGATGCACTTAATAGTATCTATATCTTCAATAATTTCTCTGAGACCATACATGTCTTCCATGACAACTTTCACCCAATCAAAGAATGTGTCAACAGACTCGTTAGGATGAATTGTGAGATCCTCATACTTGTTCCATAGAACCTATAAATTTTCTTCTCTAACTTTTGTATCACTGTCATAAATATTTAGTAACTTTTCCAACATAGCATGTGATGAATTACATGGGATCACCTTCGTATATATTTCATTGGGTAGGGATCCCTCTAAAGCATTGATTCCTTTGGCATCAGCATTCAATCCCCTTCAGTCAACTTATAATAAAGCACCATTGTCAATACTAGCCAAAATACCATGCATTACTACTGTAAATACATCCATTTCTAAAGATCAGAAGTATTTCTACATCTGATTCTTCCATAATTGAAAATGTTTTCCATTAAATATCAGAATCCCTTTATGATTGACAATCATCATTAAAACCCCTTAGAGAGAAACATTGAAATTAATCTTTGCCTATGATATCAATTGTTAGTCCAACAAGGTTAAATACCCTGAGAGGGGGTGAATCAGGGTATGACAGATTAAAATAACTATCTATTTGGATCTTGTTTCATCATTAAACAAAACACTCTTCTCTCTTATTCTCATAGAAGAGAACAATATGATAATTAAGACATGAATAGGACACAACAATTTTACTTGGTTCACCCTCACTAATCTATGTCCAAGGAGAATATAAAGGTAATGTGTCTATTTAACAAATACACTAAAACTCACTTCTAATACAAGGTTTATAGAGGACTCACTTTCCCTTTTCGTTTACAACCAATTACAATTTGAAATCTCGCTACTCACTCAACTAAAGTGTGCTCACTGCTCATCTAGAAGAATCTTATTTTTATTACTTGAATCAATATGTTTTACACATAATTTGGTGCATCCTTAAGTTCTAAATTCATCCACTTGATGAATACAATCTTACCACATATTCACTGGGAAATCCTTTCTTAATGCTTTCGTGATGCTCACTTCATTTGCAAAGCTCACACAGCCTTCATGAAATTTTCCAATTCTCCATAAGAATATTCCACTTTAATGAAGATCACATAGCCTTCGTGAAGCAACCTCCTTTCACAAAGATCACTTAAACTTCATGAAGCTCAACACTTTTATGAAGCTCAAAACTTTCATTTGGCTTATATAGCCTTCATGAACTTCATTACTTTTTGCAATGATTAAAACTTTCAGTCGGATTTTTATAGACTTATAAAACTTCATTTCTTCATGAACCTTTTCACAAGAACAACCTTCATGAATCACCTATGTGAATTCATAGCCTTTGGATTTTTGTTAAGGATTGCTTACTTGAAATGAGGTGGTAGAGGCCTATTTATAGGCATTGCTTCCCATTATAGAAGCTTTCATCCTCTTCATTACATTTTTTAGAATCTCTCCAATATCATTCATGAAGCTCCCTATTTTTTCAAAGTAACAAGAAAATTTTACCATTCACAAAGCTTCTCATAGTCATAGAGAGTTATTGTATTTCCAACATACATTTTCAATTATCTACACCTTTGTAAAATCCATACTTCATGACATTGAATGCCTTCAAAAATATCCATTCCTTTACAAAACTCCAATATTAGAGAAATCCATTCCTTTTATATATTTTTATGAGGCATTTAATGGAAATCCAACCTTCATGATGATTGATCCATCCTCCAAATTTTGGACCCAAAATTTTGGAAAACACTAAGAAACGATGCCACCTTGTATATGAAATTTCCTATACTTCTTCCAGGGAATCCATTCCTTTGTATTGGATATTTTTTGACATACCATGTCAAAAATCTCTATATAAATCCATAACTGACCTTGGAAACCTACTTTTTCAACAAACACAATCAACCCAAAAACACTGCAATGTTACCTTGAGGAATTTTTTCCCAACATAGAAAATCATAAATAAGACTTATAGTTTGAGGTTGAAGATAAATTGTTCCTTCATACATCACCATGGAATGAATTCATGAGGTTTTAGAAGAAAGGAAATCTTTTTCCAAGATACATCATCCCCTTTGAGATCCTTAATTGCATTGGAGTTGTGGCTTATCGACTAGCACTTCTACCAAACCTATTCCAAGTTTATGATGTGTTCCATATATCACTATTAAGGAAGTAAATACTAGAACACTCACATTTACTAAATTTATAGGTGGTTACATTGGGGAATGATATTTCATACAAGGAGAATCTGGTGAAGATCTTATATCATAGACACAAAGTTATACAAAACAAGAAAACTCATATGGTCAAAGTACTGTGGTGTAATGAAAATTTTGAGGGTGTTAAATGGGAATTGAAATAGGTAATAAAATAGAAGTACCCTCATTTTTTTAGTGTATGAAATTACATTTCTAGGGAGAAATTTATAAAGGAGAGATGGACTCAACTAGTAGGATCATGCCCTATAAATCCCAATTATTGAAGCTTTTGAGGGAGATGACATCACTGGGATTTGACCATTACCAAGAATAAGATGAGATTCAACAACTAAAGAATGAGTGAAACTATTTATGGTAGAATTTCAAGCTTATCAACATCACAACCCAAACCATGTTTGTCGAACCACCCCAAGAAAGTGTCACTATTGCACACCTTGCCCTTAGGGAATACACTAGTGTAATAAGGGGTTATATATCTAAACCCTAACAGTATGAATTTTATATTTTTATTTTTAATAAAATAATGATTATATTTATCCTTTTTTAAATATTAATTTATAAATTATTAAATAATAAGTTCGATAAAAATTACATTTCGATGCGATGAAACTCAAATTATATTTTTGTGAAATATATTATTTCAATCAAGACACTCGTTTTGATGAATTAAATAAATTTTTAAATAAATTTTATTTTAATAAAATAATTTTTTAAAATAATTTTTATTTAAATATAAATGATAATATAATTTTATGAAGTCAAATGTAATTTTTATAAGGGTTTGAAAACGGTTATCATCATAAAAACAAGTATTTTTCAATAAGTGGGAATTTTAATTTAAAAGTGTAATTTTTCATATTTATAGAATTATTTTGGTAAAATAAGTATTATTTTTTAAATTTTAATTTTAAAATTATCCAATCATTTATAATTTTCCAAGACAGTCACATTTTCTAGTAAAACTTAAATACAGTATAAATATATGGTATATATTATGACATCATAAAATAATAAAGGTGATGTAATAAATACTATAAAGATTATCAATAGACAAAATTATGTTTACGCATTAAAATAATGTATTTTTGAATTTATTTTATTAATTTTATAAACTCTTAATGAATCCTTCATAACCTATATTATATTTTATGGTTTTAAAATTAATTCTTTTGAACATGACTCATTTCCACATCAACAAGGGTATTATTTTAATGAGTTCAATTATTAGAATTATAGAATATTTAAATCCACTAATTTTTTATAGAAAACATGGGGAAACCATAGAAAGGTTTGTGGTTTTGATTATTTTATCATATAGAGCCCAAAACCTAAGTTTAGAAATTAATAAAGAATTCCCCTCTCTTTTGCTAAAATAACCCACCTAGCCTCCCATTCCTCCTCACTCAATATCCTTGGAGCATAAAGTTACTCTACCTTTATCTCTCTAGATCCCTATTAAGGTACCCTTATGCTATGAATAAGCTCCTCCAAATATTTTATATGTACCCTCTCAAGTAAAGGGATCATCTCCTTGTCATTTTTATTTAAGAACCCTCTTTATATTATACCTTTTTATTTCTAATTGTTTATGTTGGGATATATTTTAACACATACATATTACTATAATTTGATATAAAATTGATTATATTCCCCCTTTAACTCTCATTAAACCCTTCCATTAATCTTTATGTACCCCTGTTATGCTTCCGAAATTATCCTACGATTTTCCATGCCAAATATTTGTATTACGAATACCTATCCCCATTTCTACTCAAGGGTATTCACCTATATATAACTATAATTAATTTACTGGGTAATTCCATGTATTTGATCCACACTCCTTAATGGTGGTGTTAAAAGTGATGAAATATATCCTTATGTTGTATGATCTATGTGGCACACATATATAAGTACATGATATGAATGTGATGGGTGGGATTAGAATTATATTTCCCTTTAATGCATTGGGTAATGTTTTCATCTCATGATATACCATGTATGGTGAATGAGATGTTATCCTAAGAACACTTTGTTATGATGTCTTAGTGGTTATCCTTGACTTATGTTTATGATGTCATGTTTTATGTTGTTTCCACATTCCCATGATGCCTTTATGTTATCATATTTTTTCATGATTCAATGTTCAAGTTTATGATTCTAACCCCTATTATGTTACCTTGATATGATTCTTGACTCACATGTTCTAATTTACCTTATGTTGTGATTTGATTATTCCCTTACTGGGCATTATATCTCACCCCTTTCTTATGTATATCCCCAGATTACCCCTTTCAGTTTTAAAAGATCAATGGATAATATGGGCATGTTGTGGAGTTTTTTTTAAATATGCTATTTACCCAATTAACCAAAGACAATAGGCCTCATGATCTTCTGAGATTTTATTATGTGTACCTTTATGTAATAAACCATGAATTAAGGTGTATTAAAGATACGGGTTTTCATATGTTGAGTCAACCTCCCACTCTTAGGCACTCATCCTCTCTGGGCATCCACATACTGGATTACCCCTCACAAGGACCATGCCACATCCATGTGAATATAATGATATTATAATATGATAATTTTTACCAAGAAAATCTTATTTATATGGTCCAGTTAAGTAGAATGACATCAAGAAGCTAAATTGGAAAACACTATATAGGTTGTTGTTGACACTTTAAGTAACTGAACCCATTTAATTTTCCTGAACTAGTATCAAGACATATGATGCATGAACCAACCCACCAATGATAATCACATAGTCATCCAATTCTTGTACCAACCCACTAAGGGTCTCTATACATCCCTTGAACCAAGGGACTATATAATCTTCATAATAGAACATCCCAAGATGGGATCCACATTTCCTTTCATCAAAAGAAATATTGCGGTTAAACTGAGTAGAATACCACCAACAAATTATATAGGAAAACACTATATAAGAATTTTTTTACACTTTTAACAATTGAACCCTCCATTTTCAGTGAAATCAATCACATACAAGAACATGAATGTCATGCAAATCCTATGTTCCAATAATGATGCATATACACATAAATATTGCCACTACTGAAAAAAGACAAAACATAAAATAACAATATCAAATACACACATCATGCTTAAATAAATATCACAGGAGTAACATTGAATACCAAAAAATAAATCTTGTAACCCTAATAACTAGGACTTCTGGTTGACTAGTAAATAAAATGTATGAATATATGATATGATAGAAAAAGTAAAACAACTAAAAAGAAATAAATAAATCACCATCAATCCTCAGGTTCAAATGAGACACTAGAGTTTGATCATACTTGCTTTAGTCAGTGATGGATACCTCTAGGAAAGTAACATCCATACCCAAGTGGAACCATGAACTACCCCAAAATCTCTTTAGATTACAACCTAGGGGGGCTACGTCTTTCCCTAGAACTTGTACCATAATATTATACACCTAGGGGAACCATGTCCTACCAGAATCCTCATATAGAATACATTGAGGGGGTTACATCCTCTACTTGGAACCATCACATAAAATACACCCAAGGGTCACATATCTTACCTAGAACCATATATTATCATCCAACAGAGTGTCACATCCCTTACCCAGAAATTTCATATAACATGCACCCATGGGGTCACATCCCCTACCCTAAACCTCATATGCCATACACCTAGGGTAGCCCCGCCCTGGAACCTCATATATAATTCACCGGGGGGAAATACATGGAACCCGTTTCTTTTCCATGGGTTAATCAATTTATAAAAGGAATAATGATTTTTTTTCTTTGATTTTTATGATTAAATGAAATCTCTATGTACTTTATTTATAGTTCTTGTACATTGTTATATGATGGGTGCACCCAGATAGCACCAGGTGAGCCTAATATAGCTTATATGATGGGTGTTCCCAAATAGAACTCCAATTCATTTGGTAATTATTATTTTATTTGGATAATTTTATTGAAAGTAGGTTGTATGGTTATTCCAATTTTAAGGGTTATTTAAGGGTTCTATGATGATGATGTTCCAAGATACCACCACATTTTATCTATGATTTCCATGGGTTTATAATGTTTACTTTGATTAAGATTGATATCACATAGTTCATGATTATTGATTCTTATGACTCTTTCCTTTTTTAAAGTCTTATTCCATGTTTCATGATTGATGACTTAGGTATTGATGGGCATGAGTTCTTTTATGATTCACTCATGCACTCTGATTATGTCATCATACACTTATGCACTCATTATATTCATTGATGGCATTCAATTATTAAGCTTATATTTACCCTTACTAGGAATTTTATTTCACCCTTCTTATGTTTCCTTTTCTCTAGGTTATCAATAATTGTGTTGAAAGAATTATGCATAGAAGGGTTTCATATGGATGGTGATGATGACTAAATGTGAAATAAGAAAAGCTGGGTTAAGTTGTATAAATTCTCATTTAAATACATGGTTATTATTTATGTAAGAGTTTATATTAATTCTCTAAAACTCTAAACCTTAAAGGTCCTTTAGAATGTAAGTGATTCAATATTTCCTTTTGATGTTGTAAGTTTTGGATGGTGAAAATTGGGTCACCTTCATCGGTATCAAAGCTGAAAAAGTAATGTTTGTTTTTTTAGCACTGAATCCAGGAGTGCAGGTTCGTGGCTGATATAGTTGGTATCAGAGGAAAGGTTTGGATAAATTTGGAGATTAGGATGTTTTCATGTGAGGTTATATTAATATTTATATACACCATCATAGGTCTATAATATTAAGGATGATTATAATTTCAAAATCTTAGACACCTCATTGAGGTTTTAAGCGATCGGATCTTAAAGTGATTAATGACAATTTAGGAGATGTTCTATTGGGTTTAAGTATATTTAAATCTTTGGATAAATTTAACATTTTATGGAAATAATTTTTAAGTTATTTATAACCTTTTTGGGATTATATGATCTTGTATATTGTAGAAATTATGGGAACACAAGTTTTATCATAAAGATAACCATGTGACTAAAAAGTTATTTACTGAATAAGTGATTCATTTATTTGGGATTGAAAGTTGAAAGGTATAAGATAAACTTTTAGGATAAAAAACTCTTTAATGTTGAGGTTATTTAGGAATGATTTTGTTTTAACTTTAGGTGCTACTATTGAATTTTAGAGATTAATGTATTATTTCATCATATGAAGATTTATTCATTTTGCGAATTATTTTTCCATTTACTAACCATTTTGGATTGTAGTTAATGTCTAAATATAGGAGGACTGTCTGATTATCCTTTTGTGGGTTATTTGATCCTTTAAATGTTTATTTTAGTGCTTCAGGCATGAAAATTTCATCTTGAATACTCATCATTTGGGATGAAATATGAGATTGTGGTAGAAATTGCCAAAAGGATGAAATTCTACTCGTAAAGTAAGTATATTTCCTTAGTATACTATTATGGATATAAAATGAATTCCTCGACTGTAGGAAATGGGTCTTTAAACAAAATTTTGTCTTATTACCATCATTTCTGATGATATCAATGACCTTTTTTCACCTCTTTGGTTTATTGTTTTGTGGTTGTTTACTTTATCATGATCATTAACTTTATTGTGATCAATGATATCTATCACTCTCTATCATTATTTGGAATTTATTCTTTTATTCCATGTCCTAATTATAAGGCCCCAGCCTTAAACATTACTTAATCTTGAGTTACTCCAAGAATAGACGTTGCGGATCTTTTTAAGTTTAGAGTTTTAGAGAATTAGATCATAAATCATGCATTACATTCCACATTTAAACAAGGCGGTTAAATAAAAGACAGTATTCATTTTTCCCATCAAAGGAGAAATATTTAAAATAAAACATGGATTCTTTCATGACACTTTCTCGACACTATCAACACATCATGTACTTTTCCCTTGACCTGTGGAAAACATTTCAAAAACCTGGGATGATCATAAAAAGCTCAGTAAGGTATATAAAAAATACAGAATGAAAACATTAGTCCATGTATACATAAGAATCAATTAAATCATACTTTACTCATAAAACATAATCAATTTAACATACCTCATCAAATCATGAATAAATCATAGAAATCATAAGACATAAAGGTAACTTGAGTCATTCATAACATTCTTACGTAGGGAGTAACCCTCATGGTTACGTTTGGAATACCCATCATAGTATATTCCATAAATCTCTTCATAGAAACATTAATGTTTAACCCCTTCACGTTACCCAATGCATTGGAGAGCTATGTTGGGCTCACCCGCCCTTAGTTTATCACAGAACCACCCGTCTTCATAAACAATGCCCAAGAACCATAACATAATCGTACCACATAAAACATGCATAAAGTAAACATAGAATTTCCACATTTCAATCACAAGATTTAAATAAAAAACATTGATATAAAATCATTTTCAATACCAAAATAAAAGAAAAGTAAAACATGGTATTTATTTTTCATTTAAAAAAAGTTTATGGCTTGTAGAGGAAGCCGAAACTCAAATAATGGTCATGGCGGTGGAGAAGTCGTTGTCGCCGCATACGTAAGACAAAAACATTCCTTTTTTTGTTTAGTAAAACGCTTCGTATAAAAATATTCCTTTTGAATAAAATCAAAAGTAAAATGGGTTTATACAACGTATAAAAGAAAGTTGTGTATAAAACAAAATATGCCTCAATGAATGGAGATTGAGACGAAGTCCCTTACCTCAGGTCTGACTTGACTCGATCGTTCTTTAACGTCCTGAATAATAAACTTGAGTTAATTTATACTTGCTTAAGAAACTTTTTCAAGTTCATTATTCCTTTTATATTACTTATTACCATGTTATTAACACTATGTAATTATTTAAGTTAATAATGGTCATTTTTTCGATCATTGGTACTTGAGTCAAAAATAAACTATTTATAATTACAAGTTGTTCATGTGGTACAATATCCATTATATCCAAAATTATATTCATGATTTAGATATCATATATATCTAGTATATACATGCATTTATAATATTACATAACATTTAGAGGTAAGAAATGAAATGCACCGTTCATGGAGACGGTAAGTCGTACGTACGCATGAACGCTACTTTCATTTCTATTTCCTATTTAATGGAATTGAATCATAATGATATAAAGGTATATTATAATTCCAATATAATATCATATATAATATCATTAAATTAATCCTTTATATGTCTCACACTTGGCATTAACGAATCAAATCACTTTGAGGGGGCGGTAGTCCTCACTTCCTAAAATGAAGATATCACGTTTACCCATAATGGAAGCCATAAAGGAATGCCATAAATGAAAAATACAGAAGCTTAAGGAAAACATAAAAATATTATATATCATATATAAATATAGTGACATCTTAATGTCCACCTTTTAAGGTGTTATAAGAATATTGAACAATCATCGTTTCGTGAGGCAGAAATTCGCCATCCATGGAAACAATATGTTCTTTAATCATTAGATGTTGGTGTGTGTAAGTGTAGCTCGAATAATTCTTATAAAAACATCCTATTATATTTAAAATACTGGTTTTGTTACAAAATAAATGAATAAAAAGAGTTTAGGGGGTTGGAGAAGCAAAATAAAACAAAAGAACATTAGAGAAGACTTTGCCTTTAAATCGGGTAACTCCTCTTGGTTTGTACCAAAAGGGTTTCTTGAAGAGCTTTCTGCCTAAAGTAAGGCTTCTAGGATGAATAGAGGGATGTTGAGAGATAAAAGGAGCAGAGTTTTTCCGATCCAAATGCTTGAGAAGTGTGGGTAAAGAGGTAGAGGTGGGGGCCTTTTATAAGAGGAGAGGAGGGGCACTCTTGGAATGTTATAAAATGTTACTTTATATTGAAATGTGTTTTGGATTTAAAAGGTCTCACATTGATATATTTCTAGGATAAGGTAATAAGGGTTAGAAATATACTCATACAATAGGTCTTTTACAAGTTTAAGTCTTAGATTTTACATTATCTTTTAATTTTATTTAAATCGTTAATTAATGAGGTAATCGTTGTATCATCATGATGTCATAAATAATTTAATTTATATAATGTCTAAAAATTATAAAAAAAATACTATGATGTAGGAAATATTTTTATATTTCCAATGACTATTTATAGTCTAATAGATAATTTATTTAGAAAAAATTAAAAATGTTTTACTCGGGTGATACATTCTTTGTTATATTTAACTTTCTTTAAAAATAAAAAGATAAAAAGTCATTATCACACAAAAGTGATTCCATGGGGTCCCCAAGTTTGGAACAAGGCATACCATGGTCGGACATGACACAACTAGTAGAATTAGGACATATTTTGGGGTCATTTGTTATTATTATGATATAATTTTATTATCCTTAACTACCCGATTACTAATTAATCAAGATAATTAAAGATAATTATCGTCGTTACTATTCATAATGTCCAAAAACAAAAGAGTCTTGATTACATAATTTGGACCTTATGATTCCAAATATGTAATCCATTTTAACAAATTCCAAACACAGAAATTGCAATAATTAATTTAAAAATAATTCCCGTTGTCAAAACAAAAAGCGGGTTTTTTAGAAACAATATCTATGAAAAGTTTGGCACTTGTTTATGCCCAATTCCAAAGTGAAATTAATTCTAATGACCACCATTAGATTGAATGGTAAAAAAATATTATAATTACACTTTATGACCAATTAAAAATATAATATAACCATATAATTATATTAGATGAAAAAGTAGTTTTGATGTAAAATGCAGTATTTTTCACTATTCATTAAAAAATGAACATTGTCAGAAAAATACCAAAAATTAACCCAAAGTAAAATTTCAATGTCTCAATCATAAAAAATATGTTTATTTTGACAAATAGAGCTTATAAAATTGTTAAAAGTTTGATTTAAAAATGGTTTTCCATCAAAAGGCAGTAAAATAATCTTTTAAAAATATTAGTGTATTTCATGCTTAAGATTGGATTTATTCTCATTTTAAGCCTCTAAAACACTATCTAATTCATAAATAGACATAGATAAAAATATATATTATTCATTACTTACTTGGGATGTTACATCCTTCCCCCCTTTAGAAAATTGCATCCCTGCAATTTATTTACTTATTGAATAAATGGGGGAATTTATCCCTCATTGCATTTTCAGATTCTCATGTTGCCTCTTCAATCATGTGGTTTTTCTACAAAACCTTTACTTGATGAATCACCTTGTTCTGTAACACTTGCTCCATGTGGTCAAGAAACTGGACTGGTTGTTCTTCATAAGATAGATTCTCTTCCAGCTGAACTACCTCTGGACTCAAAACATGAGATGGATCTGGCATGTACTTTCTTAACATTGAAACATGAAAAACATTGTGTACCTGATATAAACTCAGAGGTAAATCCAATCGGTATGAAATTGATCCAACTCTCTCCAAAATTTCATATGGTCCAATGAAACTTGGACTCAGATTTCCTTTCTTACCAAATCGCATCACACTTTTCCATGGTGAAACTTTGAGAAAAACATGATCACCTACCTCAAAAGAGAGATCGTTCCTCCTGTTGTCCGCATAACTCTTCTGCCTGCTCTGAGCTGTTCTCATGTGTTTCTGTATCAGCTGAACTTTTTCTGCCAACTCTTCTACCAATTCTGGTCCCATCAACTTCCTTTCACCCACTTCATCCCAGAAAGCTGTAGTTCGACACTGCTTCCCATATAATGCCTCAAATGGTGTCATCTGTATACTCGAATGAAAATTGTTATTTTAAGAAAACTCAACCAAAGAAAGATGTTGGTCCCAACTTCCCTGATAATCCATCGAACAAGCATGTATCATATCCTCCAAAGTATGAATTGTTCGTTCTGATTGCTCATCTGATTGAGGATGAAAATCTGTACTAAAATTTAATTCAGTACCCAACGAATTTTGAAGGCCTTTCCAAAAGTTAGAAGTGAACCTGGGATCACGGTCAGATACAATGGATAAAGGAACTCCATGTAACCTGACTATCTCTTTAAGATACAAACGGGAAAGTTGATCTAGGGAAAAATTATCTCGTATAGCAAGGAAATGAGCAGATTTAGTCAAGCGATCAACAATAACCCAGATTGTATTATTACCTCAAGGTGTCTTCGGCAATCCCACAATGAAGTCCATGGATATATTCCCCCATTTCCACTCTGGTACTGGTAAAGGCTGAAGAATCCCTTTTGGTAACTGCCGCTCTGCTTTAACCCGTTGACAAGTTAAACACTTCATAGTAAAATCAGCAATATCTCTTTTCATTCCATCCCACCAGTAGTACTCCCGAAGATCTCTATACATCTTAGTACTGCCTGGATGAACTGAAAACGGAGAACTATGAGCTTCACATAACAACTATCTCTTCAATTGTGAATCACAAGGCACACAAAATCTCTTCCCAAATCTCAAAACACAATCATTATCAATGTTGAATTCAGGAAACTTACCCTTCTGAACTAGCTCTACCTTTTTCTGCAACTCGTTGTCTTGCTTCTCTACTTGCTTAATTCTGTCTGATAGAGAATATTTCATTGATACCTGAAACAAAACAGAAGGACATCCTGCACCAACAACTTCTATGCCAAATTTCATCAAATCCTTAACCAAAGGATCACGTTCCAAATGCAACATTGTTAATGAAGCATTACTTTTTCGACTCAAAGCATTAACCACTTTATTTTCTTTTCCCGGATGGTAATGAATTGTACAATCATAATCCTTGATTAATTCTAGCCATCTCCTCTATCTCATGTTCAATTATTTCTGAGTGAATATATACTTTAAACTTTTTTGATCGGTATATATTTCACACTTTACTCCATACAAATGATGCCTCCAAATTTTTAAAGAGAAAACAAAAACAGCTAATTCCAAATCATGTGTAGGGTAATTTACCTCATGTGTTTTCAACTGATGTGAAGCATAAGCAATTACTTGGTCATTCTTCATTAAGACGCAACCAAGTCCTTTCAATGAAGCATCACTGTAGATAACAAACTCACCATTCCTGGAAGGTAGTGCCAAAACTAGAGCATTCACCAATCTTCTTTTCAATTCCTGAAAACAATCATCACATTCTTTTGTCCAGATAAACTTAACACCCTTCCGAGTTAGTTTAGTCATTGGACTAGAAAACTGTGAAAAATTTCTAACAAACCTTCAGTAATATCCTTCCAAACCAAGGAAGCTACGAATCTCAGTTACATTTGTGGGTCTTGGCCATTCTTCCACAACCCTTGTTTTTGCAGGATCAACAGTTATCCCATATTTAGAAACAATGTGACCAAGGAAATAAATTTGTTGCAACCAAAACTCACACTTTCTGAATTTCCCATACAATTTCTTTTATTTTAAGGTTTTCAAAATAACCCTTAAATGTCTTTCATGCTCCTCTTTACTTTTAGAAAACACCAAAATATCATCAATGAAAACAACCACAAACCTATCCAAGAACTCATGGAAAATTTTATTCATAAGTTCCATGAATACAGCAGGTTCATTGGTTAGCCCAAAAGGCATAACTACAAATTCATAATGGTCATATCTTGTACGAAACGCGGTCTTCGGAATATCTGCTTCCTTTACCTTCAAATGATGGTACCCGATCTCAGGTCAATCTTTGAAAAATACTGAGCTCCCTAGAGATGATCAAACAAATCATCGATATGAGGCAAAGGATATTTGTTCTTAACAGTGATGTTATTCAAGGACCTATAATCAATGCAAAGTCTCATTGAACCATCTTTATTTTTAACAAATAAAACAGGCGCACCCCATGGTGATGTGCTAGGTCGAATGAAACCTTTCTCTAATAAATCTTGCAATTGCTCCTTCAACTCTAAAAGTTCAATTTGAGCCATTCGATAAGGGGGTTTTGAAATTGGCTTAGCATCGGGAACTAAGTCAACAGTAAATTCTACTTCCCAGTCTGGTATTATTCTAGGAAACTCATTAGGAAAAACATCAGGATACTCATTTACCACTGGCACATCATTAATCTAAACAGTTCCCTTGTTTTCAACAATATGTGCAAGGTAACATTCATTTTAATCTTTTACAAGTTTCTCATCCACTTGATATGTTATCAACAGTAAGGGTTCATTATTGTACCCAAACTGAAAGTCTTTCTGAAAAGAAACTTCTTTAGCTCTAGAGTCAATCTTGGCATGGTAAATAGAGATCCAATCCATACCCAGGATAACATCAAACTCTACTAGAGGTAAAACAATAAGGTTTTCAAGTAGGTTCTTTCCACGGATAAGGATAAGAAGATTCTTATAAATTCTTTTTGCCTCAACATTTCCCCCAGGTGTTTTTACCACAAGTTCAAGAGTCATTTCTTGAGATGGTATTCCCATTTTACTATAAAAGTTTTTAGAGATGAAAGAATGTGTAGACCCCGAATCAAACAACACACTGGCATAATATGAAAAAAGAAAAAGTACCTAATACCACTTCATTTGATGGCCCAACATCTGCTGAAGTAGTTACAAAGGATTTCACCACCCCTTTCTGCTTGTAGTCTAACTGTTTCCCATCACTCGAGCTCTTTGTCGGATACTCGTTTTCATAGTGACCCATCTCATTGCACTTGAAACATTTCACTAACTGTAAATCAAATTTGGTCTTACCATCACCCTGATCTCTTTTAGTGCAATCACAAGCCTTATGTCCCATCTTACCACATCAGTAGCACTTTACAGAATTCAGAAGACATTCCCCAGTATGCCTTTTACCACATTTATCACAAACTGGAATCTTAGTTTTCTTACCATCAGACCTTTTTGAAGAATTCTTCCCTTTCTCTTGCCACCTCGGTCTCTTCTTCTGTTGGTTGTTATAGAACACTTGATCATCGGAAAACTCCATTTCCACCTTCTCAGCACATCGAACAAGCTTTTCATAACTTTTGAAATCACGAGAAGCCAATGCCCTTCGATATTTTGGCTTTAATCCTGAGTAAAAACGATTGATTTTACTATCAAGGTATCGAATAAAATTTAGAGCATACCTTGCCAATCGAGTGAACCTCTCTTAATAAGTATCCACTGAGTCGTCCTCTTACCTCAATTCCAAGAATTGTTTTTCCATCCTAAGTCGAACAGCCTTAGGAAAATACTTCTCAAGAAACATACCTTTGAATTCATCCCAATCGAGAACATCAATCTCATCAGCGTCCCTAATATTTTTAACCATCGACCACCACTGATCTGCTTCACCCTCCTAACGGTAAATTTCAAGACTAACCTTTGATTGTCTGAACACCCCATGACATATAAAATCTTCTTCAGTGCTTTAATTCGCCCTTCAGCTAGCACAGGGTCATATGATCCTCTGAATGATGGGGGATGTTGCCTCATGAAATGTTCCACTACTGACATGTTCTTCTGTGGTTGATCTGGTTGATATCGTGCATGGATACCACCACCATTTATCACTTGATTCAACTGCGCCATTACTGCAACAAACTATTCAGTTCCAATTCCGACCACCTCAGGATGCTGATTCGGAAGGTCATTTCCTTTTGTATGCCTTCCTAGCACTGCTTCCCTATTTCCTCTACGGAAAACCATTCTGAACAAACATGTCTTAGATGAAGCAACATGGTAATCTTCAAATGCTATACCATTTCAATTTGACCACAAAAAAAATATTTTTGGATAATAATTTAATGGAATTCTAACTCCTAATGTTATCTAAACCGACCTCTGATACCAACTATAAGGCCCCAGCCTTAAACATTACTTAATCTTGAGTTACTCCAAGAATACACGTTGAGGATCTTTTCAGGTTTAGATTTTTAGATATTTAGATCATAAATCATGCATTACATTCCACATTTAAACAAGGCGGTTACATAAAAGACAGTATTCATTTTTCCCATCAAAGGAGAAATATTTAAAATAAAACATGGATTCTTTCGTGACACTTCCTCGACACTATCAACACATCATGTACTTTTCCCTTGACCTGTGGAAAACATTTCAAAAACCTGGGATGAGCATAAAAAGATCAGTAAGGTATATAAAAAATACGGAATGAAAAAATTAGTCCATGTATACATAAAAATCAATGAAATCATACTTTACTCATAAAACATAAGCACTTTAACATACCTCATCAAATCATGAATAAATCATAGAAATCATAAGACATAAAGGTAACTTGAGGCATTCATAACATTCTTACGTAGGGAGTAACCCTCATGGTTACGTTTGGAATACTCATCACAGTATATTCCCTAAATCTCTTCGGAGAAACCTTAACGTTTAACCCCTTCACGTTACCCAATGCATTGGAGATCTATATCGGGCTCACCCACCCTTAGTTTATCACGGAACCGCCCGTTTTCATAAATAATGCCCAAGAACCATAACATAATCGTACCACACAAAACATGCATAAAGGAAACATAGAATTTCCACATTTCAATCACAAGATTTCAATACAAAACATTGATATAAAATCATTTTCAATACCAAAATAAAATAAAAGTAAAACATGGTATTTATTTTTCATTTAAAAAAAAGGTTATGGCTTGTAGAGGAAGCCGAAACTCAAATAATGGTCACGGCGGTGGAGAAGTTGTTGTCGCCGCATACGTAAGACAAAAACATTCTTTTTGTCATTTAGTAAAACACTTCATATAAAAAGATTCCTTTTGAATAAAATCAAAAGTAAAATGGGTTTATACAACGTATAAAAGAAAGTTGTGTATAAAACATAATATGCCTCAATGAATGGAGATTGAGACAAAGTCCCTTACCTTGGGTCCGACTTGACTCGATCATTCTTTAACGTTCTGAATAATAAAATTGAGTTAATTTCTACTTTCTTAAGAACCTTTTTCAAGTTCATTATTCCTTTTATATCACTTATTACCATGTTATGAACACTATGTAATTATTTAAGTTAATAATGGTCGTTTTTTCGATCATTGGTACTTGAGTCAAAAATAAACTATTTATAATTACAAGTTGTTCATGTGGTAAAATATCCATTATATCCAGAATTATATTCATGATGTAGATATCATATATATCCAGTATATACATGCATTTATAATATTACATAACATTTAGAGGTAAGAAATGAAATGCACCATTCATGGAGACGATAAGTCGTACGTACGCATGAACGCTACTTTCATTTTTATTTCCTATTTAATGGAATTGAATCATAATGATATAAAGGTATATTATAGTTCCAGTATAATATCATATATAATATCATTAACTCCATCCTTTATATGTCCCACATATGGCATTAACGAATCAAATCACTTTGAGGGGGCGGTAGTCTGCACTTCCTAAAATGAAGATATCACGTTTACCCATAATGGAAGCCATAAAGGAATGACATAAATGAAAAATACAGAAGCTTGAGGAAAACATAAAAATATTATATATCATATATAAATATAGTGACATCTTAATGGACACCTTTGAAGGTGTTATAAGAATATTGAACAATCATCGTTTCGTGAGGTAGAAATTCGTCATCCACGGAAACAGTATGTTCTTTAACCATTAGATGTAGGTGTGTGTAAGTGTAGCTCGAATAATTCTTATAACAACATCCTATTATATTTAACATACTGGTTTTGTTACAAAAGAAATTAATAAAAAGTGTTTAGGGGGTTGGAGAAGCAAAATAAAACAAAAGAACATTAGAGAAGACTTTACCTTTAAATCGGGTAACTCCTCTTGGTTTGTACCAAAAGAGTTTCTTGAAGAGCTTTCTGCCTAAGGTAAGGCTTCTAGGATGAAGAGAGGGATGTGGAGAGATAAAATGAGCAAAGTTTTGTTGAGCCAAAGGCTTGAGAAGTGTGGGTAAAGAGGTAGAGGTGGGGGCCTTTTATAAGAGGAGAGGAGGGGCACTCTTGGAATGTTATAAAATGTTACTTTATATTGAAATGTGTTTCGAATTTAAAAGGTCCCACATTGATGTATTTCTAGGATAAGGTGATAAGGGTTCGAAATATACTCATCCAATAGGTCTTTAACAAGTGTAAGTTTTAGATTTTACATTATCTTTTCATTTTATTTAAATCGTTAATTAATGAGGTAATCGTTGTATCATCATGATGTCATAAATAATTTAATTTATATAATGTCAAAAAATTATAAAAAAAATACTATGATGTAGGAAATTTTTTTAGCTTTCCAATGACTATTTATAGTCCAATAGATCATTTATGTAGACAAAATTAAAAATGTTTTACTCATGTGATACATTCTTTGTTATATTTAACTTTCTTTAAAAATAAAAGGATAAAAAGTCATTATCACACAAAAGTGATTCCATGTGGTCCCCAAGTTTGGCACAAGGCATACCATGGTCGGTCATGACACAACCAGTATCATTAGGACACATGTTGGGGTCATTTGTTATTATTATGATATTATTTTATTATCCTTAACTACCCGATTACTAATTAATCAAGATAATTAAAGATAATTATCGTCGTTACTATTCATAATGTCCAAAAACAAAAGAGTCTTGATTACATAATTTGGAACTTATGATTCCAAATATGTAATACATTTTACCAAATTCCAAACACAGAAATTGCAATAATTAATTTAAAAATAATTCTCGTTGTCAAAACAAATAGCGGGTTTTTTAAAAACAATATCTATGAAAAGTTTGGCACTTGTTTATGCCCAATTCCAAAGTGAAATTAATTCTAATGACCACCATTGGATTAAATGATAAAAAAATATTCTAATTACACTTTATGACCAATTAAAAAGATAATCTAACCATATAATTATATTAGATGAAAAAGCAGTTTTGATGTAAAATGCATTATTTTTCACTATTCATTAAAAAATGAACATTGTCAGAAAAATACAAAAAATTAACCCAAGGTAAATTTCAATGTCCCAATCATAAAGAATATGTTTATTTTGACAAATAGAGCTTATAAAATTGTCACAAGTTTGATTTAAAAATGGTTTGTCATCAAAAGGCAGTAAAACAATCTTTTAAAAATATTAGTGTATTTCATGCTTAAGATTGGATTTATTCTCATTTTAAGCCTCTAAAACACTATCTAATTCATAAATAGACATGGATAAAAATATCTATTATTCATTACTTACTTGGGATGTTACACTAATCTTCACTTCCCACATATGTTCTCTTATTTAGAAACTTAGTACGTGTTATTCCAGATGACCTTTGTACTTCTTTTTCTCTCTTATCAAGAGGAAATTTTAAACCTTTTTACGATTTGGGTTTTCAAAAAAGATATTTTCAAATGTAAACCCTTTCATTACTAAGATAAAGTTAAAATTACGAGGATGTAATTTATTAAAGTGGGGAGGATATAACGCCCTGATATTTTAAAAGAATAAAAATATGCTCAGTGACGTATATGAAATGCAACATCAAGCTTAGACAAGAATGTAACATCCGAAGACATTAAGATATATTTCCTTTTAAATAAATTCAATCACTTCAATGGCTTGAGGTACACTCAACCCTGAGATTTTTATTCTCGAAAGCGTACAATACACATAACACTGTGTTTTAACAAACCATGAAATAATATTATTTTAAATATGACCATTATAGTCTAGCCGTTAAATTGACAGGTATGAATAGTATTAACCGTCTTACTAAATATATACATCCTACTCAATATAAATTTATTGATAAATGCTTAGTAAATAGTCAATAATTTTTTAGTAAAGTTATTTTATTCTTTAAAAAAAAATTCTTCAAAAATGTTTTTGTTACTTTTTGTGAGAAAATATTAAAATTAATTTTTAGAAATTTTTTAAAATTAATTTGGTAAAATTAACTTCATTTTTTAAATCAGAAAATTAAAATTAACTTAGCATTTTTTTTGAAAAATATTGATTTTTCAGTGAATAGTGAAAAATACCGTTTTTTGTAAAACTGTCATTTCTTTTCGATAAATTAAGTAATTTAAAAGTACCATGCTTTGAATTTCATTTCAAGTAACATAATATTTATTTATTTATTATTAATTCACTTAATTTCTTTTGAATCATCTTCATATTGGATTTTCGTATAAGTTTTTTGGGGGGTTTAAAAACGGGATTTTTCTGAAAACTATTTTAAAATGCATAAAGTTTATCCATTTAATTAATTAAAACAAACACTAAAATGAATTAAATGAAATTTTTAGATTATAAATTATTAAATATTAATTGATATTAATTCAATTATTATCAATAGTAATATAGTTAATATAAAATCATATTTTTATCCAAAAATATATTTCTTGAAAACCCGCCCGGAACTTTCAGAACTTCTTGGATCCGTGGGGGTCTCTGCTCAGGTATCATCCCTGAATCACAAATATTTCTGTGCGGCTTTGGATTTGGGGAATTATTTTATCCTGGCTTGGTGAAATTCTCCCCGTTCCAGGGGTCTTTGGCGTTTCAACCTATCTCGCTGGGCAATAGCAGTTCATCACGGACAGGAGCCGTCTCGAGATGCGGTGTGGATCAATATCCCAGCCATTTCAGAGCCTCTCTTTTCTACGAGCTATTGGAAACTCCTTGTGAGCTTTTCTCAATGCGGATGAGAGGACCCTTCGTCTGGAAGAATCTTCAGTAGCCTGGATCTGTGTTGATATGGACATCTCCCTTCCTCTCCCAAATCAGATTCGCCTTCATGTACAAGACTCGTTCATCTGGTGCCAATACCTCATCTTCCCAGCGGCTCCCAGGTACTGCTCGCACTATCTTCTTCAAGGTCACTCCTTACCTGTGTGTAGGATATATCACCAGGCTCGTCTGTCTATCGACTCAGAAGTGAATCTCCCTCAGTCTCTCTCTCGCGAGATTCGTTCTGATCTCCCGGATCCAGGGGCTTCCTCAGCCGGTGCTGGTCTGCCGATACCTGCCCTAGTTCCTCCTCTGGTTCAAAGGACTAAGAACCCTCCATACATTTTGGAGCATTTTCCTGATCGCTGTTTATCAATAATACCATTCAATCCGCAGTCATCTCACTCAAGGCCCGTAGTGGCCTCCCGGATTATACAGGCCATTTCTATCAGGGAAGCTTGCGGAAAAGAGGCTGATATTGATCCCTTCAATCTGGCCTTTTCTGCCTTCCTTGCTTGGCACCTCGGTTTTGTTTCCTTCTTCCTCATCTGCTCTATCTAGTCTTTCGCTGCAAACTCAGAATAATAGGCCTCTTATGATTTGTCCTCCACCCCAGGCCTCGCAAGAGGCATCTGCCTAGGTGGAAGATACTGCAGTTTCTCCCCGTTTAGATTTGGCTTCGAGCTCTTTTTTCAGGCCAGATCAGCATGCCTTTTCTTTGAAGGCCTCGAGTAGGAGTCTGAGAGGGTCCAAGCCCTGCTTACGGGATTCACCATCCCATCCTTCAGTGGTGCCTTCTTCACATGTCATCGTTGTATTCATAAGATCCCACTCCAGAATCATCGGAGAATGCTCCCCTTACCCTACTCAGCCAAGAAGGGCCATCTCGTCTGGGGACAAAACCAGTCGGCGCTTGTTTCAATGATTACCTTCCTAGTGTAGAACGCCCTTGGGGCCCGGGTGAAATCTGACTACATAGTCACTGAATTTCAGAAGCACAAGATCTCCCTTGTAGCGGTGCTTGAACCCAAACAAAGCGCCTCTAAACTTCCAGAGTTTGCTTTTCGTCTAAAGATGTGTTTGTCTCTTCATGCTAGCCCCCAGAACTTGCACATCTGGTTATTTTGGAACCCTGATATCTCCTTGGATCTCATCAATGCATCAGATTAGTTCCTCACTTCTATGGTCTCTTCTGATACCCATTCCTGTTTTATTTCTTTCGTCTATGGAAGCTACGAGGCACAAACCAGGGAGTCCTTGTGTTATGATCTCAGATTCTTTGATCCAAGAGATTCTGCTTGGCTTGTTGCTGGAGATTTCAACATCGTTGCGGGTCTACATGAAAAGAAAGGATGAGGTCCCTTCCCTCGCAAGGAGAGTGAGGCATTTGTCCAATTCATGTCTCACTGTGGTCTAATGGATCTAGGCTTCTTCAGAGATCGCGATACCTGGTGTAATAACAGGATGGGTAACCTTCACACTTGGTGCCGTCTAGATAGGTGTCTGGCCAACGATCCTGCGATTACTACCCACCCAAGCTCAAAGGCAACTCATCTTGCCATAAGTCTCTCAAATCACTCCCCTCTTCTGGTTTCACTTGCATGCAGGCATGAGAGAAATGATAGGTTCTCATTCTCTTGTTTATGGATCGACACTCCGGGCTATCATAAAACAGTGGTCGAATCGTGGACCCAACCGATGTAAGGGAATTCATGGATCAGTCTCCACAATAAACTCAGGTGCCTCAAAGATTATGTCCTAGATAAAAGAACAACCTCCGTGCTACCAAGATATGGATACTATGAAAGCAGACATCAAACTCCTTGAAATTAGTCTAGAGGAAGACTAAAGTGAAGCTTCATTTATCGAGCTCTCTAACAAGAAGGACATCCTATCAAATTTGATTCTCAGGCATGAACGATTAGCACATGAACAAGCACGCATTAAATAACTACGTGAAGTTGACCGGAACACAACATACTTTCATGTCTGCATTAAAGAGAGAAGGCACACTATGAGACCCAACATAATTATGGAATATGGCTCCTACACAGATGACTGTGATGTGGTCGGTGCAATGGTTATTTCACACCTCTAGGAGGTCCTTGCAGGCCCAAATCCTCACATGCTTTTAAGGGTACCCAGGGGGTTCTGAAGAAATTCTAGATGTGATCCCCGAATCAGTTTCCAACAATGATAACATGGTCTCTAAAACTGAGCTGAATGATCGTGAAGTCTTTGAAGCAATGCCAGGTCTTTACCCGGAGAGTGCGCCTGGGCCTGATGAATTTCCAGGTGAGTTTTACATAGGATCTTAGAACCTAGTTGGGCCTGATATGGTAAAGGTAGTACATGACTTTTTCTGAGGTGGAAACCTCTCTCGGGTTGCCTGTGCCACGACCTTGGTTCTCATTCCCAAAATCAAGATCCCTCGTCCCTCCACCATTACAGGCCGGTGAGCTTGTGCAATTCCTTATAAGGTGCTGGCAAGTGTAATCAATCTCCACCTTCCCCGATGGATTTCTCCTAAGCAGCAGGAGTTTGTAAAAGGTAGATATATTCAAGGAGCGATTGTTGTGGCGCGGGAACTGATCAGTGACATCAATCGTAAGACACGTGGTTCAAACTTGGCCCTCAAGCTAGACACAAACAAGGCCTTCAATAGAGTTGAATGGAGTTTTATTCTTAAGATTCTTTCGAGGATTGACTTCTCTTCTTGGGAATCTAATCTCATTTTCATATGCTTTATTTTAGTTTGTCTTTCTATCTTCTTACGAAAATTCCATGGCTTCTTCAAGACTCTATGCGAACTCATGTAGGGAGACATGTCACGACCCGTCCTCGGTGCCCGTGTCGTGACTACCCCAAACCCGCCTTTGATAGGTCAGGAGCTGACAACTATCACCAAATGCGTAAATCCCAATAAAAAGGGAAGACATTGCCTTTATAAAATTAAACAAACACAACATAGTACACAACAAAAGTAAGCACTAAGTAATACTGAATACAAAAGTAAGTGCTGAAGGAAAGAGGTCGGAAATACAAGCCCAACAGTAAGTACAGTACAACTGAAAAAGCTAGTACAACTGCAGTAAAGTAAAACAACATCCACTGAGTCGTCCTCCGGGAAATCCCACCTGAAGGGTGGGTACAGATGACCTCTTCAGCACCTCGGGTCCGTCTGACTGCTCTGTGTACGTCTCGCCAAGTGGTCCACCTCCGGTTACCGTCCAGCTCTACAAGTCTCTACCTCGATCAGTGTTGTCTGTCATCTGCATCCAACACAACGTAGTGCATGCATAGCTCGTGCAGGGGTGAGTATACGATACTCAATAGGGACCCCGAGACCCCCGATGGTCTCACAAAATCCACGAAGGATAAACCACAGAAGAGAGATACAATCACGAAGTATCAACCAACCCTACTTAGGTATATGTTCATACATATAACTAAGTTATCATCCACAGTTCGACTCTAACTCTCGAGCCCAAGCACAACCCAGTCCACACAGGAAAGTAAGTCAATCATATCAATGATAATAATTGAAAGTCAAGACTCAGCTCACACAGGTATACATCTTTCGTATAGCGATAGAGATGATCAGATGTAGTCACTGATTCATCTAAGCTGTCGGACCCACACAAGATACAAGACCAGCTAAGCTGTCAGACCCACACAGGATACAAGACCAGCTACTCTGCCGGACCCACACATGATACAAGTATAGAGGTCAAACTGTCGGACCCACACAGGATACAAGAACAGTAGTCATCGTCGTCGAACCCACGGAGGATTCCAGTACGGTAGTCGTCGCTGTCGAACCCACGGATGATCCCAGTACAGTAGTCGTCGCAGTCGAACCCACGAATGATTCCAATACAGTAGTCGATGCAGTCGCAGCCAGCTCTAGGGTTCCTACACACAACACGCTCGATTCCGGGAGGGTCCGCTCCTCGAGCAAAGGGTTCGATACATCAATTATCATGAAGTCCATAGTTGATGTATTTCGAAGTTCCGTCTCATCAAAAGAAACCCAACGCGACAAACGACGCGTCAATCGGACGCCCGGTCTGGGAGTTATTGGCTTTTACGTTCCAAGGGCCCGGTTGGAATTACGCTCGTTCCAAACCCGACCTTTTTCCAAAGTTGTCCAAAACTCACTTAGAGTATCGCAAAAGGACCGCCTCGTCGCAAGGGTCCCAGTGCCGCAGACGGCGTGTCGATCGGACGCACGGTTAAGTAATTCGCGTTTAAGCGAAACGGGCCCGGTCCGTCAAGCCCGGTGGGCTGGCGGGTTGGCCCGTCCTGGCTCGGTGGGTCTGACCCGACTAAGGGGTCGCCCCGGCCCAGCCTGGCGACAGGCGGCCCGGCCCGCGCAAGGCGGCCGGCCGAGCGGTTCGGGGGACGCGACCCCCGGTTTTCCGAAACGGCGGCGCCGAGCGGCGCTGCCCCTCCTGCCCGACCGACTCTTCTGGCGCGAGTGGCCCGCACGGGTGGGCATCTGTTTTCCCACGCGACACCTTTGGGTGTCGTGGCCTTCTTCAACCCAATCGGCCGCCTGCCGGCCGGTTCGCCCGCCGAAGCGGCCCGCGGTTCTTCGCAGCGCGGCGCCCTCGTGGCGCCACAGTTCCTTCGGCCCAGTCGGCTTTAGCCGGCTGGTTCTTCTTCGGCCGAGCGGCCCGCGGATGCGGGTCGCGGTTTTTCTCTACGCGGCCGGCACATGGTCGCCGCTTCCTCCAGTCGTCTCCGCCTCTTCAATCTCCGCCTCCATCGTGAAAAAGAACAAGGATCAACGGAGGGTCGTCGGGCCGTGTTCGTTCGGCCCTCGCCCTCCACGTTAGGCGATAACAGTTGGCCGAAGACATCCAAGAAATTCAACGAAGAATGGGGTACAAATTATTCAATTAAAATTGTACAAACCCCTACCTCGATTTCAAGAACGGAGCACGTCAACGAGTCGTGGAAGACGAGCGTCACAGAGGTCGGGCGTCGATTCTGTTGACGTCGGGGTGCGTCCGAAGAGGAAGCGTCGTTGGAGAAGTTCTTCGCATTCTTCTTCGGAGATGTTTTTCGCTGAAGAACGGTGTTCTTCGTCGAGAGAGGAACACCTTTCTTCTAATTCTCCAGAGGTTTCCCCCACGAAATATTTGCCAAGGCAAATATTATAATAAGGCTCCCTCAATTTTAATAGAATTGTCATGCAATTCAAATTGATTCAACTAAGAGGTGCCGATTAATTAATGAAGATATTAATTAGATGGGTTAGCATAATTAAGAGAGAAGAGAGGTGAAAAGTTTAAAATTCAAAGAGAGGAGGTGGAGAGTTTTAAGAGTTAATAAGGGGGGTTTCATGGGAGTTTAAGGGGGAGTTGAGGGGTTATGCTCTCGTGTGGGCCCCACCACACATTATCTTCACATGGGAGGTTATGTGGGTGTGGGCCCCACCTCAAACTTCCCCTTGTAGGAAATAACCACCACTTAATAAAATCAAATAAAATTGTGTACACTTAATGTAACACCACAGTTTTATTTTAATTTGTTACGAATCCCCAAATTAAAACTTCTACTCTCGACCAAACGCAACTGTAGTAAAGGTCCCCTTAAGCGAATATCGGCGCTGCGAGCTCATCGGTGCCCTCAGATTTCTATTTCGAGGATCGGTTCAAAAGATAGAAAAACTCGCACGTACGTTTACTGAACGTACCCGAACACAACTTTAGAAATTGATTCCGAGCACACCGGGCCTCGGAATCAGGCGTCGTCAGAAACTGCGGACTTGAAATATTCCAAAGAATTTAAGAAAAAAATTTCCTTGAAATTTTCGGGTCTTTACATTACCCCCACCTCAGGGCTTTACGTCCCCGTAAAGCTACAACACACACTAGAGAAACAAATGGGGGTACTGAGCACGCATCTGAGCCTCCCGCTCCTATGTGCTCTCCTGGAGGTTCCCGTGCTGCCAGCGAATGCGCACCAGATGAATCGATCGTCCACGTAGGACCCGCTCCTGTCGATCCTCGATCTCCACCGGGACCTCCGTGAATGTTGCCCCGTCATCGATGTCCAGCTCCCCGTGGTCGATGATGTGGGTCGGGTTGTGCACGTATCTCCTCAGTTGAGATACGTGGAAGACGTCGTGCACCCAATGCATCTGAGGTGGAAGGGCCATGCAGTAAGCCACCTCGCCTACTCTGCTGAGGACCTGGAAAGGTCCGATGAAGCACGAAGATAACTTGTCGCCCCGACCAAATCTCTGTAGACCTCGTCGAGGTGAGACCCGTAGGAAGACGCGGTCGCCATCCTCAAACTCTAGTGGTCTCCGTCTCCTATCAGCATAGGACTTCTGTCTGCTCTGTGCAGTCTTCATCCGCTCCTGGATGATCTGCACCTTCTCCGTCGTAGCCCGAACCATCTCTGGTCCTACAAGTGCTGACTCCCCTGGGTCAGTCCAGCACAGAGGTGATCTGCAAGGTCGGTCGTACAGTGCCTCGTAAGGGGCCATCCCGATGGTGGAGTGGTAGCTGTTGTTGAACGCAAACTCCACCAAGGGTAAGTGATCCTCCCAGCCGCGACCAAAGTCGAGGACACATGCACGAAGCATGTCCTCAAAAGTCTGAATGGTCCTCTCAGTCTGGTCATCCGTCTGAGGATAAAAGGCGGTGCTCAAGCGAAGCTGCGTCCCAAAAGTCTTCTGTAATCCCTTCCATAGTCGTGAAGTGAAACGAGCATCTCGATCGGAGACGATAGTCGATGACACACCATGAAGCCGTACGATCTCCTGAATGTAGAGGCGTCCCAAACTCTCTACTGAGCCCTGCTCTCTGATCGGTAGGAAGTGAGCCGACTTGGTGAGTCGGTCTACGATCACCCAGATAGAGTCGTGTCCTCTGGATGTACGTGGAAGCCCCGTCACGAAATCCATAGATATCCCGTCCCACTTCCACTTTGGGACCTCTAAGGGATGTACCAAGCCTGCTGGTACCTAGTGCTCCGCCTTCACTTGCTGACAAGTGAGACATCGTGAAACGAACTCTGCTACAACCTTCTTCATACCCGACCACCAGTGCTGTCGTCTGAGGTCCTGATACATCTTCGCCACTCCTGGATGTACCGCTAGAGGGGAAGTGTGAAACTCCCTAAGCACTTCCTCCTGTAGTGCAACTGGTACCATGGTACGTCCCCTGAAGAGGATGACGTGCTCCCCTCCTTCAGAAAATCCATCAGGCGCCTACCCTGCGGATATCTGAGCACGTTGCGTCTCACAGTCAACGTCTCCACGCTGTGCCTCTCTGACTCGCTGAAGAAGTGGAGTGACTGTGATAGACTGAAGAAAGCTTGCTCCATCTCTATCCACAAAGGATATCTGCAACGCGGCTAGCTGCTCCGTCGCCTCTCCCAGCAGCCGAATGCCCGATCTCCTGCTGAGAGCATCTGCTACAACGTTCCCCTTCCTAGGAGTATAGACTATCTCAAAGTCATAGTTCTGAAGGAACTCAAGCCATCGCCGCTGTCTCAGGTCCAGGTCCTTCTGTGAGAAGATATACATGAGACTCTGGTGGTCAGAGTAGACTGTAAAATGCTCTCCCATCAGATAGTGCCGCCACATCTTTAAGGCGAAGACCACTGCTGCTAACTCCAGGTCATGGGTAGCGTAGTTCTGCTCGTGCTGCCTCAACTTCCGTGAACCGTATGCGATCACTGCTCGCTCCTGCATCAGGACACACCCGAGTCTGGTCCCTGATGCGTCGCAGTAAACTACGTACCATACGCCCTCCTCCGGTAGCCTCAAGATGGGCGCATTGGTCAACCTCTACCTCAGCTCCTGAAAGCTCTGCCGACATCTATCTGACCACACGAAGGGTTTCTCCTTCTTCGTCAAAGCTGAAAGCGGTGCTGCAACTCTGGAGAAATCTGGCACAAATCTCCGATAGTATCCAGCCAGGCCCAGGAAACTTCGAACCTCCATCACACTCATGGGTGACTCCCAAGCAAGTACCGCCCCGATCTTCGCTGGATCCACTACTACCCTAGCCTCTGAGATGACGTGTCCCAGAAAGTGAACCTCTCGAATCCAGAACTGGCACTTCGAGAGCTTACCATAAAGCTGGTGCTCTAGGAGTGTGTCCAATACTACCCGCAAATGGTGGGCGTGCTCCTCCTCACTAGTCGAGTAAATCAGTATGTCGTCGATGAAGACTACGACAAAGCGATCGAGGTAAGGCTGGAAGATCTTGTTCATGAGACTCATGAACACTGCTGGAGCGTTGGTTGCGCCGAAGGGCATAACCAAGAACTCGTAGTGGCCATACCGACACCTGAAGACCGTCTTCTGCACATCCTTGTCTCGAACTCTGAGATGGTGATAGCCTGACCTGAGGTCTATCTTCGAGAACCATCGTGCTCCTTTGAGCTGATCAAAGAGGTCGTCAATCCTCGGGAGTGGGTACTTGTTTTTCACGGTCACCTGATTCAGGCGACGGTAGTCGACACACAGTCGCAAGCTCCAATCCGCCTTCTTGGCGAACAAAATCGGAGAAGCCCAGGGTGAAACACTGGGCCAGATAAATCCCTTCCCCTGCAAGTCCTCCAGCTGTACCCGCAGCTCACGAAGCTCGGTGAGAGCCATCCGATATGCTGGAGTAGATATCGGTGTTGTCCCGGGGTACAGGTCTATGTAGAAGTCTACCTCTCTGCGAGGAGGTAGTCCTGGAACATCATCAAGAAAAACATCCGCATACTGATCCACCACAACAGGAAAACTCAGACTCCACACATCAACCGCTTCGAGGATGAGACTAGCCAACTAATGTGTGATCGGTTGCCCTCTCCTCTGCGTAAGTCCATCCTGCGCAGCAAGGGCTCCCTTCTCGCCGGTGAAGGTGAACCTGGTCCCATCCGCGCGGACACACCACACTTTGCGCCTAATACAGTCGATCTGAACATGGACTGTAGATAACCAGTCCATACCCAAGATGACGTCGTAAGGCCTCGACGTCGCTACAAGAAGATCTCAGCCGAAGCTCTCGCCTCCTAGAGTAAGTTCACACTATCGGTACCAGTGCGTAATCGTCGAGTCTGCTCCCATAGGAGTCTCTAGCTGTAAGGATCGAGACAACGACTCCGTCAGAATCTCCGAGCTCCGAACAAGGGCAACAACAATAAAAGAATGACTAGCTCATGTGTCTATAAAAACTGCAGTAAGGGCGGAGTAGACACAAATAGTACCTCGAATCATCTCAGGTGCGTCGTGGTCGTAGGCCTCGACTTCCTGGAGCTGAGCCCACCTCTGTCCGCCAGCTTCTTGTGGTCGGGGTGGACCTCCTGGTGGTAATGGTGGTAGAGCCTCGAAACGTCGTCCACCACCCGCTGCTCGACCAGCTCCTCTGCCACGTCCACCTGCTCCCTGCGGACCACCACGATCGAACCTCTGCCTCTGCCTGGGAGGTCCCTCTACTGTCTGCTGCTCATCTGCATGACGGGTCGGGCAGTCACGAGCCATGTGGCCCTGCCCGCCGCATGCATAGCACTGCCTGCTTCTCGTAAGGCTGACTCTGTTTCGTGTGCCCCGCACAACCGAACCTGTATCCTGAGGTCACCCACCTGATGGCCTGGTCCGCTTGGACCTCTGCGACATCTGTCTACTGTCGGCTGTAGAAGACTCCGCTACGTGTCGCCCTGTGGTGGGTCTCGCTGCTGGTGGCTGCTCAGCAAGAAAACTCTCCAGTATAAGGGCTCGCTCCACACCCCCGCCTGCGTCGGGATGGTGAGGGGAATCGTCGAAGCCCTGATCTCATGCTTGAGTCCCTGCTCGAAGGTCCGGGCCCTGAAGAACGGGTCCCGTACCATATCCGTGGAATAACGTGAGAGGTCGGTGAACCTCGCTGAGTACTAAGCTACTGTCATGCTGCCCTGCTGCAGATGAAGTAACTCCTGAATCTGCACCGCACGAAAGGTGGCTGAAACAAACTCCGAGCGGAAGAGACTCTTGAAGTCTATCCAAAGTAAAGATGCATCGTCATGCACCTGGAGCATCAGGCTCCACCATCTACCTGCTGCTGCGTGCAGGAGGCTCGCGGCAAGGATCACCATAAGGTCGGCTGGTGTCCCTACCAATCTGAAAACTCTGACGATAGCCTTCAGCCAGTCCTCAGCTGCCTGTGGGTCCGTCTCTCTGCGGAACCTGGGCGGCCTCTGTCGCTGGAACTCGTGCAACGCACTCAGGTGGCGTGCACTCTCTGCTGTTGGGGCTGGTGGTATCGATGGTCCAACGGGTAGAGGTGCTACTAGTACCTCTGCTGTGATGGGGCCCTGCACCGAGGTCGCGTCGCTCGGTGGGCTACCATCTCGTACGTAACTTGGAACCCTAGCTGACTGCCTTCATGGGGTCATCCTGAAAAGAAACAGGTGCGCCACGATCAAACAATATACCTGATGAGCTGGCTCAAAGTAATCACAAAGAAAACTTTTGAAACACACATGCAATCAGTGTTTTCGTGCACTGAGTCAGAAATCCGAGGTTAGGGTCCTGGTGTATGGATATGTCGGCCGCCGCACCAACACTGGACTCCCTGGACTGAAAACCACACTCAAAACTCTTAACATTATTACTTCACAGAAATGAATGATCAGAGTCCTGAGTTCTGCGGTAGAACCGACTCCTCTGATACCAATTTGTCACGACCCGTCCTCGGGGCCTGTGCCGTGACTACCCCAAACCCGCCTTCCATAGGGCAGGGGCTGGCGACTAGCACCAAAGACGTAAATCCCGATAAAAAGGGAAGACATTGTCTTTATAAAAGTAAACAAACACAACAGAGTACGCAACAAAAGTAAGCACTAAGTAATACTGAATACAAAAGTAAGTGCTGAAGGAAAAGGGCTGGAAATACAAGTCCAACAGTAAGTACAATACAACTGAAAAAGCTAGTACAACTGCAGTAAAGTAAAACAGCAACCACTGAGTCGTCCTCCGGGAAATCCCACCTGAAGGGTGGGTACAGATGGCCTCCTCAACACCTCGGGTCCGTCTGACTGCTCCGTGTACGTCTCGCCAAGTGGTCCACCTCCGGGTACCGTCCAGCTCTACAAGTCTCTACCTCAATCAGTGTTGTCCGTCATCTGCATCCAACACAACGTAGTGCGGGCATAGCCCGTGCAGGGGTGAGTATACGATACTCAGTAGGGACCCTGAGACCCCCGATGGTCTCACAGAATCCACGAAGGATAAACCACAGAAGAGAGATACAATCATGAAGTATCAACCAACCATACTTAGGTATATGCCCATACATATACCTAAGTTATCATCCACAGTTCGGCTCCAACTCTCGAGCCCAAGCACAACCCAGTCCACACATGAAAGTAAGTCAATCACATCGATGATAATGATTGAAAGTCAAGAATCAACTCACACAGGTATACATCTTTCGTATAACGATAGAGATGATCAGATGTAGCCACTGATTCATCTAAGCTGTCGGACCCACACATGATACAAGACCAACTAAGCTGTCGGACCCACACAGGATATAAGACCAGCTACTCTGCCGGACCCACACAGGATACAAGTACAGAGGTCAAACTGCCGGACCCACACAGGATACAAGAACATTGGTCATCGCTGTCGAACCCACGGAGGATTCCAGTACGGTAGTCGTCGCTGTCGAACCCACAGAGGATCCCAGTACAGTAGTCGTCGCAGTCGAACCCACGAAGGATTCCAATACAGTAGTCGATGCAGTCGCAGCCAGCTCTAGGGTTCCCGCACATAGCACGCTCGATTCCGGGAGGGTCCGCTCCTCGAGCAAAGGAGTCGATACAACAACTATCACGAAGTCCAGAGTTGATGTATCCCGAAGTCCCGTCTCATCAAAAGAAACCCAACGCGACAGACGACGCGTCAATCGGACGCCCGATCTGGGAGTTATTGACATTTTCATTCTAGGGGCCCGGTTAGAATTACGCTCGTTCCAAACCCGATCATTTTCCAAAGTTGTCCAAAACTCACTTAGAGTATCGCAAAAGGACCGCCTCGTCGCAAGGGTCCCAGTGCCGCAAACGACGCGTCGATCGGACGCACGGTTACGAAGTAATTCACGTTTAAGCGAAACAGGCCCGGTCCGTCAAGCTCGGTGGGCTGGCGGGTCAGCCCGCGCAAGGCGGCCCGGTCCGCGTCGCTGGCGGTCGGCCAAGGCTTGGCCAACTGGTCGAGCGGTCCGGGGGTCGCGACCCCCGGTTTTCCGAAACGACGGCACCGCCCCTCCTGCCAGGCCGGCCGAAGCCGACTGGCTCTTCTGGCGCGAGCGGCCCACACGGGCGGGCCGCTGTTTCCCCACGCGACACCTTCGGGTGCCGCAACCTTCTTCAACCCGGCCGGCCGCCTGCCGGCCGGTTTGCCCGCGGAAGCGGGCCGCGGTTCTCCGCAGCGCGGCACCCTCGTGGCGTCGCGGTTCCTTCGGCCCGGCCGGCTTTAGCCGGTCGGTTCTTCTTCGGCCGAGCGGCCCGTGGATGCGGGTCGCAGTTCTTCTCTACGCGGCCGGCACACGGCCGTCGCTTCCTCCAGTCGTCTCTGCCTCTTCCATCTCCGCCTCCATCGTGAAAAAGAACAAGGATCAACGGAGGGTCATCGGGCCGTGTTCGTACGGCCCGCGCCCTCCATGTTAGGTGATAGCAGTTGGCCGAAGACATCCAAGAAATTCAACGAAGAACGAGGTACAAATTATTCACTTAAAATTGTACAAACCCCTACCTCGATTTCAAGAACGGAGCACGTCAACGAGCCGTGACAGATGAGCGTCGCAGAGGTCGGACGTCGCAGAATACAGACGTCGATTCCGTTGATGTCGGGGTGCGTCTGAAGAGGAAGCGTCGTTGGAGAAGTTCTTCGCGTTCTTCGTCGGAGATGTTCTTCGCTGAAGAACGATGTTTTTCGTCGAGAGAGGAACACCTTTCTTCTAATTCTCCAGAGGTTTCCTCCACCAAATATTTTTCAAGGCAAATATTATAATAAGGCTCCCCCAATTTTAATAGAATTGCCATGCAATTCAAATTGATTCAAATAAGAGGTGTCAATTAATTAATGAAGATATTAATTAGATGAGTTGGCATAATTAAGAGAGAAGGGAGGTGAAAAGTTTAAAATTCAAAGAGAGGAGGTGGAGAGTTTTAAGAGTTAATAAGGGGGGTTTCATGGGAGTTTAAGGGGGAGTTGAGGGGTTAGGCTCTCGTGTGGGCCCCACCACACATTATCCTCACATGGTTATGTGGGTGTGGGCCCCACCTTAAACTTCCCCTTGTAGGAAATAACCACCACTTAATAAAATTAAATAAAATTGTGTACACTTAATGTAACACCACAATTTTATTTTAATTTGTTACGAATCCACAAATTAAGACTTCTACTCTCGACCAAACGCAACTGTGGTAAAGGTCCCCTTAAGCGAATACTGGCGCTGCGAGTTCATCGGTGCCCTCAGATTTCAATTCCGAGCACCGGTTCAAAAGATAGAAAAACTCGCAGGTACGTTTACTGAACGTACCCGAACAAAACTTTAGAAATTGATTCCGGGCACACCGGGCCTCGGAATCAGGCGCCGTCAGAAACTGCGGACTCGAAATATTCCAAAGAATTTAAGAAAAAAAAATTCTTGAAATTTCCGGGTCTTTACAAGACATGCTATCTCCTAATATTTTCATCCTTACTCAGATGTCCTTAGCCGTCTCATCAACATGAGTGTCTCCAAAGACGATGTTCTCCTTTATTGATGTCGTTTGCACTCATTATGCATTTCCCACCTCATGTTTGTGGATGATTCGATTATTTTTCTAAATCCCAACAAAAGTTCAATTCGAGGTATCTCAAAGATCCTTGACGACTACTATAAGTGGAGCAGCCAATTGATCAATCTTTCAAAGAGAAACTTCTATATTTCCAATAGATTCTCAGATAAGCGTGTCAACTCTCTCAAAAACAGTCTGAACATGCATCATGGAAGCTTCCCCATGCAATACCTAGGTGCCCCCATCTCACCTAAAAAACTGTGCATCCAACACTTTGATCACATCACTGGAAACATCACTAACAGAGTATGGAACTGGAAGGACCGGTATCTTTCCTTCGGTGGGAGAATAACTTTAGTTAACAATACACTCTCCTCAATCCTGATTCACACCCTCTCCGCCGTTAGAGTTCCAAAGCGAGTCCTAGCCAACATTGATAGAATCCTTGCCTCATTCATCTGGGATGCCAACTCGGACAGTAAGCATCATTGGGCATCGTGGGAGTGGCTGGCTAGGCCAATGAAAGAGGGAGTCATCAGCGTGCAGAATATTAAGGACACGCTTCATTGCATCCCTGAAAAACTTGCATGGGAATTCTCGGAGAAGCGAACTCTTTGGGGGAAGATGATGGGGGATAATTGCATGGGGGGACGAGCTTCGTAGGATGGAATCATTCTACAGTCTGGCCTGAGGTTGCTTCGCCCATTTAGGTCCTTCAAGACCACTCTCGATGGATCATGGGGAAAAGAGACATCTCATTTTGGTTCCACAATTGGGCCAGCTTCACGCTCGGGTTTCCTGGGTGCCCTACTCTTGATCTCACTTTCAGAGATGCATACAGGTTTCCGTCCTTCATCAACACTATTCTGGACCAGAACCAATGTTCTACCTTCAACTTGATTGATATTAAAGAGGAGCTCGACAAGTGTATTTTTATGGAGTCAGCATCAGGAGCCTTTTTTGCTAAAGATACGGGCATCTCAACCCTAGCTCTGCACAACCTTCCCTTCATTGATAGACGATTTCATGGTGTAGATGTTGCTGGTCTGGAAAAGAAGGAAAGAACATTGGTCTTATTGGTGGGTTTTCGGTGTATATAGCAGGCTCGGAACTTTGTGTTTTGAAGGAGTCACCAGCCGCGCCACTTCCTTAGTTATCCGAACCAAGAACCTCCTGCTCTACATGATCAAAATTTTGAAGAATTGGGATGACGCGCCCACTCTTAGAGATCTTTAGACAGGAAGCTCGCCAACTCTTTCTTTCCCTCCCCAAGGCCAAGGTAATTGGGTGCGTTGGCTTCCTCCCCGCTTGGGACTCAAGCTCAACACTGACAACTCATGCAACTCAGGGGGGTCATACGTGGTAGTGGCATGGTGCGAGACTTTAGGGGATCGATCTTCTTTGCTTTTAACATATTCTTTGGCCATGATAATTTCCTCAAAGTTGAAAGCATGACATTGCTTACCAGTCCCCGACTTTGCAATCAAAATCATATCATGCTGGAGGTAGTGGAAACAGATTCTCTTATTCTCTATGGTTCCCTATAAGGAGTTAGAAGTCCCCCTAGTCAATCACTTATATTACAAGAAGGTGTAAGAGTATCATCAACTTCAAGACGGAGGTCCTTCACATTTGGCGGGAGGGTAACATGGTTGCAGACTACCTTGCTTCTACGGTGATTCAGGGAGCGGTGATCACCTGCTTCACTTGTCTGAATTCCTTACCTCCCGAGGGAGTGAACATTGTTAGGGGGATTCACTTAGTTTACATCACTTTATACCCCCCTAATCTGGTTAGCGAGCCTCTTGTCTTGTTTTCTATCATTCTTAATAAATAAATATGACGATGATGATGTTGTTGATGATGATGATGATGATGTTGTTGTTGATGTTGATGATGATGATGATGACGATGATGACGATGATGATAATGATGATGAAAACCCACCTTTTCATCACATCTGCGGGTTTAATTTTAAATTAAATTTTGTCATTTCTGTGAGTTAAATTTGGTAAAATGGATTCCATATTTGGAATCAGAATAATTTATATTATCTAATAATATCAACTTTATTTTTTACCATAATGAATAGTGGAAATAGTAAAAATTAATTATCGCGGTTAAGGTAATAACGGATTTACCGAGGGGTTAAACTAAAAAGGTAAGGGTAATTTTGCCAACTAAACTTATAAAAATCTTATTGTATAGACATATTTTAATAATATCCTTCCCAATTTTGAATACATTATATTTTGGAAGCTTTTTTCTTGGGAATGACTTCATTATTTTGGATTCTTTTAGAAAATTTCCAAGTAGTTTTCAAGTGGGTTCCTTTCCCCCACTCATAAAAGGCCACCACCACCCTTCACTCATTCACACTTTAAAACCCTTTTGGCTTAGACAATAACTACCCAAATAAATTACCAAATTCTATACCCTTATCATACAAGCCTTTTTTTGGTCATAAATCCAATCTAGGAACACTTTAGGTATAAGCCTAAAGTGGTGGTTTGATAAGAGGTGAAATTCCTAACTATGTGTTTGTTTTATTTCTTCTTCCACCTCCTTAAAATATTCTTCAACCATGATCATATGATAACACCAGTATATCCTATATACTTGGACATTATTATATAATGTAACTGAAGTGGTTTGAAGTAGTTTGAAGTGATCAACTGATTTGGTGAAGTTGGAAGTGTTGTCAATTAGTTAAGAAGATGAAAAGTCAATGAGTTTTAAATGTGACGATTGTTGAATTGGTTTGTAGTTCATAAAAACATGTGTCGTTGGTGGTTTGAGTTTAGCACGTTGTTTACATCATTTTACGGATACATGAAAAATGGTTTAGTTTGCATGAGGAATTTTTTAGAATGGGCTTGATAAGTTGGTTATGACATTTATTTGAATAGAGGACATTATATTTTTATTTGGAAATTTTGTAAGTATTTTTAATGGTCCTTTATTAAAAAATTGGACCAGTATGCCAGCCAGCCAGGGGAGCAGCACACGCCACTGTGTAGGAGGCTGAGCTCAACCCCAACCGGCCAGCATGAGGCCAGCCGTAGCCTAGGCAGTGCATGGGGCGCCTACGCAAGGCACAAGAGCGACGAAGCAACCAGTGTGCGGGGCATCACGATGGAAGAGGTGGGCGCATGAGCATGCTTGCAAGAAAACGGGTACGGGGGGATACCGGGGAGGGAGGAAGAGAATTATTGAATTGTGCCTGTCACGATTTGTAATATAAAGGAGCGTCACGAGCGAGTTCGTTTCGATGTGGGATGTTGTAACGACCCGAAATTTTGAATAAATCTTGTTTCCTAATTTTGTGTGTTATTTTATTTCATACTCTACAAAACTTTTTCATTTAATAAAATGAGTATAATTAAAATGAGACTGTTGGGTTTTGACTATTATATGACCGTTAGTCAGTATGACCTTTGGAAACTAAATGTTGCGATTATTGTCTCTAAATACAAGTGATCTTGGTTAATTAATATAGAAAGAAGATTCGATGGCCTCATCCAGTAGTCTCGGGCCAATCGAAGCCCATCTAACAGAACTTGGGAAGGAGGTAGCATCACTGGGCTTTGCTCTGGACCAAACCCAAGCGAACTTCATTGTGTGAAACTAGAACGGAACCGCCTTCGCGAGAAGTTCAAACTGATAGAAATTAATACTCGTGCAATGTTGGCCGAGCCGCCCTCAGATTCTCTCACCTTAACACACCTTACACTTAGGTCCTATGCTGGGGTTATAAGATGCTATGTAAGGAGACCGTAACTGCTTTGTGTAATCCTTTGAGATAAATAAAATTGTGTTTTCTTCTTATGGTGAAGTTTGTAAATTTTCAAATGTCCAGATAAATGTAGGATGCATATTATTGATGAATTTGAAAAAAAGGATATTTTAAAATATTTTTGTAAACCTTAAATAATTAATGATGTGTAATGATTTTCAAAAAATGGTCTTCTACAATTATGTTCAATAAGAAATTTAGAGTCTAATAAGATCAACTTGATTTTTGATGAATAGTAAATTATGAATAGTGATTTTACGCTTAGGATTGGTAATGTGACCAAATGGATTAGTAATCTCACTTAAAGAAAGTATTAATATAATCTAGGCACCTTGACTAAGTAATGTGATTCAATAAAATAGATAAATAACTGTTTCAGAAATTATTAGTCAAGTATCAGTTTTTTCGGGTGAATAGTGTTTTTTAATTAAAAATTAAATTAAAAATATTTAGAAAAATATTTTTATAAAATGGAGTTCATTTTTGAACTCAAAGCATCAATATTATGTTACGGTAATTTTTGGGGATTTTTCTGAAAAAAATGAATTTTTGGTGAATAGTGTATTTATTTAAAAATTAAATTAAAAATATTTAGAAAATTATTTTTATAAAATGGAGTTCATTTTTGAAATCAGAGCATCGATATTTGGTTAAGGTGAAATTTTTGGGATTTTTCTGAGAAAGTTGAATTTTCGGTGAATAGTGAAAATACAATTTTTAAGTTACGGGTGTTTAATGACATCATTAAATGATGTATTAAGTATGTAATCAATATGGTCGACTTATGAATAGTAAGATAATGTATTAGGTGTCCCAAGTGGCCAATACCATGGGCAAATACCACGGGCAAACCCATGATTTTGCCAATACCACCAATGAGGTGTCCCTTAGCCATTAATGTCTTGTCCCCTCACTTTCCTTATAAATACCAAACCATTCTCTTATCCTTTCGACTCCAAAATCATCCTAAACGAAGTTCTGGTCTCCTTACCTCCCAAGGAGTCCTTCCAAGGTGCCCCCAAGCCCTCAAGGTCCCAACCTTTGAGTTTTAAGAGTTACGTTTTAAGGTAAGAGATCCTACCTCCCTCTTTCTTTCCAAGTACTCTCTTTTATGTCATTTCTTTTATGCTCCATGTTCTTATGTTGGAGGATGTTCTTTTATATTCATTCTACTGTCGTTTTCATGTTTATATGATGAGATACCCCATCTTGCTCTCATCAATTCGTTTTAAGAATGTTTAAGTGGTGCTGTTAGGCTGTCGAATTTTTAAGAGATTCTTCCACCCTTCTCATTTTTCAAGTTCTATTTTCATGTCAAGTCTTTCAAGTTCCTTTTATTATGTTGGGGTATGATCTCTATATCTATCATACCGATCTTTTATGTTCATATGATGAGATACCCTATTTGATCTCTTCGATTCAGCATTTTGAAGTTTTAAGTGGCGTCGTTAGGCTGCCGGATTTTTAAGGGATTCTTTCACCCTTCTCGTCTTCAAGATCTATTTTCATGTCAAGTCTTTCATGTTTCTTTTTATTATGTTGGGGTATGATCTCTATATCTGTCATACTAATCTTTTATGTTCATATGATGAGAGACCCTATTTGATCTCATCAATTCAGTATTTTGAAGTTTTAAGTAACGCCGTTAGGGTGCCAAATTTTCATAACATAAATCTTATTTTTTGTCTTCCTTCCGTGTTTTTCATTTCATATGGTATTTCTTTCAAATTTCATTACCATGTTCTTATATCTTTTATGTTCTGTCCCTCTACTGTTTTATGGATCATTTATGAGTGGGTGACCAATGTCCCCTCTCTTTTCAATGTTTTCTAAAACCCTGTAACATAACCGTTATGTTGCAGAATTTTCATCTCAAAATGTCTCTCTTTTTATCAAATTCTTTTATTTTATTAAGTGAATACTCAAAGTTCTTTCTTCTACAGGGTTATTCGCATATATATCAAAATGTTCTATTTTAAATTCTGGGATTTACATACACGAAACCCGCTTTTCTTTTTCGTGGGTTTAAAGTGACATAAAGACCACGTCTTTAAAGCAGTTTTTAAAATGTGATGACAATGAAATGAAACTCATTTCTTTTATGCTATATGAGTTGTTTATGAAACAATTGATGATGATATATGTGGCTCACATGATAATAAAGACAAATTTAAGGGTGCGCCCTGATAGCGCTCCAATGCATTGGGTAAAGACTTAATCTCTAGAGATGATCATTTTTAACGACGCCTTGGTGAATAACCTTGATAATTTTTAATGACACCTTGGGGATAAACCTTGGTGAAATGGAAATGATTGTCTATGTTAAATGTTGTAGCCACATCTTCAAGTTATGAAACACGTTATTTTTATTATGATATGGCTCATGATCTCTTTCTCATGCCTTAAAATTATTTTTCATGACTTTTTGATGTATCTCAAGTTCACATGTAAAATGTTTCCCTTGTTTCCCTTATTGGGCCTTCTGCTCACCCTTTCCTTTTATGTATGCTCTCAGGTTATGAGATGTTGTAATGAACTTAAGATGAACAATGAAGAAGCCTTTCAAGTGTTTAAGAATAATGTTTTATGTTGTCATGTATTAAGTTCCTGGTTTCCAAGACATTAAACCTCAAAGATCCTCGGTTTTGTATAATGTAATGAAAGTTAATGTGTTTAAAAGGCGGGATGCTATAGTTGGTATCAAAGGATGGTTTAGTTATTTTTGGAAATTAGGATTTGAAAACTTTACAAGGTTTCTTAATGAAAATATTAAATACAGGAAAACATCTATTGTTATGTATCACATGTTGATGTTGTGAAGCAGTTCTTCTTGAAAAAAAAATGATCAGGGGATTAAAAGATGAATATTATTTTGGAAGACGTTCACTATTTTTGGAACACTATATGATCGAGGTAAATAGATTACTACGGTATTTTCTTTGAGGAGTAAATGTTGACTTATATTTTGAAGAATCGAAGAATTTAAGGCAAACTTATAGTAATTTAGGAAATGATTAACCTATCTTGGGGAAAATATGTTTAGGTTAGTTACTTTTGTTATAAGATGTTTAGAGTGATTGATGTTGTTTGGAGATGAATGATAAAGTTTATCTTGGAAGACTATGTTATCAAATCTTTCTTATATTTGGGTTTAAATCTTCGTTTGGTTTATTTTGAGGAATTCTAAGGATAGTTATTTATGGAATGGTCTATGATGAACTTTGGGTAGTACCGTGAAACTTTGAAGATTTAAAGTAGTTTCCCTTCCTATGAGGTTCTTTCTTTTTGAAGAGTTGTTTTATCGTACCCTTTCCGTTTTTGGGATAAATGTTTAAAGATAGATAGTTATTCTTTTGTGGATTACGTGATTCTCTAGAAGATGATACTTGTGCTTTGATGAGACCAAGTAGTTTTGAATGCTCATTGTTTGGAGAAAAGATTAGTCTTGGTGAAACTTATTAAGGGATGAAACTCTACTTGAAGGTAAATATATTTCCCTGTGTTTTTATTTTATGTAGTAAATGAATTCCTCAAAATTATTAAAAGGAACGTAAAACAAAAACGTTGTTGGTTTAAGTTTCCTACTGGGTAATCAAAGACCGTTTACACTCATCGCATGTTTGTGATTTTCTTGTGGTTAACTTTCTTCTAATCATGTTTTCTATCACTCTCTCTCAGAACTTTACCCTTTGTTTTCTCCTCCATATCCATATTTTCCTACATGGAATCCTAGTATGGGTTAACTCGGGTGACCTTTGTACTTCCTTTTCTTTCTCTTAAAGTAATAGTGTTACTGACTCTTTTTTCGATGTGAGACTTTCAATGAAATTTCCAATCCCAATTTTAAAAAAATTGCGAGGACGCAATTTCTTAAGGGGGGAAGATTGTAACGACCCGAAATTTTGAATAAATCATGTTTCCTAATTTTGTGTGTTATTTTATTTCATACTCAACAAAACTTTTTCATTTAATAAAATGAGTATAATTAAAATGAGACTGTTGGGTTTTGACTATTATATGACTGTTAGTCAATATGACCTTTGGAAACTAAATGTTGCGATTATTGTCTCTAAATACAAGTGATCTTGGTTAATTAATATAGAAAGAAGATTCGATGGCCTCATCCAGTAGTCTTGGGCCAATCGAAGCCCATCTAACAGAACTTGGGAAAGAGGTAGCACCACTGGGCTTTGCTCTGGACCAAACTCAAGCTGAACTTCATCGTGTGAAGCTAGAATGGAATCGCCTTCGCGAGAAGTTCAAACTGATAGAAATTACTACTCGTGCAATGTTGGCCGAGCCGCCCTCGAATTCTCTCACCTTAGCACACCTTACACTTAGGTCTCATGCTGTGGTTATAAGGGTGAATAGTGAAAATATAGTTTTTAAGTTACAGGCGTTTAATGACATCATTAAATGATGTATTATGTATGTAATCAATATGGTCGACTTATGAATAGTAAGATAATGTATTAGGTGTCCTAAGTGGCCAATACCATGGGCAAATACCACGGGCAAACCCATGGTTTTGGCAATACCACCAATGAGGTGTCCCTTAGCCATTAATGTATTGTCCCCTCACTTTCCCTATAAATACCAAGTCATTCTCTTATCCTTTCGACTCCAAAATCATCCTAAATAAAGTTCTGGTCTCCTTACCTCCCAAGGAGTCCTCCCAAGGTGCCCCCAAGCCCTCAAGTTCCCAACCTTTGAGTTTGAAGAGTTACGTTTTAAGGTAAGAGATCCTACCTTCCTCTTTTTTTCCAAGTACTCTCTGTTATGTCATTTATTTTATACTCCATGTTCTTATGTTGGAGGATGTTCTTTTATATTCATTATACTGTCTTTTTCATGTTCATATGATGAGATACTCCCTCTTGCTCTCATCAATTCGTTTTCAGAATGTTTAAGTGGCGCCGTTAGGCTGCCGAATTTTTAAGAGATTCTTCCACCCTTCTCATTTTTCAAGTTCTATTTTCATTTCAAGTCTTTCAAGTTCCTTTTATTATTTTGGAGTATGATCTCTATATCTATCATACTGATCTTTTATGTTCATATGATGAGATACCCTATTTGATCTCTTCGATTCAGCATTTTGAAGTTTTAAGTGGCGTCGTTAGACTGCCGAATTTTTAAGGGATTCTTTCACCCTTCTCGTCTTCAAGATTTATTTTCATGTCAAGTCTTTCATGTTCCTTTTTATTATGTTGGGGTATGATCTCTATATCTATCATACAAATCTTTTATGTTCATATGATGAGAGACCCTATTTGATCTCTCCAATTCAGTATTTTGAAGTTTTAAGTAACGCCGTTAGGTTGCCGAATTTTCATAAGAGAAATCTTACTTTTTGTCTTCCTTCCATGTTTTTCATTTCATATGGTATGTCTTTCAAATTTCATTACCATGTTCTTATATCTTTTATGTTCTGTCACTCTACTGTTTTATGGATCATTTATGAGTGGGTGACCAATGTCCCCTCTCTTTTCAATGTTTTCTAAAACCCTGTAACATAGCTGTTATGTTGCAGAATTTTCGTCTCAAAATGTCTCTCTTTTTATCAAATTCTTTTATTTTATTAAGTGAATACTCAAAGTTCTTTCTTCTACAGGGTTATTCACATATATATCAAAATGTTCTATTTTAAATTTTGGGATTTAGATACACGAAACCCGCTTTCCTTTTTCGTGGGTTTCAAGTGACATAAAGACCACGTCTTTAAAGCAATTTTTAAAATGTGATGACAATGAAATGAAACTCATTTCTTTTATGCTATATGAGTTGTTTATGGAACAATTGATGATGATATATGTGGCTCACATGATAATAAAGACAAATTTAAGGGTGCGCCCTGATAGCGCTCAAATGCATTGGGTAAAGACGTAATCTCTAGAGATGATCATTTTTAACGACGTCTTGGTGAATAACCTTAGTAAATTTTAATGACACCTTGGGGATGGACCTTGGTGAAACGGAAATGATTGTCTATGTTAAATGTTTTAGTCACATCTTCAAGTTATGAAACACGTTATTTTTATTATGATATGCCTCGTGATCTCTTTCTCATGCCTTAAAATTATTTTTCATGTCTTTTTGATGTATCTCAAGTTCACATGTAAAATGTTTCCCTTGTTTCCCTTACTGGGCCTTCTGCTCACCCTTTCCTTTTATGTATGCTCCCAGGTTATGAGATGCTGTAATGAACTTAAGATGAACAATGAAGAAGCCTTTCAAGTGTTTAAGAATAATGTTTTATGTTGTCATGTATTAAGTTCCTGGTTTCCAAGACATTAAACCTTAAAGATCCTCAGTTTTGTATATTGTAATGAAAGTTAATGTGTTTTAAAGGCGGGGTGCTATAGTTGGTATCAAAGGATGGTTTAATTATTTTTGGAAATTAGGATTTGAAAACTTTACAAGGTTTCTTAATGAAAATATTAAATACAGGAAAACATCTATTGTTATGTATCACATGTTGATGTTGTGAAGCAGTTCTTCTTGAAAAAAAAATGATCAGGGGATTAAAAGATGAATATTATTTTGGAAGACGTTCACTATTTTGGGAACCCTATATGATCGAGGTAAATAGATTACTACGGTATTTTCTTTAAGGAGTAAATGTTGACTTATATTTTGAAGAATCAAAGAATTTAAGGTAAAATTATAGTAATTTAGGAAATGATTAACCTATCTTGGGGAAAATATGTTTAGGTTAGTTACTTTTGTTATAAAATGTTTGGAGTGATTGATGTTGTTTGGAGATGAATGATAAAGTTTATCTTGGAAGACTATGTTATCAAATCCTTCTTATATTTGGGTTTAAATCTTAGTTTGGTTTATTTTGAGCAATTTTAAGGATAGTTATTTATGGAATGGTCTATGATAAACTTTGGGTAGTACCGTGAAACTTTGAAGATTTAAAGTAGTTTCCCTTCCTATGGGGTTCTTTCTTTTTGAAGAGTTGTTTTATCGTACCCTTTCTGTTTTTGAGATAAATGTTTAAAGATAGAAAGTTATTTTTTTGTGGATTATGTGATTCTCTAGAAGATGATTCTCGTGCTTTGATGAGACCAAGTAGTTTTGAATGCTCATTGTTTGGAGAAAAGATTAGTCTTGGTGAAACTTATTAAGGGATGAAACTCTACTTGAAGGTAAATATATTTCCTTGTGTTCTTATTCTATGTAGTAAATGAATTCCTCAAAATTATTAAAAGGAACATAAAACAAAAACGTTGTTGGTTTAAGTTTCCTATTGGGTAATCAAAGACCGTTTACACTCATCGGAAGTTTGTGATTTTCTTGTGGTTAACTTTCTTCTAATCATGTTTTCTATCACTCCCTCAGAACTTTACCCTTTGTTTTCTCCTCCATATCCATATTTTCTTACATGGAATCCTAGTATGGGTTAACTCGGGTGACCTTTGTACTTCCTTTTCTTTCTTTTAAAGTAATAGTGTTACTGACTCTTTTTTCGATGTGGGACTTTCAATGAAATTTCCAAGCCCAATTTTAAAAAATTTCGAGAACACAATTTCTTAAGGGAGGAAGATTGTAACGACCTGGAATTTTGAATAAATCCTGTTTCCTAATTTTGTGTGTTATTTTATTTCATACTCAACAAAACTTTTTCATTTAATAAAATGAGTATAATTAAAATGAGACTGTTGTGTTTTGACTATTATATGACCGTTAGTCAGTATGACCTTTGGAAACTAAATGTTGCAATTATTGTCTCTAAATACAAGTGATCTTGGTTAATTAATATAGAAAGAAGATTCGATGACCTCATCCAGTAGTCTTGGGCCAATCGAAGCCCATCTAACAGAACCTGGGAAGGAGGTAGCACCACTGGGCTTTGCTCTGGACCAAACTCAAGCCGAACTTCATCGTGTGAAGTTAGAACGGAATCGCCTTCGCGAGAAGTTCAAACTGATAGAAATTACTACTCGTGCAATGTTGGCCGAGCCGCCCTCAGATTCTCTCATCTTAGCACACCTTACACTTAGGTCTCATGCTGTGGTTATAAGGGGCTATGTAAGGAGACCGTAACTGCTTTGTGTAATCCTTTGAGATAAATAAAATTGTGTTTTCTTCTTATAGTGAAGTTTGTAAATTTTCAAATGTCTAGATAAATGTAGGATGTATATTATTGATGAATTTGAAAAAAAAAATGATATTTTAAAATATTTTTGTAAACCTTAAATAATTAATTATGTGTAATGATTTTCAAAAAATGGTCTTCTACAATTATATTCAGTAAGAAATTTAGAGTCTAATAAGATCAACTTGATTTTTGAGGAACAGTAAATTATGAATAGTGATTTTACGCTTATGATTAGTAGTGTGACCAAATGGATTAGTAATCTCACTTAGAGAAAGTATTAATATAATCTAGGCACCTTGATTAAGTAATGTGATTCAATAAAATAGGTAAATAACTATTTCAGAAATTATTAGTCTAGTATCAGTTTTTTTGGGTGAATAGTGTTTTTTAATTAAAAATTAAATTAAAAATATTTAGAAAAATATTTTTATAAAATGGAGTTCATTTTTGAACTCAGAGCATCGAATTATGTTAAGGTATTTTTTTGGGGATTTTTCTGAAAAAATGAATTTTCAGTGAATAGTGTATTTATTTAAAAATTAAATTAAAGATATTTAGAAAATTATTTTTATAAAATGGAGTTCATTTTTGAAATCATAGCATCGATATTTGGTTAAGGTGAAATTTTGGGATTTTTCTGAGAAATTTGAATTTTCGGTGAATAGTGAAAATACAGTTTTTAAGTTACAGGTGTTTAATGACATCATTAAATGATGTATTAAGTATGTAATCAATATGGTCGACTTATGAATAGTAAGATAATGTATTAGGTGTCCCAAGTGGCCAATACCATGGGCAAATACCATGGGCAAACCCATGGTTTTGCCAATACCACCAATGAGGTGTCCCTTAGCCATTAATGTCTTGTCCCCTCACTTTCCCTATAAATACCAAGCCATTCTCTCATCCTTTCGACTCCAAAATCATCCTAAACGAAGTTTGGTCTCCTTACCTCCCAAGGAGTCCTCCCAAGGTGCCCCCAAGCACTCAAGGTCTCAACCTTTGTGTTTTACGAGTTACGTTTTAAGGTAAGGGATCATACCTCCCTCTTTCTTTATGTCATTTCTTTTATGCTCCATGTTCTTATGTTGGAGGATGTTCTTTTATATTCATTTTACTGTCCTTTTCATGTTTATATGATGAGAGACCTCCTCTTTCTCTCATCAATTCGTTTTAAGAATGTTTAAGTGACGCCGTTAGGCTACCGAATTTTTAAGAGATTCTTCCACTCTTCTCATTTTTCATGTTCTATTTTCATGTCAAGTCTTTCAAGTTCTTTTTATTATGTTGGGGTATGATCTCTATATCTATCATACGGATCTTTTATGTTCATATGATGAGAGACCCTATTTGATCTTTTCAATTCAGTATTTTGAAGTTTTAAGTGGCGTCGTTAGGCTGCCAAATTTTTAAGGGATTCTTTCACCCTTCTCGTCTTCAAGATCTATTTTCATGTCAAGTCTTTCATGTTTCTTTTTATTATGTTGGGGTATGATCTCTATATCTATTATACTAATCTTTTATGTTCATATGATGAGAGACCCTATTTGATCTCATCAATTCAGTATTTTGAAGTTTTAAGTAACGTCGTTAGTCTGCCGAATTTTCATAAGAGAAATCTTGTTTTTGTCTTCCTTCCATGTTTTTCATTTCATATGGTATGTCTTTCAAATTTAATTACCATGTTCTTATATCCTTTATGTTCTGTCCCTTTACTGTTTTATGGATCATTTATGAGTGAGTGACCCATGTCCCCTCTCTTTTCAATGTTTTCTAAAACCCTGTAACATAGTCGTTATGTTACAGAATTTTCGTCTCAAAATGTATCTCTCTTTTTATCAAATTATTTTATTTTATTAAGTGAATACTCAAAGATCTTTATTCTACAGGGTTATTCCCATATATATCAAAATGTTCTATTTTAAATTCTGGGATTTACATACACAAAACCCGCTTTCCTTTTTCGTGGGTTTAAAGTGACATAAAAACCACGTCTTTAAAGCAGTTTTTAAAATGTGATGACAATGAACTGAAACCCATTTCTTTTATGCTATATGAGTTGTTTATGAAACAATTGATGATGATATATGTGGTTCACATGATAATAAATGCAGATTTAAGGGTGCGTCCTGATAGCGCTCCAATGCATTGGGTAAAGACTTAATCTCTAGAGATGACCATTTTTAAGGGCGCCTTGGTGAATAACCTTGGTAAATTTTAATGACACCTTGGGGATGGACCTTGGTGAAACGGAAATGATTGTCTATGTTAAATGTTGTAGCCACATCTTCAAGTTATGAAACACGTTATTTTTTTTATGATATGCCTCATGATCTCTTTCTCATGCCTTAAAGTTATTTTTCTTGACTTTTTGATGTATCTCAAGTTCACATGTAAAATGTTTCCTTTGTTTCCCTTACTGGGCCTTCTACTCACCCTTTCCTTTTATGTATGCTCCCAGGTTATGAGATGCTGTAATGAACTTAAGATGAACAATGAAGAATCTTTTCAAGTGTTTAATAAGAATATTTTATGTTGTCATGTATTAAGTTCCTGGTTTCCAAGACACTAAACCTTAAAGATTCTAGGTTTTGTATAATGCAATGAAAGTTAATGTGTTAAAAAGACGGGATGATATAGATGCAGTTTTTTAGCATCAGGCAAACCAGGACCATTCAATTCGCTGATCATCTTTTCTAGGCCGTCAATCTGTCTTTCCGTTTAAAAAACCCGAATAGAAGTGTAGCTGTCTGATCTAAGTTATCATGGTCGTCTAATCTTCGACCAAACCCGTCTTCTACCTCGAGCTCCCTCAGGGATTTCTTCTTGCCGAGACTCTCATATAGCAACGTCTACAGTGCTTTAACCATGTCATCTGATCTCCATTTGATCATTCTAATGATCCAAGCATGATCAAAATAATATTGCAACTTTGTTTTCATAATCTAATGAGGATCAAACCATGGTTTTATCGATGCGTAGAAGATTAAAAATGTGAGACGGTGATTCTTGAAACCGCGGAATAGAGGCAGCGATCGAATGAGCCAATGATGAAATGAATCTCAATGATTCCAGAAGATTTTGAGGTGATGTTCGATGCTTATAAATACCGAAGCCGAGTTAATTTGTAGTATTCATTTATCTCACATTGGAGCCGAGTTTTTTAAGAGAGAGAGAGTGTGTTTTGTGAACGTCTGGTTTGCGAAGGGATCCACACATCTTTTGTTTACGTGAAGAAGATTTGAAGGCAGCGAGTACTTGACCTGTGCATTGCACACTCAAGGTGCTACGTGATGAATTGAGTTAAAGAGAACTTTCATGCATACACTGTTAAGAGTTAACAGTTGGCATCCAGTGTTGCACGAAAGGTTTGAGTTTCCATATAATAGTGTGTACTTATACTGTATTTTTTGAAGAAGACTTGTGCGCTTTAACACCCTACACACCTTCAGGATTGCATGCATGAGGTTTGTGTGAAGGTGAGTGCACATTAGAGCATGCAGTAAACTGGACAGTGAGTATGTACGAAAGAAGAAACAATGGTATGCCCAATATATGTGTGTGAAAGAGGAGTTGTGCCCTTGTTTATCTTGAAGAAGTTCTTGAATAATACAGGTGGTGCATACATCAAATAGTGGACAATATGTGTGGAGAAAAAATATTTGAGATCGTGTGAAGTGCTTGTGAAAGTGGACATTGTGTGTTTAAAGTGTGCATGAAACAAATACTTACATGCACATGCAATGTAATTGACATAATTAAATATGCACACACATGAATTAATGCATGTTCACATGCACACATGAGAAATAAAAATAGAATCCCATGCAGTGCTATAAATACATGCATGCAAATTAAAAGGTGCACGTGCAATTTATATTGCATAATTAGTGTGCAATGATTTGAGACTGAAGTCGGGTTTGCAATTGTATCAGTGTTTTGGGATATTTTTGTATCCGAGTTTTCAGTGTTTAGTGAGGTTGGGTCTTCTACAGAAGAAAGAATATTTGCTCGAGCATCTTTGTACTGAGACAACTGATTATCTTTAGTGATCAGAATCATGAGTTAGGTTGGGTCTTCTACAGAAGAAAGAATATTTTCCTAAGCATCTTTGTACTGAGACAACTGATTATCTTCAGTGACCAGAATCATCTGAGCAAGTCCAGCATCAGTGCAAAGGAACTTGAAGTGTACACGAGCTGGTGTGATCTAGCTAGCTTATGGAGGAGGATCAAGTGACCGTCGTATTAGTGGATCAATACTTCTGAAGAATAAGGATCTTGTGACTGGGGGGGGGGGGGTCTGACCAGATGCTGAAGAGGCTCGAGAAAGAGATTGGGGGGTTTGACTAGTCGAACGGTTGGGGGGGGGGGGTATAACCAACCGATGCATAAGAGTTGGATTGCTGGGGGGTATAACCAGAATCAATTGGAGGATCGATTACTGGGGTGTATAACCAGTTGCTTCCTAAACCATTGTAATTGATAAAAAGATTATAGTGGATAATTCATGTTGGGGGGTCTAACCAACATGACAAGGATGTTGGTCTTAGTACCGAACCTTGTAAAAATACTATGTGTTGTGTTTCATTTACTTTTTGAATTGCATGCATGATCCACCCATCTTAACATGTGACATAGGTTTAAATTAAAAGGTGAAAAAGAATTCAGTAAAAATTGGTCACACCTGATTCACCCTCCTCTCAGTGGACTTCACAATCCTTTGGACACATTAGTAATAATCTAAACCCATCTCATCTTCTACTAAATTGGATATGAAATCATCATTCGTGTGTACGATGGACTACAACCTCACAAAACGATGTCATTATTTTTCCATAATTGCCTCTCATGGCTTGTTGTAATGATAAATTTAAATTTTATATAAGATATTTGTAACATATTTATACTTCTTCAGTCATTATATCTCATATATGTTCTTAATTTCCATTCCGTAGGGGATATGATATCACCACTTGTATGTACGGTGGACTACCACCTCGCGAAACGATGTAATTTGTTTTTCACTAATTTTTTACATGAAAGATAATAAGGATAAATTTAATGAATATATGTTATACAAATGAAATTATAATGATATTAATTTCATATTTATCATTCTTAAAATATAATATATCATTTTATTTCTTACACTAAAAAATGATAATGTCATTTGTGGACATATGGACTACTGCATCCATGAAACGATATGATTCTTTTTTTTCATCACTAAATAACATGGATGATATATATAAGTACATTTAAAGAAATAATATGATATTATTATCATTATAGAAAAATAAAATAATTCATACCTTCTTTCTATAATGATCATTGGAAAATGGAAATGTTACTCATACATGTGTATGGCCTATCGTCTTCATGATCATAACATGGTTCATTTTTCATAACCATATTTCATGATTTGTTTTAAAAAGTATAATTGATGTATAAATATTATAATTCTGTAATTATTATTATTCTGGATATGTAAAGAATGACATCTTTGACCATGGTCTTCACACCAAAACCATTTTGAAGCAATGAACCGAACATCCTCAAAACACACGACATGGACCTAACTGATTAAATATTTTAATATGTATTTAAAAATAAATAAAATAAATGATTTAAGTATAAGTTTTTAAACCTTAAAATGGTTCTTAATAAATGAAAGTTTATTATATAAGAGTTAAATGACACACATGGAAATCCTGGACTCGAGGTATGAGATTTTCATCTCACTTTTTTACTTTTGTGTGACACATGCCATATTCACCACCTATTTCTTTTATGTGGTGTATATACTTCTCATGAATGTATTTTATGATTCTTATTCTTAAAATTATTGGGATTTATATATACATTTTTTATCTCTCCTTCATGGGGTTTACTATTCAAAAGACACCAAAGCAGTAATGGATTTTTGTCTCAATTTGGCTTCTTTGAGACATATGTTATGTTATGCACCTATATTATTTTATGAGATGTATATACAACACATTTGACAGTTAATATCATTAATTTACTTATTATCATGATATTTTAAGTTTCATTTATCATTATTCATTCACGGAGCTTATGATTCAATGTTACCAAAGTGTCAAAGGTTTCTTTCTCGTCTTGCTTTTACTTCTGTGAGACATGTCATATTCACCATTTATTTTAATTATGTGGTTTATATAAGACCCATTAATGTATTTTACGATTATTTTAATGAAAATTATTTTGATTTACAAATCTATATGAGGTTCTCTCTTTTCATGGGGTTTTGATCCAGATATTACCAAATTCGTAAGAGACTTCGTCTTAATTTCCCTTCATTAAGGAATATTGTAATGTTATACACCTATCTTATTTTATGAGATGTATCTACTGCCCCTTTGACATGTTATATAATTAAACTCCTTATGTTAATGATATTTAAAGTTTCATTTGAAGTTATTTTTCCATGGGGCTTATGATTGAAAAGATTACTAAAGTGACAAAGGCTTTATATTACAATCTCCTTTTTTTCAAGATTGTTTGTATTGAAGGTTATTTTTGAGTAAATTATATGCTATTATTTTTGAGGAAATTATATCCTATTATTTTCTTGAACCACATATATATATCATCCACTAGTTATGAATGTGCTTAATATGTTTTATTTCCATTTCCTTATTGAATAAAGAAACATCAAGAAAGTCATTTTTAAGTGATACTGATCTTGCATTTTCTTTTAAATCAGGTATCTTTCTCTTCCATATCCATGTTTTCTAAAATGTTTTCTAAAATGTTTTCTAAAATGTTCTTTCTAAAAAAATGATTTCCAAAAGCTATTTTACAAGATATTTTACTTTATTTTAAAATGTTTTTAAAGTAAATTTTTTACCGTTTTCCATATGAGTCACTTTTGACCCCCTTTTACAAAATGTTTTGAAAAGAATGTTTATTTTTAACACTTAGGACATGATCATATTTTCTCACATCATGTCCATTGTTTTCCTTGATTCTTCCTTTATATGTTTCTAAAGTTGGTTTCAAAGAAAATTATTTTCACAATATTTTGTGAATTTTTAGTTTTTTAAAATTGATTTTCAAAATGAAAAGGTAATTTTCCTCAAAATTTCTTTAATGGTCTTTTAATGGTATTTCCATTCATCAACATTGACAATAATTGTTACTTATGCTCCAATTGAGATATTTTGTAATGATATCATCCTCATTATTTATCTGGACGGATTATGAGTGTTTCAAATAGATTATTATGGAACTTGTTTCTTTTTCATGGGTTAATCATGTTTCAAAGAGGTTGTTATGGAACCCATTTCTTTTCCACTGATTAATTATATTTCAAAGAGATTGTTATGGAACCCATTTATTTTCCATGGTTTAATCATGTTTCAAATAGATTGACATGAAACCCATTTTTTCCATGGGTTAATCAAGTTATATAAGGAATAATGATTGTTTCTATTAGTTTTACAATGAAATGTAAGCTTTATATACTTTATTTATGGTTCTTGGACATTATTATATGATGTGTGTGCCCGGATAATGTCAGGTGAGCCTGATATAGTTATACGATGGGTGCACCCAGATAGTTGTCCAATGCATTGGGCAATGATTATGTTATTCGAAGAATTATATTGGAAGTCGGTCATATGGTTATTACAATTGTAATGGTTCTATAAGGGTTATACGATGATGATATTCCAAGATACTGACATATTATATATATACTTTCTATGGGTTTATAATGTTTCTTTTAATCAAGATTGATATCACATGGCTTGTGATTATTGATTCTTATGACTATTTCCTTTGTTAAATCCTTATTCTATGTTTCATGATTGATGACTTGGGTATTGATGGATATGATTTCTTTTATGATTTTCTCTTGCACTCTAATTATATTGTCATACCCTTATACACTTCTTATGATCACTAATGACATTAAATTTCACTATTACAAAATAGGCCTTTAACAGCGCTAGAAATGACATGAGTGAGAAAAAGACGCACTTTGAGTCATACCGGTCACACCATGCATCAAATTGACTACATGAGCGAGCAAAAGACGCACTTTGTCTTTTAATCTTGACCCAAATCATGCTATTACTGAACAAACCATCCCTTCTCGAGCAAAAGAACACACCTTTATAAGAAAAATATTCTTATGTTAGTAATAATATAAAGAAATAAATTAACAGAAAGTGTTATTTTTACTAAAATTGATGTCAATTTTAGATAAAAAGGCGCACTTTGAGTCATACCGGTCACACCATGCATCAGATTGAGATTCGGATGATTCCAACATGTCTCAAATGACTTGTGGATCGTTGTCCTAAAGTATCAAAACAATCTGAATGTGTTTGCTCGATTTTGAGTATGGTAGTTGCCTTTTTTACTAAAATGTCATTTTAAACTGGAAACATGCACTTTTGACTCATTCTGATCATATCGTGTATCATTTTGATGTGAAACGGATTCCTACACATCACAAATGAATTATGAATCATTGTCCTAAATTATCAAGAAAATCCAAGCATGTTTGATTGGTATTTAGTTAGTGACACTTTTTGAACTAAAATGTCGATTTTAAACTCATAACGGAAACTTTGAGTCATACCAAGCACATCATGTATCATATTGAGGTGCAACTTATTCCTACATGTCAAAAATAACTTATGGATCCTTTTTGTAAATTATCAATACAATTTGAATGTGTTTTCTCAGTTTTGAGTAGGACAGTTGTCTATTTTATTAAAATTGATGACAATTTTAAATAAAAAGATGCACTTTGAGTCATACCAGCCACACTGTGCTTTGGATTGAGGTGCATATAATTATTACACATCCTAAATGATTTATGGACCATTTTCCTAACGTATCAAAATAATCTGAATGTGTTTTCTCGGTTTTGAGTATGTTAGTTGTCTTTTTTACTAAAATGTCATTTTAAACTAAAATCACACAATTTTGACTCATTCTGATCACATCGTGTATCAGTTGATGTGAAATGGATTCATACACGTCACAAATTAATTATGAATCATTGTCCAAAATTATCAAGAAAATACGAGTGTGTTTGATCGGTTTTCAGTGAGTGACACTTTTTGAAATAAAATATCAATTTTAAATTGATAATGGACACTTTGAGTCATATTGGGCACATCGTGTATCAAATTGAGGTGATACTGATTCCTACATGTCACAAATAACTTGTGGATTGTTCTTTTAAAATATAAAAATAATACAAATGCATTTGCTCAGTTTTGAGTAGGGCAATTGTCCATTTTACTAAAATTGATGACAATTTTAAATAAAAAGACACACTTTGAGTCGTACCGATCACACAGTGCATCGGATTGAGGTGTAGATGATTCTTCCATGTCCCAAATTAATTATGTATCGTTTTCCTAAAGTATCAAAACAAGATGAATGTGTTTTCTCAGTTTTGAGTAAGTCACTGTCTTTTTGTTAAAATTTCATTTTAAACTAGAAACATGCACTTTTGACTCATTCTGATCACATCGTGTATCAGTTTGATGTGAAGAGGATTCCTACATGTCATAAATGGCTTAGGAATCATTGTCCTAAATTATCAAGAAAATCTGAGCATCTTTGATCAGTTTTTAGTGAGTGACACTTTTTGAACTAAAATATCGATTTTAAACTGATAACAGATACTTTGAGTCATACCGGGAACATCATGTATCAGATTGAGGTTCGGCGAACACATCGTAAATGAATTATAGATTTTTTTTCGTAAAGTATCAAATCAATTTGAATGTGTTTGCTCAATTTTGAGTAGGACAATTGTCCATTTTACTAAAATTGATGACAATTTTAAATAAAAAGGCACAGTTTGAGTCATACCGATCACACCGTGCATCGGATTGACGTGCAACGAATTTCTATACATCCCAAATGACCTATGGATCATTTTCCTAATGTATCAAAACAATATGAATGTGTTTGTTATATTTTGAGTACGTCACTTGTCTTTTTTACTAAAATGTCATTTTAAAATTGAAACACACACTTTGACTCATACCGATCACATTGTGTATTGGATTGAGGTGAGACTGATTTTTACACATCACAAATAACTTATGGATCATTATCTTAAAGTATTTAAACAATTTTAATGAGTTTTCTTGGTTTTGACTAGGTTAGTTGGCCTTTTTACTAAAATTGATGTCAAATTTAAATAAAAATGCACACTTGGAGTTATACTAATCACATTGTGTGTCAGATTGAGGTGTGTCTGATTCAAACACATCTCAAATCACATATGGATTGTTGTACTAAAGTATCAAAATAATCTGAATGTGTTTGTTTGGTTTTGAGTTGGTTAGTTTATTTTTTTACTAAAATTGATGTCAAATTTAAATAAAGACACACTTAGAGTCATACCTGTCACACCGTGCATCAGATTGAGGTGCGGATAATTCCTACATGTTCCAAATAACTTATGTATTGTTGTTCTAAAGTATCAAAATAATCTGAATGTGTTTTCTTTGTTTTAAGTACGTCATTTGTCTTTTTTACTAAAATGTCATTTTAAACTTGAAACACGCCTTTGACTCATAGGGATCCCAACATGTATCAGTTTGATGTGAGACTGATTCCTAAATGCCAAAAATGATTTATGAATTGATCCCCTAAATTATCAAGAAAATCGGAGTGCATTAGCTTGGTTTTTAGTGAGTGACACTTTTTAAAGTCAAATGTCTATTTTAAACTGATAACGGACACATTGATTCATATCAGGAGCATCTTGCATCAAATTGAGGTGAAAATTATTCTTACACATCATAAACGACTTATGAATCATTTTATTAAAGTATCAAAACTATCTGAATATGTTTGCTCAGTTTTGAGTATGTCAGTTATCTTTTTTACTAAAATTAATGTCAATTTTAAATAGAAAGAAGTACTTGGAGTCATACTGGTTACATAATGTGTTGGATTGAGGTGCGTCTGATTCCTACATGTCCCAAAGTCTCAAAATAATCATAAATATCAATTTTACCATGATTTCCATTGACTTTCTTTATCTAATTGCCAACACTGCATGAGAAACTTCGAACAAACAACATCAACTCAAAAAAAAGAATCCATCTATATAAGAAAATAATTATTATGAGTAATACTAAAAAGTAATAAATTAAACATTAATATGAAATAATACATTAATTTTATAGATAATGATTTTAATGTGCAAATATCAAGATTGCCTCTGTGATTGAACAATGGGGGGAACTTGAAGGAAAGTGATAAATGTCAACACTGTAGGGGTGTAAGGTTTTGAGGGGGAAGAAGTCTATGGATATTTTGGTGAAAAAAGGCATGAAAGATGGACATATCATCCCAACTAGAATAAAAGAATCCACCTGTATAAGAAAAAAATTATTATGTGAGTAATACTAAAAAGAAATAAATTAAACATAAATATGAAACAATACATTAATTTTACGGACAATGATTTTATTGTGTAAACATCAAGATTACCTCTGTAATTGAGTAGAGGTAGAATCATTACTCTTCCTACAAAGGAATTAGATATAACTTGAACGAAATTGATAAATGAAACACTATAGGGGTGAAAAGGTTTTGAGGGAGAAGAATTCTATAGAAGTTTTGGTGCAGAAAGACATAAAAGATGGGCAGACTACCCCAAATCGAACAAAAGAATCCACATGTATAAGAAAACAATTATTATGTGATTAATACTATAAAGAAATAAATTAAACATAAATATGAAACAAATATTAATTCTATGGACAATGATTTGACTGTGCAAACGTCAAGATTACCTCTGTAATTGAGTAGAGGCAACATTTTTGCTCTTCCTGTAAAGACAATGGTGATAAATTGAAAGAAAATGATAAATGTAACATTACAAAGGTGAAAAGGTTTTGAGGGAGAAGAATTTTGTGGATGTTTTGGTGAAGAAAGGCATAAAAGATGGACATACCACCCCAAATTGGAAAAAAGAATTCACTTGTATAAGAAAAAAATTATTATGTGAGTAATACTAAAAATAAATAAATTAAACATAAATATGAAACAATACATTAATTCGATGGGCAATGATTTTACTATACAAACATCAAGATTACCTCTGTGATTAAGCAGAGATAGAATCATTGCTCTTCTTGTAAATACATGGCACATGGAAAGAAATCTTCTAAAATAAACGAACTCTGCAAGGAATAATGAAAATTAAATCAACGTTTCATTATATATTTTTTTAGTAAAATAGAGAATGTATATCATAACATTACCTTTGCATCTTTCCAAAGGGTTTCTTTCATTATAGTTTGTTCTTCCAAGGGATTGGTAACATCGTCATGTGCAGAAGACATTGTCTGCATGAGTAGTCAAATATTTAATTTAGATTATGTTAATGCAATAGAGAACATATAATATTATGAGGAAAAACATAATATATTAAAAAACACTTTTACCTTCTCATTGAAATCTCTTTCTTTTTTTAAAGGTTTCAAGGATTTGGTTCCTCTATCGAGAATCCAAATCCCCTCTTTATGGTCCCCTCTAACATACAAGACATTGTTTACATTGGGACCAACATGAACTGATTGTGATGTCCCAATGAAAGGGTCATCTTCGATTGAATTTTCATCTGGATAGACATTTGTTTTAGTAGCCAGTGGGACAATCAACCAATTATTATTTTTTGGATCAGAGACATAAAATACTTGCACTACTTGTGATTCCATTATGAACGGCTTGTCTTTTTCCCCCTCTACACTGAAATTCACCTTCACAAAGCCCATTTCACCAACTTTCACTCCATTGATATTGTCAACCCATTTACAACAGAAAATCCGCACTTGAAATGTTGTATAATTCAAATCGTATATTTGTTAAATAATGACAAAATATGACATATTTGCATAAATTGGATTTCTATCATTGGAACCAGATATGTTCATCGCTTCATCCATAAGTGTAATACCACTATTTTGCATCATACTGAAGTCATCGTGTTCTTTTGTATAGAACATATAACCATTGATTACAAAACCAGTGTAAGATATAAAATTTTTATTCGGTCCTATGGTTAGACACTAAATTCATTCAACAATTGAATTTAGATTTTCAGATAACTCCTTGTAAATTTGATCTATGAACCTTCCTATAAACTATTGATTATGTGTATTTGATATCCATTCTTCAACTTTTGATGGATTCAAATATCTAAGAATTTATTTGTGGGATTCAATGTATGGATCAACATCTTCACTATTATGTAATATGTAATGGTGTGCTTTCTCCTGCTCTATCAAGGTAATTGTAAGAACATCTCTTCCATAAATCTCTTCAGATAGAAGGAATTTGTTGTGATGAGAATTTGGGAGACTGATGCTTTCAACATCTGATAGGTAATTAGTACAGAATTCAATAGTTTCTTCAAAAATATATCATTCTGCAATGAAACCTTCTGACCGACTTTGATTATTGACATACCCTTTCAAAATATTTATATATCATTCAATGGGGTACATCCATCTGTAATGGACATGACCACATAGTTGAACCTCTCTAACCAAGAGAACCATCAGGTGGACCATTATATCAAAGAATGATGGCGGGGTGAATATCTCTAATTCAGATAATATGACTGCAATCTCCTTATTCATGATGGGAAACTTCACCGGGTCTACAACTTTACTGCATATGGATTTGAAAAAGAAGCAGAGTCTAGTTAATGCATGTCGTACATTTTGAGGCAGAATGAAACAGAAAGCAACAGATGTTAAATCTTGCATTAAAACATAACAGTCGTGTGATTTTAGTTCTTCTAAATTCAAATTAGTCATTGACACAACATTCTTTATATTTGATTAATACCCTTGTGAAACTTTTATACTAGTAAGGAAAAGGAAAAATTGCAATTTTTCCTGTCTAGATATAGTGTAAGTTGCTGGAGGAAGAAAAGTTTGTCTTTTACCCTTCACCGGTGTCAACTCTTCCCTTATCCCCATTTCAATCAAGTCTAACCTAGCCTTGATTCCATCTTTCATTTTTCTAAGAACATTTAGTAATGTGCCAATAAAACTATCAAATACATTTTTTTCTACATGCATGACATCAAGAAAATTTCTTACATACAAACAATTCCAATACGATAATTCACAGAAAATTGATCTCTTCTTCCAACCTAATTTTGTAAGGTTTTTTGAAAATGGTTTACCGAAAATAATGTCAATATTTTTTACTTTATTATATAGTTGATCACCCATTACTGAAGACGGTGTTGTACCTTGTTCGACATTCCCATTGAATGTTATCATCTAGGATTGATATTTATGTCGTCGAGGTAAAAATTCACAATGTCTTAAAAGCACAGTCTTCAAGAAATGTTTCAACCGAACTAAGTATGTGTGTTTTTTATAAATGTGACACCCCAACATTCTTTTAATGCTATAGACTAATAAATTTCCATAAGCGGGGAAGTCATTTATCATTTCATACAGAATGATCCTCAATGTGAATTCTTCACTTCTATGAGCATCATACATTGTAACACCTATATCCCACATCAATTTCAGATCTTCGATCAATGGATACAAATAGACATCAATATCATTACCAAGTTTCTTTGGTCCAAATATAAGTAGAGACATCATAAGATATTTTTGCTTCATGCATAACCATTGCGATAAGTTATAATTTACCCACATGATGGGACATGTACTGTGAGTACTACTATGTACACCAAAAAGATTTATTTTTTCTATAGATAACGTAAGATGCAAGTTTCTTAGATCATTTCCAAATTTAGGAAACTCATAATCAATTTTATTCCACTAAGGAGAATCTGTTGGATGATGTAGGTTCCCATCTTTAATTATTGTATCTACATTCCATGTTAATTGTCTCATGGTTTCCTGACATCTGTATAGTCTTCTAAACCATGGAATGAAAGGAAAGTACCATACAGATTTTGAAGGACTTGATTCATTTTTCTTATATTGATCTGCGTCACACTTAGGGCATTTTATGAGTGATTCACGGTCTTTGAAAAACAATATGCAGTCATTTAGACAAGTATGTATTTTTTAGAGATCATGTCCATTGAACGTAACATTTGTTTAGCGTCATATGTTCAGCATGGTAGTTAATTTTCTTCTTCTAGCATATCATTCAAGATACCAAGTAGTTCTATAAAGCTGGTGTCACTCCATTCGCCACCATCTTTCAAATTATATAACTTCAATACAGCTGAAAATGTTGTGTATTTAGTACAACCGGTATAAAATGATTTCTTGGAACAACTATTTAACTCCTCAAACAACTTTGTACAATCACAAAGTCCATCTTCAATTTCCATTTTCATTTCTTCCATGTGATCTCCACCATCATTTACAAAGGTACTCATATCAAATGATTCATAAACCGAAGTATCATCCCAATCGGTGTCCACATTCAGTTTTTTCCCATGTTTGGTCCAATATTTAGAGCTTTGATCTATTTCATGAAAAATAAAATGTTCTTCCAACTCTTCCAGACTAATTTGTCTTGAATAACAACAACGTAAACATAGACATAAAATTTTAGAAGGGTCTTCTACATACTCTCTTGAAAACTTGATGAACTCTTTAACTCCATCTTCACACTCGTTTGTCAAATGATTAACTTGCATCCATTTTTGATTCATATCCATCCTATTGGGTTCATAAAAGATTAATTTTTCACAATATATAAATAAATACACATAAGATATTCATTATAAAAGGTGAAAGTTATAAACAATTCTAATAAGGGAAACTCAACATTTGATTGTTTCAAAGAATTTTAATATGTTGAAGAAAATGAGTAATTGGATTTAAGAAAATAATTACTCCACTATGACATGTGTTATCCTATGAATTCATTCAAAGGTGAAAGCTATAGAAAACTCATCCTCATTACATTTTCCATGATGCATACCCACCCTTAATATTTATCAGTAAATCAAAAAACATATCTATTATTTCTTCACATTGGATCCACATGAGATGTATATTTTTATTTATCACACATTAAGGAATGGGTATTTGAGAAAATGACACTCCTTCTCAATTATATAGGAACCCCTCCTCCACCATTTCAGAACAACAACTAAAATTATGATCCCTCAATATAAGCTACAAATAATATTTATAATTTTCATCCATTACACTTTTTAGAGGTCCTACTCTCAATAGGATGTCCTAAACTATTCAATACAAAGAAATATTTCAACAGAAGATATGATTTCATTTATGTAATCAACAATTTATTATATTTCTTTTCCATTTAGCTTATTTAACTATATATTCTTAATACTAATTTACCACTTTAATAAAATTAAAATAAAATAATTATACTTCTATAATAAATATATTACAATAAAATTAACTTAATATTAATTCTCATCCATTGATTATTACATATTATTTTTTTGGGTCAATTTAACCACTAACATGAAGGATGATATAAAATAATATCGTGGATTGTTATGAAAACAAAATTAATTTTTTATTTGATATTAATAATGAAAGGGTTTTTTATGGTTATGTAAAGGCAACATGACAATCTAACCCATTCTTAATAAAACACCTTAAGTTTTTCAAAAATTACTAAAACAAGCATGTTATAGATTCCGTGTTGGGGAACCATACCTAAAACATCCATGGACTGAACATGGAACATATTAACTCGCAATGGAACTGTAATTATAATACCTTTAGTATTAAGAAGAAGATGAAATCTTGAAGAGGTATCAATGACCAAGATCGCTATATAGAAATAGATAAGGAATAATTGGAACTATTATCAACCAATGATCAATATAAATTAAAAACTAGGAGTTAAACTTGCAAAGCAAGCTAGGGTATAGATGTAGACAACGAAGAAATTGATTCAAAACAACAATTTAAAAAGATCAAAATAGGATATCCAAATCGGTAGTCAATCAAACAATGTATCATAAACAAATCATTCTGTTCATAATCTAAAAGAAAAATAGTATTCAAGGACCGGACCATAAATAATACATGACATTGTTGAATAAGAAATCAAAAACAAAACAAAAAATACAAAAATAAAATCGCAAGGCCTACCTTGATAGGTTGAAGAAAATCCACTTCGGAAACCTTAACTCCAACCGAACACCAGATGTCTGAGGATGTTTGAGCAACTGAAGGCAGTCAAGTGGTGTGATTCGAGCTTCGATTAACCAAGGAGGAGTGTTGATAGTGGGTGACTTCTGTAAAAAGATTTTGATATCATGATGAGTTCACAAATGGTTATGATTTTTCAAATAGATCAGAACACTTTTATTAGCGCTTACAAATAAGCTCTAATAAATAGTCCTTTTATCAGCGCAAAAGTTTAGCACTGATAAACATTCATTTTATCAGTTCTTTTTTTAATGCTGATAAAGCCTAATCTTTATCAACATGAAAAAACGCTGATAAATACCTACCTTTATCAGCGCTTATTACTTAAGCACTGATAAAGGATTTATAATTACAATTATAAATAAAAAATTGTAAATATATATATACTTAATAAATATATATAAATATAAATATAGTAAATATATTCCTTTTAAAATATATTTATTATAATTTTATAATTATTTATTTATAATTATAGAAATATTTTTGAAAAAATAACATTTATATCTAATTTTAAGTGCATGCATATGCATATATGTTAAAAATGAGAGAAATTGAATAAATTTAAAATAATTACACTTTAACAATGTTGAAAAAATGGATAAGTTTTGTGTGTGTGCATTGTATATAAAAATACATTAATTACGTATATGTGAAATCAAAATAACACACATTTTATCTATGTTAAATTGAAAAATCAAATGACACATTCAATTATATGTTCATTACACTATGCAATTAGTCATTATTTTTAATTCATATTAATTTTTAATTATAAACCATTATTCACTAAATATATGACTATTTAATGTAAAGCACATAAATATATTGTAATATATAAATCATATTTATATACATTAATATATATCTATATATTTAATATATACAATTTATTAACATTAATTATCATGATTATCTAATTAATAAAATGCTTAATATTTACTAATGTATAATCAATTTATTCATTTTTATCAATAATTATTTAATTAATAAAAATTTTAATATTTTTTTAATAAAATATTTTTTTTATTTTTTTTTAATTATTTCATTTTATTTATTCGTACCTTTATCAGCACTAAAATCACTAATAAAATATATCTTTATCAGTGCTAAAAATAAAGCACTGATAAATAGTACCTTTTATCAGTGCTAATAAAAAACGATGATAAAAGGTATCATTTATCAGTGCTAAAAATAAAGCACTGATAAAGGTTCAATTTATCAGCGCTATTAAAAGGTTAAATTTATTAGTGCTTTCTTTAGCGTTGATAAAGATTCTATTTATCAGCGCTGTTAAACACCGATTTTGTAGTAGTGTTAATGCTTATGTTTACCCTTACTGAGTTTTTGATCTCACCCTTATTATGTTTCTTTTTCCTTGGGTTATCAAGAATGAATTTAAAGAATTATGTCTATAAGGGTTTCATATGTATGATGATAATGACTTAATGTGAAATAAGAAAAGTTGGGTTGAGTGGGAGAAATGATCATTTAAAGACATGGTTATTGTTTATGCAAGAGTTTGTCCTAATTATCTAAAACTATAAACCTAAAAGGTCCATGAGAATATAATTTATCCAATATTTCATTTTGATGTTATATTTTTTGGATGGAGAAAGTTGGGTCACCTTCATTGGTATCAAAGATGAAAATATAATATTTAGGTTTTTAGCATCAAATCTAGGAGTGAGGGTTTGGAGCTGTTATAGGTATATTTAGAGGAGAATATCTCTTATAATGGAAAGATAGTTTAAATTTTGGATTATTGAAAGAAGGTATTGTGAAATAATATGATTAACCAGGTTAAGTTTTTATAGAAGAATCACATGATTGAGGAAGTAACATGGAAATCATAAAATTCTATAAGGAAAAAATACCCTCACTTGTTTAAGTAATAAAATTGTGATGATACAAATTATTAAAGGTAGAGAATGAGATAACTCAAGTAATATTAATAATAAATTAATTTCATGTCTTCATAATATTCATGATTATATTTTATAGATTCATATTCACTATACTGATTTTAAGCACTTTTTCTACCAAAAAAGAAATAGTTTTCTTAACCAAATTGTTTTCCATGAATTATATGCTTTTATTTAAAAGTTAAATTTTCAAAATTTTGGAATTAATTTTATAATATGTAATTAATTTTTTATATTATAATATCAAAATTATCTTAAGGTAATTTTTTAGTATTTTTCTAGAAAAGTTTAATTTTTTTGTGAATAGTGAAAAATATTGTTTTTACACATATAACAACTTTTATGACAACATTATAATGTAAGCATGGCTTAAAATTTTATAAAAAATTTTACACAACCAAATATGTATTTAAGTAATAAAATAATTAATTTAAAATTATTAAGTTGAATTTATAAACCTATGTTTGAAATTTTGAAACATAAGATATATTTTATTCAGATAAAAAATATTTTTGTTTCTTTAATTTTAATAAGGTGGTTAAAGAATTACATTCGGTTTTGGAATGGTTCTAATGTAAAATATACTTATTTTTTTAATAATAAACTAATAAATTATAAATAATCATCACTCCTCAAAAGTATTATGCCTAAATGATAAAATGATAATAAAATTAATCCTAAAACATCCTTATCCTCAAGTATAAATACCCTCTCTTTTTACCTAGAAAACAACTTCCAATTCAATTTATCTCAAACAATACCAAACCAAGTAACTTCCTAAAATCCCTCCCCATGTCCTAGAGGTCATTTTATTCTCAAAATATCAATCCTAGAAGGCTTAAGGTGTAAGCCAAAGGGAGATATCTGGGGAGAAGTTATAAGTCCCAACTGACCTATTTCAAGTTTATTTCTTTTTATGACTCCTTAAAATCTACTCTAACCACTATAACATAATGAAATAAGTATATTATCTATAATAAAATTTTATTATTTTGATGTAACTACTCTTTTCAATCTCTTTTTTATCTTATGAGAAATGAAAACACCGTTCATATATACATATGGATTACCGTCTCCATGAAGGGATGTGTTTCATTTTCCTTCACCAACTCACATGTATGGTTATAAATATTGAATTTATGAACATATAATATTTTTAAAACATATTTTTTATTATTTAAAATTAAAATAGTATCTACTTTATTTCTTTTCCACTCAGTATAAAAATGAAAACGTTATTCATGCAAACATATGAATTAATGTCTCCATGAAACAACATGGTTCATTTTTTATAACCTCCTTAAATGGTTCATTTTAAAAGTCTATCTAATGTATAAATATGATGAATATAAAACTTTTAAGATTCTGGAGTTAATTAAACCATATCCCCTTTGACCATGGCCAACACAGTGGTATTGTTTTGAGGTTACAAATTGAATGACCCCAAAACATCTGACGTGAACTTAACTATTTTAGTAACTAAATAAGTCATGATAATAAATAATATAAATGGAACCATGATAATTAAATTAACATGAAAATATGTTATTAAAAAGTATAAAGTTAATATAATTTTATTATTTAGGAGTTAGAGAACATACAAATCTAGATGGAACTTAAGCTAAGAGACTTTCTTTTAAAAATCATGTTTTAAAGTCTTCTTTATAACTATTTTTCTTCCATGTTGTGGTTCTTTTAAATGTTTCAAGAATGGTATTGTATGTTATTTAATGATTTCTAAAGGTCATTTTTTATTATTTTTTATTTTCTTTACAAAGGATTAAAAATGAGTCTTTTCAACATTTTCCTTATGGGTTATTTTTTACTTTTTACAAAAGTGTAGAAAGAGTTTTTTTCAATGTATACAGATTTATCACCCTTTCCCACCATAATAGAAATTATTTTTTTATCAAAATTACTTTACAAATTTCCATGGTGTTTTTCAAAGAAAACCTTTCTCTCAAATTTTTGGGAATTTTTAGTTTTAAAAAGTTTTTTTAAGGAAACGAAAACATTTTCTCATGTTAATGAGATAACTGAAAGTGTTATTTATTATGGGATTGAATTACTATTCAAATGGGATTTATGATTAAAGTGAAAGTTATATGTGTTTTATTCATGGTATGTTTCTTGGAAATTTTATATGAATTAGTGTATATCTTGATATATCTCTAATGATGGGTGATCCTGATATAGCTCTCTAATGAATTTAGTAAAGTGATAGAGTTTACTAGTGATAAGTTACTCCTAAGAGATATTATAATTATCTATTTAATGGGTTCCTTTATAAGGGTTTTACAACTAACTCTTATGTTTATGATTTTTACTTTATGATTTCATATGAAATGTTCTCTAAAATATATTGAGAAATTAAGTTTTTTGCATGGAAAAGTATACAGATATCTGAGAACAAATGTTTATTATGGAAAAGGAAAGATTTATTATGGATTTTTTAGGTTTATAAATGGAATAATGGGTATATTTTATTTTATGTACCTTACTGAGATTTTTTTTCTCATCCCACATTTTTAAATGTTTTTTACAGGGCTTAAGAATGATTAGAAAATGTTAATAAAGTTAGGATTCTATTTATGGGAGTTACCTTGAATGAAGTGAGTATGTATTTATAAAGAAATTGTTTTGTGTGGAAAATGGAAACTATGTGTAAATGTGCATTTTTATGTAATGTTTTACCTAATTCTATAAAACTCTAAATAGAAAAGATCATATAAATTTAAGAAGGTGAAAACCTTGTTATAAATTATGTACTTATGGGTTGAATAAGCTACAAGTCATTATATTTTATCCTTAGATCCTCATCATAAAACGATAGTATAACTTGAATGGAATTAAGATGATCAACATATTCTATGAATAAAGTGCTCAAGATTGAGGTAATTCTTGATTTTAAATTAATTATAAATTTAATATGAAAGATCCAATCTTTTGGTTCTGGAAATATTTATTAATTTATTCATATTAATTTCATTATTCATGCCATTTATTAGTATCTAAATTGTATATTATTCATTAAACATGAAAAAATATGAGTTAGATACAACCTAATAGGTGATTATACAACATCCAAAATCTTCAAGTGGTATCAAACCGATCATGTTCAAATTTACAATTATTTAATTTTTTTATTTTTATATGCATTTATTACTAGTTATTCATTTCCATAAATTAATTCTTTAATCCAAAGGTCTATATTTATTCTTTATTCGCCTTCATTTAACCAAGAATAGGTTTAAAAAAAGTGAAAACATCTAAAGATACCATCTATGGGTATCAAGGATTTTGGATAGATAACATAGAACTACACAATGTGTAGCCTGAAGGTACATGCCATGTATCCTACTTCATTGAATTAGGATGATATATGGATTTATTATGATGCATCATGCAATAAATGGCATGTGGCATGTAATGATGTTGCATGTTTATTAGGAAAATCTAGCACATAGTATGAAATATTACATGATGTGTAGTTGGTGTACACGTTGTGTAGTCCATGTGTTTTCATGAAGGAAAATTCCTAGCCAAAGACATGTCATGTATTTATTATATGATGTGTGTGAATGAAAACCATGCGATATCAAGGTCCCACATAGTGTAGTTGGTGTACATGACATGTACCTTATAGATGTCTATGGCTAACATACACGCACAGCCTCCAGGCATGTGTCGTGGACATGGGAAGAAGTCATTATACAATGTGTATCCAATTTACACACCATGTAACCTATACTCGACTATACATAGTGCATTTCAATCCTTATTGTACACCATGTAATTAATTTAATACTGAAAGAAAATTAATTTTATCATTAAAACTAATAAACATGTGTTTTTGTTTCATTTATTAATAGTACACACAATGTGACAAGTTTTTATTTTTTATTAAATTTTATATTAATTTATATATAAAATTCAATAATTCACATTGTTTATGGTCATAACTCACTATGTACTTTGTGTGCATTAATTTTTTTACACACTGTGTAAATTAGCATGTGTCTATGTTTTATTAATTAATATCACATGTCATGTAATTAGGTGTCATTTTTTATGTGTTGAATGTTATGTGAGTGGAAAATACACAACCGCACAACACATAAGGAAGTTCATATGGTTATATGTTATGCTTACTTAAAGTATACTTTATGTACTTGAATTAATTTTAAATAAAATTAATTTTTTAAAACTTATATTGGATAGGAATCTCAGCAAAAGTTTGGATGAATATTAATATATATGAATTAATTAATTAATTAGATAATTAATTTATTCAGGTAATTTATATTAATTAAGAATTATTTAAATGGATTTTAGTTTATTAAATGTGTATTAATTGAATTTATGTGACTGATCACAAGCTTTGATCGACCAATGTATGTGTTGGTTTCTATTTAATTTAATATTATTTCATGGGTTTTTATGTAATAATTTTTTATTAAATTAAAATGATGGTTTGGTTGTCATCCCTCCCACCTCTATTATATAGGACCTATGTGTCTGTGGTTTCTTTTATGTAAAAAAACTTAACCATTCCATTGGTTCCCCTCACCTTTATGTGAGTATAAGAATATGTAAAGAATGGAGCTCCAAGGAGAGGATGTGGTTTAAAACCCAAGCTTAAGTAAAACTAACCAAGAAGATGCACCAATTGATGGTGGAATTCTATAAATCAAGCCAAGACCTCCTCATGGAGTTTTACCCTAGGTTTATAGGTTGATTTATTATTATCTCAATAAATAAACCATTAAAAACCTTAATATTAATTCATTTTATTTATTTTGTTTGATGCATGGTTAATTTTTATAGATGCTCTATTACGGTCACATAAATAAATGAATTGACAAACATGAAAGATATAACTAAAATAAATGGATTATGTGAAAATATTTAATTGATACATGGTTAATCACTTATTTAAAATCCATATAATATTAACAAGAAATGTAAAAGGATGAAATAATATAGTGTACACATAATAAACAAAATCCCTCAAGTTGATATTAACTAAAAATATTTCCATCATCTGAGTTAAGATGAAACCATGGTTAAAGTGTTGGTCAATCCATAGTCAGGGAACTTTTATTTATCATGTAGTCTAAAATAATATAGCGAATCAACTTAACCAAACTTGTATTTAGTGTAATGGTCATAGTTTGTTCAATATAAATTTGGAGACAAATGTTGAGAAAATTTATGTCAGGATTTTAGGATTAGGGAGTCCACTCAATGGATCAAAGAATTACAATCTAGTTTTTTTGGAAATACTACAAACTAAATATATTCTTATGACTTTCATAACCATATTATAGGTTATGAGAAGGTAAATAGGGATCCTTGTCACTAGAATGTCCACACAACAAGACATTTGGATTCTAATAGTGAGGGTTGTTGAGACTTGATAAAATGGCGGTAGACTAATAATAATAATTAAATTTATTTCATAACACATATTTTGGTAATAAAATAATGTAATAATAATATGCCTTTATATTATTATATAAAAATTAAAAATTCATCAACTACATTATCCATATAATCTATACTATAGAAGGATAATCTCTTTACTGGAAATAACTTCCAGGAATGACATAAGATCTTATGCATTGTATTATTCCATGAACAGAAGCTTTATATGCTATAGTCCCCAGTTTATGATCTTCTTGCAAAGGAGGAGAGTGAAGAATAGCTATTTTTCTATGAAAAATACTTAGATGATGCACTAGATTCCCAGTGTTTGATGTTATCCTCCAGGTCCATGGAACTCATTAAGTCACATGAGAACATGTGATTATTACTATATGTCATGAGTTACCGAATAGTTTTTGGATACTACCAACTCACATTTCCAAATATAATGTTCTTGGTTTTAAAAAACTATTACTATATGCCATCAATTACCAAAAAAATATTTTTTCTGTCTAGTCTTGAAACAGACGAACTTATCTTTAATTTTGGGAAGAAATGTTGCTTCTTTTATAAAGAAGCCATTTTTTAGTAAGTCACGTTTAAATAATAGTCTTTATATGTTGGATTACATGTACTAAGTAATGGAAATTGATAATGAATCTAATTCACATGACTCATATCACAACCAACTTTGGAATCACCAGTTAGGTCATGTAAATAAAAAACATTTGACTAAATTATACTAATATATCTATTTATATTCTTTTGAACTAAAACCAATTGTTATATTTCACACTTTTTTAAATTAAAAATAGACAAATATTTATTTAGTGTAAAAGGTGAAAGGGATACATATCTTCCAGAGTTGGTTCATACAAATGTTTGTGGATAGTTTCCTATTGAAGTAAGGGGTGGATACCCATACTTTATAACTTTTACTAATGAATTTATTAGATATGGATATGTATTATTAATTAGGTATTGGTCAGATTCCTTTGATAAAATCAAGGAATACAAGAATGAAGTTGAGAAGAAAATTGGTAAGAAGATAAGGAAAATTTACTCAAACCATGGTGGAGAATATCTAAACCAAGATTTCATTGATTATTTATAGGATTTTGGGATTCTATCTTAACTTAATCGTCCTTATACATTATAATTGAATGGTGTAAGTTAAAGGAGGAATTGTACCATGTTAGACTGGGTGATATCAGTGATAAGTCATGTAAGTATTCCATTATCCTTTTAGGGAAAAGAATTAAAAAAATGATGCATAAACTAAAATGAGTGCCAACGAAATTAGAAAATGGTATTCTATATGAAATTTAGTATGGAAATAAAACTATGTTGTCACATATATGAGTGTGGGATTGTGAATCATTTATTAAGGCCTCTTCAGGTAATAAACTTTCACCATAAGGTATTAAGTGTATCTTTATAGTATATACTATGGAAATTAAATGATACTACCTATACAACCCCTCAGATAAAAAATACGTGGTCAACATAATTTCTATATTTATTGAGAGGGATCATGTATCCAAAATAGATAGTGGGAAAAAGATATACTTTGATGAAGTTTGGGCTCAAGATCCACAAGAGTTAGTACAAGAACATATTCCATAAAGCCCCATGGAATGGTATTTTCTAGAGGTACAAGTACCACATAGGTGTACAATAGATTTCATAGAACTTAAAAGATATGGTTTTCCAGTCACTGAGGATGATGACTAACTATTAGTTGATAATAATTATCAAGTAACCTATAAGAAAGTGGTAATTGGTATAGAAGATACCAAGTGGCAAGAATCCATGAATTCTAAAATGGATTCTACATACCAAAACTCTGTTTTGATTTTGATAGATCCTCTAATGGATATATATCCAGTTGGTTTCAAATAGGTATTCAAGAAGAAACTAGACATGGATGGAAAATTCAACTCCAATAAGGCACGAATGGTTTCAAAAGGTTTTAAATACCATCAAACAAAAACTTTTCACCAGTTTCAATTATGAAATCTATCATAATTCTACTTTCCATAGAATATTACCATGGATACAAGGTTTGGAAAATTGATGTTAGAATAGTGTTCCTTAATAGGAACCTGTAGGAATATGTCTATATGACACAACCATAAGGGTTTGAGACTCCAGAGAATGCTAATAAGGTATGAAAATAGTAGAGATCCATTTATGTATTAAAATAAGAATCTAGTTAATGGAAATTTCACTTTTATGAATACATAATAGAATTTAGTTTCATAAATAATAAGGCTTTTTGGTACATCCTGATTGTAATTTCAATGGATTCTTAGACTAAGTAAAGGTAAAATTTAGCCTGGTACACAACATGGCACACATGAATAACCATATCGCTAATGTGTATAAGATCCTTTTCATCCTATTCCTCTCCTAGTATATCTAAGAACACATTTTATTATAGATATGAACACCATGTGACATTTGAAATAATCCCCTCATGTATTGTTCTATAATGAATCTCTTCAGTATCTTGTCAATTTACGTACCTTTACTTAGTCTAAGCAGCCTATTGGATCTATCAAGACTATATTAAAGTACAAAATTCATACCAAGGATATATTTATAGCTTATAGAGGAGATAAGGAGATATTTATTAGAGGATATAAAAATTCTAGTTTCCAAATAGATCAAGATGATCTAAAATTGTAATCGAGATATATCTTCACTCTCAATAAAGGTGTTGTGAGATGGAAAAGATCAAAGAAAGAAATGGTCACTAATTTTGTGGGAAAATATGAATATAGTGTGGCATATGATGTGTCCAAGGAAGTATTCTAGAAAAGAAATTTTCTATTGGAGTTTGATGTGGTGCCTAATAGTAAATATAATATCACATTGTACTGTGATAATACTGAAACAATGGATCTTTCTAAGGATCTAAGGTCACACTAGTGTAAAAATCACATACTTCAAATGTATAATCTATTGAAGGTTTTTTTTCATAATGGTGAGGTTTTAGTAAGAAAATATTCCATTGAAAACAACATGATAGTCTCTTTGACTAAATATCTTTCTCACCAAAAGCCTTAATATCATGTGAGACCTAGTAGACTCAAATTCCTTAGTAGTTGGATCAATTCTAATTAGGAGTCTATTAGAGTTGGTTCCTTAGAACCAAATTTTTTGTAATTTAGATTTACTATGTATTCAAGGATTTTAATATTAATAAATATCTTATCACATATTGATTTTTCTTTTACATAATATTAATATGATAATTTCCAAGAGTATATGTCACAATAAAAGGTCATAGAAGTTCCCCGGTACGATGATAACCTTTAAGTGATATGATAATATTCTTAAACACAATTATTAGGTTCATAAGACATCATATGATGGGGAATGGATGATGTAAATTATCTAGTGCTTGATACTCAAAAGTAGACGAGTCTTCATCTCCTGAAGTTCACACTTGGTAATCTCTAAGATGAGAGATCATGAGGATAAACCCATAAGTAATAAGTATATATTTTTATATGTCATTCAACTTTTCTATCTGTGAATATGTGTAATGATCCTTATACTTTAATATTAATATTAATACATATCATGAGTCATGAACTTAGTTGTATTATCATAAATTCATGATGATATATATTCACAATGAATTTGGGTGTGTTGGGTGTGTTATGAATGATATATTATTAATGATTAATTTGATGAAGGATATGTCCCTTATATCTTTATAAAAGTTGAAATCTCAACCCTTTTTTTGGAATGAAACTATTGAACTAAATTTTATGGCCATGATGTATTGATGGATTCATTTCAAATAGTCAACAAAAGACATAGCAATCATATAGGTTAATGACATGAGTGTGCAACCCGATTAATGAGATATCATGAAAAAGGGATTATATAACATAGTGAGTTTTAATATATTGTTATCATCATTGCAACATTAACTTCTCCCTCTTGGGTGTATTTTTTGTTACTAGACATTGATATTAGACTTTAGGTGAACTCACCTAATGCCACTAAGAAAGAAATATATAGGGTTACACACTTCATGTTTCTATTGATCTTAATTAAATTATAATTGAATTTAATTATTGGAATCAATATTATTCTCCAGAAGTATGAATAATATTTTATTTGGGATTTATTGATTGTATATATTCAGTCATTATTTTATGTGATTTGAATATTAAAACAAATATTTATTCTCAATACAATGAATATTATAAATATTTATTTATTTATCAAGTGAATAATTTTTATTCTTTTAGGTTCAGTTAACATCAAGGGGGAAATGCAGATTGTGTTATTGGGTCTGGTGGGAATGAGATATTAAATATCACTTAAATAAATATTTATTTATTGAAATTATATTTATTTTATCTGTGAGATCTGTATTCATCAATAAAATATTACTGTTATTATTATCATTAGATATAAGGTTCACTAAGGATTATAAGAATAATTAAGGACCTATGTGCAATTATTTATTCTCTAACCTTGCTTTATAAATATCTAGTTATATAATTTCTTATGGTGAGATGAAATTTGTGCACAAAGATTTAATATCTAGAGAATTATATAAAAGAATAACTTCTCTAGGGGTTTCTCTCAAGCTCTAGATAATCTCTCACATATTCCTCCTCCTTCTTAAGAATGAGGAGAATAAAAATCAATCCTCCAATCCTAAAATATTTTTCTGCGATCAAAGGGAGTAACAAAAGATTATTAGTACCACTGCTCTAGCACCTAAATGACTATGTATGATGCTTTGAGGTCATATCATCATATATGGATCACCACTATAGGGAATCTATCATTGGATCCTCAAAGAGAAATGATAATACAACCCTAATGGAATTCATATGATCAAAATATGCTACAAAGAAAGTGCTTAAGATCAAGGTAATGCTTGATTTTAAATTAATTATAAATTTAATGTAAAAGATCACCTTTATTGGTATAAGGCCCCGACATTAAACCTTACTTAATATTGAATTAAATGAATAATTCACATTGAGGATATTTTCAGGTTTAGAGTTTTAGAGAATTAGATCATAAATCATGAATTACATTCCACATTTAAACAAATTGGTTACATAAAAGATAGTATTCGTTTTTTCCCATCAATGGAAAAATATTTAAAATAAAACATGTATTCTTTCTTGACACTTCCTTGACACTCTCATCATATCATGCACATTTCTCTTAACCTGTGAAAAACATTTCAAAAACTTGGGATGATCATAAAAAGTTCAGTAAGGGATATAAAAGTAAGAAAAGAAAACATTAGTCCATGTATGAAATCATTATTTACTCATAAAACATAAGCATTTTAACATACCTCATCAAATCATGAATAAATCATAGAAATCATAAGGCATAAAGGTAACTTGAGGCATTCATAACATTCTTATGTAGGGAGTAACCCTCTTGGTTACATTTGGAATACCCATCACATTATATTCCCTAAATCTCTTCGGAGAAACCTTAACGTTTAACTCCTTCGCGTTACCCAATGCATTGGAGAGCTATATCGGGCTCACCCGCCCTTAGTTTATCACGGAACCACCCGTCTTCATAAACAATGCCCACGAACCATAACATAATCATAGAACATAACTTAAGAATAAAGGAAAGATAACGTTCCCACATTCCAATAACAATATATCATTTTAAGATATTGAATCCATTCTAAAAAACCATTTTTCAAAACCATTTAAAACATTTAATAAATATATTTTTGAATCAAAGTGTCCCATACCACTTTGAAGCTTTTAACATTTTACACCATTAATATACATATAAATAAATCCTTGAAACCATTTTGAAAACATGGATATTAATGAGAAATATTTATATGAATAAATCATTAAAACATTTAAAATGGTATTTTAGTTAAAGGGTTTTTAACAAAATGAGAGACACTTGAATACAATAATTGAGGAATAACATTTAATCAGAACTTTATAATATCATGAGAATAAATTGATTCATGATATAATACTCCAAAGGACAGTATATACACCATATAAGAGTGAATTGGTGCATAACAACAATGAAGTCTCAATAGAAATGTAAAATGAGATAAAATCCCTTATAAAGAAGGTATCCTTAAATTAAGGATAAATCAATATCATAATTATGTGTGAAAAATATAAATACACCCAATATAAGTGAATATTAATTGTAAAACAATCAAAGGTCATTCACACATATTCAAATGATAACATATTCAATAACTACATGTTGAACCCAAAGAAATCGAAATTGGGTTAAGAAGTTCCCTTGACAGCCTAACGACGTCACATCAAATTTTAGAAAAAGAGTTGATGAGAGAGATAAAGGGTACCTCATCACTTGGACATAAAATTTACGGCAATAAGGATATATAAGAACATATCCCCATATAATAAGATGAAAATTAAAAGACATAACAAAAGAAGTCTTTTAAAAAGAGGAGGGTGAAAGGTTCCCTTACCGATTTGGGTAACTTTCAAAACGTACACCCCATGAAAGAAGGACTATACAACATTGATGTAAATACTCATAAAAGAAAGTATGTTTCAAAAATATTAGAATAATGGACAGTACATACACCACTCAAAAGGAAATATTGGAAAATGTAGCATGAATCTCACAAAAACACAAAGTGAGATAAAAAGCCCCTTATGAAATTCCGGCAGCCTAACAACGCCAATTAAAACTTCCAAAAAGGATTGATGAGAGAAAATAGGGTATCTCATCATATGAACATAAAAATTAAAGTAAGATTAATATAAAATAACATCCCAATCATAAGAAATATGAGCTTAAAAGGAATGACATAAAAGAGTGTACTTAAAAAGAAAGAGAGGGGTAGGTTCCCTTACCTCGTGTCCGACATGATTCGATCGTTCTTTAATCTCCTGAATAATAAAATTTGGTCAATTTATAATTTCTTAAGGACCTTATTTAAAGATTATTATTCAGTTCACATCACATATTATAATGTTATAATAATTTGTTAATAAAGTGAGTTCATATTAGACGTTTTTGTTGATGTTCGGTGCATGAGTAAAAATTGAACTTGTTGGAAGAGAATTTTCCATGTAGTTATAGGTACATCATATCCATAATAGTATTGATGTTTTAAATATCATATATATCCAGTATATATTCATTTTATACTATTCCATAGAATTTGGAGATAAAAAATTAAAAGCACCGTTCATGGAGACGGTAGGCCATACGTATGCATGAACGCTACTTTCATTTTTTGTCATATTAATGGAATTAAAATAAAATGAGATATATATATATTATAATTACAGAATGATATCCATAATTTAGATGTAATATATTACATATATATCCATTATATATATGTACTTATAATAATACATAACATTTGGAGATAAGAAATGAAATGTACCGTTCATGGAGACGGTAAGTCGTACGTACGCATGAACGCTACTTTCATTTCTTTTTTTTTTGTATTCAATGGAATGAAATAATAATGATATAAATGTATATTATAATTCTAGTAGGATATAATATGCAATACCATTAATTCCATCCTTTATACGTCCCACATATAGCATTAACGAATCAAATCACTTTGAGGGGGCGGTAGTCCTCACTTCCTAAAATGAAGATATCGCGTTTACCCATAATGGAAACCATAAAGGTATGCCATAAATGAAAAATACAGAAGATTAAGGAAAAAATAAAAATATTATATATCATATATAAATATAGTGACATCTTAATGTCCACCTTTGAAGGTGTTAAAAGAATATTGAACAATCATCGTTTCGTGAGGCAGTAATTCGCCATCCACATAAACAGTATGTTCTTTAACCATTAGATGGAGGTGTGTGAAAGTGTAGCTAGAATCCTTCTTATAAAAACATCCTAGTATATTTAATATACTGGTGTTGTTACAAAAAAAAGTAATAAAAAGAGTTTAGGGGTTTGGAGAAGCAAAATAAAACAAAAGAACACAAGGGAAGACATTACCTTTAAATCGGGTAACTCTCTTTGATTAGAGCTCAAAGTATTCCTTGGAAAGGATTCTGCCAAAAGTGAGGATTAAATGATGTAGATAGGGATGCGGAGAGACAAAAGGGTCAGGGGTTTGCCGATCCAAAGACTTGAGAGGTGTGGGTAAGTTGGTAGAGGTGGGGGCCTTTTATAAGAGGAGAGGAGGGGCACTCTTAGAAAGTTATAAAAGGTTACTTTATTATAAAATGATTTTCGGATTTTAAAGGTCACAAAATTATATATTTTGAGTATAAGGTAATAAGAGTTTGAAATACACCCATCCAATAGGTTTTTTACATGTTTAGGTCTTAGATTTTACATTATCTTTTCATTTTATTTAAATCGTTAAATAATGAGGTAAATGCTGCATCATCATGGTGTCATAAATAAATTAATTAATTTAATGTCTAAAAATTATAAAAAAAATGTCATGATATAGGAAATCTTTTTATCTATCTATTGAATATTTATAGTAAAAAATATGACTTGTATAACCCCATTTAATTTTTTTTAGTAAAACAACTCATGTTTGTGACATTTTTATTTTAACTTTAAATAAAAAGTTATTTATGTCATTTTCCTACCAAAGTGGCTCCATGGGGTCCCCAAGTTGACCCATGGATTGTCTTGGTCGGCCATGACACATCCAATGAGGTCAGGACATGTTTCTAGTTCATTTCATATTATTAAAATATTATTTTTACCTTAAATTACACTAATTACCTCTAATCGCGATTAATAAAACTTAAAAGTTACTATTCACCAAAAATTATTTTAATCTCATTGAACCACATTTTACTTCTTAATGACAACCATGTATGTCGGATTTTTGAAAATCAAATCACAGAAGTAGAAAAGTTTCATTTAAACGAAAAATCAGTTTCTTTAACTACGACTTAGTGGTTTCACTATTCATCAAAAATTGAAGTTTTTCAGAAAAATACCAAAAATTAACCCTAAGCTATATTTGATATTCTAAATTAAAAAATGATGTCTATTTTACAAAATTAAAAACATATAAGTTGAATTAATTAATTTAATAATTAATTCCCACTGTCAAAACAAATAGCGTGTTTTTAAGAAACAATATCTATTAAAAGATTGACATTAGTTTAAGTCCAATTTCAAAGTGAAATTAATTCCAATGACCACTATTGGATTAAATGGTAAAAATATATTATAATTTCACTTTAAAAACAATTCAAAATATAATATAATCATATAAATAAATTAGATTAAAAAGTGGTTTTGAATTAAAATACAACATTTTTCACTATTCATTAAAAAAATGAACTTTATCGGAAAAATACCAAAAATTTACACAAAGTAAATTTTGATGTCCCGATTCTAAAGAAGAATTTTATTTTTTCAAATATAACACATAAAATTGTCAAAAAGTGGATTTAAAAGAGGTTCACCATCAAAAGGCGGTTAATCGACCTTTTAAAGAATATTAGAATGTTTATGCTTAAAATTGGATTCATTCGCATTTTTAATCCTCTAACATTTATTGTAAAAAGTAAAAATATTTGACAAACTTATATAATCATTTTGTAGTTAGTTCTTTTCATTCCCGCCATTACAATGGCTAGGTGTTAACTACCATTTAAAATAATATTATTTTTTTATTAGAGTGCAACGTAAGATTCCCAAGAAACTCGTTGTTGCGTATTGGGTACGCCATCGAGCATAGAGTCCCCTTTAAAGTAATATTAATATTTTATTCACAAACATGGATAAATGTGAAAATGTTATATTCTTTATTTACCTAGGGTGTTACATCCTTCCCCCCTTTTTGGGAATTGCATCCTCATAATTTTAAAATTGGTCTTGGAAACTTCATTGAAAATCCCACATCAGAACAAGAGTCAGTAAAACAATCACTTTAAAATAAAGAAAGAGAAGTACAAAGGTCACCCGAGTTAACCCATACTAGGATTCCATGTAGGAAAACATGGATATGGAGGGAAAACAAAGGGTCATGTTATGAGAGAGAGTGATAGTAAACATGTCTAGGAGAAAGTTAACCATAAGAAAATCACAAACTTGTGATGGGTTAAACGGTATTCGATTCCCCAGTAGGAAAAGTTAACAGACAACATTTTTGTTTTAAGTTACTCTTCATTAATGAATTTATTTTTTATATTAACTAAATCATAATGAAACATACTTACTTGTCACGTAGACTTTCAACTTTTACTTGATTCCTTAATCAAACTCATATTTTCTCCAAAAGACGAGTATTTAGGAAGACTTGTTCGCATTAAGAGTACTATAATCAACTTCTTGAGAATCAACTAATCCAAAAAAGAGAAATATATACTTCCCATGTCTTTAGAAAAAAACCAAAACCAAAATTGTTAGTATGAGATCAGATAATCCACAAAAGTATAATCCTTTATAAAAAGAAAATCTATTCTTAATCTCCAAAATTTGTCCCAAAAAAACCCCAAAGTTCAACGAAGACCATTCGATAAACAATTGTCCATAAAATTATTCAAAGTAAATCAAACTAATATTGAAACCCAAATATTTTAAGGATTTAATCACATAGTCTTCCAAGGTACAAATTAACTTTTATCTCCAAATAACATCAGTTGCTCTTAAATTCTCATATTGAAAAGTAATTAACCTAATCACATATCCTCCATGATAGGTTAATCATTTCCATAGATAACCCAAAATAAACTTACTCTTGATTCCTAAAATCATCTAACTAAAAATAATTAGTCAAACTAACCAGGGACTTCACGTAGTCCAGTGGTAGGCGATAAATACCAGTCACACTTTGGTTGTGGGTTCGATTCCCGCAGCTTTGTCCGACGCGACGGGTTGTCACACGGTCTGCGTGTTGTCCTTTTTCCAAAACTATATAATTCTTAAAACATTCCCCAAAATGAGATAAAATCTTCAAAAAATAATCATAACATATTTTAACCTCATGTTTATCTCATGCCTTTCATTTTCCATCATAACATATAATAACCCATAATTACCTCAAATGTAAGGAACATATAAACCCTAATGGTTACCTTTATAATTATTACCTGAACTTCCACATCGATTGGTCATCTCATACATGATTCATTACAGAACATACCAAGGTTCAAGTGGTTGATCATGACTCCTTAATAGTTGGTTTAGAACAACCACGAGTTTCCTCATTGAATCCCCCATTTCATCTAGTCTCTTAATCAGAGAACCACCACAGTTTCCTTCAAACCTATTGTCACTTTGGTGCCCTCTAGATCCATCCATTCACTAAAAACAGAAATGTCAGTGTGAGTATATCAACAAAACCATCATGTACTAATGATTAAGATAAACACTAAGATATACTTACTCATTCACTTTATCTAAAACTAGGACTCTTTCTGAAATCCTAACCATTATGGTAATGTCACTTATGCCTAGAGAATACCCTAACCGCTAAAGTTATCTAAACCGACCTTTGATACCAACTATAAGGCCCCGGCCTTAAACCTTACTTAATATTGAATTAAATGAATAATTAACATTGAGGATCTTTTCAGGTTTAGAGTTTTAGAGAATTAGATCATAAATCATGAATTACATTCCATATTTAAACAAAGTGGTTACATAAAAGATAGTATTCTTCTTTTCCCATCAACGGAAAAATATTTAAAATAAAACATGGATTCTTTCTTGACACTTCCTTGACACTATCATCATATCATGCACATTTACCTTGACCTGTGAAAAACATTTCAAAAACTTGGGATGAGCATAAAAAGCTCAGTAAGGGATATAAAAGTACGAAAAGAAAACATTAGTCCATGTATGAAATCATTCTTTACTCATAAAACATAAGAATTTTAACTTACCTTATAAAATAATGAATAAATCATAGAAATAATAAGGCATAAAGGTAACTTGAGGCATTCATAACATTATTACATAGGGAGTAACACTCTTGGTTACGTTTGGAATACCCATCACAGTATATTCCCTAAATCTCTTCGGAGAAACCTTAACGTTTAACCCCTTCGTGTTACCCAATGCATTAGAGAGCTATATCGGGCTCACCTGCCCTTAGTTTATCACGGAACCACCCATCTTCGTAAACAATGCCCACGAACCATAACATAATCATAGAACATAACTTAAGAATAAAGTAAAGATAACGTTCCCATATTCCAATAACAATATATCATCTTAATATATTGAATCCATTATAAAAAACCATTTTTCAAAACCATTTAAAACATTAAATAAAGAGATTTTTGAATCAAAGTGTCCCATACCACTTTGAAGCTTTTAAAATTTTACACCATTAATATCCATATAAATAAATCCTTGAAACCATTTTGAAAACATGGATATTAATGAGAAATATTTATAAGAATAAATCATTAAAACATTTAAAACGATATTTTAGTTAAAGGGTTTTTAACAAAATGAGAGACACTTGAATACAATAATTGAGGAATAACATTTAATCAGAACTTTATAATATCATGAGAATAAAGGGATTCATGATATGATACTCCAAAGGACAGTATATACACCATATAAGAGTGAATTGATGCATAACAACAATGAATTCTCAATAGAAACGTAAAATGAGATAAAATCCCTTATAAAGAAGGTATCCTTAAATTAAGGATAAATCAATCTCATAATTATGTGTGACAAATATAAATACACCCAATATAAGTGGATATTAAGTGTAAAACAATAAAAGGTAATTCACAAATATTCAAAGGATAACATATTCAATAACTACATGTTGAACCCAAAGAAATCGAAATTGGGTTAAGAAGTTCCCTTGACAGCCTAACGGCGTCACATCAAATTTTAGAAAAAGAGTTGATGAGAGAGATAAAGGGTACCTCATCACTTGGACATAAAATTTACAGAAATAAGGATATATAAGAACATATCCCCACATAATAAGATGAAAATTAAAAGACATAACAAAAGAAGTCTTTTAAAAAGAGGAGGGTGAAAGGTTCCCTTACCGATTTGGGTAACTTTCGAAACATACACCCCATGAAAGAAGGACTATACAACATTGATGTAAATACTCATAAACGAAAGTATGTTACACAAATACTATAATAATGGAAAGTACATACACCACTCAAAAGGAAATATTGGAAAATGTAGCATGAATCTCACGAAAACACAAAGTGAGATAAAAAGCCCCTTATGAAATTCCGGAAGCCTAACAACGCCAATTAAAACTTCAAAAAAGGATTGATGAGAGAAAATAGGGTCTCTCATCATATGAACATAAAAATTACAGTAATATTAATATAAAAGAACATCCCAATCATAAGAAAGATGAGCTGAAAAGGAATGACATAAAAGAGTGTACTTAAAAAGAAAGAGAGGGGTAGGATCCCTTACCTCGTGTCTGAAATGACTCGATCGTTCTTTAATCTCCTGAATAATAAAATTTGGTAAATTTATAATTTCTTAAGGACCTACTTTAAAAATTATTATTCAGTTCATATCACATATTATAATGTTATAATAATTGGTTAATAAAGTGAGTTCATATCAGACGTTTTTGTCGATGTTTGGTGCATGAGTAAAAATTGAACTTGTTGGAAGAGAATTTTCCCTGTAGTTATAGGTACATCATATCCAGAATAGTATTTATGTTTTAAATATCATATATATCCAGTATATATTCATTTTATACTATTTCATAGCATTTGGAGATAAAAAATTAAAAGCACCGTTCATGGAGACGGTAGGTCGTACGTACGCATGAACGCTACTTTCATTTTTTGTCATATTAATGGAATTAAAATAAAATGAGAGAGATATATATTATAATTACAGTATTATATCCATCATTTAGATGTAATATATTACATATATATCCATTATATATATGGACTTATAATAGTACATAATATTTGGAGATAAGAAATGAAATGTACCGTTCATGGAGACGGTAAGCCGTACGTACACATGAACGCTACTTTCATTTCTTTTTTTTGTATTCAATGGAATGAAATAATAATGATATAAAGGTATATTATAATTCCAGTAGGATATCATATAAAATACCATTAATTCCATCCTTTATACGTCCCACATATAGCATTAACGAATCAAATCACTTTGAGGGGGCGGTAGTCCGCACTTCCTAAAATGAAGATATCGCGTTTACCCATAATGGAAACCATAAAGGTATGCTATAAATGAAAAATACAGAAGATTAAGGAAAACATAAACATATTATATATCATATAAAAATATAGTGACATCTTAATGGCCACCTTTTAAGGTGTTAAAATAATATTGAACAATCATCGTTTCGTGAGGCAGTAATTCACCATCCACAGAAACAGTATGTTATTTAACCATTAGATGGAGGTGTGTGAAAGTGTAGCTAGAATCCTTCTTATAAAAACATCCTAGTATATTTAATATACTGGTTTTGTTACAAAAAAAATTAATAAAAAGAGTTTATGGGTTTGGAGAAGCAAAATAAAACAAAAGAACACAAGGGAAGACATTACCTTTAAATCGGGTAACTCTCTTTGATTAGAGCTCGAAGGATTCCTTGGAAAGGATTATGCCCAAAGTAAGGCTTCAATGATGAATAGAGGGATGTGGAGAGACAAAAGGGTCAGGAGTTGGATGATCCAAAGGCTTGAGAGGTGTGGGTAAGGTGGTAGAGGTGGGGGCCTTTTATAAGAGGAGAGAAGGGGCACTCTTGGAAAGTTATAAAAGGTTACTTTATTATAAAATGCTTTTCGGATTTTAAAGGTCAGAAAATTATATATTTCTAGGATAAGGTAATAAGAGTTCGAAATCCACCCATCCAATAGGTTTTTGACATGTTTAGGTCTTATATTTTACATTATATTTTCATTTTATTTAAATCATTAAATAATGAGGTAAACGCTGCATCATCATGGTGTCATAAATAAATTAATGTATTTAATGTCTAAAAATTATAAAAAAAATATATCATGATGTAGGAAATATTTTTATATTTATATTTAATATTTATAGTAAAAAATATGACTTTTATAACCCCATTTATTTATTTTTTTAGTAAAACAACTCATGTTTGTGACATTTTTATTTTAACTTTAAATAAAAAGTTATTTATGTAATTTTCCTACCAAAGTGGCTCCATGGGGTCCCCAAGTTGACCCATGGATTGTCTTGGTCGGAAATGAAACATCCAATGAGGGTAGGACATGTGTCTAGGTCATTTCATATTATTAAAATATTATTTTTACCTTAAATTACACTAATTACCTTTAATCGCGATTAATAAAACTTAAAAGTTACTATTCACCAAAAATTATTTTAATCTCATTGAACCACATTTTACTTCTTAATAAAAACCATGTATGTCTGATTTTTGAAAATCAAATCACAGAAGTGGCAAAGTTTAATTTAAATGAAAAATCAGTTTCTTTAACTACGACTTAGTGGTTTCACTATTCATCAAAAATTGAAGTTTTTCAGAAAAATACCAAAAATTAACCCTAATCTATATTTGATATTCCGAATTCAAAAATGATGTATATTTTACAAAATTGAAAACATATAAGTTTCATTAATTAATTTAATAATGAATTCCTGCTGTCAAAACAAATAGCGTGTTTTTAAGAAACAATATCTATTAAAAGATTGACACTAGTTTAAGTCCAATTTCAAAGTGAAGTTAATTCCAATGACCCCTATTGGATTAAATGATAAAAATATATTCTAATGTAACTTTAAAAACAATTCAAAAGATAATCTAATCATATAAATAAATTAAATTAAAAAGAGGTTTTGAATTAAAATACAACATTTTTCACTATTCATTAAAAAAATGAACTTTATCGGAAAAATACCAAAAATTTACACAAAGTAAATTTTGATGTCCCAATTCTAAAGAAGAATTTTATTTTGTCAAATATAACACATAAAATTGTCAAAAAGTGGATTTAAAAGAGGTTCGCCATCAAAAGGCGGTTAATCGACCTTTTAAAGAATATTAGAATGTTTATGCTTAAAATTGGATTCATTCACATTTTTAATCCTCTAAAATTTATTGTAAAAAGTAAAAATATTTGAAAAAAATATATAATAATTTTGTAGTTAGTTCTGTTCATTCCCGCCATTACAACGGCTAGGCGTTAACTACCATTTAAAATAATATTATTTTATTATTAGAGTGAAACGTAAGATTCCCAAGAAACTCGTTGTTGCGTATTGGGTACGCCATCGAGCATAGCGTCCCCTTTAAAGTAATAGTAATATTTTATTCACAAATATGGATAAATGTGAAAATGTCATATTCTTTATTTACCTGGGGTGTTACACTTGGTTTTGATAATCTTTATCAATTTCTTCAAATTAATTTCATTATTAATGATGTTTATTATCATGTAAATTGTGGATTATTTATTGAACATGGACAAATTTGAGTTTGATACAACCTAATAGGAGACTCCACTGTGTCCAGAACCTTAAATATAATTCAAAGTAGGCCCACTTGGACCCCAAAAGTGGTATCAAAGCTCATGTTTTGAGTAATCCAAGCAACCAATACCCAATTAATTTGTTTTAGAGATCAGTTTAGTAGAAACATTATACCCTCAGTCTTATAGAAGAACCTCAGTAAATAGTTTCTGATATTTTTATATTACATTTTTTTAAAGTTATTGGGAGTTAATATCTTCTGAAGGAATAGTGTCGAATGAGATCACGGGCTGGTTAGAGAAGTTTGATGGAATGGATTTTATATTCTAGAAGATAGAGATAGAGAATAATATTTTACAGAAGGATCTTAATATTCTGTTGAGCGAAGCTAAACTATAAGTGATGAAAATGTAAGAATGGAAGATGTTATATTAGAAATCACTCATATTGATGTGAATTTAAATTTCTTATAATGTGGAGTATAAAATTCGGAAAGGGAAAATAACATTATAACTCAGTTGAAATGTATGATAAGCTCATGGTGATGAATAATGTGTTCTTTATAAGAAGATTTGTTGGCATGAGAATGTCGGAATGAATGTTTTTAGTATATAATATTAATTACTTCAATTTAATTCAAATTTAGTTGAATTTAGTGAAGGTGACCTTAGGAGGCCTGGTTTGGGTGTTTTTGTTACTATCTTTGATTTTGGGATCATGGGATTTTATGGTAATCACTATGAGATTTTTTTTGTAAAGGATGACTTGGAATTTATAGTTTTCATGACTTAATCTAGAATGAATAAATTATTTGGAAGGAGATCCAGAAATTTTTGAAAAAAAAATATAACATGAAAGGAAGAGAAAGAGATGCAACATAGAAAATTCATTATAAGGGAAAAGATAAGAGGATCTAGAGCATGAACAGCTTGGTGGATAGTTCTCACCTATAATGGCATTATGGGAAGAAATGTCACCTTAAAAAGGATTTTAATGAATAAAGGGAGAATTCCAGAAATTTTATTTCCATAAGTGGGTCTACAAAACATCTATTAGAATATATAAGTGGATTACTCTAAAATGTTGTTACTTCATTGGGGTCTTAGGTTTTGGACTCTGGTGCTTCATTCCACTCAAAATTCAAGAGGAAAAGTATGATAAATTATGCTTATGGAATACTTATCAGGGTTTATCTTATGAATGATAAGGGTCTAGAGATTGAGGGGAAAGGTGATTCTTTTATCTAGATAAGGAATGAATGTGTGTTGGAGTTAAATGATGTATGATATATTCCAAGCCTCTAGAATAACCTTATTTATATTGGATAATGTAGGATTCTACACTTTTTTACAGATGTAGAGTGGAAAATATCACATGACTTTGTGGTTTTTGCAAAAAGAGTAAAGTATGTAACATTTTACCTTATAGGAGTATCATAAGGTTCAAATAATTCCATATAAATAAACTATATTTAGTTGTGACATGAACATCTTGGGAATCTCAATGAGAATGGGATGAAGATCCTTTCTGGTAGAGGATTACTGAAGTTAGGAACTATAGAGTTCATAATGTAAAAGGATTATGTCTTCAAAAATCAATCTAATATGTCCTTTCAAATGGAAGGGAAGACACTAAGCATTGGAATTTGGATTTGGTTCACACAAGTGTCTGGGGTCTGGCTTTGATGTTCTCTCACAAAGGTACACTCCTCTACATTACCTTTATCAATGATTCCACATGGAAAGTTTGGGTGTACATTCTAACACAAAATTATGCGGTGTTCAATACTTTTTTTCAGTGGAGGGATATGTTAAAAAAGGATACCATAAGCAGGTTGAAGTGATTATGGTTGGATAATAGTGGTGAGTACAGAAGTAGGGAGTTCTATTGATTTTACTAGTGGAAGGGGATTTGATTTGAAATAATTATATAAGTAACTTTGGAACATAATGGATTTATGTAAAGAATGAATCATAATTTGGTAGAGAAATATCGGAGAATGTGAATTCACACAAGGTTTCACAAGGTGTTTTGGGTGTAAGTAGTAAATGGTACCACCTATTTAATTAACTAGAGTCCATTTTCTCCAACTATGAAGCAACTATCAAAATCCTATTGGTATGGAAGGAAGGTAAATTTCAACCACCTCAGAGTCTTAATCATGCTATATTATTTCCATATTGATACCAAATAATGAGATAAGTTATAGGATAAGTCTATATCATGTTACTCTATGGGATATGAAGATGAATAATTTGGTTTTAGACTCTAGGATAACAATCTTCAGAAGCTATTAAGAAGTTGGAATGTGTTATCTTCTATGAAGAGATTCTATGGAAGAATTAGAACCAAGTAGTAAATTATAATGAGAAAAAAGTATCATTAGAATCCTAGGTTTACCTAGATGTATGTTTATAATATATGAATGTCCTAGAAAATCCAAGAAGTGTGACAATTATAGAAACACCAAAACATCTAGAGGAGGTTCTAGGATAAGCTTGGATTTTGATGGTGCTTCAAAGGCCTGAAGTACTAGAGAGGTCAAGGAATATGGAAGCTCAAGACCCAAAATTTCACACTCCCAAAGTTATAGTACCAGAAAGATCTCAACCGTAGGGACAATTGTGGGGGTCTACAAGAGATAGGTTTTATGTGAAAAGGTATTAAATTGATTTGCATTATTTTATTTTAACAGATGTAAAATATTATAATATCCTAGATGATTCAAGGAGTTTTGAATTCTATATGTAATGGGATTTATCCATGGGGGTGAACTTTATTCCCTCCATGTGTCTAGAACATGGGAGCTGACATGAAGACCTATTGGGAGGAAAGTCTTGAAAAATAAGTGGGTTTTCTGACTAAAGTAGGAGGCATATAGAATAAAAAAGTACAAGGATAGACTATTTGTGAAGGGATTTCAACAAATAAAAGGAGTTAATTTCTCTAAAAAAATATTTAGTATTTAAGAACATAACTATCTGAATAGTGTTAAACATTACTTCTAAAAGAGTCCATCTAGTGTATATGGATATGAAGACAACATTTCTTCATGTGGACTTAAAAGAAGAAATCATTATGGAAGAACTAAGGGTTTTGAATTACATCGAAACCAGAATCCTATGTGTAAGTTAAGGTGTATCCTTTATTACCCAGATCAAGTACTAAGAAATTGGAATCTTAAGTTCAATGATTTCATGATGGAATGAAAGTTCATCCAGATAAATATTGATTTTTTTTATCACCAGAATGTGTTTGATGATGGGAGTTTCATCATCCTTTTACTTTACATGGATAAAATGATTATATTGGGTCTAGTGTAAGAAAGTATTGATGATATGAAGGTTGAGTTATCCTAAAGTTTTGAGATGAAGGACTTCATTCTAGCCAAATGGATTTAAGGGGTATATATTTTGAGAGACCTGAGTTACAATACTTTTTATCTGACTCGATAAGATTGCATTGGAAAGGTAGTGGAATATTTTTGAAATGAGAGAAGAAAAACTAGTGACCAAACCCCTAGATATAAATTTTTATTTAAGTAAGGAGAGTTCACCTTGAATGAAAGTATAAGTTTAGTACATGGTGAAAGTTTCATATACATTAGTTTTTGAAAGTTTGATGTATGTTATGGTTTGTACTCACCTGAACATTGCATGGGAAGTGGTAGTCATCAGTTGATACATGTCAAACCCCATAAGAGAACAATGAGATACGGTTAAATGGATTATTAGATACTTAAAATGTTTCATAAGTATAACACTTTGCTTCAGAATAGATGAGTATTTTCAAGGCTTTACTAGTTCAGACTTTGGGGGTAGATTCAAACTCATAGAATATCACTTTCTGATATGTGTTTAGATATGGATTAAAAGAAAATATTTGGATGTTCAAACTTCAATCAGTGGTTGATATCTTAATAAAAAATTCAAGTACATTTCTCTAATAAAATTATGAAAGGATTTTATTTAGATGAAGGGTTTACTGGAGGATCTTAGAAGAATAAAAAGGGATGGTAGACTCATTTTTTATTCACAAAGTTCAATTCACTTAGCCAAAAATCAAAAATTTAATTCTCAAACGAAGCACATAAAGTTTAAGTTTAACTTCATCCAAAATTCGGTGAAGGATAGGTATCTAGAATTAAAAAAGATTGAATGAATGTGGAATCAAATGGAAATGTTGATGAAACCAGTTACTTGGGATGTCTTGAGGTGATGTTACGTCTCATTCAGATAGGGTTTACTAGAATATGTAGTGAGAAACCATGTTGTATCTGAGTGAAAGTTCATAATAATGGATGTAGGTTTTCCAAAGATTAAGTGGGGATTAGTTGTGGAGTTTTGAAAGATGATTTTCATGTAAGATATTTTTGGATATTACCAAATTTTGGAAACCTGTTTTAGGATAATAGACTAACTGAATGGCCCAAGGGCCTAATTTTTTATTAATTTTTTGGATAAACCCTATTTTAAGGAAAAGGGGGAAACCTCACAAGACTTCAAAGACATAAATAAATAAACATAACCTGGTTCCAAAACATGAATATAAGAAATGCCCCTCCCCAGCATCAACATCATAATGGAAAGCCTCCTTCAATACATGTCAACTCAGCAAGCTGTCCCTTGCAAAAATGCATGGGCCTAGTATCGATGGCTAGGCCATACCCTCTCAGTATTTTGAATCTGAATAGCCATACATAGAGGAAGCTAACTGCTCTGAATCATAATATGAATCATTTCCTTGTAGAAAGTCTGAACCAAGCCATCTCCAAAATATAATCCATCAAATGAAAAACTGACAATTCTTTCCCGACTGTTGATCACAACCCATCCAATTGATGGACCATCCTTTTCAACGGATCCGGCCAATACCTATGGTTACAGTAAGAATCTGTCCATCTTAATATCACTTCCAATCTGATCCAACCCTTAAAACCAAAAACTCAGGTCTGCCCTTACTCCAAACAAAATCAGAGAAACAGAGAACCTCCACCACTAAGCTATAGCTCCACCACGTACAGCTCTCAAACTCAGCATCGAAGCAACATGTCAATAGAAATCCCTCCACTTCCTTGTCTTCATAGAACCTGCATAACCCAAAACCAACAGAAGAACCAGAATACCACGCCACTGCTTTAGAATCATCTTCATCCTTGAGATCAGAACAACCCAGACCAAACTCGACAGAGTGATCTTCTTATACTTCATCGTTTCACCTTCAGCCTCTAGAAGAACATGCTTCAAAGCCAATCTTCCTTTTCAAATTGGAAAAATCCGAAGAGCCGGTCACCCAACCGCAATCAAAGACTCAAACAAAATGAGAATCAAACAGAAGAACCGATTCGAAGCCCAACTCCGACACATGAACTCAACAACTCGAATAGAAACATATCCTAAACAAAAAATGATTGCCAAAAAATGAAATCAGAAAAACATCACCAGCACGCCAGGAAGAGACCCGCAACAAACCATATCCCATCGTCATTGTCCAAGTTGCTCACGGAGACCATGGAGAACCACCCAACGCACACACCAGAGACAAGGTGGAAATAAAGCCACTGCTATTGGATCTCAGCCGCAGACCGACACCATGCCACCATGAGAAACCCTGTCCAGTGAAGAAGGATTAGGGAGAGGAGAGGCCAGCCATGGTGAAAATATCTAACACAACCGGGTCCATGAAGTTGTCGACTTTGCTGCAACAGAAGATCCGCCGCCACGGTCTCACTGAGCACGAAGAGGGGCACCGCGCCAACCCAGATGAGGAAGGAGGTAGTGATGAGAGGAAGCCCTATATCACAGTGTAGGACCATAAAGTGTTACTAAAAGTCAAATTATCATAAGATACTTTCTAGAAGAAGTGTGGTAAAAGTTTAGGAATCGTGATATATCTAAAAGATATAATTTTTCACTAGGAGGGAAAGTTGAGGTGGTGGAGATACTTGACCAAAAGAAGTATTGTTAATGAATGTCAGTTGAGGTGTAATTCATCCTATGGAATTCAGATGGTGGTGAAAACCGGTAGCACTGGTTGGGAACTCCTATTTAAGGTGGGTTAACCACTTGTGCTTGACATCATTCTAGTATTTTTAATCATCTTCTTTTTTTCTATGAATAAAAGTAAATCAGATTTTCCCCATGAATTAGGATGCTAGTATAAACCACCTAATCTCTTGTGTTGTTATTTTACTTATGTTTCATTCTATAGTTGTTTTCATTTGTCTTGTTTACATTGTATGGAAGGAGGGTGTAGAAGTATGGTGATTTGGGAGTAGTTTATCTTTCAAGTTCCAGATATTGGTGCACATGTTCATTCTAGAAATTCATTTTCACTTTTAGAAGTTCTGGTCGATCATTTACCAGTGGTTTAGTCGGAAGTAGGACCCCTTAAACCCAACAGAGTGCTACTATAAGAAAACTCAATCAAAGGTAGGTGTTTCACCCGTGATACACCAAAATATAAAACAAAATCACACAACCGATCCTCTAGTTCCCAAATGGTTAGCTCTATCTATTTTTTTGTCTGAGGATGTAAGGTAGTTCTAAGGCATAACTGAGAGAAAAAATAACATTAAAGGACTCATCAAACTCATAAGATAAAATGATGATCCAAATAAGAAATTGTGGTCCTCAATACACCAAGAATATTTACTATCTCATCCATATATTTCCTCACAAAAACATCCACAACCCCTAACTTCTTGATCACTACTAAATGATCTGACTTAATTAAATGATCCATAATCACCCAAATAACATTTCATACTCCTTGATCTCAAGGAAAACTGCTGATTAAACCCTTGTAAATGTGCTCTCATTTCTACTCAGGGATATCTAATTTCCACAACAAACCCCAAGGGACACGATGCTTTGTGTTCTCATACTAATGGACCAAACATCAAGACACAAACTCTAGTACGGTTTATTTATCCTTGTCCACTAGAACCGACTCCTAAAGAAAAGGTAAATATTGAGTATAATATGATATACTACCAAGGTTGATCTATGAAACTCATGAATAACCTCATTACACATCACCAACAGAACAAATAACCTCTCTCAAAAATGACACTTGATGTCAATTATCCTACAACCATCCCTCAGGAACATCATCATAAAATATAAAATCTTGTATCACCTCTACCTTTGAGTCTCCCCATTGATATTTTTCTACCTTATATAACAAGTAAGATTTCACTATCATCTAGTATAAGAAACTTCTTCCACCATCAACCTCTACTTCAAGATGCATCACTATAATCTCCTCCATCACTCTCCAAGCATCCTCTAACTCCTAAAAAGCATACCCTCACGACTCTGTGCTTAGTTCACCAATAACTACATTCCATTTCCCCAGGGTATAATATATCTTGAATTCATAGTCTAACAAGAATTTTATCCACATATACTAATAAAAATTCAAATAACACTAATAGAATATATACCTAAATATCTTATAATATTTGAATACTACAAAATTTTCATCAATGAGGTAATGTATTCATAGATTCATAGAAAATACTAATGATTACTGTTGACCTCACCTGTTTTGATAATCTCAATCATGTATTTATTTGTGTTGAAAATCCCAATTATGTCTTCATTCTCTATGATATTGTTAAGTATTGTTGATCTATACTTTAATTCTTTCCAATCTGTGATCAAACCAATAATAATCTTTAAAATAGTCTTTGGAATATGTTAATCATCATTTATCCATGTTCATACAAGTTATAAATTGATCCTAACACAATCAGATGTGTTCTGCATAAAACAGATAAGTAATCTGTCTATAGCTACTGATAAAGAGCTACCGATAACCAGTCTACCGATAGACTTAGTCTACCAACAGACAGCTACCGATAGACTTAACACAGAGTTACCGATGTACTTATAAATACAGCTACCGATACAAACGTAGAGCTACCGGTGTAAGTATAAATAGCTACCGATGGAATAAGTCACCGATGGACGAAGCTATCGATAGACTCGCAGCCACCGACGCATGGAGCTACCGATGCATGTACCCACCGACGCATGGAGCTACCGATGTATGTACCTACCGACGCATAGAGCCACCGATGTTCAAGCTACCGATGCATGTACCTACCGACGCATAGAGCCACCGATGTTCAAGCTACCGATGCTGATTACCTACCGATCACTCAACTCACTGTTTGAATTTCTTTATTTCCTATATTTAATCTATCTAACGGTCATATCATGTACATTTTAATGATTTGTCAAATACCTGATAAAGGTTGTCGGATGTCAGGAACCCGTACCTCGTACCTGCTGAAAAGAAATCTTTTCTGTCCCCTGATGGGAGATAAATACGAGAAGACTACATACCAGAAAGCGAAGCGAACGTGTGAAGAAAACAAACAACAAGAAGCGAACCAAAAAAGTGCGGTGCATCCATTATACCAAAAGCGACACAAGCACAAGAGGAACACAGAGAAGCTCATAGACAATCAAGCTTACTCGAGGAGTGTTCTGTGCTTACAAGAAGAACTTCATCGACTATATTCTCACCACCTGTGAACCTGGAGCATACGACACTCTGTTTCTCAACAGAAACAAGAAGAGGACTCAGACTCACTTCTAATCAAATCCAAAGGAGTCCAGAGCTATACTGAAATCACCAGAACCATCTCTAAACTCTACATCTCTTGTTCTGTGATTTATTACCATTCATTTCGAGCAGTGTGTGTTATCTGCTATATCTAACACATACACTGTCTCCTGTACTCAAACTGAAGGATCTGTAAATCCTTACAAAACTCTTTCATTCTTTCTTTCCCACGAAGAACTGTGGTAGAGGTCGTGTGTGACCTGGACAGCTGGTTGCTGTTGTACTGTTTCCCACGAAGAACAGTGGTAGAGGTCTTGGACCTGGACAGTTGTAAACTGTTGAACCCCGATCCAGGGTGTGGATCATTTTTATATAAACTTTTGAGAGGACTAAGTCTCGGCTTGAGACTGAACCTCTTGGTTACATTGTTGTGCCATCTATTTCAAAGTTTTATTCCGCTGCTAATTACTTTAAATCCAATACTGTTTTTAAAGTTACTTTGATAATTAAATTAGCAAGTGTTTATGTTAAGTGTAGATTAGTAAGTTAGTTTCAAAAGATAATCACACACTCCTGTGTTGATTAACTGGGAATTAATCAATCCCTTGAGAACCTAACAGAATCTCTACATTAATATAAATTCACTACAGTTTAATTTATTATTTTATTTGGGGGTCTTTAAGACATTGCTTTTAAATATAGAAATTTTGATTGGTACTCAATTCACCCCCCTCTTGAGTAAACCACTCCGACCAACACTTGGTATCAGAGGTTGAAAATACTTTCTAAAAGTACTCTGCTTTTGAACTGTGATTTTAGTTGTATTTTAAAGTTCTTAAAATTTCTGTTATCTCTAAATTTTTATCTCTTTAAAATTTTCTCATTATGGACAATAGACTTGAGGGTGCTGCTACTAACCGGCCACCTTTCTTCAATGGAACTAATTATGCTCAGTGGAAGCTGAAAATGAAAATCCATATAGAAAGCATAGGTTTTGATATTTGGACTGCTATTGAATCAGAATACAAAATTCCTACTACTGCTAGATCTACTTGGGATGAACCTACAAAGACTGCCTACAATAACAACTGTAAAGCTATGAATGCCTTGTACTGTGCTCTAGGAGATGAAGAGTTTAATAGAATTTCTGCATGTAAAACTGCATATGAAATTTGGGATACCTTAGCTGTTTCTCATGAAGGAACAACTAATGTTAAAGAAATGAGATTGAACACTTATACTATCAAGTATGATAATTTTAAAATGAAGCCTGACGAACCCATTTCTGACATGTATCTCAGGTTCAACGAAATTGTCAATACAATGATTTCGCCGGGAAAGGATGTCTCATCGAAGGAACAAATTATGAGAATTTTGAGATGTCTACCTGATAGATGGAGAGGCACGTCTGTCTCAATCAGAGAATCATGTGACATAGGTGCTCTACCTGTCAAGGAACTAATTGGCAAGCTGATGATGTATGAAGAAGAGCTTAAAGTGAACAAAGAGGAAGACAATGAACCTGCAAGAAAGTCTGTTGCTTTCAAATCCTCAACCTCAAAGAATAAGGACAAGGAAAAGCTTCAAGCTGTAGTTGAAAGTTCAAGCTGTGAAGACAGTGGAAGTGATTCTGACAGTGATGCTGAGATGGCTCACATTGCTAGAAGATTTAAGAAATTTTATAGGAAAAAGAAGTTCTTCAGAAAAACAAATTATAAGGGTAAGTATGATCACCAAGGCAAATGGAAAAAGGACTGGAAGAAGAATGACAAGTCAGATGATGTTGTCTGCTATGAGTGCAAGAGAAAAGGACACATTAAAGCCGACTGTCCAAAGCTGAAATATAAAAAGAAATATGAATATAAGGACAATAAGTTTAAGAAAGCTATGAAGGCTACTTGGAGTGCTTCAGAAGACAGCACAAGTGAAGCTGAATCTTCAGACTCTGAAAGGAATCGAGCCAACATGTGCTTTATGGAAAACACTTCTGAGGTAACTGCTGAAACTCCTGCTTCAAAGTCATATTATTCTGGAGATGATTCTGAAGGTGATAACATGTCTAAATCTGAACTGTTTGAATACTGTGATATGCTGGAAGAGACATGTAATGAACTTAAGGATAAATACAAGTCATTAAAGAAACAGCATGCTCTCACCACTACAGTTAAAACCGAACTTACTATTGAAAGAGAGAAAAATGCTCAACTGTTAAAAGAAAATACAGAACTGAAACTGTCAAATGAGCAACTTAGAAAAGACTTATAGAAGTTCACCAATGGCAAGAATACTCTAACACAGATGCTAGGAAAGCAAGTAGAACCTAAATACACTACTGGTATAGGATACCAACCTGGACAAAGGAAAATTGCTAAAACTAGATTCATTTCTAAATCTGGACAGAATGAAGGTAATTCTGGAACTTCATATGATTCAACCAGTTATATACATAGCTATGGATCTAATAAAGTTTATCTTTCAAAGCATGTCAATTCTACAAATTATATGAGATCCATTAGACAAATATGGGTACCTAAAGTGTTATTGGCTAACCTGTCTGGACCCAAGAAAATCTGGGTACCAAAATCATCTCCCATCTGAATCTGTTTTGTAGGGAACTTGCTTAAAGAGCTCCTGTAAAGAGACATGGTACTTGGACAGTGGATGTTCAAGACATATGTCAGGAGACTTCTCTTGTTTCAAGAGTTTAATAAAAGTTGATGGAGGCTTTGTCACCTTTGGTGATAACTCAAAAGGGAAAATCATCGGCCTAGGCCAGATTGGTAACACTGATTCAATTTTGATTTCTAAAGTTTTATTTGTTGATGGCCTTAAATACAATTTATTAAGTATTTCTTAGTTATGTGATGATGGTTTTCATCTTAAATTTGAAAATGATTCTTGCAAAGTTTTTGATTCTAAGAATGTTTTGGTATTTTCTGCCTTAAGAAATGAAAATGTTTATGCTGTTAATCTGAATTCTTTAGCTAAGCAGAATATTAATTGTTTGAATGCTTTTCATAAAGAATCTTGGCTATGGCACAGAAGATTAGGACATTGCAACATTCACTCACTTAGAAAACTTTCTAGGAAAAACCTAGTTAGAGACCTACCTAAGTTAGAATTCCCAAATGATAGAGTGTGTAACCCCTGTCAAAAGGGAAAACAACACAAAGTTTCTTTTAAATCAAAGAAAGAAGTTTCAACTTCTCAACCACTTGAATTGGTTCACATGGATTTGTTTGGACCATCAAGAGTTTCTAGTTTAAATGGGAAGCACTATGTTTATGTTCTTGTAGATGACTTTTCTAGATATACTTGGGTATATTTTCTAGCTCACAAAAGTGAAGCTTGTTCTTACTTTGTTAAATACTCCAAGTCTGTAGAAAATCTTAGTGGACTCAAGATTAAGACCCTTAGAAGTGATCATGGTCGTGAGTTTGAAAATCAAGATTTTGAATCTTATTGCTCACACAATGGCTATACTCATAACTTCTCTGCCCCTAGAACACCCCAACAGAATGGTGTAGTAGAAAGAAGAAACCGAACTCTTCAAGAAATTGCTAGAACCATGCTCAATGAATATGACCTGCCTATTTATTTTTGGGCTGAAGCTGTAAATACATCTTGTTATGTTATTAATAGAGTCTTGATTAGACCTGTTCTTAAGAAAACCCCTTATGAATTGTGGAACAATAGAAAGCCTAAGGTTAATTACTTTAAAGTTTTTGGTTGCAAAGTATTTATTCTGAATACTAAAGATAATCTGGATAAGTTTGCTTCCAAAAGTGATGAAGGAATTTTTCTGGGTTACTCTATTTCAAGTAAAGCCTATAGAGTATTCAATAAGAAAACCAAATGTGTGGAAGAATCTGTTCACATCAAGTTTGATGAAACTGATCCACATGAGCCTAAAACCTCTCTTGAAAATCTTGAAGAAGACTTATCTATTCTGGACCTTAATGATAAATCTAAAGAACCTGTTATAAAAGTATCCAGTTCTGGACTTTCTCCAGAATCTGCTTCTGTTGAACCCAAACCTATAGATGAACCTGAAATTTCTAGTCCAACCTTTACTAGATCAACGAGGATTCTAAAGAATCATCCTTTAGAAGCTGTTGTTGGTAATCTTGATAGAGGAACACAAACTAGAGCTTCTCTAAGAAACCAGGTTGAACATCAAGCCTTTCTTTCACAGCTGGAACCCAAAAATATCAATGATGCTATCAATGATGAATTCTGGGTAATAGCTATGCAGGAAGAATTAAATCAGTTTGAAAGAAACAAAGTCTGGGAATTAGTTGACAGACCCAAGGACACTTTGACAATAGGCACAAAATGGGTTTTTAGAAATAAAGTAGATGAATCTGGAAATATAGTTAGAAATAAAGCTAGACTAGTTGCACAAGGATATAGTCAAGAAGAAGGCATAGACTATGAGGAAACTTTTGCACCTGTAGCTAGACTAGAAGCCATTAGGATCTTACTTGCATATGCTGCACATCTGGATTTCAAGTTATATCAAATGGATGTAAAAAGTGCATTTCTAAATGGTTTTATAATTGAAGATGTTTTTGTGGAACAACCACCTGGATTTTCTAACCCCCATTTTCCAAATCAAGTTTTTAAACTTTCTAAAGCTTTGTATGGTTTAAAACAAGCACCAAGAGCTTGGTATGACAGACTTAGCAATTTCCTTATTTCAAAAGGTTTTACTAAAGGGATTGCTGATCCAACTCTTTTCATTAAAAGAATTTCTAAAGATTTTTTAGTTGTACAAATATATGTTGATGATATTATTTTTGGATCTTCTAAACACTCTTTATGTACTGATTTTTCAAAAAGTATGCAAAATGAATTTGAAATGAGCTTAATGGGAGAGCTTAAGTACTTTCTTGGATTTCAAGTATTTCAAAATGAAAATGGTATTATTTTGAGTCAAAGTAAATATACAAAGGATCTTTTAAAACGTTTTGGTCTGGATAGTATCAAGGAAAGTGAAACTCCTATGAGTACTACCTGTAAATTGGATGCAGATGAAACTGGGAAACCAGTTGATCAAACAAATTACAGAGGTATGATTGGTAGTTTACTTTATCTTACTGCTAGTCGACCTGATATTATGTTTAGTGTGTGTATGTGTGCTAGATTTCTCGCTAACCCAAAAGAATCTCATTTGCTTGCTGTTAAAAGAATTTTTAAATATCTCAAACACACGGTTAACTTAGGTTTGTTTTACCCAAAAGGACAATCCTTTGAGTTAATGAGTTATTCAGATGCTGACTTTGCTGGTTGTAAGTTAGATAGAAAAAGCACATCAGGAACATGTCATTTGCTTGGAAAATCCTTAGTTTCTTGGTGTAGTAAGAAACAGAACTCGGTTGCATTATCTACTGCTGAAGCAGAATATATAGCTGCTGGTAGTTGCTGTGTACAAATTCTGTGGATGAAACACACTCTTTTGGACTATGGATACGTTTTCAAACATGTTTCAATCAACTGTGATAACACCAGTGCAATAAACATCTCTAAGAATCCTGTATCTCACTCTAGAACCAAACACATAGATGTAAGACACCATTTCCTAAGAGATCACTATCAAAAAGGTGATATTTCTCTTGAATTTATTGGCACTGAACATCAATTGGCTGATATTTTCACTAAACCTTTAAGTTCGGATAGGCTAAGTTTCATAAGACATGAACTGGGAATGTTTAATCACAACTGATGTGAAAATTCTCACCGATGTGAAAATTCTCACCGATGTGAAAATTCTCACCGATGTGAAATTCTCACCGATGTGAAATTCTCACTGATGTGAAATTCTCACTGATGTGAAAATTCCCACCGATGTAAGTTTCTCACCGACGTAGAAATTCTCACCGATGTACAACGCTCACCGATTTGTTTTTCTCACCGATGATTAACTCACACCGATGCAAAGTTTAAAACTTCTGTCTGCCGCCAAGAATACGAATCGTTTTATTTTATTTTATTACTCTATTTTAATCGTTTATTTGGAATTCCTAAATGATAAAACTAAGTCTAAGCCACTTCTTACCTCACCGAGCTCAAAATCTCTCACCTTCGAACCTTAGCATCCAAATCGACCAAGAACCCTAAACCCGCGATGGCAAAAAACCATGCTTCCTATCGTCAGAGATGAAAGTGCAGAACCAAATGCTAAGAAGCAGAAGACACAGCATAAAGCCAGTGTTAGTGAAGTCAAAACTAGATCGGGAAGGCGACCAGTGAATCCTCACTTACAGAATAGAGATATAGTAATCGAGAAGGAACTGTGCGTGGAATGGCTACTGCCTAGCAAATCCTTAGTGCTCGAGATTCTGGAAGACCAGAAATGGGTGGATTGTTTCTCGAATAACAATGGCCCATACTACCCGAAATTGGTAAAGCAGTTCTATGAGTTTGTAACCTTTGAGAAGTCTGAGAATGAGAATCGGGTAAGCTCTTTTGTAAATGGAAAAGAGATGTCTTTTTCTTCAGTAGAGTGGGCTGAGAGTTTAAAAGTACCACATGAAGGTGTCTCTGGGTATGTATCAAGAGCAATTCCACCTAGTAGTGACATTTTTGATTATGAGACCGCCTTACAAGAGCTGACTGGGAATGGAAATCAAAGGCAAGTGGTAGCTGCTGAAATGGATGGAGAGAATCGACTGCTTTTCAAATTTGTTCAGCATGTGTTGATACCAAGGAGAGGAGATTTTGCAAATATGAGATATCAAGATATCTATCTTCTTCATTTGCTAAGACATGGTGTAAAAGTCAATCTGTGCAGATTGTTGCTGCTTCAAATGGAAGACATGATTAGACCAAAGTCAAAGACCAATGCTTTGTTCTTTGCCAAGCTGATTTCAGTGATGATAAAAGTGAAAGAAATAGCTGAGTCTCAGGATGAGACAGTTGTAGTCAAGAACAATTTCTGCATCACCTCGACTGTTTGCAAGTATATGAAAATTAACTGGAACCCATGGAAGGGAGAATGGGTCAGTGATGATCAGAAAATCTATGATAGGTTTAATCCTGTGGATTATCCCTCAAGACCAAAGGATATGAGAGATCCGAGTCTAAGACCTGATGAAGAGGAACCTGCTTATAGTGATGAGACAGAAGAAGAAGAAGAAGAAGAAGAAACTCCTATGGATGTTGGAGGAGATCCAGACTTGCCCCCAAGTCCTGTTGCAGAACTGGTTTATTCTAGGAAAGGAAAAGTAGAGGAAGTTTTGCCTACTTATGAGGAAGACCAGTCTGTACCTCACCAAGAAGAAGAGGAAAAGGAGAATTCAGTTGAATCGCCTGCTTCTGGTAGGTTAAGTATGAGTCCCTTAATTGGAAACTCAGCTATACCTGCTGCTGAAGAAGAAAGAGATAGAAAAGAAGCTGTACCTGTATCAGAAGATCTTCTAAATGCTACACCTGTAGAACTTGTGGTAGAAGATTCTGATGAAGAATGGCCAGCAGAAAAGGCTGTTGTGATACATGAGAATGCACCCATTGAGGGGGAGCATCAGTCTGTGCTTGGGAATGTTACAGTAGCTGTTGAGATTGGAGACTGGGTAGAAGACCCAGGGTTTATAGTCTGTGGATTAGATTATCCAGATTCTGACAATGAGATGTCTGTGGATAGACCAAAGACCAATTATGATCTTGCTGCTGAGTTTTTGCCAGACGATGTGGTCAGATTTCATGATTTGACTAAGCTGAAAGAGGACCTCAAATCCAGTTTTGTTGAAGAAGTGAAGCTAATGGAAACCTCTCTTGCATCCTCAATTAATTCAATAATGACTACTTCTGTAGTTAATTTGGCCTCAGCAAGGGGATCTGCTGCAGTTGTCTCAAGTGATTTTGTCTCCAAATCAGATCTTGTATCCATGAAGGATGAGATAAAAGAATCATTCAGTGCTTCAGTTGCTGAGATGAAGGAAAGCTTTTATGAAGAAATGAAAGTGCTAGAGAGATCCTTCGAGCTATCTCTGGCTTGTAATTTATCTTCCTTTATGTCTGAGCTTATGGAAGAAGTGAAAGAATGCCAGACTCAGTCTTCAAGAATCGAAGCTGATCTGGAATCTCTCAAGACATCAGTGGTTGCTTTGGATTCCTATATGAGCTCCAAGTCTCAAGCTGACAAGGATCTAGCCTATGTGAAGAGTGTAGTCAGCCAGTTTGTCTCAGTGTTTGAAAGTTTCAAAACCTCAGTGAAGGATCATGTTCAATTACAAGACTCTCAAGTTCAAAGCCTAATCAGTGGTTTGTCAAAGAGTTTTAAAGAAACTGTTTCCTTCTCTCTTGGCCCTCTCACATCCAAACCATCAGTTGATATGAACTCAGTTCGAGCAATATTGAAGGAGGAGATTGGTTCTATTCCTACCAGTGGTTCTGGGGACTCATCAGAGTTAAGCCGAGTGGTGCTTTCTACAAGGGATTCTGCCAGAGAAATCATGAAGATAGTTCAAGATTTTATGAGAGAAGCCTCTGCCTCTCAAGAAGCCATAAAAAGCAAAGTGGACTACTACTTCTCCAAAATTTTCACCAAGCATCAACTCGAACACCACTTCAAGCTAATGTTGGAACACATGAAGCTCCCTCCAGTCACCCAAGCTTTCAAAGAACAAGTGAGCAAGCTGAGAGAACTGACTCCTGCCCTAGAGAAATTCATGGAGAACAAAGATGATTTCCTCTCTGCTATGGAAAGAGGAGGAGGACTTATTATGGATTTTAGAAATCTGCTGCTGCCCTTCTTGCATGTTGATGCTAGACCAGTCATCATCCCTCCTGCTTTGCCTGCTTCTGCCTCAGCTGCTCCCTCAGTCCAGCTGACTCCTGTTCAAGCCATTCAAAGCCTCAAACCCATGATTACCCAAAAATCTTCAACTTACAAGCCTGACTCTGTGTCAGTGGCCCAGCCTCCTTTGATCTTTTCTGGCATTCCCAAACCTTCACCTGAATCCTCACCACCCGAGCATCCTTCTGATCCTAAAAGAAAATCTCACATTGCAGATGCGGAGTGAACCAGTGGCCAAGCTTTTTGATAGGAATTCCTTTGTAATCTGTTTTTGTTGTACCTTTTGACTACCTATAATACAGACCACTTTTTACTTCTCTTTGTTTTATTTCTCTCCTCTATATATATCTATATATATGCTTTCCCACTTTTTGATTATCACAAAGGGGGAGAACAATAAGAGAGGGGGAGAAACTTTTTATGCGAGAATAAGGAGGAGAACAAATGAGAAATATTTTCAATGGAGAAAAATAAGGCATAAGGGGAAACACATTATCCTTTGTTTTGTTTCCATTTTTACCTCTGATAACTTATGTCTATATCATTCTATTTCTATTATCTATGATGCTGTTTTCTCTGAGAAAATTGAATTCAATATTATACTCTTTACTATTATATTTTCACTATGTTAAATGCCAATATCATAAATTGTGATTATCAAAAAGGGGGAGATTGTTGACCTCACCTGTTTTGATAATCTCAATCATGTATTTATTTGTGTTGAAAATCCCAATTATGTCTTCATTCTCTATGATATTGTTAAGTATTGTTGATCTATACTTTAATTCTTTCCAATCTGTGATCAAACCAATAATAATCTTTAAAATAGTCTTTGGAATATGTTAATCATCATTTATCCATGTTCATACAAGTTATAAATTGATCCTAACACAATCAGATGTGTTCTGCATAAAACAGATAAGTAATCTGTCTATAGCTACTGATAAAGAGCTACCGATAACCAGTCTACCGATAGACTTAGTCTACCGACAGACAGCTACCGATAGACTTAACACAGAGTTACCGATGTACTTATAAATACAGCTACCGATACAAACGTAGAGCTACCGGTGTAAGTATAAATAGCTACCGATGGAATAAGTCACCGATGGACGAAGCTACCGATAGACTCGCAGCCACCGACGCATGGAGCTACCGATGCATGTACCCACCGACGCATGGAGCTACCGATGCATGTACCTACCGACGCATAGAGCCACCGATGTTCAAGCTACCGATGCATGTACCTACCGACGCATAGAGCCACCGATGTTCAAGCTACCGATGCTGATTACCTACCGATCACTCAACTCACTGTTTGAATTTCTTTATTTCCTATATTTAATCTATCTAACGGTCATATCATGTACATTTTAATGATTTGTCAAATACCTGATAAAGGTTGTCGGATGTCAGGAACCTGTACCTCGTACCTGCTGAAAAGAAATCTTTTCTGTCCCCTGATGGGAGATAAATACGAGAATACTACATACCAGAAAGCGAAGCGAACGTGTGAAGAAAACAAACAACAAGAAGCGAACCAAAAAAGTGTGGTGCATCCATTATACCAAAAGCGACACAAGCACAAGAGGAACACAGAGAAGCTCATAGACAATCAAGCTTACTCGAGGAGTGTTCTGTGCTTACAAGAAGAACTTCATCGACTATATTCTCACCACCTGTGAACCTGGAGCATACGACACTCTGTTTCTCAACAGAAACAAGAAGAGGAATCAGACTCACTTCTAATCAAATCCAAAGGAGTCCAGAGCTATACTGAAATCACCAGAACCATATCTAAACTCTACATCTCTTGTTCTGTGATTTATTACCATTCATTTCGAGCAGTGTGTGTTATCTGCTATATCTAACACATACACTGTCTCCTGTACTCAAACTGAAGGATCTGTAAATCCTTACAAAACTCTTTCATTCTTTCTTTCCCACGAAGAACTGTGGTAGAGGTCGTGTGTGACCTGGACAGCTGGTTGCTGTTGTACTGTTTCCCACGAAGAACAGTGGTAGAGGTCTTGGACCTGGACAGTTGTAAACTGTTGAACCCCGATCCAGGGTGTGGATCATTTTTATATAAACTTTTGAGAGGACTAAGTCTCGGCTTGAGACTGAACCTCTTGGTTACATTGTTGTGCCATCTATTTCAAAGTTTTATTCCGCTGCTAATTACTTTAAAACCGATACTGTTTTTAAAGTTACTTTGATAATTAAATTAGCAAGTGTTTATGTTAAGTGTAGATTAGTAAGTTAGTTTCAAAAGATAATCACACACTCCTGTGTTGATTAACTGGGAATTAATCAATCCCTTGAGAACCTAACAGAATCTATACATTAATATAAATTCACTACAGTTTAATTTATTATTTTATTTGGGGGTCTTTAAGACATTGCTTTTAAATATAGAAATTTTGATTGGTACTCAATTCACCCCCCTCTTGAGTAAACCACTCCGACCAACAATTACAACTCAAGATCATGGGTGATATAGTTATGATCATGAGTTAATAATTATCCAAACCCATATAAGATCACCACCCACTTTTGTATCAAGAAACAACCCAAAATGAGGTGATAATAATCACAAAAAAACCTCAAACATGACTCCTTTTGTAAATTGAAGAACATGAACACTGATCAACTTATCTGTTGAGAAGTCAAAAGTTGTCCAACCTTAAATAGTATATATGAAAGTTATGTCCTTCCTAGTCAATGTCACAACCCTTCCCAGAGGGTCCCGTGCTATGACTAACCCAAGCCCACCTCTAATAGGCCAGAGGCTAGTGACTAGCACTGAGTATACATATCCCACAAATGGGAGGCATTAGCCTAAGTACCTTTACGCACACACACATCTCCAAGCCACAAATTCTGAAATGTAAAAAAACTAAGTGAAAAAATCATGCAAACTACTATGTATCACAACTAGAGTACAACAGTGAAAGTACTAGAAAGTAAACAAGTACAAAAAAATCCCACTTAAAGAAAAGAGTCTGTAGCCACAAGTCCAACTGGTAAAGTAAGAGGTACTGGGACTGTCATCTGAAAAGCTGTCAAAACACACCTCAGCCTGTCTGGTCTCAAAAGTCACTACCTGGTTCGAGTCTACCTAAAACTCTATTTAAGGGTCAATCATCTGCACATGACATGAAACGTGCAGGAAAATTATGTGTAGGGTGAGTAAAAAAATACTCAGTAGGATAGCCCAAAACCACAAAGGAATACCATAAAAGAAATACCACAAAGGAAATAACATGAAGGAATAACACAAAGGAATGACAAAAATGAAATACCATGAAGTAATACTATAAAGTAATACCACAAAGGAAATACCATGAAGGAGTACATAGTCAGCACCACACAGATATATGTCTATTGAAAATATATCAAGAACATCAAGATATACTCAATCTAATAAGACACATAGTCTCCAAAAGAAACATAGTCTCCATAATACACAAAGTATCTATAATACACACAATATCCATAAGACACGTAGTATCCATAAGACACACAGTCTCCATAAGACACACAGTCTCCATAAGACACATAGTCTCCATAAGACACACATTCTCTAGGTCCCAACCAGCCACATAAAATGTTTGCTCGAAGCACGCTCATTCCAGGAGAACTCAATCATCAAGACATTAGGTCATATTCACACTAAAAAACAATACAATTAGTATATTTATAAAATACCATCTCATTTCAATGGTCCCAACTCCACTGATAGCTCGTTAAACAGACATCCGGTTTGAAAGTTATGGCCGTTTGAAAATTTTATAAGGGGGTTCACTGGGTCGTGGACCAACCGTGGCAGTAGACCAATGTATTCAACCACCCCAAGGTAGCTTTAGATACTATGGAATTCAACCATGCCCTAGCTATCATGGGTGTGTGGCAGCTCGGTTGACCATGGCCTGGTCCGGCTGCCCGGGTCTGATCTGGGTCCGACCCGACCCACCAGGTCAACCCAGCCCACCTAACTAGCCTAGACCGTCACACTGGCCTGACCCACTCACCCGACCTAGTCCAATTTCCAGGTCGGTCTGGCTCACATGATTTCCCATGGTGACTGTCTTGGATCCATGCGGCCACCCCACCGCGTCCCCCAGTGCCAAACGCGTCGTGTCGCTGCCTGTGATGGCCACCAGCGCCCTTCCTTCTATGGTCCGCCATTCTTCCTCCGATGATCCAATATTTGAAATAAAAACACCTCTATGATAATTGGGTCCTGAGCTACACTAATTCTACATTTGTTTCATCTTGCCTCCAATTAGAGGGTCAAATCGTGTTCAGAGCCTCTCGACAAGTTGAACTGTGATCACGAGGATCCAATGATGAAGAACACCAAGAATGGGGAAGATAAAGAACAAGAACTTTCAAAGAAAGAACCTTTTATTTGTTTGTGTTAGCCTAGATTCATTCTTTTTAGAAGGATAAATGAATTGGATAAACTAATCTCCTGATAATCCCGCAACAATAACCCATCCCGCAACAACGATCAAACTGAGGATCAATCTATTTATGGATTGACCCATGTTCATCATGGAAATAAAGAATGGGGAAAATAAATCAGAAATAAAATTCCCTATCTGGGTTATGGATCATTCACTGTCGAGGATTTATTTTCGTTGGCGATCCATCAAGAATGATCTCTGATCCTTGTGTTTGTCATCTCTACCGAGAGAATTCTCTAAGGACTATCTTCATAGCCTCCAAGGAATTTTCAGGTTTATGAGCCTAACTCTGGGTCCCTACCTAGATGTTCATTTAAAATAAATAGCATCGCTGCGTTGATGTAATGTTAAAATAAAATAAACTCACAGTTTATTTTATTCATTAAAATGTCCAAAAACTATTTTCCACAGCTGACCCGCACTGACCGATGTTAGGCCTCTCCTAGGGAAAACACCACATTAAGAACCCAATGGTGGTCTCAGATTTCCAATCTGAGTCACCATTCATGAGTTGGGATTCTAAAATAAAATAATTTTATTTAATTATTTTATTTATGGTGACTTTTTCTTCAGATGTCCCAAATCGACCAATGTTAGTTCATGTCTAGGGTAAAACCTCCATTCTGAACTCAATGGTGCTCGGACACCCATTTAAAAGTTATTCCACTTTTTCAGGAAAGTCGCGCACACGTGTTATTAAAAACTTAACATTTTCAACATTTTTTTCCGAGCACACCAGACCTCGGAATCGCACACCATCTTAGCACCTGGTCTCTTAATTTTCCCAAATAATTTCTAAAAATAAAATAGGGAAAATAAAAGTCATTATATTCTCCCAAACTTAGTGATTTAAGTCCTTGAAAATCCAAAACAAGGGCTACCCAAACAAATGAGAGAACTGAGCATGAATCTGAGCCTCCCACTCCCATGTGCTCTCCTAGAGATTCTTATGCTACCATCGAACACACACTAGAGGAATTGACTACCCATGAAGTATCGTCTTCTATCATTCCTCGATCTCTACTAGGTACTCAGTAAAAGTCACCCCATCGTCAATTTCCAGCTCACCCCAGTCAATGACGTGCAATGGGTCATGCACGTACCTCCTCAACTATGACACATGGAAGATGTCGTGTACCTGCACTAACTGCGGAGATATATCCAAGCGGTACGCCACCTCTTTAAATCTACATAGTATCAGAAAAGGTCCAATGAACTTTAAATATATCTTTTCATCCCATCCAAATATTCATAATCTGCATCGAGGTGAGACCCAAAGGAACATGTGGTCTCTTTACTCAACTATAAAGGCCTCCATAGTCTATCATCATAAGACTTATGATGGATTTTTGTGGCCTTCATCCACTCCTAGATTATATTCACCTTCTCTATAGTCTCCTGCACTAAATTTGGGCCCATGAGTGCTGACTTTCTTGGGTCCATCTAGCAAAGTGATAATCTGCAAGGTTTCTCGTACAAGGCCTCGAATGGTATCATACCAATGGTGGAATGGAAGCTATTATTATATGAAAACTACACCAGGGGTAGGTGATCCTCCCAACTATGGCCAAAATCTAACATGAAAGCCTATATCATGTCCTCCAGAACTTGTATGGTCCACTCTATTTGGTCATCCATTTGTGGGTGAAATGTTGTGCTCAAGCGTAACTAATTCCCAAAAACCTCCTACAATCCCTTCTAAAACTGGTATGTAAAGAAATCATCACAATATAATACTATCGTCGAATTAACTCCATGGATTCAAACTATCTCTGGAACATGGAGGCGTCCCAAGCTCTCTACTAAACTCTTCTCCTAAATATCTAGGAAGTGGGCCGACTTGGTGAGTCAGTCAACGATCACCCAGACGGTATTGTGTCCCTTGTAAGTATGTGGTAAAACTATAATTAATTCCATCGATATTCCACCCCACTTCCATTCTAGTACCTCAAGGGGTTGAGTCAAACCCGCTGGAACTTGGTGCTTAACCTTCACTTACTGATAAGTGAGGTATTGAGAAACAAACTCTACAACTCCCTTCTTCATCCCTGGCCCCCAAAACTGACATCGGAGGTCTTGGTGCATCTTCTCCACACCTCGATATACCACCAATGGGGATGTATGGAAATCCCTCAAAACCTTCTCCCATAATTCCACTGGTACTACTGTGCACCCTCTAAAAATAACGACATGTCCCCACCTTTCAAATATCTATCAGGGGCATGCCCTATGGACATCTGAGCATATAAAGTCTCTTAGTAGGTATACCCAAGACATGACTCCCTGAATCGCTATAAAAGTGGAGGGGTAACAACCATTAACTATAGGTAAGCTACTCCATCCCCATCCACAAAGGATATCTGCAATGAGACTAACTACTATGATTCCTTGTTCAACAACTACGAACTGGATCTCCTGTTGAGAGAATATACCACCATGTTCCTCTTCCTAGGAGTATATACAATCTTAAAGTCATAGTCTTGGAGGAACTCTAGACATTTCCTCTATCTCATGTTCAGATACTTTTGAGAGAAGATATACTTGAGACTCTTTTGGTGAGAGTAGATGATAAATTTCTTGCCCATCAAGTTGTGTCACCACATTTTCAAAGTGAAGATTATCAATGATAACTCAAGATCATGGGTTGCATAGTTATGCTCATGTGTTCTCAACTAGCATGAACCATAGGCAATCAACACTTTACCCTACATCAGGACACAACCAATCCTAGTTCTTGATGCATCACAGAACACTACGTATTTGGTACCCTCCTCTGGAAATCTCAAGATGGTAGCACTCGTCAATCTCTTCTCCAACTACTAAAAACTCTACTGGAACTTCTCCATACAAAAAAAATTCTAACCCTTTCATGTAAAAGGTTTCAAGGATGCTTCCACTCTAGAAAATTTGGGTACAAATCTTTGATAGTACCCAGAAAAACCAAATAAACTCCGCACCTCAATAACACTCTTGGGCGGATCTCAAGAAAGCATCGCCTCAATATTCACTAGATCCATTGCAACTTTAGCCTATGAAATGATGTGTCATAGAAAATGGACCTCCTGAATCTATAACTAACACTTAGAGATCTTCTGGTAAATCTGGTTCCCTTAGAGTGTTTTCAGGACCATCCTCAAGTGTCTCGTGTGCTCCTCTTCGGACGTCGAGTGCACTAGGATGTCATCAATGAAGACCACCATGAACTAGTCTATGTAATGATGAAATATCCATTTCATGAGTCCCATGAAAACTTCTAGGGTGTTCATCATGGAAAATGGAATCACCAAGTACTCATAGTGTCCTTAATGACATCTAAAGGTCATATTTGATATATCCTCATCTCGTACTTGTAGCTAGTGCTAACTAGATCCGAGGTCAATCTTTGAGAACCATTGGGCCCCTTTCAACTGATTGAAGAGGTCATCGATACTTGGAAGTGGATACCTATTCTTTATGGTCACCTATACTAGGTGTTGTAAGTCCACACTAATCTCAAGCTCCCATCTTCATTCATGGAAAATAAAACCAGGGATTCCTAGGGTAAAACATTGGGTCTCATGAAGCCATTCCTCTACAAGTCCTCCAACTGCACCCTCATATCACAAAGATCTATGGGAGCCATCCAATATACAGGTGTAGATATCGGTGTCATCTTGGGGTATATATCAATGCATAATTCTACCTCACTATGGGGAGGTAATCCTGGAACATCCTCATGAATGATGTACTCATACTCTACCACCACTGTAGGAAATTGTGGACTCAAATAATCCACTACACCAAGGGTCAGGTTAGAAAACTAATGATTTATTATCTATACCCTTCAATGTGTGAGTCTATCCTGCACTGATTTAATTTCTGTTTCACCAACAAAGGAAAACCTAGTCCCATCATTACAGACACACCGCACTCTATGTCTAAAATAGTCTATCTGATCATGAACTCTGAATAACCAGTCTATACTGAGAATAATGTCATAAGGCCTCAATGCCACTACCAATAGATCCCAACCGAAGCTCTCGCCTCTAAGAGTAAGGTCACACTTTTGGCACCAGTGCGTGATCATAAAATATCCTTTTATAGAATAATCTACGTGTAAGGTTCAAGTTAATGGTTCAACCAGAATCTCTGAGTCTCAAACAAGGTTTGTGTCAAGAAAGGAATGATTATCACCTATGTATATCAAAACTACATCTAAGGTGGAAAATACACATATCGTACCTCTAATCATCCCTGAAGCCTCGGGGTCATAGGCCTCCATCGCCTGTAGCTAGCCTCATCCCTGTCCACCAGCTCCCTCAGTCTATTCTAGACCACCTGGGGGTGGTGGTGGTAATAGCTCGAACCTCTAACCACCTCTTTCCACCCTAACTACTCCCTTGCCACATCCTCCTCCCTGCGGACCACCCTTCTCCCACCTTCGCCTCTACCTAGGTGGCCCCTCGACCGTAACCTGATTGTCCATATGACATGTCAGGCAATCTCATGCCAGATATCCCTGACCACCGTATGAGTAACACAACATATCCCTCATATGACTTGAGCTACCCTAGGAGCCATGCACCACTAATCTTGTGTCCTGTGATTGTCTCTCGAAGCACCTAACTTGATTGGGTCCCTAATACTATCATCGGCTACCTACTATCGAGGTATCAGCTACCTGGTTCTTGCCTTTATCTCCCACTATTGATGTCTATTCCATTATAAATCTCTCCACTAGAAGGGCTTGCTCAAGTACCCCACTATAAGTAGGAATGATAAGGGATATCACAGATGACCTGATATTCTGTGTAAGCCCTTCTCAAAGGAATGATCCCTGAAGAACAAGTCTCATACCATATTCATAGAGTATCATGAAAGATCAGTAAATCTCGAAAAATACTCTACCACATTCTGATTTCCCTATTGTAGATGTAGAAGCTCATGTATGCATACCGACCGTAATGTGGCTGGAAAAAAATTCTCTCTGAAGAGATTTTTGAATTATTCCAAAGATAGAGTTGTATCATTGTGTATTTGGGTCACTAAGATCCACCATCACCCTATAGATCCCTAAAAAAGACTCGTGAGAAGGAATTCCATCTGGTCGGAAGGCATCCTCACTAGGTGGAAGACATGGGTAACTACCTCCAGCCAATCCTCAACTGCCTGGGGGTCTGGATCACCCAAAAACCAGGGAGGTAACTGTCTTTGAAACTCATGAAATGCGATTATTCTATATGCATCCTCAACTAGTAGTGATGATATTAGATAATTCTCTACGGATGGTGGTAGAGATGGTAAACCACCTGGAGGTGATATCTTCAGTGCATGACCCTGTACCGATGCCTTTTCGCTAGGTGAATCATCCCCGTGATCACACAATGGAATCCTGGTTGGCTGTTTTCATGGAAAAATCTTGTAATAAAACAAGATGTACCATGGTCAAGAGATTATATCTGGAGAGATAACTTAAGAAGGACATAGAACACACAACTCATTCCTATATGATTCATGTACCATTATTTTTTCATATAACCATTATTTTCATGTACTGAGTTGAAAAGAAGGTAGTTAGAGTCATGTTGTATAGATACGTCGTCTGCTGCACCAACACTGGAGTCCCTAGCCTAAAATACAAACTTGAAACACTTAACACAATTGCCCCAAACCAACCTCATAGACTCCCGGTCCTAAAGTATAAATTACCACCTCTGATGCCACTCTGTCATGACCTGTCCTAGAGGGGAATGTGTCGTGACTACCCCAAGCCCACCTCCAATAGGGCAGGGGCTGGTGATGAGCACCGAGTAGGAATATCCCACAAATGGGAGTCATTAGCCTAAGTACCTATACGCACGCACACATATTCAAGACACAAATTCTGAAATGTAAAAACACTAAGTAAACAATGCATGCAAACTACTATGTCCTACAACCAGAGTATAATAGTGAAAGTACTGGAAAGTAAATAGGGCCAAAACAATCCCACCAAAATAAAAGAGTATGTAGCCACAAGTTAAACTTGTAAAGTAAGAGGTACTGGGATTTTCATTTGAAAATATTCTAGAACACACCTCGGCCTGTCAGGTCTCACAAGGCACTGTCTAGTCCTAGTCTACCTGGAACTCTGTCAAAGGGTCGATCGTCTGCACAAGATACGTGGGAACATCCCATACAAGGGTGAGTAAAACAATACTTAGTAGGAAACCATAAAACCACAAAGGAATACCAAAAAGTAAATACCACTAAGTAATACCACAAAGTAATACCACAAAGTAAACACCACTAAGGAAAACAACAAAGGAAAACCAAAAAGGAAATACCATGAAGGAATACATAGTCAGATCCATATAGATATATGTATACTTAAATATGTCAAGAACATCTAGATATACTCAATATAATAAGAAACACAATATCAACAAGACACATCATCTCTATAAGACACATAGTCTTCATAAGACACACAGTCTCCATAAGATAGACTATCTCCATAAGACACATAGTCTCCATAAGACACATAGTCTCTAGGTCCCATCCAGCCACAAATTTTTTTTTCTCAAATCATTATCATTTTTAGATAACTCACTCCTCAAATCATTAGTTTGTATGCACACTCCCACAAAACCTACTTAGGATATCTCTAAAATACCATCTCTTCGTAAGGGTACCAGTGCCGTAGACGGCTCATCAAATATACATTCGGTTTAAAAGTTATAGTTGTTTAAAAATTTCATAAAGGGGTACAATGGGTCATGGACTAACTATGTGGTCGGTCCACTAACTGTGGAGGTTGACAACTCAGTCTGGCCACCCAGATCTGACTCGGATCTGACCCGATCCGCCGAGTCGACCCAACCCATTAGGCCCGACCCACTCTGGCTGGGCCCGACCCACTCCACCGTCCAAGATCGTCATGCCAGCCTGACCCGATCTCCTGACCCAGTCTTCTTTTTGGTTCAATATGGATCATGCGGTCACCCGTGATGACCGTCGCCGTTCCACGCAGCCACCCCTTCATGTTATGCGATCTATGCATCTCACACGGAGCCGAACGTGCCGCACCGCAGTGTGTCGTCGTGCGCCACCGGCCACCAGTACCCTTCCTTCTGTGATCTTTCGTTCTTCCTCTGGTGCTCCAATATCTGAAATGAAAAAATCTCTATGATCTTCAGGTCCTAAGCTACACTGATCTGGCCTCTGTTTTATCTTGCCTCCAATCCGGGGGTTTGATCGTGTTTGGAGCCTCTTGGAAAGTCGATCTGCGATCATGAGGATCCAACGACGAAGAATTCCCAGAACGGGGAAGAGAAAGAACAAGAACACCCAAATAAAGAACCTTAGCCTTTGTTCATGTTGGCCTCGATTCATTCTCATTAGAAAGATAAACAAATAGGATAAACTAATCTCCCAATAATCTGAAAACAATAACCCATTCCACAACAATGATCAAACCACGAATAAATCTATTTATGGATTGACCTGCATTCGTCATATAAATAAAGAACAGGGAAAAGAAATCAGAAATCAAATGGCCTACCTGAGATATGGATCATTTTCCATTGAGGATTGATTTTCATTAGCGATCTATCAAGAACGGTTTCTGATCCTTGTGTTTCTCATCGCTACCAAGATAATTCTCGAAGAATTTTCTCTAGAGCCTCCAGGGAATTTTTAGGGTTATGAGACTAACCTTGGGTCCCTTCCTAGCTCTTCATTTAAAATAAATAGCGTCAATGCATTGATGTAACATTAAAATAAAATAAACTCACTATTTATTTTATTCATTAAAATGTCCAAAAACTATTTTTCACAGCCGACCCACGCTGGCCAGTGTTAGGCCTTGCCTAGAGAAAACACCACATTACAAACTCAACGGTGGTATTAGATCAATCTGTTTCTGGATTGACCTATGTTTATCATGGAAATAAAGAACAAGGAAAAGAAATAATAAATAACATTCCCTACCTAGGATATGGATCATTTTCTGTTGAGTATTGATTATCATTGGTGATCCTTCAAGAACAATCTTTGATCCTTGTGTTTGTCATCAATGCTAAGATAATTCTATAAGGATTCTCTCCAGAGCCTCTAGTTAATTTCTAGGGTTATGAGCCTAAACCCGGGTCCCTTCCTAGATATTCATTTAAAAGAAACAACATCACTGTGTTGATGTAACATTAAAATAAAATAAACTCACAGTTTATTTTATTCATTACAATGTCCAAAAACTATTTTTCACAGTTGACCCGTGTCGGCCGATATTAGACCTCAGCTAGGGAAAACACCACATTAAAAACTAAACAGTGGTATAATATTTCTAATCTGAGTCATTGTTCATGAGTTATTGTGATTTTAAAATAAAATAATTTTATTTAATAATTTTATTTACGGTTACGTCCTTGGTGACTTTTTCTTCAGATAACCCATACTGACCAAATTTAGGTCGTGACTAGGGTAAAACTACCATTTTGAGCTCAAAAATACTATAGGATTTCTGATCTGAGTGCCCATTTAAAAGATATTCCACTTTTTCAGTAAATCTGCACGTGCATGCTATTAAAAACTTAACATTTTTCAAAAAAACTTCCAGGAACACCGGGCCTCAGAATCACAGGCCGTCTTAGCGCTTGGTCTCATAATTTTCTAAAATAATTTATAAAAATAAAACCAGTAAAAATATGAGTCATTATATTCAAGGCTATCAATGGGGTCACAATTTGATATAAATTGAACATGAACCTCTAATAATATCCCACAATACCATGGAAACTATAGACCTATAAAATATTCTTGGGGTTTTCCCATGAAATAGTTGGTTTGATCTTTAAAGTATAAACCCACACTCCCTAGTGAGACACCACATGCCTAAGAAAATGCATCTCACACATCCAAAACTTGTTGTTGAAAAATTTCCCAAAAATTTGATGGTGTTAAAGGTCTTGTAAAACATCCCTAATATGGCCATCAAGAGCCTCCTCTAACTTAAAGTTCATGAGGATTTAATCAATTAAAACTACCATGGATTGATCTAGGAACTCATTAATCATATATTTCATGAGTCCCATAAAAATAGTTAGGGTATTTAGAACACTGAATTACATAACCACAAACTCAAAGTGTCTATAATAAAACCTAAAATTGGTATTTGGGATATGCTCCTCCTTCACCCTCATCTGATGATACCCATACCACATATCAATATTGAAAAACTAGCTAGACCACTTTAACTAATTAAATAAATCATTTATCCTCAAAATGTAATAATGGTTCTTGACTATAACCCAATTCAATATCATTTAGTCTATGTAAAATCTCATACCACCATTCACCTTCTTGGAAAACAACACCAGAGCACCCCATAATGACACCCTAGGTTAGATGAAAACCTTATACATCAAATCATTGATTTGAATACTCAAATACCAAAACTCATAAGGTATCATTTGATAATGATTTATTAAAATTAGAGATTCACTGGGATGCACTTTTCCCTAAACTTGATATCATTTTGAGGGGGTAGCATCACATACTCTTTCAAAAAAATATCTAAAAACTCATCGATAACTCTAGGAAATAACACCGCCTATACCTATACCAAGACCAATTACAATTCTTATAGCTAGGATAAAAGAGGCCTTGAATGCCTATATCCCATTTAATGGTATTCTAATCTAATAAACACTATGGGTTGGTTATCTACCTTATAGAATGAAACTCTCCACCAGAAATAATTGATGACCACATGCATATAATACAATCAATCCATGCCAAATATGACATCATATGGTTGTAAAAATGATAAGAAAAATCCCTCAATGAATAATGGGGCCTTATCATCAACTCAAAATCCCGAAACACAACAAACTTAACGAACCTTTAACTAGCATAGTCAACACCAGGGTCATTGGAAGCCACTCCACCTTAAGTCTCAAGGCGCAGACCCAGATGGGTGAAATAAAGTAATTTGAACCTCTAGAATCAAAATAAGTAAAAAACTAGGGTGGATAATCAATATATGGTACCTATAAAAATCTATGGCCCACCTAGAGATAGTATCTCCATGGAATGTAACCGACCATGCCCAAATCCTCTCCCATATTGGCCCTACTGACAACCACCTCCACAACCATGCTCATCCCTATATCCTTGAGTATGGGGGATGTTATAGAGTTTTCCTCCTCCTGCTCTATCTCCCCTTATATAAATAAAATCCAAATGATCTTGATACTGATAAGTCCTCTAAGGAAACTACTGTTGAGGTTGAACTGGGAACTATGGATACCAAGAGCAATTAGGAATTGAAATAACCGATGACCATATACCCCAAAAGAGAAGCACATATAAATGGATATCCTAATGGATGCATGGGAATTGAAAAATCTAAAAAAATATGGGGAATATTATTAAGACTGATTCCTTACCAATCAGAACCTCAACTATCCCAACATCGGTGGCCCTTCTCTACAGGATGTTCTGATGACACCCATCTTGAGGTGATCATGACTATACATGCATCCTCTTAATCACATATACCTTCTTTAACATCTCCAACAATGCAGGAAATTTAATTGGGGTAACCATAAATCAAATATATGGATGTATTGCCTCCTCAAAACACAGTTCTCAAGCCTTCTCATCTTGAAAAATATAAAGGAAAAAAATAAGATAATTAAATAAAATATTGAACTCGTACATGATTAGAATCCCCTACTAGAGAGATAGAAACTCCTACCTCTTATCTACCTTCATCGTCGATGAAAGGAGCTCTATATAGAGATGCTTTGGAAAATAATCCCCTAAAATATTTGATACATTAATCTCTATGAGAAATAGAATCCACCACTGGTGTGCAACCCTATCATCTATCTGACAGTCAATGAGACCCAATGCTCTATCATAGCATGGATTAAACTTTATTAAATAACCATCTCCTCTAACCAACAATTTATCTTCAGAGAAAAGTCACAACCCTCATGCTTCTCCAAACCCTAATGTTGTAACTCACATAGCATCCTCCTCTAAGAATTTTTCTCTTTAGAGGGTTTAGCACTCCTATAGTAAAATAAATTATCATATTATGCTTCACCAATAGGGCCCACATGAGGACTATGAAAAGTATCCATATATAAAAGTAATAAAGAAAAATTCTAATCTTGGTATCATAGAATTTATTTAATATCCAATAATTAGATTTATTTTAATTGTTCCCTGAAATCACCCCAATTTAACCATAAGTGAAAACAAACATAATAAATGTACCTATCATGGGTATTTACCCTATATTTTCTATTACATTTCCTAGGGTGTTTAACATGCTTATGTCCCTTGAATCATATAATAAGGGGGCCAATTGTATTTTTCAAAGACAACCTCCCTTGCTACACCACACACCAGGTTTGACTAACACTATTGTCCTTCCAAACCCATGTAATCCTCACTAATGCCTAACTATAAAATCCATCCTAACTCTCATTCGTAGCTCTGATACCACTCTATCATTAAATACCCCCAATGGTAACAACTCTTGGGCTACTATTGAAGATAAATATGACCCTTGAATCCCAACTCTAATAGGCCATGGGTTGGAGACTAGCACTGGGGGTATAAAATACACAAATGTGATGTATTGCCCTAATAATCCAAGGGAAATGTAAGGAAAACCACAAAAACTCCATAATATAAAATCAAATCAAGTATCCCACAATATATATAAATTTCATACATAATGAATCCTTTAAAAATTAAATACCAAATAAAAACTCTTATGGTACTGACTTTGACTGTAACTCCAAGCCTGGAGCTAGAAATGTCCAACTCAGTCACCAAATCCCTCTTGGAAACCTAAAAAATAGATTTATATATATGGGATAGTATACATGTATACTTAGTAGGATCCTCTTCATGACCTCTCATGCAAGAGAATAATAAGAATATTAATGCCTCAATGAATAAAAAATAGAACCAACACACAACTATGTCAAGTAAAATATCACCAACCTCAAAAGGCCCACTCACCCAATACCACATAAAAATATAATAATATAATATTTAAAGAATATATAAATAAGGTACTCTGCAAAAAAATCATCATTGGTTTGTTTCTCTCACACCACAATGAAAAACATTTTGTGCTTTTATCCCTTCTCCATCCATGCCATTGCACATCATGCCTATTACCACAACCACATACCATGTACCACAACCACATACCATGTACCACAACCATAACCATATATCCATAGCCACATACCACATCACCACATCCTCATCATAACCACATCCCATATCCTCATCATAGTAGGTTATCATGGATATAAATAACAACAACTTTATTCCCTCCTCTTACCATGCATGACTCATTCCATGCATCACAACATCATCCCATTTTCATCACATTATCATCACATCACATCATCTACACTATAACCTCTATCCATCATAGACCATGCATTATAACTTTAAGCTATTAAATTTGATACTATTCCTAAAATAGAGTTCATGGAAAATGGATCATTCAGTCATATGTTCCATCACCTATATATTAGAGAAAACACCCAAAACCCAAAACGTTTTGGCATTGGCAAGGTTATTTAACTTAGATGGTGGGGTGTAAGAAATCACATTAAAATAACAACATATATCATAGAAAAAAAAATCACAAACCAAGTTTTCATACTAAAACAACACTACTAAGTCCCATAAAAGACACCACATCACTACTACCACATATTAACAACTGATGTTATCACTACACCACCAATTAGCTACACCTTTTTACAAAAAACTCTATAATAAAATTCAAAACTTTATATTTAATCATATTATGTATCCATTTTTATATTTATCATTTTACCAATAAAATTTCATTCATTATGTTATTCATTTACCCATATTTAATTTCAAACCATTCATTATCCATCAACCATGTTTATCCCATCCACTGCCTATTCATTTCAATTAATAATTTTTCATTAATAAACCATTGATCATTAAATTACAACCCACTACTCATTAACATATTCATTATTACCACCGAAATTCCATAATTTTAGGAATCTATAACACAAACTCGCGTCAACCAACAAATAACCACATGAACCACCCCAAAACACATTCCAACATACCCCACAAATACCAAAAAACCATTTACTTTCCACACACCCAAACTTTCCACCACTTAAAAACCATATAATATCCCATTCACCACTGCCACATCAACAACCACATCTCCCCATGCCAATTAAATCAAACAAACCACAACACTCGCTATGAAACTCATGCCAACACCCCCAAAACCATTTACAACAGTCCCTAAACAAGACAATTCTAATCTAAAAAAGGGTAACATAATTAGAAATAGTAAACCAAATCAAAATCGGTGGAAAATAACATCAAGTTGTCACTTTTTAATAATTATTTTCATATAAATTATCAGTGTCCATCATAAACATAATTACCAAAATTATAAATTTCTAGGAAACCATTTCATTACTATCTTTAAATGATTATCCTTTTATGTGATGTGATTTAAACTTGTTAACAATAGAAAATAAGGTCTTTTAATAGTAGACACATTAATCCAAATTCATTAACATATTCCAATAAAAAGGAATTAACATAAATCTCATGCAGCTAACCTTTTATCCTATTCAATTTCATCAATATAGTTATTATTTTTATTAGGTTAATTAATGTTACACACCCAATGAAAATAAAAGTATGATAGTTCTAATAAATAATATAAATAAAAGTAAAAATTATTGAATACCCTAACTCAATTAGAGCTTCAATAATTATTGTTCATGAATAAGGAGAGGAAGTTAATCAAAAATTTAAGAACATGTGAGGAAAAAATCAACAACCAAGAGCACCACAACCTCCATAAAAATTATAAAAAAGTCCAACAAAACTAAATATAAATAATTTTCATATCCTATATAAGATAAGGATATGGAGATAACCTAAAATAAGGGAAGAGAAACTCACCTAACATAGTAAAGTTGTTGATTTCTTCATTCCAAGGGACAAATATAGTCAAATGGAAATCAAAGGACTCTAAGGATACACCTCCTGATACCTGTGGTTCAGAGAAAAATGAAGAGATATAAAATAATTAGAATGTGATTACAAATTTATAATGAAGCTATAAATTAAAGGGAGAATGATATGGCAGTTCATGGCCACGCCATGATTGGGATAAGTCAATCACACCTCTGGAAATCAAGTTGTGATCTACTTTATCTTACCCAAAATCTCCTGATCAAAATCACATTAACTCCAAATATCTAATGAATTACACATTGTGATCAAGGTTATCATACCATAGTACATAGTACTCTAATAACCACAACACAATACTGAACCAAGCCACAACACAAAAAGATCACCACAATGCAATGATACTCAAAAATTCATAACCATGAAATCAACCACTTAGGGCTTCACACTAAAGTAGCTATGGACACCCAACGAGGGCCACTTGTGAAAAATTAAATGAACTCCTCAAGGCCTTTCAAGTCACTAATAAATCTCCTCATGCCATGAGAGAATCATATGTAAGGAAAAACTCAAAACCATAAAATCCTTACATGTTGGATTTTAACCCTTACTTAAGAACTTGGGAGCTTCCACACCATGACCAACACCCCTCATGCTACAACTAGGATTCCAATAAGATATTGTACAAAATCAAACAATCATAGAATATACCCCAAGTTGTGATATAATTTTACATCATGCAATGACTTCATAACCAACCACCCATAGCACAACACATACAACCACATCATGACACACCTGTTCCATATGAAATATCATCTTTAGAAATACCTCCCTTCCACTAACCTTATCTTGATATCTCAAACACCTATAAAACATAAAGTAAAAATTATAGAATATTTTTTCCATTATAATATAAACCATGCACAGTTGTGTAGGTTGAAAATAAGAATTTTTATCCTCTTGGTGGTATCCTCACATGGTAGTGAGAGTTTTTCTTGATTTTCCATTATAAGGTTAAACCTTATATAGTCTATTTTATGAACAACTTCCATGAATAGTTCTTGAGGATCACCTTATAAAGAATTATATATAATTTTAGAAATATTTTCTAGTTGATTGTATTCTAAGTTCCCTAAGCTTGATTACTTCTACCATATGGAATCAACCCCTATGATTTTATAGAATCATCAGTCTTAAACTAAGAAATTTTTTTCATGTTTTATTTCCTAATGTCATAGTAATCTAGAAAATGGTATTACATCTAGTATTCTAACATCATTGGATCTATTTGTGCTCTCCTTTTTTGTGACCTGTAAAAGGGTAATATGTGACACTTTATTCCTTTTTTTTATTAATTCGGTGATGGATTTAAAAGGATATAAAGTGGCATGGGGAAAAATTGTCACACCCCCCATGTTAATTTTTAAAATTATTTTTAAAATTATTTATTTTTATTGGAATTATCAAAGTTTATATCAGAATTTTTTAAAATTTTAAAATATTTTCTCAACATCACAGTTAGCACATGGTTGGAACACAATTTGTTTTAATTGTGCAACCTTATCTTATGTATGAGTAACCCAACACAATTAACACATGGTTAGTAGAAACTGGCCATTTTAACCTTAAATATAATATCTCCAATTTAGTGGAAGGAGTATAGTTAGAGTGAAGTTAGTGGAATCCATGTGAATGAATCATATATAGTTAAGGGACACCATTCAGGGTACCATTACATAGAGTGAGATTCTACTCGATAGATTATATAAGATTATTTAGTAATTTAGTGAATTGTATGGAATATACAATGTTTGTTAGAGATGGTTTCACTTTAGGTTTATGATTTAGTAAAATGTGCAACCAAACTATGTAGCTTTCCCTAATATTTAAATTTTGATTTCCCAATTATACCCCTAATGATTTTAACCCCTATTTAGCCCTTAATTTCCTCATTTTCATTCATATTATTCATAGGGGATCCATGGTAAAACACCCCTCTCCATATTATGGTTTCTTATACTTCAATCATGAGTTTCTTTTAGATTTATCAAGGTAAATATTATATTCCCTCTTTATTTATTCTTTATCTTCCTTCTCAGTTTTTCTTCCTCTTTCTCAAGATCTACTGGCCATGATGGTTGAGCCTCTTGTGTAGGGTTTGTTTAATATTGATATTTTTTATGTTTAGGGATAGATAATCTCTCTTATTAACCTAGTCTAGTGTTTATTGTTGAAGTTAGTTTTATTTCACCCCTTTAAGGTAGGTGTTTTTTTGTAACTCTATTTATTTGACATGTAATGCGTGCTTGGTTTTTCTAAAAATATTCTTTCATCCAAAATCTACTTATACATAACTAGAATTAAATTTTGTTTACTCTATGTATTTTATCAAATTACTAAGAGATTACTTTTGAAATAATTGCTAATTAAAATGGTTTTTTGAACTTCCTAATGATTTCTAAATGATTCTTTTTACATGATATATTTTATGAATTTATGTCTTATTGAATGTTTTAATAGAATTTTTGTTGTTGTTTCATTATTAATGGACTTCGATGAGTTCCATTGATATAATCTTATGTTACTTACATGTGATTTATGTGTATGATATTCACCATGTTGATTGATGAAGTTATGCTCCTACATATGTGTGTGTTATATTGGATATGTTGGATAAAAACTCAGGCTTCACTTTTCTTTAAAAGATATTTTAAATAAACACTTATTTTCCTAAAAAGGTGCAAAAAAAGACTCAATTTGGGTGAATTGAGTCTTTTAAATAATTTCACTGAATTTAAATATTATCTTTTTAAGTTTATATAATATATCCTTCTCTTTTAAGTAGAATTTTCAGAAGAAATAAAGTAAATTAAATAAAAGGTCGCAAAGTATTTTTATAGTGGTTCTGATCTATAAGGACATAACTTAGTATACTCTAACAAAACCCAATGCAGGCTTGGTGATTTTATACATATCCTTTTCCTAGGGATCTCACAACTGCAGGTAAGTATTTGACTCTTGATATAACACTTCAATAGATTTTACTGGGCTCTTCCTTACATGAATATTATATGGCCCATCCCCAAAAATTAGTTTAAAAAGTGTTCACTTACAACGGAAATTAAGGGTTTAAAAATGAATACAGATTAATACACAGTTGAAAACTCCAAGTAACTAATAGATAATAGATTTTATTTCAAATAGTATGTAATCCTTAAAAGAGTAATTCTGTAAATAATTCTTCGATTGTAGTACAACAGAGCAATAGTTTATCATCTCCTTGTTCTTTTTCAATCGAAATGTATAATAAAACTTATACAATATAGTTATAGAAATGAAATTATGTGTTATTCATGAGTATTAAATCACTTAAGAGTATTTTTCACTTATAACACACATATATAATTCTAAAATGTCAGGTATATATTCCACCAATATACTCAAAAGAATATATATAAATATATATCTAGAATTAATAAATTCCATGATTTCCTATTTAAAAGTAGCATATAGTCATTTTATACTTTCCTCATTTCATAAAAAAGTACTTTAGAGTTGAAAATTACTTCTATAAGGGTCTTCATACATGTTGAACCTTCAAAATAATATTCATAATTTTAGCATTGATAATTTTAATTCTATATGAAAATGTATTCTTAACTTACAATGAAAATCACCAAGTTCAAATTCTCATTTAAATATTCCTATTCAATCAAAATTTCTTCTTTGAATAATCCTTCAAATACTAAAAATCAATTTTCTTCAAAAATTAAAATATTTGAATTTTGAATGTTTCCACCCAAAATATTATTCATAGAAATAATCCTGACAATATATTCTCTTTAATGTATCTTTATGACAACACTTAACATGGAATTATTCCCAAATCTTGTTTTCCACATACTCTTAATAATGAATTTATCCATGCAACATAGCCTTGATTTTCTTATTAATAATAAATTTTTCACTTCAACATGGTCTCTATATTTTCATGATAAAACATTGCACCATATCATATTCTCATGGTAATAATCAGTAGTATGTTTCCTGAATCTAGTCTTGTAGTTCTATTCTTGATAACCCATTGTCTTTAAAGTATTATTGTAATTCTCCTTAACAATATATTTTCTCTTTAAAGAATCTTCACATGACTTCCAAAAGATACATTGTTGTAATGTAGTGTTAACTTTCTCATATAGACAATTGATACTTTTAGAAAATAACTCGATCAATTTAATATACAACAATTTGAAAACACTTCAAACAAAGTTTTTAGAGTTAATATAAACATTTACTAAACTCATAAACCATAGTGAATAAACCTGATAAAGCTTCATTAGATAGAAATTTCAAACTAATAGGAAAACAAAGTATCATAGTGCTAATTATATTGGTGATATTTCATATCATCACATTGATCATTTGGAATATTTTTATAGTATTGTGACTTTGAGTTCTAACTTAATAGTATCTTTTATCAACATTGTAACCACATGTTCAAACTTAGGAAATCATTAGTAGAATCATCACCTCAAGATAAAAAATTAACATGGTGTTTCGATGGTGATGGAATGTAGAAATCAGATGTATCTTATATTCTATTGAAAATGTAATATTAAGCTTCAACTTAAGAGTATAGTTTGTAATTGATTAAATGTGGAGCTATAATAGACCATCCATTTTGTATGATATAGTAACATAAAGCTAGACCCTAAGAACATGTTCTTTAAGATATTGTAATGTAAGGATTAATACATATGAGTCGTATATTTATAATAATTCTTCAAAAATATAAAAAACTTGTGAATTTGTTCTAGAATAAGTAAATATCTTAAATAAATAAACCATTAACCTGAAATCACTCAAGTAAAAATATTAGTAACAAAAATTAGGGTATTTTTTAGCATAAAATCCATAAATTAAATGAGAGTATGTTGTATTATGAAATGTTCATAATAATTTAGTCTAAAAATCTCCCCCTTTTTGATGATCAAAAAATCCATAACATTAAAATTTAACATTTTACAAAATAATTTTTTTTGAATAATAATAAAACTATAAGAATTAAAGAATCGGTAGGATAAAATTTTTTGTTTCCCATTCTCCCCATTTTTATAATATAAATAATATTTTATAAGATGGTATATCACATCTCTTTTGTACACTAAAATGAATAAACTATGAGATTATAATATTATTGATAATAAGAAGTGGGTAGTGATATGTTTTAAGAAAAAATGAATTTTATAAAATAATGAATTTATTAAAGAAAAAATAAATAACTAGGAAATCAAGAAAATATAATAGTGAATAAATAAAAGTTGAACTCGTTTAAAATAAAATAAACCCAACTCACATTTAATAAAATAATAATGTTAAAAATCCAGAAGCTTAATAAAAATATCTTCCAACTGATGTTTGGTGTTAAAAAATTCAAGATAAATATCACCTTTATGAGCGTGATATCTAAAGAGATGATGCCTAATATCAATATTCTTAGTCCTTGAATGGATTATTGTTTTTATAAATGTTGATAATGCTAGTGTTATCACATTTTATTGGAACATGTTCAAAATTTAAGCAAAAATCATTTAAAGTGTGTTTTATCCACAACACTTATGTATAACAACTACCAGCTGCAACATATTCTAATTTAGTAATAAGGAAATGGTGTGTTGTTTCTTACTAGACTAAGAAACTAAATATTTTCTCAAGAAGTGGACAGTTCCTGAGGTACTCTTACTATATAGTCTTAAACCCCCAAAATTAGCATCAAAATATGAAATTAAATCAAATAAAATTAAGAAAAAATATATACATAACCTTTTAAATATCTTAAAATACTTTTTGTAGCATTTGGATGAGATTACTTAGGATTTTCTTGGAATCAAGCACAAATACATACAACAAACATGATGACTAGTCTACTAATAGTTAAATATAATAAACTCTCAGTTATTCCTCTATATAACATGTCATCTACTAGTTTCCAATCTTAATTTATGTCAATTTTAATATTATAACTCATAGGAATTATATATAATTTACTATTTTAAATTTCAAACCCTCTAAGTATTTCATGTATGTACTTACTTTTATTTAACACAATCCTTAAGTCTTTCTAAAATATTTGAAAACCAAGAAATAAATTCAACTCACCCAACATCCTCATTTCAAAATCTTATTTCATAAGTTTTGAAAATATATTACATAGTTTCTGATTAGTTAAACCAAAAAACACATAATTAACATATATTTTAATAAGAAAAATATTTATAGATGAAGTTTTCTTAAAAAGTGTAAGATCTTCCAAGCCTACTAAAAAACCATTTGATAAAAGAAAAATAATTAATTATTTCATACTAAGATCTAGGTTCTTGTTTAGGACTATATAAAGTTTTAATAAGTTTGAAAACATAATTTAAAAAATAAGTATTTTCAAAACTATAAGGTTGTTCAACATAAAATTCAACCAAAAGAAAACCACTTAGAAAAGAAGATTTAACAAAAATATATAAAATTTTAAAGTTCGTATGATATACTTATGCTAAGAGAATTATAATGGATTTTAATTTGGCTACATGTGTAAAGGTATCTTTATAATCTATACATTACTCTTTATTGTAACCTTTATACACTAATCTATACTTATTTCTAGTAATCACTCTAATATCATCTTTATTATTTCTAAAAAGTCATTTAGTATCTGTAACAGGATAATCAAAAGGTTTATCAACTAATTAACAAACGCCATTCCTCTTGAACTGGTTTAACTATTCTTTCATGGCCAAAACCAAATTTTTATCACTCAAGGATTATTCTATGGTTTTAGGTTCAAGATTTTATATAAAAGAAAAAAAATTAGCAACATTTACAATATTTTTTCTAGTCCAAACACCTTTATCTAAATATATAATAATAGTTTATAAGGGATTTTTTTTAATTTTTAAGGTTATTTAGGTAGCACGCTATGAGTTTATCTATTTAATAACATCTCAGGACTGGTTTGTGCATGAACATGTCCATCATCATCATCATTTTTACTGTTAATGGGAGTATCAGGTCTCAATTTATTCACCAAATCATATGTTTTTCCCATGTTTTTTATTTTTATTTTTTGTCAATAAGAGAATTTGTTGGTGTGATAGGAAGAATGAGTGTGATAAAGGCTAAAGTGGAGAGGATAAACCTATTTCTTGAATACTGTGTATAAAAAGATTCAAGCATCGTTTAATTGTAATGATTATTGTGTTGATCTTAAAGAAAATCAAGGAAATATGTTGATGGATATAGAAACATTGTATACAATAGTTTGGAAGTAATATTTGAGTGTTTAAGATGGATCAGGTGACTTGAAGTTGATGCTGAATTTACTTGAAGAAACCTTAATGTATGAGTCATTTTTCATATTCATATGAATAATTTTATCCATGTTTCTTTTTAATGGAAAAGATATGTGTGTATGAATCATTTTACACTCTATCTATGTGTCATATCAGAGGATAATTACTCAGCATACGAGTCATTCAGATATGAATATGAGTCATTCATAGTCTGTATAAGTGTGTTTTCAGAATTTGTAAGTGTCATATTAATTAGTTTTTAAGTGATTTTTACCTTTTTATGTGTCATTTGAGTTTCATGTGTGTTATCAGTCCACTTTTTATGAGTCATTTTATATTTAATATAATTTCTTGAATTTTTCTTTATAAAACTATGAGATTCAAGAATTCATTTCTGAAGAAGAATTTCAATCAGTAGATGCTTCAGGATGATCTTTATGGATTAAAAACATCATGATCAAGCATCTTATTATGATGTAAGACAAAAAATAAAATAATACCAACTAGGGAAGAATTTTATTTGTTGATAAATCATCATAAATCCAAAAATGATGTTTCACCATGATGAGAATAGTTTCATACTACAAATGGAGGTGTCACATCATTATGTTTAAATTCATTCAAGTGTGGGGTTATTTCAAACAAATTTAAATGGTGTAGATTTCATGGAGTGATTAAGAAGGTAACATAAAGTGTCTTAAATGGATAAAATTATGAGATATCAATAGGATCTCATCTGTGATTTGAGATAAGGAGATAAGGCATGTTTTAGTACCTATTTTAAAGCATTATAAAGACCAAGAAGTTGACTAAACTAAAAATATAAGATTATGGGTGATTTTATAGTATTATTATATCCCTATAATCTTTTTTACTTTCAAGGATTCTGAGAAAAAAATAATATAATAACACTTTATGAACATAATTATTATGGTAATAATGTTTGAATATTTCCATGATATTCTATGAATATAAAAAATATTATAGGTGATGAAGAAGTGAGATATGAATATTTTGATAACTCATGATCACTATGATATAGAATTTATAAGATACTAAAAGATATTTTCATTTAAATTAAGGGAAAATATTTTGAACTAAGGATATATTTGTGAAAAACAAGACCTTTGTTCTTGAGTATTCAAAGAATAAAGGAGAACTAGTTCATGTGAAGAATCAGATTATCGATAAAGTTATACATTCCTGTTCTAAATAAGACATGAACATACAATATTTGAAGAGTTTCACAAAATCATACCATGTCCTATTTTTTTGGAGCAAGATCATTATTACAAGAGGTGAAAAAGCAACCTAGTGTGGAAGAACAAGATCTTTCTTATTTGATTCAAAATTAGTGGTGCATGGTGTGGAACTGTATTCTCCTATGTGACTCATGAGCTGAAAAACTATGTGACTCAATGGTAGTTTGTAAAGAAACATGGTAAAGGATTATAGCTACCCACAACCATTGTAAATTGATAATAAGATTTATATTGGAGAAACCATGAGTTGGGTAAACTAACCAACCATGATAAAGAGTGGGATTTTATAGGCGAACCTTATAAATCCTTATGTGATTTATTTCTTTTATATTTATTACATATGAGGTGAGTATGATTAATTATTTATTGAGTGGATAAAGTTACTAACCAACCATATATGTTTAGTATAAAAGGTGAAATTGTAAAAAGAAAAGGAGGTCATTGATTCACCCCTCCCCTTCTTAGTGATTTCACTAATCTAAGGGCACTTAAATTAGTATCAGAGTAAGGACCCCTCTAAAATATTTGAGAAGATATTGATATATGGTGAACTTAAATTTTGTAAATACAAAAGGTTTTCCATTGTTTTATGGTAGTAAATTTCACAACTAGAAGAGTAGGATGCTTCCCTACCTTCTTTCTCTTAGTTTGGAACTGAAAGATGTAGTAATGGTTGTATTTCTACCCATATATGAATATTATCAAATGAATTTCACTGATAAGAGAAATTTTTAAGTATATGGAACATCCTAAAATGACATATTGATGTTTCTATTAGAAAAATTATATAAACAATATATGGAACTTCAAATAACCAAGGAACTTTGGGACAAGCTGAGAAGTAATTATAAAGGCAATATCAAAGTGAGGGAATCCAAGATGTAGGTTTGGAGAAGAAGGTTTAAAGATATTAAAATAGGAGATTATGAGAATATTTAAGACTATTTCATAACAATAAGTGAGGTTATGAGTAACATTTAGGGTTTTGGTGATAAAATTTATTATTCTTCCATTGTTAAAAAAAATATGAGGAATTTTCTAGATCAGTTTTATCTAAAAGTACCAAACCTAGAAGATAAAGAAGACCTGATAGTAGATAGATTAAATAATATACACATTTCATTTAATATTAGAAAGTATTTATCTTTCAATAATAAATAAAAATACTATATGTCCTTTAAATACATGAGAAAAGGAAAAGTCAAAAGGGAAGAGATTGAAGAATCAAGTAATTCTGATGAGGGTGAATATGATGAGACTTCAATGAGAATGGTGCTCTTCATTCAAAGAGATTCAAAAAGGGTAATTGTAATGGTAAAGGTAAACATGAACCAATGTTCTTTAACTATAATGGTATTGTACACTTTCCTTATTACTACATAAATAAGAATTGTGAGGACACTGAATCAGATGAGGAAGATAAGAATCTCCAAAAATAAAAGTGGGAAAAGAACAAGAATAAGTTCACTGGAATGAAGAGTAGTTTGATGAGAACAATGGATAAGGATGACTCATCATCATCAAGTATCCAATATAAAAATAAAGTGAACTTTATGGATCATGTTGATGATGGTTTTGACTTCTCAAGTAATGACGATGAGGAATAAAAGACAAATTCATAATGGATGTTGAAATAAAATTTGGAAGATACTCTTAAGAATAACACATAGTTCAAGAAAGAAAATAAGAAATTATAAAAATAAAAAAAGAAGGTAATTTCTGATAAAGAGTATTGTGTAAAAAGAGAACCAACATGATTTGATGAGATCAAGAAATACAAATTAAATGTGGTTGAGTAAGAGAGTATGATAAGTGATCTTAAGGATAATATAGTTACAATGAAAGAAGATATATATTAGACACAAACCATATTTCTCATAGAAAAAACTAAATATAAGACTTCTCAAAGGCTGCTAAGGTTAAATTATAATCTTCTCAAGTTAGTAAAATGAGGTGTTCTAATAGGGAATAAAAATATACCCCTAATTTGTCTTAAAATTATTCTATTATTTCTAATATTTAAGGTGATAAAAGTAAGTATAAAAATATTTTGTCTAAAAAAACAAGTGAGACTCCCTATTTTGTATTAAATAGAGAGTGAAATATTCCAAGGAAACCACTATACCCTAGAAAAAATAAGGCTTAGTTTAAAGGAGAATAACCCTAAAAAAATTTTATATAGACTTATATTAAATATGAAAGATCAAGGTTTTGAGGCTTTTTTGAGTGTGGTGAAGGTGTGGAAAAAAATCCCACTCTTTTTAGAATAACATGTCATATCCATAGAAGAGTTATAAACCAAGTGGGGGTTATGGTGAGCATATGGGCTGGATTTTCAAAGGAAATAGGTTGTGAATAAAACTTCACCAAATATTTCCACCCAAAAAAAAATTTAGTATATAAAAGAATTTTGTGATAAATAAGGATAAAAAGGCCACAAATTTAAGGTTTAAATGACTAGGTTATAAGGATAAGTTCCCCATAGTGATAAAAGGGAGAAAATTTAGAAGAAAATAAATTATGTCTCATGAAATTATGAGGATGTTATGAAAGAATGTGAGAAATATAAGAAAACTAATAAGTTTTAGAAATAATTCTTAGAGATTTAGGAAAACCATTTGAATATGTCTAATATAATGGAGTAAAAAAGATATTAATTCTAGAGATAAAGTAAAACAAGTAATTTTTTATGAAATGGTTGGCATTGATGAGAAACTGTCCACAAATGGTGAGCTGAAAATTCAGGGAAAGATGTGGATAGGTTGGGCATGGAATAAAAGACTCGATAAAAATCTTACCATACGAAGAATAATTTTTTAGGAGGTAGATTCAAGTATAAGAAAATGAAAATTCATTTATAATTGAGGTGGAGAAAACCACTTCACACAAGGAAGTAATTTAAGGGAATAAAGTGAGAAAAAAAATTTGTTGAGACTCTCAATAGAGAAATAGGTTTAAAAAACACTTCTCATATTGAGGTTGGAAGGAAATAGTGTCATAGGATGAGAGGAAACTATCAAAATAGGTTTTATTTTTTGAGAAACCAATAGGTCCCTCCTTATTCCTCCTTATTCCTATTTCTTTATTCTAACTTACAGGGAACTAAAAAAGAATTTTTAAGACTTAAACTACAGGAAAAAATGAAGAAGTTTCTCTTCAAGGAGTATTAAACCCACAAGATAAAGGCGTGAGTGCATCCCATGATGGGGGGGGGGATTGAAGGTGTAGTCATTAATACATCATAAGTAGTGTGAATCTGAAAATTCTGTAAATTATAGATAGCCTCATGAAATCTAGAGTATGAAGTGTTCTAATAACACTTACATCCCAATTTTTTATTATTTAAAATATATTATAAAGGGATAGTGTTTAATGGTGAAAATATGATCCAAATGGGGAGTTATATTCTTTTTACTTCAACTTTTTGATGTATTTGTTGGGATGTGTTTAAGAAAAATTATATTTATTGAAAAAACTATTTTGAACAATCCTAAAATGAGTTTTTGAATTGGTATCACATGTATAGTCTGACTAAAAATTAATTTTTTATTAAAGCATAAATCCCCTTTTAAGGATTGAAGGGGAACCTAACATGACATCAATGACTTAAAACAACCAAACCCCCATGGTAAAAGAGTTAATGACCAAACAACACATTCATTCCTACACGGAAGAGCCCCTACCTAGAATCAAAAACATTAAAAATAGTTTCCTCTTACTCATTTCTTCTCGTCAATCTATCACGTGCATGAATGCATGAACCTGGTACCGATGGCAAAGTCATACCCTCTCAAACATCCAAATCCAGATAGCAATGAACTGAAGAAAACTCTTTGCTCTGAACCTCATATAGAGTAACCCCTTGTATGTCACATGTATATTTGTTCATGTAAATCATTGAAAACCTTGTTTATAAACACTTATTTCTATAAAGGGTTTTCCCATATAGACTTAGAGTTTTCTGACTAAAGGCTCTTTACTAAATAAATCATGTAGTATCATCCTTTTCTCAAAAGTGGTTCAAGTTGTGAGATTATATGAAAGAGGGGGAAGAAGTGTTTATTTTGATATTTTTTTGAAATTAAAGATAATAAGATAATCCACCCCATACTCCCTTTGTGTTTCTTTCCAATAAGAAGGATAAAAAATTGAGTGTCATCACACATATTGAAATTTGAGGTTTGATGGTACTGAAAATAAATATAGAGGGGAAAATTATTGTATCCATGTGTTTTAGTTATATTTTTTTCAATAAGATATGATTGTTGTTAATATGTGTTGGTGTTATATGAATAATGATTTTGATAAAGGCTAAAGTGGTGAGGATGAACTTACTGTTTGGAGACCATGTGTAAACAGATTCAAGAATCACTTAATTATGATGATTGTTGTGTTGATATTCAAGTAAATCAAGTAAATGTATTGAAAAATATTGAAACATTGTATAAAATATTTTAAAATTAATCTTTGAGTGTTTGAGATGGACTAATGTGACTTGAATTCAATGATAAATTTACTTGAAGAAACCAAGAAATTCAGTACAGGAAATGGAAACTTGGAAAAGTTACTAACATATGAAACATTTTCCATATTTGTATGAGTTAGTCTATCTAGAATATGTGTATTTTCAATCCCAAGGGATGTGCATATGTTTCATTTTACATTTTTCATAGGTATCATCTCAGAGGAGAAGTGTATTGTGTGAAATCCATTCAGATGTGTGTTTGTGTCATTATTAGTCTATGTAAGTGTGTTTCCAGACAGTGTCAGTGTCATATTCACCTACACATTAGTGATTTCAACCTTTTTATGTGTCATTTGAGATGTGTATGTGTCATTAGTATATTTCATATAATTCATTATTGACTTAGAGTAATTTATTAATTTTTTTTTCATGAAACTCCGAGATTCCAAAATTCTTTTATGAAGATGAATTTAAATTAGTTGATGCTTTTTTATGATCTTCATGGATTCAAAACATCATGATCAAGAATATGATCATGATTCAAGATAAAAAAAAGAATACAAGCATAGGAAGAATGTTGGGTGCTGAGAAAGTAGCATCAAACTGAAGGTGATGTTCTGTGATGATGATAAGAGTTCCATTCCAAAAATAGAGAATCCACATCACAGTTCTTGAAGATATGCATGTGTGGAGTTATTTAAAAAAAATGAATGGAATGGATTTTGTGGAGTTATGGAGAAGTGAACATGAAGATTCATAAATGGGAAAATCATGGTATATCAAGATTATTTGATCTGTGATTTTATATGAGGAGATATGAAATTTTTGGGGGCTATTTTAAAGCAGTGTGAACACTGAGAGGTTGTCTTGACTCAAAATAGAATATTATGGGTGATTTTCTGGTATTATTATATCCCTATAATCTTTTTCCTTTCAAGGTGTCTGATAGGTAATAATTATGAGAATAATTCATGACCAAAATTATTATATAAATAATGTTTGAATGTTTTCATGATATAATATGAATATAAAAAATATTTTTGGTAACCAAGTAGTGAGCAATAAATATCGTAAGATCTCACAATCACTATGCTAGATAATTTATGAGATCCCAATACACATTATTGTATCAAAGAAAAGAATAAGAGTTTGAATTTTAGATCTATTCATTAATAAGAGACTTGTGTGCCCAATTATTTTAAGAGATAAGGAGAACTAGTTTATTTTAAGAATTAGAGTGCCAAGAAAGATGAGCATTCATATTGTAACATCTCATGTTTTTGAACCATGGAAATTTTCTACAATAATTTTAAATTTCCATTTGGTGGATTGTTTTTTTAACTCAGTTTCATAATGTAAATATGAGCTTTGTAAAACTTAAAATTGTTGTTTTAGATGGTGTTTAAGGCCCAAGAGATGTATCAGGTGTTTTTTTGAGTTTTGGGAGTGTCGGTCTCTCAACACTATTTTTCGGGATAAGTAGAAAGGGGTGCACAGTTTATTGAAAACTGTGTGACCCTTTAGGTGAAACCATGTGGCCATAAAGGGGGTGGAAAATGATTTGAAAATTTGTGCACTTGAGGATACAAGTCTATGTGAGACATCTACAGAAAAATGCAAAGGTTATCCACATGGGTTTCACATAGTTTGGAAAATCGTACGCTTATCCCACTTGGTTAGTGACACTTAACTAGTAGCACCACATGGTTGGATCATGGTTAACCCTAACCATGAGGCCAAACCATGCAGGGTGTGTTTCTTAGGCAGTGTCAGCTACACGGTTGGCGCACAGTCATCCAAACTGTGTGGACTAACCATGTGCCTCATTAAAAGGGTAAAATGACTGATTTCCCCCTCCAACCCTTAAAGGGTTTTCACCTTTTTTCCACTATCATTTTTTCAGGGACTCCCCCATGCGCTTACCTCCCTTACTTATCTTCCCTTGGTGGATATACTTCATCTGATGCTCGAATCGAGTGCCATAAAATGTTTTAGAAGTGTATTGGTTAGTTTATGAATCCTCGTCCTTCCTTTCTCAATTTATCTTATCATATTTAATATTTTTTAAATATGATCTAATATTCCCTATTTTCAGGGAATTCGTCTAATATCTTGATTTCTATCGAACCAGATTGAATCTAATATAGGTAATAGATGAGTGAATCGTCCTTATAATGAGGTAGGTGGTATATATAATTTCCCTTAAATTGTCTCCATTTTATAAAATATGGCATTGTTCTGCATGATGGATTTTATATGCATCACCATTTAAATGTGGAATTAATATATAGAACCTAAATCCTATAATTAATTATCTTTTTTGCACTAAATTTAACCATTGGAGGTTACCCACCTCAAATCAAACCACCCCTTCTTGGGTGTGTCACTTACATGTCATGAACTATGCTTTTCTTAGGCAATTTAATCACCATTTATGGGTTTTTATATTTCAATGATTATTCTATAATTTTATACCTAATATTTAATCACCTTTTAGGTGTGTTGAATTAACTCCCATATAATATTTGTTTAAATTATATTAAATGAGTTGGTGTTTCAAAAATACCCCATTTTGTAATAAAATTTCCTAAGAGGTGTGTCACCTTCTCTAATAAAAAGGGAATTTAAATAGAGATATTTTGATGGTATGTGACATGATTATGATCATGGATATCTTTATTTATACTTGATTTGTGATAAATGGAATTCATGCATACTTGGCCTTTATAATTAAATTATTCTTTGTTTATCATTTACAAATTTAATTGTAAAAGAAGGAATGAAATGAGTTATGATACTTAAAATTGGCATGGATGAAGCCCATGGATGATTTTTCGAGACTAATATGTAACATTAAAAGGGAATTTCACTACACCTTGAGAAATACTGGTTTCCTCATTACAGAATACCATGGACGGGCTCATGGGTTACTTGAATTACATTACACCTTGATTGATACTCAAGTTCCTTATTACAAAACTCATAGGATAGGCTCATAGGATATTTGAGATTATATGTACCATGATTGATACCAATTTCCTCATTATGGAATATTATGGATGGTCTCATAGGTTACTTGAATTATGTTACAACTTGAGCGATACTTGGGTTTCCTTTTACGGAACACCTTGAATGAGATCATAGGATAGATAATTTTCCTCGCGCTTTAAGAAATAATTGGGTTTCCTTTTTATGGAATGACTTAGACTGGGTCATTAGTCAATTAGAAGTTATGAGTGATACTTGGGTTTCCTCATTACAAAACTCCATAGACAGTCTCATAGAATAAACAGGATTACATTACTTGTTGGGAAATACTTGGGCTCCTCATTACGGAATTCCTTGGATGGGATTATAGGAAAAATGAATTATATCATTCTTGTTTATTAATACATACGACTAGTGGTATATCTTTATGATGATTACTACACTATAACTCCTTGGCTTCTACATCGAGTTCTTGACCAACCAATGGTCTTATGTTCATATACATGTGACTACCTGAAATTTCTCCTTGGTTTAAAGATACTTATTATAAATGGATTCCATGGGTTTACTCTAGGTCCTATACAATTGTTATACTTTTATGACCTTGGATATGTCCCTGGTTAGTATGTCTTGGATAATTTCCTTAATTAAGTAAATTATCATTGTACAACTATTACGTGGATGCCTTGGCATTCTGGCTCAGGTACTCATCGATGCATGTATATCTATACATACATATGTGTGTGTGTGTGTGTGTGTTTACATGTATTAATATATATACATGATGGAATATCATAGATATTCTGACTTAGGATAAAACAGGTATGGTCGGTAAGGTTTCCTTGGGAAACTTGAGCCCAACTCGATTACTTTTACTATTTTACTGCTTATTTATTATACTTGCACACTGATGTATTTTATATTCACAAGTTGTATAGAATTAGGAACCATTAGTTCTGACCTACTAAGTATATCTCACACCCTGTTCAAGACTCCATTGCACTGGGGTACCTGAACAAACTTCATGGTTGTAGGTTCAAGATCATGGATTCATACTTCTGTCTTTACACTTGTACATGGGATCATAGGAGCACTGGACTGATTCGAAGATCTGAATGTTCATAGAAATAACCTTTGGGATTTTTTTCTTTTTTTGAATTGTTATATATTACCTAATTTATATCTTCTATTGTATATTGTAGTATCACATGGACATGTGTGATTACTATTTCATTATTATTGATTATAAAACATTATATTTTCACTTTATTTCTTTACATGGAATCCATTATTGATTTATTTATTATGTACCATTGTTCTACTCTGATCATGAGGGTATAGACTCCCCCATTATACCATCATTTGACCCTTTATACTAGTCAGTAGCATCTAGAATATGAGGAGGCACGCTTGAGGCCATATGACTAATCAAATCAGGGCACCGATTTAGTGGCTCCTGGGTCAGGATGTTACAATGTGGTATCAAAGGAATTTTTCCTTTGTCTTACTATTTTGGGATAGTATACATGATGCTAGGAATGTGTTGGCACTTATTAAATAGTCATGTCTGGGAGTGATCAACCCTCTCATGGGAAAAAGACCAAGTGGCTCGGGATGGGACCATTGTTCATGTTTCTCATTATTATAGTTGATTATTATTTCACCTTGAGTGATTGGTGAACCTTATGTTGCTTATTGATTTATGAGATTATGGTATTTAAAAATTGAATATAATGCAAGGAAGTATCATTACATGAATCATTATAGACACATATATATATTCACATTCCATGCATATGCCTTTCCATGTAGTTTGTATTCTTAGACTACCTAATATTATGATATGTTCCTTGAGTGTGGAACATGCTCATGTGATTATTTAGCATACTTATTAGTATACCATGTTTAGGAGATTATTTAGAATTATTTCTTGTATAACAATTTTTGTGATAAATTTCTATGTTTACTTATAATTATTATTATTAGATACCATTCCTTGAGATAGTTATGGTATATGGTTGGTTAAATAAAATGTCTGCATCAACCTAAAAAGTGTTTCCCGACATATCTTGGTGGTGGAATTCTATTTTACTAGATGATTTTTACATGTTTTAGTCATGGATCATTGGTCATATGGACTAAAATGTGGATGGTTATAATCAAATAGGTATTAATTTTGTAATTTATAAAGTTTCTGGGCACTTTATAAATTGGGAGTAGATATCCATATAATTGAACCATTATAGATGTTGGTTTGTGGTTACATGAATTCCAATTGTAAATTATAAAGTCATGTACTTTATAATTTAGTTATAACAATTCATCTAACTGGACCACTAAATAAATATAATTTTTTTTAAACTTTGACCTATAAATGATGTAATTACTTATGGATTTTATGCCTAATTTGATCCAAGTAGTTCAGTCATAGCCCATTATACCTGTGAGATAGACTTAACTCGACCCAAGTAGGTTGGTTATGGTGCTTTATTCTTATCATATGAACCCACTAAGGGTGTATTGAATATTTAATAAATCAAATGTTATTTTTTTATTTAAATGGACCTAGGATGGTAGGATGGGACCCTATTAAGTCACCTTTATCTTCTGTACGCCTTAGTGATTAACCCATGTGGGTATACTTATGTTATATGGGATAGTTTTAAGTGTCAGTGGTCACTTATATGGGTTAAATATAAATGTATAGTGGAATCTTACTGATACAATCCCCTTTAATTGATAAAGGCCTGTTATCCACTTTTGGGTTATACTTATATGAGGTGTTAGTTAATTAAAATTCCAACTACAACCTAAAGGGTGTTTTCCTCTATATCTTGAAATTGAAATTTTCTTTAACTAATCCCAATTTTGAGATACTTATAGATAAATAAAATGGAAAAAGGGAATTTATAAGATAAATTTCCAAACTATGATAGGATTTCATCTAAATAATAATGCTTGAAATTATTTTTGAAATGACTTGCCTAGATTTGGGGTGTTAGCTAAACAAAAGAACAATCACTTTTTTCCTTATGACTCGTACTTGATATTCTAAAATGTGGATTAACATAATATATTAAATAAACTCTTAATGGTGTAAATATCTTGACCCTCATGTAATTTTATTTTAAATCATTCTCTGACTTTTTCCTTGGACAAGAACATGAGCATTTACCATATACTTTTTCTTCCATCGCTTGAACCTAAATGATAGGCGGTGTATCTTAGGAATAATTTTTAGTGTGACTCCGGTTTTAGGATTAATGAATTTTGTTAAAATGGAATGGTATATCCTAGTTGCGATAGTGGCCTTGAAACTTAAATCATTTCTAAATGATGTGATGAGTTTTCAGGTGTTAGGTGTCATTCGGGCATCGTTGTCCCGAGTAAGAATCTTAATTTATAAAACAACAACCAAGGGTAATGGGTGGTCATGTGGTAAATTGACCCATGTTATGGAAGGGGTATTGTTTAATGCTCTAGTTCAATGGGTTATACATTCTTAGGGAATTGTTGGACACTTATTGGGTCGCATGACCCTTCTTCTTCTTCTCTAGTGATGGAAAACTTGGTTTCATCATCCATATTAACAGTCATATGGGGTAATATTACTTTGGACTTAAATATTTTTTATAGTCCATAAGATAATGGTATTAATAGGTCCAATAGTCATATGGATAGTATCTAATGGTATGTTGTTATGTTGATAAAATCTTGGGGTACTATTTGTTGATACATGTGGTACTCAGCAAATTGATAAAATGGTACAACAAACTGTATAAGTTCGGTGGAAATAATTTAATCCTTGAGATTATATGTTTTGGTTAAGATTCATCTCCAAGGTAGAGTGACCTAGGAATTGAAGTAAATCTAACTCATCCTGATGCTTGGGATGATGTTGTAAAAGGATCAATGTTGTGACACGCTAGTCAATTTGGTTTTGGCTTTCATGCCTTATGCTAGTGATGTGTGTGGGCATGTCTCAGAGGAGCATCATGCATACATATAAATTAAATCTAACCTAGTAAACTTGTAAGAAGATATTTGTTCTATCTTCTCATAATTTTAACTTTGTAAAAGCATGTTGGTCACATCTAGAACTGTGGTTAATGGTCGATGGAGAATGCATCATGGGATGAGTTCCTTTCCTCAGTAAGCGATGACTAGGACACTCCTAAGGTAGGGAGTATTGCATAAATCATGGAAAATAATGTCATTACAAGTAGAGGGAGAGAAACTATAAAGGACCATTTGGGAGTGGTCATATTTTCTTTTGAAATCCCACGAGGATAGAATTTGGGTTATCTAGTCCTTGTTGGCATGATAAATAGAATCCTTCAGGATTTCACTTCAGAATCATGGGAAAATCTTAGAGGTGTGGACTATCCTAAGTGATACTAGGATTCTCGAGTATAAAGTTGAAGCACGACTGATTTTCATCTATCAATCGTTCAAGGGTCTGGTTCTCTGTTAATGTGTATAGCATCACTCTAGTCGAATCCTCGACGATGATACTTTTTAACAGTCGATTATTTTTTGTGATTTGTCTTTTTAATTGGGGGGTTTGTTTGCAGAGCTAAAATAAAATTATTGATTGATTTAGATTGATTTAACAATTTTATAAATATTGGGGTGAGTTCATTATTAGGGATTTAATATTTTTATATCATTGAGCTTTACTTTATATTGCATTAAATTAACACCCAATTCACAATATAATTTTGATTAGAATACCCAAGTGTTAAGGATTTAATCCAAGACTTAACTTAAATAGGGTTATAATCTTAATTAAAACTTGTTTATGGTATTTTATTTATGGTTCCAATAATACATGGGATCCACATGTTAAACAAAACATGTCATTAATCTATGAAATTTTAAGTCCAACATACACAATGTTAACCTAAAGAATACTCAACGAGCAAAATCCCTGAATCACTTAATATCCCCAAATTATGAATCACCCCAATGGTATATTTACTCATCCATTTAGATTTTTAATAATATGGTTGTAATTTTTATGGTGATGCGTTTAAAATAAAATAAAAATAATAGTAAAAGAAAATAATGGTGCACCGAACACACACACGAAATGTGAAGAGAGGTAAAATCAAACTTTAGATTGAATGAGAAAGTGAAAGAAGAGAATGATTTTTAACTTAATTTAAACTATTTTAAGAACATAAATATTAAACTATAAAAGGAAAATGATAAGAATATATCATGAATAAACATACATTCATATTGAAACAAAATTACAACAAAACACATATAATATTACAAATGGAAACGACTAGAAAAGAACATGAAAATAAAAATGGAGGAGTGGTATCTCTTGTTGAAACAAGATAAAGGAAAGTACTTCTAGGCCCTTGTAAAGGTTCTAGTCATGAAAAACCTTCTTCTTACGTGATGAAATTCCAACTCCTCGCAAGGAGAGGAGGGTGATGTATTTGTATCCCAAGAAGTTAGACTATTTTCATTCCAAATCTATCCCTCCACTTGGCTCGAAGATTTGGCCATCCAAAAAGCATAATCTTGAGATATATTCTTCTTAAAAGTTGTATATATACATGTATTCTATATAATCTGAAATTTTGTGGCCATAAAACTTAATGAGACAAAGTTATGGCAGTTTTAATAAAAAATTCTAATCTATCCATTTTTATCAACACTTTTTTGAAGGTAGAAATGTGAATGGGTTTTTGAATAGGAATATTCCCTCAAATCCGAACCATTTATTATAAAAAGTAGACCACATATATCTTGGATTTCACAATGCCAAATATAAACTTGAATGGATTTATATATCATGAGAAAAGTCAAGACTTGGTAGGGATTTAAGGAGGGAACTGTGGGGGATGAGAAATGGGATTACCATACCTCAATCCTTGGTTAAAGGTAGAAAGGAAGGGCCACTAGTGCAGAAAACGTTTTTAACGTCACCATTTTTTATGTCGGTTATATATAACCGACATGAAAATCTTTGATATGTGGTTTTTTACGTCGGTTATTTTAATAACCGATGTAAAACATCCCGCGCATTGGTTTTTTACGTTGGTTAATTTATAATCAACGTAAAAAACCAACGCGCGGCATTTTTTACGTCAGTTATAAAATAACCGACGTAAAAAATGAGGTGTCTAACAACTTTTTACGTCGGTTATTTCATAACCGATGTAAAAAAAGCGGCAGATGAGGCGTTTTTGACATCGGTTATTTGATAACCGACGTAAAAACCCAACTTGCAGAATTTTTTACATCAGTTATATTATAACCGACATAAAAAACCAAGACATGGAAGTTTTTACGTCGGTTATAAAATAATTGACATAAAAAATGTGGTTTCTGATGTGTTTTTTATGTTATTTATTCTATAACCGACGTAAAAAACCAACATGCGGCTTTTTTATGTCGGTTATAAAATAACCAACGTAAAAAAAGTGGTATCTAATACATTTATAACATTGTTTATTATAATAACTGACATTATAAATGTAATAAAATAGTTTATAACATCGGTTATTAAATAATCGATGTTATAAAACATTTAAAAAAATTATCACGCCCTGTGGATTGTCTTTTCTGATTTTTTGATCGACAGACCTGCGACTCGTCTCTTTTGCGAGGAAAACTGAGAATCGACTCTTCGATCTCTTTTCATTAAACTCGTTTTTCCATCATCTTTTATCATCTTTACTCTCCTCGGATCTATCATCTCCACTTGCAACACTCAGGTAAGCCTCCCACGACTTTATTTCGTTTGTTTTTTTCCCGGATAGTCTATATTTACATTTTGCGATTTTTTGTTTAAACTAGGTAAGATTATTCAATTTCAAACCCTCTTACCTCGTTTTTCCATCATCATCTTATTTATTATCACTAGATCTATTATATTGACTCGCAATATTCAAGTAAGCCTCACCTACTTCTATTTCGTTTGTTTTTGTTTCGCGGATGCCCTACATTTATGGTAATATTTGTTGTCATTGACAACTAATGATCTCATTCACCTATATTACTAAAATTTATATCTAAACCATTGTGATACACCCATTCTATGTACCAGTGTGATTTATTTTATAAGTATATATGGTTTTTCATTGTGTAATGTTTGTTTTGGATCCTTGGTTGTTTCTGTTTTGGGTATCACTTTTTGTTGTTCCATAAACTATTTACGTCGCTTATTATCGTGGACTATTATAAGTCTTAATATGCTATTAAAACCTGATTTATTGAACAATAGATCATTTTAGACTAGTAGAAGATACAGTTCATGGTTCTCATTTTGAATAATGGCATGATACCAAAACTAGTAGCTTGAGGTTAAAATCCCTAGATATGCCAAAAATAGTAGCTTGAGGTTAAAATCCCATGGTTCTAGGGGGATTTCCAGAGGGTTGGGGGCTGTCCAGGGGGTTGGGGGTTGTCCAGAGGGTTGGGGGTTATCCATGGTTTCCATGGAGGTGGGGGGGGGGGTCCAAGGGGGTGGGGGTGTCGAAGGGGTGGGGGATATCCAAGGGGGTGGGGGATGTCCAAGGGGGTGGGGGCCTGTCCAGAGGGTTTGGGGGGTTGTATGGGGGGTGGGGGCTATCCAGAGGGTTGGTGGGTGTCCAGGGGGGTGTCCAAGGTGGTGGGGGGTGGGGGTGGTGTCCAGGAGGGGTGGGGGTGTGGTGTCCAAGAGGGTGGGGGTGTTGTCTAGAGGGGTGGGGGCTGTCCAAAGGGGTGGGGGCTGTCTAAGGGGGTGGTGGTGTCCAGGGGGTGTCCAAAGGGGTGGGGGTGGTGTCCAGAGGGTTCGAGGGGCTGTCCAGAGGGTTGGGGGGTGTCCAGGGTGTCCATGGAGGTGGGGGGGGGGCAGTCTAGGGGTGTGTGGGGGGGGGGGGTCCAAGGGGGTGGGGGTGTCTAAGGGGGTGGGGGGTTGTCCAAGGGGGTGGGGGCCTGTCCAGAGGGTTTGGGGGTTGTCTGGGGGGGCTGTCCAGGGGGGTGTCCAAGGGGGTAGGAGGTGGGTGGTGGTGTCCAGGAGGGGTGGGGGTGTCCAGGAGGGGTGGGGGTGTCCAAGGGGGTGGGGTTTGTCCAGGGGGTGGGGGTTGTCCAAGGGTGTGGTGGTGTCCAAGGGGTGGGGGGGGGCTGTCCAAGGGGGTGGTGGTGTCCAGAGGGTTTCCAAGGGGGTGGGGGTGGGGGTGCTGTCCAAGGGGGTGGTGGTGTCCAGGGGGTGGGGGATAAGTGTCTGTTGGGATTGAATATTCCGTCGTTGTTTATGAGATTATGAAATGATGATTGTATTGTTTCATGGATATTAGTGTTGCAATATGATTATATTTGGTTATATATATTTTGACCAGTCATCGACTATGAGAAAATTATGGGTTATGGGGGAGAACATGTTGTGGTTTTGAAATATGCGTAGTTATCCTGACCCCATTATGCCGTGATGATTGGATTTACATTGTGATTTTCTCCATCCGAGTTTTTATTTTAAATTTGATTTGATTCTCAGGTTTACTCCATTTTCTACAATTTTCTATCAACCATTAGAGGCCCCATGGTTTTCTTTGATTCCATGGAATTTAAAACTATTATATCTAACTATATTTTCTTTTTAAAATCATATTCAACCATATTTTTTTAAATACGCATATATTTGTTTTATATTTCAAAAAAAAATTACATTCAAATTATGATTTTTTTCATATAAACATATATTTGTCTTATCTTAAAAAGATGTATAATTTTGATATTTGTTATAGGTAATAATGAGTCGAAGTTGGATTACGTCACATCGAATGAGAAATGAATATGAGGAAGGTGTTGATGCCTTTTTGGAATTTTCTAAACGAAATGTTCCAAGTAGTGACATTTTTTCCTATTCATGCCTGAAATGTTTGAATATGAAGAAGTTAAAAAGTAGAGAGATAAAAGATCATATGATTTTTCATGGTTTTAATCCGAGTTACAGTCCTTGGATTTGGCATGGTGAAACTGGACGGAATGTCACTGATGATGATGATTTGCAAGATGGTGACTCCGATGGAATTGAAGAAATGATTCGCGATATTGCAGCAGAACAAATTGAGATAGAACCGACAGTTGCACGTCTATATGGTGATACTGAAAAACCATTATATCCTGGTTGTACAGATTTTATGGTTTTGTTGGCGGTGTTAATATTTATTAACCTAAAGGAGAAACATGGATGGAGGGACAAAAGTTTTACAGAGCTGCTACAATTGATGAAAGACATTCTTCCAAAAGATAATGATATTCCAGATTCACATTATAAGTCCAAGAAAATATTATGCCCGATGGGATTGGGATACAATAAAATACATGCCTATCCGAATGAATGTATGATATATAGGAATAAATATTAATTTCTGTCAAAGTGTCCTAAATGTGGGACATCAAGGTATAAGGTGAAAGAAAAATCACAGGCTGATGTAGAGATTACAAAGATCCATTCAAAGGTATTTTGGTATCTTCTTATAATTCATCATTTAAAATGTTTATTTTTTAATTCACATGATGAAAAAAAGGTTAAGGTGGAATGCTGATGAGCGGTTATGTGATGGAAAAATACGTCATCCAGATAATTGTCCACAATGGAAGAAAATTGATGAGAAGTATCCTACATTTGGAAATGAAATTATAAATCTCAGACTAGGGTTGTGCACAGATGGAATGAATCCATACTAGACCCTCAGTAGCACACATAGTTCATGGCCTATTTTATTGGTAATTTACAACCTCTATCCCGAAGTTTGTATGAAGCACAAATATGTCATGTTGAGTATAATGATCTCTGGTCCAAAGAAACCTGACAATTATATTGATGTTTTCTTGTCACTATTGACTGATGATTTGAAACTTTAATGGGAGGATGGTATTAGGGTGTATTATTCTTATAAAATGGAATATTTTCAACTGCATGCAGTGCTTTTGTTCACTATAAATGACTTCCCAGCATATGGAAATTTGTCTGAATACAGTGTTAAAGGGAATAAAGCATGTTCAATTTGCGAACAATAGACGTCACATTGTCAATTGCATCATGGGAGGAAAACAGTGTACATGGGTCATCAAAAGTTTTTGTCTATGGATCACTCTTATAGAAGACTAAACAAGGCATTCAATGGCCTACAAGAATTTGATATTTCTCCAAAACCTTTATCCCTTGATCTGTATTTTGAGAGGGTGAAAAACCTTGATGTCACATTGGGAAAGACACAAAAATCTGGTAATGATAGACATATTTGGAAGAAAAGGTCAATATTTTTTGAGCTACCATATTGGAGATATCATAAAGTTAAAAATAATATTGATGTCATGCACGTGGAGAAGAATATATGTGATAGTTTGATTGGAACATTGTTAGATATTAAAGGAAGAAAAAAAGATTGGTTGAATACAAGATTAGACTTACTATCAATGGGAATACATTTAGAGTTAGCTCCCACTCCTAATGGAAGATGAACATTTCTTCCCCCAGCTTTTCATACATTATCGAAGAGGGAGAAAATTAGCTTTTTTCAGTGTCTTCATGATATCAAAGTGCCTCAAGGTTATTCTTCAAATGTAAAAAAAATTGTCTCATTGAAGGACTTGAAGTTGATTGGTATGAAATCTCATGATTGTCATGTCATGATGCAACAACTTCTACCAGTTGCATTGCGTGGAATATTTCCCATATGTGTTAAAAAGACTATAATGAAGTTGTGTTATTTTTTTCAATTCAATTTGTAATAAGGCGATTGATGTGAATGCTTTGAACATTTTGGGAAAGGATGTAATTTTTATACTTTTTCAATTAGAAATGTATTTTCCTCCAACTTTTTTTGATATAATGGTGCATTTAATGATTCATCTGGTTCGAGAAATAAAGCTTTGTGGACCTGTATATCTTCGTTGGATGTATCCTTTTGAAAGGTATATGAAAATATTGAAGGGGTATGTTAAGAATCCATATCGACCTGAAGCCTCCATTATTGAAATGTATATTTCTGAGGAGGTTGCAGAGTTTTGTACGAGCTACTTGGCTGCGGCGCAACACATAGGTTTGCCTCCATCTCTCCATGAACGAGTTAATAATGAGGGAAAGGGGATTCGTGGATTGAAAGTCAAATATTTGTCATCTGAACATATGAAGAAGTTATAATCATACATCTTGAATAACATAGTTGATGCTCAACTGTATATCACATTGCATATTAATGAGTTGAAACAATGTCATCCAAAGAAGAAAGAAATGTGGATTTTGAATGAGCACAACAAAACATTTTTTTCATGGTTTAAAAAGACCTTACTTGGTAGATCAGATGTATCAGAGACATTAAAATGGATAGTGGGTGGTCCATGTTTAAATGTGATAACATGGTCCGGTTACGACATTAATGGCTATACATTTCATATGAAAGCTCAGGACAACAGAAGTGCAGTTCAGAATAGTGGTGTATTGGTGCGAGTGCTAAGGAAAAAAACTCAATTTCTGCATCAAGTGCATATTATGGAGTGATTGAAGACATATGTGAGGTGGATTACTTTAAAATTAAAGTTCCTGTTTTTAACTGTAAATGGTTTATCGGTAACAACAGTGTCAGACATGATGAATTTGGAATGACAGTTGTTAATCTGAATATATTGGAAGACACAGCTGATTCTTTTATAATGGAAACACATGAAAAACAAATTTTCTATGTAGTAGATCAATTAGATATGCAGTGGGCTGTTGTTTTACAAGTTAAAAAACAATATTTTGGTGAGGATTAACTTGATGAAGATGTTGATTTATGTGAGATCCCTACTTCCATGGAAAGATTAATAGAACATAATGATGAGCATGTTGAAGACATGGTTTGTGACATAAGGAACAATCACAACGAATGAATTTGGGAAAACAATCCATTTTTACATTCCTAAAATTATAGGTAACATTTGTTTATTTATTATTTACATTTATTATTTTCATAAAATGGTAGATATTGTAAGTTTTTTATTTATTAAAACATGTATTAAAACAAAATAAGTATAAGTTTTTGTTTGTTTTATTTTTGTTTAGTTTAATTTATCATGTTTACCATTACATTATTTATATATCTATTTTTTTTGTTCAGTGACAATTAGTTTACCATGTTTACTATGTTTTAATTTTTTTTAGTTTACTTTATCATGTTTACCATTACATAAATTATGTATCTATTATTTTTTTCAGTGATAATTACTTTACCATGTTTACCATGTTTACCATGTTTACCATGTTTACCATGTTACCATATTGAATATCTTTACCATCTTTACCATTGTTTAACATGCTTACCATATTAACCATGTTTACAATTACGTAACTTAGTACAGTTTTCTATTTTCTGATTACAGTAGTATTAAAATATTTTAATTTGTATATTTTTTAACTAATGTTTTGTTTTTTTGATTTGAAGGATAATGACATATCAATCAGTTGATCAAACACATGATTCTGGAGATGATCATATTGGTCATACCTCTGGGGAGGAACATTCACATGCTCCTCTTGATGTTCGCCAATCTTCCTCATGTGCTCCCATTACTACAAAGAGTTCAAGAGTTGGTAAATGTGGGTGCACACGTTTACCAAAATTATCACTTGCCCGTATGCAGGATCAGAGGATACTCATTGAGTTTGATGTGGATGATATTACTAGAGG